>CM060922.1:764719602-766049602 GCA_030737875.1 Allium sativum | reverse complement strand
TAGCTACCTCCGCCGAGGAGGCTCAACTTCTGCTTTAGTCGGACCATGCTCTTCTTTAGGAGGTATATTTTCAGCACTTCGACTCATGCTGCCTCGGAATGCTCTTCTCACCTTTTTAACTTGTCGATAATGGTGGTATGGAAGATGGAGGAAGGGGGAAGGAGGAGATTTGGTGTAAGGGAAATTGACCCATATCCGACCTATTTATAGCTGGCTATGGATATCTTAACCGATTTTCTAAAAACCGGCTAAGTTGACGGTTTGGATTTAATTCCAGACCGTCATGTGGATTACAATCCAATGGCCTTGGATTGTAATCCACGCGCAACCCTTAGCCGGTTTCAAGAAAGCTAGTTAAGGTTAACACAACAACCCCTGTTGAGGTTACTGTGTTTCTTCCTATTGAAGGTGAGTTAGGTGTCAACCCATCCTGATGGGCAGGGGCGGACGCACATACAGGCCAGCAAGGGCCAGCGCCCACCCTGAAATTTTAGAAACCAGGCAAGTAAAAACAAAATCCTGCATGTTGCCCTACCTGGATTTCAACAAATGCCCTACCTGGTGGCCATCAAAGCTCAAAGAGGCCCAAGATGGAAGGCCAACAGCTTCATTTCAAGCCAAACAGCCTTAGAAACAATTATTTCAACTGGTCTTTATAATTTTTTCTATATATACAGGATAGCTTAATGTATTTTAGTGATATGAGACATTTTTTTTTTTTTTTTTTTTTTTTTTTTTTTTTGGCCCTATCTGATTTCCGAAGCTGGATCCGCCACTGCTGATGGGATACCTAACCCAACCCCCTATTCGGAATAATCTTACAAGAATAAGTAAAGCAAGATTTGTGGATGTTGATGAACCATGAGTTAAGTGAGCAATGTCAACAATGTGTTTATTTTTTCTCCACATACCCCCCTCATTTAGGAAAAGGGACAAGATTTAATGGACCCATGAAATTTTCTCTTTATCTTCTATATCGTTTTCTTACAGAAAGTTAAATAAAAGAACATAAAAGAATACAAGATGAAAAGTTGTGCTTTAGCATTGTCGATAACTTTTTGGCCTAGGTCACCTCTTATATACAACACATTTTAAACTTTTTGTTTAAAAAATAAATAAAGAAAATGAAGAAGAAATGAAAAGGCAAAAGTAGATTAAGGATTAACTAAAATTTTGGTTTCCATGTAAAAAAAACGATGCACATATATAGGTCATAGAGTGAATTTCTCCGTACAAAGTGTTTAAGCAAATAACCCCCGAGTGAATTGCAAACCAGTAAACATGCACACACATGCAAATGCATATGTGTATACACGCGCACAACAAATTAAAAGAACAAACAAACATAGCAGCAGGGACCATCTTATCAAATCCATACAATATAAATAACCCTTGTCATTGGTATCAAAAGAAAAGATAAGCTGTCCAGAATCGAAGGAAAATGGATAGATCTTCTAAATCAGGATCATTTAAATCCAACGTTAATCGAACCTCTCTTCCACCAAAACTTCCTTTGACACCTTCATACCAAATAGAAGACGCAAAGCTGAGTGTTTTTGATGCAAAAGGTTACTTTGATGAAGGCTGTAAGATGCCAAACATGATCAAAAGACCTATAATACGTGATGCCAGACCTTGTATAAAAACAAGAGATAGCACGTATATTACACCAACTTCCTGCTCAGAGGTAAGCTGGAACAGTCGATCGGGTCTGCTGTCGAACCCACCTGGCTCTGCTGGTCTACATATCACACCATCAGCAGTAAAGAGAAAATCCAAGTCCAGCAGTCGAAACTTTTTCTACCGAAACTTCCCTTGTAACGGCAAAAGGTCCGTAGATGTAGAAGAGAAATGCTCGACTCCGGCTCGTTGTAGATCGGAAAAAGAACGTCCTATGGTAAGTAATTTAGTGAAGATTTCTGCTGCATTAAGCTGGCCAAAAGAGTTTCCTGGTTGTTATGGAGACGAAGATGTGGGAAGCGACACTAGTTCTGATCTTTTTGAGATAGATACTTTTGGAGGAAACTCCGTGTACCATAGACGTGACTCTTTGGATGAGTACCTGAAACTATGCTCCAAAAGAAGTTAGTACACTTGACTGGAGTGTGGCTAAAGCTGAACCAGCATTTGGCAGAGCAAGCATGGTTCCATTCTCAAGTGTTAGATCCATAGACCGACCTGAGTGTTGACCGATCAGAGATGGATCTAAGAACTACTGAACTAGGCATGGGTGATACAGCTACTTAATTTCAGCTTGTGCGTTGCTTTTCAACTTTGTGTTCATTTTTGCCTACTGTCGTAATATGTTTTCTTTCGTTGTGCCAGTAAGTTATTTTCAAAATTACAGCAGTTTCGGCATTATTGGATTTTTTTTAGGAACATGCAGTGGGATTGATAAACCAGTTACAGGGTAATGTTGTTGGATATATTTTGGTATCCAGTGCTTTAGCAGCAGTACTGGGAGATCGATTGTCGTGCTAGTGGATATGTTGATACAGTTTGTTGAACAGTAGTTTTGGTACTGTGCACAATGATTGGTGTAAACCAGGGATCAGAGCCTAAGTCAAATCCAATCTATCTGCACGATAATTAATCTTTTGGATATTTTTTCATTCAAGCTCTGTTTTAACATTTTATTTCATTTATAACTCACTTTTTCAAAAAATTATGAACACAGCTCATTTCTAATCAACTCAGCGCTGCTTTGGCCATAAATGTACTGACGCAATCCGGTATTGCGCCGGTACGTGTGTACACTGGCGCAATCTCAAAATGCGCCAGTGCACTTAAAGAGTACAAAAAGTTAGCTCTCGCCTGGGGTGCATTCCGAAATTGCGCTAGTTCACATAAACAAAAAAAATCGATACTAATCCAAGTCTTGTAAATGGATACATCTGTATCTATTAAAATTTAAAGACAATTTTACTATTTATTCTTCATCTTACCAACCACTTCTCCTCTTTGTTTTTCCTCTCATCAAATCTGAAAGCTTCCAATAAAATATTCCCATGAATACATGGTCTTCATGTTCTAATCTATAGCTTTCTGTTTCAATGTTGTTAATCCATAAAAATATAGTGTAAATACGAAGCATTACTGAGAACAAGCAGATAGGTCGTTCCCATATTTTAAAGTTGAACTGCAAGGACTTCAAATCGCTGGTTCTCAAGAGAGCAAGTCCAGATCATCATTCCTTAGGTCGACCAAGCTTTGGATCGTCCAAGACCTAGTTCATTTAGCGAGGGTTCCTTAGATCGTTCATGAGCATGCCCTAACGGTCTAACTAGATCGTTGCTTAAGCATAAAGTTGTGATTTAGGTCACCAAGTCATGGGTCGTCCCTTTAAGCCCGTTACAACTAGGTCGTTTTCTCCTATTCAACGAGTCAGGTCGTTCCACGACCTAGAGAAGTAGCTACGTCGCGAGATGCTAGTACGTGCCTTGGAGCCCAAGACACCCAGGTCGGTTACGACCTAAATTGCTATGTCAGTTACGACCTAAAGCCTTGGGTCATCCGGACGACCTACCAGCCTACACCTACGATTTCTGAACCATACCACTTCGTAACCATTCCTATAAATACCCCCACACTTCCACCATGAAAGGGACATAATTCTCCCTTCACGAAGTGCTGCCAAAATCATTTCTAAACTCCTCTAACTCATTCAAACCTCCATTGATCTTACTCCAAGCTTAGATTCAATACCTCAACCGCTATATGGATTTTCCAAAATCATCAAAGTGCTCAAGTTGTTGAAGATCTACTCCAACAACCATTGCAATCTAAGAGATCTCATCATTTCCTTGGTGAATTCGAGTGAATCAAAAGTAAAAAGAGAAGAAAGAGAGAAAATTATTATAAAAAGAGAGAAAATGAGCAAAGTATTTGAAATCATGTACCTTGTAAATTTGATGGTGGTAATGAGAATTCTCTTCAAAGTGAACGTAGGTCAATTATAGGCCGAACCACTATAATTCCCCTTGATTTTACTTACTTTTTTGTTTGTGGCTACCACTTTTCTAGATCTTGATCTTTTGTAAAGTGTGAAATTACACCTTGGGTGTTGTTGTCCATTTTTGACATCAACATTTTGGCGCTTACCGTGGGGCCACATCCACTTTCCAAGGTTAAGTGCTTTGTAGAGGCATTGAAATCCGAAGCCTAATTCTATGATAAATTCACCAAATCTAATATCCGGGCTGGTTGAAGGATTGTCTTCAAATTTCAAGAACTTGTCTGACATAATGCCACCGAAGAAGCCGATTATTAAGTCCGTAAGAGCCTCGGGCTCGGAGAATGTGACGGCCCGCCCCGCACCAACCGACATTTACTCCAAAAGTGCGCTGTACACATGTCCAGTTAGCATGGAACGGGTCGTCAGAAGGAAAGGGAAGAAGGAAATGAACATACTAAGAACCTGTAGAATGTCTCACAGCGCATAGAACAAAATATAATAATAACATACTTGACATAAAACAGGAGAGACAGTGCATAAGCTGAAAATCAGAACTAAACATCATAGCAGCGGAAATCCAAAATACAGCTTATTACAACTTTCAAACTGTCTCAAAGCAAAAGTAAGATAAAGGAGGTACACTACTAATGCCCAAGTAGTGACCACCAACGACACAGGGAGAATGTGTATATATATATCATACGTGGAAACCTCCTGCCCGCCTCCGAATCAGCTACTCGCGCATCACCAGCTAACCTGTCTCTAGTCTGCTCGTGTGAGCACCCAGAGTAATAAGAGGAGACATAAAACTCTGGGTCAGACATAAAGCCTGGTATGAGCGATAAGCATCTAAAGTGAGCAATAACAGGTAGACTAAAACATACCTGAACCTGGACCTGCAACCAAAGAGTTAGCACCACATACTGTACAACACTCTAAGGTATCATATCAAACGGTGTAAAGATACGGAGGTGGGGGAGGTGTGCATGTCATAGGGATGGCAAACAATCAAACATAGCATCCATCCTCACATCTCTCACTCAGTGCGTAAAGCATACGATATTCACCACTTCGATCACCCAACATGCCTTGCTACGATCACTCTGCCCCATGAAGTCATAAATGGCTTCACTGCACTGATAACGTAGCCACAAATCCTTCGCTATGTCCACTTTGCCCCATGGAGTCGCAAGAACCCCACTGCACTGGCTCATAGCCTTACTTATCCTTTACTATGTCCACTCTGCCCCATGGAGTCGTAGTGACCCCACTGCACTGGCTCATAGTCTCACTACGCATCACTTTGCCCCTCGGGTCATAATGACCCTACTGCACTGATAACGTAGTCTTGCTACCATCACCTTGCCCCTCAGGTCATAATGACCCTACTGCACTGATAAGTAGCCCATCATTCCTTTTCAGTGGTGAATCGAAGTTATGAACGTCGACAACTCCTTAGCACACGTCCCGCAGCAAGGTCCAACCATGAAGTGAACTCATTGGTTCCCATCTGGATCCTGAGCTCTAACTTCCCATATTGGACTACCTTTGCATCTCGGGTTTTTGGTCAATACTAGGTCGGGTCGGGTTCCTCTTCAAGCCATCGGTTCGGGTCGGGTGTCCTCCATCGGTTCGGGTCGGGTCTTCTTCTGGTGCGGTTCGGGTCGGACGTCCTCCATCGGTTCGGGTCGGGCGTTTCTCCTCGGTTCGGGTCGGGTGCCACTCCCCCTCCAGTTCATGCTTCCGCTCCCATCCGCCTCCTCATCCTTTACGTGCGTCGATCCGATCCATCCTCCTCTATCCGTTCCGATCCCTACTCCCTAATCCGATCCGATCCCAGTTCAGCTAGCGTGGCCTTCTTTTTTGCCACTTTTCCCAAGTGTTGGGTTCCGATCCGATCGAATTCTTTGCTCAGTTCAACATATCCGATCCGAGCCCCTTATCCGATCCGATCTGAACCCTGCACTGTTTCTGAAACTGTTCCAGCAAGTGTTTACGCCATTCGACGACGTTTCCGACCATTCTAACTATTGAAATCAATCACAAAGAATATCATATAGTCATAGCAACATGCATAATCAACCACAAACATCAAAACATCAATATGATAGGTTAAAATGGATCAAACATACCCAAAATCTCATATTTCCCCTTAAGCATGTTTAGGTGAAACTAATGATAGGATTAGCAAAACTTAACCAAATTAACCCAAGTTCATATCAGAAGTCTATAACATCATGTTGGAATTTATGAACATTTTTCCCGAATTTTACCATGCCTAAATTCGCTAATTAGCACTAATTACCCTTAACTAGCCATAATTAGTGTAAAACTATGCAAATCACTCAACTTAGCCACAAATAAACTAAGATCTGAAATAATTCTCTGATTTGATGTGAATCTCAATGCCAAATAGCAGCTCCTATGTTGCTTTGGTGAAGATCTTCCTTGATTAGTGGTTGTTAAGCCAAATCCTTGACCAAAAGATGATTTGGAGGTGATTTAGATGTTAGAGGCCATTTTTAGGGTTCCTTGGTGATAAGTGGAGGCTAGAAAACTGAAATGGAATGATCCTCTATCTCATTTCAGCCTCCCCATAACCCTAATCCCGAAATGGGTTATGGGCCTACTCACTAATCACCCGATTTGGCCCGGTTGAGCAGTTTTTCACCCTCCAAACCTTATTTCAGCCATATCTCCCAAACGGTAAGTCCGTTTGGCTATTATGACCACTCTACGGAAAGGTAAACCATCAAACGAATCCAGTGGAAGTGGTTTCAAGTCAAAATTCCTTTCTAATCAAAAGTTATGGCCAGAACAGTACCAACTAGGGGCAAAATGGTCATTTAAAAATCGAAAAAAATCATGAACATGGGAAATGACTCTAATGGATGTTTCCCAAAGTTACATGACTATACGACTTCACATGGGAAAGAAATAAATATTCTACAATCCTATGATGTGTAGAATACGGGTCGTTACACTCTCCCCCCCTTAAGAAATTTCGCCCCCGAAATTCCCTAATCTAAACACACACAATGGTCCCGCATGCCTATCAATCATAAAACAACCAACAAACATGCAAAACAAGTAAAATAAGTCTATCCTAGCATGCGGAATAACTAAATCGCAAAGTAAATCTTACCAGGCAAGGAGTTCTGGGTATGCCTTCCTAATGCTCTCCTCTGTCTCCCAAGTACAGTCACTCTCGTCCTCGGCCCACTGAACTTTGACTAGCTTCACCGCCTTCCTTCGAAGTTGCTTCGTATCGTGCCCCACAATACAGATCGGCTTGCGGTTCCCAACCGCCTCGGGTTCTACTTCGAAGTCCTCTAACTGATCAGGTGAAATAGTCATATCTGAGTTGTGGACGAACTTCCTTAGTTGGGAAACATGAAATACATTGTGAACTCCCGCCATTTTCTCTGGTAAGCCAACTCTATATGCCAAATTCCCGACTAGTTCCAGAACAGGGAATGGGCCAACAAATCTTGGTGCCAACTTGCCTCTCCTGCCAAATCGTATCACGCTCTTCAACGGAGAGATCTTGACAAACACCAAGTCACCAACGGAGAATTTCAAGTCTCTTCTCCTCTTATCAGCATAACTCTTCTGCCTATCTTGGGCATCTTTCATTCGTTGCTGAATGATCTTGATCTTATCCGAAGTTTCTCTCACCACATCTGGTCCAAGCACAAACTTCTCGCCAATCTCTATCCAACATGATGGTGAGTTACACGGTCTTCCGTACAAAGCTTCATATGGAGCCATACCGATACTGGATTGGTAGCTATTATTATATGCAAACTCTACTAGATGCAAATGGTCATCCCATGATCCACCAAAATCCAATATACACGCTCTCAAGAGATCTTCCAATATACGATTCACCCTCTCCGTCTGAACGTCGGTCTGAGGATGATATGCGGTACTGAGATGTAATCCTGACCCTAGAGCCTCTTGTGAGCTCTTCCAAAACCAACTAGTGAACAACGGGTCTCGGTCACTCACAATGCTTTTAGGTACTCCATGAAATCTCACTACCCACTTCATATACAATTCTGCCAACTTGGCTGCCGTTCTAGTCGATTTGACTGGTATAAATCTTGCGCTCTTAGTCAATCGATCCACAATTACCCAAATGCTATCATGTCCCGATCTAGTCCTTGGTAAGCCATCGATGAAATCCATCGAGACTTGCTCCCATTTCCATTCGGGAATCTCTAATGGTTGCAACAACCCACTAGGCTTCTTTTGCTCGACTTTAACTAGCTGGAAATTCATGCATTTGTATATAAACTTCCCAACGTCTCTTTTCATCGCTTCCCAGTAGTAAGTCTGTCTCATGTCTCGATACATCTTATTACCACCGGGGTGTATAGTCAGTTTTGAGTGATGACACTCTCTAAGCACTTCATCTCTCAATCCATTGACATTGGGTACAACAAGCTTTCCATTCTTTCTAAGCCATCCATCTCGATCAAGCCCATACTTGTTCATCTCCTCACCGTCGATGTTCATCTCTAACTTGGAGATGATTTCCAATAGATTAGGATTGTTCCTCTGGCTAGAACCAATCCGCTCTATCAAAATGGGTCTGATCGTCAAACTAGCTAGCATAACTGGATCCAATTCGCACTTTGGTCTGAAATCAAACCCCGCGATATACTCCAGTTGCTTCCACTCAAGAAACATTGCCCATAAACTGGCATGTCTCCTACTCAAGGCATCGGCTACCGCATTACCTTTCCCAGGTGTGTATGCGATATCAAAATCATACGAAGCCAAGAACTCTAACCATGTCTGCTGACGGAGATTCAGATCTTTCTGGGAGAAGAGATACTTTAACGATTTATGATCGGTAAACAACTCAAATATTTCTCCCAAGAGATAGTGTCTCCACATCTTCAGCGCAAATACAATCGCTGCCAATTCCAAATCATGGGTAAGATACTTCTTCTCATGCGGCTTTAGCTGTCGACTAGCATAAGCTACAACCCTACCTCCTTGCATCAATACAGCACCCAGTCCGGTACCACAAGCATCCGTGTATACCGTCATCTCTTCATTCCCTTTAGGAATGACTAACACTGGCGCACGCGTTAACTTCTCCTTTAGACTCTTGAAGGCATCCTCACACACTTCGTCCCAGACGAAGGACTGATTCTTCTTGGTCATCTGAGTCAACGGTGCTGCTATCTTGGAGAAGTCCTGGATAAACTTACGATAATATCCAGCTAATCCCAAGAAACTTCTCACATCTGTTGCATTCTTGGGCGTAGGCCAATCCTGTACCGTAGCCACCTTCTCAGGGTCCACGGCAATACCACTCTCTGAAACAACATGACCCAAGAATCTCACTTCCCTTCTCCAAAAATGACACTTAGAGAATTTCGCTTTCAATTGGTGTTTCCTCAACACCTCCATCACTATCCTCAAGTGTCCCTTGTGTTTCTCCTCTGTCCTTGAATAAACAAGGATATCATCAACGAACACAAGAACAAACTTATTCAACTGATCTCTGAATACTCGATTCATGAGATCTACAAAGTAGGCTGGTGCATTGGTCAACCCAAACGGCATGACCAACCACTCATAAAATCCAGACGGCGTCCTAAAGGCCGTTTTCGGAACACTCTCATCTGCTACTCGAAGCTGATGAAATCCTGTCGCGAGGTCCAACTGGGAGAACACTCTAGCTCCTTCCAGCTGATCAAACAAATCATCTATCCCTGGTAGAGGATACTTATTCTTCCTCATCACCTAATTCAACTCGCGATAGTCCACACACAACCGAAGGGAACCATCTGCCTTAGTGGCAAACACAACTGGTGCTCCCCACTCGGAGACACTCCTTCTAATAAATCTCTTCTTCAAAAGATTGCTGACTTGCACCCCGAGCTCTCGCTGCTCCCTTGGTGCCATACGACGAAGTGGCATCACTATAGGTCTGGCATCTTTTACTAAATCAATACGGAACTCAATCTCTCGGTGTGGTGGAAGCCCGGTCACCTCCTCGAAGACGTCCGGATACTGGCCAACCACGGGCACATCTGACAACTCATCCTGCGGGATGTCGAGGGAATTTACAAAACTAGCCATAACCCCATCACTAGGTAGACTACCAAACACTACCCTCCGCCCATCATCCGCCCTCACTGTCACCAAAAAGCCCTCACAGTCTACCACCACCCCGTATCTTTGGAGCCAATCGACTCCCAATATAATGCCATACCCAGTAAAGCCCAAAACAAAGCAATCACATACAAACATACATCCATGACTCGATAAGACCAAATTCCTGCAAATCATACTAAGGCTAGTCGAACCACCAATCGGGTTCGTCACAACCAATGGTCTATCGACTATCTCGGGTTCCAGTCCCAACCTATCTACCAGGTCACTAGATATGAAGGAACGGGAAGCCCCAGTATCAAACAAAACTCGAACTGGTACATCATAAATAGAAAGCATACATTGAATAACAACATTCTTTCCTTTCTCCGCCGCAGTTGGGGCATTCGACGAAGAAGGAACAGCATCAATAGCATATGCTTTCACAATCTGCTTCTCCTTAAGAGGTTGCGGACACTTATCCTTCTGATGTCCCATTTGACCACAGTTGTAGCACTTCCTTTCCGCTGGCTTGGCCCGACATTCTTTAGCATAATGGCCCTTCTTTCCACAGCTGAAGCACTCAACATCCTTCTTGCTCTTTTTCTGGCCACCTTTAGATTGGTCCTGCTTCCTCTTATTCTGAGAGTTATTCTTGCCTCCACCGCCTACTTGCGGCTTTGGCCCTTCTGCAGATGCAACCTTAGTCTTTGACTTAGGGTAAAGACTCTCTGATCTCAAAGCTTTCCCCACAATCGATTCAAAAGTCTCATCGATGTGGTTGATAAGCCTTTCCCCCAAGTATCCATCCAAACCAGTAATGAACTTCTCATTCTTCTTCTCAGGAGTATCAATGAGAGATAGTCCATACTTCGACAAAGTGTCGAACTCCGCAATATAATCAGAAACTGCCCTTCCGTTCTGCTTGAGTTCCAAGAACCTCTTAAACAACACTGACTTCTGGGCAGCTAGAATGAACTTCTCGCTAAAGCGAGCCTTGAACTGATCCCAAGTAACCTGGTCCTCTGGAGTAGCTGTTCTAATGGCATTCCACCAATTCATCGCTCGCCCTTGCAGCTGACGAGACGCTAGCCTTCTCTTCATCGCATCCTCAAGACCCAAGTCATCGAAGATACGGTCACAGCTATCCATCCAGTCCTGAACATCTGTGGCCGACTCCGTTTCGTGGAACGGCTTTCCACCAAGATTAGTGTAATCCTTGCACAACTTGGCAAAATCGACCCTAGGCGCCTGCACTACTGGGCCAACACCAACCCCGGGATTGGGAACTGCCCCTTGCAATTCTCTAAGCATGTCTCTCATGAGGTTAGTAAACATCGCCCTCATGTCAGCGGCATTCCCTTAGTTGGTCCCTCTACCAGCACCCCTCGTATCTCGGCTCATCGTCAATCTGAAAAAGGGAAACGATTAACGACCCCATAGTGGTGCTAGTGCAGTGCGACTTCATTCTTATACTACTAATAGTATATATATAACTTTTGAAAACCAAAGTAATCACAAATACGTGCTCTCATATACGTACTAACTCTCCCTAGTGTCTTTCCCTAGGTTAACTACACAACCTAGAGCTCTGATACCAAATGTGACGGCCCGCCCCGCACCAACCGACATTTACTCCAAAAGTGCGCTGTACACATGTCCAGTTAGCACGGAACGGGTCGTCAGAAGGAAAGGGAAGAAGGAAATGAACATACTAAGAACCTGTAGAATGTCTCACAGCGCATAGAACAAAATATAATAATAACATACTTGACATAAAACAGGAGAGACAGTGCATAAGCTGAAAATCAGAACTAAACATCATAGCAGCGGAAATCCAAAATACAGCTTATTACAACTTTCAAACTGTCCCAAAGCAAAAGTAAGATAAAGGAGGTACACTACTAATGCCCAAGTAGTGACCACCAACGACACAGGGAGAATGTGTATATATATATCATACGTGGAAGCCTCCTGCCCGCCTCCGAATCAGCTACTCGCGCATCACCAGCTAACCTGTCTCTAGTCTGCTCGTGTGAGCACCCAGAGTAATAAGAGGAGACATAAAACTCTGGGTCAGACATAAAGCCTGGTATGAGCGATAAGCATCTAAAGTGAGCAATAACAGGTAGACTAAAACATACCTGGACCTGCAACCAAAGAGTTAGCACTACATACTGTACAACACTCTAAGGTATCATATCAAACGGTGTAAAGATACGGAGGTGGGGGAGGTGTGCATGTCATAGGGATGGCAAACAATCAAACGTAGCATCCATCCTCACATCTCTCACTCAGTGCGTAAAGCATACGATATTCACCACTTCGATCACCCAACATGCCTTGCTACGATCACTCTGCCCCATGAAGTCATAAATGGCTTCACTGCACTGATAACGTAGCCACTAATCTTTCGCTATGTCCACTTTGCCCCATGGAGACGCAACAACCCCACTGCACTGGCTCATAGCCTTACTAATCCTTTACTATGTCCACTCTGCCCCATGGAGTCGTAGTGACATCACTGCACTGGCTCATAGTCTCACTACGCATCACTTTGCCCCTCGGGTCATAATGACCCTACTGCACTGATAACGTAGTCTTGCTACCATCACCTTGCCCCTCAGGTCATAATGACCCTACTGCACTGATAAGCAGCCCATCATTCCTTTTCAGTGGTGAATCGAAGTTATGAATGTCGACAACTCCTTAGCACACGTCCTACAGCAAGGTCCAACCATGAAGTGAACTCATTGGTTCCCATCTGGATCCTGAGCTCTAACTTCCCATATTGGACTACCTTTGCATCTCGGGATTTTGGTCAATACTAGGTCGGGTCGGGTTCCTCTTCAAGCCATCGGTTCGGGTCGGGTGTCCTCCATCGGTTCGGGTCGGGTCTTCTTCTGGTGCGGTTCGGGTCGGGTGTCCTCCATCGGTTCGGGTCGGGCGTTTCTCCTCGGTTCGGGTCGGGTGCCACTCCCCCTCCAGTTCATGCTTCCGCTCCGATCCGCCTCCTCATCCTTTACGTGCGTCGATCCGATCCATCCTCCTCTATCCGTTCCGATCCCTACTCCCTAATCCGATCCAATCCCAGTTCAGCTAGCGTGGCCTTCCTTTTTGCCACTTTTCCCAAGTGTTGGGTTCCGATCCGATCGAATTCTTTGCTCAGTTCAACATATCTGATCCGAGCCCCTTATCCGATCCGATCCAAACCCTGCACTATTTTCTGAAACTATTCCAGCAAGTATTTATGCCATTCGACGACGTTTCCGACCATTCTAACTATTGAAATCAATCACAAAGCATATCATACAGTCATAGCAACATGCATAATCAACCACAAACATCAAAACATCAATATGATAGGTTAAAATGGATCAAACATACCCAAAATCCCATATTTCCCCTTAAGCATGTTTAGGTGAAACTAATGATAGGATTAGCAAAACTTAACCAAATTAACCCAAGTACATATCAGAAGTCTAAAACATCATTTAGGAATTTATGAACATTTTTCCCGAATTTTACCATGCCTGAATTCACTAATTAGCACTAATTACCCTTAACTAGCCATAATTAGTGTAAAACTATGCAAATCACTCACCTTAGCCACAAATAAACTAAGATCTGAAATAACTCTCTGATTTGATGTGAATCTCAATGCCAAACAGCAGCTCCTATGTTGCTTTGGTGAAGATCTTCCTTGATTAGGGGCTGCTAAGCCAAATCCTTGACCAAAAGATGATTTGGAGGTGATTTAGAGGTTAGAGGCCATTTTTAGGGTTCCTTGGTGATAAGTGGAGGCTAGAAAACTGAAATGGAATGATCCTCTATCTCATTTCAGCCTCCCCATAACCCTAATCCCGAAATGGGTTATGGGCCTACTCACTAATCACCCGATTTGGCCCGGTTGAGCAGTTTTTCACCCTCCAAACCTTATTTCAGTCATATCTCCCAAACGGTAAGTCTGTTTGGCTATTATGACCACTCTACGAAAAGGTAAAGCATCAAACGAATCCAGTGGAAGTGGTTTCAAGTCAAAATTCCTTTCCAATCAAAAGTTATGGCCAGAACAGTACCAACTAGGGGCAAAATGGTCATTTAAAAATCGACAAAAATCGTGAACATGGGAAATGACTCTAATGGATGTTTCCCAAAGTTACATGACTATACGACTTCACATGGGAAAGAAATAAATATTCTACAATCCTATGATGTGTAGAATATGGGTCGTTACAGAGAATGTCGTCGATAATCCTTTCACTCCGCAAACTAATCTTCATGAAGTTGGCCAATCCTCGGCAGCAGGAGTTGCCGTAACAAGAAATGAACTAAATGAAGTCGTCGTTGGTTTGACACAGCAGATGGAGATCTCGAATAAGGCCATGATGGCAAGGTTAGAAGCTCTCTTTGCTACCTAAGCCAACACGGAGAAACTTAATGCTAATGTCACCCATGTAGAGGGTGCTAACTCTTCCTCCTCAAAGTCCAAATCATGATTGATCTGCTCAAGAAATCGACGAACCGGATAATGCTGGTCGTGAAGAATCTAAGCCACCTGCTAGGAACCATTCTGAAAGAGGTACCTCTCCAAAACTGAATAGTTCCACCAAAGGGGCACTTCCCCATGAGGGAGGCACAGGGCCCCGGATCCCTAGCCGTGACTGTTTGCTTAGGCGAACGTCTGGTGAAGGAGACAGCGTCCGCCCTACGGATCGGCATAGCGAGAAGGAATGTCTTGAAGAAATGGTCCACCAAAATATGGAAGAAAGTATGAAGCGAAATGATAATGAGAAGGAGTGGGAGTTTGATCCAACTAAGACTCCACTCACTAAAAGGATCAAAATGACCAAGTTCCCAAGGAAGTTTAATCCGCCAACGATTTAAGCTTATAATGGGACTAGCGATCCTAATTTGTTCTTATATTAGTACGATCAGCACAAGGATGGTGCGCGAGGTACGGATGAACTCAAATGCTTATACTTCTCGGTATATTTGGAGGAAATAGCTTTGCTTTGGTTTACCAAGCTACCACGAAGGTTTATGGATAAATTTTCCTTCTTGGCTAAGAAACTCAGGGAGCAGTTTAGGCTGCAGACCACAAAGTTTAAAGATGTAATGTCATTAAACGACATGGAACAAAAACCGGGCGAGTCGGTTAAAGCCTTTCTTACACGATTTAATGCTGCCGCAGCAAAAGTTGGGGATCCAGAACCTCGACTGGTGTTGATGGCATTGAAGCGAGTTATATACAAAAAATTGGAGTTTGAAAGTGGGTTAAGATGAAGAAGCCTGACCCTTTGGATAAGTTCTATGCAAAATCAGAAGAATACATCAGTGTGGGTGATGATCCTTTTTTTTCTATGGATGTTGTTGAAGGTAGTTCGGTACCAGAGAAGAAATATAACGGTGTTCAAAAGCAGTCAGAAGAACAATGGAGGTCAAAAGCAAGGAAATGATGGAAATGATAATTGAAATGGAAAGAAGTTACGCTTTTTTAAAGCCGCTGAATTGACCCCATCAACAAAGACTTCGAAGAACACTTTTATCGCTACCAAAGATACCGAGGACTATCCAAAGCTGAAATCGTAGAAAGAGGGTGACAGTCGGGCTTATTCCGGAAGGTTTTTCCGATTCAACAATCAACCAGTCCATAACACGAATGAGTGCAAGCATCTCAAAAACTTGATTGAGGAATTGATTAAAAAGAACTGTCTGCAACAGTATATGAAAAGGCTGCAATCCGCCAATCCTCCTCAAACTACCCAAGAGCAAAATGCATCTGGATCGGGAGACAAGGCCTCGACACAAGTTAGTCAAAGACCTGTGATTAACACTATTTCTGTAGGTCCTCATCTAGCCGGGGCAAGTTACAGAGATATCGAAAGATATGCCAATGCACTCAAGAATGTTTCAAAGGAAGAAAAGTCTTTGATTCTGAACAGTGCCATGTCAGTAAAGCAACAGAAGACTTGCTTTGGAGATGTCATGTTCAATGGAAAAGATGAGGAAGGAGTAGTCACTCCAACTCAAGACCCTATGGTAGTAACAGTCGGGATAGGCCCGACCATTATGAAAAGGGTACTAGTCAATTGTAGAGCCTTGGTAAATGTGATATTCAAAAACGCTTTCGATAAAATGAAGCTTTCTATGTTAGATGTGCGAGCCTGCTAGAAGAAAATCCAAGGGTTCACAGGGGAACCAAAGCAGCCCATTGGGGTTATTGATTTGCTTGTGGAACTTGGAGATAGAGAAATGAAAGCTGCTTTTATGCAATCCTTTGTTCTTGTAGACGAATTGTCGGCATATAATGCTTTTCCGGGAAAAACAGCCCTGACAGCTTTCAGGATTATACTGGCCCTCTGGTGCTTGATAATGAAGTTTCCAATAGATAAATATCGGTGTGGTTAAAGCAGACTAGGAGAATGCTAGAGAATGCAACATAAATGAGATGAGAGAAGCAAGTAAAAACGACAAAGGAAAGAGTGTGGAGGTCCCCCTCTGCATTCGTGAAAATGCCTTATAGAAATTAGGGCACGACCCCTATACCGGTGAGCAATTGTGGGGACCAAAAGGAAATAGATTTGCGAAAGGCCAGTACAGGGGAGGGGAAAGTGGCGTCGACTGAGGCATAATTTCAGTTCCAGTTCATGATAAAGATCCAGATAGAGTGTTAAAGATAGGCTCTCAGCTGGGCCCGAAACTGCAGAAAGAGTTGATTGTGTTTCTAAAACCTAATCTGGATGTATTCTCTTGAAGCCATTTCGACATGTGTGGCATTTCTCCTGATGTGGCAGTTCATAAGCTGAATATAGATTCAAGTGTCTCACCAGTAAAGCAAAAATGACGGATTCAGGGACTCGAAAGATCCAGGGCTCTCAAAAAGGAAGTGGATAGGATAATGGAGAATAACTTCATACAAGAATCCACGTATCCAGATTGGGTCTCTAATCCAGTGCTTGTGAAGAAATCCAACGACAAGTGGTGAGTGTCTATCGATTATTCAGACCTCAACAAAGCATGCCCCAAGGATAATTTTCCGCTATCTAGAATCGATCAGCTAGTTGATGCAACGACGGGTCATCAATTGCTGTCGTTCATGGATGCTTACTAGCGGTATAATCAAATAATGATGCACAAGCCAGACCAAGAGAACACAAGCTTCATAACAGATCTGGGGTTATACTGTTACAAGTTATGCCATTTGGATTGAAGAATGCAGGAGTGACTTACCAGCGCCTTGTGAATGCAATGTTCAAATCTCAAATCGGCAAAACCATGAAGGTGTATGTCGATGATATGTTGGTGAAGTCGAAAAGGGTTGCTGATCATTTAGAAAATTTGGCTGAAATGTTTCATATTCTTAGAAAATACGGGATGAAGTCAAATCCGCTCAAATGCTCGTTTGAGGTCGCATCAGGAAAATTCCTCGGGTTTATGGTCAATGGCAGGGGCATTGAAGCCAGTCCCGCTCAAGTCTCAGCTTTGCGAGAGATGCATGCTCCTAGAACGAAGAAGGAACTTCAAAGCTTGAATGGGAAAGTAGCTGCATTGAGTCGATTTATTTCAAAGGCAATATATCGGTGCATTTCGCTTTTCGATGCATTGAGGAAAGGGAATAAGGATTTCCAATGGACTCCGGAATGTCAAGTGGCTTTCGAGGAGCTAATCAAGCATATGGAATCGCCTCCGATGTTGTCGAAGACCAAGGTTAGAGAAGAGTTGTTTCTGTACTTGGCAGTTTCATCTCATGCCTTAAGTGCAGCATTGGTTCGTGAAGATGCCAAGGTTCAACGGTCGGTATACTACATTAGTAAAAGGCTTGCCGAGGCACAACTGAATTATCCCAAGTTGGAAAAGCTTGCATATTGTTTGCTCGTCGCCTCGAAAAAGCTTAGGCCATATTTCCAAGCCCACTCTATCAAAGTTCTTACAGATCAACCCCTAAAGCAAGTTCTATTTCATCCAGAAACTTCGGGATGACTGTTGAAGTGGAATATTGAATTTAGTCAATATGATGTCGCTTACCATCCTCGAAGGGATATCAATGGACATGCTTTAGTGGATTTTATTGCAGAATTTACATATAGAGGGGAAGAGAAGGAAGAACCTATTGAGGCAGTCGTAAGATGGAAGTTGTTCGTTGATGGATCCATGGATGATTATTGCTCAGGGGCTGGAATGGTTATGGAAACTCTGGAACGACGCTCCGGGTGTTATGCTTTGAGGTTAGAATTCCCGTCGACCAGCAACAAAGCCGGATATGAAGTGCTAATCGCAGGGCTAAAGATAGCAAAGGAATTGAATTTAAAAACTTTGCAAATCTTCAGTGACTCGCAGTTAGTGGTATGTCAGGTCCGAAGAGATTTCCAAGACAAAGGAGAAAATCTTCCTGCTTATTTATCTAAGACTTGGGAACTTATTAACGACCTTGACTACCACAATATCCCATATCCTTAGAGAAAAGAATATGAAAGAAGATTTGCTCGCTAAATATGCAAGTTCAGGAGATGGACAGCTACTGGGATTAGTGACCGTCGAAGTCCTCTCAAATCCTAGTACAGAAGATATGGATATTTATTGGATTATGAAGACCGTTGAAGAACCTGACTCATGGATGATCCTGATCAAGGAGTATCTTCTCAACGGAACGCTCCCAGAAGAGTCGAAAAAGCGAAAGTAAATATTGTAGAAGGCTCCAATGTATCTTATCCAGGGTGGTAGACTATATAGGCGAGGCTTCTTTATGCCTCTGCTTCGGTGTGTGATCAAGGAAGAATCTAAAGCAATTTTGGCGGAATTACACGAAGGTGAATGCGAAGGTCACACAGGTAGACAGACATTGGTCAAGAAAGCTCTGCGATACGGCTATTTCTAGCCTGATGTGAACCTGAATTCTGCAACCTATACCAAGAAGTGTGACAGATGTCAGAGATTTGCAAAGATTCTAAGAGCACCATCCATGTAATTGAACAAATGGTCAGCTATTGGCCATTTGCTGTCTGGGGCATTAATTTGTTTGGAGCACTTCCAATAGCAAAGTCCAGTTTAAATATGCCATTGTAGTTGTCTATTATTTCACCAAGTGGGCTGGAGCAGAGCCACTGGCCACTATTACCTCAATGAAAGTAATCTACTTCGTGCTGAGGAATATCATTTGCAGGTTTGGTGTGCCACAGAATATAATCACAGACAATGGAACACAATTTGAAAGCAATGAATTCAAACGCTTCTGTGTTAAGTACAAGATTCAGAAGTGTTTTGTAGCAGTGGCACATCCACAGGCCAACGGGAAGGTCGAAGCGGTGAACAAGATCATAAAGTCAACTATAAAAAAGCACCTTGAGAAAGCCAAAGGTGGTTGGGTAGATAAGCTTCGACTTGCACTATGGGGGTATCGCACGACTCACAAATCTGCGACTGGGTACACTCCGTAATCTCTAGCATTCGGATCTGAAGCTATGATCCCTGTAGAGCTGGAAGTTCCCACTCACCGCAGGATTCACTTCAACCAAGAAGAGAATGAAAAGCTGCAGCTTGAAGCGCTTGACCAATTCGAAGAAAGGAGAAATGAAGTAGAGCTCAAAGTTGCTGCTCATCAAAGAAGGATTTCCAAACATTACAACTCCAAAGTCAAGCAAAGGACCTTCGAAGTTGGAGATTTGGTATTGAAGAAAGTGATGACCGAAACCAGAGTTTTTGGGCCTAATTGGGAAGGACCCTACATTATAAGCCAAATGCTCCTAGATGGCACCTTCAAATTGAAGACGACCGATGGAATTCAAATCCCCAGAGCTTGGAACAACAATCACCTCCATCATTATTTTACTTGATGTTTCATTCATATTTCCTGTAAAAAGTTGTAAATACTTTACAAGCATTGTAAATTGAACTTTGCACATATGAATGAAAAAGTATACTTTCTTTTCTGAATCATATACTTGCAAACTCTTGTTTAATTATTCAAAAGTTACTAAAAAGTTGATTTTTATTGTAGGCCATTTAAAGATCTCTCATTCACCTACAACCTAATAAGACCTAGTGTCCTTTATATCACATCCCGATGGGGACAGCTCAAGTGACAAGTGCCATAAGCATTATTTGCAACAAACTCGAAGGTATAGAGCACCGCCATGCAAAAGAAATAGAGGCCATAAGGAGTCAAAATGGTGATAAGGTGTAGCAAGCAGATTAAAGACAAAAGTTGCAAGTTTCACGAAAGGGGCATCACCTGAAAAGTGAGATCCAGGACCCTAGTCCTGTTACTAGGATAGCATGTTAAAACAAGCATCCGGTAAAGGAACTGGCGTCCGCTCGGGGAAATTACGCAATAATAAAGCCTCTCACAGCGAAGCCTACAGCAGTCCCAGCCATACGGGGGCATGCATCCAATCGGCACTCCGAAGGACCTGAATTACCAGGTTAGCGAGTCGCAGGACTGGGTCCATAAGAAAAACCGAACACCTCTTCGGAGGCACCCAGTTGATCGTCAGTGCCAGGAAGTACCTAACTTGATCACGACAAATACTAGGCTTTAAAAGACCTCTTCAGAGGCGTTCAATTAGTTCATTAGTGTCTAATCTTCTCATACTCGGCGATCGGAGGGCTTTAAAAGACCTCTTCGGAGGCGTCTGATTAGTTTGTTAGTGTCTGATAATCTCAGACTCAGCGACTGGTAAGCTTTAAAGACCTCTTTGGAGGCGTTCGATTAGTTTGTTAGTGTCTGATCATCTCAGACTCGGCAATCAATGGGGTTTAAAAGACCTCTTCGGAGGCATTCGATTAGTTCATTAGTGTCTGGTCATCTCAGACTCAGCGATCGACGGGCTTTAAATGACCTCTTTGGAGGTGTCCATTAGTTTGGTTAACGCTCGAGTATCTCGAGTTGTGACTATCGGTGGGCTTGAATGACCTCTTCGGAGGCATCTAATTAATTGGGCTAGCATCTGATTCATTTAGGCTGCGATGATTATTGGGCTTTAACCAAAGACCTCTCCGAGGGCACCCGATGAAGTTGCCGATGCTAGAGTTAATCAGTCCAATTGCAGATGAAAATCTCCAGTGCCTGAAATAACTAACTGGATAGCAGACGAACATTGGGCCAGAAATATAAGACCTCTTAAACAGGGGAACGGAAGATAGAAAACTTCTTCAACTAAAGGCATAAGTTCAATCAACTAAACTAATTTCATGGTTAATTGGCAAGCTGAGAAGCTCTAAGCGCAATGGCGAAAGCAAGAAACTTAGCCAATAAAGCAGGAACTTCCAGTATTTTAGCCATTACCAAAGAAACCTAGTAAAGTTGATCACATCCGACCTAAGAAGTTCGCGACAACCTTTGGTATGGGGGCATCACAACCACATTAAGACAGATTAATAATGCCCACAATACATACCACAAGCTCATCACGATTTCACACCAAACAAAAGACTTGTAATATGTAAAGAGACGAGTGTGCAGACAAAAAAATACGATAGAGCTAAAAAAGAAGGCTAAAGTACAATAAGCAAAGTGCAGTTTCATCACATCAACATGAATGCAAAGCACAAGTCGCAGATATCAAGTAACATAAAGTCACAAGCGAGGGCAGACACTTGCATATACAACCGGTCTAAATGGAACACACAAAAGTGAGCTACAGAAAGTAAACTAAGGCAGCCATAAGCACTAATTCTTCTTCTTTCCGTTCTTGGAATCGCTAGACCTCAGAGACGGTTTATTAATCTTGACGGAGGAAGGAAGAGGTGTATCAATTGGTTGACTTTCATCCTTAGCTTCTGTGCCACCAGACGGACTCTCAGGAGAAGATAGAATGATAGGTCCTCCTTTCTTAAGAGCAGTGTGCTTCCCCTTGCGCCTTGAGGATGTCGAAGGATTTATCTTCTTTTTTCCTGGACCTCGGTTCCCTTCCCAAGGCTTTCATCTACATCGTCTAAATCTTCTACTTCATCACTAGGAGTGTAGTCAACATCATCCAAATCAACGATTGCACTAATCTTTGCATCTTGTGACACTAGTTGTGATGCAGGTGTAAAAGCAGCCAGTAAAGATGCATCGCCTGGAGGAGGAGTGGTAATCAAAGCAGTAGTAGTCGACAACCGAGTAGAGGCGGTCATAATAGCTTCGATCATTGTTCCAACCACTATAGGAGGGGGGTTGTGGTGACATCAAGCCTAATACAAATGAATAATGAGCATGAAATGCGATGGACCCAGGTGAAGTACAAAGATAGTTCAAGTCTGATACGGCTTGTTCAATCTCAGTTTTACCTGCGGTTGGAAGATTTCTGTGCTTAACTTCATAGTTATCGGGGTTGTCCTCATCGCCTCACCGTATCCTGTAGGCTCCTCAGTGATGCGATCCTCAATAGTATACTCATCTGTAGCTTTGTCTTTTTCCTCATGAGTCGCAAAAGGACCAACGGGAGGCACAGTTAGAGTCTGAGAATTGGAAACCTCAACATTACCAGAATCAGTAGGGGCATTGGTAGTGGTTGCATCCAGGGCTTCCTCCTCGGAGGATTCATCTTCATCACCCAATAATCCTCGCCCCCTCATATGTTTTTTGTAGCGGTTTATCAATCCTACTATATGTATTTTGTTGTGTTTCATTTCAGCTACAATATCTTTTGTCAATTACATTTGTAGCACTTTTTCAGCGCTACTAAAACTAACTTAGGTACACCACCTTTTAATTGCGGTTATTTACAGTTAATAGCTTCTAATATTTCCATCAATCACTTATATATACTAAAAATATTAAAACAAATAATTATTTGAGTATCATTTTCAAACTAAAATCAATAATCTCCATATTTAAATACTTAAAAAGCACATTACTCGCAATATCAAATATAACCCCCATAATCATCTCAATAGTAGTATTTCGACAAAATAAGTGAGTCTACATACCACAATTTCTTACAAACAAGTCTACCCGACTAATACAAACAAAATAATAGTTGAAGTCTTCTTCATAGCTTAATAACCACCGGTTCTTTGATGCAAGCGTTCTTCACTTTGAAAATCTAATTACCTGCACATAAGTACAACGATCAACGGTAAGAATTACATATAAATATAATGGTAAGAATTACCTGCTTTCAATCTAATGGCGATAATCTTAACACTTGCATAAAAATCATTGCAGACATTCTCAAAGCCAATTTTGACTTCACTCGGACATTCATCATATTTTCTATTGTTTTTCGAAATCAACCTATCAATATTAAAAAGGTATGAACATCTAGAAAATTTAATAACAATAGAAGTGTACTAAGTTCAATATGGTGCATTAGGTATATGAATTTGTTAACTGTGTACGATAAAATAAGGGAGCATATGTTATTCAATAATAAATTAATACTAGCTTATCTTATTTTCCTAATTATAAAATGTTAAAAGAAGAGAAGTTTTAATATTAGACCTCAAAAAAAGTTTATTTTGACTTTACATCTCTTTGGAAACTTAATGTAAAAATATGCTTGTTTTTCACTATATCAGCCTAACCTACTTGTGCACTTTTGAAAATGAGCAAGTATGAAATCTAACTGGGCCAGAGCCAGATATATATTTATAAAGAGTTTATTTTTAAAATTTGTCCATTAACATAACATTATGGTAAGAAGACATGAATGTTTCAACCAGGTATAGTAACGAGAACTTCTTTGGAAACTTAGATGCTACACTATCATACAAGAAATGCAGTGCGAGTTCTAAGGAGGACCCTGAATTCTTAAGAAGGAGAGATGATATATTGGAGCGAGCTTTAGGGTGAGCTGCTCAGGGACTGTGCAGGGTCATGCACAATGTTTAGGTTGTCAGCCTGGTTTTTAATAAATAATTTTCAGGACAGCGACGGAAATCTATGATTCTAGCCTAGCAAACATTAAAAAAAACATCAAATGAAAGTTATGGCTTAGGTTGTAGGCTTTCCGGAATGTACAAGATCGTCAAATTTGGATTAGTCATTCAAGAGTTATCGCCAAGTAAGCACTATGCAAATGTGCAGTCCAGAAATTTTGGGACAGCAGTATTGATCAACATTTCTGGCCCAGCAAACGTAAAATTTTTACGACCTACTTTAAATAAAAACCGTGGATTATGTTTTGAGCTTACCAAATTGTATAAAATCTTTGAAATCGGAATAACCATTTAAAAGTTATGAGAAAAATACCTTAGCACGTTTTTGACCAAATGTATTTCGGAACAGCAAATAAGATGCTTTGTAATTCAGTTTTTAATCAGTGCCAACCTCAAAAAAAATTCCTGAACATAGCAAGTCAGCAAGGGCAAATAGACCTCGATCAAAACTATTACAAAAATAGGCCTAGTTTTCACTAGGGAGGAATTTATACTTACTGAAATTGCACATGAATGGCGTAGACAATAGTCAAGTACCAATTTGTGGTGATAAAGAGCATAACTATTATAAAATCATGGGCATATGAATAAAAAATGTTCACCTGGCCAAAGAAAGAGATATTGAGCGCAAAGAATCTGTAGAACTAGCAGGACCCACATTCTCAATAACACAGTTACATAATCTTTCAATTAAGATGTGTATTCTTGCAGCACGCGAAGCACTATATTCTGAAGCTCGCCTATCAGTTGTGTATTCTCCTTAGTATACAAAAAAAAATCATAGTATGGAGTCAGAACTCTGAAAGCAATCATCTTTTAAGCTTGTGGGGCTCTTGGCATGTTCATGAAGAGAGAGTTAATAAAGAACACAGTCCTACGACGAGTCTTTAAATTTTTTGGAACAGTGTTCATTGAATCCCTTGAAGTCATAATCGTATGTAACTGCCTTGCGCTTCTATAGAAGAATTAGTCCACTTGGCAAATTTTTTGGAACAGGTGGAAACATCAATAAAACAACAACAGAAGAATTAAAAATATAATCGTTTACAAAAGGAACAAGAAACACTTGTTAGCAGCCGCTTACAAAAGATAAAGGCCACCTCTTAAACAAATATAATCATGTAAGAAATACGATAAACCTAAAGCTACCATGAAACAGCTGGCTCGTAAAAACTAAATCACTATAGTAAATTATATAATCTTGTAAGAAATACGATAAATCTAAAGCAACCACGAAACAGCTGGCTGCCTCGTAAAAAATAAATCACTACAGCAAATTACTCTTGAAGGCGGAAAACAGTTTGGGTGAAAAAAGAAAGATAATTGCCAACAATGAACCAAAGACTTACTTGACAGCAAATCGTGTTGGATCATTTTCTGGTTCATCGCTGTCGATCTTCTTTAACTTTGATGCAACTGATGCAGATGGAAGGGCTTCGATTACAGCATCAGCCAAATCATATATGAATAAAGAAGTGCATCCTAGAGCTGGTACTTTTCCCCAATTCTCAATTCCAAACTCCAATGCAAGTTCTTTGTATTCCATGTCTATTTCTTTTGGAGTTCCTTTGTGCTCGCTCACAAAACTTACAGGCACAACTAAGAGATTCTTTACCCATCTTGGCCAAACTCCACCAAAATTTATCAGTGAACGGATTTAACTTATATAAGACATGAAAACAACATAAGAATAAAAGAACAAAAATAAAAGCTTGACGCATACAAATAGTACAGGGGAAAAAACTCTACCTCTTCTTCTTCTTAGACATGCAAGTAAAAAAACTAAACCAAGGCATCCACACCAATGTGGACTTCTGGTACCTGCTATAAGCCTCATCTCTACGATCCATTCTGAGAATTCTATCCTCAACCAATATAGTGACATAAGCCAAGCACAATGTGTTCACAGGTGGGCCAATAAACATCCACCCCTAGCCCCAATTCCAAGAAAAAATTCAGGCCACTCATAATCAATAATTAGTCAAATTCAGATGGCTAACAAAGGGTGATAAAACCAAAAAATACGTTCATTCATATGTGACAAATCCTAGGTTAAATGTAAGGTTCGAGCTACTTGATGAACATGGGAATATTGCTAGAATTGCTGGTAATGTAGCAACTAAATCAGTCTCTTTCTGTACTGACTAATTTAACAGTCCAATAAATCACAATTTTCCACAAGTCACATACTGCAAAAAAAAAAAAAAAAAAAACTCCTTTTGTTCAAAAATCACTAGTCAAGTGTTCTATGGAACGAATCATGATTGTTGTTTTTCAAATTGATAAAAACAGCAGCCCTAATCCTAATGGTATTACTTCTAAGTTTTATAGATATATTTAAAATGCATAGATTTAAATTGATAAATTTGTAGTAAAATAGTGATAAATACACAAGACATTAAGATAGTTTAGTCTTTTGCAGCTGCTTGTTTTCAGTTAGTTATGACTCGGAAGCATTTTGATATGAAGATGACCCTCTACATTTAACCAAAAGTAAACATAGTGAATATTTAATTTGTAGTTCAGAAATTGCATGTTAAGATTTGTTTGTGTTATAGTAGATCAACAACCATGACTAAGTCACTCAAACCTTGATGGTAGACCAATTTGTGACATACACCAAGTTGTAAAACATTTGCACATTTTGGTTTGTTGTTCCTAAATATAAAAATACATAGCTGCTCTGTTAAAATGATGAAATAGGCCGGACAGTAAGAATAGTTGGGAAATAATTTAATCAACAAATAATCCAATGGTACAGTAGTTTTTTAGATGGGCTTTTTTAATCATTTGTAATATGAGTTTGCATGTCATGCTAGCATAATTTATTTAAATAGCAAGACAAAATGGTTCGGACTACCATTAGTTATAGAAACCACAACAAAGTATAGTTTTTCACCACACCATCTCAATCTGATACTCATTTTGCTAACGACACAACTTGAAAATGGTTAACACCTAATGGATATACAAATGTCATGTACCAACCATATGCATATTAGGACAGTTATAACTGGAAAATTCATTGAACAATTCCTAATGTGGGGAAAAAAGTGAAGTACTTGGTTACCACTTTGATGAACACAAGGAAATATATTGGTAGTGTTTAACTAGAACCTATTTTCATTGCGATAAATTCACAACTACCCAACTGTCGAATAGAATAATCAAAGATGGACTAAATTTGGTAATGCATAGTTTATACATTACCATGATCGCTAATCTAATAGCTAAGTCAATTGTTCAATATTTTTTGTTAAACCAATGGAACAATCATACTTTGAATTAGTTTGGAGTAGGAAAATGGGATGCAAAGATACAACGGGTTTTAGGATGGGTTATTTATCAGTTTTTCCAAATGTCGATAAATTATTCCACAATGTTAACCTATTCAAATATCAACTGTAAATTATAATTGTATTTACCAATTGGCCTAATCAAATTAACTGTTTTGGACAAACTATGCCCAGCTGAATTAATTTCGACATTAAATCATTAATTATTATAACTATAAATCAGTTGTTAATAATAATATTAAAAGGTAAAATAAAAAAATAAAGAAATAAGAACAGAAGACGTACAGATCCTATAAAATAGATTAGGCATTAGTGAGCCACAGCTAGTAACAAGGTTAATATCACTGCATCCTTTCATCCACTCCAGCAACTTGATTCACCACTCCTGCCACTTACCTACCCGATCATAATAAAGGTTAAATATATATTACTAAAGGCATATGCTGCATGTTATTTTGGGTGACATACTGATAAATAATCAAATATATTTCAAAGAAAAAAATAGTTGTAAGTGGAGAAATGAAACAGGAATTTGTTTGAATTGTTAGCTGCATAACTAGACATAAACTGAAACATAACCATAGTTGCCAAAGTGACGTGATGGTAAAAAGTAGCGTTAACAATAGTTGAAGTAGGAAATTGTTTGTGTAACTTAGACGTATTGCCTACTTGTTGCTCGAAATGTCGGAGATCACATTTGAAAAAATTCTTCAGTTAATTACTTTTATATATAATCCTGGATTCATCCAATACTTAGATAACCATATTGCAGCTGTAGCACATTGACTGCCAATAACAATACTCTATATATCAAATAATTTGTTCAGAACTTGACTCGCTACTACGGTTCACCAATACATTTGCAATGTATCCCTTATGATTTAAGAAAAAGAGAAGTATCAGTGGTATCTATCAGTCTGTTCAATATATATGAACTCCCAAATTAATATATTAAAATCATGTTGCAAACAAATTACAGGATTAGTTCAAAAGAAGAAAAAACAAATCACTAATATTTCAAATATGACGCCAAATTTTGCTTGTTATAGCTTTCATTCTAGTGTAATATTAGGGTTACTGTCAGTCACACTGAAGGATCCAACAAATGCACCGTGGTTACCAAAAAAATACAAATTCTCAAATTTGAACTCCAGGTCATTCTAGCATTGCTCTTAATACATTATTTGAATAAAAAAAATCTTCACTGCATTGTCATTTCTAATATTACTGGTAAACAGAAAACTAATTTTAAGTAGTAGATTTTTTATTTAATTAAAAAATAGAAACATAATTGATATTTGAAAGGTGATGAAGAAAAGTTAGTGTTGCTTTTCTTCAGGGAAATATAAACATTTGGCTAACATGTAAAAAAACATTCAACTAAATATAGCACAAGTAACTTAGGAAAAAAAATGTATGAAATCAACTTACAAAGGAAAAGCTAATTCCACTCCAACTCCCACCACCATTCTGCGCACCCTAAAAGTTGTATTTAAGCAAGTGTTATGATGCTTAATAGCAGTACATTGGCTCTGTATGAGATATTCAGACGCTTTTGACTGATCTCATCTTTGTCTGTATGATATACAGCAACAAGCACTCAAGTTTTTGGATTTTCAAATGTCCAAATAGTACAATGGCATTTCAACAAATATAATGGTGGCATAATGCATTGAAACTAGTTCAGATCATAAACAAAAATAATATAGTCATAAAATGGAAAAAGCAAACCAAAGAAGGGAACAAGCCACTCTGAAAAACAGTAGAAATCTTCTCCTTGCAATTCCCGTAAGCATAACATATCAAATCTTTCATGGGCTGTTTTGAAGTATAAGCTGATTTGAAACAGCTAAAACGTATACTCAATAGTCCGAGAATGATAATCTAATAAATAATAATCTTCTACCTCTATTTTACTACCAGTTTTTTTTATCGTGGCGCTTGAATATTTAATGCTGCATTCAGCTAAACTCCAGTTTGATTCAAATTTTAAACAACACAAGATGTGGCAGAAATATAATTTGAGAAGAAAATGAAGAAAACCCTAACAACCGAAACAAATAACATTTTTGCTTCTTAAGTTAAAAAGAAAACAAGTCATATATTTGTACTGGGAGGGGCTCTTGCAGTCCTTAGACTTGCACCTTATTCCCCAATGTGACAAAATAACGATGTTGCCCTTTAAAATGACTGATTTTCTAGTGGTTTTGTTAAATGGGAGGTAAAAGAATCAATCGACAACTATAATTTGTAAGATAAATAACAAGTCAATCATTCAACAAATGAGAAATAATTCAACAAATTATGTTAGCATGGAGTCCATTTAAATAATTAAATTATGGTAAACGAGAATTCAAGTGGGCAGTTTGCAAATGAGAAATATATCAGTGGTAAATTAAGCCAACCATAGATGAGAATTAATTCACCAAGAAAATTTGGCCACCAGCTAATTTGCTAGAAAAGCAAGGATTTGGATTTGTGCCCACACTTTGAAATGAGAAAATTACAGAATGAAAATAATTTGATTTCTAATTTGATTAACGAAATCGAAAGCGCACAAAAATCAAAACTTGAAATAAGGCTTACCCATGCTAAAAGTAGTAGGGAAAAAGCTCAGTTGATCCGGCTTTACACAATAGAGGTTGTCTTAAACATGCAAAAATATATACATGCATCTCATTTGTGCCCTTTTGTTCAAAAAAGTTAGATTTTATCAGTATTCTTTAAGACACCAAGCATAAACTTGAGTTCCTGTACGATAAATATAATATTTGATGCAGAAGTTATTTTTTTTTTCTCTTTCAGGTCTGGTATATTTTATTTGAAAGACTCTATGGATATTCTATATGTTTATTAAACCTAAAAAAGCCCTTCCAACTTCCTTTTTTCCAGAATTTAGAAAACTAAATCATTAATTTTCTTGATTGAAGCAGTATAGATCGTACTGCTAAAATTCAAAATATCAACTCATATGGATGTTGGTGGAATATTCGGTTAAAAATTCAAGTGCCTATACAGCTTAAAATTTATAGTTGTTTAAGATTGACTGAATTATACTTTGTATATTCAGCACAACCCATATCTTTTAAATACCGAATATATTGAAAATTTTGAACTAACATAATTGAATATACTGACAATTTGAAATTTGTTCATCATGATTAGAAATTTCAATATTGTGCCAACTATAAAACTAACAACTCTATTTTTGGAGTTTAAAAGGAATTTATTAATGGCAAATCTTCATATATGTATTCAGAGAAATAAAAAAAGCTTCATAAATGTATTCAGAGAGTGCACATTTAAAAAAGTGTTTGATACCAAAAAACAGCCTAAAATGACTTTTTGTTTTCATATCATAAGTAGGCTTTTATTGTTGCCGGTTGTCCTTAATATGACAAGAAAATTACATTACAGTGTATACATGAACAAGTAGTATAACGAATAAAAAGTTGCAGAAGTGATAATACCTGCAAAAAGCTTGTTTAAATTTGTAAACCCTGCTAAACGTAAGCTGGTTTGCGCACGGCTATTCATCCATTCTCTATGAAACGATTGGAGCATTTGGACAGGGTACTTGTATCCAAATCGGCAACTTTGGCCAGTGAAATTGCAACATCAACAACCTGTTTTAAATAGATATACGTATTTCAACGAATTCAAGGCTTCAAGCTGTACATCATTTCATTTTTTTCCCAGTATAAGCAAAAAATTGTTTAGTTTTTACGCCTAAAAAAGTAATTCAACTCAGAGCATCTGTAATTAATAATGATATGTGTGTGTGTAATGATAACATTAAGAAAGTTTATTTCCATCCTAACTTATATTGAATTGAGAATTAATGATATTTCTATCCTATACAGTCTTCCATTTGAATGTTTTTCTGCCATTCCTAAAATATGAAATTCAAATTTGTCATGTTGGAGAATCCTTGCATATAATAAATTTTGTACTCCAGGAAAAATTGAAATACGCATTTGCTTTTATAACAGTAAAAAAAGTTCATCTCTATAAACTTTGAAAACCTGCAAGCTAAATATAGTAGCACATAGAATGGATAACTGATGTCTTGATAGAGGCAAAGCTAGTGCAAAACCAGCAGCAACAAACAAAGACATAACTACAGCTTATAATCAAAAGCAAACTGATATATAAGGTACTTTTTCCACCCACCCATTCCTTCTATTTCCCATATGAAAATCAAGCAGACGAATTATTACAAGTGGGTGGAAAAACTACCATTCCACGCATCAATCTTCAAGACAAAGCTACAAATGTTCACTTCTTGTAGTTGAAATCAAATATATTGTTTGCACCATTTTTGCCTTTGTATTGGAGATCATTAGTAGTATTTAAGTTGCGTTTACTTGTGCTATTTTTGCTCAATATTAGATATATTAGGAATGACGTTTACCAAAATGAGACCGTTACTTATAAAACTGCATGTAAATTTTACTAAAAAGAGATAAACAAGCATGTATACTTCGTGACACATGTGCATTTTATTTTTATCTCATAAGAAATATTTGTAAATTTGCAAGCTAGTAGTACTCCTAACAAAATACTTTATTTTTAATATTTTGAATTTACTAGAGTTATTTCTTTTATACATTCTTAAATAATGTTATAAAATTTGAAATGCTAGAATGTGCAAAAGAAAGGAAGGCAGAGTTGATGTAATATGGAGTCAGTCAATCTATTCAGGGAGAAACTGGAGAAATGATTTCGATGTATCTAATGAAAGTTGTCCAATAGGTGCTAAGGTATGAATATACAAAGAATTGCATATGATGAAACTACGAAATCGATATTTAACACAAAACAACATACACATTGCATTTTTAGTAGAAGATGGCATGTATACAATAGCCGAATAAAGAACAAAACCTAGGTAGGAGCACAAATTAAAATTGTTTTCCATGCAAACTTAAGCAGTTATTTCTGTTACTAAGAAAATATCATATATATGATTGAATACTGCGTCCTTACTTCAATACTGCGTTATCATTCTCATTTCTGATTTCAATACTAATTTGGATGATTTGATTTTTAACTACGTCAATTGTAAATCATATAAACTTAAATTTTTAAGATGGTTTTAGTTTAAACTTTTTCAGCCATAAACTTTTCATTTCCATTCTACATCAGGAAATTACTCATGCTACCAGAGAGAGAAAAATCAAGAGATAATACAGATATTTAAAACTGAAATTATACCTTGTAAGAATCATAATTTCGAGCATCCTTCCAAATAACATCCAAAACGAATCAATCATTTCCGCACCCCCATATAAGCATCACAAGCGGCACGTACCTGCTTGAACAGGCTTTGCCATAACAAACACTCCCTGTAGGTCAATTCCGAAAGCAACAAATTCGTTCGTTGTAAGCGGATTAGGGTTCGACGTAGAATTCAGAGCAAAAGGAATGGAGAACAGAGCGTAAGGAGGGGAGGGCAGGGAGAGGAATATTATTCACTTGATTTCGATTATGTTTATGGAGAAATGGATTTAGCATTTTGCTAGAAGAGACGCAAAAGGAGAAATGGGAAATGGAGCTAAGGCTAAAAAGTGGAAGAAGTAACAAAAGAGACGTGACAAGGGGGAAACAAGAATTGGTACCCCGCCGAGAAACGTGACAAAGGAGGGAAACCAGAATTGGTATCCCACCATACGCGAGAGGGGCTAAACGAAATAAAAGAGGAAAATGAAAGAAACCAAATAATTCTGATGCATTTAATTTATCAACGCTACCAATATTTGTAACTAAAAGTAGTTTTTCTTGTAGTGCCTTGGCCAGAGCCTTGCAAAAGTTTTCGTCCAAAAGATTATGTAAGAGGTATTCTTCGTCATAAACATCTTCAACTTACTTAAGCACTGACTCCTAGACTAGAGCCAGAGTCACTGGAAAATTAGGTCCAAGATAGTGCAAGCTGCCTCGGCTCATGACACTGAAGGCGTAAAATCTGAACAAAGTGGCATTGGAATCCACCTCAGCATCGGTGAACTCTTTCTCAACAACCGCTTTACCAGCTAAAGATTTATCTCTCTCATGTTCAAGAAGTTCAGTCTTAGTTGTCAGCATAGAAATAGCCGATTATTGAGCAGTGTTCCTCTCATGAAGATTGGTATTATCTTGTTGATAAGTTGCAAAAGCTTTCATTTCCACGGCCAGTTGGTCTTTAGCAGTCTACTGAGCAGTTTGATCATCTTTAGTTTGCGATAACAACACATTTTCCCTCAATTTAGCATCAGCCAGCTCTTCTTTGAGCCTTTGATTCTCGGCCTCTAGCCCTCAAGCTCTGTGTTCCTCTGCGTAAGAGATGCTTTGGTAGCATCCTGAGGCTTGAGAACCTTGGCCCACTCAACCTTGTCATTTTCAAGTGTAGCAATTTTGTCATGATTTCGCTTGTTAACTCTCTGGAGCTCGTCAGTTAGCTTGTACCATAGAGATAATTGCTTATCAGCTCATCCCTTAGCTGCATCTAACTACTTCTCAAGCTCACTTTTGACCGCATCCAATAGCTCATTAATGTTGCTTTTCAATGCATTTAGCTCTTTAGGTATGTCTTTCTTATCAGATGGATGTATGTCCAAATCAAAGTACACTCCTTTAAGGCACCAGTTCTTGACGCGTTCAGCAAGTTTGGATTGTGTTGGTTCGAGTTCATAGCGTGGCCTATGTATGATCTTCTGAATATCGGAATGGGAAGGCGTAACGGACGACGCGACAAAGGCAGATAGGGCGGTCGGAATGGTAGGAATGGGAAGTTTATCTAATCTAGGGCGTTTGTGACAATCATCCTTCCCATAATCCTTACCAGTAGCATCCCTCTATCTTTTTCTCCTTTATCTCTCCTCCTCATCCCGTCTTCTCCGCTCATGGCTATCATTATAATGATCATCATACCGGCCACGATCACCGTAAGAGCCTCAATCCCGGTCTCCTCTTTCTAACCGATCCCGAGCCTCGTGTCTCCATGTCGTTTGCTCATCGGTCTTGTCGAGACCATGAGAATATTGCAGGTGTTGGGAATATTGAGATTGTTGTGAGTATTGCGAGTGTTGTGAATGATGAGACTGTATGAGATGCTTTGGATTATAAGAGTCAGTTCATTGCTTCAAGCTCTTCAAATATGGGCGAATCTTATCTGAACATGAAATAAGGAAAAAGCAAGATTTCAGTACTTAGATCGAAAAGTACTGGGGCAAAGAATAGGGTACGTGTAAAAGCGATAAGAGCTTAGAGTATTTGTGATGTGTGATCTAACGCGTATCTAATAACGAACCACTCTTCGGTGGTGAAGCTAACGCAGGACCTATATTAGGAAATGTCATCCGCGATGAAGGGGTTTGAGTCAAAGCCATCTTAGTAACCATTTTTGTAACTTTGGTAGTAATCTCTGAAGTTGCAGCCTCACTTGGAAGGTCTTTCGCAGTGCTGAGAACACTCAAAATCTTGAAAATATATGTGGAACTATATTCACGGGTGTCTGGAATAATGGGATCCTCACCAACCCCCTCAACATTTAAGTTGTCCCCAGTAGTTTTCTCAACCTCCCCGGTCTGTTCGATTTTCTTCATAGGATTTGGGGTGGTCTCACCTTCCCCAACTTGTTCAGTAGACGTCATGAGACCTTTTCCTTCATGATGTGTAAATTCTTCTTCTTCGATAGAAGACAATTGAGACTTAGAGGGTGCTTTGCTACCACTGGCGGGGTCTGAGCATTTCTTTAGCAAGGATTCATCGGTTTGACTTTGTGAGATACCATCCCCTCCAGAAGCACCAACATCTAATGTTATAGGCGTAGACATAGGCGTGGAAGATGCTCCTTTGAAAGGGTATTTCCTTGAATAATGGAGCAACCCGTATTTGCGAAGAAATTCTTCAGTGATTAAGTGTTTTCTTCCTCTCTTTTCGACGACTTTTAAAGCTTCGTAAATAGCCTTGAGGGGGGTAGAATCTTTATTATCCTTAATTGGAGCTGGACCAATTGTAGTCAATAAAGAAATATTGGTAATCGAGATCTAAAGAGAAATCAGATAAGAATTACTTTGTAAAAATATGCTCACCTCCTTCTGTCCAATTCCCATGAAAAGTCTCAAGGAAACGAACAAAGGAAAACTGAGTCAAGAATCCTGAAACACTCTCTAGCAAGCCAAGTATAAGCTTCTAGTTGCGTGCACCCTCGACATGTATGATGGATGAAGTTCCATTCCTTCTTTTAAATGAACAAAAGTAGCGGATATCCTGAAACGCAAGCTTACGCTCTTTTTCTTGCATAAAAAGCATGTAAAGTCCTAACAAAATGATATAGCCATTTAGATGAAGTTGAAAAGGGGCAATTGCCATACGATTCAGGATCCTCTATAAGAAAGGATTAAAGGGAGGGATGGAACCACTCGCCAACATGTGACGATTAACAACTACATATCCAGTCGGGGGTTAATCAGTGAATACGCCCTCACCCGACAATATCGCATCAGTGACCGGGATACTATATTGATTGCATAATTGTTTGAATAAGTCTTGATTAATGGTGGTAGAATGCCTTTATAAAGGCGAAGCACCAAGAGGGCGAGGCACTGGAAATGGTTTTTCAAGAACCAAGCTGGGGGTTGTAGTTGCTGTGACCTCAGGGGCAGTTGTGGAAGTCTCTACTTGTGCCGAAGAAGATGTCCCTTCAGCCTAAAGGCGAGATTGCTGCCTAGTAGTTATTCTACACAAACAATCTTATTCATAAACATGTCACATGTACGCACTCCTCAAAAGCGAAATGTCATGCAAAACTATACGAGTTATACAGAAGCGAGTCTTGAAATTTACAATCTGGCTTATATCGATTAGTTGATTTCAAACATCACTATTAACTTAAACTAAAGTGTCGTGTGTACGCAAGCAAGGGTTGACATGTTATAAACTGTGAAACGATAAGCTTATGTAAATGCGTCGTTTAGTTTAAGTCTTAAAATTTGTTGTGGTGTGCTCTATTAACTAATCCATCATCGGAATGGATGGTCAATGACGACGTATAAGTCCAAAATATGCAAATGCCTGTTGTTGTCGTAAGGTAGGGAACTGGATATAAAGACATCCATTTTCAAAGCTATAATTGTGAATTATCCAAAATCCTGAATGTTCAAATCAATAAGCTTCAAGAGAAATTTTCAAGTGGTGAAGAGTAGGTCATTAAACGATCTTAAAATTTTAAGTCATACATCACTTAACACTTAGATCATTTAGCCACTTCAAGGGCGTAGGCCCTGGGTCGTAGAGAACGTCCAGGTCATCTAAACGGGTTCAACTTTGGGTCTGTCAAACCTTCAGAGACTTAGATCATCCGAATTTTTAAAGACTCAGGTCGTTCTACTAGTTCAAGAACTCATGGGTCGTCTAAACGGTCTGAAGTCAGGTCCGTTTGAAGTCGGGTCATCTCAGCAATACGAAGATTTAGGTAATGTATCATAAAGAGTCCTAGGTCGTCTAGTCAGGTAGAAGGCTTGGTCGTTGGAAGTTTTAGATCACCAGGGGCTCAGGTCATCCAGACGATTTAAAAGCATGAGTCATCAATTGGCTAAGGAAATATTAGGTCGTTCCACTCACCAAAGACCTTAGGTCGTTCATGACCTAAGGCCTCGGGTCGTTCACGACCTAAGTCCATAGGTCGCTCGCGGCCTAAGACTTTAGGTCTTTTACGATCTAAGATCTTAGGTCGTGAGACGACCTAAGGACAAAAGGCGTTGAAATGACTTAATAGCTGGTATAGCTTTCAATCTGCGGCTAAAGAGCTTATCTACCGTACAAATTCATAAATTCAAGCTTCATCAATGATATTTGTAGCAACCCACCCAGAATGGGCCTAAATTTCGACCTAGAAAAGGCCCATCGAAACTTTGGGCCATTCTAAACGGGTCGTTGGTTCCGTAATGATTACATTTGCACAAAATACACACACACAAATACTTTGAATGGAAATCTCACACAACGGAAAGAGAAAACATAATATTCAAATAAAATGTATGATAATTTAAAAACCACAAAAATACAACAGTCGCAGTTACATCTGTTCAATTGGTACATTAAGTAGTTCGTTCTCACAAGTTTTCAAAAGAAGTAAAGCAATAACTGATAATAATAACATTACAACTTCGTCTTTTTCATCGGCTTCACTCACAAATTCATCCATGGCTTTTACCCCATCTACTAATCTGTTGGATATGTTAAGGAGAGGGGTCAGAACATAAAGTTTTGTGTGATTGAAATATAGTGTTACTTAATGTCCATACCCTATAATTTTGTTGGAGAATGGAGTTTTGATGACAACAACCTTATTTCAATCATTGATTATAAAATATATGCTTATATATATATGCAGGAAATATTACTGAAGACTATACATTTATAAAGATGATAGAGATTCAAAGATCAAAGAAATTTCAAGACTCATGAGTAATCAAGATTTCAAGAGTTCAAGATTAATATAGTTATAGAGTCTAGATTTTGTAAGACTCTAAATAACACTCCAGGTTCAAATTTAAATTCTGATTTTCAATTCTATCCTCAATCCTCTCTATTTTATTTTTCTATTTGTTTTTATTTTTATTTTTTATTCTTCTTTGTTTTTCAAACTTAAGTTTTGTATATTTATATACTTTATATTTATATTCTTATACTTTATATTTATAAATTTTAAAACCTTATAATTGTATAAATATATTTATATAGTTTAAATTTATGTTTTCATATGTTTTACTATCATATAATATTAACTTACAACACTAGATTTTTACTCAAAAATTTCCAGAATTATTTTCATATCAAAACACTTGACAAATGCTTTGAAAAACAAAATATACGAGGGTATGTCAATATACCAAAAACACCATATAACCGTCACTTTTTCCAATTTTGAAAGGAAGTGTCTTTTCACTTTTGAAACGATTCAGAAATGTTGCAACCTTTCATACTCTATAAAAGGGGTTAAAACCAAATTTTTTATCATCTCTTCTTCTCTAACTTCATCCTCTTTCTCTACACCATTATTATTAATCATTTTTATGGTTTTTATACTTATACTCTTCTGAATTCAATTTCTTTTTAATCAAACTTCTTCTCTCTACACTCTCTACTCTCTGAATCAAGTGTTATTGAAGAGTTATAAGGTTATTTGTAATTGTTTGAACTGAGTAAAAGTTGTTTGGGTTGAGTAAAAGAGGAATCGGTGTGTCCTTGTAGCCGTGAAATCAGGGAAGTAGGAATCGGTGTGTCCTTGTAGCCGTGAAATCAAGGAAATAGGAATCGGTGTGTCCTTGTAGCCGAGAAATCAAGGAGGTTGTACTTGACTATTGGAAATAGTAATAAAGATTTGCGCAATCCAGCGTTGTGCGGGACTGGACGTAGGAGCAATCTAAACTAGTATAAAATCCGGAGTGTTCTTTCCTTGTCTGCATCTTTATTTCTGTTTATTTTGCATTTATGTTTGAATCTATGTCTGTGATTGTGTTTGTAGTGTTTGATTCATCCTATAGTTCACATTAGTTTTAGATTTTGTTTAAATTCTTACAAACACTATTCACCCCTCCCCCCAACCTCCCTCTAGTGTTTGCTTTGCCTTAACGATCCATTCTACATTCCCTAACAATTGTAGTAGGTTACATAAGTCAAGGTATGTCTACGCAACACACAAGATTCATAAAAACATAAGTATATAACCAATAGAGTGGATATCCAAGTCAATCGCCCATTAGTGTTTTTAGGGTAAAGACCTAATGGGTGGCATTCTCGGTCACTTATGGCCCTATTAAAGGTGGATTCATACGATCTCTTATAACCCTGAGGCGGACACCTAGCCCTTTAAGACCCTGTCCTAGTACGTTAACGTTCTTAAGTCTATTCTCTTATTTGTAATATGAGAAGTAGTATTGCGAACGTTACTACTTAACTGATATTACCCGGTAAGACACCTATGTCTCTTAAGACTTCCCTTAGACAGTTGGTGAGCATGCAATAGCCACATATCCTTCAATTACCACTATGTCCCTAGTTGAGCCCTTACAAGATTCTAGAGGAAGTGGACATCCCCGTGAACTACCCTACTCCATTACCGTTTTATGCCTAACCACTTTTAGAGAAGGAGGACCCAATGGCCTACTTTAAATCTAACGAGGGTGGGTCCCATGACTTTGGTTCCTCTCCAAGGAATAAACCTTCGGAGGGATCCTAGTACTAACCATTTAAGACCCAAACTAGATAAAAAGAGAGTCAGCCACTTAAGACCTTCTCAAGGCGCAGTAAACCTACTTATTTTCACACGTAATGAACTTATATATATATATATATGTATGTATATGTATGTATGTATGTATACACACACTAGACCTCTCATATTAAACCGTACGCCTGTGATGTTGGATATGCCGGTCGGTTCCGGGAATACTTCTACTACAAGTTGGTTTAATCTCGTGTCTAGTGTACTAAGTTTTTGAATGGCCAATGACACCTAGACATCTCATATTAGTTGGGCCTACTTGTGGTTGTTGGATTTGCTGGTCGGTTCCGGGCAGACTTCTACCAAAAATGGCAAATAACCTCGTGTCTATGTGTCACTATTTATATATATTTGAAGACATTTTATATACACACACATAAGCAAACAAATATATTTATTATGGGGACATTTCAAATTCAAATTCTAAGCTATTCGCATTTATTAGGCTAATACAACGTTGATTACGTTTATATAAGTAAAATAATTATATCGCCTAAAAAACGTGAATATTCATATGTTCGAGGAAACATTTTAACGAGGTGGAAATCGTAAATTTGTCCAAATCAAGGCATAACAATTAGATTTTCCATAATGAAAATATAACAAATAGCAGTGAATGGAAAATATACTTACATAACGATTTCAACTTACATCCTAGGCTTGTTGGAATGATTTCAATATTAGATTAAAAATAGAGTATTACATATACTTATACTTGCATATTTATAATCCCTATTTCACCTAATTCACCCTTTTTGGTGTTATGCACATAAAAATGCTTACATTTGACCTATTTCAATTATGAATGCGTTTGGATTCAAAATAGAATCCAAACCCATACCAAATCATGAAATAATCAAATCTAAACCTTTTTAGGTTACACGCAATGATAAATAAATTTAAATTGTGTAAAATAGGAATAATAGTAGCAATGCCATATTCATTTTTAGTCCAATACAAAAACCAAAAATCAACAAAACCCAATTAATCATGACAATTCATACGCAGTTACAGGATAGTGGATTTGGAGGTTTTAATGTTTACATTATCGAATTTCCAAATCCCCCTAGGCATATCTATTCACATGACAATCTAATAAAAACATGAATATGCCTTATGTAAACCATATTCCACTCATAGATCTAAGCGAAATAGAGAGAAATTTGTGGAAGATCTAGATCTGCAATAATTATTTACGTTCAAGCATGCTCCAATAATTCTCCTAATAATATACATATAAGAGACATATATTAGAATCTTATACATTTATGTTTATGCTAAACTCTAGAATACTAAACTTATGTAAATTAGAATAGAGAGAGAGAGAGATTAAGAACAGAGTTAGAGAAGTAGAAGAAAACCTTAACCTATTCTTTTATTTTTCTTTGGAATTTAACAATCGTGGAGAGGCAGCATGGAGGCATGGATGAAGAATGATTAGGGTTTTCATAGTGTGATAGGAGGGCTATATGTAGTTCCCCGTGTGAGCATAAACCGTTGAATTACTTAGAATTAATCCAAGCCTTTAATTTATATATATCCTCATTGAAAACCCCTAACCAACAAGCTTTATTGGGTTATTCATCCGCCGAGCGGTCGACCCTAGCGGTTGACCGGCAGTCGACACCTCTTAAGGGCGGCGGTCGACCTCTTCGGGGCTGGAATGCCCAATTTGGCTACGTTGCTGAGTTGATTATTTTATTTAATACGTTCCTTAATCTCCTAATCTTATTCCATATATACAATATACTTTGTCCCCTAATCTTATCTCTAATTCAAAATTTGAATTCTCCCTCTCTATTTTTAATTTATAATTTGGACACATATAAATATTATTCATATAATTATATATATATTTTCTGCGTTCACTGTCCAAATTCATTTGTTCATAACTTCTTCATACATTGACTGTTTTCAACATATTATATATGAAAACGATATAGAATTTCGCCACGAATCCAAATAAAAGAATTTCATAGCCAAATTCCTAAAGCTGGAAAATCTCATTTTCCATCCATATTATTTAATTTCTTATTTTTTATTATTTAATTATTATTAATACTTATGAATTTTACAGGATGTTACATTCTCTCCCCTCCCCCTTAAAATAGATTTCGTTCCGAAATCGGTTTAAGGGAAAAAATACAACTCGCTCGAAACATCCATATTGTACACTCATGTTATTTATAATTCATCCATAAGCATCTATGATTCGCAGTGATTATGAACTGCAGACTCACTAAAGTGCGCTTTATCCTAGCATGTAGGTGTAATAAGTGATGCAATATGTATGCTAACAACCTAAATGTGCATATATTTCTACATGAGTGCTCAGTGCAATGGTGTTGCATCCATTTCCTAACATCCAATCTGGTAATCACGATGAACCCATAAACGTTATTTTTAGGAAAGTTACCCATGAAAAGGTCTGAGCGAGTTTGCCTCATCTTATCCTCGGTCTCCCATGTGCTTTCCATAGGGTCATTTTCCCATTGTACTCGGACGAGGCGAATAGTTTTGTTGTGGAGTCTCTTGATTCCGTGCTCTACAGTCCTTGCAGTTGCATGGGGCACCCTGGACTCCAACCCGAGATTTTCTATGTCCCCAACTTCATCAAGCTCGAGTATGATAGCAAAATCATGAAGGCATTTCCTTAAATGAGATACATGAAAAACATTATGAATTCCCGATAGACGTTATGGGAGATCCACTCAATAAGCCAAAGATCTTATCTTCTCGATGGTACTAAAAGGCCCAATAAATCTGGGTGCCAATTTCCCAGTCTTTCCAAACCGAACAGTTTTCTTAAAAGGCGATACTTTTACGAACACCAAGTCTCCAATGTTAAATTCAACTTCCCTCCTTCGCCTATCGGCATACGATTTATGACGGTCTTGGGCTGCCTTCATTCCTTGCCTAATCATGGATATCTTCTTCATGGATTCATGGACGAATTCTGGTCCAAGTATAACCTTGTCGGTAGTTTCCCACCAACAATTGGCAATTTGCATGGCCTCCCGTATAGCGCTTCGAAAGAGGCTATACCAATCGTCACTTAAAAACTATTATTGTACGTGAACTCCACAATGGTAGGTGCTGCTCCCAAACTCCTCAAAAGTCGATGATGCAAGCTCTGAGCAAGTCTTCTAAGATTCTGTTTACTCTCTCTGTCTGTCCGTCGGTCTGCGGATGATAAGTTATGCTTAAGTTAAGGGTCGTTCCCAATGCTGCTTGTAGGCTTCTCCAAAATTTTCTTGTGAACAAGGGATCTCTACCACTCACAATACTCGATGGGATACCATGTAGTCTGACTACCTCTTTGACATATAATTGGGCTAACGAGGCTGCAGCCCTTCTCTTCTTGACTGGTATAAAATGGGCGCTTTTTGTTAAACGATCTACCACAACCCAAATGGCCTCATTCCTCTTTTGGATTCTAGGAAGTACATCTATAAAGTCCATGGAAATATGTTCCCACTTCTACGTGGGGATCTCTAAAGGTAGTAATAGTCCTCCGGGATTGCCTTGCTCCAATTTGAATTTTTGGCACATCAAGCATTTAGCCAGGAACTCGGCTACGTCTCTCTTCATTCCTTCCTAATGGAGGTTCCTCTTCATATCCTTGTACATTATATCCCCACCGGGGTGTATGGTCAATTTTGACCTATGGCACTCCTCTAGAATTTCTTTCCTCAACCCTTCAAAATTTAGGACGTAAGTTCGTCCATCCTAAAGTAAACTCCCATCATCGCTGATCGAATACCTAAACGAATGGGGAAAAGTTTCTTTCCTTCCCACTTTCTCCTTCATGCTTCTTAATTCCTCGTCTAAGTCTTGTGCACTTTGGATCCTTTCTCTTAGGGTAGGTCTAATTATCATAACCCCAAGAAAACCATTGGAAGTGGTTGGTGAGGGTTGCAAATTAAAATTAGCAAGGAATTCTAATTGTTTCCATTCTAGGATTGCGTTCAAAGTCGCATGTTTCCTACTTAAGGGATCCTCCACAACATTCCCCTTGCCCGGGGTATACTGAATCGTAAAGTCAAATGAGGTAATACCCCTAACACTTTTCTTTAATGTTTTTTATGCTCTTCACGATCTTTTGAAAATATAAGTGTAACACCCCGCCTCCGCCAGGGTCACTCTTGCAAGTACACTGGCTTTGGAGGGGTGTTGGACAAGGTAAACATGCAAAAAGATATCACAAGACAGAACATATAAGTAAAACAAAGTAAATAAAGCAGCGGATAAAACTACCATTTCAAAACCATAGTCAAGTTACATCAAAGTACTTTAGTCATTATTTTCCAAATAAAGCAAGTCTAGAAACATAAACTGAAAACTGAAAATAACATAAAGCAAACTATCCCTAAAGTAGACGTGGTAAAGCCATAGCGAGCTCAAGTCCAAACCGTACATGAGCTATCCAGTAAGCAAGCTAAAGATCCAAGCTAGGTGCTAGTGTTCCCACCCTAAGAACCTGGGGGGAAACGGAAGAAAAGAGACGAAAGAAAACGGGTCAGTCAAAAAGACTGGTAAGTCCTACCTACTATTAGTATAAAAACTAATAAAGTTAACTGGACATGTAAAACAGAGATGAAACATAGGATGATAACTGGCATGGTGAAAAGTTAACAAGATAGATCAAGTGTGGCATCGCATATACAAGGTTAAGTTTTGCACCAATAGTACTAGTAATCCAATCCATGTCAAGTATAAACAAGAAATGATCCCTTGGCCCAAGTTTGGCCCAACATCATGAGATGACCTAAATCAAGGTCCAACTACACGGTCTAGTCGATCGGCTCCCTATAAGCCTAACTCGTCAAGTGTCGGTGTCATACGACCCAATCACGGAATGTAGTCAAACTGTGCTAGGTCCACCCTAGGGCGTATCAAGTCCTAGGGTGCCAACCACTGACACGAATCAAGCACGCACAGTCTAAACCTACTGGTGCCCGTGTCTGCTTTTTCAACTCCGGACTATGTGCACGACCATAGTCCGCCTGAACCTACACCGGCGCACCTACTCAGCCGTCATTTTGGTCGCTTACATGTCAGCCTAGTAATCGTGCCCCACCCTAGCCTAGTCCCTAGCGTATCATGATACAACCAAGAGGGTTACTGGTGAAAAGGACCACGTAACTAGGGTTTCTAACGGGTTAAGCGTGGTTAACCCTATCCAATCAAATATCAAGTTGGTTAAGTGTACCCAAGGTTCATGACTTAACCCTATCAACCCATCGTGTTTAATTGGTTAAGTATTCAAGTGGTCCATGACTTAACCCTATCATGTGGCATTAATTAATTTAATGCACCCAACCTCTCACATTAGACCTTGTTGTGGTTACTAGTTAAGCCGGGCGGGTCCGGGTAGCTTTACACCACAACTTAGTCTAACCTCGGGTTTTAAGCGCGACATGACCAACTACTCACATTGGCTCCTATTGTTTGTAGCTACTAGTTAGGCCGGTCGGTTCCGGGTAGATTTATGCTATAAACTCAACCCAACCTCGAGTTGGCCACTTTCATGTTTTCTACATGTCATGTCCATGTTCATGTTTTTCAAGCATAATCACATGTCATATTTCAAAACCATGTTTTAATGTCATTAAAGTTACCTAACTACCCATACGCATTCCCATCGCATGTACGTTTCGTCACAACACAAAATGGATTAAAAGAGGGACTTAGAAGCATGACAAAAATGGGCATAAGGTGATAGGATTTGGCCACAAGTTAAACATGGTGGCACATGAGGCAAAATGTGTTCATTAAACTTGCATATTACATTATAAACCTCAAAACATGCATGACATAAAACTTAGCAAATAGGTGATACATGGTCATAGAAGGCATAGGATGATAACTAGTGATTCGCATATAACATCATATGCAAGTTAACATAAAGGTTATGAGAGTTTCTATGTTGCATTATGCAACATTTCCAAACAAAGCTCATAGCTTTCAATCCACAAAGTCAAGGTGATAGCTTTACAAACATACATAGAACAAATCTATGCATAACATGATAGATTCAAAGCACAAATCATACTTAGGCCCAAACTCAAACTTGCAACATGTCATATTTAACTTCATAGTTTAAATCTAAGAGTAGAATAGGGCTTACAAAGCTTGGCTAAGAAGACTAGAACAAAGTAAAACAAGATTGAGACGAAGCCACACTAGAAATCCCCAATTTTGAATATAAGCTCCAAGTTGTCTTTGAGAAATAAGAAGAAAGATCCTTGTTTTGATGAAGAAAGATAGCCCTTTTACTAGCTTAGAACACTCAAGCTTTCATGAAGAAGATGGAGGCCATGATATGAAGGCCATGAAGCATTTTGGCATAATTTAGTTGTAGGAATGATTTGTGTTGATTTAGGCTAGGTATTAGGGTCCTCTTATAGAAGTTTAGGTTAGTTTAGGCCATAGGATTAACCCTAATTCAGATCTGAGCCATCAAATCACGTCACTATCCAACAAAACAAGACCCAGGATCCAAAACAGGTGCACCAGGCCAAACTGGCCGACCACCCAAGTCGACAGGGGTGTCGACTGGGCAGTCGACACCACCTGGGGTGTGTCGACTCCCAAGTCGACTCCCTAGTCGACTTGGGGCTGGCGGGAATTTTCCCGCCTGTCCTGCTTGGGCTGAATTTGAATTCTGAATTCAAATTTGAAATGTTTTTGAACTTGAAATTTTCTGAAAACTTTGACGGGCCATAACTTGGTCATACGGACTCCGATTTTCGAAAACTCGGACTCTATTTCGCGTATTTTTCCGAGACGAACGCAATGGAACAGCCCGTTTCCCTTGATTCAGATTTTAACATTTAATTCTGCCTTGATTTATGTTATAACATGTTATTCAAAATACAGGTTGTTACATTCTCCCTACCTTAAAGGATTTCGTCCCCGAAATCTTCAAGTTAGGAAGAACATATCCTACCATCCATCATCCATCTACTCAAAACATCATCCACGAGCAGTCATTGTCCTTAAAAGATTCTAAATGCTGTATGATCATATGCGAAAGGTGTGTGTATATGTACTTATCTAATGCGAAAATCAGGCGGTTACTGATTCAGTAAACCTCCTTAATGCAAGTATGTTTGTGAAATGAGTCCATATGTATGCAAATTCCTAACATAATTCATAATCTCTATATGAGTGCACATAACATTCATCCATATGCAACATCCACATGATAGCATAACAAGTTTCAGCCATGAATAAATATAAGCACTCATGCATATGCAATATGAAAGTGTGTGAGCCGATCTTAGTGCCTAATGTGTATCATGCATCCACGAGTATCCACTTGCAAACACTTGCAACCACTGGCAAACATCAAGCATAACATGTTTCAGATACATGTTTCATCCAAAGGGTTTCTACCTAAGGTTCTCATGACAAGGTTAACGAGTTAACAAGATAAACATGGATAGCAAAAGAAAGATATGCTAACTAGGAAAAGAGATTGAGAACGTACCCTCAAAAAGGAATGGATAAAGCCCACGCATCTTCTCCTCGGTTTCCCAAGTTGCATCTTCATCGGCTTCACTCCACTGAACCTTTACTAACTTGACTTCTCGATTCCTCAGTTTCTTGATCTCCGTTCCCAAGATATGAATCGGAGCTCGCCTCAGGTTGCCTCTTTCTCTACCTCCATGTCTTCAAGGATGCTAGGCTCAACTACCTCGGCTGACTCATGTAGGCACTTTCGGAGATGCGAGACATGAAAAACATTGTGCACTCCGGCCAGCTTCTCGGGAAATTCCACCTTATAAGCCATTTGCCCAATCCTCTCGATGATAGGGAAGGGTACTACGAACCTTGGTGCCAGCTTCCCAACTGCTCCAAAACGAACCACATTTCGCAAAGGAGAAACCTTCACAAAGACCATATCTCCAACTTCAAACTCTAAGTCTGTCCTTCGCTTGTCTGCATAGGATTTCTGTCTGTCTTGGGCCGTTTTCATCCGCCTTCGAATCAACTCAACCTTCTCGGATGTGTCCCTTATCATGTCGGGCCCAAGTATAAGTTTATCCGTCGTCTCCCACCAACATGTTGGTGACTTGCATGGCCTCCCATACAAAGCTTCGAATGGTGCCATTCCTATGCTTGCCTGATAGCTGTTATTATAAGCAAACTCCACTAGAGGAAGATGATCTTCCCAAGTACCACCAAAGTCAATAATGCATAGCCTCAACTGATCTTCTAGTACCCTATTCACCCTTTCGGTCTGGCCATCCGTCTGTGGGTGATAGGTCGTACTTAGATTCAATCGCGTACCCATCGCTTCTTGCAAACTATTCCAGAACTGGCTAGTGAAGATTGGGTCACGATCGCTAACTATGCTAGAAGGAACTCCATGCAATCGCACTATCTCTCGAAGATAAACAGATGCTAGCCATGATGCGGTCCTCTTGCTCTTCACCGGAATAAAGTGAGCACTCTTCGTAAGTCTATCAACTATGACCCATATGCTCGTATTTCCCTTCCTTGACCTAGGAAGTCCATCCACGAAATCCATCGAGATACTTTCCCACTTCCATTGCGGGACCTCCAATGGATGTAATAGCCCACCGGGCTTCTTCGACTCGGCCTTCACTTGTTGGCAAACAATGCATCTAGAAACAAACTCTGCCACATCCTTTTTCATCCCATCCCAAAAGTAAAGGCGCTTCATATCCCGGTACATCTTATCCCCTCCGGGATGTATGGTCATCCTCGAGTGATGCGCCTCCTCAAGAACTCTATTTACTAAGTCTCCCACTCGGGGAACACATAGTCTTCCATCACGCCTTAGCCATCCCTTGTCATCAATAGTATATCTAGCGAGGTGACTTGACATCTCACCCTGAATCAACTTGTACATGATCTCGACTATTTGCGGGTCTTCCCTCTGTGAAGCCCTAACTTGATCAAGAAGTATAGGTCTAAGCTCAAGCGATGCTAACGAACCAGTCATCGACTCAACAGCCGGTGTGAAATCAAAGGTTGCCAAGAACTCTAGGCTCTTCATCTCAACAAACAAGGGACTCAAAGTCAACCTCCTTCTGCTTAGCGCATCCGCCACAACATTACCCTTGCCAGGGGTATAAGCTATCTCGAAGTCATATGATGCCAAGAATTCCATCCACCTTTGCTGCCTTAGATTCAAATCTTTCTGCGAGAAGAGGTACTTGAGCGACTTGTGATCAGTATATAACTCAAACCTTTCTCCTAGAAGATAGTGGCGCCAGGATTTGAGTGCAAAAACGATCGCTGCCAACTCCAAATCATGAGTGGGATAGTTTTTCTCATGAACTTTGAGTTGCCTACCCCCAAAGCATATCACTCTCCCTTCTTGCATCAGGACAGCGCCTAATCCCGTGCCACATGCATCGGTGTACACGGTAAACAACTTCCCTCCATCGGGTAATGCTAGAACTGGGGCTGTGGTGAGGGCTTTCTTGAGCCTTTGAAAAGCAAGCTCACACTCTAAGTCCCATGCAAAGACTAAGTTCTTCTTCGTTAACTTAGTAAGAGGAGCTGAAATCCTAGCGAAGTCCTTAATGAACTTCCTATAATATCCTGCCAGACCGAGAAAGCTCCTTACTTTAGTTGCATTCTTCGGAACTTTCCAGTCTTGTACCGCCACCACTTTAGCGGGATCCACAGCTATGCCTTGCTTAGAAACTATATTCCCAAGGAACCGAACTTCCTTTCTCCATAAATGGCATTTAGAGAACTTGGCTTTCAACCGATGAGCTCTAAGCGTATCCATAACCTCCTTGAGGTGTGTAGCATGCTCTTCCTCGTCCTTAGAGAAGACCAGAATATCATCCACGAAGACAACCACGAACTTGTTAAGGAACTCTCTGAACACCCTACTCATCAAATCAACAAAGTATGCAGGTGCATTAGTCAAATCGAACGGCATGACTAGCCATTCAAAGAATCCATCTGGAGTCCTAAACGCAGTCTTGTCAATACTATCCTCGGCCACTCTAAGCTGATGGAATCCGGTGGCTAGATCGAGCTGAGAGAAAACAGAAGCACCCACAAGCTGGTCAAAGAGATCATCAATCCTCGGTAACGGGTGTCTATTCTTCTTTGTCAGCTTGTTCAACTCACGATAATCAACACATAGACGAAGCGAACCATCCGCCTTAGTAGCGAATACCACCGAAGCACCCCATTCTGAAATGCTTCGCCTAATGAAATTTTTCTCAAGCAACTCCTTGATTTGCTTGCTAAGCTCTCTTCTTTCTCGCGGGGCCATGTGCCTCACAGGCAATGAAACTGGCTTGGCATTATCAACCAGATAAATACGGAAGTTTATCTCGCGTTTAGGGGGTAACCCCTTAACCTCGTCAAAGACATCGGGGTATTCTCGGACCACCCTTACAGATTGCAGATCATCGATGGACGAGTCAAGAGATTCAAGATAACATAACATGACGGGATCCAGAGGGTTACAAGAAATTTCTAGGGTATTACCGAGGCGAGTCACGAGCCTCACCACCCTATGCTCACAATCAAGAATGGCTCCATAACTGGACAACCAATCCATGCCAAAAATCAACCCGTATCCCATGAACCCGAGAACATAAGCATTAAATGTGAATTCTACGGTCAAGATAGAAATCCTCAAATCCATACAAATCATAGACAGATGGGCGGAACCCCCAATTGGATTTGAAACACTAACGGGATCCTCAACTAGACTAGTACTTAGGTGCAAACTTTCAACAATGTCAGAAGAAATAAATGTATGCGATGCGCCAGAATCAAATAAAGTTCGAACAGGAAAACCAGAAATATAAACAAGACTTTCTACAGAAATACTACCTCGGTCCGGAACTGGAGCAGTGTTGAGAACATGCATCTGCCCTCCAGAAGGTCCTGCTCGCTGAGTCTGTCCTTGCCCCTGCCCTTGCTTCTTTGGGCAATCCTTACTGAAGTGTCCAGTCTCTCCGCAATGAAAGCATTCTCCCAACTTCCTCTTCTTCTTCCTACAATCTTTGGCTATGTGTCCAACGATCCCACAGTAGTTGCACTTTCTTGTGTCCCTTGCCTTGTTGTTGTTGGCCTTGTTACCCTTGTTGTTCTTGTTGTTCTGACTGCTCTGGTTGCTCTGATTTCCTCCCCACTTGGAGTCCGCCTTCTTGGTTTGAGTCTCATTAGGCTTGACTTCTTTCTTGCCATTCTTATCATCTCCCTGAAGCAATGCCATGTCTATTAGGCTTTCAAAAGTGGCCCCCATGGGTATATGAGACATGGCCATCCCTTGTAATGGCTCATTCAATCCTCGTGCAAAGCGTAGAGCCTTCTTCTGGGGTGTGTTAACCATGTCCAAACCGAATCGAGCAAGCTGGTTAAACTTATTCACATACTCCCTCACTGTCATGTCCCTTTGCTTCAAAGATATAAACTTCTCCATTTGAAGATTCTCCTCAGCAGATGATAGGAACTTAAGCCCAAACCTCATCCTAAAGTCGGCCCAAGTCTCTATAGGCCTAGTAGCGTTGGTGACCTCCCACCAATAAGCAGCTTCCTCTTTCAATAGCCATACTGCCAACAGGACTTTTCTACGGTCTTCCACCTCAAAGATGGCGAAGAGGTCTTCAGTTTCTTTTAACCAATTTCTTGCCTCAACAAAAGTCTCTGTCCCAATAAAATTCTTGCCACCCATCGCCTTAAAGTCTTTGCAAACCTTTGCGAAATCCGCTTGTGGACGCTGAGGAGGAGGAAGCTCAGGTACGGTGGGAGTGTTTGCTGGGCCCGCATCGTTGGCCCTAGCTTCCAAGTACCTTCGGAACCATCCGGGTATGGGTACTCCTTCGGGAAGGTTAAAATCGGCCATTCTGAAAAAGGAAAAGATAGATTTAGAACGAGGAACCAAAGGATAGTGCTAATGGCTTTTGGGGAATAGCCTTTTAAAATAAACTAGACTTTTCTTGGAAAATACTTAATTGGTTTTTAAAATAGTTTTTCAAAAGGTAAGTTTTAAAAACCTTTTGCTCAAATCTTGTAAACCTTATGCTATGGTACCAAATGTAACACCCAGCCTCCACCAGGGTCACTCTTGCAAGTACACTGGCTTTGGAGGGGTGTTGGACAAGGTAAACATGCATAAAGATATCACAAGACAGAACATATAAGTAAAACAGAGTAAATAAAGCAGCGGATAAAACTACCATTTCAAAACCATAGTCAAGTTACATCAAAGTACTTTAGTCATTATTTTCCAAATAAAGCAAGTCTAGAAACATAAACTGAAAACTGAAAATAACATAAAGCAAACTATCCCCAAAGTAGACGTGGTAAAGCCATAGAGAGCTCAAGTCCAAACCGTACATGAGCTATCCAGTAAGCAAGCTAAAGATCCAAGCTAGGTGCTAGTGTTCCTACCCTGAGAACCTGGGGGGGGGGGGGAAACGGAAGAAAAGAGGCGAAAGAAAACGGGTCAGTCAAAAAGACTGGTAAGTCCTACCTACTATTTGTATAAAAACTAATAAAGTTAACTGGACATGTAAAACAGAGATGAAACATAGGATGATAACTGGCATGGTGAAAAGTTAACAAGACAGATCAAGCGTGGCATCGCATATACAAGGTTAAGTTTTGCACCAATAGTACTAGTAATCCAATCCATGTCAAGTATAAACAAGAAATGATCCCTTGGCCCAAGTTTGGCCCAACATTATGAGATGACCTAAATCAAGGTCCAACTACACGGTCTAGTCGATCGGCTCCCTATAAGCCTAACTCGTCAAGTGTCGGTGTCATACGACCCAATCACGGAATGTAGTCAAACTGTGCTAGGTCCACCCTACGGCGTATCAAGTCCTAGGGTGCCAACCACTGACACGATTCAAGCACGCACAGTCTAAACCTACTGGTACCCGTGTCTGATTTTTCAACTCCGGACTATGTGCACGACCATAGTCCGCCTGAACCTACACCGGCGCACCTACTCAGCCGTCATTTTGGTCGCTTACATGTCAGCCCAGTAATCGTGCCCCACCCTAGCCTAGTCCCTAGCGTATCATGATACAACCAAGAGGGTTACTGGTGAAAAGGACCACGTAACTAGGGTTTCTAACGGGTTAAGAGTGGTTAACCCTATCCAATCAAATATCAAGTTGGTTAAGTGTACCCAAGGTTCATGACTTAACCCTATCAACCCATCGTGTTTAATTGGTTAAGTATTCAAGTGGTCCATGACTTAACCCTATCATGTGGCATTAATTAATTTAATGCACCCAACCTCTCACATTAGACCTTGTTGTGGTTACTAGTTAAGCCGGGCGGGTCCGGGTAGCTTTACACCACAACTTAGTCTAACCTCGGGTTTTAAGCGCGACATGACCAACTACTCACATTGGGTCCTATTGTTTGTAGCTACTGGTTAGGCCGGTCGGTTCCGGGTAGATTTATGCTACAAACTCAACCCAACCTCGAGTTGGCCACTTTCATGTTTTCTACATGTCATGTCCATGTTCATGTTTTTCAAGCATAATCACATGTCATATTTCAAAACCATGTTTTAATGTCATTAAAGTTACCTAACTACCCATACGCATTCCCATCGCATGTACGTTTCGTCACAACACAAAATGGATTAAAAGAGGGAACTAAGAAGCATGACAAAAATGGGCATAAGGTGATAGGATTTGGCCACAAGTTAAACATGGTGGCACATGAGGCAAAATGTGTTCATTAAACTTGCATATTACATTATAAACCTCAAAACATGCATGACATAAAACTTAGCAAATAGGTGATACATGGTCATAGAAGGCATAGGATGATAACTAGTGATTCGCATATAACATCATATGCAAGTTAACATAAAGGTTATGAGAGTTTCTATGTTGCATTATGCAACATTTCCAAACAGAGCTCATAGCTTTCAATCCACAAAGTCAAGGTGATAGCTTTACAAACATACATAGAACAAATCTATGCATAACATGATAGATTCAAAGCACAAATCATACTTAGGCCCAAACTCAAACTTGCAACATATCATATTTAACTTCATAGTTTAAATCTAAGAGTAGAATAGGGCTTACAAAGCTTGGCTAAGAAAACTAGAACAAAGTAAAACAAGATTGAGACGAAGCCACACTAGAAATCCCCAATTTTGAATATAAGCTCCAAGTTGTCTTTGAGAAATAAGAAGAAAGATCCTTGTTTTGATGAAGAAAGATGGCTCTTTTACTAGCTTAGAACACTCAAGCTTTCATGAAGAAGATGGAGGCCATGATATGAAGGCCATGAAGCATTTTGGCATAATTTAGTTGTAGGAATGATTTGTGTTGATTTAGGCTAGGTATTAGGGTCCTTTTATAGAGGTTTAGGTTAGTTTAGGCCATAGGATTAACCCTAATTCAGATCTGAGCCATCAAATCACGTCACTAGCCAACAAAACAAGACCCAGGAGCCAAAACAGGTGCACCAGGCCAAACTGGCCGACCACCCAAGTCGACAGGGGTGTCGACTGGGCAGTCGACACTTACTGGGGTGTGTCGACTCCCAAGTCGACTTGGGGCTGGCGGGAATTTTCCCGCCTGTCCTGCTTGGGCTGAATTTGAATTCTGAATTCAAATTTGAACTGTTTTTGAACTTGAAATTTTCTGAAAACTTTGACGGGCAATAACTTGGTCATACGGGCTCCGATTTTCGAAAACTCAGACTCTGTTTCGCGTATTTTTCCGAGAAGAACGCAATGGCACTGCCCGTTTCCCTTGATTCAAATTTTAACATTTAATTCTGCCTTGATTTATGTTATAACATGTTATTCAAAATACGGGTTGTTACAATAAGGATATCATCTACGAAGATTACCACAATTTTATTTATACCCCTAAACTCTACTCATGAGGTCAACAAATAAGGAGGGTGCATTCATTAGTCCGAAGGGAATAACTTCACATTGGAATAATCCGTCCGGTGTCCTAAATGCAGTTTTTTCCTTGCTATCCTCCGAAATTCTTACCTGGTGAAATCTAGTAGCAAGGTCTAGCTGAGAAAATACTCGGGCTCCTCCAAGTGGTCAAAAAGATCATCGATTCTTGGTAAAGGGTACCTATTCTTCTTGGTCAATTTATTAAGTTCCCTATAGTCCATACAAAGTCTTAAAGATCCGTCTGCTTTGGTGGCAAATACAACAGGTGCACCCCATTCTGAGGTACTTCGACGAATGAAACCTTTTTGTAACAACTCTGAAATCTGTTTATATAACTCCCTTCTTTGCTTGAGTGCCATATGCCTCAAGGGAAGTGCTACAGGTCTAGCATCCTTCTCTAAATCAATACGAAAGGAGATTTCTCTATGGGGCGGAAGTCTCGTGACTTCCTCGAAGACATCCAAGAACTCACAAACTATAGGGGCTGAAGATGGTCCTTTAGAACTAGGAGATAAGGAATATAATAAGGTTGTGTCCTTGTTTCTAACATTACAAGAAATATTTTGGTTATGTCCTCCTTGGCTCCTAAGACGAACGAGTCACTTACCGCAAATAGGACGACCCCAGAAAACGATAGCCAGTCCATACCTAGGATAAGGTCATACCCCATAAAATCTAATGCATACGCTTCGCAATGGAACTCGACATTGTCGACCTCCAATACTAGGTCTTTGCATAACAGCTCAAGATACTTAGATCCTCCGATAGGGTTGGCCACCTCCATCGGACTATCCAAGATAGATATGGAAAGATTCAACAGATTTATTAATCGCTTGGAGATAAAAGAATAGGTAGCTCCGGAATCAAACAAGGTATATACCGAATTTCCTAAAACAGAGTTTATATCTTCAAGTGCGGACTGCCCTTGGTCTCTTGGGGGTCGGCTTTGAATTGGTGCTACTTCTATTGCATAGTTCTGGCCACTCTTGGCAACTTTGGGCTTTGGGCTTTCGACAGTCTTTGGACATGTGCACTTCTTCATGGCAATTTTAACATTTTCCCTTGAACTCCTTTTTCACCAACGAGTTCCTACAATCCTTGGCCTCATGGCCCTTGCGGTTGCACCTCTTACAAGTCTTTGCATCCTTTTTGAATTTGTTCTTCTTGTTTTTCCACCATTCCTTCTTTTTATTTTTGTTTTAGCTTTCTCCTTTCTTACCTTCTTTATCCTCCTTGGAGCTTTCAGGCGTGCAAAGGGTAGCTGTCTCTACTAGTGTTTCAAAAGTTGCCCCAAACGTTACTTGGGCTAATAGGGTTTCCTTCAAAAAGGAGTTCAGTCCTTTAACCAAACTAAGGGCTTTGTTCATGTGGGTGTCTACCAGTCCTCTTCCAAACTTACATAACTCAGTGAATTTTGGATATATACTCTTGTAGGCTCAAGCTCCCTTGCTTGAGGTGGATGAATTTCTCTAGCTAGATGGTCATTTATGCCCTTGGCAAAAACTTTACTTCAAAACGAATATTGAATTCGGCCCATGTAAAGATCCGGCCCTCGTTCTTAATCGATATTAAGTCCCACTATTCAAGGGCCTCATCCTTCAAATGTCAAGCAGTTATCCTCCTTTATACTTCATCGGGCTAGGCAGTAGCCTCAAAGATTCTTTCACAGTCCATAGCCCAAGATTGGGCACTAGCAAAGCCTTCCTTTTCATAAAACGATTTCCCTCCAAGATTCGTAAAGGTCTTACAATAGCGAGAAAAATCAAAGGCCACTTCAGTCGCAAGAGCTGTAGGAGCCTCTGGGCCAAGATTAGAGACAGGGACATGTTCCACAGTGCGGAGGCACTGTTGGAACCACTCTGGCAATGGGGTGGATATCCAATGGGGCAGGATTAGCATCAGGGACCTGTTCATACAAACATTAGTATCTAACCAATGGGGTGGATATCCAAGTCAATCACCCATTAGTGTTTTAAGGTAAAGACCTAACGAGGTGGCATTCTCAGTCACTTATGGCCCTATTAAAGGTGGATTCTTATGATCTCTTATAACCATGAGGCGGACCCCTAGCCCTTTAAGACCTCGTCCTAGTACGTTAACGTTCTTAAGTCTATTCTCTTATTTGTAATATGAGAAGTAGTATTGCGAACGTTATTACTTAATTGATATTACCCGGTAGGACACCTATGTCGCTTAAGACTTCCCTTAGACAATTGGTGAGCATGCAAAGGCCACATATCCCTCAATTACCTATCTGTCCCTAGTTGAGCCCTTACAAGCTTCTAGAGCAAGTGGACATCCCTATGAACTACTCTACTCCGTTACCATTTTATGCCTAATCACTATTAGAGAAGGAGGATCCAAAGACCTACTTCAAATCTAATAAGGGTGGGTCCCATGACGTTGGTTCCTCTCCAAGGAATAAACCTTCGGAGGGATCCTAGTCCTACCCACTTAAGACCCAAACTAGATAAAAAGAGAGTCAGCCACTTAAGACTATCTCATGGCATAGTAAACCTACTTATTTTCACACGCAACAGACTTATATATATATATAGTTATATATATATATATATACACACACACAAACTAGACCTCTCACAATAAACCGTACACCTGTAGATCTTGGATATGCCGGTCGGTTCCGGTCAGACTTCTACTACAAGTTTGTTTAACCTCGTATCTAGTGTACAAAGTTTTTGAATGGCCTGTGGCACCTACACATCTCACATTAGTTGGGTCTACTTGTGGTTGCTGGATTTGCTGGTCGGTTCCGGGTAGGCTTCTACCACAATTGGCAACTAACCGCGTGTTTATGTGTCACTATTTATATATATTTAAATCCATTCTACATACGCACACTCAAGTAAACAAATATATTTATTACGGGGACATTTCAAATTAAATTCTAACCTAATCGCATTTATTACGCTAATACAACGTTGATTACGTTTATATAAGTAAAATAATTATATCGCCTTAATAACATGAATATTCGCATAAACGAGGAAACGTTCTAACGAGGTGGCCATTGTCAATTTGTCAAAATCAAGGCATACAAGTTAGATTTTCGATACTTTACCGCTGCAACTTAGGCATGATGGCATAATGACAATATAACAAATAACAGTAAATGGAAAATATACGTACATAACAATTTCAACCTGCATCCTAGGCTTGTTGGAATGATTTCAATATTACATTAAAAATAGAGTATCACATATAGTTACACTTGTATGTTTATAATTCCTATTTCATCTAATTCACCCTTTTTGGTGTTATGCATATAAAAATGCTTACATTTGACCTATTTCAATTATGAATGCGTTTGGATTCAAAATAGGATCCACACCCAAATCAAATCATGAAATAACCAAATATAAACCTTTTTAGGTTACACTCAATGCTAAATAAAAATGAATTACATAAAATAGGAATAATAGCAGCAATACCCATATTCATTTTTAATCCAATACAAAAACCAAAAATCCACAAAAGCCAATTAATAATGACAATCCATACGTAGTTACAAGATAGAGGATTTGGGGATTTTAATGTTTACATTATCGAATTTCCAAATCCCCCTAGGCATATCTATTCACATAACAATCTAGTAAAAACATGAATATGCCTTACCATATTTCAATCACAGATCTAGGCGAAACAGAGAGAAATCCGTTGTAGATCTTCAATAATTCTTTACGTTCAAGCGTGCTCCAATAATCCTCCTAATAATGTACATACAAGAGATATACATTAGAATCTTATACATATATGTTTATGATAAATTCCATAATATTAAACTTATGTAAATTAGAATAGAGAGAGAGAGATTAAGAATAGAGTTAGAGAAATAGAAGAAAACCTTAACCTAATATTTTATTTTTCTTTGGAATTTAACAATGGTGGAGAGGCAGCATGGAGGTAGGGATGGAGAACGAATAGGGTTTTCATAGTGTGATAGGAGGTCTATATATAGTTGGTCATGTGAGCATAGACCGTTGGATTACTTAGAATTAATCCAAGCCTTTAATTTATATATATCCTCATTGAAAAACCCTAACCAGCTAGCTTTATTGGGATGTCCAGCGGTCGACACCCCTTAAGGGCGGCGATCGATCTCTTTGGGGCTGGAACGCACAATATGGCTGAGTTGTTTATTTTATTTAATACGTTCCTTAATTTCTTAATCTTATTCCATATATACAGTATACTTTGTCCCCCGATCTTATCTCTAGTTCAAAATTTGAATTCTCCCTCTTTATTTTTAATTTATAATTTGGACACACACACACGCGCGCACACACACACACACACATATATATATATATACATATTGTTCATATAATTATATATATTTTATGCGTTCACTGTCAAAATTCATTTGTTCATAACTTCTTCATACATTGACCATTTTCAACATATTATATATGAAAATGATGTAGAATTTTGCCATGAATCCAAATAAAAGAATTTCGTAGCCAAATTCCTAAACTTGCAAAATCTCATTTTCCATCCATATTATTTAATTGCTTATTTTTAATTATTTAATTATTGTTAATACTTATGAATTTTACGGGGTGTTACAATATTCATGACCAGAAAACAAGTGTGAACATCGGAAATCATCATATGAATCTAAATATCATCAAGTTAGCCAATTCAAACAAAAAGTTCAGCTCGGATAAAATAAAAAATGATGCAAAATCTATACATAATGATGTTAAAAACTTCCCACAAGTTTATACAATCGAAGTCTGTCATCACAACCCAAGTACACACAAACAAGATTAACATATGACATCAATTTTGGACGTTGAAACTCGAATGCTAAAGTTCCCAGATAATCATCAAAATCAAATACATGAATGTTGAGAAGAAATTTACATTACAGCGAGTTGTCAAAAAATGGATTTCTCCATGACATTTAAACCCTAAATCAACCGAAGTCCAAGGATTTTTGCCATCAAAAACAAAGTCCGATCAAAAATGAGGGTCTGAAACTCAGTTTAATTCAACATCCAAAACCTACTTTATGTCGTTACATAACAATCCAGATTCAACACTGAAATCTTAGAATTGCCAAAAGTTATCAAACCAAATCGATGCTACAACCTCAACGTCAAGCACAAATCATTGATTAAATACGATAACAGTACGAAATGAACACCTGCAGTAAATCAGAGTGGATTCAAGTGATCTGAGATTGAATGTGAAGGCTTCTAGGGTTTTGATAATTCTGAAAATCAGCTCAGATTGGGGGACGACGGCAGTAGTTGCAGTGGCAATCGATTCCAAGCAAGGATTTGTGCTCTGACGAATGTTGGTGATATGGATCCGGTCCGCGATGTGGATTGATTGGATTGTAGAAGCACGGTTTTGAGCACGATGAATTCTTCAGCAACAAGCTGCCATAAACAAAAATTTAACTAAAGAAGGAGGTAAAGTGAAGAAGCACACGACCTAAGAGGCAATATAAGGGCTAACGAGCTGATTCGTGCGGGACTGGTCTAATTTAAAAGCCTCAAACGACCTAATGTTACATCCGTATATCGTGCAAACGATCTAACAAAAAGACGCCATGGCAATGTTAAAATTGTGCGATTCGAAGCTCATATTATATATTAATAATACAAACTTCGAGGGGTAAATGTTAATCCATAAAAATATGGTTTAAATATGAAGCATCGCTAAGGACAAGCAGATAGGTTGTTCCCATATTTTAAAGTTGGGCCGCAAGGACTTCGGATCGTTGGTTTTCAAGAGAGCAAGTCCAGGTTGTCATTCCTTAGGTCGACCAAGCTTTGGATCATCCAAGACCTAGGTCGTTCAGCAGGGGTTCCTTAGATCGTTTATGAGCATGCCCCCGACCGTCTAACTTGATCGTTGCTTAAGCATAAAGTTGTGATCTAGGTCACCAAGTCATGGGTCGTCCCTTTAAGCCTGTTACAACCAGGTCGTTTTCTCCTATTCAACCAGTCAGGTCGTTCCACGACCTAGAGAAGTATCTAAGTCGCGAGATGCTAGGTCATGCCTTAGAGCCCAAGACACCCAGGTCGGTTACGATCTAGATTGCTATGACGGTTACGACCTAAAGCCTTGGGTCGTCCGGACAACCCAGCAGCCTGCACCTATGATTTCTGAACCATACCACTTCATAACCACTCCTATAAATACCCCCACACTTCCACCATGAAAGGGACCAAATTCTCCCTCCACGAAGTGCTTCCAAAATTATTTCTAAACTCCTCTAACTCATTCAAACCTCCATTAATCTTCCTCTAAGCTTAGATTCAATACCTTAACTACCATGGATTTGCTAAAATCATTAAAGTGCTCCAGTTGTTGAAGATATACTCCAACAACCATTGCAATCTAAGAGATCTCATCATTTCCTTGGTGAATTTGAGTGAATCAAAAGTAAAAAGAGAAGAAATAGAGAAAATTATCTTAAAAAGGGGAAATGAGCAAAGTATTTGAAATCATGTACCTTGTAAATTTGATGGTGATAATGAGAATTCTCTTCAAAGTGGACGTAGGCCAATTCTAGGCCGAACCACTATAAATCCCCTTGATTTTACTTGCTTTTTGTGTTTGTAGCTACCACTTTTCTAGATCTTGATCTTTTGTCAAGTGTGAAATTACACCTTGGGTGTTGTTGTCCATTTTTGAAATCAACACATGCCTCAAAAAAAAATTCTATCCTAGTCTCTCTGCATACATATGGTGGGTGAGTAACTTAGAGCTCCCCCACTCTTCCTCAAGAAGACGAAAACCGAACTGAAGCTCCCCCAACAATTTGGACAAGTACCAGATCCCGAATTAGTGCAGACTAGCCATGATCGATCAGCATGTGAAGACCGGGAAGGAGCTGCTGGAGGAGGATTTTGCGATGAAGAATGAAGGATGGGTGAAGGAGCTAGAGTTGATGGTTAAGACAAGGAAGAAAGTTGAGATACGGACGCTTAGCTCCTTCGACATTCTATCCAAATGATTGTATAACTATGGAGGGTGAGTAACTAATGCTCTGATCTTAAACGAGAAGTGGAAAAGTTGAATTCCAATGGCATGACCCTTTTAATTGGCTTAGAGTATGTATGATGAGCATTGCCGTCTATTTCCTTGAAGTAGAGAGCTTGCGTATCAAAAAAAAAGTGAACATTACATTGGAACAATTTCAAATTGTGCCAATGCAATGTTCATATTGGCGCATTTTTTTTTTAAATTTGGACTAGCGGCATTTCATATTGCGCCAGTACAAAAATTATTTTTTGGCGCTGTACTGGCGCAACTTGAGATTGCTCCGGAATTTTTTGGCCAACTCACCGCTGAGTTCACCAAAAGTGGGCTATATTTGATATATTTTGAAAAAGTGGGCTATAAGTGGAATAAAAAAAGGGCTAAAATGGAAAAAAATCTTTCAAATGGATGGTATTGGCAGTAACATTCTGTATTATGTTTTGAAACTGGAATCATAAGAACATTGAACTTGTAATCTAACTAGAAAACTTCTTGGTTAAATATGTCATGTCTATACATGAAACTCCTCACTATCCATAATACGTCTTATGCACTAATTTCAAACATCAAAACAATATATTGTTGTATCTGTAATTCAAAAGATAAAAATTTAAACAAATGGAAAAAACTTTATGACGGAATTTTTCAATAAACATCATTTTGTTATATAACAACATTACATATTATACTCACTTTAAGTCGAGAATTATCTAATATCTTCAACAAAATAGAATAGCTCCACAAAAGTACATAAAGCTCATGCAACCTGCAGAGCTAAATAACAAATCCATCTACTTCCGTTTTCCTCGTCCTTGTCTATAAACCTTTGAAAAATGTATACATATACAACATATGTAATAATAATAAAAAAGAGGAGAGAACGTAATCACTTGTCCAGACCGTGTCTTAACACCCGACACCCTGTCCAACTTAAAAAAAAACTTTCAATATGAACCATATATACATAAATATACTTTGATACTTTTCTCTCGTAGTCACGAATGTTAGCATGAGATCACTTTTATTGTTATATAACATTTACCGTTAACAGACCCACATTATACTATAGACATGTCTATGATATCAACCATGATACGATAACTAAGGGTTTGACTAGTTCGTTTCTATATTCTAATAATGGTAAATGGAATTAATATTCCATAATTGATTTCAAATACAATTGGAAGATTTAAAAGGTTAGCGGCGTGTGTTAAGAGCAAATAGATTATCTATTGTATATATATCTCTAACTTTATGATCAATACCGCCTGTAGATAAAAAAAGATTGTTTTCTAGCTAGGTAATTTGTTATATTATGATATAATCAACTTAATAAAAAAAATTAAAGTATGCTAATAAGAAAATCCTTGCCCTAAATGGTTGCAATCGTGAGTAATTAATCGAAAAAAGCATTTTATTTTAAATATTACTTATCATGATGTCTCTACATTTGTTAGGAGCAGAGTATGTTACTGACCTCCAATGTTACGCATTGTATTACTTATGAATGTTAAGAGAAATAATAAGTCACGTAATCACAACTATTGAATCACTATAAGAACATAGTCAAATTACGATGACGATTAACCATCGACGGTGATCGAAAATCGATGTTACCACCATCGAAATACATTTCTTCTTCAGCAACGACGTCCAACGGAGTCGACATTCTTCTTTCAACATTCCAACATCACTTGACGACCATATCCAACGATTAATCTCTGACATATGTCGTCAGAAAGCATTAAATTTTTTTGGTCGATAAGTAGACGGTACCGCTGCAAGTACTAAGTATTTTTTTTATATATAGGCCATCCTTCCTCTTTTAACTCTTAACACTTTAATCAATCTTCTAGCTTCATTTCAAGAGTAAATTTATAAGCAATCCCATTTGAGTGTATATATAAACAAATAAACACAACAACACATTCAATATACACAGCAACATCATCAAATCATAGCTGAATCATCAATCCAACCACCACTAGAACTACAGTGTATTCCAACGCCCAGTTTCCAATGGCCACCAACGGTTCGTTGAATTTTAAACATACCATCTGGAGCCATTGAAAACCGATGGAGTAATTGTCGTTTGCACCATTGGAAGCCGTTGGAAATTTCCTGCATATTTTCCAGAAATCACGACTTGAAGCTTTCATTCTCTTCCCCAACATCCCCAAACGTTTTCCCCCAAATTCTCCATTCCTCCACCTCCAAATTCGCTCCCACCACCCCAACCACCTTCGACGCCATCTACAAGTAGCTTCAACCCCTCTCCCTCTTAGCTATCTAAATCGGTAATTTTCCTAAGCCTAAATTTTAGGTTTTTTTATTTATTTAAGGTTTAATTTAAATTGTGATTGATTTCTACTTGTTAATGTATGTATATTACATCATGTTACCCCTAATTGCTATTATTAACGCCATAATGATCAAATTATTATCGATTGAATTTTTTTCTAATTTAGTATACCGCGTTAGTTTATATTGATTTGGTTAGTATTGAACGTATGTGTGTGATAGAGTTTGCAAATAATATAATTTATTTAAACACGAAGTTTATATTATGTTAGGAGTGATCTTAGTTTTGGATAATTTGTGTGAACACGAGTTTTATGCTTATGGCGCGAACATGTGAATTGATTTGGTATATAAATGATTTTGATAGGAATCGTCATTGTTAAAATTCAGTAAATTGCAAAAATATATAATTTAGTACATAAGTAATAAGACGATAAAAAATAAACAAATATTTGAACAAATTATATATTTAAATTTAATATAAACAAATATTTAAACCATTAGATATTATTTGTCCCCATTTGACAAGTGTTGTATATGATCGTTATATTGATATTCGTTTTTTCTACAAAACGAATATATCTATTCATACAATACATCATTTGTCGGATTTGTCCCTGTATTCGGAAAGTTACAAACACTATAAAGTGATTATATTTCATAAATCATATCACTTTAAACGGTTCACAAAATTCGATGGTATTTCCTTTATGTTTCTTGTGTATATGCATTTGTGCACGATACAAGGAACACGGGGGAAATGCTGCCGAATTTTTTTGAAATCATTTAAAATGATATGATTTACGGAATATAATTATTATTGTGTTTATAATGGGAAGCAGGATGATCGACCATCAAAGAAGACACATAAATGTTAATCAACCAATAGTTGTTTATTTAAAATAAAGTTTGTAAAAAATATATAATTTAGTACATGTTTACTAAATCAGTAAATAAAATTTAAACAAAATATAAAATTAACGATTAATTTTTTTACTTCATCATAGGTTTTAAAGTAGGAAAAATAGTCAATTACTTTATTGATCGGAGCTGGATGTATCAAAGAAGGGAAATTAGTGGTGCAATAAGTGAATATTTTCAGAACAGGGTACAAGTGTTAATCGAATTTTCTTTAACTAATATTGGAAATGATAAAGATATTTGTTGTCCATGTAGTAGGTGCAAATTGTTGAAATGTTTAATACCGAATATGGTTAAGTTTCATTTGCGCCAATACGGTTTCGTACCCAATTATTTGTCGTGGGATCGTCATGGAGAAATTGTAGCCCCTAATAATCGTGAACAGTCAGTGAAGGTCATTAGTGATGAAGTTAGTATGATTTTTCAACTGCCTTTCTCCCCTCTAATAGAATTTTCTTTATTATTCGATATTTCATGAATAGTGATGTTCAAATCAATTGAATAGCCCCAGGATCACCAATACCGAATATTTCACAAACAAAAGGGAGAAACTTAATGTGATCTATTGTTTAAGATGACGTACCTTGATTAGCAGCGAAAGAAGTAATGGTTATCATCTTCTTTCTTTGACTTCTAATGTTTATTCTTCTTCTCAGAACTCGGTTTCTCTCTCTTATCCTATTTCCTTATGTGTTTCTAGATGGAGAAGGATACCACTTTTTTTAGGGAGAGAAAGGACCTAATCCTTTATATAAAATTTAGCACTAAATCTGGTACGTCTATCATATACCAATTCAACGCTTAAAATTAATCATAGACCTAACGTGCTAAATATAAACGGTCTATTTATGTCCTAATTAATCGGGTCACATGAAGATTAGAAAGTTCGTAATGGAAATGAAACGTTCTATTTATGACCCAATTAATAGGGTCACGTTAAGATTAGAAACCGCATAATGGAAAATGAAACGTTCTATTTATGACTCAATTAATAGGGTCACATTAAGATTAGAAACCGCATAATGTTAAAGATAAATGAAAGTTTTATTGTAGTTTCTAATAGCAAATTTCTAACATTCTCCTACTTGACCCGATTATTCATAATATCAAGCGTTGAACACCATACTATGATAAATTGCTGAGAGTTATGGTGGTTGTGCATTATTAATTCAATGCATTCCCTTCCATATACTACAATATCAACAATCCATCAATTTACACTCATAATTTATATTAAAAAAACATAATTGTCCGCATAATGTATTATATCACAATGATTAAACATGATATCTTTATAAGATTCTTGTTTGTTTAAAATTACATAAAGTATGTACTACTACACTAAAACAAGAGACACATAATTGTATATCAGAAACGCATAAAAGAGATCAGAATGTCACACATCAATCATTATTAAAACAACCAAGACCATTCTTTGAATATGTTCCTCAAATTGTTTTGGCTGTAGCCCTTTCGTCAAAAGGTCTGCAATCATAAGTTCTGTCCTAATATGCATGATGACACTCTTTGTTTCTGAACCTCGTCTTTCACAACAAGATACTTTAGTTCCATAAGTTTGGTACCTTTAGAGTACTTTTTGTTTTTTGAGAAAAACACTGCTGCAGAGTTATCACAATAAATTTCGATGGCTTGCTAATGGTGTTGACAACCGCAAGTCCTAAAATAACGCAACCATAATGCATGAATTGTGGCTTCATAACATGCCACAAATTCTGTATCCATAGTAGATGAAGCAACGATAGTTTGTTTCGCACTTTTCCATGATATGGCACCATGAGCAAACATAAACAGGTAACCAAAAGTTGATTTTCTAGTATCGATGCATCCATCAAAATCTGAATTGCTATATCCAATTACCTCCAATTCATTGGATCCACCATACATGAGCATGTAACCTTTCGTTCCATGTAAGTATCTAAAAACTTTCTTTGCAGCTTGCCAATGTTCCCTTCCTAGAATACTTTGATACCTCCCTAACATACCGACCACAAAATTGATATCCGGTCTAGTATAGGTTTGAGCATACATTAGACTACCAACTACAGATGCATATGGAATTGATTCCATTTCCTTTCGTTCAACATCATTCTTAGGACATTGCATGAGATTGAATTTATCACCTTTCTATATGGGAACTTTCCCAGGTGAACATTTACTTATTCCAAATCTCTCTAGAATCCTTTCAATGTATCCATTTTGAGACAATCCCAATATTCTTTGTGATCGATCTTAAAATATTTCTAATCCAATCACATAGGATGCCTCCCCCATATCTTTCCTTTCAAAGTTCATTGAGAGAAATTTCTTAGTCTCATACAATATGCTTAAATTATTTGCAGCAAGCAAGATGTTATCAACATAAAGGACTAGATAAATAAACTTGCTTTCGCCGATCTTTTGGTATAAACAGTGATCAACAACATTTTCCTTCAAACCAAAAGACGTAACAATGGTATTGAAATTAATACACCATTGTCGGGATGCTTGTTTAAGTCCGTATATTGACTTCTTAAGTTTACACACCAATTGTTCTTTACCTTCTACAGAAAAACCCTCAAGTTGATCCATATAAACTTCCCCATCAAGATCTCCATTTAGAAAGGTTGTTTACACATCCATTTGATGCAATTCCAAATCATAATGAGCTACTAATGCCATTATAATTCTTAATGAGTCCTTTTTTGAAACTGGAAAAAATGTCTCCTTGTACTCGACACCATCTTTCTGAGTGTAACCCTAGCAACAAGTCTAGCTATAAATTGTTCGATATTACTACTAGAGTCATGTTTGGTTTTAAAAATTCACTGGCATTCGACTCTTTTACACCACGTGGTAACTCAATGAGATCCCAAACTTCATTCTGTTGCATGGATTTTAGTTCTTCTTTCATGGCATTAATCCATTCCTTTGAATCTTTACTTTCTATAGCATGTGAAAACGAAACTGGGTCCTTATTGATTCCTATATCATAATCTGATTCTTGCATATAAACCACATAATCATTAAAAATAGTTGACTTATGATCTCTTTGCGATCTTCTTAATGCTACTTGTTGTAGTTCATGCGTATCAGCATTATGTAAGTCATTTCCTTCAGGAATTACTTCTTCATTTATATGTTGTTCATCATCATGTGGTTCTTCAACAACTGGAATAACATTTGGTGTAATAGTAGATGGAGAAACTATTCTAAGCAGTGTAACATTTAACCCTGTTTCCTTTATTTCTACTATTTCTCTTCTACTACTCCTACTAACTTCACCAATCTCAATGAATCTAGCATTACCAGTTTCTACAATTCTTGGACTATGATTAGGACAGTAAGACACATACGCTTTAGATTTTTCAGGGCAACCTAAGAAGTACCCATTAATTGTTCGAGAATCTAATTTCTTTTCATGTGGAGTGTAAATTCTCGCTTCCGCTGGATAACCCCAAAAATGCAGGTGTCTTAAGCTAGGTTTCCTGTTAGTCCATAATTCAAAAGGAGTCTTTTGAACAACTTTACTAGGAACCCTATTCAACAAATAATTAGTGATTTTGAAAGCATACAACCACAAATTCTTAGGTAGTGTAGAATCTGACATCATGCTCCTAATCATATCTATTAACATCCTACTGCGCATTTCTGCTACACCATTTTGCTGTGGTGTACCTGGCATTGTGTATTGTGCACATATGTCATGACTTTCGAGGCATTTTGCAAATGGACGTGGACACTGGCCTGACTCATTATGTTTGTCATAATATTCACCATCTCTATCAGGCCTTATGATTTTCACCTTTTATCTAATTGACTCTTAACTTCCTTTATAAACGTCTCAAGGACATTCACGGATAGATATTTTTCATGAAGCAAATAGACATAACTATAATGGGAAAAATAGTCAATAAAAGTGATGAAATACTTTTCTCCGTTAAAGGATGGAGTGTCCATAGATCCGTAAACATTAATGTGAATTATTTCAAGAATCTAGCTGCTTCTAGTGGCTCTTTCCTTATTATGTTTGGTTTGTTTACCTTTAATATAATCCACACATAATTGTAGATCACAAATTCCAAATTTGACAAAATTTCTTACTTACTAATCTCATCATTCTTTCTTTGGATATGTGACCTAGTGTTTTATGCCATATGAAAGCAGAATTTTTATTCAACATTCTATGTTTGCATCCAACATTATTTACTACATTCAGTAAGGAATTCGCATAATTGTTGTTCAATTTCAATGTCCATCAATTAGTATACCAAAACCAACATTAGCAGTATTCTTATATAAATCAAAACAACCATATCCAAACATACATCTCAAACCAAAAATATCCAATTTACTTACGGAAATAAGGTTTCTAGATAATGAAGGTATATAAAGGGTACTATATAAGTCTAATACATACCCACTTTCTAGAATTAGACGATAAGTCCCAATACCTTCCATTGTGGATTTCATTCTATTTCCCATAAAGAGAAAACGTTCTTCATTTGGATTTATAGTTCTGATCATAAGAAATCCCTGCACATTATTGGAAACATGTGTTGTAGCACCATTATCAAGCCACCATGTATTAATAGGAGCTTCAACTAAATTTGATTCAAAACATTCGAAGATAGATGATTACCTTTCTTTTTGAACTAAGCTATTCTTTTCGGACAGTCATTTTGATAATGTCCTTTCTTTTTACAGAAATGACATCGAACGTCCTTTAGTTCCTTCTTTTCCTTATCCTGCCCATTCTTAGCAGGTGCCTTTTTCTTCTTGAAATGACTTGATTTTCCATTTTTTTCTTTACCAGCTTTATTACTCACAAAACTTACTGAGTGATTCACTTGACTTTTCAAATGTCCTTCTTCATGAACAAGTCTGCTGGCAAATTCATTAACATTCCACTTATCCTTTATAGTGTTATAGTTAATTTGAAAAGGTCCATATTCAGAAGGTAGCAAGTTCAGAATAAACTGGACAAGAAAAGAATCCTCTACTGTAAGTCTAAGGGAGTTTAAGCTTGCTGCAAGATTAGCCATCTCTGTAATGTACTCTTGCATAGTTCACGACCCATCAAACTTCATGGTCGTGAGTTATACCATAAGAGTACCAACGAGTGACATATCAGCTGAACGAAAACGCTCTTCCACAAATTGCATATATTCCTTAGCCCTTTCTGTTTGCAGAATTGTTGACTTGATTTTGCTAGCAACAATCATCTTGATAAACATAAGGCTCAATCTGTTACAACATTCACATGCTTTATGGTGTGATTTTTCTGTCTTAATACTAGCCGCTATAAGAGAAACAAGTTTGTCCTCAAGGAGTGCCAAGTCAAGATCCTGAACACCTAAATGGAAATTGACTTGTTCTCTCCATTTAGAAAAATTAACACCAATGAGCAATGTAACAGAGTATTCATGGGAACTACAACAAATAAAAATTGGAGTAGCTATAGCTCATAACTAACGGGATTTAGATATGTATATAACAGTATAATATAACACTCCTTTAGGGTAGAACAATCTTTTACTTAACATAATTAAATACCAAAACATAAGTGAGTAATAAATATATTCAATTAAATAGAACCGACATCTTTGGATGATTAATATTTGTTTAATCAAAATGTCTATTAAAATTGATCATGTCAACTAGTTATAGAACAAGACTTTCCTTTGGGTAAGTTCTCATGTTATATCACTAGTGATGGCAAGATTTTTTTGATTGGTATAATTATAACTGGCTATTTCTATCAATAATCATAATGTCACTTATGCACTAAATGATTGTTCTTATTTTGACAACTTTGGTGATTAACAAAATCATAAATCTCATGTGCATAAATAACTTATTACACATACTTGATTAAACATCATGAGTTAATCATAGAATAGATCAATTGCAATCATAGGAAATATTCAGTTATTAGTTTTCTCTGATACCACATGATAGAATTTTCTTTGTTATTCGATCTTTCATGACTAATGATGTACAATTCAATTGAATAGCCCTAGGATCACTAATACTGAATATTTCACAAATAAAAGGGAGAAAATTAATATGATCTTTTGTTTAAGATGATGTACCCTGATTAACAGCGGAAGAAGTAATGACTGTCATCTTCTTTCTTTGACTTCTAATGTTTACTCTTCTTCTCAGAATTCAGTTTCTCTCTCTTACCCTATTTCCTTATATGTTTCTAGATGGAAAAGAATACCACTTTCTCTTAGGGAGGGAAAGGACCCAATGCTTTATATAACATTTAACTCTAAATCTGATAGGTCCATCATATACCAATTCAACGCTTAAAATTAATCATAGATCAAACGTTCAAAATATGAACGGTCTATTTATGTCCTAATTAATCGGGTCACATTAAGATTAGAAACTGCATAATGGAAAATGAATTGTTCTATTTATGACCCAACTAATAGGGTCACATTAAGATTAGAAACCGCATAATGGAAAATGAAACATTCTATTTGTGACTCAATTAGTAGGGTAACATTAAGATTAGAAACCACATAACGTTAAAGGTAAATGAAAGTTTTATAGCAGTTTCTAATAACATATTTCTAACACCCTCTTCCAATCCCCCACTCCTTCCCCCTTTTCAGACCCTATAGACTCTATCATGTCCCTATTCGTGTCTTAACCATCGACTGATCATGCTCCCCACCTCCCAGTTAAACGTCGTCGGACCTGCAGCTGCATGCTCCTCCAGTCTTATCTACAACACCTGGTGATTCACTGCCAACGATGGAAATGGATAGGTTTCAAATTGTTACACGCAAGATTAGCCGAGAAGTCCATGGATCGTCGGAGCGTGATATGGCCTCTCCTACCTTTAGTATGTCACAATATTTGGCTGAGTATCCAGCGCTTCTTTCTCTACATGATTATATGTTGCTCCCTAAAAATAAAGGTGTTGTGTCTCCTTTAGGGCCGCATATTTTGGCAAAAGGAAATCCAGTTAATCACCCTTACTTGCTGCCATCATTTCCTCAGTCACTTCCGCCAACGAATAGCTCTGGTCATTCTCCTGCTGGTGGGAATCCTCCTATGAATGGTAGTCTCTTGCATGGACAAATGTTGTTTCAGGTAACCAACTTCATGTATTTACCCCACTTAAGTTTTATGATCCTAAGAAGTTTCATAATATGTGTTGTGCTAAGATGTATCCGAAGCTAGTTCAAAAGGTAGACAACAATGCCATAATGTTGAAGTTATTTATGTTGGAGATTTTAGACCCCAGTTCCCCTTTTTTGAAACTCACACTCAATGGGTATGGAAGCCATATGACTTTTATATTTTCTCTAAGGAAGATTTTTTTTATATTATCAAGTTTGATGAAAAAGAGGATTGTGGTAGGATTTTGGAATGAGATCATTATTTTTATAATAAAAAATTAATGATGATGAAACATTGGTCGGTAGGTTATCAAGTTTAATAAAAATATTTTACACTATATTCCAATATAGGTATGTCTCCCTAGATTGCCTCTTGACTGACCGGAAGAGAGAACAAGTCGTATCATGTCTATTCTTGATATTACTCTTAAGCTTGATACGTTTACGGAAGAAATTAGGGAAACTGCTTTTGCGCAAGTATTTAAGTTTCAGATTCTTTTTCTTTTTTCAAGCATATTCCAGGTTTATCAGAAGACGATCAATTGGTAATGCAGGAGGTTGAGTATGAACAGTTTCCACCTAAGAGTTCAAACAGCCGATGTTTCAAATATTTAGAGAATGTTTGTCAATTTACAAAAGTTTGGGTCCTAAGCAAATGACTACTCCTACTTGTCATACTAATACTATAGAGATTGATCCTAGTACGCAGACTTTTGATATTCAGACTCATGTAGTCCCTTCTGCTCAAGACTGCAATTTCTCTTTATTGCATCGTAGTGATAATACTGAAATCCAGGAGCAGCTACCATTGTAGACTGAAGGTATTAGGTCAGCCTATGATCTTGATGACGTGCACTCAATGCTACAGAAGAGGACATGGTAGCCTAGGATGGCAATAATTTGAGTAATGAAGCTTCAAGATTATCTGGGATGAGATCGAAGGCGGTATGTAAAGACAAATAAGATGAGATCTCTTACGAATTTCAACCAAATATGGATTCTGGAGTAACTGAAAATCCAACGTGGAATTTTATGGTTTTGTCATATTAAGGAAAAGAAAAAAAATAAATGTAACAACCCGGAAATTCTGAGCCAATTTAAAATTTTTATTTTGGCAATTTTGATGAATTTAGAATATTTAAAAGGAATTATTTTAAATAATAACAACGAGAAATTTATTTTGAATAGAATTAGAACGTATATATTTATTTGAATCGTCGTTAGAATATAAATATTTATTTTTAAATGTAAAAGGAATTGAAAATGGCGCGGTAGTTTGAAATTCGATTTCAAAGTTCAAATGAACGTACAGGATTCAAAATAAACCAGATATTAGCGAAACCAAAAATATTAGAATCTATTTGAGAATATCTTTCCAATGAATCCGAAAAATTGAAATTTCATAGCGGGAGTCAAAAGTTATGCCCGGTTGAAAATTCTGAATAGTCGCTATGGAATTCTGGCCCTTAAAAATGGAAATTTTGCAAACGACCTCTGTTTTCGACGAAACCACTTTTGTTGGATCCGAGATGTCGAGTTATTTCTAGATTCCAAAATTCATAATTTTTGAAATCAATGTGTGAGCGTGGCAAAAGAAAACGTGTTTTAACAGTTTCAGTCAATTTCGATCGACCAGAAAATGGCCATTTTTCAAACGGTCTCAGAATTTGAGGAAATTAGTTTTGTTAGGACCATATCGTCAATACGAAGCTAGAAATAATTTTTCTGCAATATTTTTAGAGTTAGTATGTGGCCTCGGTAAATTGAAATACATGTTCTAATTTAATATATAGATTTATATTTTGATCTTGACGAAAACTGGTCGAATCAGCCTACGATACATATCCCATTGTGTTCGGAATGGGGGTAATTAGCTAGGGATGACAGTCGTTGGGTTCGGTTTGAAGTTCACATGAAAAAATCAACCTTTTGAAACAAAATTAAATAACTAAACATGTGAGTTCCTATGCTTGGTCAACCCTATTTCCTCAGCACCCCCCCCCCCCCGTTCCTTTCAAAATCGATTCAAATAAAAAAAAGGAAAAGGAGGAACCCTAACCCGGGACGTCGAACCTCGTCGCCCCATCGTCGGAGCCGACCGCCGCCTCCCCTCCTCTGCGGCCGACGTTCCCTTTTCCCCCTTCCTCTCGAGCAACAACGACCCCCCTCCCCCCCCGAGCCAAATCGAGCCCTGCTACCACTCCGCCGATGCCATGGCAAGCCGCACCACCACCCACCACCTGACCTCGCTGCAGCCTTTCCCTCCTCCTCCTCCCTCAGTTAGATGCAGAGAACCCCACTTCCCCTTGTCGACAAGTGAGTTTTTCCTTTTTTATATACATTATTTAAAATCTGAAATTTATAAATATATAAATAGCAAGAAAGATATGATTTCGAAGGTGAATAAGTAAAAAGCTTATATTTTTAATATGAGAAAGATTTTGTTTTTAAAAACAAAAAAAGATTATATTTTTAGAAAGAAAAAGATTAGATCTTTATGTTGATAAAAATAAGATTTTTATGATAATAAAGTTGAAATTTTTATTTTAAAGAAAGAACTGATTTTTATTTGTTAATAAAGAATTGATTTTTATTTGTTAACAAAGGCTTGATTTTTACGTTAACAAAGGTTTAATTTTTATTTGTTTAAAAAGATTTGATTTTTTTAAAAGATAGCAAAGTAAAAATATAATTTTTATTTAATTATGTAGAGAGATAAAAATATGATTTTTTATTTATGTAGAGAATAAAAGTATAATTTTTATATATGTAGCGAAATAAAAATCTGATTTTTATTATATATGTGTTGAGATAAAAATGTGATTTTTATAGCGTCGAAATAAAAATTCGATCTTTACATAAGAAGGGGAAATATAAAAATATAATTTTTATATAGAAAGAAGCGTTGTCAAAATATATGAAGTAGAATAAAAATGTGATTTTTATTTATTGGAAAGTAGCGATAAAAATATGATTTTTAATATATGAATATCATATTAAAAATATGATTTTTACTATGAACAACGTGAAAAGAAGTGCGATGGAACGGACTGTAATCAAAACAAAATCCTAACAGTTCAGGAGTGAAAATGATGGAGTGGATCCCCAAGGTGAGAACTTCTCACTTTTAATTTATTTTCTAGTTGAAATATATACTAGGATGCAGACGGTGCTTAGCTGCACCCGACACCCGTCGTCCACAGACCATGGACGGCTTGTCTGTTTGATTGATGTGTGGTGAAAATTGATTGTGTGATGTGGAATGGAATAAAATATTTTGTAGTGGAAAATATTTTATAGTTAAAAATATATTTTTTAACGTGTATATAAAATAAATAGTAATAAACAAATCGGACGATTTGTTTATATACACTGATTTGACTGATATTGATTGGGATGATAAATTTTACATGTAACACCCCACCTCCATTAAGGTCACTCACAAAGGGAATGCCTTAACTTCAGTGGAGCGTTTTAGGTAAACAGACACAGAATATCACAAGACAGATATTAAAATTTTTGCAGTGGAAATAAATAACTTTATTAAATCACCAAAATATTTTGTTACATAGTACCATGAGTCATAAAACCCTTACAAACAAAACACTTCTGTCTTACATTATCAGAGTACATAGGTATTTTAAAAGAAAACCATCATTCCCTAAATTAAAGAGCAAGCCCTATAAGAGACAGAGATTCAAGCCATACTTCAGAAGTAGCTCCTAGAAGATGATATCCAAATCCTGACTAAACCTGGGTGTTTCCTCCCTGAGAACCTGAGGGAAAAAGGAAAGAGATGGAAAAGGGGGGGTCAGACATAAAGTCTGGCGAGTGCGATAACTCTAACAATATAATTAACAAAGTAACTAGGCTAAGGCATAAGTTGGAAAGTAAGGAAATGACCATGAACCATTGAGTATGACAGAGTAAACAAAGAAACAAGATGAACAACTATAACGTTAAAGGCACACCTAAACCACTACAAGATAATTACTATACTGCACCACCACTAGTGTAACGGGATTAGGTGTTACCCTAATGTTTAAACTGAAATAGAATCGAAACAGAATAATCTATACAGAAGCGGAATGCTAGTAATGGGCCTTTACCACCCCAACATACAGAAGGTACAGAAGTAGAATACTAATAATGGGTCTTTACCACCCAACTAATGGGCCTTTACCACCCCAACAGACAGAAGGTACGGAAATAGAATCTGAAACGGAATCAGAGACGGAAACAGAATAATTCCTACGGAAATAGAATGTAGTTTAGGTGTACACTAGTAATGGGCCTTTACCACCCCAACAGACGGTACCACGCAGAAACAGACAGGTGTTACCACCCAACAGAAACAGACGGTACCAACAGAAACAGACAGAACTAAGTGTACCCTAAGTCCTACCCCACGCGATCGGCTCCCTAACACATAAATACCCTGTTCCAGCCCCACAAAAGGGTGTATCATTCCCTAAAGTGGCAACCTTTGAATGACACAGACCTATTTATAGATGTCACGGCGTCTTACATCCTCAGAGGCAGACCGGGATCCATGCACGCACATGACCCGGTTGGAACGCACCATCAACACCCCTCGCCATTATCAGAATGAACCGCTTATAATTAGTTCAGTAAGCGTGCCCGGACCATACCTACTGTTGGGTCATAGTTTTGATACCAGAAAGGGTTACTGACTAATATGGGTCCCACACAACAGATGACACAAGTAATTACCCATCCTAACCTTGTGTCCCCAGACTAACAGATTTCAGATTTCAGACTAACTTGTTTACAAGTTTCAGACATACAGAGTTCAGATTTACTAGTTCACAAATCAGACAATCAAGTTAACAAGTTTTCAGACTAACGGATCAGATGTACAGATTTTACAGACTTACAGATTGTCTAACTTTGTATTGGGCCTACAGATTCACGAAATGGGTTTGTTAGATTCATCAGTCCAGTTGGTTTAACCCTATCCCCCCAACACGTTTTAGACATCATATTTATCTCAGATTTGCATTAATTAAATATTGAAATATCTAATCGTATTTCACATGCTACCCAGGCACCCACTTAATTCCACATGCCACCCAAGGAACCCACTTAACCCCCTCATGTCTCACTACATGCTTATCTGGTTAAGTGTTTCTTAATTCATTAAGGTCGTAACCTTATAAAGACCTCTCACATTAGACTGGCGTTTGTGGCAGCTGGATTTGCCAGGCGGGTCCGGGCAGTCTTACACCACAAAAGAGCCTAACCTCGTGTCTTTACAACTGTTACGTATTTAATTTATGCCTAAGACCTCCCACATTAGACTGGCATTTGTGGCAGCTAGATTTGCCGGGCGGGTCCGGGCAGTCTTACACCACAAAAGAGCCTAACCTCGTGTCTTAGACGATTAATTACTCCTAATTAATCATTCCCCCAATTTGAATTACTTTCCCTATTCAAATTATCAATCAATTCCAAATTTAACGATGTCCATAATTGACTCAATTATATCCATCCATTTATGGTATGTAAAATCATACCAATTTCATCACTAATTAATTTTATTCCTTAAAATTAATTACATGCCTTTTTAGGCCATTACATGCCAAATTCACAATATGTGTGTATCCACTATTATCCCCATCGTACCCCCGTCATTCGTTCGCTTAACACGACATATACATATTAGACTAGCAATTAGTCTAATACTTCAAAAAAGGAATAAACGTCACAAAGTCACATACACACAATAATAGATCTAATTTGCATCTAACTTGCAATTAAGAATTACAACATACTCGCATAGTCTTTGTATTAACAAGGATCCAAAAATCATAGATCTAAAAAATGTGAACTTGCATGTATGAACATAGTTTTACACCCAACTAGCCTAGGTAATTATCACCAACTTACATAAACTGTGTATGTTGTCAACCTAAGCATAAAGTTGTCATCTTGCATAACTACGGATCCAATAAAGGTGTTAACTTGAGTAAACTATGGATCCACATAAAGGTGTAAACTTGCATAACTAGGCATGTCATAGATTCAACATAAAAATGTCAACTTGAATATGGATCTGAACTTTAAAGGTGTGAACTTGTATGAATCCAAATTATCACTTAAACTTGCATATGAACATAATACTTATATGAAATAGCATATGTTCCACATCCATATTCGCATAATAACTTATGTTATAAACCTAGGTGGTTGGATTATAAAAAGGGATTCATTAACACAAGTTAACATCATGAACTACTAGCATATATTTTAGATCCAAACTTACATAACATCATATGTGAAACTGGCATAACATCATATATAAAACTTGCATAACATAATATCTAAGACTTGCATAAGCCAAAATTACAACTTGGATGATAGCAACATAACTTTACATCATAAATGATAGCATCACAACATAACGTCATAGAGATTTCAATCATAATCCTACAACATAATCACAACATGCAATCAATACTTCATATCACATCAATACAATCCGCATTATATCTTAATCCAATTAAATACTAATTATCTTGTTAAAATTATCGAACTCACAACTCAAAAGCAGTCTTGAGTTCTGAATTCTGATTTCTGGAGTTGAATTAGCGCTCCTTTGATGAAGATTCGCTGTTAGGGTTGAGTAGTTCTGATTTGATTGTTGTTCTTCCTCTTTAATTTGGCGGCGGCTGCTCTAGGGTTCAAGACAACAGCATGCCGGCCATAGTTTTAGTTTTAATTTTGATTTAGGGTTTGAGTCTATGGGTCTTTTTATAGAGTTTTGAATTAATTTAAGCCGACAGATGTTCTTAGGGTTAATCAAAACCATTCAGTCCAGATTAGAACTATCCAGAAACCCTAATGACTCACTAACTAGTCAGAAATGACTCAGCACTGACTCACCGTTCGAACCAGATGGCTGTGCAGGTTTTCTCTCGGCCTGGGCGCACTTGGGAAGTGCATCAATGCAAATTTGTACTGGCGCACTTCCCAAGTGCGCCAGTGCATTTTTTTTTAAACTTCGTTCATATCTTTTTCATACGGTATCTGTTTTACGCAAACTTGGACTCTATCTCAAGCAGAATTTCGAGACGAATGCAATGGCGCAACCCGTTTCCTCTAATTCTTCTGTTATAATTTAATTATTCTCAGATTTGTTATTCTAATGTTCATAGAAAATACGGGGTGTTACATTCTCCCCTCCTTAAAGGATTTCGTCCCCGAAATCTTCAAGTTAAGAAGAATGTTTCCTACCATCCAATCACCCATCTACTCAACCATCGTCCACAAGCATCCATTGTCCTTAGAAACTTCTAATGTTGTATGAACATATGCAAAAGTGTGTGTATATGTTTCTTATCTAATGCAAAGATCAGGCGGTCTACTGATTCAGTTGACCTCCTTAATGCGAATTATGTCAGTGTCATGAGTCCAACATGTATGCAATTTTCCTATTTGATACACTTCATTTCTATATGAGTGCACAACCATTCATTCATATGCAACATCCATGTGCTGAGTCAACCATTTTGCATTCATAAGGATTAAAAAAATGCACACACATCCATATGCAGTATGAGAGTGTTTTTGAGCCGATCTAGTGCCTAGTGTGTGTGTATATGCATCCACGAGCAGCCACTAGCAACCACTTGCATCCACTTCTAACCATCAAACATAACATGTCTCAAACACATGTTTACACCCAATAGTTTCTACCTAAAGGTCGAAGACTCGATCGATAGGATACAGCCGAGTGATAGAAGTAAGTACAACTAAATCAAAAGTATTAGTGCAGAGAAGTGAAAAGTAATATCATCCTGTTTCTTCTGTTTAACCTAAGTATATATGTTATTCCTGTTTCCTGTTATCTCTCATCCAGTTTTATTTGCATGCCATGACATTATTATCTGTTCATAACTGAAAGTCACTGGACTTGCCAGATTTTATGTCTGACCCTTGTTGTTTCGCCTCTTTTCTTCCGTCCCCCCCCCCCCAGGTTTTCAAGGAGGGAATACTCTAGCTTGATCCAGATCTTTCTTCCTGCTTGGAGTGCTTAAAGTATGGCTTGTCTTTTTCTGGCATCTTCGGTGGGGATTATGATTTTAAAGTTTTGTACTCTAATGGCTTTTGAACAAGACTGATATATATGAACTTGAGTTTTTGGTAAAGTTGTAACCAAACTGATTTCTGTCCGCTGCAATAAAGTTATAAAGTTTTTCAAGTATTAATTTTATATCTGTCTTGTAATATTCTGTTCTATTTACTAAAATGCTCCATCAAAGTTAAGGCATTCCCTTTGTGAGTGACCTTAACGGACGTGGGGTGTTACATTACACATCGCCCAACTGCACAAATAAAAATCTGTGTTTGCTGATTTGAAACCCCACACGGGTGTTGGGATGATATTGACGTACACTAATCCCAATTGTTTAGTAGTATGTCGACCGATTGGTTGACAGACTGTGTAAGCGTTAATTATTTATATTTAATGCTTATGCAGTTGTGTGGTGCACTCTGGATGATGGTTGATGATTTATCATTGTTGTTACCTACATGTATTGTAGAAAATACATATAATTAACATTATATGGTAATTGACTGGGCCTCATTCCAATTAGGAAAATAAGGAATATTATAAAAGAAAATTCATGTGTTGAATAGAATAAATATTCACGTGTTGAATAGAATAAAAATTCATGTGTTGAATAGAATGAATATTTATGTGTTGAATAGAATAAAAATTCATGTGTTGAATAGAATAAAAATTCATGTGTTGAATAGAATAAATATTCATGTGTTGAATAGAATAAAAATTCATGTGTTGAATCGAATAAAAATTCATGTGTTGAATAAAATAAATATTCATGTGTTGAATAAAATAAATATTCATGTGTTGAATAAAAATATAAATTCATGCGTAGAATAAAATAAATTCATGTGTTGAATAGAATATATATTCATGTATTGAAGAAAATATTCATTTGTTGAATAGAATAACGAAGTTATTGAAATATATAAAGCCGTGTTGGTTAGATATGTGCCATTTTGACGCGAACGATATTTATATCGATTATATTCGTTTTTATAATGAATATAGAAAAGGAAGTGATTTCAAAATATAACGTTTTGAAAATATTATCATTTGCATATCGATGATGTGGAATAATCAATTTTGATTCGAAATTGAATATGAAGTTGAAATCGTTTCGAAAACGAATTTAAAACGATTTATAAAATACGTTTTAAAGGAAATCGACGAAATATATATAATATATATATTATATATATTAAATGGCCTGAATAGAACGTGCCGCGCCGCGACAGTTCGCGAATTTCGACCATTGACTTCAGATGGATATTACGAGAGATCCGACCGTCGGATTCTCTAAAACCGGAACCGTTGGGTTCGTATCGAAAAGAGCTTTATAACGAATATTAGAGATTTGAAATCTAACGGTTGGATTTGGAATTATGTCCAAATCAAATTTGGAAAAGGTCGTTGTAAGTGCAGTTCGATGGCCGTTGATGGAAATCGACTGTACGGGCCTTGATAAAATTATTAAAAATAGTAATAATTTGTGTAAAATCATAAGAAATGATTTGGAAGGAATTAGGATGAAAATTTCCATATTTTGAAAAGATAAAAATAGATTTTTATCGAAATGAACTAGTTTTGAACTAGAATTATAATTCCATTTATTTTTAAAATAAGTAAAGTGGATTTGAAACGGTTTTGAGAATAACCAGAATTTCCAATAATTGAATTGGAATGGATTTGAATCGAAATTGTCTTTGGAATATTTCGATGTTGGATTTTGTGATTATACAGATATTGTTATGGAAATTTGAAAGATATATTAATATCGTTATTTCCAATACGATATTTGTTGGTCGTAGAGTTTGATATTGAATATAAGCCGATATATTTTCTATTCAGAGCCTTGTATTTTATATCAAATGGGATTTGGGTTTGTCATGAATGGTGTCTTCATTTACACAGTTCTTAAACCCAGTTGAGAAAAAGATTTAATCTTTTTATCTAGATTTAATGAAGGATACCAATTAAATGATATTTAATTGGAATTGAATTAGAATGTGATTTTGGGTTTATAGTGAACCGTGTTTTAAGTGACATTGGTTCTTTAACCCAGTTAAAGTCGGGATATGATCTCCCAAGTTAAATAATCAATGATAGTGATTATTGGGAAGATTAAAACCAAGTGGAGTTTTAACGAATCTTTAATTAGATTGAAAAAATCGAGACTGGAGTATCACCAGTTTTGCTCCAGGCGATAGTTAAATCTTTAATTAGATTAGAACATGAATTAGTAACTGAATTTACCGATAACACTGTGGTGTTAGATATGAAGTATTACCAGTTTACTTCATGGGATGAATAGGTTGGGATTGGGAAATAAAATAAATGATTACTTCGGTGTGGTTCGCTAATCCCGACTAATTTGAATTGATATTCAAAGAAGATTAAAGAATAAATTTAAAGAATTTATCTTTGATAAAATTAATGGGAACCTTTCCCAAAGTATAAGAATATTTGAATAAAAGAATATTCTGAATTGGAATGAGGCATATGTTGTGTTTGTGTAACACTTGTTTATTATATACGCGAGTTATTCAGAAAGACCGGGTTTATCCCATTCTGAATAACTGATTCGACGGTGTGTCGAGGATGAAGACGGTGGTCGAAGACCGGAGGTCTTCACATCGTTTGGGTGATTACTGATGATCTTGATTGGGTTGTACACCCAAGAGGAGGGAATCGGTTGGTAATCGTCCAGACGTACTTGGAGATCGATGGATATGCGAGGTACAAGGTGCCTCCGGTTTCGTTCAGAACCAGAACGAACTTGTAAATGGATTGTGTTCCTGACATTGGATTTTATTCTGTGTGATTGATTTCTATTAAATATATATCTGTTTGGCGGCGGAGAATTTATTCTCTTGCTTAACGCCCTTCTCTGAGACGTACGAGCTCAGGGGTTATATATTGATGGATATCAATCGTATGGAGTGAATTGCCTAAGTGGAAAATGATCAAGGCTTCTGTTGAAAAGCATTGTCTTGTGGTTGATGATCAAAGCACAGCCTGTGTGGCACAGCTTTGTGTGGCGTTGATTCGCGAGCCTCACACCCCGGTTGTGAACCAGAAACGGGAGAGGAATTCAGGGAGGGCATGCATTTCCTTCTAGCTAGAAGTGGCGTCAATGGTTTTACACGCCCTGGCGAGTTTGACTTATGTGGTTGTTGGGTTGCGAGGCGCCTCAGATATATCGGTGACTGTGTGGAGCCGATGGAGTCATTGGACTCATTGACACCCCATAGGGTGGGGAAACACAGTGTTCAGGCATTTTAATCCACATCGGTGGACCGGCCCTAACGATCCAAAGGCTTGACTGAGTACTTGCCTAAGGGGCGGCCTAGAGCGTCTCGAATTCGTTAAGGACGATCTCTTGCCTTGGTTCACAGATGGAAACCCAACTTCCAATACGTGACTTTGCGGTTTTGATTGTTAACCTATATATGGAGACATAGTGGTATGGGGCACGTATGTCGTCTATGATTGATACTTATGATTGAAATTGTTTCGACACTATACACTTATATTAATAATAAAAGATGAAATTTATCGTATCAAGCATTCTTTGGCTATTATAAGGTAAAACCCTATCATCCGGCTTGTGTTGCATTGTGTGATGGGACCTGGGTCTTATAATAGCTTCATTGTTCTTTATTTAGCATTGCTCTGTTGTTTCATGCACTGGTGTTCTTGGGAGGAAACCCGTTCCATGTTATACGGCGTGGTCCCTTGATTTACCTAACTTTAAAATAAAGATTAATAACTGTTTTAGTTCTCACACGAGTCACATGGCTGACCTGGAGTTTATTGTTTTAACCTAAACTCTGGGTGCCCCTATTTTCGACACGGGCAGCTAGTAATTTTGGTTTTGCATATTTATATTCACAGGATCCTGGTTTACAACTGGAACGATACTCGGAAAGCTTTGTATTCGTGTATTACTTTCAGTTGTGTTTTGTATTATTTTTCCGCTGCTATGAAATGTATTGTAATATCTGATATTTTGTGAATGTGTAATATTGATTTATACTCTGTATATTCTTGTATTCTGATGGAGCTGTTGTAATAAACAATGAAATGTTCTTCTGTTTGCATTCCGATTTGTCGTGTTCTCAAAACAATCAGGGGTTTCGAATGGTCTTGGTCGGTTTAGCGATCGATTCGGATCGAGTGAAATTTCTAGATCGTAAAATTTTGGTATCAGAGCTTTGGTTTACAGAGCTCGAGAACAAGGCACATTAGAACCATACGAAAGAATTCATCAGAGATTGGATTAGTAATATCCAATGGGAATGACTCATTAGAGATGGGATCAGTAGTATCCTAGAACGAGTGTGAAGAGTATACTTTTAAAAAAATTGAAAACAATTTTTGTTTTGAAAATTTAAATCAATTATTCGTATTTGATTATTTATTTTATATTGAATTTGGACAATCCAGTATATAAAGATTTTGCGTATACGTCTGATCCGCGTGTATTTGAAGTTTTAATATACTGGATAGATATGGAGTCACACTCTAGTCGCCCGGACATGGTCCTGATGATGAAGTATACTAGGGCTGTCAATGGGTCGGGTTGGGTCGTGTTGGGTCGGGTTCGGGTCGGGTCAAGTCGGGTTCGGGTCAAAATTTAAACGGGTCGGGTCAACCCGTTTAACAAATGGGTCAGATATTGCCAACCCGAACCCGACCCGTTTATAAACGGGTTGACCCGACCCGACTAACCCGTTTATCTAATCGGGTCGGGTCGGGTCAACCCGTTTGACCCGTTGACCTGTTTAATTTAGAAGTTAAAACTTAAAACAGCGGCAAGTGAGAACACAGCCCTAGGCTCTAGCAAGTATCAACAAACAAATACTTAAAACTTTAAGGCAACTGCCTAGCAAGGAGCAACAAACAAATACCTAATCATCAAGCATCAATGATCCAAAACAGTACAATTCTTAAAACTCTAAGGCAACATACAATGCAATCATCAATTACAAACTAGAAATAAAGTAAACAAATAGATAATCATCAAGTGGATCATACAAATTACAAATACAATACACATAAAAGACAACTTGCAAGCAGTTTGATAGAAGATTCCTTGAAGCATTAGCACTTTGCAACATCTAAATCCTGCATGCATTGAAAACAATGGTATTACTATTCATTTCTCTTACGTGCACTTCGCAACATCTAAATCCTCGGAGTCGGAGCTGTCGCTTCTTTGCAGCAGCTCCGAGCTGCTGCAAAGCAGCAGCAGCTGTTGCAATTGCAAAGATGCAGCAGCTAAGGAGCTGCTGCTTCTTTGCAGCAGCTCGGGGTTGCTACTTCTTTGCAGCAGCTCCGAGCTGCTGCAAAGAAGCGGCAGCTCTGACTCCGAGGATTTTAAGTTGTGTGAATAACGCGTTATTAAACAAACCAATTCCGGTATAAACATCCGAGGATTGCAAGTTCTAAAAAATATATACATTCACTTAATAAATAATGAAGTCATAAAGTTATTAAACATACCGGTTAGTTGCCGTGAAACTGATGGTTAGAAGAACACTCAGCGGTTTGAGAGTGGACGTCATCGATTTCTAAGTTGCTAATGTCCTCCATTAATTCTTCAAGATTAATAGGTATAGTAGCACCTGTCAAGTTACTATATTTTTAGAACATCAAATTTTATATAATGAACAACAAAGTAAGGAATTTAACCTCCATCCCCAAATATCCAATCTCGTATGCATACGATTGCCTCTACAACTTCGGGCTTAAGTGCACTTCGATATTGATCGAGAACTCGACCACCTACACTAAATGATGCTTCCGATGCGACAGTAGATATAGGAATGGATAGCACATCACGAGCCATAATAGACAATTCTGGAAATCTAAACTGATTAGCTTTCCAATATTCAAGAATATCCAAAATTATCTTTCTATCCAACTTTGGTTCATCCAAGTACAAGTCTAATTGAGTTTTTTGTGCCGAAAATGTAAATTCTTCACTCTCAAAATTGTCGAAATACTACATACATATACGTAAGATACAGTAAATACTAAATACTAGTAAATTGTGTGATAGAAGAAAGATTTTTAAAGTTTAAATGCATGGTTATATAAAATTCACCTTCATAACATCCAAGCATTCTCTAGAAACTAAGCTATCCCCTGCAGAAGATTGATTCTGGCTATTAGAAGTGGTATCTGCTTTTTTACCATACATTTTCATGTAAATATCAAAAAGAGAATACAATGTATCATGAACTTTAATCATTTCTACAGAACCACCACCATAAAGTCTCTTATATGAAAACTCCACAAACTGAATCTTATATCTAGGGGTGGGCATAAACCGCACCGTAATGCGGAAACCGCCGAGACCGAACCGCAAAAACGATGCGGAAAACCGCACCGGATTCTCTCTCTAAAGCAAACAGCCCAAACCGAACCGACCCGCAATGATACGGTTCGGTTGCGGTTTGAACTTTTACCAAACCATATTAAACCGAACCGAACCACATAGCTACACCGACAATGTTATGATAAAAATTTTAACAAATTCCTATCTAACTTCGATATATATTCTATTTTCAACGTATGTGGTAGTTATATTAATTAATGATAACACTTTATGTTTTAACATTCAGGTGACACAATGTCATACAATCGTAAATTGATTGTTGATGGAAGTAATTTTCTAGTTTCATATTTAATACGGGTTCAAACCGGACTAAACCAAAACCAGACCGTATTACATCGAAACCGAACCGAAACCGAACCGTTTGAATGGTTAGTATAATGGTTTGTATTTTTGATCAACCATTAGATGCGGTGCGGAAGCGGTTTGAGCTTCAAACCACACCGAACCGAACCGCGCCCACCCCTGCAAGTTATATCTAGGATCTAGAATAACAGCAATCGAGATAATAAGACTATATATCTTCCAATACTTCTCAAATTTTCCCATCATACCACGTGCAATTCTACTCATAAAACTATCACCATCAATTAACGCTTTTTGCAAAGTTTCTTGAACAACAAATACTTGACGAAAATACAAATTTGCAGTAGGATATTTGGAGCCAGAAAAGAGACAAGTAACATCATAGAAGACCTTCAAAAACTTACAAATTTGTTCCACCTTAACCCATTCAGATTGAGAAATAGCGTGCTTATAGTTGGAATCACTCAACTGTAAATGACAGAAAGCACGCTGATAATAAATAGCACTCTCAAGCATGAGAAACGTGGAATTCCATCTAGTAGGAACATCCTGTCGTAAACCTTTCCTACAATCCAAGGAAACATGGGATTGGAATCTAGAAATTTTTGCTTCTTTGCTTGTGAACCTCTTACATATTTAATGCTCTCCCTAATTTTAGACACACATATATCAACTTCTTTTAACCCATCTTGCACTATAAGATTAAGAATATGAGCACAACATCTAATGTGAAAAAAATAACCATCCATCAACGAAGACTCCCTCAATAAAAGTTGTTCCTTTAACAAATTAACAAATACATCATTTGCACTAGCATTGTCTAAGGTAATGGAAAATATCTTTCTTTTAATTCCCCAATCAGTCAACAAATTATAAACTTTTTCGGACAAAGCAACTTCGGTATGTGGAGGAGGCATGAAACTAAAATTTAAAACTCTCTTTTGGAGGACCCAATTAGCATCAACAAAATGAGTGGTTAGACAAATGTACCCATCGGTTGCAATAGAAGTCCATAAATCGGAAGTCAAACAAATTCTCCCCGGAATTGAAACTAATGTGTGTCTAAGTTTCAAATTTTCCCTTTCATACATTTTAATCACATCAGCTCTAGCAGTATTTCTAGAAATCAATTTAATATCTGCATATACATAAGAAAATAATTGTCTAATTCCAGCGTACTCCACAAATTGAAATGGTAGATCATGCATCAATATTGACATTACCAACAATTCTCTAAATTTACCCAAATCAAATTTAGATGACCTTGTAATAAGAGAGCCCTCAGTTTGACTTAATAGCAATGGAATAAGTAGCACCACATTTCATACACTTAGCTCTTTTCTTTCCGTCATATTGCAATGGAATAATTTCAAACTTAGTCCATACCTCAGAAGTAAGCTTTCTACGTCTCTTACTGATCGTTTTTTCACCTTCTATTTTTGTGTTTCCTGTTTCCACTTCTTCCATATTGACATCTTCAACTCGATCACCACTACTTGGGGTAAAAACACTCATCTCTTTTCTGCAAAACATAAGAAGAAAAAAGATATACATTATTACACAATGAAAAAACAAAACATAAGAAAAAAAACATATTGTGATTGTAATGTTGTATAAACAGTTTACAAGTATAAATATTGTGATTGTAATGTTGTAATATTGTGAATTTGTGATTGTATAAATTTTTACAAGTTTATAAGTATAAATATACTTAGGCTCCTTTAAAGAAAGGTTACTGGATTAAATACTATTTATAAGCAGATGCATTCACACCATCACACGTCAACGAAGATACTCTTCCAATGAAGCTCAAAGGTATTCGATAACATAATTGGAGGAATTTATCATTGACCAGTCCTATTCAAATGATATATTTGTACATACATGAATGCTCATTGGACAGCACCAAGCATGTTACAATCAGACTGTACCTAAATAAAATGCGTGGAGTAGATCGCGCTTGTTATCCAAACAAATTATGAGTGAAAATTAGGAGATTTGAATGCTGGTTTTCACAATTGTATGGAAACAACATTAATTTTAAACACAAAATATAAATTACTATTTTAGTTTTCAAAAAGGAAATGGTATATGATAAATGATAAAGGATAAGAAAATCATATACATGATGAATGTCCTTGAATTAACTATCGAAGTGTTGTTTCAGAAATTTATTACCCTAAATTATATGGTTCTTTAACTGAAAATATATCTTGTAAATTTAAAAGCATCAATATTACTGCAAGATCTGAAAACAAAACAACTGTTTTATCTTATTTCGAAACTATATCTCAATGAAAACCACTCAAAATATTAACCATCAGTTTAACACATGATTTTGAATCTGTTATATTATACTATTGTTTTCACAAAGGAATCGAATAACTCAAGCTTGAGCTCTCAGTTTTCAAATATAACTAAAGACAAACATACAGCCTTGAAGACTTGAAGTGGCGATGTTACACACATATCCGCTGTATAGTTTAAAAAATTACACAAAATGAAAATATGAAATTACCTTCACTGTCTATGAGCCTGTGAGTGTAGTCGAGAGTCATGCTGGCGTGCTGTGGCTGCTACCTGTGAGTGTTGAATCGATTCGATAGTGCGGCTTTCAGAAATTGAAGGATCGAAGAAATTGAAGGATCGGCTTTCAGAAAGAAGAACCCTAAACTGGAAGTGGCAGCTTGGTATCTCCTAGGGCAAATTGTATTGCGAAATCCGTGGACCGTGGTATCCTGGGGAATGCGGCTGGGTCCATTAGTTATTTAGTCTTGAAGAATTAGGTATTAACGGGCTGGGCTGGGCATGAAAATGGTTTTAATTTTTATATAGCTTAGCTTGGTATCAATGTTTTATGTTAAACGGGTTAGGACGTGTCAACCCGTAACCCACCCGTTTATTAAACGGGTCAGAGCGGATTGACCTGAAAATGACCCGTTTATAAATGGGTCGGGCCGGGTCGGGTTTTTTTCATGCGGGTTACGAGTCGTGTTTCGGGTCGTATACGAAATTGACGGCCCTAAAGTATACCATCACCAGTATTTATGTTCGAGTGACGAAAGTGGGATTTCTACATATTTCCATTAGACTGGTGTGAGAACCAAAACTAGATAGGGCTATTGTTGTGAATTGGCATCAAAAATATGATTTTCTGTATATGTATCAAAATTATGAATTTGAAATATTAATTCACTAATTGATTGATGGTTGTGTTGTCTGATTATTGGTTTGATATTTTAACCATTTAGACCAAATTGTACCAAATATTGAACTAGCTTGAGAATTGTTTGGAAATACATATATGTGCATGTACTTACATTGAACAGGTGATAGCAAGGAGGTTAGAGAAGAGGAATAAAATTGTTTGCCCGACAAATAGGTACATGTTTATTGTATTTCTTGGGTTTTTGATGATTTTATGAGCCGACTGGCTAGCCACTTGGCTGTTTCTTTTTCTTTTTGGATTGGTGAGGGCCATGGGAGGCTATTTGAAATATCCTGAAGCTCCCGGTGCAGGGGAGGTTATGGCGAAATTTTTCGAAAATTTAGGGTGTTAGCCAAATTTTTGAAAAATTTGAAAAGTTCGTAGAAACTGAAAAGTTGAAGAACTTAAGCAGTAATGAAAATAATGAAAGTTGAGTTGATTAGTTAAACAACTTTCAGCTTCGTTCCTTTTCGGGGACGAAAAGTTTTAAGTGGGGAAGACTGTAACAACCCAGAAATTCTGAGCTAATTTAAAATTTTTATTTTGGCAATTTTGATGAATTTAGAATATTTAAAAGGAATTATTTTAAATAATAACGACGAGAAATTTATTTTGAATACAATTAGAACATATATATTTATTTGAATCGTCGTTAGAATATAAATATTTATTTTTAAATATAAAAGGATTGAAAATGGCGCGGTAGTTTGAAATTCAATTTCAAAGTTCAAATGAACGTACAGGATTCAAAATAAACCGGATTTTAGCGAAACCAAAAATATTAGAATCTATTTGAGAATATCTTTCCAACGAAACTGAAAATTTGAAATTTCATAGCGGGAATCAAAAGTTATGCCCAGTCGAAAATTCTGAATAATCGCTATGGAATTCTGGCCCTTAAAAATGGAAATTTTGCAAATGACCTCTATTTTCGACGAAACCACTTTTGTTGGATCCGAGATGTCGAGTTATTTCTAGATTCCAAAATTCATAATTTTTGAAATCAATATGTGAGCGTGGCAAAAGAAAACGTGTTTTAATAGTTTCAGTCAATTTCGATCGACCAGAAAATGGCCATTTTTCAAACGGTCTCAGAATTTGAGGAAATTAGTTTTGTTCGGACCGTATCGTTAATACAAAGCTAGAAATAATTTTTCTGGAATTTTTAAAGTTAGTATGTGGCCTTGGTAAATTGAAATGCGTGTTCTAATTCAATATATAGATTTATATTTTGATCTTGACGAAAACTGGTCGAATCAGCCTATGATACATATCCCATTGTGTTCGGAATGGGGTTAATTAGCTAGGGATGACAGTCATTGGGTTCGGTTTGAAGTTCAAATGAAAAAAATCAACCTTTTGAAACAAAATTAAATAATTAAACATATGAGTTCCTATGCTTGGTCAACCCTATTTCCTTAGCACCCCCCCCCCCCGTTCCTTTCAAAATCGATTCAAAAAAAAAGGAAAAGGCGGAACCCTAACCTGGGACGTCGAACCTCGTCACCCCATCGTCAGAGCCGACCGCCGCCTCCCCTCCTCCGCGGCCAACGCTCCCTTTTCCCCCTTCCTCTCGAGCAACAACGACCCCCCTCCGAGCCAAATCGAGCCCTACTACCACTCCGCCGACGCCATGGCAAGCCTCACCACCTGACCTCGCCGCAGCCCTTCCCTCCTCCTCCTCCCTCCGTTAGACGCAGAGAACCCCACTTCCCCTTGTCGACAAGTAAGTTTTTCCCTTTTTAATATACATTATTTAAAATCTGAAATTTATAAATATATAAATAACAAGAAAGATATGATTTTGAAGGTGATAAAAACATGATTTTTATTTGTTTAAAGTTTATATTTTTATAAATAAATAAAAAGCTTATATTTTTAATATGAGAAAGATTATGTTTTTAAAAACAAAAAAAGATTATATTTCTAGAAAGAAAAAGATTAGATCTTTATGTTGATAAAAATTAGATTTTTATGATAATAAAGTTGAAATTTTTATTTTAAAGAAAGAACTTATTTTTATTTGTTAACAAAGAATTGATTTTTATTTGTTAACAAAGGCTTGATTTTTACGTTAACAAAGGTTTGATTTTTATTTGTTTAAAAAGATTTTTTTTTTCAAGATAGCAAAGTAAAAATCTAATTTTTATTTATTTATGTAGAGAGATAAAAATATGATTTTTTATTTATGTAGAGAACAAAAGTATAATTTTTATATATGTAGCGAAATAAAATCTGATTTTTATTATATATGTGTTGAGATAAAAATGTGATTTTTATAGCGTCGAAATAAAAATTTGATCTTTACATAAGAAGGGGAAATATTAAAATATAATTTTTATATAGAAAGAAGCGTTGTAAAAATATATGAAGTAGAATAAAAATGTGATTTTTATTTATTGGAAAGTAGCGATCAAAATATGATTTTTAATATATGAATATCATATTAAAAATATGATTTTTACTATGAACAGCGTGAAAAGAAGTGTGATGGAACGGACTGTAATCAAAACAAAATCCTAACAGTTCAGGAGTGAAAATGATGGAATGGATCCCCAAGGTGAGAACTTCTCACTTTTAATTTGTTTTCTAGTTGAAATATATACTAGGATGCAGACGGTGCTTAGCAGCACCCGACACCCGTCGTCCACAGACCATGGACGGCTTGTTTGTTTGATTGATGTGTGGTGAAAATTGATTGTGTGATGTGGGATGGAATAAAATATTTTGTAGTGGAAAATATTTTGTAGTGGAAAATATTTTATAGTTAAAAATATAATTTTTAACGTGTATATAAAATAAATAGTAATAAACAAATCGGATGATTTGTTTATATACACTGATTTGACTGATATTGATTGGGACGATAAATTTTACACATCGCCCAACTGCACAAATAAAAATCTGTGTTTGCTGATTTGAAACCCTACACGGGTGTTGGGATGATATTGACGTACACTAATCCCAATTGTTTAGTAGTATGTCGACCGATTGGTTGACAGACTGTGTAAGCGTTAATTATTTATATTTAATGCTTATGCAGTTGTGTGGTTAACTTTGGATGATGGTTGATGATTTATCATTGTTGTTACCTACATGTGTTGTAGAAAATCCATATAATTAACATTATATGGTAATTGATTGGGCCTCATTCCAATTGGGAAAATAAGGAATATTATAAAAGAAAATTCATGTGTTGAATAGAATGAATATTCATGTGTTGAATAGAATAAAAATTCATGTGTTGAATAGAATAAAAATACATGTGTTGAATAGAATAAAAATTCATGTGTTGAATAGAATAAAAATTCATGTGTTGAATAGAATAAATATTCATGTGTTGAATAAAATAAATATTCATGTGTTGAATAAAAATATAAATTCATGTGTTGAATAAAATAAATTCATGTGTTGAATAGAATATATATTCATATGTTGAAGAAAATATTCATTTGTTGAATAGAATAACGAAGTCATTGAAATATATAAAGCCGTGTTGGTTAGATATGCGCCATTTTGATGCGAACGATATTTATATCGATTATATTCGTTTTTATGATGAATATAGAAAAGGAAGTGATTTCAAAATATTACGTTTTGAAAATATTATCATTTGCATATCGATGATGTGGAATATTCAATTTTGATTCGAAATTGAATATGAAGTTGAAATCGTTTCGAAATCAAATTTAAAACGATTTATAAAATACGTTTTAAAAGGAAATCGACGAAATATATATAATATATATATTATATATATTAAATGGCCTGAATAGAACTCGCCGCGCCGCGGCAGTTCGCGAATTTTGACCATTGATTTCGAATGGATATTACGGGAGATCCGACCGTTGGATTCTCCTAAAACCAAAATCGTTGGGTTTGTATCGAAAAGAGCTTTATAACGAATATTAGAGATTTGAAATCTAACGGTTGGATTTGGAATAATGTCCAAATCAAATTTGGAAAAGGTCGCTGTAAGTGCAGTTCGATGGCCGTTGATGGAAATCGACTGTACGGGCCTTGATAAAATTATTAAAAATAGTAATAATTTGTGTAAAATCATAAGAAATGATTTGGAATGAATTGGGATGAAAATTTCCATATTTGAAAAGATAAAAATAGATTTTTATCGAAATGAACTAGTTTTGAACTAGAATTATAATTCCATTTATTTTTAAAATAAATAAAGTGGATTTGAAATGGTTTTGAAAATAACCAGAATTTCCAATAATTGAATTGGAATGGATTTGAATCGAAATTGTCTTTGGAATATTTCGATGTTGGTTTTTGTGATTTTACAGATATTGTTATGGAAATTTAAAAGATATATTAATATCGTTATTTCCAATACGATATTTGTTGGTCGTAGAGTTTGATATTGAATATAAGCCGATATATTTTCTATTCGGAGCCTTGTATTTAATATCAAATGGGATTTGGGTTTATCGTGAATGGTGTCTTCATTTACACTGTTCTTAAACCCAGTTGAGAAAAAGATTTAATCTTTTTATCTAGATTTAATGAAGGATACCAATTAAATGATATTTAGTTGGAATTGAATTAGAATGTGATTTTGGGTTTATAGTGAACCGTGTTTTAAATGAAATTGGTTCTTTAACCCAGTTAAAGCCAGGATATGATTTCCCAAGTTAAATAATCATTGATAGTGATTATTGGGAAGATTAAAACCAAGTGGAGTTTTAACGAATCTTTAATTAGATTGAAATAATCGAGAATGGAGTATCACTAGTTTTGCTCCAGGCGATAGTTAAATCTTTAATTAGATTTGAACGTGAAATGGTAATTGAAATTACCGATAACACCGTTGTGTTAGATATGAAGTATTACCAGTTTTACTTCATGGGATGAATAGGTTGGGATTGGAAAATAAAATAAATGATTACTTCGGTGTGGTTCGCTAATCCAGACTAATTTGAATTGATATTCAAAGAAGAGTAAAGAATAAATTTAAAGAATTTATCTTTGATAAAATTAATGGGAACCTTTTCCAAAGTATAAGAATATTCGAATAAAAGAATATTCTGAATTGGAATGAGGCGTATGTTGTGTTTGTGTAACACTTGTTTATTGTATACGCGAGTTATTCAGAAAGACCGGGTTTATCCCATTCTGAATAACTGATTCGACGGTGTGTCGAGGATGAAGATGGTGGTCGAAGACCGGAGGTCTTCACATCGTTTGGGTGATTACTGATGATCTTGATTGGGTTGTACACCCAAGAGGAGGGAATCAGTTGGTGATCGTCCATACGTACTTGGAGATCGATGGATATGCGAGGTACAAGGTGCCTCCGGTTTCGTTCAGACCCAGAACAAACTTGTAAATGGACTGTGTGTGACAACCCCAAATCCCGTACTGACGGTGACAAGGGTAATCTTTGGAATATAACATAGAAACAGATAATAGCGGAACAGAAATAAATAAATACACTAGATAATGAATAAATGATACACTGGATAAACATAATCATCAGAGTTACACAGAATACAGGATCATACTTAGTACAAATACAGTTCAGCTATACATAAATGCCTACAGCGGAAAAAAAAACATAATATGTACAATAGGAGCTGAACAGCATAAAAAGAGATAAATGATAGAATCCATTTTCAGCTCCAGCTATCCAGAAAAAGCCTGCTAAACCTGAACACAAGGCTGCCCATGTAGAAAAAGGGGCACCCGAGTTTGAAAGTGAAACAAACTACGAGTCAGTCATGGGACTGGTATGAGAAATCTACTTAACACATTTAAAATATGGCTAATCACAGGAACACGCCACTTTCGTGGAACGGGTTTACTCCATTAGATTGCCAGTGCTTTAAAACAAATAATTCTTTTAGACATCGAAATGATTTTTATAAAAATGAAGCCATTATAAGACTCAGTTCCCATCACACAATGCAACGCAAACCGGAGGATAGAGTTTTACCTTATAATGGCCAAATATGCTTGATACGATAAAAACAAAAGCATTTGATATTACTACTAGTATTTATATGTTTCAAAAACAATTTCAAATCATAAGTATCAATCATAGACGACATGAGCGTCCCATGCCACTATGTCGCCAAATATAGGTATACAATCAAAACCGCACAGTCACGTAATTGGAAATTGGATTTCCATCATGAACCAAGGCAAAAGATAGTCCTTACTGAATTCGAGACGCTCTAGCCCGCCCCTCAGGCAAGTACTCAGTCAAGCCTTTGGATCGTCAGGGCCGGTCCACCGGTGTGGATTAAAATTCCTGAACACTGCGTTTCACCGCCCTTTGGGGCGTGAGTAAGCCAACGAATGACTACTCCATCGGTCCCGGATCGACCGATATATCCGAGGCGCCTCGCAACAGCAACAACCACATAGGTGAAAATAATATAAATGTCAGCCAGTTTAAGCACCGACACCACCTCTAGCTAGAAGGAAACGCATGCCCTCCCTGATGTCCTCTCTCGTTTCTGGTTCATACCGGGGTGTGAGGTTCGCGAATTCACGTTATACACAAAGCTACGCCACACAGGCGGTGCTTTGATCATCACCACAAGACTTTGCTTTTCAACAGAAGCCTTGATCATTTGCCACTTAGGCATGCCACACTAGCAATTCATGCCATGCGACTGATGTCCATCGATATACAACCTCTGAGCTCGTGCGTCTCAGAGAAGGGCGTTAAGCAAAAGAATAAATTCTCCGCCGCCAAGCAGATGTATATTTAATAGAGATCAATCAACATAGAATAAAATCCAATGTCAGACACACAGTCCATTTACAAGTCCGTTCTGGGTCTGAACGAAACCGGAGGCACTATATACCTCGCAAACCCATCGATCTCCACGTACGCCTGGACGATCACCACTCATTATCCATATTTCGGGATGCCTCCCAATCAGGACATCAGTTACCATCCAAACGAGGTGAAGATTTCCGATCTTCAACCACCGTCTTCATCTTCGATTTCTTATCGTCAATTTAGTTATTCAGAATGGGATAAACCCGGTCTTTCTGATCAACTCGCGTATATAATAACCAAGTGCAACACAAACACACATACGCATCATCTCAATTCATTAGTCGCTACCCGTAAATCAGTAAGAGAACGATTTCCCAAATATTAACCCCGAAGGCCGAAACCAACATCAGATCAAAACCCAGGAAACCATTCGACTTAGCCAACCTTCAGTTAGTTTCCAAATTTCACATCAATATCGTTTATAATATTTTATAACGATTTATCACTATTTTTATTTATTTTAAAATAGCCAATTTATTCAAACGACGCTTCAGGCCATAACGCGGCCGTGGCGCTGTTTTTCTTCGGATTTGATTTACACATATATGAAAATCTAACCGTTGGATCTTCACAAATTTTATATCATTAGAAAGATCTTTTCAAAACGAATCCAACGGTTCCAGTTTTGGGAAAATCCGACGGTCGGATCTCCCGGTACAATCGTTTGAAGTTTCGATTTCAAAATACGAACTGCAGCGTCGTTCTTCGATTTAATTTAATTATATATATATATATAATCGATTCTGGCGCTGTTTTTCTTCAGATTTGAATTAAACATTCCAGACAATCCAACCGTTGGATCTTCACAAAGTTGGTGCCGTTGGAAAGATATTTCCAAAGCAAACCCAACGGTTGCGGTTTCGGGAAAATCCGATGGTCGGATCTCCCGCACTAATCGTTTGAAATCACGGTTTCAAAACACGAACTGCAGCTTCGTTATTCGATATATTTAAATTCTATTTATATATATATATCGATTCTTCGATTTCAAAGCTATATGCTTTTCATATTCTTTGATAAAAATGATATTTTTATCCAACAAACATTCACTTCGACACTTCGCTATTTTTAACAATTCATGTATATAGTAAAAATGTGATTTTTATTGTAAAACAATTCATTTCAAAACACGATTATTTTATATAGTTCATATAGATGATAAAAATATGTTTTTTATTATAAAACAATTTATTTCAAAACACGATTATTTTATATAGTTCATATAGATGATAAAAATATGATTTTTATTATAAAACAATTTATTTCAAAACACGAATACCATTCAACACATGGATTTCTATTCAATGAATGAATTTAGTTTCAACGAATGAAAATAATTCTAACACATGAATATTATTCAAAATTTCGGTAGCATAACGGTAGGGTAGTTAAAACCAGGGCCGTCCCTAGTACGGCTCCTCGCTCTACCTTAAAGCCTCGCAGCTTTTGACAATGAGGATTCATGCATCTAGTTCGCACGCAGGCGGCATGTATATATTTTTCATTTCCACAAACTAATCCTATGTGGTTTCAACCAAATAATTTTCAACCACAAACGGGTATTTTTCAACCACTATCAATCAATTTCGACTACAAACAATTCTAATCAACCATTCGCTATCAACCAATTTTCACATCAATCACAAACAATAAATATCGTCCATGGTTTGTGGACGAGGGGCGTATATATATATATATATATATATATATATATATATATATATATTATATAAGCATTTCACTTCTATTTCAACACATATATAATTTTTACAATGCATATATAACTTATATATCGAACATACAACTTATACAACGCTTATACATGAGGTGTACAACGCTTATATAACTCATACATCGACTATATAATTTATACATCGTCGTTTTCCATATCGTTTATAATTTAGAAATCTCACATTGGGTTCCACTCCACCAAAAATAGCAGAAGGCTCTGAAAAATATGCGGTCTCTCCTAGAATGTAGAAGACGTCCACACGAGTCCACTGTCTCTTATTTCACTGAATTTCGTCAAGAAACGAAAAAGATATGATTTTTACAATGAAATCAAAAACCGTAGCGCTTTAAAGTGCTATTAACCATTTAAAATATAATAAACCGTACCTTTCTTCTACTGTTCAAACCTAGGGTTGCAAAAATCCTTCAATCCGGGTAGGGATTCGTCGATCAGGTTTCACCACTGCTTAGAGCTAGGGGAGGCGCGCAAAACCATGGTGGTATGGTCCAACTCGTCGCGGCGACGGAGGAGAAAATCGGGGTGAACGGTGGCGACTTCCCAAGCGCGATTCACGTTGAAGACGAGGCGAGGGAGGGCGTGGCCTACACAGATTTGAAGAGGAGATCGAGGGTTTTAAAATTTGGTAAGGGGCGCTCGATTCTGTTGAGAGACGGAGGAGAAAAAGAGGAGAGAAGGTTGGAGCTGAAGGCGCCGTCGGGTTTGAAGAGGGAGCGGGTTTTTTAGATCCGAGAAGAAAGAGGAATGAATTCTGATTGGCCGATTTTTTTTATTTATATATTTTATTCTTTAAATTCAAAAATACCCCTCTTCACATACGAACTCCAATCCAAACCCAACGACTGTCGCCCCTAGCTAAATACCCCCATTCCGAACACAGTGGGATATGTTTCGAAGGCCCATTCGAATGTTTCTATCAGTTTTTCTTCAAATTAAAATATAAAACATTCAATATTTAATTTGAACGTACATTTCAATTTGCCAGGGCCACAAACTGATTCGAAAAATTCCAGAAAAATAAATCTGGCTATGTTTTGACGATACGGTCCCAACAAAACTAGTTTCGTCGAATTCTGAGACCGTTTGAAAAATGGCCCATTTCTGGTCAATCCAATTTAATAGAAATCAACCAAACACATTTTCTTTTTCCACGCTCACATACTAGCTTCAAAAATTATGAAATTTGAAACCTAGCAATAGTTTAACATCCCGGATCCAACAAAAGTGGTTTCGTTGAATTCCGAGGTCGTTTGCAAAATGGCCATTTTCTCGGGCTATATAAATTCTATAGCGACCTTTCTGAAAATTCATTTTGCCATAACTTTTGCTTCCCGCTATGAAACTTCGATTTTTCAGATTCGATAGAAAGATATTCACTAACAGATTTAGATATTTTTTATTTCACTCAAATCCGTTTTAATTTGCACCCGGTACAGTCAGTCAAAGTTTGAATTCAAATTTTGAAACTACCGCGCCATTTCAAGCCTTGTTTATAATTAGAAATAATTATATTCATTTTCAAATGTCGATTCAAACTTACTTTTCATCGCTATTATTTAAAATATTTATTTTAAATATTTAAAATCCACTAAAATAGCCAAGTTAAAAATTTTAAATTGGTTCAGATTTTCCGGGTCGTTACACTGTGTGTCTGACATTGGATTTTATTCTGTGTGATTGATTTCTATTAAATATATATTTATTTGGCGGCGGAGAATTTATTCTCTTGCTTAACGCCCTTCTCTGAGACGTACGAGCTCAGGGGTTATATATTAATGGATATCAATCGCATGGAGTGAATTGCCTGTGTGGCATGTCTAAGTGGCAAATGATCAAGGCATCTATTGAAAAGCAGAGTCTTGTGGTTGATGATCAAAGCACAGCCTGTGTGGCACAGCTTTGTATGGCGTTGATTCGCGAGCCTCACACCCCGGTTGTGAACCAGAAACGGGAGAGGACTTCAAGGAGGGCATGCGTTTCCTTCTAGCTAGAAGTGACGTCAGTGGTTTTACACGCCCTGACGAGTTTGACTTATGTGGTTGTTGGGTTGCGAAGCGCCTCGGATATATCGGTGACTGTGTGGAGCCGATGGAGTCATTGGACTCATTGACACCCCATAGGGTAGGGAAACGCAGTGTTCATGCATTTTAATCCACATCGGTGGACTGGTCCTGACGATCCAAAGGCTTGATTGAGTACTTGCCAGAGGGGCGACCTAGAGCGTCTCGAATTCGGTAAGGACGATCCCTTGCCTTGGTTCACAGATGAAAACCCAACTTCCAATATGTGACTTTGCGGTTTTGATTGTAAAACTATATATGGCAACATAGTGGTATGGGGCACTTATGCCGTCTATGATTGATACTTATGATTGAAATTATTTTGACACTATACACTTATAGTAATAATAAAAGATGAAATTTTGCGTATCATGCATTCTTTGGCTATTATAAGGTAAAACCCTATCCTCCAGCTTGTGTTGCATTGTGTGATGGGACCTGGGTCTTATAATAGCTTCATTGTTCTTTATTTAGCATTGCGTTGTTATTTTATGCACTGGTGTTCTTGGGAGGAAACCCGTTCCGTGTTATACGGCGTGGTCCCTTGATTTACCTAACTTTAAAATAAGGATTAATAACTGTTTTAGTTCTCATACCAGTCACATGACTGGCCTGGAGTTTATTGTTTTAACCTAAACTCTGGGTGCCCCTATTTTCGACATGGGCAGCTAGTAGTTTTGGTTTTGCAGATTTATATTCACAGGATCCTGGTTTACAGCTGGAACGATACTCGGAAAGCTCTGTATCCGTGTATTACTTTTAGTTGTGTTTTGTATTATTTTTCCGCTGCTATGAAATGTATTGTAATATCTGATATTTAGTGAATGTGTAATATTGATTTATACTTTGTATATTCTTGTATTCTGATGGAGCTGTTGTAATAAACAATGAAATGTTCTTCTGTTTGCGTTCCGATTTGTCGTGTTCTCAAAACAATCAGGGGTTTCGAACGGTCTTGGTCGGTTTAGCGATCGATTTGTATCGAGCGAAATTTTTGGATCGTAACAATAAAGAAGTTAGAAAAACTTGAGGCACTTTCTTCTTTTGGTCTAGGTGCTTTCTCAAGATCGTAGTGTTATTGTTTTTTTAGTAGAGGAAGGTTGCTGTATGATATTATGGAATATTTAGTTTTCCCTTATATTTGGTTGCGACTAATAGTGTCCTTGGATTTTATATCTGCAGTTTGTACAGTTTGATTCAGGAAGAATGGGTTTTAAGTTGAGCTCTGTGTCACTTATTCTGAAATTGTACAACTACGAACGTAATATATATATATATATATATATATATATATATATATATATATATATAATAAAATACCAATTTTCTAAAATAAAAAGAAGTAAGATGAAGGTTATTGGTTGACACGCAGTTTATAATTTTAGTTTGCTTCGAGGGCGCATGAGCACCTATAACATTATATTATATCAATTAGCTTAATATCAATAGAAAAAGGGTAATAGAGGGAGGGGTGCTTCTTATATGTCGGGTTGACGGTGAGATGTGTTTGTTGTTTCTCTTCTCACTTTCCAACCTTATATATATTATATATATATATATATATATATATATATATGTATGTATGTATGTATGTATGTATGTATGTAAATATGTATGTATAAATTAATGAAAAAATCGATAAGAAATGGATGTTTGCAAACATAGAAGAATGTGAAGAGAAAATTCATACAATGGCCTTGTCATGAGCAATAATACAAAAACTATGCAAGACCTAAAGCATTCGCGAATTTTACGCTTAGTTTTGAATATGATTTATTCTAAATGATAATAATGGTGATTTTATTTAATTTTATGTTTGAAATTGTGTTTCTTTCTAAATTTTGATGATATTAAATAATTTTAGGATTTTCGGTCTTGTTGCCAAAATTGATTTACTCATTTTTACTTTTGACTTGTCGGGTGTGGGAATTAGCTTGGGTACATTTGTAGTCAAATGAAAATTTCAACAGCTAGTGTTTAGCACACTAGACACTAACAACAATTTTACAGTTAATTTTAAGTTCTTTATTATAATGATTATTTTGGAAAAGAAAAGTTATGCTTTGTAAAAAAATTACTTTCAAGAAAAAAAATGAAAATTAAGACAAATTACGTTTACAAAATAAAATGACTACATTGAATAATATCATTAACATAAACATATACATAAATAACAATAATCGACTTTTAGCAAATTTTCATGTTGATTAATTATTTAGTATAAAATTAAGTTCATTCAACGACATTGAATTTGATTTTCCCTTTTTGAAAATAATATTATTGTACTCATGTATTTTTAATAACAAATTAATTAACTACCCGTTTTGGTTACATATTTCATTGCCCTTCTAAATCACATATTTCTTAAACTTTCCATTTTCAGTCTCTGTTCAAATTTCACCCTTTTCATTACAACTTCATCTTAATATCTAAATCATGGTGATGTCATTTAACTTAATTAAGTTTGTGTTAAAATTTTCAAGTTTTCAAATTTCAGTATTTTCAACCTTTTTTGGATTCTGGGTGTAGGATTTTATTTGAATGTGAATTTGAGGTTTATAAGGATTAGATAACTTTAAAATAATAATTCATAGCCATAAACTAATAGGAGAATCTTATTTAACCTCACAAAATACTAATTATACCTCTAGAAAACAATAAAAATGAGTACGCCCCTAAAAAATGCTAGCCTTATCCCCTAACAAAAATATTCGTCTTAAATTGCCCTTGCTCTTACAAATTGATGTGTTTATTGCAGCATTCAATTCATAATTAATAGAAATTCATCTTTAGCTGCAGTTGCAAGATAAAGAAAAAAAATCAATTCTATTTAACACTTGCTTAGTAGCTTCGCAAAAAGTTAACAAAAAAATAATTATACTCTTTGTTTTGTTGAGTTTGCCCACCATATTGTTAGTTCTTTTCCCAAAATTCCCTTAAGTTTTTGAAAAAGCTTTAGCAATAAGATCCATTATTTCGAAAACAACTTCAATGAAAGACACAACTGTCAACAAATTCATTATATGTTCAGTTGGTAATTGTATTACTAATTTACCATATAGATATATAGTCATTGTACGTGGATGTGCACTTTACCTCGCCGTGTTGTGCGAAGTAAGAAAGCTAGCATCGTATTGGCCAATGTCGGCTCAGAGGGCAGCCCACCGAGCCCTCGGGCTGGGGCATCCCACTGGACCAGGACAATATTGTTTGAAAGATAATGTTGTAAGCATAATAAATAATACATGTTCTGAAGTGTAATTGTAAGTGACCACGATCGAATGGTAAAAGCAGTATCGAAGTTGTAGGGTAACGTGGGCTCGAATCCTGTTGCTGTTCTATATTTATTTTTGCCTAAAAACTTCTATACGTGAATTAGCCTTTTATTCATGTATTAAAAAATAAAATTAATGAGCTGAGACAGAGAAATCCCTGGACCGGCACTGGTATTGACCCTATGTGGTTGGTGAAAAAACAATGCACTGCCTTCACGTGATTATTTTATCGATCTCTCGCATAATTTTAATAAATAAAAAGTGTATCATGCATGGATCAAATCGTAGTTCGCTGTGGTGGAGTAAACAAATCGATGTACGATAGCTAATGAAACCGTAGCTGGACAATCCGAACAAATCAAATGGGAAAAAAAAGTTGCTTTTAAATCGAATTTCTCGTGTAACTTGTACTATCATCGTCAAGATCCGTCAATTTAATCCAAATATTTGATATTTTAGCTAGAATTCGAAATAAAATGTTTCAAAGCTCATGAGATTTTAAAGTAAAATATAAAGAAGGTAAATGGATATGTAAATGTAGTAAGGGCAACTTTATTCTGTAACTTTATTAAAATAGCAGGGGACAATCAGGCAAATTCTTGTTTCTAAATCGAATTTCTCAACGAAAAAGGGTATAAATAATTTTAAGTTTTATTTAATAAACCCTACCTTTTTTCTGCAAATTGATACCTTTTGCAAGGTGAAGGAATTGTGATGGTTTTGGGAAATGAAAATGTTGTTTCAATCTGTGCTAGATATCAGAATTAAGTAGGAAGGTATATTTGTCATTAAATTACCGCATCCCCCTAGGTTCCACCTAGTCACACAAGAATGTTGCACTCTTAAATTTAAAGTTATTTATTGTTAAACCAAAATCCTCTTCCCCTGTGTATTTCGCCATAAGTTTGTGCCAAATTACCCGTAGAGAATATTAACTGAGCTCCGTTTATATTAGGTCCATGCTCCTATCTTTATCATTTATGCTGTATATAATTTATCTTATCCTATCATTCCATTTACCAATCAAAATCTGGGTTGTACGTAGCTTTTGAGCAAGCAGCCTCATGTAGATAAGGTAAAGTAATCAAACAACTTAATTATTTGGGAAGTTTGGGGAATCTAAACTTACGTCAGTGTACATTGGATGAGTAAACGCAACCTATTCTCAACCGATTCTGTTTGAAATAAAAATGGCTTGGTATGTTAAATGCATGGTTCGGACACTTATTTTAACAGCTTGGATATTCAACTATTTTTAACTACATCCTCTTTGTTACTTAAGTGGCATTGCATTACATACAATTTGATATACATCGTTTTCTTCTTTCTAATATCATAAAATATTATTAGAGTTTATTTTGTGTTTGATGTATGCACATAACCCATTCTAGCAAAGGCTCTGTATTAGTAGTTCTTAGACTTTTATTACTTATTTATGGGCATTTTTATTCGCACTTCAAAATTGATTAATGGATGGTCAATTTTAAGAACACTTGAGTCATATTTAGAATTATTATGAGGCGTACAGTACTAAAAAATTAGTATATGAAAATACATGCCTCAATTGCTAAGATAAAGATAGTTTGATCATATTATAATTTAGTTTTAAGGGGGTCACTTTCTATCGCCTTTCCCTTAATAAAATTGAAAAACATAAAAAATGTGTCACCGTATAACCAATTTTGAAGTGCGAATAATAATGCCCTCGTTTATTTAAAAAGAAAAAATAGCATCAAAATCCAACAATACAACGCCATAGCATTTTGTCTCCCATTGGATGGTGTCTTACAATTTTATGAACCTATGCAGTTAAGACGCTTAGCGAATTTAATGTGATGGAGATTTAAAAAGTCAGAGCGGGATAAAGCAAGAAAATAGTGAATAATCCTAAAATAGTACATATAACTCTTTTTAATGCTTTTATGAATATATAAACGGTAATTAAATGAAAAGCTAACCTTTAATTTAGCTACAATTAATGCATTTTTAACTTTAAATATAAACACGTGCAACTATCTTTTAAATATATGTAAACTACTAATTAAATTTAACATAATATTAGAGTATTTTTGTTTTTTAAAGTATATTTAAAAAAAATTAATTTCATAATTTTTATAATATATGAGTGTCAATTTTCAGTTTATTTCTTTCATTAAAGGTAGCAGGACATATCGAGAATGATAGAACATAGAAGAAAATAAAGCAAAAAGATTATATTAGAATGTTATTTGAGAAAAGCATAGTGATAATACCCTGTTATGGTATATATCAAGAGACAGCGGAGCATTAGCTCCAAGGGGTATGAACATTTACCACTCTGATTTGTTTTGGCACTGCATATAACACATGGTGGTCTTATTCTCCTGCAAATGTAAACAATCTACAAAGAAATCTTACATTTGTTGCAAGCATACCATAACATTAAATGGAGGAGCATTGACCATTAAATGCGACCACAAGTAATGGCACCCAGAATTGCAGTTGCCGTTGCAATAGACTTAATCTGTTTATCAACAGTACGAAGTCCTGATAATCAAAGAAAGCAAGAAAAATGACAATGCATGCTATTGAAAATTCAAATACAGCCCTACATGTTCACATGGCATCTCTTTCATTACAAAACTCTCCACCTCAAATCCTTAAATGCACATTTATTCTTCACAAGTCACCCACCATAACACTTCACAACTCACACAAGCAATGGCACACTGATTCTCATCTCCACTATGTTGTTTTACCTAAATGTACTCCATTCTGATATCTCTGTTTATTACTATTCTATACTGTAGAAATTTCACCGTTGAATTCAAACACAAAGAAAGCAGAAGTGAAATAAATAACAGATAGTGATAAATCAATAGAAACAATCAAGGCAGTGTGTAGTACATCAATCTATTTGTTCAAATTTATTACATGCACAAAAGAATGGAGAGGACTGAAGAAGATTATCAATAGAGCATGATAAAAAGTAAAGCAGTTATAAGGGTCGCCATGCCCATTGATGCCTTTGTGATTGAATCAACAGAATTTGGAGCTGGAGGTGCTGCTGAGGGCATGCCTGTGATTGTTCCTGAGCTAGATCCTGTACATTCATACAAATAAATGAAGCTACAAAACTACCAGCAACATACGTTTTATTTTATCATATATGTCTATCGTTCATTGTATTATAGCATAGTTTCTTATACCTCCACAAGTATATAATATATATTACATAGTGGCAATATTAGAATAAGTAAGTTTGGTAAGAGTTAAATGGAGTATATATCTATAGTGGACAAATTAGAACACATTAAACTATTTGCTAAATTTAGGTAGTACTTAATGCTTTGTACAATATATCATGTTTTTTATCCCAACTTTTTGTCAAAACATGATGAAAAGATTAATGTATAACATAATCGTTTTGTGATCATGTGGTGATGTATAATCCATTGTAAGGTGCTTTAAGTTTCTAGAATCCTAGACTTTATCCAAAAAGTAGATGACAGCTTGCTTATGTTAATGTGGTTATAATTCTTTCTTCTTTGTTACTGAATGTAGATCTAAATTTACCAACAAAGATTTTACTTACATCTCCCAAGTGTCCTATATAAATGTTCAGCTATTCAGGTACAATTCAAGGTATTATACATTTGCACAAACCATTCAGATTAATATAAAAATCAATCTGTAATAGATCAGCAATTCACACATTCTTCATTTCTTGAAAGTAAAGAGCTAGAATTGTGACATGAACATTCCATAGTCATAAAATTAAAATCTGAACTAACCTGGGCTTCCAGCAGCAGGTGAAACCCCCACCGGACCAGTAGGTGAAACACCCATCGGACTGGCAACCGGGATACCAATAGCTGTATATATAACATCAGCACGAAAGTTGATCAAATTCAAACTTTTGCAGGTCCTTTACAATTATAAACATGTTATAAGAAGCAAGAACAAACTACAAAGTACAAACCTGCACATAAGCTAACATCTGGAGTATCAACTTTACAAGCAGTGGGCAATGTAAGGGCCTTGGTAGTATCGATCTCCAGCCCCAAAGGGTTGCCTCCACTGGAGAGCAACTGACATAAACAAATAGGGTTGTTGGCAACCAAACTGGAGAGACTAGGGCAGCAGCCCTTGTCTGGGACGGTCAGATTGCTTCCTTTCTCAACGTAGGTCAAACAGGAAGACAGATTCATAAGATCGCTTGTGCAGTCTAGCGCTGGCGCCGGCGCTGAAGATGAAGGTTCTGGTGCTGTTGATGTAGCAGGTGTGGAGAGTGGGGATGGCGAGGGTGTGGGACTTTGTGACTCTGCGTTCGGTGGTGATAGAAGCAGCACTGATATGCAGATCATGAGTGGCAAGAGCTTCAAAGAATCGGCCATGGTCCTTTCTTTTCTTTTCTTTTTGCTTTTTGGAGTGTTTCTTCTTTTTGGGGGTGTGTGGAGTCGTACTGTTTAACTTCTTTTATAGAGGTGGAACGATGGATACTGGTAACCGAATTCATTTGTTGCTGCATTTATGAGGTTGATGATAAGTGCGTAGTTTTGTATATCTTGAGTGTTTTAGCGGAAGGTTGAATGAGTTGAGAAAGGTTTTTGCTTTTTTGTTTTGGTTTGGAGGTGGGAGTTGGTGTGGAATTAATGGCGTTTAAGGGTATATGGTTGTGGTTTTCAAAATGGTCAAAATATTTGAATCAGAACTTTATGAACATTGAGATGTAATTGATTGCATCTGCATTCAGGAATTTTGGTGACTCAATTTCAAATAAGTTGCGTTCTTTTTTTTTTTTTAATTCAAAATGGACAAATGGTATTGGAATATTAAATGGGTTGGAAAAGAGGCAAGTTCGTCAAATAAGATTGCATTCCTTTCGCGAAAATGACAATGCAAAAAAAGAATAATTATTATTTTATTATTTGTTTATGTTATTATTTTATTCCATATTTAAATACATAATTCAACAAATGAAATTAAAATTTATGGTTTTTAACTCATAATACAAATGCATAAATCAAAATAATGAATAACAAATACGAAAAATTAAAATACAAAACAAACTACATTATCCTTCTCAATTTGTTAATAAGAAAAATAGCCGAGTGAGCGCCAGCCAAACACGAAAGTAATATTTATATTATACTTATTGGAAATATTTTGTATATGTAATGAACTTATTTAAAAATTAATTACAGTTACCAAAAACTTCATTATTGAGCAATTAATGCAATAGAGCCGTTGAAAGTTATAATGGTAATATATTTACATATATGTAAATATATTTATGAGCCATTATTGTGATTGAACAATCATAGTCATATATGTATATGACCTTTTATGGAGCTATTACAAAAAAAAATGGTATTAATTGTTTCCATGAATGATAATCAATTGAGATTTATTATCATTCATCTCTTTTGAAACGTATGCAATTTACATGTTAAAAATTGCAACTTGTTGAACGTTTCTTTTATATGTTATTTCTTTCCATGAATGATAATCAATTAAGATTTATATATTTTATTAATTGTGGTCCAATTTTCCTTCCACTAACCTAGCTAAAGTTACTCTTTTCTTTTTGTCTATACAAGTATGATAGACAAAGCAAAAAAAAAAAAAAAAAAAAAAAAAAAAAAAAAACAATCTTTTTCTTTTACTCTCTCTTCAAAAATTGTCTTCATTGATTTGATTTATTTTACAATACAGAAGAGCACTATAGTTTTTAATTTGAGTGAAAATCATGCCCAATTCGTTGTGCAAGCAACTTGATATTATAGAAGATGTTGTTTTATCCTAGAGGCGGCGGTGAAAGGTTCGAACTGCTTTGCACCATTGAGCAGATCGCCAAAACATCTTCAATTTGTTGGAAAACTCAAATGACGTAGATTTAATAATCAATGAGTACATTTTATGTGAAAATGAATAACATTGAGTAGACATGGCCACCGCTATTTAATCACTTTTATTAATGGTTGTTCTGATTTCACAAATGTATATCTATTTCATGAAAAATAAAAGTAATGCATTTGATATGTTTAAGACATTCAAATCTAAAATTAAAAATCAGTCAAACAAGAAAATTAAAAGACTTCGTAGTGATAGAGAAACAGAATATGAATCTAGTTCTATTCTGGATTTCTATAAACTACATGGTATTACACATGAAAGAACTGCATCTTATTCACCTGAAATGAACGGTGAAGCTAAAGAAAAAAATATGACCTTTACCGAATTAGTCGTTGCCATTTTATTAAATTCTGGTGTAGCAAAACATTGGTGGGGGATATATTATTAATGGTATATTATTTATAAATAGAATCCTTAAATCAAAAATAAAATAAAATTTCATGTTTTGAAATTTTGAAAAATTACAAACCTAATTTGTCCTATTTTAGAACTCGGGGATGCTTGACATATGTTAGCATTCCAAACCCTAAGGGAATAAGATTAGCAAGTAGAGCATATGAATGTCTATTTATTGGCTATGCAGTTAATAACAAAGCATACAGATTTTATATCATAAATACACATAATATAATTGAATCAAATGATGCTGAATTTTATGAAAAATAAAAATTTCCTTTTAAATTAAGGAATAACGGGGGCACATCAAGTAATTTATTACATGTAAGAACATAACCTAATGAACATTCTAAAAATGAACCTAGAAGAAATAAAGGAACAAGAACCGCAAAAGACTTTGATTTAGATTTTTGTTCTTTTACTATAGAGGAGGATCTCTTAAACCTTCAAGAGACCTTATCTTCAGTAGATGCCGATTTTTGGCAAAAGGCTATAAACGATGAGATGGATTCTTTAGAATCCAATAAGACTTGCACTTAGTTGATTTGCATCCTGGTTGTAAAACAATAGGCTGTAAATGGGTGCTTAAAAAGAAATTAAAACCTAATGGCACTGTCGATAAATATAAAACCCGTCCAGTAGCTAAAGGCTTTAAACAAAGAGAAAATGTAGATTTCTTCGACACTTTTTCACCTGTAACAAGAATTACATCCATTCAGATATTAATCTCAGTTGCTTCTATTTATAATTTAATAATACACCAAATGGATGTCAAAATCGCATTCTTAAACGGTGAATTAGACGAAGAAATTTATATGGACCAGCCTGAAGGATATGTAGTACATGGTCAAGAACATAAAGTTTGCAAATTAGATAAATCATTATATGGTTTAAAACAAGCCCCTAAGCAATGGCATAAAAAATTTGATAACTTAATAATCTCAAATGGTTTTAGAGTTAATGAAAGTGACAAATGCATTTATTATAAATCAGAAAATGACATTTGCATTATTATATGTTTGTATGTGAATGATTTACTTATTTTTGGATCAAATATTCATGCCCTAAACACAGTCAAATCTTTTTTAAGTGCCAATTTTGATATGAAAGATCTAGGTGAGGCGACTGTAATCCTTGATATTAAGATTACTAGGTCAGAAAAGGGACTTTCTTTGGATCAATCTCATTACATTGAGAAGATAATAAAGAAATACAATTACTTTGACTGTAAACCTGCATGTACACCATATGATCCCAATGTTAAGTTATTTAAGAACACTGATGAAAGTGTAAGATAGTTTGATTATGCGAGCATCATTGGCAGCCTTCGTTATGTCACTGATTGTATTAGACCTGACACTGCCGATGTGAGATTATTATGAAGGTTTATCAGTAGACCTAGTATAGAGCATTAACATGCTATTGACAGGGCCACGAGATACCTAAAATAAACCATGAACCTTGGATTACATTATGAAAAAAATTCAACTATTCTTGAAGGTTATTCCGATGTAGACTGGAATACTTTATATGATGATTCAAAAGCGACCAATGATTATATATATTTTAGTAGTACTGAGGGAGTTTTTTTCTTGAGAAATCCAGAAAACATACTATATTGACTCAGTCTACTATAGAGACTGAGATAATAGCACTATCCTTGCTAGTGAAGAAGCAGAGAACTAAAGAAATTTGCTACTTAAGATCTCCATATGGGAAAAAGCAACACCAGTGGTGTAATCTATTGCAATAGTTCTGCGGTTATTGCAAAAAGTACAGAACCGTTATTACAATGGTAGAAGACGACAGTCGTAAGCACAATACTGTAAGAGAACATCACATATACAGTGATAGCAATTTGACGGCTATTGAAAAAAGTGACAGAACCGATATTACAACGATAAGAAATGACAGTTGTATGCACAATATTGTTAGAGAACATCACATATGAATACTACGCCATAGATGACCTATCACAACGAAAATGCATGGTGTTGCTAGCTACAATGTTGTCATTGCTATGCTGTTTTTTGTCTACTGCAACGCACACTTAAATGTGTTAGCATATATATCAACATGTGTTGCAGTAGCCTCATGAATAAAACTATCAATCCGGGTCAACACGATCCAACGATCCAGGTAAGCGATCCGCGTGAAGAAATGTTTAGTCCAGATTAGCAATCCGCGCATGAAATAATGTCTAGGGTGAAAAGCAAAAACAAAGGAGGGAAAAATAAAAAAATATTGAAAATTTCAATCGAACTTTACCAAAGTTCTTCGCTGCTCAACCTCTCACACACTCACTCTCAGGTTCAATTAGGGCTAAAAGTTCAAGTTTACAAGCTTAATTAGGGTTCGAGTAGGGCAGGTTCTATTAGGTCTTCAATTGGGGTTCGTCTTGGGTTTCAGATTTCAGTTAGGGTTTCGATTTAATCTGCAGCTTCAGGTGTAGAGATGATGTCCCAATAAGATGAATCCGCCTTCCACCTAGCAAAGTGAAAAACATGGCTTCTTAATTTCATGTTTTTATAGTCCAAGACCCTTACAAATTGTGCAAATCGTAGATCGTATACAGACACACACTACTGGTATGTATTTTTGCTTATTTTTATGGTTGGCTGGTGGTATGCTTCAGAATTCTTAAAATTTTCACTTGCTGAAGCATCAGTCTAATTCTTACAATTGTGTAGTTCAATGATGGTATGTAACTGACCATGTACAAGGCTGATGCTTCAGTAATGAACTACAGAATTTTATTTTCTCTTCAATCGGTAATGATCGTGTCAGTTCGTAATTGATGCAATGGTTGAGTTTGTACTTGAGCGAATCGTGGCATGTCTAAAATTTTAGTGCCTCAGGCATTCTGTTGCATTCCTTGATATCGTAAATGCTTTGAACAAGCTGAGTCATTGCATCAATTTGCAACTCAACGATAGATTGTGAAATGCAATTCTGTGCTGAAAAGCAACTCAGGCCATAGTTTGTGCTGAAATGTCTTTGTGCTGAAGTGCAAGTCAGTTATACTATGGCCATAGTTTATGCTGAAATGCAACTGAGGCATGCATGTCTTCCATTTTGTGTTGCAATGTAAACAAGGCATTGCATCAGTCTGTAGCCGAGGCATGCATGACTTTGGTTGTGCTGAAATGCATTAGTTGTACTAAAGGCTTTTGCTGAAATGCATGACTTTTGAAACTGCTTTATTTTGCAGGTGAAGGAGGTAGTAGAGAGGTACTGAATGCACTGGAGGCTCGGGCTTTATTAATTTGAAACTGTTTTAGTTTGATGTAAACATGAATTTAGTACCGGCTGTGTTTGTAAGTACTTTATAAAACTGAATTTATTGGATATTTTTTGTTATTCTGTAGTTGACTAACTAGTATTTGTGTTATTGGTTATTAATTTGAAATGAAAAGTTGTTTATTAATTTCAGTGTGTGATGGTAATTGCTGTTATGTTGCAGTATGTTATATAATTATGCAATAGCTATGATATAATGTTGCAGTATGCAGTGTTAAATGTTGTTGTAGCTATGATATAGTGTTGCCATAAATTTACATAAATGTGGGCCTCACAACAGGATTCCGTGAACCCGGCTACAGAATTTAGGGGCGCAACAGGATTCCGTGATCCCGGGATTCAGAATTTAGTGGGCCCCACATTTATGTAAATTTAGTGCCTGTAGCAACACCTGTAGCGATGGTACCTTAGGATAGCAAAGTCGTTGCCTTTGACTCTAAGGCAACCTGGCAAAAGGCAACCCCAAAAAAGTGTTGCCAAAGATCATTTTTGGCCTATACCAACATTATTATGCACTTCCTGCATCACTTCTCTGGGGTTGCCGTATGTAATCTATGGCGTAGTGAAAGTTATGATAATTTGGCAGATCCTTTGACGAAAGGGCTGACCAGAAATAAAGTCTTTAATGATTCTAAAAAAATGAGACTATTGTCTGAGATTGAGAAATCACACACAATGATAACCCAACCTAAATGACTGGAGATCCCAAGAACTAGGTTCAATGGATTAAAATAAGTTGTATTATGATAGTAGATGAACATGCTAAATTTATATATTAAAAAGCATGTATTCCTAAAGTGATTAGAGGATGAGTTAATAGAAAATCTTAATGAGATCTATACTCTATTTGGAGTGGAGTACCACCTTCAGGAGTGCAGTGGAGTACCACCTTCAGGAGTGCTCTTGATAGACTCACCTATGTGAATGTGGAAATGTGGTCGTTTCCTATGAAGTTTTGGGCAAAACTTCTAGAGTATTCACTAAACTGGGATAGACGTGCATGACCATTAAGGCACAGGCTTATTTGATTGCACTATAGAAAAGGTTGTTTGTGGTCTGATGTCAAGAATAGAGTTCAAGACCACGTGTCACTTCAGTAAAAACTGAATCTTATCCACTATGCAAAGGTTTAAGTCGGAAGATACTTTTTTTTATGGACAATCTTATATATTTTAGAAACTGCTCGAAAAATATTTTAATTTTTTTCAATTGGGAGATTGTTGAAAATATTTTGTATATATAATGAATTTATTTAAAATTTAATTGCAGTCACCAAAACTTCATTATTGAAAAATTAATGCAACAGAGCCGTTGAAAGTTATAACGGTAATATATTTATTTATATGTAAATATATTTATGAGTCAATATTGTGATTGAACAGTCACGGTCATATATGTATGTGACCTTTTATGGAGCAGTTACAAAAAATAAAATAAATGGTATTAATTGTTTCGTGAATGATAATCAATTGAGATTTATTATCATTCATCTCTTTTAAAACGTATGCAATTTACATGTTAAAAATTGGAACTTTTGGAAAGTTTCTTTTATATGGTATTAATTGCGGTCCAATTTTCCTCCCACTAACCTAACTAAAGTTAATCTTTTTGTCTATATAAGGACTACGATAGACAAAGCAATAAAACAAACTTTTTCTCTTAATCTCCCTTCAAAAAACTCTCTTGTCTTCATTGATTTATTTTACAATACAAAAGAGCAGTATAGTTTTCAATTTGAGTGCAAATCAGGCTTGTGCAAGCGAATTAATATTATAGAAGAGGCTGTTTTATCCTAGAGGCGACGGCGAAATGTACGAACTGTTTTGCACCATTGAGCAGATCGTTGAAACGTCTTCAAGAGAGTGACTTTATACGTGACTCAGCCATTAGTTTTCCAACATCAGAAATTAATTTTGTATGTTTCAATCATCACTTCTCATATCTTCTCTGTCATTTGTTTAATCATTTATTTATTCATGTTATCTATTTCGTTCTCCCACTAAAGTAAGTAAATATAGACGGCACATAACCGCTCCACTCTTAAACCAGGTGATGAATTACTTGCACATAATTGCTCCACTTTTAAATACAAAGAAAAAAATTACAAATACATAATACAAACTGAAGAATGCATAGTTAAAATAACAGACAATTCCTGACATAACCCAACAACAACTAGTTCATTTCGTATGGTATCTCGAACCAATGTTATAGCAGTTGTTGTTGCTGTATTTCTTTGAACTTGTTCACGATTGTTATTTCCACGGCTCTGAATGTTATAGTACTCTTCTAGATATTCTCCATACACCAAATCCAAATTATCGTCATCTGTCGTAAAGTCTAACTCATCGGCCTTGTACCTTCATATGAAATTGTGAATAGTCATTGTGGCAGTGACAATCTATACCCGAACATTACATGAATACGTTGGCATGTTACATAAAATTGCAAATTTTTTCTTTCAAATATCAAAATTCTTTCGATTATCATACGCAAACCCAAACGGTAGTAGTTGAAAACTTACGTTTTCCATCTTTAGTACATTTTATGTTTCATTGAAATCTTAAATATTGTATCTTACAGTACGATACGAAGGTAGACACCAATCCATTAGTGCATACCTCGAATCCACCAAATAATATTGTCCTCTCGGCGGATGTGGAAAATTCAAATTAGGAGTATTTACATCTTCACGAAAGATTCTAAAACCATGGGAAGTTCCTTCCCATACTGCCCCCATGAACGTAAATTTTTAGTCAAAAGCGCATACAACAATTATATTTTATGTAGACACACCTTTACGTCCTATGAATCGTTGCATATCTGACTGAGGAACGTGAGCCATTACACGTGTATCATTAATAACTCCAATACAATTTCTAAAGAATGGATAACATCGTGTTGAAGAATGGATTTGTTCTGCAATTCTGTTAAATTGAGTATCTATCGGCCTAATAATATTCACAACTAGTAACAAAACAACATTCAAAATTGTATGAAAATAACGGCTAACCATGTTAATTGATTGTTGAAATCTTTCACCAATCTGATGCTTAGGAACAGGAAAAGAGATTGTATATAGGAAGATGACTACCATTTATCTATCTGTAACATGCATCGCTTGTTATAACCTAAGCGATCCCAACCGTTCACACAAAGACATGAAACAAAGTCTCTTCATTCAAAAATTTGTTGACACCGATCTGCATGGCCTGCAAGTATTTCATTAACCCAATTTAAACCGGTAACTTCAGAACTATATATTCGGGTCATGTGAAGTCATTGTATGACATAGTAAAGTAGAATGAACTAGACGTCTTGCAAATCTTCAACATTAGAATCATCACTTCCAGAGCTTGGATATGTCATTCGATGTGAAGGAACAAGTAGAGAAGAATAAAGTTGTATGAGATGATGGAAAAGAATTTGAGAGGTCCGGGTTTGAAGGAGGTATGCATTTGACGCAAATGCCTTCCCTACAACGGTAAGTTCGAACTGGATAGTTGAGTAGGGTCCATGCACGAAGCGTCCGCGCCGACACAAATGTGAACTGCATATATTAAAAAAAGAACGCTATCTAAATTGTCTAATATGAACGGAATGTTACGTTCAGTTTAATGGGTTGAGAACATATTTGTATATTTGTTTTCTTTTTTTCTCTCGCGTACTTCAATGTAGTGTTCATTTAATTTTTCCACTTAGAGACAAACTTTTACTAAATATTAATCCAACGATATCAAATTCCAAAATATACCCAAGATCAAAGTCCTACCCAGCAAAGCGCTTTAAAGCCTAGGGACAGAATAACAGAGATGCATAGCGGGACACAGGGAATGGATATGTTAACCAATGACTTTTCTTTCTGACTTGAATTGGTTCCCAAAAAAAAAAAACTAACTTCAGCCACTGAGAACTCCGCCTGTGTAGTTTTCTATGCAGCCTGTCCCAAGCCAGGGTAAAGGAGGAGGGTTGTGATAGGCTTGGCGAGCCAACGTAAAAACTTAGCCACTCTTATGGATATGGAACCTTATGATATATCGTTGGGGCGTAACCCGCTTAGCGACGCGCTATATCGAGGCTCGGATATGGTGTTAAATATGCGAGGGCTGGGCCGCCATTCTCTTAGTGGCGCGCTACACCGACGCCCCGGTGTGGTGATAAGTGAGCAAGGGTCCTCGCATTTTTCTCGGCGGATGCGAGGGGCAAGGAAGCTAGTCGACGATAGTAGGGTTCGGTTAGGTAGTTGGAATGTAGGGTCCTTAACAGGAAAATTAAGAGAGATAGTGGATACTATGATTAGGAGACGGGTTAACATCTTGTGCGTTCAAGAGACTAAATGGGTGGGTCAGAAGGCGAAGGAGGTGGAGAACACTGGCTTCAAATTGTGGTACACGGGAGAAGTACGTAACAAGAATGGGGTAGGAATATTGATTGACAAGAACCTTCAGAACAATGTGGTTGACGTCAGAAGACGAGGGGATAGGATCATCCTAGTTAAGCTAGTAGTTGGCGAGGCAGTTTTGAATGTCATTAGCGCATATGCCCCACAGGTAGGTCTAAGTGAAGAAGCCAAAAGGAAGTTCTGGGAAGACTTGGATGTCATGGTTAGGAATGTGCATAGTAGCGAGAAACTTTTTATAGGAGGAGACTTCAATGGCCATGTTGGCTCATCTAGCGGGGGTTTTGAGCGAGTGCATGGTGGTTTTGGATTTGGCAGTAGGAACCAAGAGGGTGAAGATATTTTGAATTTCGCTCTCTCTTTTGATCTCATGATTGCTAATACCTTCTTTAGAAAGAGGCAATCACATCTGATCACCTTTAGTAGTGGCCAACAGGCTAGCCAGATTGACTTTGTCCTAACTAGAAGAGATAGTAAACGAGATTGTGTTGATTGCAAGGTCATACCTGGAGAATGCGTCGTCTCACAACACCAGCTGTTGGTATGCGTGTTTCGTCTTCGGGTGGTGAAGGATAATAGAGCGAAGATTAGCAGGACGAAATGGTGGAAACTCAAAGGAGATGCTTCACGGGTGTTTAAAGATAGAGTGATGGGAGAAGGAGCTTGGAATGTGGAAGGAGAAGCAAATGTCATGTGGAATGCGATGGCAACTTGCATTCGGAGAGTCGCCACTGAGGTGTTTGGGATAACAAGAGGAAGCACGCGAGAACCCAAGGATTCGTGGTGGTGGAATGACGAGGTGCAAAAGGCTATCAAAGAGAAGAAGGAATGCTACAAACGCATGTACCATCATAGAAGCGAAGAGAACATGCACAGGTACAAAGTGGCAAAAAAGACTACAAAGAGAGCAGTGAGTGAAGCAAGGGGACGAGCGTACGAAGATTTATATAAAAGGCTAAGTACAAAGGAGGGCGAAAAAGACGTTTACAGAATAGCTAGGCTACGCGAGAGGAGGGCGAAAAAGACGTTTACAGAGACTTCAATCAGGTGAAATGCATTAAGGATGAGAATGATAGACTTTTGGTGAAGGAAGATGAGATAAAGAATAGGTGGAGAGAATACTTTGATAAGCTTTTCAACGAAGAAAGTGATAGCTCTTCGATCGAGTTGGAAGACTTAGCCGATAGCACCAATAAACATTTTGTGCGGAGATTTCAAGAAGCTGAGGTAAAGGGGGCATTGAAACGTATGAAATCAGGCAAGTCGGTAGGGCCTGATGATATTCCTATTGAGGTGTGGAGATGCTTTGGAGATGCAGGGATAAGATGGCTAACTAAGTTGTTCAACAATATTTTCAAATCAAACAAAATGCCAGATGAGTGGAGGAGAAGCATTTTAGTTCCAATCTTCAAGAATAAAGGAGATATTCAAAGTTGCACAAACTATAGAGGAATTAAGCTTATGAGTCATACAATGAAGCTTTGGGAGAGAGTTTGCGAGCAGCGTTTGAGGAGGTTAACAAGTGTCTCTAGGAATCAATTTGGTTTTATGCCGGGAAGGTCAACCACTGAGGCGATTTTCTTGGTTAGGCAACTTATGGAGAGATACAGGGAGCAAAAGAAAGATCTCCACATGGTTTTTATCGACCTGGAGAAAGCTTATGACAGAGTACCGAGGAGAGTTATGTGGTGGGCGCTAGAAAGGAAGAGAGTGCCATCAAAGTATATTACCCTTATTAAGGATATGTACGAGGGGGTTGTGACTAGTGTTAGGGCATGCGATGGTGAGACCAGAGACTTTCCAATTAACATAGGGTTACATCAAGGTTCAGCTTTGAGCCCCTATATTTTTGCATTAGTGATGGAGGCAATCACAAAAGATATACAAAGGGAGATTCCCTGGTGTATGCTCTTTGCCGATGATGTTGTGTTGATTGATGAAAGTAGAATAGGGGTTAATCGACAACTGGAGTTGTGGAGGGAGACCTTGGAATCAAAGGGTTTCAGGCTTAGCAGAACTAAAACAGAGTATATGAAGTGTGTGTTTAGCAGTGTCAGGTCAGATGACGGAGATGTTACCCTGGCCGGTAGAGTAGTACCCAAGAAGGAATCGTTTCGATACTTAGGATCTATGTTGCAGTTTGATGGAGAGATTGATAAGGATGTTAGTTTTAGAATTCAAGCAGGATGGGTGAAATGGCGACTAGCATCTGGCATTCTCTGTGATCGGAAGATTCCTCAGAAGCTTAAAGGAAAGTTCTATAGGACAGCAATCAGACCTGCAATGTTATATGGTGCAGAATGCTGGCCTACTAAGAGGCAACACGTCCAGAAGATAAGTATAGCAGAGATGCGAATGCTGCGTTGGAGCTGTGGGCATACCAGACGAGATCGGATTAGAAATGAGGATATTCGGGAAAAACTTGGAGTTGCGCCTATTGAAGAGAAGTTAGTCCAATACCGCTTGAGATGGTTTGGACATATCCAATGTAGACCATACGATGCACCTGTACGCGCTGGAATTCTAGGTCGCGCCGAAGGCCCAAAGAGAGGTAGAGGTCGACCTAAAATGACATGGGAGGAGATAATAAAGAGAGATTTAAGTAACTGGAGTTTATCGGAAGAGCTGGTAGTTGATAGGAGTGCATGGAAATTGGCAATCCATGTACCAGAACCATAGTTTTTTTTCCACGTTTACTGAACCTTTTTTACTTTTTATTTACTATTTTAGATTTTATTTCACTTTTATTGAACATTTTTACTTCTTCTTCTTATTATTATTTAAAAAAACCCTTTATCGGACGACTTTTATTTAATTGGTTATTTTAAACCCTTTATATATATATATATATATATTATTATCATCATTATTAATTTTATTTTATTTTAATTTTGGGTTCCATATCTAGCCAACCCCAACTTGTTTGGGATATATGGCTTTGTTGTTGTTGTTGTTGTTTCTCAACATTCATGATGAATATGGGGATAATTGAGAAGAATTAAAAAAATTAGTCATTATGAAGACAATTGAGGGACTGTAGAGGGGATAAGGAAGCAGATATATTAGTTTTCAATTCTATTCTATTTCTCAAAACATGGAAAACAAAATAAATTTGTTTTCTACTTTATATGTTGACACCATTTTTTAAAATTAATTGACTCTCAAAATTACATGTGTCTTTTGTATGTGATTCAGACGAAAACACAAAACTAAAAATGATAAATTATATAGGACCTGAAGTTTGCGACTTGTTTTTAGTAGCGTTGTAGTGGGCTACAGTGGAGGAGTGAGTAGTGCGATGTAGAATAAAATGGTTTAAGACAATCATAGTGGTGGAAGAGAGGGTGTTGTGGATGGGAGGTGGTGTTGTCGATGTTAAAGATGGAAATGAGGTAACGAGATAGAGCGGTGTTTATGATGATGCAGCTGAAGGGACCATTAGGGGTAATTGTGGTTGGAGTAGAGATCACAATGGAGAACTAGAAAAGATGCGTCAATCCAGTTGGCAATGACATTGTATAAAGAATTTGTAATTTTAGTATTTTCATTCTTTTGTTTGTAAATAACATTTTCTTGATGAAATTTCCAGAAATGCTATTTTTTGTAATTATATAATTGTTAATTTTGAATTGCATTTTTTTAAGAAATAGGTACTTCATTAACAAAATAAATTCACATGTCTCGAAAATAGTACATATTATACCCATGCATTGACTTACAAAATATTGACGATGCAATCAAACATTCAGAAAAATATGTGGTAGTTAATCAAGCTAGAGAGAGTGGAAAATACAAGTGTACTCAAAACCTCCAGTATGGTTGACTATTACCCAAAATGAATTAAAATTAAACTGAAAAAACAAGCTCTTACACATTAAATTAGCATGAAGAAAATAAATAATGTGCATGTCATTGAAATGACAACTGTAGCATTTTTAGGTAGTTGAGAAGTATAAATACCTTGCTCAAGGGTGATAGAGTTAAGGGTATGCCCTAAGTGCAGTTATGTAACTTATTACATATATCTAACTAGATAACCAATCATGTATGAAATAAATGGTAGTTTCTTTGTATTATATACCTAATATAATATTAATTAACTTAGTTAAAAATATATTTAATAGAAAACTCATAAATGATATGTTTCGTGATAGTATTTAAAAAGTATTGTAACTGTGAGTAATTTATTAGAACAAAAAATGAATATACATTTTAAATATTCATAGTCAAGATGCATTTAGATTAGATATCAATTTATCCATTAAGATTACAGTACACAATGTTATCCAAATGTTAGGCAATGTGTTATTTGTGACTGTTGGAGGCACTAAGAGGTTACGTACTGATGGTTATTGGACAATGGTGGAGCGATCCACTTGATAGTTTTCTATCACTAAGGTCAAACAAAAAATATCAATATTATTGTTTTACACGGTTCACTCAGATTTCGAATACTATCGATCTTTATAGTATGAATGTTCAGCTTAATTACAGTCAAATAATTGCATGACGATCGTCGAGTGACTATAATTGAGTCAAATGAAAGTATTGAAAGTGAAACACTATTTCAAAAAGGATTCGCCTACTCTATTATATATCATTAAATCATGGTAACTTAAAGTCAAAATCTCCAAGTAGAGCATTTTAGTTAATAATGATTGTCATTATTGGACCAAAATGTTATATTTGGACTATATAATTGAATGCAGATGACATTGAAATTTTGATATTTAGTAGATTCCATGAGTTCAAAGTGGCATGGTTGTGACGAATAAAATTGGTGTAGATAAATGTAGCAATTGGATAACGTTTAATACTAAAACTGTATTTTACCAAAATAAAAAAGCAATAAATTTAGCTAAATTATCATACCACTATGTAAGTTATGTGTGAAGTTGTTTGCGATAAAATTAAACAATTGAAAGCAACTATTTAATTCGTTCGACTTTCCTAAACAACAAGGGTTGTTGTAAAGGATGTCGAACTCTGGGACCAAAATTATTTTAATAATAAATCTGATCAAGTTATTCCGAAATTTTGATTGTATGAAAATAACAGAAAATAAACAAAAAGAGAGTTCTTTAATAATAAATGAAAGCAATTAGGGAGCAAGGACATAAATTAGATTCATATGAATTAGTAACCAAACAGATTAATGCAGATCTAATTCATGTTTTTGTCACAAACATGAACCAACGGTAATTAGGTTTCTAGAAACAAATAGGTGAATAACGACAAGTATAGCCTATGCAGGAGCTAAGTTCTAAAACAACCATAGGTTATCAGGATAGATTCACTATTTTATTTCTAAAACCCTAAAAGTTAGATCTAAATCTGATAAGCATTAGATCGAACTCAAATATAACCATGTGACGGAGCATAACTCTTAAATGACACAGAGTATGAAGGTGTAGATCTAACCCTTGGTTCAAATCTAGATCTATATGCGTAGAGTCCTCGTGTCTTTGGCTATATGATTCATATTGAATCTAATCTAAGCGTCATCACCCCCTAATTAAAGGAGATTAGCTAGACATAGCTAAAGAAGAAGAGAAAAATAAATTAACAAGCATAAATAAAATAAAAATAAAAATAAAGAGAACAGGGGAAGAAGAATTTTATTCCAATCAAAAAATTACAGAATAAAACCTAACGTAAATACAATGAAGGGGATACAGTGTATTTATAGTTGCTATGGTAGAGACTAATTGGTTAATTACACAATGTGGGACAAAAGCCCTTTTCCAAAATAACAAATAGACCAAATATCTAAATGTGAACACGTATGAATGCAAATGTCATAGCTTGCGGACATCAAATGGCATCAAATTCAATTGTTTTGAGCATAAATAAGAACTCCATTACATCTGGGACAAGCAATCTTTATGAAAAGGCATTGAATCTTTAAAATATGTGGCATAAGGTGGTTGAAAAGCAATATTTCTTCAAGCTTTAATCTAGCTCTCAAAATAAACACTCTTCTTACACCAATTCTTCAAGCTTTTCAACAATTAAGTGCATTAATCCATTCATCATAAATAATCTGAAAACATAACTGTAAATACACAATATCAATTATTTTAAGTATAAAACAAGATAAACAAGCAGATAAAATATACACATTTACGTGTATATCAGAAGTTAACATTCGTATAGCTGGATATTGATCGGTGACCAAATTTACAACTGACGAGTCAAACAACTGAAATGATGAATTTTCATTTGATCAAACAGTTTAATTACTTTATAATTGTTATAAATTCATTGAGTTAATTAATAATTATGAAATATTAACTGTAGAATCTTAGTTATGATTTGAGAAACAAAAATGTATTTGTAATGTTACAAATATATCAACCGATATGGATAAGCAATTAATTAGATTTAAATAATTATATTTTCTACGAGCTTAGATGGGATTTGAACCCATGATAACAGGTGAAAATTTCAACTGAAATGGGGCTTAAAAGGGTGGTACAAATTAGTTTAGAGTGGTCAGTTTCATATGGGTTGGATCAAGGGAGAACTAATAAGAAATATGATCCATTATTTTCTCTCATTCAGACATTATTTAAAGTTTTCTAACCCTAATTGAAAATTGTTTTTGATGCCATGTCTTCCTTCCATTGTTATCCAACTTCCATCTAGGATCCCCCACATTATCATGCTCAAATCAATCTAAGATCAACTAATATCCAATAGTTAATGGTCGATGGTTCAAGGATTAGCAATTTGTTAAACTGAAAAGCTTATAAGGTGAGAAAGTTCATCGTTACAAGGTGTACAATAAGGCATTTTTTTCAAGTATATAATTCAATTTGTTATAGTATATATTTTTGTATAATGTTTGGTTGTATTTATTTTTATAATCATATAATTATATTGTTATTTATACGAGATTATTATATATATTGTTGCTATCACAAGCAATAGTCGCTATGTGTACATATCCATTTAAATTTACCTTTTTATATATTAAATATGTACAATTGAGGTATAAATAAAATAACATTATTTTGTTACTTTTTATATATGTACACATATGTACACGCTCACACATACATACATATATTGTTTGTATATAGTTTACATTTAATTATAATGTCGTTTTAAGGTAATAATTAATCAAATAATTTTAAATACGTATATTTACAATAATGATTTTTTTTGGATGCTACTATCCACACCTCGGTTTGCACTTCCGGCCACCTTTATAAATTTAATACAGATGAATATTTTTTATATTCTTCTGGCCACCATATATTATTCGTTCACTCGGTTATTCCCCACTGTACTTCTCCTAAAAAACACATACTTTTTTACAATTTCAAACCCTAAACCCTTATAAAAACATATATTCTTTTTTGCCTAATAGAGATGGAAGATGAAGATTAAAAAAAGTTAGAATTGCTTGTTTTTTTATTGTTTTCTATTATGATATAGAACATGTTGTCAGAGTTTTTTTTAATGATTAGGGTTTTCCATTGCTTTTAGGATATTTTTTCGCTCTGTTGGAAATTTCAAACTTGGGGGACATTAAATTTGACGACTTTGTAATAGAGGATGGTAATGTAAGTTTTGACTTGTAGGATTTCTATTCGTATAACTTCCTATCTTCTTTTACAAATTGATACATTAATTATTATTATTATTGTCGTTTGATAGTTGGAGTATTTGAATGATGATAAATTGGACAATAAACATGATGGTTCTGATAATGTGTTGCAAGATGTTCGATCAAATGACTCAAAAGACATAAATGTTGATTTAAAGAATCATTTCACAACCGACGAAGTAAGTACTTATTTATCAAAATTAAAATTTAATGTGGTTATGAAAATGGATTATTAAATTAAATCATTTCACAACTGACGAATTAAGGGAGGAAGGAAGCGCTCGTGTAGAGGAAGGAGCTGGTAACCTCTGCATTTTTTGTTTATTAATTTAGACGGTAGCCAGAAGAGGAAATTTAAAATATTTATGGTGCTTTTAGTTTTGGTGGCCATAAGTGTAAGTAGGGGTGTGAATAGTAGCACCCTTTTTTTTGAGAGAGCTCCAAAATGTTTTCTAATAATGTTTAAATCAATATAAATCATATAAAATAAAGTACGTTTTGTATATTACACTTTAATTTTTTTAAATAAATTTATCATAATATATAATTAGGCCTGTATACAAGAATTAATTTCATTATTTTTTAAAATTATTACAATATACGGTTGAAAAACAATTAAATAATAAACCAATTCAGTCATTAATCATCCTTATAAGTAACTATGTTTTTCAGTGAGTTCAACCATTAATTTTTCTTGTTTTGATCTTTATTCTATTTTTTCCAAAAATCCTTGGTCTATTCTAACATTAACAATCTGTTCTTGTTAATATCCAATTCTCAGATCCTTTCACCTCCTAACTCTTGTTTATTAATTCTACTAAAATCAGCTCTTGTGAGTCATAAGGGCTTGCACAACAATTGGAAAAATTAGTGTATCAAAAGCATAACCATCGTTGTAGTTTTAACTCGAGTAAGGCAGTGTAAAACGAAATGGTCAGTTGCTCATGCAAGTGTAGAGACCTATTTGTCTTGGCAAGGAAGGGGTATTAGTGATTTAAAGCCAGAATAAGAGATTCTGGGACTCGACATAGGAAGGTGCTCAGAATCGGTATAGAAAGTCTTGTTTGTTTATTTTAACTTTACTTTATTCAATTTGATAGATGTCTATATTACTGTTCGTATATTATATAGTTTAGTCATATATGATTTTATTCACTTTTACAATAAACTATGGAGATTATCAATGTAAATTTCTCAAAAATATTGTGTATAGTGGCAGATCCCAAAGAGGTAAGGAGGCACAAGAAGGCGGAACAAGAAAAATGAAGGAGCAAGAGAAATAGGGGTTGTGCAACGACCGACCTTTCAGATCCTCGAAAAGTCGATATCAATACATTCATGATACTCACGTGCCAAGCATCCGAATACCAAAAAGATAGATTGTTAAGGTGAAAGAGAGAAAAAAAACTGAACATAATATTACATCATAGCAAATAATAAACAATATACGTATGATCTTTACGAAAGAAAAAGCGTAATATACAAACATCAATTGGAGTAACTAACATATCATCATCTTGGATAGTTATAATAGCCCGTCGTTAATTTGCTGATAAATATTTACTATTAGTAATGAATTTTCCATGAATTGATATCAACCGTGTCTTTTGAAACCTCTGATTTGATACCCTCGTCCTTTGGACGTGAGTCCCGGCTCTGAAATATTCCATGAATTGTGTATAGTGACAATCCACATATCCAATGACAATGACTTCTTTTTCTGTCAATCTTCATGATGCGAAACAAATTTCTTAGTATAATCAAAGATTCAGACTTCAGGGTTGTATTGTCATCCATTTTCTTTTCATTTTCAAATCCTCTTCGTTTGGATTTTCCCTATTTATTAATTCTTTTTTGCAGTACGTAGTAACGTCTTCTGTTGTTTTTTCTAATTTTTGAATGCTCAGCTTTAGATATCGTTTAAGAGACACTTATTTGTGATTTTACTGTGAAAGTCAAACTTCATAACTTTTTCATTTTAAAGGACAACCCATCAAAAATTTGTTCCCAAAACCAATACACACCGTAAAACTGATACCATACACACCACAATATTGATATTTAAAAAATAATAGCTAAATTCTGATACCGTACACACTTTAAAAACTGATACTTAAAAACTGGTAGTCAAATTCTGATACCATACGCACTGCAAAACTAATACCTAAAATCTGATGCTTTGTGCTTTCGAATAGAATTTCAGCAGGTCGTCCTTACGATTGAAAAAGCCCATAGCTTTGTCCTAGACGCCATTTTCCTGGTTTGTTTATTGGTAATATGGGGCCAAGCAGAACATAAAAAGGATTAAGGTGTTGTTTGGGCCTGTTTCGGCCCTCTCTATTCAATGTGCGACCAGATGGTGATTCCTCTACTTTACTGGGAATTGATTTTGATAGAATTAACATACTATATATGTTGTTCACCTGTCTGACCAAGCTTTCGCACAATTCAAATAATGTATGTGGTTTTAATGCGCTTTTACATGGTAAATGACTTTTTACTCTAATTATTACTCCATATTAGTTTAACTAGTTGAAACCAAGTTTAGGAATATAAGTTACGCTTAAAATGATGAATAAATAAATTATTTTGACAAGAGAAAAAATGTATCTACAAATATAATGGCTTGTACTCCATTTAGTTTGCAGTGAGACAATACCATAAGATCATTTTCTAATAGTGGTTCAGTTAATTAGGTTGTTCTACTAGATACATAAATTGTATGTATAACAAAGAACAATATCATAAATTATTGCATCTATTTGAAAGTCGCGTTTAAATCAGTTCCTTTATTGTATTTCAAACAACAAAATACTAGATTCTATTGACGTCCGAAATAAAATCAAAATTTAATTCGATAATATGAGAGAGTAAATTATTATTAAATGCTAAATCAAAATATTTTGATTTGACACATCTAAACTGCTTCTTCATCGTTATTGTTCTTTATTATCTAAATATATGCACGCTACATCATTTTATTTTACATATCAGTATTTTAAAATATAGTTACAGTGCATATATTTCATGACTTCATATAGCACTTCAAAAATTGTCGGCACCTCTTTATGCTTTATAGGTCCTTATATAAATCCTGTTACCAGTTCATATATAAAGTAGTATCCGCTTTTTTTTTTAATTTCTAATACACAAAAAATCGGAACATTGAATAATTTTCATTGAATATTTGTTGAAATCTTATCAAAGTACTAGCTCAAAAAAAATCTTATCAAAGTATCGATTTCACCTTCTAATTCTTATGTTTTCTTATGTTTGTATAAGCCTTTATATATAAATAATATCCTTAGAGTTGTAGTGCTTAACATAGTGGATTCTTAAATGCAAATTATTGAAATGTTGCTCAAGATGTACAATTTGAGTACCTTCACATATGCATGACTTATTTTCATTTATTGGATAAAATAAAGGGATCTGCTACGGAGCCCGAAATTCAGGGTGCGATTATGTGCGAAAATGTATCCTACACACGTACTTGAAGGGAAAAAGTGAACTGTGCTTGCAAGATCATTCCCGTACCTTTTGGGCCTTTGATGTTTCGGGCTTTATAGCAATTCTGTAAAATAAATTTCATTAACTGGATGCAGAAATTTGAACCAGAAGACATATTGATTACTTACTATATTAATCAAGTGATAAGAAGCATGTTTTGGTATACATGCATATTTGAAAAGATTTTATATTAAAATGTTTAGTTAAAAAATTAATAAATAGGTTTGATTCCATTACTAAGCAAGTCATGTTAAATTGTCATTGACATTATTTACTTTTATACCACCCATCAAATGTATTATATTAACTACAGGATAACCTGCATTTTCATGCTTAGTTCCCATCAAATTTTTATCGTTAATACTTCAAAAATAATTTATAGTAATTCATTTTAAAAATCCTTAGTTTCTCTTCACGGTTTATCAATTTATTACAACTTCTGTTTTCAAATCATATACGTCAAGCAATAAAAAAATCAATTTAAATACAAATAACTCAAAATTTTAGATTATTTTCATTGGATATTTCATGGAAGCCCAATAAATCATTGGTCTTGTCTCTAGTTTTATAGTAATAATATGCTCAGTTTCATGGTGGTTTAAAAGTGGATTTCTGATGCAAACTCTAAAAATGAAGCTCAAGATATAGAAATTTAAAACTAGAATATATTTCAAATTGATATAAAAAATTGTTTTCCTTTAAATATGTTTGAATTAATTTCATTAGTTCAACATACATAATTTACGTTAACTGGATGCAAATTTTTGAACTGGAAAATAAATAGTTTATTACTTAATGAGAAATCAAGGTTTTTATTTGAAAGAAAATGGAGATTTTTACACCTCATCAATGTTGGGGATTTTGTGGTTCAAGACTATTAAAGGAAGATAATTGTCGTACTTTAGACTTCAAGGATCTATGAAATAGATTCTTTCAGACGATTGTTCATCCACTAGGTACAAACGGGTTATCGAACTATCGACTTTCAGGATTCAATGAAGCCTTAGAATAGTGTAATCGAATTCAAAGTTTGTACGACTTTGATCCAATCAAGAACACTTTGAATTTTAATTCTGATGATGCATGAAAAGAATAAAAAGAAGAGGAGGAAGAAGAAGATTAAATCTGCAATGCTTTTGAAATTTGTAACACGTTGGAGGCATTCCAATGACGCAACATTTGAAACGCTTTTCTAGTGTTGCGGATTGCTGGAGGAAGAATATAATAGAAAAAGTCATTTGAAACACTTTACGAGAGTTGGTATTTATAGGAGGAGGAAGCACATGTTGGCCAAGCGTCGCGATCGTTTGGAATGGTCGCATCTCTTGGTTTGCAATGTTCTGAAGCATTGCAAATTCAACGGAACACCCTTCAGTTTGCAACGATCCAGAAGCGTTGCAAAACGTTTCCATCAATATTTAAATTCAATTTTGGGGTCTGGGTTCTTAGCGGGCCGAATCGGCTCATTACAGTTTAAATTCATAATGAAAAAATATTCTTATTGGATCTGAAACATGAAATCCATATCCGTACAAGGCCCGGTCGGATGGACAGCGACGGCGGCGCGCGCGCGTGTGGTGGAGATGCATGGCCTCGTCCTCACAACAATGCAAACATGTGGGACCCCCAAGGCCCTACCACACTTGTAAGAAAGCCCCTTAAGTACCTTGAAATTTTTTTCTACTTTCTTGATGTGAGACCAATCCCCACACCCTCCTTTTCCTTTCTTTCTTCCTTCTTCATAAACAAACCCAAAACATTTTGAATTTTTTTAAAAATCTCCCTCAATTTTAAAAATAAAGAAATAAATACAATAGACGGCTGGAACACTAGTGCAACTTTCTACATACCCAAGTGGGGTCAAGCCTATATAGTTCTAAGATCAAGTTTTGCATCATTGTGGAAACAACACATAAATAAAAGATATCTTTTGGATTTGAATCTTTACTTAGTGTAAACCATTCAAAGCTTTATCGAGATTCTATGGTGAATGAACCTTGAACTAAGTATACCTTAATGATAAAAACGGAACAATCACACATGTTGATTTCCTTAGTTAGAGTGTTCTGTATTGCTCAGCACATTAACGGCCATGTGCTTTAATAGTGGTTCATGAGTCTACGTTAGAAAGCAAACTTACTTTCCTAGGAAACGACCTAAATTCCATACTCATATAGGTAAGTAGCCTCTTAAGGTGTTTCTGCGACATCTTTTAAGATTTGTAGACTTATTAAGGATATATATATCCATCTTTTGTTCTTGCAGAACCTAACACTAAATATTATAGGATTATTGACTTAGTGTTCCATAATCATTCTCTTAACTTATTGGTATCCACTGAACTTTGTTTATCCTTTTCAAGTCACAAGTTGGGTTTTTGTTAAGGATGATCAATCTTCATTCACAGACCTTGGTCCCATTTATTTGACATTATAGAAACCACTGCCTTTTGTAAGTGGGTCGACCAAGTTTTTCTTTGTTTCTATGTAGTCAACAGTTATAACTCCACTTTTGAGTATCCGTCTCTTCATTTGATGTCTTAGACTCACATGTCTAGACTTCCCATTATCTGTCTTTTTGGGGACACTATATATCATCACTTGATTATCACAATTAATCAAAACTACTGGAGATGGCTTCCTCCATAATGGGATTTCCATTAATAAATTCCTCAGCCGTTCAACTTCCTTGCATGTATCTGCTAATACAATCAATTCTGACAACATCGTTGCGTCAAATATACATGCCTGCTTCTTGGAAGCCCAAGACACATCAGCGCCTCATAATGTGAATATCCATCCATTCGTAGACTTGGATTTGTATTCAACATTGTTTCAGGATGCATTTCATTGCTTATTACAAAAATTTACTTACTTATTACAAATCAAAACACAAACAATAGAACATTTCATTTCTTATTACAACAATTTATTTCAGAGTACAAGAATATACAGAGTATGAACAAATAATATACATTTGATAAATGTTGGAAATTTACAAATTACAATGCAGCGGAAAATAATACAAAACCAAAACTATTAGCTGACCGTGTGGACAACAGGGGCACCCAGAGTTTAGGTTAAAAAAATAAACTCCAGGCCAGTCATGTGACTGGTGTGAGAAATAAAATAGTTATTTAAAACTTTACATTAGAAATAAGGTAAATCAAGGGACCACGCCGTATAACACGGAATGGGTTTCCCTCCTAGAATACAAGTGCATAGAGTAAACAGCGCAATGCTTTTTGAAAAAATGAAGTTATTATAAGACCCAGGTCCCATCACACAATGCAACGCAAGCCGGAGGATAGGGTTTTCCCTTATAATAGCCAAACATGCTTGCTACGTTTAAAACGAATCAGTTGATACTATTATTAGTGCATAGTTCATAAAACAATTTCAAATATAAATTTATCAATCATAGGTGGCATGGGTACCATCTATCATGTCGCAATACTAGGCTCTACAATTAAAACCGCAAATGTCGTATTGGAAGTTGGATTTCCATCATAAACCAAGGCAAGAGATCATCCTTACCGAATTCGAGACAATCTAGCCTACCATGTCTCAGACTACAACCGCAACTGCACCTAGGAAAATGCAGGGCCGGTCCACATTTTAAGTGGATTAGTAACTGATATATCGAGGCGCCTCGCTTTCCATCATCCACATAAGTAAAAATGTCTGGGCTCCATACCATGACACCACTCCTAACTAGAAAGAAACGCATGTCCTCCCTGCCTTCCTTCATCCCGTTTATGGTTCATACCGGGGTGTGAAGCTCACGAATTAACGCTTCAAAAAGCTATGCTATATTAAAGCCGTGCTTTGATCATCAACCACAAGACTTTACTTTCCAACAGAAGTCTTGATCCTTTGCATCTCAGCATGCCACATAGGCAATTCACGCCATTCGACTGATGTCTATCGATATATAACCTCTAAGCTCGTACACCTCAGAGAAGGGCGTTAAGCAAGAGAATAAATTCTCCGCCGCCAAACAGATATATATATTTAACAGAGATCAATCAACAAGAATAAAATCCAATGTCAGACACACATCCATTTACAAGTTCGTTCTGGGTCTGAACGAAACCGGAGGCACCTTATTCCTCGTCCAAATATGTCCAATACATGAGAGAGGTCCTCGCATATCTGGTCGATCTCCAAGTACGTCTGGGCGATCATCACTTATTACCTTGTCTTGTGTGTGTAGCCCAATCAAGACATCAGTAATCATCCAAACGATGTGAAGACCTCCGGTCTTCAACCACCGTCTTCATCATCGAATCAGTTATTCAGAATGGGTATAAACCCAGCCTTTACGAATAACTCGCGTATATTAACAACAAGTGCTATAAAACACAACATACGCCTCATTCCAATTCAGAATATATTTTTATATAAATATTCATATACCGTGGGAAAGGTTCCCATTAATTTTATCAAAGGTAAATTCATTAAATTTATTCTTTAATCTTCCTTTGGAAATCAATTCAAACCAAATTAAGGTTTATCCAAACTAGTTCGGATTAGCGCACCTTACCGAAGTAACCACTTGTTTAATTTCCCATTCCCAACCTATTCATCCCATGGAGCAAAACTGGTAATAATCTATATCTAACACCACGGTGTTATCGGTAAAATTAATTACCATTTCACATTCAAATCTAATTAAAGATTTAACTATTGCTTGGAGCAAAACTGGTGACACTCCATTCTCGATCATTTCCCAAATTTGATAATTTAAATTATCAATTCACATTTCAATCTAATTAAAGATTCATTAAAACTCCACTTAGTTTTAATCTTCCCAAAAATCAATATTAATGATTATTTAACTTTGGAAACACAAACATGCCGCGTTGACAGTCTACACCGTACTATTGATTTCTACCGATATATGACCTCTAAGCTCGTACGTCTTAGAGAAGGGTGTTAAGAAAGAGAATAAATTTTCGGCCACCAAACAGATGTATATTTAGCAGAGATCAACCATACAGTTTGAAATACAATGTTAGGCATGTGATCCTGTCTTTAACTGGGTTAAAAAACTAATGTCATTTAAAACACAGTTCACGATAAACCTAAATCACATTCCATTAATTATGGAATTTTCACGGAAAATAGATCAATATATAATCGATATCAATTTCCGTATCCGACTAATAATATAAATGGAATAACGACAAAGCCTTTTAAATTCCGTATATATTAACTGTCTTCCTCCACAGAAGCTCACTTTGATTATTACCAAATCGAATTACATTCAATTCCAATTTAATATATTAAATTGGAAAACTTTACTTTGGAAAATTTCCATTAAATGTTAATAAAATATTTATAAATTCCAAATCACATTTCACTGTAAATCGGGTTAAAGAACGAATGTCTTCAAAACACAGTTCACAATAAACCCAATTCACATCCCATTTTATTCGAATTGAATGTTAATTAACTGGAAGCTCTAATAATCTTAATTAAAAGACTTATTCTTTTCACACGAGGTTTAAGAACAGTGTTATTTAAGACACCATTCACGACAAACCCAAAATCAAATTCTTTTATTCAATTCCAATTAAATATTAATTAATTAATTGAAAAAAAAAACTTCACTAAATCTTTATTAAAAGATTTATTCTTTCCTCAACTGGGTTCAAGAACAGTGTTAATGAAGATACCATTCATGACAAACCCAAAATCCAATTCAATATTAAATACAGGGCTCTGAATAGAAATTATATTGGCTTATATTCAATATCAAATTTTGAAATCAACAAATATCGTATTAGGAATAACGATACATATATATCTTCCAAATTCCTCCATAATATCCGTATAATCACGGAATCCAATATCGAAATATTCCGAAGATAATTTTGATTGAAATCCATTCCAAATTATATATTGGAAATTCTGGTAATTTTTAAAACCATTTCAAATCCAATTTATCTATTTAAAAATATTAGATTATAATTCTAGTTCGTAACTAGTTCATTTTGATAAAAATATATTTTTATATTTACAAATGTGGAATTTTTCACCCAAATTCTTTCCAAATCATTTATTATGATTTTACGCAAATTATCGATATTTTTAATAATTTTATAAAGGCCCGTACAATCAATTTCCATAACGGTCATCGAACAACACTTAAATCGACCTTTTTCAAATTTGATTTGGACATAATTCCAAATCCAACCATTAGATTTCAAATTCCTTATATTCGCTAGAAAGCTCTTTTCGATACGAACCCAACGGTTCCGGTTTTCGGAGAATCCGACAGTCGGATCTCCCGTAATGTCCATTCGAAGTCAATGAACGAAATTCGCGAACAGCCGCAGCGCGGTGCGTTCTATTCAGGCCATTAAAAATATATAATATATATATTATATACATTTCGTCGATTTGTATTTAAAACGTATTTTATAAATCGTTTTAAAAACGATTTCAACTTCATTTTCAATTTTAAAATCAAAATTGAATATTCCTTTTTAAATCCATTTTAAATTCATTTTAAAACTATTTCAATTTCATTTCAAATTTCAAATCAAAATTGAATATTCTTTTATAAATTTGTTTTAAATTAATTTTAAAACGATTTCAATTCCATTTCAAATTTTAAATCAAATTTGAATATTCTTTTATAAATTCGTTTTAAATTCATTTTATAACGATTTCAATTTCAATTCAATTTTCAGATCAAATTTGAATATTCTTTTGTAAATTCATTTTAAAATGATTTCAATCTCATTTCAAATCAAATTTGAATATTCTTTTATAAATTCATTTTAAATTCGTTTTAAAACGATTTCAATTTCATTTCAAATTTCAAAATAAATTTGAATACTCCTTATCATTATATTATTTAAATGATAATATTTTCAAAATATCATATTTTGAAATAATTTCCTTTTCGATATTCATTATAAAAATGAATAAAATCGATATAAATACCGTTCGCGTCAAAAGGGCGCATATCTAATCAACACGGCTTCATATATTTCAATATTTTCATGTGCATCCCAAATCGGACATGAAAATCATATTTTGATCCATTACTGAATATTATTTTAAAATATTAGTTATTTTAAAATATTCATTATTCGTCATTTTAAAATATTCGTTAATTTAAAGTATTCATTCTTTCTGAATTGGAATCAGACACAATCAATTGCCATATAATATTATTTATATGGATTTCATACACATGTGTATACAATAATAATCATACAAAGTCAACCATCATCCAGAGTGCAATTTACAACTGTATAAGTGTTAAAAATAAATAATTAACGCTCATCACAACCAGTCAACCCATCAATTGACATACAACCAAATATCGGGATTAGTGTATGTCAAATATCATCCCAATACCCGTGTGGGGTTTTCAAACACATACTGAACATTATTTGTGCAGTTAGGAGATATGTAAAATTTATCGTCCCAATCAATGTCGATTAAATGGGTGTATATAAACAAATCGTCTGATTTGTAAATGAATATTTATTTTCAACACCTGACCATTTTATATGGTTCATTTATTCAATAAAAATGATATTTTTATTGTTCAAATATTTTATTCCATTCATGAATATTTTATATATTATATTAATCAATAAAAATGATATTTTTATTGTTCAAATATTTTATTCCATACATGAATATTTTATATATTATATTCATTCAATAAAAATGATATTTTTATTGTTCAAATATTTCATTCCATACATGAATATTATATATATTATATTCATTCAATAAAAATGATATTTTTATTGTTCAAATATTTTATTCCATACATGAATATTTTATATATTATATTCATTACATAAAAATGATATTTTTATTGTTCAGATATTTTATTCCATACATGAATATTTTATTCAGATCATACAATCAATAAACACAATACACTCCATTCAATCCAAACAAACAATCATGGTTTGTACAATCAATGGTGTCGGGTGGTGCTAAGCACCGTCTGCATCCTAGTATATATTTTACTGGAAATAAATAGAGTGAGAAGGAGTTCTCACTGTCGGTTTCCACTCCGTCAGTTTTATTTCTGAATTTCTGTTCGGATTTGATTTGAATTTGCCCGAAATTCTGATTTGCTCCAAATTGGACTCGATTAGTCTTGTTGTGAAGCTCTCGTCCCCACGATCGCAACGGATCTAGTTTCGAGCCATTTGGACCTCATGACAAAGATATCGATTTTTAAAAATTGCATACTTTAGTTTAAATAATTAGTTTTGAAAAGAAAATAAAAACACAACCTTTCTTCCTCAGGCCGTCGTTCTAACCCAAATGCTCGAAACTTGGTTTCGATTTTTCACCAAATCTGTAGCACCTGTTACCGATCGGACAATGCCACGTGGAAGAGGCTCGAGCGCTGCACCTACGCCATGGAGCTCGATGGTAAATGGACAGAGAAACCCGCTGGTGAATGTTGTGACTTTGTGGGGGGATTCTGATCCAAATACTGAACGATAATTCTTGAAATTACTATGGATTTGAAGAGGGGGAATCTCTCTGATTTTCCCTTCTGGAGTTCGTGAAATTATTGTATAGATTTTGAGAAAATTGGGGAGATCGATCTGAGCAGATTTGCACCGTATATTGGCCTGGAGCGATGGGATTTGAACGTTGACCACGCGAGAAAGAGAAAAAGGTTTTGACCAATCAGAAATTTTCATATATATTTATATAATTTATTTTCCAAAATACCCCTTTATTGCTACGAACACCAAATTAAACCCAACGATTGTTGTCCCTAGCTAAATACCCCCATTCCGAACACAATGGGATATGTTCCGTAAGCCAATTCGGCTGTTTCGATCAGTTTTTGTTAAAATTTAAATATAAATTAATTTAACGTTCAAAATTGATTTCAACTTATACTTTAATTTACCGGTGCCACATTCTGACTCCAAAAATTCCATAAAAATAAATCTAGTTATTTTTTGATGATACGGTCCTAACAAAACTAATTTTGTAGAATTTGAAGGCCGTTTGAAAAATGGTCATTTTTCAGTCGATTAAATTCAAATGAATTGACCAAACACGTTTAAATCCACTACGCTCACATATTGATTCCAAAAATTATGAGAATTGGAATCTAGCAATAATTAGACATTCTGGATCCAACAAAAGTGGTCTCATCGAAAACGGAGGTCGTTTGCAAAATCGCTATTTTTAAGGGCTATATATTATATAAAATTCCATATCGACTATTCTGAATTTTCAACTGGGCATAACTTTTTATTCCCGCAATGAAATCTGGATTTTTCATATTCGTTGGAAAGGTATTTTCAAACAGATTCAAATATTTTTGTTTTTACTAAAATCTGGTTTAGTTTGAATCCTGTACATTCATTTGAAATTTGAAATTTGAAATCAAATTTTCAAACTACCACGCTATAATAATGATTTTTAATACTACCACACTATAATAACCCGGAAATCCGAGCCAATTAAAAAAATTTATTTTGGCAATTTTGACGAATTTTGAATATTTAAAATGAACTATTTTAAATAATAACGACGAGAAATTTATTTTGAATAGAATTCGAATGTATATATTTATATAGATCGTCGTTAGAATATAAATATTTTATTTTAAATATAAAAGGAATTGAAAATGGCGGGTAGTTCGAAAATTCGATTTCAAAGTTCAAATGGATGTACAGGATCAAAGTAAACCGGATTTTAAATATAAGAATCTATTTGAGAATATCTTTCCAACAAATCCGAAAAATCAAAATTTCATAGTGGGAATCAAAAGGTACGCCCAGTTGAAAATTCAGAATAGTCGCTATGGAATTCTGGCCCTTAAAAATGGAAATTTTGCAAACAACCTCGGTTTTCGACGAAACCACTTTTGTTGGATCCGGGATGTCAAGTTATCGCTAGATTCCAAAATTCGTAATTTTTCAAATCAATATGTGAGCGTGGCGAAGGAAAACGCGTTTGACCAGTTTCAGTTGGTTTTAATCGACTGGAAAATGGCCATTTTTCAAACGATCTCAGAATTCGACGAAATTAGTTTTGTTAGGACCGTATCGTCAATATGAAGCTAGAAATAATTTTTCTGGAATTTTTAGGTTTAGTGTGTGGCCCCGGTAAATTGAAATGTGCGCTCAAATTCAATATGTAGGTTTATATTTTGATTTTGGACGGAAATTGATGGAAACAGCCGAACTGGCTTACGATACATATCCCATTGTGTTCAGAATGGGGGTAATTAGCTGTGGACGACAGTCGGCGGGTTTGAATTCGAGTTCGAAATAAAAAGTTGCTTTATGGAATAAATAAAATAAAATAAAAATAAAATAAATCCTTTTTCACTAAACCCCCCCCCCCTCAATTCCATTTTCAACGACCAAATTAGTTTTCCCTATTCAGGGAAAAATCTGATTTTCTCTTCGAAGAAAAAAAATGGCGATCAACGGATGGCCATCGCGCCTCCACCTCTGAACCGCCACACCCTTCCTCCGCCTCTTTCTCCGTCGCCGGTCCAAGCTTCTCCGCTCCCTCCTCAACTCGAGATCGCAGACCCCCTTCCGAACCAGCCAACCACCGCACCACCTTCACACCCTCCTGCGCCACCTCCAATCGAACCCAGCCACCACCATCTCGAGAGCCCCACCCCTCGCGAGAGTACACCGCGAAGTTCACCGCACCTCCAGGAAAAGAAAACCGATGCCTCTCCCCTCCTCAACGCGTCGCTGGCAGCACCATCGTCGCACGCCATTCCAAAGCTCCAACAATCGAAAACCATGAGTTAACAGAGAAAAAGAAAGGTAATTTAAATTAATTATATTAGTTAAAGTTAATTAAAAACATGATTCTTATATAGAGTGATTTATAGAAGAAGAAAAAAACATAATCTTTACATAGATCTGATTTTTTATTTTTTATTTAGACAAAAATATAGTTTTTAGTTTTATAAAAAAAAATAGGGTCTTTAGTTATATAAAAATATAGTCTTTAGTTATATAAAAATATAATCTTTAGTCATATCAAAAAAATATAATTTTTAGTTAGAATAAAAATATGATTTTTTAGCTATAAAGATTCGATCTTTATGATTTGAACATCGCTATAAAGATTAGAATTTCATTTATATTCATGTGGAGTAAAGATTAGATTTTTATATATATTCATGTGAATAAAAAAAAATTGATTCTTATATAGATAACATGGTGATAAAGATATGATTTTTATCGTTGAAAGAAAATATTTTTAGCAAGTTAAAAATATCATTTTTATACTTGTAGCGAAATAAAAATATGATTTTTATTACGAAGTTAGCTAAATATAATTTTTACTATGAAGACAACGATATAAAGAAGTGATCTTTATATATATTACATAAAGATAAAAATATGGTTTTTGTTTATAAAGATCGTTGGTTAAAAATGTGATTTTTAATATGTACCGCGTGAAACAGATCTCGTTGGAAATACGACGAAGATTATCTACATATGAAGAATCGCGGTGTATTGGTTTAGCTAGTCGATGAGAACTCCTCACCTTTAATTTATTTCTAGTTTGAAATATATACTAGGATGTAGACGGTGCTTAGTAGCACCTGACACCCGTCGTCCACAGACCATGGATGGCTTGTTTGTTTGATTGATGTGTTGTGAAAATTGATTGTGTGATGTGGATTGAATAAATATTTTATAGTTAAAACTATAATTTTTAACATGTATATAAAATAAATATTTATAAACAAATCGGACGATTTGTTTATATACACTGATTTGACTGATATTGATTGGGACGATAAATTTTACACATCGTCCGACTGCACAAATAAAATCTGTATTTGTTGATTTGAAACCCCACACGGGTATTGGGATGATATTTGACGTACACTAATCCCGATTGTTTAGTTGTATGTCAATCGATGGGTTGACAGACTGTGTAAGCGTTAATTATTTATATTTAATGCTTATGCAGTTGTGTGGTGCACTCTGGATGATGGTTGATGATTTATCGTTGTTATTATATACATGTGTTGAAGAAAATCCATATAATTAACCTTATATGGTAATCGATTGGGCCTCATTCCGATTTGGAAAACAAGGAATATTATAAAAATAAGTTCATGTGTTGAATAGAAAATAAATTCATGTGTTGAATAGAAAATAAATTCATGTGTTGAATAGAAATAAATTCATGTGTTGAATAGAAATAAATTCATGTGTTGAATAGAATAAATGTAACGACCCGCAAATCCGTACTATCTTAGTTGACTAATAACACCACACGTCCAACCCAAATTGCACAGAAATACGAATCATTATTAGAAAGAAGTTAGAGGATGAGAAATAGAAAGAAAGAAATACTAGAATAGAAGAAAACCAAGAAGACAAATCTCACAACGCAACGAATAAAATATGTTATATAACACAACTTCTGAAATACAAATCAGTAACTTTATATACATACCATCATCAGAGCACAACAGTTATTTCTGGAACAGTTATAAACACCTGTTTCCAGATTCAAACATGGTTCATAGCGGAATATATGATAGTCTATAGCTAACTGGTAAAGCTTTCTACTTCCAGCTCTTCCAAGTAAATCTGTAAAATCCCGACTACTTAACTGCCCGTACAAATTTGGGCACCCAAGAGTTTAGGGAAAACAAACAAAATAAACTCTGGGTCAGTCATGGGACTGGTGTGAGTAAACTCCAACGATTTGTTTAACTTTCAAATTTCTTTTCGAAAGAAATGATAATAGTAAGACCAATCCACACATAAACATGGACGGTTTTTACCTTACTATAACCCAAAACACTTTGATACGAAAATCCAGTGATATTATATAGCGTCTAAATCAAATAAATAACAATCTAGCGGAACACTTACATCTCACGCTCCATATATAATATAAAATCAAAAACCGCATGGCGCTTATTGGAGATTGGATTTCCAACATGACAAGGTATGGAACCACCTTCCGATCAGTGTACTCTAGAGGCGATACACTGGGGTTCAACAAGAACATCTTGCAACCCGACCCACACATGACCGACCACTCATTTCACTTGAGTGTATCGAATGTATATCACCAACGGTTGGGATCAGCAACCATTTCCCGAATGGGACAGCATCGAATAGAATAAGAAATTAAATGAATCTCTAGATAGGTGATTATACATCCTAATGGGAGCGACCCACATAGCCATGCCGCCTGCCCGATTTTTGTCATTTCCCTGTTGTTGAGGCCTGAGGCTACGATTACGTTCTATTCATTGATAGCACAATCACTTTGAATGCCACATTGTCAGATCCGTTAATCACTAATTGATTTGAACAAATATTCTGGATGTTATGCTAAGGGAATAAATCCGTTGCCACCATATATATTTGTACAGATCAACATATTCGATCATTGGAAATACTTTGTCAGACATTCGTCCATATACGTTCGTTCTGGGACTAAACGAAACCGAAGGCACAATCTCTATTAATAGAAAAAGCCCTTGCACTTTACTCCATCTTCGATTATCTTCATATAATCTGATACGCAACGCTACTGCCAATACAGAGTGGTTCACAGATCATAATCCAACCGGTCTCTCCATTTTGGCAACGATATCGGCAAATACTTCGATAGTCGGTTATTTAACTATCGAAGAAGAACAAACAAACATTCATCTATAACATCCACCAATCACTGGGACTGTTAATTAATATTTCAATTAATTCACTTCCTCATTTCCCTATCAATATTCGTTAACTAAATATTTTCAGTGATCTTGTCGGACTCTTATGCTATTTAAAAAAACATTTCCCTATATCACCTCCTTTTATTTTCTACACTTAGAAAATATATTCTATTTGAAATTTAAAACAATTTCAATCACTTATCTCTTTCCCGACTACTTTAATTAGACTTAGGAAATATATGCTTTTATATTTCCAAAATTCCATCACTTGGGTTAAAATGAATGCTGTGTAAAACATCGTTACAACAACCCAAAATATTTTATTCAACTAACCATTATTCAACACTTCTCTTCGAGATTGGATCTTGCTATTTATCAATTAAAAATGAAATCAATCAAGTTGGGGTAAAATTACCTCTCAGATCTTGATTGAAAACACCATTAACTTCAAAACAGACAAAACCACTTATTTCGAATAATCAACATTATAAAACCAATTATTCATTTTTAAACGTATATATGTTTCTCTTTCTATTACTAGCCTATCGATTTCCTTTTTGTTTATAACATTCTATTTTTTTAAATTCATTTACTTATCGAATTCTATATATATCGATACATTGATTTCTAACTATCAAATTTTTCTTAAAAATATTCTAACTCCTTAAATTTCCGGAAAACTTCGCCATAACCTCCCTTGTACCGGGAGCATCGGGATATTTCAAATAGCCTCCCATGTCCCTTACCAATCCAAAAGAAAAAGGAAAAAGCCAAGTGGCTTGCCGATACGGCGCATAAAATCTCATATATGAATTTAAACATGTACCTTTTTGTCGGGCACATAAATTAAAATCTTCATATACTTCATCCCATACCTGTCTGACACATGTTCACCTGTTTTCAACTCTGTTTCAACTCAATCCAATTGTCTTAACTAAATTTGCTAATTTATTCTTTAGTTAGCTCCTTTGCTTATTTCACTACTTATTTGAACATATCACATTCAAATATATTTTAATCTACTCATGAACCCCATCTAATTCCATTTCAACTCGAGTTACATATTCGATTTGGAATATAAATTTACAGATCTCTTTCACTTATTCAACGCCCCTTTTAAATTCAAATCTCGATTTAACTATCTATTTTACAAACTAGTTAAACGTATTTAATAATTAAAAATCTGATTTTTTATTCAAAAATCATTTCACTTACTTCACTGGAGTTCATATTTATTTTATACCTCCAGTCTGGATTTTTTAATGGCAAATTCGGATTTTATTTCTTTAAAATCCTTTTATTTATTTAAATAAACCGTTATCGTTTTTAAAATGATTATGGCGTTGTTTTTCTGAAAACTTGATTTTGACATAACTCAAAATCTGTACGACGAAATCCAGATTTTTCTCTTTCGTTAGAAAACTATTATTCAACCGGTCCCGAGGATTCTTGTTTCAAAGAATTCCGACTTCAATTGAGTTCTGTATACTCAATTTATGTTCGAATCGCCAATTTACGAACTGCAGCGCTGCGGCTAGTTCGTTTTAATTATATTTATATATATAAACGTTTGAACTTCGTTTATAATAAATTCAACTCCATTCTAATATATTTTTAATATATATCAAATCAAAATTTTCAATTCAACATAATATTTTCAATTATCTAAAATTGTCAATTTCTCCTTGCTCGGTAATATATTTATTTATACTTCGATTTTCTATGTTCAATTTCCATTTGAATTCTATTTGAATTCTATATTCAAATTACATTTGAGTTTCTATATTCAAATTCTATTTCAAATCTCTTATTCAAATTCTATTTGAATTTCCCTTATTCAAATTCTATACTCACATTTCGTTTAAATTTCTATATTCAATTTCTATTCGAAAATTCCATTTTTAAATTCCTACTTGAATTTTGTACTCAAATTCCAATTCAACTCTATTTGAATTCTATATTTAAACTCAATTTCACTTCTATTTTCAAATTCTGTATTTTAAATTTCATTTGAACTTTATTTATTCAAATCCATTTGAATTCCTTTGAATTCAAATTCCATTTGAATTCCTTTGAATTCAAATTTTATTTCAATTCCTTTGAATTCAAATTCTATTTCAATTCCTTTGAATTAAAATTCTATTTCAATTCCTTTGAATTCAAATTCTATTTCAATTCCTTTGAATTCAAATTCTATTTCAACTCCTTTTTAAATTTTATATTCATTCTTAAACAAGTCTCGATTTCAATTCCTTTTGGAATCGATATTTCTACTTTTGGAAAATAGATTCCCTTTTTCAATTTCACACTCGTATTTTTATTTCTGAATTATCCAATGATAGTTCTTTTCACTTCATTTATAAACTTTGTTTATAAATGAACTATTTATAAACTTCGTTTATAAAGGAACTACTTGTTTTATTTTCAAAACAAGTTTATATTTCAAATCTATTTAAAAATTCAAATTCTATTTTAGAAAAAAATAGAATTTCCCTTTTAAATCTCAAATATCCCTTTCAGGACATTTTTATAAATTAACACTTAGGCCCAGTGATATTCAAGCAACCAATTATTTATTTCAGGTTTCTAACACATCATATATGACAGTATATGTGCAAACAAAAAAACAAACAGGTAATATATTTTTGAGGAATCTAGTTGGATCCCTCCAACCTGTTTTCCTGCATCCACAGATGTTAATCAACATAAGTAATACCCATCCTGCTTTGAGGCAGGATATCGCGGTATATAAGGTCATCCACTATCATAGCGTGGGGCGTATAGGGTAATCATCCGCTAATGGTACCGCGGGCATCCGCTAATGAGGCTGCGGGAATCAATCCAATCAATCAACCCAATATATGTATAATAGTCACCCTAAATAACCAATATATTTAAAACAACCAGAAAGCATTGAAACAAGCAACAAACAATTATTTTTAACGAATAAAATATTTCTAAATAAAAGGTGAGTGAGATTTACTCACCGTGATTTTTATTTTGTGCTTGTACCAATTTCTATTTCCTTTTCGTTGTTTTCCGAGTCTTCGAACCACCTACGAATGATTCCATTCGAATTATCCTTGCATAAGAAAAAACTAAATTTTAAAATTAAGCTAATGGATTTTTCTTAACAAAACCTTATGTCAAGAATATACTAAAATTTTATTTCTCTTTCCTAATTTCCTGGTTTTGAATAGCTATTGATTTTAAGTTTAAATATTTCACTCAATCTTATTTAAAAATTTATATAATAATACCCTAACTAAAATTTTCCTTTCAATTTCTAAATTCAAATTAGTTGAAAATGATATTTTCTTTTCCAGTAGAGTACTAATACTTTTAAATGGTATACAACAAATTTAAAAACATAAATTACCTTAATTTACTGTATTACCCTTCTATTCTCAAGGTCACGGCCTCCTTGAATCTCAACTATCCACTTTCAAGCTCTTCTCCCTTAACCCAACTTTCATTTCCTCACACAGGTAGCCCCTCTTTCAATATCGCAACATCACCCACCGTATTGGTCATCATCTCCAAACACATGTTCGTACTCCCCATTTGCCAACTTCCGTACTCCCCATAACCATCCTAGACCTTACAGTTCGAACTTCAACCATCGCCCCTTTTCATGTCTTCATTTACCTCCCCAAAAAAAATGCTAGTTCGAATTCCCTAATTTCAACATCATCGAACCAAAAATCATCCCAGTACAAGCAACAGTACATCGAACTCCCCTGTCCTCCCGAACACAATCTCGACCTCCCACCATCAGATTCAAGTCGCTCCATACCTAGAATGCCACATTACCCTTCCTTTGATCCCTGCTCGCCCCAAAAAATCAAATACATAACAGCTGTTTCTCGACTGAAGCAGAAACGAGAAACCCGGAAATTGCTTTTCGAATTCGATGTCCTGAATCACCCTCGCGCTTACGAAGAATGGAAGTCGAACGACATGTAGGACTCGAATTAGAGGATTTCGATTTGGTTTAAGTAAATGGGAGCAGCGGTTTCTATGTGGAACGATATTGATTTGAGGAAAAGAGGATTCACAGTTTTAACTGGAAAAAGGGGAAGACCAGTTTCGATTTTATTTTGAAGAGCTCAGCTTTTTTTTTCTCAGAAGAACACTGGAAAGTGAATGAGGGTGTCGCAATTTATAGAAGAAGGAGGGGAACCAGACGTACTAAATCCATTTAAGGGATGTTGGCAAAAGTACAAGCAAATCCCTTTTTATTTTATTTAAAAAGATTTTTTCCATTAATTTGATTTGATTTCGTAATTAATACGATTTGATATAAAGGGATTTTTATTCTTTTTAAACAGATTTCGATTTGATTTCGAATCTATCCACAATAAAATATCTCGGGGTCCATTCATTTAAACCACGAACTGCTATTTTAACGTAACCACTGTTATTTCAACAATGTAACACTATTCTGAACTAACTGAATATGTTTTGATATTTAATTCGAACGTAAATATAAATAACCAAAATAAATTAATATAATATAATTTAAATTCAAAAACAAATAAATTCCTTGATAATAAATTATTATTATTATCGTTTAAATTCAAATAAAAATTCATATAAATCATTTTGACTCCATTTCAAATTAAATTACTTAAGATCCTCGTATTACGATAATTATATCGACAATTCAATATAAAAATCGATTTATATTATTAGCTCAATATTTAAAATAATATTAAATATTTAAAATAAAGCGACCAGAAAATCTGGGTCGTTACATTCTTCCCCCCTTAAAATAATTTCGTCCTCGAAATTGCTAAGGTAGGAAAAATGGTACAAATCCATTACTTTTCAAAATCTCACTTATGTTGAAACTCAACTCCTCATATTTCAACAAATTTAATTCCAATAAAACTTTTGGTTTTCACACATTTAATCTAAATGATTTACACTTAATTCAAATTCTGTTCAATCTTATTCAATTTGAATTTCATTAATTTATTTACCTCGATCCATTTAACTTGCTTAAGTTAAATTTAAACTTCAGAATTCAAATTCCTGGGTTTTCCTTTCGAATCCTTCTGAAATCACATAAATATATACATATATTAATTTTCATCTCAAATTCAAAACATTTGAGTTTTCAAACCAATTTGTTTTCCATCAAACAAATTTTCATCAAAAACTTTTCTACGGTAGCAATTCATCACTTAGAACTCAAAAATGAACACGGATAATGCTGCAGTCATTATCAGAATTATTTTCCAGTGACTGAGGTGAGTTCAGTGCTTTATCACTTTAGAAATCCATTCAAAATGATTTTTGTTCAAAAATCCTTCTAACACAAAGCTATATTATTTAAATATACTTTGAAAGATATTTTTCAAATCTCCCAGGATTTTAAAATTCCAAATTCTGGTTTGAATTCAATTTTGATTCATCTCATTTGTATATTTCTTTCATATACAAATTCTACTAGGTTATAACCAACCATTTCAGTTTTTATAATCTCGTTTGATTATAATTCTAACAATCAACACATCCATATAATATAATAATTTCAGAAAATTATTCTTTTCTATAAAAATAGATTTTTGGGAAAAATTATTTCATTTACCCACTTTAAAACAATATCGTGTTCAATCTTCTGTTCAAGTATTTACAAACTCTTATCGACGTCGTGGCGTCCCACGATTCGACCAGAATTCATAAACTACTTAACAGACTAGCCAACACAATATAAAATAATTTTATATCAATTAACAAATACGCTCTCTCGTATATAGAAATATATACACTCAACTCATTCTAGGGTGCTACTGACCCTATCTCTAATGAGCACAAGCCACACAAGCCTAGGTATTCGCTCAACCTAAGCTCTGATACCAACTATAACGACCCGCAAATCCGTACTATCCTAGTTGACTAATAACACCACACGTCCAACCTAAATTGCACAGAAATACGAATCATTATTAGAAAGAAGTTAGAGGATGAGAAATAGAAAGAAAGAAATATTAGAATAGAAGAAAACCAAGAAGACAAATCTCACAGCGGAACGAATAAAATATATTATATAACATAACTTCTGAAATACAAATCAGTAAATTTATATACATACCATTATCAGAGCACAACAGTTATTCCTGGAACAGTTATAAACACCTGTTTCCATATTCAAACATGGTTCACAGCGGAATATATGATAGTCTATAGCTAACTGGTGAAGCCTCCTGCTTCCAGCTCTTCCAAGTAAATCTGTAAAACCCCGACTACTTAACTGCCCGTACAAATTTAGGTACTCAAGAGTTTAGGGAAAAAAAACAAAATAAACTCTGGGTCAGTCATGGGACTGGTGTGAGTAAACTCCAACCATTTGTTTAACTTTCAAAATTTCTTTTCGAAAGAAATGATAATAGTAAGACCAATCCACACATAAACATGGACGGTTTTTACCTTACTATAACCCAAAACACTTTGATACGAAAATCCAGTGATATTATAGTAGTGTCTAAATCAGATAAATAACAATCTAGCGAAACGCTTACATCTCACGCTCCATATATAATATAAAATCAAAAACCGCATGGCGCTTATTGAAGATTGGATTTCCAACATGACAAGGTATGGAACCACCTTCCGATCAGTGTACTCTAGAGGCGATACACTGGGGTTCAACAAGAACATCTTGCAACCCGGCCCACACATGACCGACCACTCATTTCGCTTGAGTGTATCGAATGTATATCACCAACGGTTGGGATCAACAACCGTTTCCCAAATCGGACAACATCGAATAGAATAAGAAATTAAATGAATCTCTAGATAGGTGATTATACATCCTAATGGGAGCGACCCACATAGCCATGTTGCCTGCCTGATTTTTGTCATTTCCCGGTTGTTAAGGCCTGAGGCTACGATTACGTTCTATTCATTGATAGCACAATCACTTTGAATGCCACATTGTCAGATCCGTTAATCACTAATTGATTTGCACAAATATTCTGGATGTTATGCTAAGGGAATAAATCCGTTGCCACCATATATATTTGTACAAATCAACATATTCGATCATTGGAAATACTTTGTCAGACATTCGTCCATATACGTTCGTTCTGGGACTGAACGAAACCGAAGGCACAATCTCTATTAATAGAAAAATCCCTTGCACTTTACTCCATCTTCGATTATCTTCATATAATCTGATACGCAACGCTACTGCCAATATAGAGTGGTTCACGGATAATAATCCAACCGGTCTCTCCATATTGACAACGATATCGGAAAATACTTCGATAGTCGGTTATTTAACTATCGAAGAAAAACAAACAAACATTCATCTATAACATCCATCAATCACTGGGCCTGTTAATTGATATTTCATTAATTAATTCACTTCCTAATTTCCCTATCAATATTCGTTAACCAAATATTTTCAGTGATCTTGTCGGACTCTTATGCTATTTAAAAAAACATTTCCCTATATCACCTCCTTTTATTTTCTACACTTAGAAAATATATTCTATTTGAAATTAAAAACAATTTCAATCACTTATCTCTTTCCCGACTACTTTAATTAGACTCAGGAAATATATACTTTTATATTTCCAAAATTCCATCACTTGGGTTAAAACGAATGCTGTGTAAAACGTCGTTACAACAACCCAAAATATTTTATTCAACTAACCATTATTCAACACTTCTCTTCGAGATTGGATCTTGCTGTTTATCAATTAAAAATGAAATCAATCAAGTTGGGGTAAAATTACCTCTCAGACCTTGATTGAAAACAACATTAACTTCATAACAGACAAAACCACTTATCTCGAATAATCAACATTATAAAACCAATTATTCATTTTTAAATGTATATATGTTTCTCTTTCTATTACCAGCCTATCGATTTCCTTTTTGTTTATAACATTCTATTTTTTTAAATTCATTTACTTATCGAATTCTATATATATTGATACATTGATTTCTAACTATCAAATTTTTCTTAAAAATATTCTAACTCCTTAAATTTCCGGAAAATTTCGCCATAAGCTCCCTTGTACCGGGAGCATCGGGATATTTCAAATAGCCTCCCATGGCCCTCACCAATCCAAAAGAAAAAGGAAAAAGCCAAGCGGCTTGCCGATACGGCGCATAAAATCTCATATATGAATTTAAACATGTACCTTTTTGTCGGGCACATAAATTAAAATCTTCATATACTTCATCCCATACCTGTCTGACACATGTTCCCCTGTTTTCAATTCTGTTTCAACTCAATCCAATTGTCTTAACTAAATTTGCTAATTTATTCTTTACTTAGCTCCTTTGCTTATTTCACTGCTTATTTGAACATATCACATTCAAATATATTTTAATCTACTCATGAACCACATCTAATTCCATTTCAACTCGAGTTACATATTCGATTTCGAATATAAATTTTCAAATCTTCATATACTTCATCGACTGAGATTACAAAGCAAAACAAAAAGAAATCAGCGACTGAGATTACAAAGCTAATCGAATTCGAAGTCAATTTGATTCTACGCACAAGGGGAAGAAGACTTACAACATCTGCGGTAACACTACTACCTCGTATTGGAGTAGAGGATCGAGTGGATGCGCAGGAACCACGGTCAGCAGCTCAAAACCTAAAGCCGCCATGAACTGCTCGTTGAAGACGAAGCTGGCCGCCATCCCTAATTTGGAAAGTTGCGGTTAAAGTAAAATAATGTATTTAATGATTTCGTTTACCACGTCTGTATAATCATTGCTACTGTGCGTTGTCGAATGTTGACGCGCATCTCTTTTGGGCTGGAATAGGCCTTAATAATATTTACCCAATTTCAAAACAAAAAAAATTCAAATCTCTTTCACCTATTCAACGCCCCTTTTAAATTCAAATCTCGATTTAACTATCTATTTTTCAAACTAGTTAAACCTATTTAATAATTAAAAATCTGATTTTTTATTCAAAATCATTTCACTTACTTCAATGGAGTTCATATTTATTTATATCTCCAGTCTGGATTTTTTTAATGGCAAATTCGTATTTTATTTCTTTAAAATCCTTTTATTTATTTAAACAAACCGTTATCGTTTTTAAAATGATTATGGCGCTGTTTTTCTAAAAACTTAATTTTGACATAACTCAAAATCTATACGACGAAATCCAGATTTTTCTCTTTCGTTAGAAAACTATTATTCAACCGGTCCCGAGGGTTCTTGTTTCAAAGAATTCCGACTTCAATTGAGTTCTGTATACTCAATTGAAGTTCGAATCGCCAATTTACGAACTGCAGCGCTGCGGCGAGTTCGTTTTAATTATATTTATTTATATAAACGTTTGAACTTCGTTTATAATAAATTCAACTCCATTCTAATATATTTTTAATATATATCAAATCAAAATGTTCAATTCAACATAATATTTTCAATTATCTAAAATTGTCAATTTCTCCTTACTCGGTAATATATTTATTTATACTTCGATTTTCTATGTTCAATTTCCATTTGAATTCTATATTCAAATAACATTTGAATTTCTATATTCAAATTCTATTTCAAATCTCTTATTCATATTCTATTTGAATTTCCCTTATTCAAATTCTATACTCACATTTCGTTTAAATTTCTATATTCAATTTCTATTTGAAAATTCCATTTTTAAATTCCTATTTGAATTCTGTACTCAAATTCCAATTCAACTCTATTTGAATTCTATATTTAAACTCCATTTCACTTCTACTTTCAAATTCTATATTTTAAAATTCATTTGAACTTTATTTATTCAAATCCATTTGAATTCCTTTGAATTCAAATTCCATTTGAATTCCTTTGAATTCAAATTTTATTTCAATTCCTTTGAATTCAAATTCTATTTCAATTCCTTTGAATTCAAATTCTATTTCAATTCCTTTGAATTCAAATTCTATTTCAATTCCTTTGAATTCAAATTCTATTTCAACTCCTTTTTAAATTTTATATTCATTCTTAAACAAGTCTCGATTTCAATTCCTTTTGGAATCGATATTTCTACTTTTGGAAAATAGATTCCCTTTTTCAATTTCACACTCGTATTTTTATTTCTGAATTATCCAATGATAATTCTTTTCACTTCATTTATAAACTTTGTTTATAAATGAACTATTTATAAACTTCATTTATAAAGGAACTACTTGTTTTATTTTCAAAGCAAGTTTATATTTCAAATCTATTTAAAAATTCAAATTCTATTTTAGAAAAAAATAGAATTTCCTTTTTAAATCTCAAATATCCCTTTCAGGACATTTTTATAAATTAACACTTTGGCCTAGTGATATTCAAGCAACCAATTATTTATTTTAGGTTTCTAACACATCATATATGACAGTATATATGCAAACAAATAAACAAACAGATAATATATTTTTGAGGAATCCAGTTGAATCCCTCCAACCTGTTTTCCTGCAACCACATATGTTAATCAACATAAATAATAACCATCCTGATGTTCGAATTCGATGTCCTAAATCACCCTCGCGCTTACGAAGAATGGAAGTCAAACGACATGAAGGACTCGAATTAGAGGATTTCGATTTGGTTTAGGTAAACGGGAGCAGCGGTTTCTATGTGGAACGATATTGATTTGAGGAAAGGAGGATTCACGGTTTTAACTTGAAAAGGGGGAAGACCAGTTTTGATTTTAATTTGAAGAGCTCAGCATTTTTTTTTCTTAGAAGTACACTGGAAAGTGAATGAGGGTGTCGCAATTTATAGAAGAAGGAGGGGAACCAGACGTACTAAAGCCATTTAAGGCATGTTGGCAAAAGTACAAGCAAATCCCTTTTTATTTTATTTAAAAAGATTTTTTCCATTGACTTGATTTGATTTCGTAATTATTACGGTTTGATATAAAGGGATTTTTTTCTTTTTAAACAGATTTCAATTTGATTTCGAATCTATCCACAATAAAATATCTCGGGGTCCATTCATTTAAACCACGAACCGTTATTTTAACGTAACCTCTGTTATTTCAACAGTGTAACACTATTCTGAACTAACTGAATATGTTTTGATATTTAATTCGAAAGTAAATATAAATAACCAAAATAAATTAATATAATATAATTTAAATTCAAAAACAAAAAAATCCTTGATAATAAATTATTATTATTATCGTTTAAATTCAATTAAAAATTAATATAAATCATTTTGACTCCATTTCAAATTAAATTACTTAAGATCCTCGTATTACGGTAATTATATCGACAATTCAATTTATATTATTAGCTCAATATTTAAAATAATATTAAATATTCAAAATAAATCGACCAGAAAATCTGGGTCGTTACAATAAAAATTCATGTGTTTAACAGAATAAAAACTCATGTGTTGAATGGAATAAAAATTCATGTGTTGAATAATATAAATTCATGTGTTGAATAGAATAAATATTCATGTGTTGAATAGAATAAATATTCATGTGTTGAATAGAATAAACATTCATGTGTTGAATAAAAGTCGTGTTGATTAGATTGACGCCATTTTGACGCGAACGATATTTATATCGATTATATTCATTTTTATAATGATTATAGAAAATGAAGTGATTTCAAAATATAACGTTTTGAAAATATTATCATTTGTATATCGATGATGTGGAATATTCAATTTTGACTCGAAATTGAATATGAAGTTGAAATCGTTTTGAAAACGAATTTAAAACGATTTATAAAATACGTTTTGAAAGGATATCGACGAAATATATATAATATATATATTATATATATAATGGCCTGAATAGAACGCACCGTGCCACAGTAGTTCGCGAATTTCAACAATTGACTTCGAATGGATATTACGGAAGATCCGACTGTCGGATTCTCCTAAAACCGGAACCGCTGGGTTCGTATTGAAAAGGCTTTCTAACGAATATTAGAGATTTGAAATCTAATGGTTGAATTTGGAATTATGTCCAAATCAAACTTGGAAAAGGTCGTTGTCCGTGGATGGAAATCGACTGTACGGGCCTTGATAAAATTTTTAAAAATAGTAATAATTATTGTAAAATCATAAGAAATGATTTGGAAAGAATTGGGATGAAAAACTCTGTAACACCCCACCTCCGCTGGGGTCACTCATAAAGGGAATGCACTAGCTTTGGTGGAGCATTATCTAGGTAAACATACACAGAAATATTACAAGATAGAACATATAAAACAACGGAAGAAGAACCAAATTTCATTGCTTTAAGATCTAGAAAGGTCTAAAGCCTTTTACATCAAAATGCTACAAAATCCATTACATCGAAATCTGTCTTGCAATAGTAAAGAAGCATAAAACCATAGTTATAAATCATTCCCCAAGTAAAACAGCAAAGCAAGCCATAGCCAAGAGAAATCCAAGCAGTACATGAAAGAGCCTTGGAGTTTGGTAAGATCCAAACTAAGCTGTATTCCCACCCTGCGAACCTTAGGGGGGGGGACGAAAGAAAAAGAGGCGAAACAAACTAGGTCAGTCATAAAGCCTGAGTAAGTCCTAGTGGCTTTCAGCATAAAAACAGGTGAAGATAATATGGCATGAATAAACTGAAAGTAAACATAAGCATGATGACAAGGTTAGCTACAGGCACGATGAATCAAGTATAACATTGCAAGGTTTCTATTAAGTATAACATCGCAAGATTTCTAAGCTTCACCATTCCACTATTTTCTTTGATTTCCTATATTCTCTGCACCAACTGTACTAGTACCCCAACCCGTATCATCCTTTCCATGTATATGTGCAGTCCCTTGCCGTATATCGTACGAGTTTCATCACGTATTTCTATACTACTTCAACGTAGCGCCACCATTCTTGAAATCGTTTGGACCGCCACCCTTGTTCTGGCTAGGTTTCCTTATCATGAACTATCGCGTGTTCAACTAGGATTTATGCCACCTAGGACCAATAGGGATTATGCTACCTATTGAACGTTTTCTAGATTCGATTAGGGTTTATGCCACCTAGGACCACTAGGGATTATTCTACCTAATGAATTCCACGTAACGATCTATTAATCGATCGGCTCCCTACAAGTCCTAGCTCGTTCATGTGTCTGTGTCATACGGCCCAATCACGAGATGTAGTCACCTGTGCTAGGTCCACCATAGGGTGTATCAAGCCCTAGGGTGCCAACCACCGACACGAATCAAGCACGCAAAGTGTAAACCTACTGGTGCCCAATGCCTGCTTTTTCAACTCCGGACTACGTGCACGACCATAGTCCGCCTGAACCTACAATGGCGCACCAACTCAGCCGTCGTTCTGGTCGCTTACAATCAGCCCAGTAATCGTGCCCCACCCTGCCTAGTCCCAGGGTACCGTGATACATCTAGTGGGTTACTGCTGAAAAGGACCGCGTAACTAGGGTTTCCGTTCAGTAGGTTAAGTGTTGTCATTTAAATTTGAGACTTAACCCCATCAGTCTAGCATGTCAAGTTGGTTAAGTGTTGTCATTCAAGTTCGTGACTTAACCCGCCTACGTGTCATGTAAAATTGGCTAAGTGTTGTAGTTCAAGTTCATGACTTAGCCCTATGAATCATCTGTCAAGTTGGTTAAGTATATTCAAGCGGTTCATGACTTAACCCTATCAAATCATCCCATCCAATTGGTTAAGTATATTCAAGCGGTTTATGACTTAACCCTATCTAATCATCGTGTCCAATTGGTTAAGTATATTCAAGCGGTTCATGACTTAACCCTATCAAATCATCGTATCCAATTGGTTAAGTATATTCAAGCGGTTCATGACTTAACCCTATCAAATCATTGCGTCCAATTGGTTAAGTATATTCAAGCGGTTCATGGCTTAACCCGCCCACGTATCATGCTAAGTTGGTTAAGTATTATCTATATGTTCAAGTTGACTTAACCCTGCCACGTGTCATGTTATATTGGTTAAGTGTCATTAATCTAGCCATATTACTTAACCCACCCATTGGTCTGATTAACTATTATGTTGGTTAAGCCTACATTAGTAAGTTTTACATGTTCTTAACTCATACCGGTTAGGTCCACATTTACATGCCAAATTTCCATGTCATCCCACCTAACTCTCTAACCATACCCACGTCTTATTATGGTTAGTATTCCTTAATTCATTCATTATGACGAACGAATCATGACCTCTCACATTAGAACGTGCATTTTGTGGCCACTGGATTTGCCGGGCGGTTCCAGGCAGATTTACACCACAAACTGGGTCTAATCTCGTGTCATAAATCGTTACGCCTACAATTCGACCTTCGACCTCTCACATTAGACTGACACTTTGTGGCTACTGGATTTGTCGGGCGGTTCCAGGCAGATTTACACCACAAACTGAGTCTAACCTCGTGTCAAAGGTTCATTTATGATCGTATTCCACCCAAAAACCCAATATCAGTTCATGTGTTTAACATATAGAAATGTTCATGTTCGTGTTCAAGTCAATTATCCAATACACAGTCATTTTTATGTTTCAAATTCCCAACTTTACATATTAATAAACATATGCCCAAGTTCCAAAATTACATGCCAATATATATATATATATATATATATACCCAATCCTAGTCAGTTTACATACGCCCAATTCTTGCCTATTACATGTATGCCAGGTTTATGCCATTTTACCCATATCAAGTTCTAGCCAAGATTACATGTATTAAGTTTTATACCCAATAAACACAAATCATGATTCATGATGCAGTTATCCCAAACTATAATCTTTTTATTCAAATACATGTCAGTTTCCCAAGTTCATAATACATGTTTATGCCAATTATCAAGTTTACAATCGCTTTCATGTTCAAATTCTCAATTCTACATATGCCTAATTAACATAAGCCCAATCTTTTGATTTAAACTTACATAGTCCCAAACTCGTGATTTAATTTACATGCTAATTCATGTATGCCCACTTCATGCCATATTATTTACATGTTATATATATACCAAATCTCATGTTACATTACATAGATCCTGTTTGTGCCAAATTCCATGTATATAATATTTATGCAATTTTTTTCATAACAAGATTATACCAAAATTTACAGATCACGCCCAAACTTGCAAATACAATGATAATATCCAATTTCATGTTGCCAATTATTACATCATATTCATATAGGCAATAATCCCATAATTCCCCCATATGTATATCGTACACAAATCGCGATTTTGGGCCAAGGTCCGAAATTGACCAAGGTTTATGAAAGAAAATAAATTGGGGAAGATAGAAATTGAATAAAAATGAGATTAGAGGAAAACATCGCCGTAGGCATAAATATTACAACTTGATGATAACGTCATTATGAATCAAGAAAAATGCTGAATAGATCATAAACTTGTCATGAGCATAAAGATAGACAAGTCCCAAAACACAAGATTCAAGGAGCAACAGAAATAGATTAGAATCGATAAACATACTTAAATCCAATTCCACTTCATTCCGTGACCATATTATAATTAAATGTTTAAATCTAAAAACAACTAGAACTTACAGAGCATGGCTAATGAATTAAGAGCTGAATTTGTTGTAAAAATGTCGCGGCGTTGTTAATTTATTGTCTTGAATCATTGTAGAAGCCTTGTTCTTTGGATTGATTTGAGTTTGAATGTTTGTACTTTGATTTGGAGACGACGGCCATGGTTCAAGAGGTATTTTAGCATCATAATGGTGTAAGAATGATTTGATATGAATTAGGTTAGGTCTAAGGGTGTTTTTATAGGTGTAGCAACTAGTTTAGGCCCTTAGATTAACCCTAGAATCAATCCGGACCATCAAAACACGTCTCAGACTTCAAAAATGAGTTCTGGGTCAAAACAGGTCGTCCAGGTCGACCTGTAAGGGGGGGGGGGAGGTCGACACTATGGTCGACCTGGGGGGTAGGTCGACCCTATGATCGACCTGGGGGGGTAGGGGGGTAGGTCGACCCTATGGTCGACCCCCTGGTCCAGTGCTGCCTGAAAACTGCTGAAACTTGTACAGGCCATAACTTCTTCATCCGGACTCCGATTTTCGAAAACTCGGACTCTATTTCATATAAAATTTCGAGTTGAACGCAATGGGGTAACCCGTTTCCCTTGATTCTGATTTTAAAATTTAATTCTGCCTTGATTTCTTGTTTTAACATGTTATAAAAATACGGGTTGTTACATTCTCCCCTCCTTAAAGGATTTCGTCCCCGAAATCTTCAAGTTAAGAATGTGTCCTACCATCCAATCATCCATCTACTCAATCATCAATCACAGGCATCCATTGTCCTTAAGAGATTTCTAATGCTGTATGAATATATGCAGAAAGTGTGTGTATATGTTCCTTATCTAATGCAAATGATCAGGCCTGATTGATCTTCTTAATGCAAAATATGTTTAGTGCAATGAGTCCAACATGTACGCAAATAGTCCTAGTCACATAAACACTATATGTGTGCACAAACATCCGTCCATATGCAACATCCACATGATAACACATTTAATTTCATCCATAAACAAGTATAAACACTCATGCATATGCAATATGAAAGGTGACGGAGCCGATCTAGTGCCTAATGTGTGTTCATGCATCCACGAGCAACAATAGCAACCACTTGCAACCATCAACCATAACATGTCTCAAACACATGTTTACACCCAGTTGTTCCTACTTAAAGATATAGTCGAACGATAGAAGCAAGTAAAAACTTTGTGCCCATTAGGCAATGTCAAAACTGGAAATCTATGTCACATATATACAGATTAGGAGAAGAACTCCCTAAGCACCAGCCCCAAAGACCGAAATCAATATCAGACTGATACCCAAACAACTGACCAACCAATATATATGTTTCTAGGAAACTAAGCATGATGGACTTCTTTTTGGTCACAAGAAATCCCTTCCTAAGACCAACCCATATCCTATAAAACCCAAAAAGTTTAGTCAACCCAACGGACACCCACAAGCCCCAACATGTATTGCTAACAGATAAGTCATACTCCCTATGGAGTTTGCAACAGAAATAGGATTGAGAATAGGACCGAGAGGATATACATAAAAGATAACATACAAGTAAGCTCTACAGGAAAAGTGGGATCAAGGATATACTCTTAAAAAGAGATATGATGCGCATGTCTAATCTTCAATCTTCTAAGTCGTATTTCCTTGAGCTTAACTCCATTGTGCTTTGACCGTCTTTAACTTCACAATTTCGTAGTTCCTTAATTCTTGTTCCCAGAATATGAGTTGGAACTCATTCCACTGTCGCCTCTCATTCCACTTTCACTTATTCTCTTTCTAGTATACCCGATTCAAACATAACTGCGTACTCATGGTTTCGTGCAAGCTCTCCAAAATTTTCTAGTGAATCCTGGATCTCATTCACTTACTAGAAGGTATTCCACATAAATGAATTATCTCTTGAAAATAAACATATGCCAACCATGTTGCCAAGTGTACTTACTAAGGTGATTTTCTATAACTCATGCATAAGCGAAATGAACCATCCGCCTTAGTGGCGAACACTACTCGAGCGGATCGATAAATGTATCAAGAGATTCTAGGTAACTAAACATGGCAGAACCCTGAGGGTTACACTAGACTTCGAGGGCATTACCAAGGCAAGTCAAGCGTCTAACTACCCACTTTTCATACTCGAGAATGGTACCATTTCTGGACAACCACTCCATCCCTAGAATCAACCCATAGCCCAAAAACATAAGCTTTACTTCTAAACTCAACACTTAGTATAGACATTCTCAAATCCAAACAAATCATGAATAAATGAGCCGATTCCCTAACAGGATTTGAGACAAAAATGGGATCCTCTACTACGCTAGTACTAAGGTGCAGAGACTCAACCATCGAAGTAGAAATAAAAAGGATGCGATGTACCATAATCAAAAAGGGTACGAACAGGATAGAAAGATAAACTAGGCTTTCCTACAGAAACATTTCTACCTTCTTGTTCTGAGCCTCTTTCGCCTTAACCACCCTTATCCCCTCTTATTAAACATGTTAATAGGTCTCTCGAGAACTACCTCCATCGCACAGCAACCCTTCAAAGCTTGAAATAAGGTTAGTCGCAGATGGAACTAATGTGACTACAGATGGAGGAAAGAAAGGAAAAGGGATTCAAACAAGGAAACAAAGGATAATGCTAATGGCCTTTGGGGAATATGCCTTTCGTAAAACAAAAATTTTCTTTAGAAAAATGCTTCTTTGTAAACGTTTTGAAAACTAGTTCAGAAGGTTTTAAAAAGCTTTTGCCCAGTCTGGTAATCTTCTGCTCTGATACCAAATGTAGCACCCCACCTCCGCTAGGGTCACTCACAAAGGGAATGCACTAGCTTTGGTGGAGCATTATCTAGGTAAACATACACAAAAATATTACAAGACAGAATATATAAAACAACGGAAGAAGAACCAAATTTCATTGCTTTAAAATCTAGAAAGGTCTAAAGCCTTTTACATCAAAATGCTACTAAATCCATTACATCGAAATCTGTCTTGCAATAGTAAAGAAGCATTAAAACCATAGTTATATATCATTCCCCAAGTAAAACAGCAAAGCAAGCCATAGCCAAGAGAAATCCAAGCAGTACATGAAAGAGCCTTGGAGCTTGGTAATATCCGAACTAAGCTGTATTCCCACCCTGCGAACTTGGGGGGGGGGGACGAAAGAAAAAGAGGCGAAACAAACTGGGTCAGTCACAAAAACTGAGTAAGTCCTAGTGGCTTTCTGCATAAAAACAGGTGAAGATAATATGGCAGGAATAAACTGAAAGTAAACATAAGCATGATGACAAGGTAAGCTACAGGCACGGTGAATCAAGTATAACATTGCAAGGTTTCTATTAAGTATAACATCGCAAGATTTCTAAGCTTCACCATTCCACTATTTTCTTTGATTTCCTATATTCTCTGCACCAACTATACTAGTACCCCAACCCGTATCATCCTTTCCATGTATATGTACAGTCCCTTGCCGTATATCGTACGGGTTTCATCACGTATTTCTATACTACTTCAACGTAGTGCCACCATTCTTGAAATCGTTTGGACCGCCACCCTTGTTCTGGCTAGGTTTCCTTATCATGAACTATCGCGTGTTCAACTAGGATTTATGCCACCTAGGACCACTAGGGATTATGCTACTTATTGAACGTTTTCTAGATTCGATTGGGGTTTATGCCACCTAGGACCACTAGGGATTATTCTACCAAACGAATTCCACGTAACGATCTATTCATCGATCGGCTCCCGTACAAGTCCTAGCTCGTTCATGTGTCTGTGTCATACGTCCCAATCACGAAATGTAGTCACCTGTGCTAGGTCCACCATAGGGTGTATCAAGCCCTAGGGTGCCAACCACCGACACGAATCAAGCACGCACAGTGTAAACCTACTGATGCCCAATGCCTGCTTTTTCAACTCCGGAATACGTGCACGACCATAGTCCGCCTGAACCTACAATGGCGCACCAACTCAGTCGTCGTTCTGGTCGCTTACAATCAGCCCAGTAATCGTGCCCACCCTGCCTAGTCCCAGGGTACCGTGATACATCTAGTGGGTTACTGCTGAAAAGGACCGCGTAACTAGGGTTTCCCTTCGGTAGGTTAAGTGTTGTCATTTAAATTCGAGACTTAACCCCATCAGTCTAGCATGTCAAGTTGGTTAAGTGTTGTCATTCAAGTTCGTGACTTAACCCGCCTACGTGTCATGTCAAATTGGCTAAGTGTTGTCGTTCAAGTTCATGACTTAGCCCTACGAATCATCTGTCAAGTTGGTTAAGTATATTCAAGCGGTTCATGACTTGACCCTATCAAATCATCGCGTCCAATTGGTTAAGTATATTCAAGCGGTTCATGACTTAACCCTATCAAATCATCGTGTCCAATTGGTTAAGTATATTCAAGTGGTTCATGACTTAACCCTATCAAATCATCGTGTCCAATTGGTTAAGTATATTCAAGCGGTTCATGACTTAACCCTATCAAATCATTGCGTCCAATTGGTTAAGTATATTCAAGCTGTTCATGGCTTAACCCGCCCACGTATCATGCTAAGTTGGTTAAGTATTATCTATATGTTCAAGTTGACTTAACCCTGCCACGTGTCATGTTATATTGGTTAAGTGTCATTAATCTAGCCATATTACTTAACCCACCCATTGGTCTGATTAACTATTATGTTGGTTAAGCCTACATTTGTAAGTTTTACATGTTCATAACTCATACCGGTTAGGTCCACATTTACATGTCAAATTTCCATGTCATCCCACCTAACCCTCTAACCATACCCACATCTTATTATGGTTAGTATTCCTTAATTCATTCATTATGACGAACGAATCATGACCACTCACATTAGACCGTGCATTTTATGGCCACTGGATTTGCCGGGCGGTTCCGGGCAGATTTACACCACAAACTGGGTCTAACCTCGTGTCATAAATCATTACGCCTACAATTCGACCTTCGACCTCTCACATTAGACTGACACTTTGTGGCTACTGGATTTGCCGGGCGGTTCCGGGCATATTTACACCACAAACTGAGTCTAACCTCGTGTCAAAGGTTCATTAATGGTCGTATTCCACCCAAAAACCCAATATCAGTTCATGTGTTTAACATATAGAAATGTTCATGTTCGTGTTCAAGTCAATTATCCAATACACAGTCATTTTCATGTTTCAAATTCCCAACTTTACATATTAATAAACATATGCCCAAGTTCCAAAATTACATGCCAATTTATATATATATACACACACACACACACACACACACCGCCCCAATCCTAGTCAGTTTACATACGCCCAATTCTTGCCTATTACATGTATGCCAGGTTTATGCCATTTTACCCATATCAAGTTCTAGCCAAGATTACATGTATTAAGTTTTATGCCCAATATACCCAAATCATGATTCATGATGCAGTTATCCCAAACTATAATCTTTTTATTTCAATACATGTCAGTTGCCCAAGTTCATAATACATGTTTATGCCAATTATCAAGTTTACAATCGCTTTCATGTTCAAATTCTCAATTCTACATATGCCTAATTAACATAAGCCCAATCTTTTGATTTAAGCTTACATAGTCCCAAACTCGTGATTTAATTTACATGCTAATTCATGTATGCCCACTTCATGCCAAATTATTTACATGTTATATATATACCAAATCTCATGTTACATTACATAGATCCTGTTTGTGCCAAATTCCATGTATATAATATTTATGCAATTTTTTTCATAACAAGATTATACCAAAATTTACAGATCACGCCCAAACTTGCAAATACAATGATAATATCCAATTTCATGTTGCCAATTATTACATCATATTCATATAGGCAATAATCCCATAATTCCCCCGTATACATATCGTACGCAAATCGCGATTTTAGGCCAAGGTCCGAAATTGACCAAGGTTCATGAAAGAAAATAAATTGGGGAAGATAGAAATTGAATAAAAATGAGATTAGAGGAAAACATCATCATAGGCATAAATATTACAACTTGATGATAACGTCATTATGAATCAAGAAAACTGCTGAATAGATCATAAACTTGTCATGAGCATAAAGATAGACAAGTCCCAAAACACAAGATTCAAGGAGGAACAGAAATAGATCAGAATCGATAAACATACTTAAATCCGATTCCACTTCATTCCATGACCATATTATAATTAAATGTTTAAATCTAAAAACAACTAGAACTTACAGAGCATGGCTAATGAGTTAAGAGCTGAATTTGTTGTAAAAATGTCGCGGCGTTGTTAATTTATTGTCTTGAATCATTATAGAAGCCTTGTTCTTTGGATTGATTTGAGTTTGAATGTTTGTACTTTGATTTGGAGACGGCGGCCATGGTTCAAGAGGTATTTTAGCAGCATAATGGTGTAAGAATGATTTGATATGAATTAGGTTAGGTCTAAGGGTGTTTTTATAGGTGTAGCAACTAGTTTAGGCCCTTAGATTAACCCTAGAATCAATCCGGTATCAAAACACGTCTCAGGCTTCAAAAATGAGTTTTGGGTCAAACAGGTCGACCAGGTCGACCTGTAAGGGGGGAGGTCGACACTATGGTCGACCTGGGGGGTAGATCGACCCTATGGTCGACCTGGGGGGGGGGGGGGGGGGGTAGGTCGACCCCCTGGTCCAGCGCTGCCTGAAAATTGCTGAAACTTGTACAGGCCATAATTTCTTCATACGGACTCCGATTTGCGAAAACTCAGACTCTATTTCATGCAAAATTTCGAGATGAACGCAATGGCATAACCCGTTTCCCTTAATTCTGATTTTAAAATTTAATTCTGCCTTGATTTCTTGTTTTAACATGTTATAAAAATACGGGTTGTTACAAACTCCATATTTGAAAAGACAAAAATAGATTTTTATCGAAATTAACTAGTTTTGAACTAGAATAATAATTTATTTATTTTTAAATAAATAAATTGGATTTGAAAGTGTTTTAAAAGTAACCAGAAGTTTCAATAATTGAATTGGAATGGAATGCGATTCTGGGTTTATAGTGAACCGTGTTTTAAATGACATTGGTTCTTTAACCTAGTTAAATACAGGATATGATTTCCCGAGTTAAACAATCATTGATATTGATTTTTGGGAAGATTAAAACCAGCTGGGGTTTTAATGAATCTTTAATTAGATTGAAATGGTCGAGAATGGAGTATCACCAGTTTTGCTCCAGGCGATAGTTAAATCTTTAATTAGATTTGAACGTGAAATGGTAATTGAATTTACCGATAACACCGTGGTGTTAGATATGAAGTATTACCAGTTTTACTTCATGGGATGAATAGGTTGGGACTGGGAAATAAAATAAATGATTACTTCATGTGGTTCGATAATCCCGACTAGTTTGGATAAACCATAATTTGGTTTGAATCGATATTCAAAGGAAGATTAAAGAATAAATTTAAAGAATTTATCTTTGATAAAATTAATGGGAACCTTTCCCAAAGAATAAGAATATTTGAATAAAAGAATATTCTGAATTAGTTTCAATAATTGAATTGGAATGGAATGTGATTTTAGGTTTATAATGAACCGTGTTTTAAATGACATTGGTTCTTTAACCCAGTTAAAGACATGATATGATTTCCCAAGTTAAACAATCATTGATATTGATTTTTGGGAAGATTAAAACCAAATGGGGTTTTAACGAATCTTTAATTAGATTGAAATGATCGAGAATGGAGTATCACCAGTTTTGCTCCAGGCGATAGTTAAATCTTTAATTAGATTTGAACGTGAAATGGTAATTGAATTTACCTATAACACCGTGGTGTTAGATATGAAGTATTACCAGTTTTACTTCATGGGATGAATAGGTTGGGATTGGGAAATAAAATAAATGATTACTTCGTGTGGTTCGCTAATCCCGACTAGTTTGGATAAATCATAATTTGGTTTGAATCGATATTCAAAGGAAGATTAAAGAATAAATTTAAAGAATTTCTCTTTGATAAAATTAATGGGAACCTTTCCCAAAGAATAAGAATATTTGAATAAAAGAATATTCTAAATTTGAATGAGGCATATGTTGTGTTTGTGTAGCACTTGTTCATTATGTACGCGAGTTATTCAGAAAGACCAAGTTTATCCCATTCTGAATAACTGATTCGACATGGTGTCAAGAATGAAGACGGTGGTTGAAGACCGGAGGTCTTCACATCGTTTGGGTGATTACTGATGATCTTGATTGGGCTGTACACCCAAGAGGAGGGAATCCGTTGGTGATCGTCTAGACGTACTTGGAGATCGATGTATATGCAAGGTACAAGGTGCCTCCGGTTTCGTTCAGACCCAGAACAAACTTGTAAATGGACTGTGTGTCTGACATTGGATTTTATTCTGTGTGATTGATTTCTATTAAATATATATCTGTAATGGCGGGGGATTTTCGACCCAGAAAATCAACATAATTACGCTGTCAATTTCTCTAGCATTGAAAATACCGGGACATTAATAGAAGAATTTAGAGGATGAGATAGAAAAGATAGAACTAATAGAATAGAAGAAGAAGAAGATCACAACTGAACAGAATCAGAGTAAGCACGAAACTCACAGCGGAATAAATAAATTGTATTATAACATAACTTTGAAATACAAAATCTGAATTTGTACTTACATATCATATCAGAGTACAACTCACATATATCACAGTGGAAATAATCTCTAACTAATTATTGGTGAAGCCTTCTATTTCCAGCTCCTCCAAGTGAATCTGCAAAGCCTGAAACACTTGACTGCCCGTACAAATTTGGGCACCCAAGAGTTTAGGGAAAACACAAACAAAATAAACTCTGGGTCAGTCATGGGACTGGTGTGAGTAAATTCCAACCATACTGTTTTACTTTGAAAATCCTTTTGAAACAAAAGATAATAGTAAGACCAGCCCACACATAAACATGGATGGTTTTTACCTTATAATCCAAAAAACTTTGATATCAAACCGCAGTGATATTATAATAATGTCTACTCAATTAAATAGTCAAGTAGAAGAACGCTTGCATCTCACGTTCCACATATATGTAGTCTAAAATAAAAAACCGCAGGGCACTTATTGGAGATTGGATTCCAACAGACAAGGTATGGGAGCACCTTCTGATCAGTGTACTCTAAAGGGGATACACTCAGGGTTCAACAAGAACGTCTTGCAACCCGGCCACACATGACCGCTCACTCATTTAGCTTGAGTGTCGCGAATATATTGCTACCATGGTTGTAGGCCATCCAACCGTCATCCGAAGATACAGAATCGAAAAGAAGTATAAATATGGATTTTCTCTAGATCGGTGACAATACACCCTGCTTGGGGATGACCCAACTAGCCATGCTGCCTAGCCCAACTTCTGTTACTTCCCGGTTGTGAGGCTAGAGGCTACGTCTATCTTTAGAACATCTGATCACCATTCACTTTGAATGTCACATTGTCAAATCCGTAATCACACATTGATTACACAAATGCACACTGGGTGTAGAATAAAGAGAAGTTACCTTCTCCCCACCAACTTGGTATATTCGTAAAAATCAACAGTGTGACCGTTGGAAATACTCTGTCAGACACTCGTCCATACAAGTTGTCCTGGGACTGGACAAACAGAAAGCACCATTCTGGAACTGGACGACCCTTGCATTTAACTCCATCTTCAATTTTCTTCAGCATAATATAATTCGCAGCGCTTATGTCTATACGGAGTGGTTTCAGATAACATATCCAACCGGTCTCTCCGTATTGACAACGATGGTCAAAACACTTCGATAGTCGGTTATTTAACTATCGAAGTAAAACAACATTCATTCAAATGTATCAGTAGACATCACACAAACACGGGTACTTTTTATTTAACATTCGTTTTTATTATTCGAATTCCCATATCTTGCCAGATATTTCACAAATCCCGTTATATCCTTTTTACACTTCTTGGAAAACATTTCCAGTTGTTATAAACTCTTATTCTCTCATGTTCCGGAGAATATACATTATTCACGTTCGAACTATTTCCATTAATTTCACATTCTTTATTTCTATACTTGGATAATCTACCCTATTTACATTGGAAAATATTTCCAATTTCATTTTAACCTTTTAATCGGCCCCACGTTCACTTTTAAAACATTGTTCACTTTGAAATGTGAATACCATCCTTTATTATAGAAATCTAAACACCTGTATCAAATAACTTCTTTATTTAGAAAATCAATACCATTATCTCGCTTACCGAAATCTCTTTCATACTTTATATTCCCAATCCACTTTATAAACTCTGTTCTTTAAGACAACTTCTTATCAGGTTTATAACTAAACACTGATTACATATCCTATTATAATTTATTGGTTTAAGCTAAGTATTAACGATCCTAGATTATAATTCCTAAAATATTTTATTTTTAATACATTTGACATCGTCGAATTCTAGTTCCAAATCCTAATGGTTAAATTCTAATCACATTTCGAACATCGAAATGCTGCCATCGTTTTCTAACATGATTCCCTAATTCCCTTTCTAACTCATTCTCATATTTCTTTAAACCGACGTCGTTACTTATCACTTTAGACTAAGTGGATTCCAAACCAAATGTTTTCATTCCCTAGGAAGTGCTGCTATATATAAAAATCCTGCTTAAGTTTGGTTAACAGCGTTAATTTATCGCGACAGTTCAAAACTTGTCATACGCTGTAATATTCTCCTTTATAACTAATCTTGACATAACAGTCACGCTTAATCCTAATCAACAGCATTTATTTTATCGCTATAGTTCTAAGACTTGCAATACGCTGCCATATTCCCTTTATACTAATCTTGACATAACAGTCGCGCTTAAATCTAGTCAACAGCGTTTATTTTATCGCTATAGTTCTAAGACTTGCAATATGCTGCCATAGTCCCTTTATACCAATCTTGACATCTCTTTCCGCCACAAACTGATATCGTCCCTCGATAATAGTGAAGCCGTTCAAGTTGGGGTATTTTATTTACCTCTCAGACCTTGATCGACAACGTTCTTACCTTAGAACAGAAATAAGTTGTACTCTAATCCCTTATTACTTATAATATACATTAAATCGTATTTCCTTGTTTTATAGCTATCTATATTAAATATTTGCTCTTCGCTTCAACTTTATTCCATCAGTAACTTTGTTAACTGATTTTTCTACTTCTTACCATGGGATTAATATAATTAATCTAACAATATTTATTTACTGTTTATTTTAAAATAATTATCCCAAATTATTTTCTTGTCGGATAATTACAGCTTCATACTTATTTAACTAAATAATCGTTTATATTTACTTTATAAAACGAACTATAAAATACTAATTTATAATAGAACTTCTATTATAATTCAAACATCGCTTTAATTATAAAAATATAATTTTTTATAATTAACTTCGTTGATTTGCCTGACGGCCAATCACTTCTTAACAAAACGATGGTTTTACGGTCGTCTGTTACCACTTTCTTAATCGATATCGTTTATTGATTTATCGAAACAGATGTTGAATTTCCGTTCAACATCAATATTCACATGGGGTTTTAAATATAATTCGGGTTCAAACAGTGCATACAAAACAAACAGTACATATAAATATCGAGGAATCTGGTCGGATTCCTCCAACCGGCTTCCGCATCCACAGATGTCAGTCATCACAATTTACACTAACTCTATACTAGGGAATATTCTAATCATTGGAATCAGTGTCCAACCGATGATGTGTACATATGCAACGATATATAATATTCAACCAAATTAATTGTAATCTACCTAATCGACCACCACACAGCATTCAAACAACATTAAAATATATATAATTAAAATAATTTAAAATAGATCAGAGTTAGTGAATTTACTCACCTTTGCGCATTAACCGTTAAATAACGATTTGCGTCAGCTGATTTGAATCAGACGTTTGATTTTGCCATACATATAACCGAGCTCCGAATGGTTCCAAATCAGTTCCACTGGGTAGTCTGCGCCTAACGCAACAAACAGTGCTCGGTTCTGCGCCGCTTCTTTCTAGTTCCACTTACCGACTCTCTTCCCTTTCTACACAGGAAGCCCACTTCTCCGTCATGTACGTGCACCGTATTTGTTCCCAATAACGTCCATTCTTCTGACGTGAGCAGTTCGCACTGATGAACTCGGTCTCCGACTTTCACTCATGTATTCAGCTGGCCGACGTCAGTTTGGAGTTTCTTGGATCCACCAGCAAACGCAGGCGAGCTCCACTCTTTCACAACAATCAAAACTGCTCATACCCAACTTCTTGCCAACCCTTACTATGTCATTCACACCACTGCACCTTCCTTTACTTCAACTCACGGATGCCGCTCCTCTTTACAACTCCGCGGCGTCTCCTCCCATCAAACCGACGCCTTCAGACGAGGTCCGACCATCCACAACTTCCCTACCACTTCTCTCCTATTACACGTGAAAAGAAATCAATCCGCATGCTACAACATGCAAACTCCACCATGTACATTTGTGTCCGCAACTACACCTTCCAAAATATATGTGTGAGCGTGACTTCCTCCTGATAATAACTCAGCTCCACACTTCTTACTAAATACATATAGCACGTTCAACAATACCCCATCTCTCCTCTATCATCAAATACTCCACTGTCTTCACTATATTTACATGCAAATCTCACCTCCATTTCACTCGTTAATGCACCAAGCTTCTATGCAACAACCAACTTTCCAATTCCACACCATGTTCTTACAGCCTGAAGGCCCCCCCACCATGCACAACCGATAACTGGCGACATATGTTTCAGAAGAACCCACCAATACATGCCATGCCATCCACTTTCTCTCTCTTCTTTGTATTCTCCCTACCCAGTACCAAGACCAACCCCAAACGTTAATCCCTGCTTCCAGTTTTTGGTCTCATCTTTCCTTGTTTTCCCATCGTTATAGTATACGCCCATTTAGCTCGACCCGACAGCCAAACCACACCACCATTCTCCATTCACAGGCCATCTCCCTTGAACTGTGTTGCTCCGACAACTCCACACGCACCACAAATGCTCCCGTACTCCTTCCTCTTCTTCTCAGGTATATCCACGTATTGCTTTATGAAAATAAAACTGAATGAACCATTCCTCTTTTCCTTTAAATAACTCGAGCCCGGAATTCATGAAATCCCCTGAGCCAATCCCTCACCTTCACGCCTCTTCTAACAACGGATAAACCCATCGCCTTTTTGGTTGCTTCATTTGTTTTCGAAAGGAAGAGAAAGGATGTATACTGTCTATTAGAAAGAGAGGAAGAACGAGGCAAGGATTTATATTTTATAATGTTTTCCCGAGATCTGGTTTTTCGTTCTTTTCTGTATGAAGAGGAGAGGGACAATCTGGTTTATTTATACACTTGAGCAGATATTTTATTTATTTATTAATATACGTAGGGAGTGGTTCAACATAACGTAGGGTATGGACGAGCTAGATATTAGGGTAAAGCCTGCATTTAATTTGATTAATGCCGCAAGTAATAGGGTAGCTTTAGGGGTATGGTTTGTTGAATGCAAGGGTATGGTGTGTTTTGCTTCAGCAGAAAGAAATAGGGGTAGATCATGGTGTACACGTTTTAGGGTAGGTAGAACAGTCCATGGTATGGCACTTGAAAGGAAAATACATAGATTAGGTAGATCCAATTTCCCAAAACAATAGCTGCGTTTAGGTATCAACGTGTATATGTATTTTGTCTACGTTACCACTTGATTTGCTTTCTCAAGAGACCAATAATTTGCCTATTGTATATTTACTATGTACTATATCCAACGTATAATCATCGTGTGAAGTTGTTTGCTTTGTTTCAGCCTTTTCTTTTGTATGTGTTTGTTTTAAGTTACAAACAAAAGTTTGGCATTCATTATATAAAATTTCATCCACTAACGGACCACTATCGACGAAATCAAGAATGCCGTTGCGACAAGCAAAGTGCCACGATCTCAAAAATATAATAATACCGGTAGATTGATTCATATTTTGAAACCCCGAAATATCGATATAGGGTGCAAAATACTCAAAATAAAAATTGCATATTTAATTAATTAAAAATTGAAGTAAAATTCTAAAAATTAAATTATCACTATGTCTCTAAAGAACCTTGTCCCGATTTGCAACTGATATCAAGTTATATTCAGATAACCGTTACGGTCGATATACGATTTCATAGCGACTTTCTGAATATTTGATTTGGACATATCTTGCAATCTACACAACGAAATCTTGGTTTTTCACTTCTGTTAGAAAGATACGGTTCAACAGATTCCAACGTTTCTTGTTTCGAACAAATCCGATTTAAAATGAGTCCTGTACACTCAGTTGAAGTTCAAAACGTTAATTTACGAACTGCCGCGTTATTACGGGCTCGATTATATTAAATATATATTTTTATACGTTCAACTTCATTTTAATTAATATATAAATCCACTTATATTAGAAATCTCATATTTAAACTGATTTAAATATTCAAATATAAACCGACAAAAATGCGGGACGTTACAATATCTGTTTGGCGGCGGAGAATTTATTCTCTTGCTTAACGCTCTTCTCTGAGACGTACGAGCTCAGGGGTTATATATTGATGGATATCAATCGCATGGAGTGAATTTCCCGTGTGGCATGCCTAAGTGGCAATTGATCAAGGCTTCTATTGAAAAGCAAAGTCTTGTGGTTGATGATCAAAGCACCGCCTGTGTGGCATAGCTTTGTGTAACGTTGATTCGCGAGCCTCACACCCTGGTTGTGAACAAGAAATGGGAGAGGACATCAGGGAGGGCATGCGTTTCCTTCTAGCTAGGGTGGTGTCAGTGACCTACCAGCCCTGACATTTATATTATTTTCACCTGTGTGGTTGTTGTTGTTGTGAGGCGCCTCAGATATATCGGTGACTGTATGGAGCCGATGGAGTCATTTGGCTCATTTAAGCCCCAAAGGGCGGGGAAACGCAGTGTTCAGGCATAATAATCCACATCGGTGGACCGGCCCTGACGATCCAAGGGGCAGTTGCGGTTGTTCCAAAGGGGCGGGCTAGAGGCTCTCGAATCGGTTGAGGACGATCCCTTGCCTCGGTTCATAGATGGAAATCCAATTTCCAAATACATGACTTTGCGGTTTTATTTGTAGAGCCTATATGGCGACATGATATATGGTACCCATGCCGTCTATGATTGATGTTTATGATTGAAATTCTTTTGACACTATACACTTATAATAGTATCAAATGATTTGTTTTTAACGTACCAAGCATGTTTGGCTATTATAAGGGAAACCCTATCCTCCGGCTTGTGTTGCATTATGTAATGGGACCTGGGTCTTATAATAGCTTCATTTTTCCAAAAAGCATTGCGTTGTTTTGTTATATGCACTGGTATTCTTGGGAGGAAACCCGTTCCGTGTTATACGGCGTGGTCCCTTGATATATCTGATTTAAAGTAAAGTTTTAAATAACTGTTTTAGTTCTCACACCAGTCACATGACTGACCTAGAGTTTATTGTTTTAACCTAAACTCTGGGTGCCCCTATTTTTCGACACGGGCAGCTAGTAGTTTTGGTTTTGCAGATTTATATTCACAGGAACCTGGTTTACAGCTGGAACGATATCCGGAAAGCTCTGTATCCATATATCTCTTTCAGTTGTGTGTTGTATTATTTTTCCGCTGCGATGTATTTAAATGTAATTTAAATCTCTGATATTTTCTGTGTAATATTTATTCATACTCTGTATATTCTTGTATTCTGATGAATTGTTGTAAAAAGCAATGAAATGTTCTTCTGTTTGCATTCCAATTTGTCGTGTTCTCAAAACAATCCGGGGTTTCGAACGGTCTTGGTCAGTTTATCGATCGATTCAGATCGAGCGAAATTCCTTTTCGTTACAGTTGGTATCAAAGCTTTGGTTTACAAAGCTCGAGAACAAGACATGTTAGAACCATACGAAAGAATTCATCAGAGATTGGATTAGTAATATCCAATAAGAATGACTCGTTAGAGATGGGATCAGTAGAATCCTAGAACGAGTGTGAAGAGTGATATTTTGAAAATAAAACTGAAAGCAAAATTTGTTTTGAAAATCTAAATCAATTATTCGTATTTGATTATTTATTTGTGTTGATTTGGACAATCCAGTATATAAAGATTTTGAGTATACGTCTGATCCACGTATATTTGAAGTTTTAATATATTGGATAGATATAGAATCAGACTCTAGTCGCCCAGGGATGAAACTATTGATGACTATATAGCATCAGTAGTTTGTGTCCGAGTTTCGAAAGTGGGATTTCTATATATTTCCAATTGACTGGTGTGAGAACCAAAACTAGATAGGGCCTATTGTTGTGATTTGGCACCAAAAATGTGATTTTTGGCTATATATCAAAGTTATGAATTTGAAATGATAATCAACTAATTGATTGCTGGTTGGGTTGTTTGATTATTGTTTGATTAATTAAATGTTGAATATTTAGCCAAATTGAACCAAATAGTGAGTCGTATTGAAAATTAGTCGCATTTGCATACATATACATGTACTTACATTGAACAGGTCAGAGCAAAGAGGCTAGAGCAGAAGAATAAAATTGTTTTGCCCGACAAATAGGTGCATGTTTACAAATTTATTGGGTTTTGATGATTTTATGAGCCGATTACTAGCCGCTTGGCTGTTTCTTTTTCTTTTTGGGTTGATGAGGGCCATGGGAGGCTATTTGAAATATCCCAAAGTCCCCAGTGCAGGGGAGGTTATGGCAAAAAAATTTGAAAATTTAGGGTGTTAGCCAAATTTTTGAAAAATTTGAAAAGTTCTTAGAAACTGAAAAGTTGAAGAACTTAAGCCGTAATGAAAATAATGAAAATTGAGTTGATTAGTTAAACAACTTTCGGCTTCGTTCCTTTTCGGGGACGAAAAGTTTTAAGTGGGGGAGATTGTAATAACCTGGAAATCCGAGCCAATTTAAAATTTTATTTTGGCAATTTTGACGAATTTTGAATATTTAAAATGAATTATTTTAAATAATAACGACGAGAAATTTATTTTGAATAGAATTCTAACGTATATATTTATATAGATTGTCGTTAGAATATAAATATTTTATTTTAAATATAAAAGGAATTGAAAATGGCGCGGTAGTTCGAAAATTCGATTTCAAAGTTCAAATGGATGTACAGGATTCAAAATAAACCGGATTTTAGCGAAACTAAAAATATTAGAATCTATTTGAGAATATCTTTCCAACGAATCCGAAAAATCAAAATTTCATAGCGGGAATCAAAAGGTACGCCCAGTTGAAAATTCAGAATAGTCGCTATGGAATTCTGGCCCTTAAAAATGGAAATTTTGCAAACGACCTCGGTTTTCGACGAAACTTATCGCTAGATTCCAAAATTCGTAATTTTTCAAATCAATATGTGAGCGTGGCGAAGGAAAACGCGTTTGACCAGTTTCAGTTGATTTTAATCGATTGGGAAATGGCCATTTTTCAAACGGTCTCAGAATTCGACGAAATTAGTTTTGTTAGGACCGTATCGTCAATACGAAGCTAGAAATATTTTTTTTGGAATTTTTAGGTTAGTGTGTGGCCCCGGTAAATTGAAATGTGCGTTCAAATTCAATATGTAGATTTATATTTTGATTTTGGATGGAAACTGATTGAAACAACCGAACTGGCTTACGATACATACCCCATTGTGTTCGGAATGGGGGTAATTAGCTATGGACGACAGTCTGTGGGTTTGATTTTGAGTTCGAAATAAAAATTTACTTTATGGAATAAATAAAATAAAATAAAAATAAATCCTTTTTCACTTAATCCCCCCCTCAATTCCATTTTCAACGACCAAATTAGTTTTCCCCATTCAAGGAAAAATCTGATTTCCTCTTCGAAGAAAAAATGGCGATCGATGGATGGCCATCGCCATCGCGCCTCCACCTCCGAACCGCCACACCCTTCCTCCGCCTCTTTCTCCGTCGCCAGTCCAAGCTTCGCCACTCCCTCCTCAACTCGAGATCGCAGACCCCCTTCCGAACCCGCCAACCACCGCACCACCTTCACACCCTCCTGCGCCACCTCCAATCGAACCCAGCCACCACCATCTCGAGAGCCCCACCCCTCGCGAGAGTACACCGCGAAGTTCACCGCACCTCCAAGAAAAGAAAACCGACGCCTCTCCCCTCCTCAACGCGTCGCTGGCAGCACCATCGTCGCACGCCATTTCAAAGCTCCAGTAATCGAAAACCATGAGTTAACAGAGGAAAAGAAAGGTAATTTAAATTAATTATATTAGTTAAAGTTAATTAAAAACATGATTCTTATATAGAGTGATTTATAGAAAAAGAAAAACATAATCTTTACATAGATCTGATTTTTTATTTAGACAAAAATATAGTTTTTAGTTTTGTAAAAAAAATAGGGTCTTTAGTTATATAAAAATATAGTCTTTAGTTATATAAAAATATAATCTTTAGTCATATAAAAATATAATTTTTAGTTAGAATAAAAATGCGATTTTTTAGCTATAAAGATTCGATCTTTATGATATGAACATCGCTATAAAGATTAGAATTTTATTTATATTCATGTGGAGTAAAGATTAGATTTTTATATATATTCATGTGAGTAAAAAAAATTGATTCTTATATAGATAACATAGTGATAAAGATATGATTTTTATCGCTGAAAGAAAATATTTTTAGCAAGTTAAAAATATGATTTTTATACTTGTAGCGAAATAAAAATATGATTTTTATTATGAAGTTAGCTAAATATAATTTTTACTATGAAGACAACGATATAAAGAAGTGATCTTTATATATATTACATAAAGATAAAAATGTGATTTTTATTTATAAAGATCGTTGGTTAAAAATGTGATTTTTAATATGTACCGCGTGAAATAGATCTCGTTGGAAATACGGCGAAGATTTTCTACATATGAAGAATCGCGGTGTATTGGTTTAGCTAGTCGGTGAGAACTCCTCACCTTTAATTTATTTCTATTTTGAAATATATACTAGGATGCAGATGGTGCTTAGTAGCACCCGACATCCGTCGTCCACAGACCATGGATGGCTTGTTTGTTTGATGTGTTGTGAAAATTGATTGTGTGATGTGGATTGAATAAATATTTTATAGTTAAAAATATAATTTTTTAACGTGCATATAAAATAAATATTTATAAACAAATCGTATATACATTGATTTGAATGATATTGATTGGGACGATAAATTTTACACATCGTCCGACTGCACAAATAAAATCTGTGTTTGTTGATTTGAAACCCCACATGGGTATTGGGATGATATTTGAGTACACTAATCCCGATTGTTTAGTTGTATGTCAATCGATGGGTTGACAGACTGTGTAAGCGTTAATTATTTATATTTAATGCTTATACAGTTGTGTGGTGCACTCTGGATGATGGTTGATGATTTATCGTTGCTACATGTGTTGAAGAAAATCCATATAATTAACCTTATATGGTAATTGATTGGGCCTCATTCCGATTTGGAAAATAAGGAATATTATAAAAATAAATTCATGTGTTGAATAGAAAATAAATTCATGTGTTGAATAGAAAATAAATTCATGTGTTGAATAGAAATAAATTCATGTGTTGAATAGAATAAAAATTCATGTGTGGAATAGAATAAAAATTCATGTGTTGAATAGAATAAAAATTCATGTGTTGAATAGAATAAAAATTCATGTGTTGAATAATATAAATTCATGTGTTGAATAGAATAAATATTCATGTGTTGAATAGAATAAATATTCATGTGTTGAATAGAATAAACATTCATGTGTTGAATAAAAGCCATGTCGATTAGATTGACGCCATTTTGACGCAAACGATATTTATATTGATTATATTCGTTTTTAAAATGATTATAGAAAACGAAGTGATTTCAAAATATAACGTTTTGAAAATATTATCATTTGTATATCGATGATGTGGAATATTCAATTTTGACTCGAAATTGAATATGAAGTTGAAATCGTTTTGAATACGAATTTAAAACGATTTATAAAATACGTTTTGAAAGGAAATCGACGAAATATATATTATATATATTATATATATAATGGCCTGAATAGAACGCACCGCGTCGCGGTAGTTCGCGAATTTCGACCATTGACTTCGAATGGATATTACGGGAGATCCGACTGTCGGATTCTCCTAAAACAGGAACCGTTGGGTTCGTATTAAAAAGAGATTTCTAATGAATATTAGAGATTTGAAATCTAACGGTTGGATTTGGAATTATGTCCAAATCAAATTTGGAAAAGGTCGTTGTAAGTGCAGTTCGATGGCCGTTGATGGAAATCGACTGTACGGGCCTTGATAAAATTATTAAAAATAGTAATAATTTGTGTAGAATCATAAGAAACGATTTGGAAAGAATTGGGATGAAAAACTCCATATTTGAAAAGACAAAAATAGATTTTTATCGAAATTAACTAGTTTTGTACTAGAATAATAATTTATTTATTTTTAAATAAATAAATTGGATTTGAAAGGGTTTTAAAAGTAACCAGAAGTTTCAATAATTGAATTGGAATGGAATGTGATTTTGGTTTTATAGTGAACCGTGTTTTAAATGACATTGGTTCTTTAACCCAGTTAAAGACAGGATATGATTTCCCGAGTTAAACAATCGTTGATATTATTTTTGGGAAGATTAAAACCAGGTGGGGTTTTAATGAATCTTTAATTAGATTGAAATGATCGAGAATGGAGTATCACCAGTTTTGCTCCAGGCGATAGTTAAATCTTTAATTAGATTTGAATGTGAAATGGTAATTGAATTTACCGATAACACCTTGGTGTTAGATATGAAGTAATATCAGTTTTACTTCATGGGATGAATAGGTTGGGATTGGGAAATAAAATAAATGATTACTTCGTGTGGTTCGCTAATCCCGACTAGTTTGGATAAACCATAATTTGGTTTGAATCGATATTCAAAGGAAGATTAAAGAATAAATTTAAAGAATTTATCTTTGATAAAATTAATGAGAACCTTTCCCAAAGAATAAGAATATTTGAGTAAAAGAATATTCTGAATTAGTTTCAATAATTGAATTGGAATGGAATGTGATTTTGGGTTTATAGTGAACCGTGTTTTAAATGACATTGGTTCTTTAACCCAGTCAAAGACATGATATGATTTCCCGAGTTAAACAATCATTGATATTGATTTTTTGGAAGATTAAAACCAAGTGGAGTTTTAATGAATCTTTAATTAGATTGAAATGATCGAGAATGGAGTATCACCAGTTTTGCTCCAGGCGATAGTTAAATCTTTAATTAGATTTGAACGTGAAATGGTAATTGAATTTACCGATAACACCGTGGTGTTAGATATGAAGTATTACCAGTTTTACTTCATGGGATGAATAGGTTGGGATTGGGAAATAAAATAAATGATTACTTCGTGTGGTTCGTTAATCCCGACTAGTTTGGATAAACCATAATTTGGTTTGAATCGATATTCAAAGGAAGATTAAAGAATAAATTTAAAGAATTTATCTTTGATAAAATTAATGGGAACCTCTACCAAAGAATAAGAATATTTGAAAAAAAGAAGATTCTGAATTGGAATGAGGCGTATGTTGTGTTTGTGTAACACTTGTTTATTATATACGCGAGTTATTCAGAAAGACCGGGTTTATCCCATTCTGAATAACTGATTCGACGTGGTGTCGAGGATGAAGACGGTAGTTGAAGACCGGAGGTCTACACATCATTTCTATTATTACTGATGATCTTGATTGGGCTGTACACCCAAGAGGAGGGAATCAGTTGGTGATCGTCCAGACGTACTTGGAGATCGATGGATATGCAAGGTACAAGTTGCCTCCGGTTTCGTTCAGACCCAGAACGAACTTGTAAATGGATTGTATGTCTGACATTGGATTTTATTCTGTGTGATTGATTTCTATTAAATATATATCTGTTTGGCAGCGGAGAATTTATTCTCTTGCTTAACGCTCTTCTCTGAGACGTACGAGCTCAGGGGTTTTATATTGATGGATATCAATCGCATGGAGTGAATTGCCTGTGTGGCATGCCTAAGTGGCAATTGATCAAGGCTTATGTTGAAAAGCAAAGTCTTGTGGTTGATGATCAAAGAACCGCCTATGTGACATAGATTTGTGTAACGCTGATTTGCGAGCCTCACACCCCGGTTGTGAACCAGAAACAGGAGAGGACATCAGGGAGGGCATGCATTTCCTTCTAGCTAGGGTGGTGTTAGTGACCTACCAGCCCTGACATTTATATTATTTTCACCTGTGTGGTTGTTGCTGTTGCGAGGCGCCTCGGATATATCGGTGACTGTGTGGAGCCGATGGAGTCAATTGGCTCATTTACGCCCCAAAGGGCGGGGAAACGCAGTGTTCAGGCATAATAATCTACATCGGTGGAACGACCCTGACGATCCAAGGGGAAGTTGCGGCTGTTCCTGAGGGGCGGGCTAGAGGCTCTCGAATCGGTTGAGGACGATCCCTTGCCTCGGTTCATAGATGGAAATCCAATTTCCAAATACGTGACTTTGCGGTTTTATTTGTAGAGCCTAGTATGGCGACATGATATATGGTACCCATGCCGTCTATGATTGATATTTATGATTGAAATTCTTTTGACACTATACACTTATAATAGTATCAAATGATTTGTTTTTAACGAACCAAGCATGTTTGGCTATTATAAGGGAAAACCCTATCCTCCGGCTTGTGTTGCATTGTGTGATGGGACCTGGGCCTTATAATAGCTTCATTTTTCCAAAAAGCATTGCGCTGTTTTGTTATATGCACTAGTATTCTTGGGAGGGAACCCATTCCGTGTTATACGGTGTGGTCCCTTGATATATATGGTTTAAAGTAAAGTTTTAAATAACTGTTTTAGTTCTCACACCAGTCACATGACTGACCTGGAGTTTATTGTTTTAACCTAAACTCTGGGTGCCCCTATTTTTCAACACGGGCAGCTAGTAGTTTTGGTTTTGCAGATTTATATTCATAAGAACCTGGTTTACAGCTGGAACGATATCCGGAAAGCTCTGTATCCGTATATCTCTTTCAGTTGTGTATTGTATTATTTTTCCGCTGCGATGTATTTAAATGTAATTTAAATCTCTGATATTTTCTGTGTAATATTTATTCATACTCTGTATATTCTTGTATTCTGATGAATTGTTGTAAAAAGCAATGCAATGTTCTTCTGTTTGCGTTCCAATTTGTCGTGTTCTCAAAACAATCAGGGGTTTCGAACTGTCTTGGTCGGTTTACCAATCGATTCGGATCGAGCGAAATTTCTTTTCGTTACACACGCCATATTCAATTGCTTTTATAATTAAAATAAATATTTATATTCTAATTTCGATCTAAATAAATTTATACGTTCTAATTCTATTTAGAATAAATTTCTTGTCGTAATTATTTAAAATAAATCATTTTAAATATTCAAAATTCGTTAAAATTGTCAAAACAAAAATTTTAAATTGGTTCTGATTTTTCGGGTTGTTACAATCCCCCCACTTAAATCTTTTCGTCCTAAAAAAGGAACGGAGTTGAAAGTTGTTTAACTAACCAACTTAACTTTTAGTTTGGCTTTCATTCTTCAACTTTTCAGGTTCTAAGAATTTTCCAATTCTTCAAAAATTTGGTTAACACCCTAATTTTTTGAAAAATTTCGCCATAACCTCCTTTGTACGGGTAGACATTTAAAACCGCAACTAGCCACGCAGGACCCTCATCATCCAAAAAGAAAAAGAAAAATCCAAGCGACTAGCCAATCGGCTCATAAAATCATCCAAACCCAATAAATTAGTAAACACGTATCTATTTGTCGGGCATACAATTTTATACCTCTTCTAAGCTTCCCTTCTATGACATGTTCACACACATATATATATGTACATGTATGCATTTCCAATCAATTTTAAAATCAATTCAAAATTTGATTCAGTTTGGCTAAATTTACCATCCGTTTTCATATTGGTTTAACTAATTATCATTCCAATATTTTTTTATTAGTTACGCTAATAATCAAACAACACAACCAGCAATCAATTGGTTAATTAAATTTTCAAATTCATAACTTTGATATATATATACACAAAATCATGTTTTTGATGCCAATTCACAACAATAGCCCTATCTAATTTTGGTTCTCACACCAGTCAATTGGAAATATATAGGCATCCCACTTTCGAAACTCGAACACAAATGCTGATGATGTCTAGACTATCAGCAGAATCATCTCCGGGCAACTAGAGTGTGATTCTATATCCATCCAGTATATTAAAACTTCGAATATACGTTTGCAAGGCGTGTATGAAAAATCTTTATATGCTCAATTGTCCAAATTCAATATAAAATAAATATTCAAATACGTATAAAATGGTTTAAATTTTCAAAACAAAATTTGTTTTTTATTTTTATTTTAAAAACACTACTCTTCACACTCGTTCTAGGATACTACTGATCCCATCTCTAACAAATTATTCTCATTGGATATTACTAATCCAATCTTTGATGAATTCTTTCGTTCGGTTCTAATATGTCTTGTTCTTGAACTCTGTAAACTAAAGTTCTGATATCAAAATGTAACGACCCGAATTCCCCGGTCTCCGAAGAGACGAGAAAGAACGGATGGTCTGAGAACACAACAAATCAAAACACAAACAATAGAACATTTCACTGCTTATTACAACAATTTACACCAGAGCACAAGAATATACAGAGTATAAGCAAATAATATACATTTGATAAATGTCAGAGATTTACAAATTACAATGCAGCGGAAAATAATACAAAACACAACTGAAAGAAATACAAAGATACAGAGCATTCCAAATATAGCTCCAGTTGTAATCGGGATCCTGTGAATATAATATCTGCAAAACCAAAACTACTAGCTGCCCATATGGAAAATAGGGGCACCCAGAGTTTAGGTTAAAACAATAAGCTCCAAGTCAGTCATGTGACTGGTGTGAGAACTACAGCAGTTATTTAAAACTTTACTTTAGAAATAAGGTAAATCAAGGGATAACGCCGTATAACACGAAATGGGTTTCCCCCCTAGAATACCAGTGCATAGAGTAAACAACGCAATGCTTTTTGAAAAAAAATGAAGCTATTATAAGATCCAGGTCCCATCACACAATGCAACGCAAGTCGGAGGATAGGGTTTTCCCTTATAATAGCCAAACATGCTTGGTACGTTTAAAACAAATCATTTGATACTATTATAAGTGCATAGTGCATAAAACAATTTCAAATATAAATGTATCAATCATAGGCGACATGGGTACCATCTATCATGTCGCCATACTAGGCTCTACAATTAAAACCGCAAATGTCGTATTGGAAGTTGTATTTCCATCATGAACCAAGACAAGGGATCATCCTTACTGAATTCGAGACAATCTAGCCTATCATGTCTCAGGCTACAGCCGCAACTGCACCTAGGAAAATGCAGGGCCGGTCCACATTTTAAGTGGATTAGTAATCCATGAACAATATGTTTCCCCGCCCTATGAGACATAAATGAGCCAGATAACTCAATATCCATCGGCTCCGTAGTAACCGATATATCTGAGGCGCATCGTTTTCCATCATCCACATAAGTAAAAATGTCTGAGCTCCATACCATGATACCACTCCTAGCTAGAAAGAAATGCATGTCCACCCTGTCGTCCTTCATCCCGTTTCTGGTTCATACCGGGTTGTGAAGCTCACGAATTAATGCTACACAAAGCTATGCTATATTAAAGCCGTGCTTTGATCATCAACCACAAGACTCTGCTTTTCAACAGAACTCTTGATCCTTTGCATCTCAACATGCCACACAGGCAATTCATGCCATGCGACTGATGTCTATCGGTATATAACCTCTGAGCACGTACGTCTCAGAGAAGGGCGTTAAGCAAGAGAATAAATTCTCCACCGCCAAACAGATATATATTTAACAGAGATCAATCAACGCTGAATAAAATCCAGTGTCAAACACACATCCATTTACAAGTTCGTTTTGGGTCTGAACGAAACCAGAGGCACCTTATTCCTCGTCCCATATGTCCAATATAGGAGAAGGTCCTCGCATATCCGGTCGATCTCCAAGTACGTCTGGACGATCACCACTTATTACCTTATCTTGGGTGTGCAGCCCAATCAAGACATCAGTAATCATCCAAAAGATGCGAAGACCTCCGGTCTTCAACCACCGTCTTCATCTTCGACTTATCGTCGAATCAATTATTCAGAATGGGTATAAACCTGGCCTTTCCGAATAACTCGCGTATATTAACAACAAGTGCTATAAAACCCAACAAATGCCTCATTCCAATTCAGAATATTCTTTTATATAAATATTCATATACTTTGGGAAAGGTTCCCATAAATTTTATCAAAGATAAATTCTTTAAATTTATTCTTTAATCTTCCTTTGGATATCAATTCAAACCAAATTAAGGTTTATCCAAACTTGTCGGGATTAGCGCACCTTACCGAAGTAATCATTTATTTAATTTCCTAATCCCAACCTATTCATCCCATGGAGCAAAACTGGTAATACTCCATATCTAATACCACGGTGTTAAAGGTGAAATTAATTACCATTTCATATTTAAATATAATTAAAGATTTAACTATTGCTTGGAGCAAAACTGGTGATACTCCATTCTCAGTTATTTCCCACATTTGATAATTTAGATTATCAATTCACATTAATTAAAGATTCATTAAAACTCCACTTAGTTTTAATCTTCCCAAAAATCAATATTAATGATTATTTAACTTTGGAAACACAAACATGCCGCATTGACAATCTACACCGTACTATTGATTTCTACCGATATATAACCTCTAAGCTCGTACGTCTTAGAGAAGGGTGTTAAGCAAGAGAATAAATTCTCCGCCACCAAACAGATGTATATTTAGCAGAGATCAATCATACAGTTCGAAATACAATGTTAGACATGTAATCCTGTCTTTAACTGGGTTAAAGAACTAATGTCATTTAAAACACAGTTCACAATAACCAAAATCACATTCCATTAATTATGGAATCTTCATGGAAAATAGATCAATATATAATCGATATCAATTTATGTATCTGACTAATAATATAAATGGAATAATGATAAAGCCTTTTAAATTCCATATATATTAACAGTCTTCCTCCACAGAAGCTCACTTCGAATATTACCAAATCAAATTCCATTCAATTCCAATTTAATATATTAAAATGGAAAACTTTACTTTGGAAAACTTCCATTAAATCTTAATAAAAGATTTATAAATTCCAAATCACATTTCACTGTAAATCGGGTTAAAGAACGAATGTCTTTAAAACACAGTTCACGATAAACCCAATTCACATCCCATTTTATTCCAATTAAATGTTAATTAACTGGAAGCTCTAATAATCTTAATTAAAAGATTTATTCTGTTCACACGAGGTTTAAGAACAGTATTATTTAAGATACCATTCACGACAAACCCAAAATCCAATTCTTTTATTCAATTCCAAATCAATTATTAATTAATTGGAAAAAAACTTCACTAAATCTTAATTAAAAGATTTATTCTTTCCTCGATTGGGTTCAAGAACAGTGTTAATGAAGACACCATTCATGACAAACCCAAAATCCAATTCAATATTAAATACAAGGCTCTGAATAGAAATTATATCGGCTTATATTCAGTATCAAATTCTGAAATCAACAAATATCGTATTGGGAATAACGATATATATATCTTCCAAATTCTTCCATAATATCTGTATAATCACGTAATCCAATATCAAAATATTCCGAAGATAATTTCGATTCAAATCCATTCCAAATTATATATTGGAAATTCTGGTTATTTTTAAAACCATTTCAAATCCCTTTTATTTATTTAAAAATATTGGATTATAATTCTAGTTAATAACTAGTTCATTTTGATAAAAATATATTTTTATCTTTACAAACGTGGAATTTTTCACCCAATTTCTTTCCAAATCATTTATTATGATTTTACACAAATTATTGATATTTTTAATAATTTTATAAAGGCCCGTACAGTCGATTTCCATAAACGGTCATCGAACTGCACTTACAACGACCTTTTCCAAATTTGATTTGGACATAATTCCAAATCCAATCGTTATATTTCAAATTCTTTATATTCGTTGGAAAGCTCTTTTTGATACGAACCTAATGGTTCTGGTCTTAGGAGAATCCGATGGTCGGATCTCCCGTAATGTCCATTTGAAGTCAATGGTCGAAATTCGTGAACTACCGCAGCGCGACGCGTTCTATTCTGCCCATTAAATATATATAATATATATTATATATATTTCGTCGATTTCTATTTAAAACGTATTTTATAAATCGTTTTAAATTTGTTTTAAAAACGATTTCAACTTCATTTTCAATTTTAAAATCAAAACTAAATATTCCTTTATAAATCCGTTTTAAATTCATTTTAAAACGATTTCAACTTCATTTCAAATTTCAAATCAAATTTGAATATTCTTTTATAAATTCGTTTTAAATTCATTTTAAAACGATTTCAATTTCATTTCAAATTTTAAATCAAATTTGAATATTCTTTTATAAATTCGTTTTAAATTCATTTTAAAACGATTTCAATTTCATTTCAAATCAAATTTGAATATTCTTTTATAAATACGTTTTAAATTCATTTTAAAACGATTTCAATTTCTTTTCAAATTTCAAATCAAATTTGAATACATTAATCATTATATTATTTAAATGATAATATTTTCAAAATATCAGATTTTGAAATAATTTCCTTTTCGATATTCATTATAAAAATGAATAAAATTGATACAAATACCATTCACGTCAAAACGGCGCATATCTAATCAACATGGCTTCATATATTTCAATATTTTCGTATGCATCCCAAATCGGACATCAAAATCATATTTTGATCCATTACTGAATATTATTTTATTAAAATATTCGTTAATTTAAAGTATTCATTCTTTCTGAATTGGAATCAGACACAATCAATTACCATATAATGTTATTTATATGGATTTCATGCACACTTGTACACAACAATAAACATACACATTCAACCATCATCCAGAGTGCAATTTACATCTGTATAAGCGTTAAAAATAAATAATTAACGCTCATCACAGCCTGTCAACGCATCGATTGACATACAACTAAATATCGGGATTAGTGTACGTCAAATATCATCCCAATATCCGTGTGGGGTTTTCAAACAACAGAGACTGAACATTATTTGTGCAGTTGGGAGATGTGTAAAATTTATCGTCCTAATCAATATCGGTTAAATGGGTGTACGTAAACAAATCGTCTGATTTGTAAATGAATATTTATTTTCAACACCTGACCATTTTATATGGTTCATATATTCAATAAAAATTATATTTTTATTGTTTAAATATTTTATTCCATACATGAATATTTTATATATTATATTCATTCAATAAAAATGATATTTTTATTGTTCAAATATTTTATTCCATACATGAATATTTTATATATTATATTCATTCAATATAAATGATATTTTTATTGTTCAAATATTTTATTCCATACATGAATATTTTATATATTATATTCATTCAATATAAATGATATTTTATTGTTCAAATATTTTATACCATACATGAATATTTTATATATTATATTCATTCCATAAAAATGATATATTTATTGTTCAAATATTTTATTCCATATAAGAATATCAGTTCATACAATCAATAAACATAATACACTCCATTCAATCCAAACAAACAATCATGGTTTGTACAATCAATGGTGTTGGGTGCTGCTAAGCACCGTATGCATCCTTGTATATATTTTACTAGAAATAAATAAAGTGAGAAAGAGTTCTCACTGTCGGTTTCCACTCCGTCAGTTTTATTTCTGAATTTCTGTTCGGTTTGGATTTGAATTTCCCCGAAATTCTGATTTGCACCAAATTGGACCCAGTTATTGTTGTGAAGCTCTCGTCCCCACGATCACAACGGATCTAGTTTCACGCAATTTGGACCTCGTACGACAAAGATATTGATTTTTAAACATTGCATAGTTTAGTTAAAATAATTAGTTTTGAAAATAAAATAAAAACGCAACCTTTCTTCCTTAGGCCATCGTTCTAACCCAAATGCTCGAAACTAGGTTTCGATTTTTCACCAAATCTGTAGCACCTGTTGCCGATCGGACAATGCCACGTGGAAGTGGCTCGAGCGCCGCACCTACGCCAGGAACGCCGTGGAGCTCGATGGTGACTGGGCAGAGAAACCCGATGGCGAACGATGTGACTTTGTGGAGGGATTCTGATCCAAATACTGAACGATAATTCTTGAAATTACTATGGATTTGAAGGGGGGAAATCTCTAAGAGTTTCCCTTCTGGAGTTCGTGAAATTATTGTATAGATTTTGAGAAAATTAGGGAGATCGATCTGAGCAGATTTGCGCCGTATATCGGCCTGGAGCGATGGGATTTGAACTTTGACCACGCGCGAGAGAGAAAAAGGTTTTGACCAATCAGAAATTTTCATATATATTTATATAATTTATTTTCCAAAATACCCCTTTTTTGCTACGAACACCAAATCAAACCCAACGACTGTCGTCCTCAGCTAAATACCCCCATTCCAAACATAATGGGATATGTCTCGTAAGCCAATTCGACTGTTTCAATTGGTTTTCATTAAAATTAAAATATATATTAATTTAACGTTCAAAATTGATTTCAACTTACACTTTAATTACTGGGGCCACATATTGACTCCAAAAATTCCAAAAAAAATAAATCTAGCTATGTTTTGATGATACGGTCCTAACAAAACTAATTTCGTCTAATTTGAAGATCGTTTGAAAAACGGTCATTTTCCGGTCGATTAAATTCAAACTGAATTGATCAAACACGTTTAAATCCACCACGCTCACATATTGATTCCAAAAATTATGAGAATTGGAATATAGTAATAATTTGACATTCCGGATCCAACAAAAGTGGTCTTGTCGAAAACGGAGGTCGTTTGCAAAATCGCTATTTTTAAGGGCTATATATTATATAAAATTCCATAGCGATTATTCTGAATTTTCAAATGGACATAACATTTTCTTTCCGCTATGAAATCTGGATTTTTCACATTCGTTGGAAAGATATTTTCAAATAGATTCAAATTTTATGGTTTTACTAAAATCCGGTTTATTTTGAATCCTGTACATTCATTTGAAATTTGAAATCGAATTTTCAAACTACTGCGCCATATTCAATTCCTTTTATAATTAAAATAAATATTTATATTCTAATTTCGATTTGAATAAATTAATATCTAATTCTATTCAAAATAAATTTCTAGTCGTAATTATTTAAAATAAATCATTTTAAATATTCAAAATTCAATAAAATTGCCAAAACAAAGATTTTAAATTGGTTCTGATTTTCCGGGTTGTTACAATATCCTTCTAATACAACAGGATATCCTTTATAAGACAAACCATAATTGATGGTTCCTTTCTGATAAGCTAATACTTTGGAAATAGCTTTCCAGCGTTCGAAACCAAGATTACTCGTAAAGCGATACAATACACTTATAGCATGTACTATTTCTGGTCTAGTGCAATGCATAATATACATAAGACTCCCAAAAACACTGGAATATTGTAGTTGAGAAATGGTAGATCCTGTATTCCTTTCTAATCTGATTCTTGGACTGAAAGGAGTTGGTGCTGGTTTGTCATCGTAATCACCATACTTCTTTAGGAACTTCTCAATGTAATGAGATTGAGTTAGTAATAACTCTCCCGCTTCCCTAATGAATTTAATTCCCAGAACTACATCAGCCTCTCCTAGATCTTTCATATCAAATTTCGAAGATGGAAACTTCTTAGTTTCATTCACACAAGATATATTTTAATCAAAAATCAGCATGTCATCAATGTGTAAACATGTCATAACATTACTATTGTTATCTGATTTGCTATAAATATATTTATCAGTAACACTAACAATGAATCCATATGACAGTGCAACTTTATCAAACTTCTCATGCCATTGCATGGGAGCTTTCTTCAGACCATAAAGAGACTTTGCTAATTTGCAAACTTTCTTTTCTCGGCCTAGGGTTATGAAACCTTCAGGTTATTCCATATATATATATTCTTCTAAATCTCCATTTAGAAAAGCTGTCTTTACATCCTTTTGATGTATGAGAAAATTACAAATTGATGCAAGTGCTATTAAACAATGTATAGAAGATATGTGAGCAAACATAGCATATGTATCAAAATAATCTACTCCTTGTCTTTGCTTATATCCCTTAGCAACTAATCTGGCTTTAAAATTATCAATGGATCAAATTGTATTCAACTTTTTCTTGAATATCCATTTACATCCTATAGGTTTATCCCTAGGGGGTAAATCAATTAAAACCTATGTTTGGTTTAACAATATGGAATTCATTTCATCATTGATAGCTTCTTTCGAGAAATTAGAATCTTTAGAACTCATAGCCTCAGAATAAGTTTTGGGATAGTCATCGACATTCATTTCATATCTTGTCTCATTAAGGACTTCGTCCTTACTGCTATCTACAAGATATGCTATGAAGTCAGGACCATGGTCCTTCTCTATTCTCGCTCTTTTACTTGTCCTATATTCATTACTATTATCTGATACCGACACGTTAACACTAAATTTCGTACCAATCAAATATGAAGAAGCGGAAGCTTTAAAGCCGAAAGGGCAAAGGGGGTTTCGGACAGCGAAACCAGATTCGTGGAGAAAAGAACAAATCCAAGGAATCACCAGAAGCAAAAATCCGAGAGCCAAGAATAAAGCCACAGGGTAAAAAGGGAAAGCCGAAAGCAGATACCGACAGCTGAGGATAGAAAGTAGTATTGAAGATTTCGAAAGGTCATGACAGGGGAAAGATCAAGAACAACATTGTAAAGGACCCGAAAATCCCCGCCCTTTAGATCGACCATAAACCACACAAGTCTGATCCAAAAGTTGGAAATCCACAAATACTTTAACTCTGGGCATACAACACATTAGAACAAATAACAGCAGACTTTTATAAACATCATAATAATGTTACATCAGAGTGCAAAATATCATAGTACATCGAATCATATTACAGTGGAAGATTAATTTACAATGATTTTAATACAATGCAGCGGAATACATAAACTAATACAGCGGAAGACTACCAATGCTCTGGACACACCTTTAAGCTACGATCCAGAATCCTGCTTAAGAAATGAATTATCTACAAAAGAAACTACTCGACTGCCCGTGTGGAAAAGAGGGCACCCGAGTTTGCAAGTGGAACAAACTACAGGTCAGTCATGGGACTGGTATGAGAAATCTTACTTAAACTTCTAATAATAATAAGGCTAATCACAGGACCATGCCGTTAACGCGGAACGGGTTTACTCCATTGGATTACCAGTGCGTAATTTAAGTAAATCGTTAAACAATGCAATGCTTTTTATAAAAATGAAACCATTATAAGACTCAAGTCCCATCACACAATGCAACCCAAACCGGAGGATAGAGTTTTACCTTATAATGCTTAAAAATGCATGATACGATAAAATGAATTTGATATTATTATTAGTGTACATATGTTTTTTAAAAACATTTCAGTCATAATATATCAATCATAGACGACATAACTACCATATACTATGTCGCCATACTAGTAATACAATTAAAACCGCATGAGTCATTTTGGAAGTTGGATTTCCATCATGAACCAAGGCAAAAGATAGTCCTTACCGAATTCGAGACACTCTAGCCCGTGTCTGAGGAACAGAACGCATTGTCCCTTGGATCTTCAGGGTCGGTCCACCAAAGTGCAATGGTTGCATTAATAATGCCTGAACAATACGTTTCCCGCCCTATGGGGCGTAAAACGAGCCACTAGGGACTCAAATAACTGAGGCGCCTCATTCCATCATCCACACAAGTAAAAAATGTCAGGCCTTATAAAAACCATGACACCACTTCTAGCTAGAAAGAAACGTATGTCCTCCCTGCAGTCCTTACTCCCGTTTCTGGTTCACACCGGGGTGTGAGGCTCGCGAAGTATCGCTATACACAAAGCTATGCTATTTAAAGCTGTGCTTTGATCATCAACCACAAGGCTCTTTTTTTTAACAAAAGCCTTGATCATTTGCATCTTGGCATGCCACATTGTCAATCCATACCATACCATTGATTTCTCCAAATATATAACCTCTGAGCTCGTACGTCTTAGAGAAGGGTGTTATGCAAGAGCATAAATTCTCCGCCACCAACATATATATTTAGCAGCGATCAACAAATACAGTATAAAGGAATACAACGTCAGACATACAATCCACTTACAAGTTCGTTCCGGGTCTGAACGAAACCGGAGGCACTTCATACCTCGCATCATCGAACAATCAACAATACGTCCGGACAACAACCACTAGAACCCTCTCAAGGCAGCAACTCCAATCAAAGGCATCATTAGTCCTTATCCATTCGATGTGAAGATCGCCGGTCTTCAACCACCGTCTTCATCTTCGACTTTTAATCGTCGTAGTAATTATTCAGAATGGGTTAAACCTGGTCTTTCTGAATAACTCGCGTATTTTATAATAAAAATCAAGTGCTATAAAACACATCATACGTTACATTCCAATTCAGAATATTCTTTTAATAAGATATTCACATTATTTGGAAAAAGGTTCCCATTAATTTTATCAAAGATAAATTCTTTAATTTATTCTTTAATCCCTCTTTTATAGATTCATTAAAACCCCAATTTGGTTTTAATATCTAAAATCATTACTTTATGATTATTCAGATTTAAGAAATAAATCTTATCTTTAACCGGGTTGAAGAACAAATGTCATTTAAAACACATTTTTCACGATAAACCCCAAAATCATCTTCCATTAAATATTAAATTGGAAAACTTTACTTTGGAGAATTTCCAATTAAATCTTAATAAAAGATTTATAAATTCCAAATTATATTTTCACTGTTAATTGAGTTAAAGAACAAATGTCGTTTAAAAACACAGTTCACAATAAACCCAATTCACATTTCCTTTTTATTCCAATTATTAAATATAATTGAAAAACTCTAAAATCTTAATTAAAAGATTTATTTCTTTTCTTATGAAGTTTAAGAACAGTGTTATTAAAGACACCATTCACGACAAACCCAAAAGCCAATTTATCTTATTTAATTCCAATTAAATATCAATTAGTTGGAAAACTTCATTAAATCTTATTTTAAAGATTTATTCTAGTTAATAACTAGTTCAATTCGATAAAAAAAATATTTTTATCCTTTCAAGTATGGATTTTTTCATCCAAACTCTTTCCAAATCATTTATTATGATTTTACATAATTTTTCCATATTTTTAATGATTTTATTTTGGCCTGTACAACCGGTTTCCAATAACGGCCACCGAACTGCATCCATAGCGACCTTTTTCGAAATTGATTTGGACACAATTCCAAATCTAACTGTTAGACTTCAAAACTCTTATATTCATTGGAAATCTCTTTTCGATACGAACCCAATGGTTCCGGTTTTAGAAGAATCCGACAGTCGGATCTTCCGTTACGCCAATTTGAAGTTAATGGTCGAAATTCGCGAACGGTCGCTGCGCGGCGCGTCCTATTCAGGCCATTATATAATATATAATATATATAATATATATATCGATGATTTCTATTTAAATCGTATTTATAAAATATTTATAAATTCATTTTAAATGATTTTAACTTTATTTTCAATTTTTAATGCAAAATTGAATATTCTATATTTTATCATATTAAAATATTCATATTTACAAAATATGAGATTTATAAATCGCTTCTTTTTATATTCATTTTAGAATGAAATAAATCGATCGATGAACCCGTTCGGGATAAAAATGGCGTTTCTACTTAACTCGGCTTCATATTTTTCTTCTTCATTGAAAAAAATATTCTTTATTTAAAAGATTTTTTATTTTAAAATATTATTTATATTAAAAGATATTATGAATCAGAATGCAACTCAATCGATTACCATACAAATTCGGTTGTATGGATTTTGTACATTGCATATGTATATAACAGTAATGATAAATAATCATTAAACAATCCATTCACATCTAGAGTGAGATTTATAACTGTGTGAGCATTAAAATAGATAAATAACGCTCATCACAGAATGTCAACCCACCGATTGACAATTAAATAAATATTGGGACTAGTGTGTGTCCAATATCATCATAATACCCGTATGGGGTTTTCAACCAACAACCAATAATATATTATTTGTGCACTTGGGCGATTTGTGAAAAATTATCGTTCCAATCACATAAACAAGTCGGATAACTTGTAAATGGAGGTGTAACATTTCAACATCACAAACATATGTTCCAAGGCATCGCTGCATTATATTTTCAACATTCATAGTCATATAATGAATATTTCATATATATTCATTTAGTACATTAAAAATGTAAATTTTTATGTTTCAACATTTATAGCTCAACCACGAATATTTCATAAATCTTATCTTTACGTTGAAACATACTTTACATTAAAATATAACTTTTAATGTTTTCAACATTTCTATCTATACAATGTATATTTACATAAAACATACTCTACATTAAAAATGGAATTTTTATTGTTTTCACATTTATCTCACTGCAATGAATATCTTATTTCATTCTTACATTAAAAATATGATTTTTAATGTTTCAATATTTTTATCTCAAACAAATGATCATTTTTCATCTTTTCTACATATACGATAAAAATGTGAATTTTATCGTTAACACATTTTAACATAACATTTTCTATGTTCTTTAATGACAAATAAAAGAGAGTTTTAATGTCATGGCATTTTTCTACAGTGTTTATTTGCATCTAAATATGCAAATAAAAATGTAATCTTTAATTATGATGTTTATTTGCATCTAAATATGCAAATAAAAATGTAATCTTTTCGTATGATGTTTATTTGCATCTAAATATGCAAATAAAAATATAATCTTTCAACTACGATGTTTATTTGCATCTAAATATGCAAATAAAAATATAATCTTAATTTTAATGTTTTGTTTTTAATTTGTATCTAAATTACAAATAAATATACAACCGTTTTAAAACTATATCTTATTTGCATCAAGAAATGCAAATAAAAATTTAACTTCCTATTTCAACATTTTATCTTTATCAAAGAATGCAAATAAAAGAATAACTTTTTAATTCAACGTTTTATTTGTCTTTGACATGACTATAAAAATGTAACTTTCATTTCTATTCACATTCTTAGCATTAAAATTTGTATCAAAAATGCAAGTGAAAATGTAACTTCTTAAACTAGGCTTTTATTTGCATCTAAAATGCAAACAAAAAGATACCTTTTTTAATTCACGTTTTATTCGCATCAAAGAATGCAAATAAAAAATCAACTTTTAATTACATGTTTTGTTTGCATCAAAGAATGCAAATAAGAATTCAACTTTTAAATCAATATTTTATTCATATCAAAAATGCAAACAAAAATGTAACTTTCATTTTAATGTTTTTGTTTACATCTAAATATAAACAAAAATGCAACTTTAATTAATGTTTTGTTTGCATCTAAAATTGCAAACAAAAATGCAACCTTTATTTCCACCTTTTATTTGCATCAAAGAATGCAAATAAAATATAACTTCCAATTTCAATGTTTTATTTGCATCAAATAATGCAAATAAAAGTATAACTTCTAATTTCAACGTTTTATTTGCATAAAGAATGCAAATAAAAAATATAACTTTTAAATTTCAAGTTTATTTGCATCCAAGAATGCAAATAAAATATAACTTTCATTTTCAATGTTTATTTGCATCAATGAATGCAAATAAAGATGTAATTTTTTTATTTCATGTTTTATGTTTGCATCTAAAATGCAAACAAAAAAATGTGATCTTTTCTATAGTGTTTATTTGCATCTAATTATGCAAATAAAAATGAAATCTTTTTTTTGGTGTTTATTTGCATCTAAATATGCAAATAAAATGAATTTTTTTCTACGGTGTTTATTTGCATCTAAATATGCAAATAAAAATGAAATCTTTTTCTTTTATGTTTATTTGCATCTAAATATGCAAATAAAAATGAAATCTTTTTCTAGCATGATTCTACACAAAACATTTCTAGCCATAACGATGTTTTTATTTACACAAAACATTTCTAACAATAATGATGTTTTTATTTACACAAAACATTTCTAACAATAACGATGTTTTTATTTACACAAAACAATTCTAACAATAACGATGTCTTTATTGTTAATATAACTGATCTACAATACAACAATATCATTCAGTAAATCATCATCAACAAAATCCATACAAATATATATATATATATATGTTTTAATTTTGAAATTTTAAATCAGGAAATCTCACCATGATTTATCTGAATTTCCAACTGTCACCGTTTCAGTTTTGGTTTGTTTTCATTGTGTAGATCTGATTTTTTTGATTCCAACGAATCCGACTGTGTTAAATTCTGACCATATACGAATAAGTTATGATCACATTTGCGTTCATTACAAACATAAATTAATTTAAATATTAAAATAGAAATCTCACCAAACAACTCAAATCTGAAATTTCCTGAATGCTCTGTTTCAGATCTAGCCAGCTTCAGGTTGTAGTGTTCTTCAATTCGATCACAACGCAACTTGTTTTGTTAATATCTGATTTCGAATGAAAAAGATATAAACATTCATAGTTTAATCACTTTAATTAATTAATTAATTAAATTATTATACTAAACCATTTTAATCATCTTCCTCCCGTTGTCTCTTGTACTCGTCAAACCCATCCATCGTCGCCTTCCCTTGAAGCACGCGCCCACCACAAGCAGTCGGAGACCAATCGCCCCCCTCCACGCCAACCGCCGTCGTGAACTCCCCTAGCACCTCGAACGGTGCACCGCTCGTACCTCAGCCCCGAGCAGGAAACGCCGCCGAACGAGCTATGTTTGAGCCCCAAACGCCGCCGAACGAGCTATGTTTGAGCCCCAAATTCATATGATCCAGGCACCTAAGGTTCATCATCTCCGTATGAGATTGAAGAGGTCTAAATTCTCTTCAGTATTCGCGTTACAATCACTTTAAGTTACTTGGAGGATTGGGATATTTTAAAGTTTCAAATCGATTGCGTTCTGGCCATTGAATAAGGTTTGTGGCGGCTTAGACGTGTTTAGATTAGGGTTTACTGTTTATACGGTATTTATTATAGTATATAGAACGTATTTGCTATTATTTAATTAATTAATTCAAGAAAAAAACTGGTTAAACCATCCAAACTCCAAACGAGACCCAACGAATGCTGCCCCTAGCTAAATACCCCCATTCCGGACACAATGGAATATTTCCTGTCAGCCTATTTGATTGTCTCGACCCATTTTTCTTTAATTTAAAATATAAACATTTTAATTATTTAATTTGATCGTACATTTTATTTTACAGGGGCCACATACTACCTCTAAAAATTCCAGAAAAAATATTTCTAGTTATTTTTTGACGATACGGTCCTAACAAAACTAATTTCGTCGAATTCTGAGACCGTTTGAAAAATGGCCATTTTCTAGTTGATTAAATTTGACTAAAATTGACAAAAATCCGTTTTCTTTTGCTATGCTCACATATTAATTCGAACAATTATGAAAATCGAAACCTAGCAATAATTTGACATTCCGGTTCCAACAAAAGTGATTACGTCGGAAACGGAGGTCGTTTGAAAAATGGCTATTTATAATATTAAAATATATATATATATATATATTCTACAACGACTATTCTGAAAACTAAACTAGGCATAACTTTTGATTCCTGCTATGAAATTTCGATTTTTCGGATTCTTGGAAAGATATTTTTAAATTGATTTATATATTTTTGATTTCACTAAAATCCGATTTATTTTGCATCCTGTATGGCCAGTCAAAGTTCAAATTCAAATTTTCAAACTACCGCACTATTTCTAACTCCTTTTATAATTAAAATAAATATATTCGTTCTAGCTTCAACTAAAATAAATCTTTAGTCGTATTATAAAAATGAATTATTTTAACTATTTAAAATTCCATTAATATTTCTAAAATAAAAAATTTAAATTGGTTCAGAATTTGCGGGTTGTTACAATCTCCCCCACTTAAAATCTTTTCATCCCCGAAAAGGAACGAAGCTAAAAGTCGTTAAATTAAACAATTTGATTTTTCTTTCTTTCTATTGGTCTTAATAATCTTGTTGGTTGATTAACTTTTCAAATATATATAACTTTTGTGTAACAAAAATCATATTTTCTAAGATCGGATTATATATATAATCACAAATACGTTAATTATATACTTGTTACTCTCAACTCATTTTAGGGCATTTCTAACCCCATCTCTAATGAGTTTTCTCATTCTAGGATACTACTGATCCTATCTCTAATGAGTATTCTTTTATAGGATATTACTAACCCTACCTCTGATGAGCCTTTTTTCAGTTCTAAAGAGTTGCACCCTAAAGATTTGAGCTAACCATAGCTCTAATACCAGAAGTAAAGGACCCGAAAATCCCCGCCCTTTAGATCGACCATAAACCACACAGGTCTGATCCAAAAGTTGGAAATCCACGAATACTTTAACTCTGGGCATACAACACATTAGAACAAATAACAACAGACTTTTATAAACATCATAATAATGTTACATCAGAGTACAGAATATCAGAGTACATCGAATCATATTACAGTGGAAGATTAATTTATAATAATTTTAATACAATGCAGCGGAGTACATAAACTAATACAGCGGAAGACTACCAATGCTCTGGACATACCTTTAAGCTTCGATCCAGAATCCTGCTTAAGAAATGAATTATCTGCAAAAGAAACTACTCGACTTCCCGTGTGGAAAAGAGGGCACCCGAGTTTGCAAGTGGAACAAACTACAGGTCAGTCATGGGACTGGTATGAGAAATTTTACTTAAACTATCTAATAATAATAAGGCTAATCATAGGACCACGCCGCTAACGCGGAACGAGTTTACTCCATTGGATTGCCAGTGCATAATTTAGGTAAATCGTTAAACAACACAATGCTTTTTATAAAAATGAAACCATTACAAGACTCAAGTCCCATCACACAATGAAACGCAAACCGGAGGATAGAGTTTTACCTTATAATGGTCAAAAATGCTTGATACGATAAAATGAATTTGATATTATTATTAGTGTATATATGTTTTTTAAAAACATTTCAATTATAATATATAAATCATAGATGGCATAGCTACCATATATTATGTCGCCATACTAGTACTACAATCAAAACCGCTTGGGTCGTATTGGAAGTTGGATTTCCATCATGAACCAAGGAAAAATATAGTCCTTACCGAATTTGAGACACTCTAGCCCGTGCCTCAGGAACAGAACGCATCGTCCCTTGGATCTTCAGGCCCGGTCCACCAAAGTGCAACGGTTGGATTAATAATGCCTGAACAATACGTTTCCCCGCCCTACGGGACGTAAATTGAGCCACTAGGGACTCAAATTATCGAGGCGCCTCATTCCATCATCCACACAAGTAAAAATGTCAGGCCTTGTAAAAACCATGACACCACTTCTAGCTAGAAAGAAACGTATGTCCTCCCTGCAGTCCTTACTCCCGTTTCTGGTTCATACCGTGGTGTGAGGCTCGCGAAGTATCGCTATACACAAAGCTATGATATTTAAAGTTGTGCTTTGATCATCAACCACAAGGCTCTGCTTTTCAACAAAAGCCTTGATCATTTGCATCTTTGCATGCCACATTTTCAATCCATACCATACCATTGATTTCTGCTAATATATAACCTCTGAGCTCGTACGTCTTAGAGAAGGGTATTATGTAAGAGAATAAATTCTCCACCACCAGTAGATATATATTTAGCAGTGATCAACGAATACAGTATAAATGAATAAAACGTCAGACATACAATCCACTTACAAGTTCGTTCTGGGTCTGAACGAAACCGGAGGCACTTCATACCTCGCATCTCCGAACAATCAACAATACGTCCGGATAACTACCACTGGAACCCTCTCAAGGCAGCAGCTCCAATCAAAGGCATCAGTAGTCCTTATCCATTCGATGTGAAGATCGCCGGTCTTCAACCACCGTCTTCATCTTCAACTTTTAATCGTCGTAGTAATTATTCAGAATGGGTTAAACCCGATCTTTCCAAATAACTCGCGTATTTTATAATAAAAATCAAGTGCTATAAAACACATCATACGCTACATTCTAATTCAGAATATTCTTTTAATAAGATATTCACATTGTTTGGAAAAAGGTTCCCATTCATTTTATCAAAGATAAATTCTTTAATTTATTCTTTAATCCCCCTTTTAAAGATTCATTAAAACCCCAATTTGATTTTAATATCCAAAATCATTACTTTATGATTATTCAGATTTAAGAAATAAATCTTATCTTTAACTGGGTTAAAGAACAAATGTCATTTCAAACACATTGTTCACGATAAACCCCAAAATCATCTTCCATTAAATATTAAATTGGAACTTTACTTTGGAGAATTTCCAATTAAATCTTAATAAAAGGTTTATAAATTCCAAATTATATTTTCATTGTTAATTGAGTTAAAGAACAAATGTCGTTTAAAAACACAGTTCACAATAAACCCAATTCACATTTCCTTTTTGTTCCAATTATTAAATATAATTGAAAAACTCTAAAATCTTAATTAAAAGATTTATTTCGTTTCTTATGAGGTTTAAGAACAGTGTTATTTAAGACACCATTCACAACAAACCCAAAATCCAATTTATCTTATTTAATTCCAATTAAATATCAATTAATTGGAAAAATTCATTAAATCTTATTTTAAAGATTTATTCTAGTTAATAACTAGTTCAATTCGATAAAAATATATTTTTATCTTTTCAAGTATGGAATTTTTCATCCAAACTCTTTCCAAATCATTTATTATGATTTTACATAATTTTTCCATATTTTAATAATTTATTTCGGCCTGTATAGTCGGTTTCCAATAACGGCCACTGAACTGCATCCATTGCGACCTTTTCTAAAATTGATTTGGACATAATTCCAAATCTAACTGTTAGATTTCAAAACTCTTATATTCATTGGAAAGCTCTTTTCGATACGAACCCAACAGTTCCGGTTTTAGAAGAATCTGACGGTCGGATCTTCCGTTACGCCAATTTAAAGTTAATGGTTGAAATTCGCGAACGGTCGCTGCGCGGCGCATTCTATTCAGGCCATTATATAAATATGTAATATATATATCGACGATTTCTATTTAAATCGTATTTATAAAATATTTATAAATTCATTTTAAATGATTTTAACTTCATTTTCAATTTTTAATGCAAAACTGAATATTCTATATTTTATTATATTAAAATATTCATATTTACAAAATATGAGATTTATAAATCACTTCTTTTTATATTCATTTTAGAATGAAATAAATCGATCTATGAGCCCGTTCGGGATAAAAATGGCGTTTCTACTTAACTCGGCTTCATATTTTTCTTCTTCACTGAGAAAAATATTCTTTATTTAAAAGATTCTTTATTTTAAAATATTCTTTATATTAAAAGACATTCTGAATCGGAATGCGACTCAATCAATAACCATACAAATTCGGTTGTATGGATTTCATACATTGCATACGTATATAACAGTAATGATTAATAATCATTAAACAATCTATTCACATCCAGAGTGAGATTTATAACTGTATGAGCATTAAAATAGATAAATAATGCTCATCACAGACTGTCAACCCACCGATTGACAATTAAATAAATATTGGGACTAGTGTGTCCAATATCATCCCAATACCCATGTGGGGTTTTCAGCCAACAATCGATAATATATTATTTGTGCACTAGGGCGATGTATGAAAAATTATCGTCCCAATCACATAAAGAAGTCGGCTGTAACGACCCAACTTTTCGACCCTCAAATGTCGACACTAATACATCCACGGTATTCACGTGCCGAGCACCCAAGTGCCGAAAAGACGAAAAGTTAGGGTGAAATAAAATAAAAAGAAAATAGACTGAGGAAGAAGAGGACACAATATCAGAATCTCACAACGGAACGGTAACATATAATATAATGAATGATCTTTACCAAATAAAACTGTATGATTACAACTATCAGAGAAGACTAACCTATCATCAACTTGGACAGTTATAACAACCCGTCCTCATAAATGTTGATGTACAACATAGAATGCAGCGGATATAAAAAGTACGGTAAGACGAACTCCAACTCTCTTCCAAAAGCTCCAAGGCATCCAAAGTAAAACCTGCCATACTCAGCCTACTCGAAGGAGTACGTGATGATTTTAAGGAAAACAAAAACCAAGCGTCAGACATCAGTCTGGTAAGAGAAACTCAAGATACACATTGCATGTAACAACACTGAGGGGACTGTGCAGATAACCGCTCCGGATTTCCCCTCAATTGAAACCAACCATTTATTCGGAGAAGTATAGTTGTATTATAAATAATGTCTAGGGTGTAGAATATAAATAAATTCACATAGAAGGAATGGTTACATTGGTTACATTCGACAACTATTAAGTGTACAAACAAAACCGATAAGGCACGTTCGCATATTGGATTTTCCATCGGAGATCTCTCAATACAGATCCAAACTCCATGCACAAGGGTCAGAAAGTACCTCCGAGCGTCGCATATCTCTAGATAAAATATACCATAAGGTAAACACAACTGGCCCACGCACGAAACACCGAAGTGCACCACGTGGAACCAAATATATCCAACTCCCGCGCACAACTTCGAGGAGCTCCCGCACAATTCGATAATAAGCATACACTAGATATGGAGTCAATATATCCTGCCGTAGGTTAGCAAAACCCCAGATTGTGCTCCTACTCTGTTTTTAGCCATTTCCGATGTCGATGTTTCGTTCGGTATCTTTCACATGAGTCTTCATCACTCGAACAGAACAAGAATTCCCAGTTGGAATCCCACAGCTCAATAGTTCTTGGAATCACACATAGACTCCTTCACAGATCTCAGAATCATACATGGATTCCAATACATCAACAGATCTTGGAACCACACATAGATTCTTTCATAGATCTTAGAATCACTATATGTGTTCGAGCATCTCAACAGATCTCGAATCGCCATATGGTCTTCACTTCCCAGCCGCTTCCAAAACATAGAACCCGTATACTAGTTTTGAAGTGGTTTTTTGATAAGTAGAACACTTACCAATCCCGGTCTCCTCAAAACTAGTCGCTAGATTTAAGGTCAAGTTTTATAGTCAATTAACTGACTACAATTCACACAATAGACGATTGTATATGGAAAACAGCCTCGCTTAATTTCCATAACAATTGAATAAACATCCAAGGCACTATCAAGGTTACAAAGCGTGTTAAACAATCAAATTATTATCAAGTCACATAGCATGATAAACAATTGAAGCACGGTTAACTCATATAAACGGCTTCTAATCCCATTACCATTTAATTAACCTTTCATTAATTAAAACTTCTGTTATTAGTAAAACTCCTTTTATCTAATAAAACTTCATTTGTCAAATACGACTTCGCTTATTAATCAATAACTCATACTCGATTAATATTCCTTTATTAGTATAACTTCTTTTAACTAATAAAACTTCATTTGTCTAACTAGACATCACTTATTAATCAATAACTCATACTCGATTAATATTCCTTTATATACTAGCGTATATATTCAACTTATACACATAAAATGTGTATATGTATATATTCTACGAATTACCTAATCCGTTATAGTCTTACTACCCAAAAAGGGTTTTAATATACTTATCCCTCCGGTATAAGTATAATCACAATTCAATTCCAAGATTTCCTATTTAACTTCAATACTACAAAACGAATTCATATACTTATCCCTCCGGTATAAGTATAACCATAATCAATTTATAAGATTTTTCTTAAAATATAATCAAAGAGGTTAAAACCATTGTTTAATAAAGAACCTCTTCTCTTTTATAAGTTAAACATCTTATTCAATATCTTTATTCTGAAAGATTTCTATACTTGTTTCTATCTTTAAAATAAATTATTAAAGATCAAAGTATATTCAAAACCATTAAACCGTATATTCCAGTTTAACTACATTCCAAGGGTTTAAAACAAGTGTTGCTAAAACAATGTTTACAACAAACCCAAAACAATCCTTTATAATTTATCTTTAAATATTTGTTTAAAGATTCAATTATATTTACTTCCATGATATAATATGAGAGGGTTAAAGACTAATGTAATTAACACATTGTCACGACAAACCCAAAACCATTTTATGCTTACAGAAATCACACTTCATGTACTTAACTCGTTTCCGACATTATCAACTTAACTATCCCTCGGTCAAGAGTGAGGCCAGGTAAGTTAGAGCACTGGTTGCATATCACCCCTTGCCTAGACACCCCATTCTTGACACTTACAGATAGATAAGCCTACTCGTCGGCTTATTAGAATTAAGCACAATAATCATGATATTCAATAAACAAGTAATTAGCAAGTGCACTTATATGACTATTCTATCTTTACACACTTTCAAACTTACTTCAATTTAACATATAAGTTATACAACCATTTTAATATGATAAGAAATCACTAAGGATGTCATTGCAAAGTTTCATACAAAGTATTGAAAACACAACAATTCAAACTGCATCTATAGCGACCATCGCTATAAGTGCACTTTCAAGTTCAAGTCCATAATATGTCAATCCATACTAATTCTTATGTGCTTTTTTCAAATCCATTCCACTTGTTATACAAGTAAATTCAAATACAATTCCAAGTCCATTCAAGTCCATTCCAATCCATTAACATGGATCACATATGTCACTTACTTTTAAAGTAAGAATCAAGTTAACATTTTTAACATAAGTTACCAACATTTAAGCAACTTTAACAATAGTTAAAAACATGCAAAAGATTTATGTTCGCTGTCCTAAATAGTGAGTAAACTCACCTTAATCCTTAGCAAATCCAAGATCCAAAATAAGAATAAAGATCCAAGAATAAGAACAAAGATCCAAGCTAGCAACCTCCTTCCTTTCCTTGCTTTTCCTTGCTTCCTTCCTTATATAGCTCACGAACAAAGATGAAAATTGAGAGAGGCTTGGATTTTTCAACTTCTAACTTGCTAGAAGGTCTTGTAATGGTATAAGAAGGCTACACTCAAAGTTTGAGTTGATTTGGAGTTGGTTTGAATATAGTTTGAGAAAGTTAGTAAGGAAGAGGAAGAAGATGAAGATAAGCCATTAAAAGCTTCACTTTTGCTTAGGAATTTTGTGTAAGAAAGAAGGAGGTATACCCCTTCTTATATAGGAAAAGGAAGGTGGATGGGAAAAGACCAAAATGCCCTTAAAACCCTAATAGTAATTATGATAGATGGGATGGTGTGTAAGGGAAGTGAAAGGTGTGTAAGAGATGGTAAGTTTGCTTTTTCAAGTAAGCATTCATTTGTATACATATAAGAAGCTTATATACATACACTTAGGATATTTTCTAAACTTTTGATGTGACTAATTATGCTTACATATATATGTGTATATGCATGTATGTGAATACATACACATATATCAAACAACGTTGCAACGATATGAAACAACTTCTATTCAACGATAGGATGTGAATCTGGAAGTTGAACCTCGATCATATTTTTAGTTCTTTATCAAATGATTTATTCAAGTAAACAAAACTTGGAAATAAATTCATTAACTTATTTAAACAATTAAACAAGCATATTCAAATTATAAAACATTTATTTGAATATTTAAATACCCAAAATACAAAAACTTTCCTTAAATGCTCATTTTTTAAAATGATGACATCATCAAAATAGATGAAAAATACTTTTACAAGCTAACTACTTCCCTAATGATTAATTAGATATTCACTAAAATTTTCAACAACTTTTACTGAGAAAATAGCCATTTATTGATAAAACGATTTTCGGTCATTTTATCAATATTTTACCAAAAATATATTTTTGAAAGCATTTTTCCTAAACGAGTCTAGAATTATAAATTACTAATTAAATGATGTTTAACAAGGTTATAAAATCATATTTATAGCACTTAACAATATTACAAATTGTTATGTTATTCAAAGATTAAGTGTTCGAATTTTCCGGGTCTTTACATCGGATAATTTGTAAATGGAGGTGTAACATTTCAACATCACAAACATATGTTCCAAGGCATTGCCACATTATATTTTCAACTTTCATAGTCATATAATGAATATTTCATATATATATTCATTCAGTACATTAAAAATGTAAATTTTTATGTTTCAACATTTACAGCTCAACCATGAATATTTCATAAATCTTATCTTTACATTGAAACATACTTTACATTAAAATATAACTTTTAATGTTTTCAACATTTCTATCTATACAATGCATATTTTACATAAAATATACTCTACATTAAAAATGGAATTTTTAGTGTTTTCACATTTTTCTCACTGCAATGTATATCTCATTTCATTCTTACATTAAAAATATGATTTTTAATGTTTCAATATTTTTATCTCAAACAAATGATCATTTTTCATCTTTTCTACATATACGTTAAAAATGTGCACATTTTAACATAACATTTTCTATGTTCTTTAATGATAAATAAAAGAGAGTTTTAATGTCATGACATTTTTCTACAGTGTTTATTTGCATCTAAATATGCAAATAAAAATGTAATATTTAACTATGATGTTTATTTGCATCTAAATATGCAAATAGAAATGTAATCTTTTCCTATGATGTTTATTTGCATCTAAATATGCAAATAAAAATATAATGTTTTAACTACAATGTTTATTTGCATCTAAATATGTAAATAAAAATATAATCTTAATTTTAATGTTTTGTTTTTAATTTGTATCTAAATTACAAATAAATATATAACCTTTTTAAAACTATGTCTTATTTGCATCAAGAAATGCAAATAAGAATTTAACTTCCAATTTCAACATTTTATCTGTATCAAAGAACGCAAATAAAAGAATAACTTTTTAATTCAATGTTTTATTTGTCTCTGACATGACTATAAAAATGCAACTTTAATTCTATTCACATTCTTAGGATTAAAATTTGTATCAAAAATGCAAGTGAAAATGTAACTTCTTAAACTAGGCTTTTATCTGCATCTAAAATGCAAACAAAAAGGTAACTTTTTCAATTCATGTTTTATTAGCAACAAAGAATGCAAATACAAATTCAACTTTTAATTTCATGTTTTATTTGCATCAAAGAATGCAAATAAGAATTCAACTTTTAAATCAATATTTTATTCATATCAAAAATGCAAACAAAAATATAACTTCCATTTTAATGTTTTTGTTTACATCTAAATACAAACAAAAATGCAATTTTAATTAATATTTTGTTTGCATCTAAAATTGCAAACAAAAATGCAAGCTTTATTTCCACCTTTTATTTGCATCAAAGAATGCAAATAAAATATAACTTCCAACTTCAATGTTTTATTTGCATCAAAGAATGAAAATAAAAATAAAATAAAAAATATAACTTTTAATTTCCAGTTTATTTGCATCAAAGAATGCAAATAAAAGTATAACTTCTAATTTCAACGTTTTATTTGCATAAAGAATGCAAATAAAAAATATAACTTTTAAATTTCAAGTTTATTTGCATCCAAGAATGCAATTAAAGTATAACTTTCATTTTCAATGTTTATTTGCATCAAAGAATGCAAATAAAGATGTAATTTTTTTATTTCATGTTTTATGTTTGCATCTAAAATGCAAACAAAAAACGTGATCTTTTCTACAGTATTTATTTGCATCTAATTATACAAATAAAAATGAAATCTTTTTCTTTGGTGTTTATTTGCAACTAAATATGCAAATAAAATGAAATCTTTTTCTACAGTGTTTATTGGCATCTAAATATGCAAATAAAAATGAAATCTTTATCTTTGATGTTTATTTGCATCTAAATATGCAAATAAAAATGAAATCTTTTTCTAGCATGATTCTACACAAAACATTTCTAACCATAACGATGTTTTTATTTACACAAAACATTTCTAACAATAATTATGTTTTTATTTACATAAAACATTTCTAACATTAATGATGTTTTTATTTACACAAAACATTTCTAAGAATAATGATGTTTTTATTTACACAAAACATTTCTAACAATAACGATGTCTTTATTGTTAATATAACTGATCTATCATATAACAATATCATTCAGCAAATCATCATCAACAAATCAATACAAATATATATATATATATTTATATATATATGTTTTAATTTTAATTTTTTAAATCGAGAAATCTCACCATGATTTATCTGAATTTCCAACTGTCTCCGTTTCAGTTTTGGTTTGTTTTCATTGTGTAGATCTGATTTTTCTGATTCCAACGGATCCGACCGTGTTAAATTCTAACCATATACAAACATAAATTAATTTAAATATTAAAATAGAAATCTCACCAAACAATTCAGATCTGAAATTTCCTGAATGCTCTGCTTCAGATCTAGCCAGCTTCATGTTGTAGTGTTCTTCAATTCGATCGCAACGCAACTTGTTTCGTTGATTTCTGATTCTGAATGAAAAAGATATAAACATTCATAGTTTAATCACTTTAATTATTTAATTAATTAATTTAATTATTATACTTAACCATTTTAATCATCTTCCTCCCGTTGTTTCTTGTACTCGTCAAACCCATCCATCGTCGCCTTACCTTGAAGCGCGCGCCCGCCACAAGCAGCCGGAGACCGATCGCCCCCCTCCACGCCAACCGCCGTCGTGAACTCCCCCAGCACCTCGAATGGTGCGCCGCTCGCACCTCAGCCCTGACCAGGAAACGCCGCCAAACGAGCTGTGTTTGAGCCCCAAATTTAGATGATCTAGGCACCTAAGGTTCATCATCTCCGTATGAGATTGAAGAGGTCGAAAATCTCTTCAGTATTCGTGTTACAATCACTTTGAGTTACTTGGAGGATTGGGAGATTTTAAAGTTTCAAATCGGTTGCGTTCTGGCCATTGAATAAGGTTTGTGGCGGCTCAGACGTGTTTAGATCAGGGTTTACTGTTTAGTACGGTATTTATAATAGTATATAGAGCGTATTTTCTATTATTTAATTAATTAATTCAGGAAAATAGCTGGTTAAACCATCCAAACTCCAAACGAGACCCAACAAATGCTGCCCCAAGCTAAATACCCCCATTTCGGACATAATGGAATATGTTCTGTCAGCCCATTTGACTGTCTCGACCCATTTTTCTTTAATTTAAAATATAAACATTTTAATTATTTAATTTGATCGTACATTTTAATTTACCGGGCCACATACTACCTCTAAAAATTCCAAAAAAAATATTTCTAGTTATGTTTTGACGATACGGTCCTAACAAAACTAATTTCTCCGAATTCTGAGACCGTTTGAAAAATGGCCATTTTCTAGTCGATTAAATTTGATTAAAACTGACAAAACACGTTTTCTTTTGCCATGCTCACATATTAATCCGAAAAATTATGAAAATCGAAACCTAGCAATAATTTGACATTCCGATTCCAACAAAAGTGATTTCATCGAAAACGGAGGTCGTTTGAAAAATGGCCATTTTTAATATCAAAATATATAAATTCTACAACGACTATTCTGAAAATTAAACTGGGCATAACTTTTGATTCCTGCTATGAAATGTCGATTTTTCGGATTCGTTGGAAAGATATTATTAAATATATTTACATATTTTTGGTTTCACTAAAATCCGATTTATTATGCATCCTGTATGGTTAGTCAAAGTTCAAATTCAAATTTTCAAACTACTGCGCTAATTCTAACTCCTTTTGTAATTAAAATAAATATATTTGTTCTAGCTTCAATTAAAATAAATCTTTAGTCGTATTATGAGACGACCCGAACTTCCCCCTGAAGGAAAGCACGGATAGAATTGAGGACAAGACAAAATAGAACGCATACGGAAGAACATTTCATTGTTATTACAACAATTCCATCAGATACAAGAATATACAGAGTATAAATGAATAAATTACATTCAACAAATATCAGAGATTTAAATTACATTTAAATACATCGCAGCGGAAAATAATACAAAAGCACAACTAGAAGTGATACACGGATACAGAGCTTTCCGAACATCGCTCCAGCTGTATATCAGGAACCTGTGAATATAAATCTGCAAAACCAAAACTACTAGCTGCCCGTGCGGAAAATAGGGGCACCCAGAGTTTAGGTTAAAACAATAAACTCCAGGTCAGTCATGTGACTGGTGTGAGAACTAAAACAGTTATTAATCTTTATTTTTAAAGTTAGGTAAATCAAGGGACCACGCCGTATAGCACGGAACGGGTTTCCTCCCAAGAATACCAGTGCATAGAACAAACAGCGCAATGCTAAATAAAGAAAAATGAAGCTGTTATAAGACCCAGGTCCCATCACACAATGCAACGCAAGCCGGAGGATAGGGTTTTCCCTTATAACAGCCAAAGCATGCTTGATACGTTTAAAACACATTATTTGATACTATTATAGGTGTATAGTGTCAAAACAATTTCAAATCATAAATATCAATCATAGGCGGCATGGGTACCATCTATCATGTCGCCATACTAGTTCTACAATTAAAACCGCAATATCACGTATTGGAAATTGGATTCCGTCATGAGCCGAGGCAAGGGGCAAGCTCCTCTCCGCGTTCGAGACACTCTAGCAAATGCCTCAGGACCCCACTATGATCCTTTGGAACCTCCAAGGCCGGTCCTCTCTTACTTTTGAGGATTAGTTATTCCTGAACACAAGTTTCCCGGTCCTTACAGACCTATATCCGAGGCGCCTCATATCCAACAACCACACAGGTGAAAAGTATATAAATGTCAGGGCTGGTAGGTCACTGACACCACCATAGCTAGAAAGAAACGTCGTGCACTCCTTGGGTCCGTATCCCGTTTTTGACTCATACCGAGGTGTGAGGCTCGCGAATTCACGTTATACACAAAGCTATGCCACACAGGCCGTGCTTTGATCATCAACCACAAGACTTTGCTTTTCAACAGAAGCCCTGATCAATTGCCACTTACGCGTGCCACACTGGCAATTCACTCCATGCGACTGATGTCCATCGATATACAACCTCTGAGCTCGTACGTCTCAGAGAAGGGCGTTAAGCAAGAGAATAAATTCTCCGCCGCCAAACAGATGTATATTTAATAGAGATCAATCAACACAGAATAAAATCCAATGTCAGACACACAATCCATTTACAAGTTCGTTCTGGGTCTGAACGAAACCGGAGGCACTTTCCTCGCATATCCATCGATCTCCAAGTACGTCTGGACGATCACCAACTGTTTCCCTCATCTTGGGTGTACAGCCCAATTAAGATCATCAGTAATCACCCAAACGATGTGAAGACTTCCGGTCTTCAACCACCGTCTTCATCTTCGACATCTCGTCGAATCGGTTATTCAGAATGGGTATAAACCCGGTCTTTCTGAATAACCCACGTATATAATAAACGAATGTTACACAAACACAACAAACGCCTCATTCCAATTCAGAATATTCTTTTATTCACAAAATCACATTCTTAGGGAAAGGTTCCCATTAATTTTATCCAAGATAAATTCTTCTAAATTTATCATATAATCTTCCTTTGGATATCATTTCAAACTAGTCGGGATTAACGAACCACACCGAAGTAATTATTTATTTTATTTCCCAATCCCAACCTATATATCCCATGGAGAAAACTGGTGATACTCCATATCTAACACCACGGTGTTATCGGTAAAATTAATTACCATTTCACGTTCAAATCTAATTAAAGATTTAACTATCGCTTTGGAGCAAAACTGGTGGTACTCCATTCTCGATCACCTTTCAGATTTGATAATTTAAATTATCAATTCACATTTTAATCTAATTAAAGATTCATTAAAACTCCACTTAGCTTTAATCCTTTCAAAAATCAATATCCTGTCTTTAACTGGGTTAAAGAACCAATGTCATCTAAAACACGATTCACGATAAACCCAAATCACATTTGATATTAAATACAAGGCTCTGAATAGAAAATATATCGACTTATATTCAATACCAAATTCTGAAACCAACAAATATCGTATTGGAAATAACGATATAAAATATATCTTTCAAATTCCCATAACAATATCTGTATAGTCACGAAATCCAACATCGAAATATCCCGAAGATAATTTCGATTCAGCTCCAGTCCAATCCACGTATTGGAAATTATCGATTATTTTCAAAATCACTTTCAAATTCAATTTATTTATTTCAAAAATAAATTGATTTTAATTCTAGTTCAAAACTAGTTCATTTCGATAAAAAAATCTATTTTTACCTTCTAATGTGGAATTTTCCAGCCCAATTCTTTCCAATTCACATATTATAATTTTACACAAATTATAGATATTTTTGATAATTTTATCAAGGCCCGTACAGTCGATTTCCAACAACGGCCATCGAACTGCACTTACAGCGACCTTTTTCGAATTTGATTTGGACATAATTCCAAATCCAGCCGTTAGATTTCAAATTTCTAATATTCATTGGAAAGCTCTTTTCGATACGAACCCAACGGTTCCGGTTTTAGGAGAATCCGACGGTCGGATCTCCCGCAGTGTCCGTTTGAAATAAATGGTCGAAATTCACGAACTGCCGCGGCGCGGCGCGTTCTATTCAGGCCATTATATTATATATATATAATATATATAATATATATTTCGTCGATTTCCTTTTAAAACGAATTTTATAAATAGTTCTACATTCGTTTCAAAACAATTTCAACTTCATCGTCAATTTCAAATCGATTTGATTTCAATTCAATTCGAGTTCATTTCAATTCAATTCAAATTCAAATTCGTTTCAATTCAATTCAAATTCAAATTCGTTTCAATTCAAATTGATTTCAATTTAATTTCGATTCGAATTCCATTAAATTTCAGTTCGTTTTCAATTTCAATTTAAATCAACTTGAATTCATTTCTATTTTATTCGAATTCAAATTCGCTATAATATTCATTTCAATTTGAATAAAATCGATATAAATATCGTTCACGTCAAAATGGCGCAAAACTAATCAACACGGATTTATATATTTCAGTCACTTCATTATTCTATTCAACAAATGAATATTTATTCTATTCAACACATGAATTTATATTTCTTTCAACACACGACTAATCTCAACACATGAGTACTGTCAACACATCACTATTTTTGTTATGTAAAATATTTTATAAAACTATGGTATCTATCGTTTGATTTTTAATTAGACTTCTACTGGGAAGTAGTTCTAATTTTAAATATGATAAAGATGTGAATTTTATTATTTAAAATATTTCACTCAACACATGAACATCGTCAACACATGACTATTTTTATATTCAACACATGAATTTTCTTTTATAATATTCATTATTTTCCCGATTGGAATGAGGCCCAATCAATCACCATATAATGTTAATTATATGGATTCCATACAACACATGTATATAATAGCATTGAAAAATAATCAACCATCAACCAAAGTGCACTACACTGTATAAGCATCAAATATAGATATCTTACGCTTATAACAGCCTGTCAATCGATCGATCGACATATTTAATCCATCAGGATGAGTGAACTTCAAATTTCATCCCAACACCCGTGTGGGGTTTCAAACAATCAAACACAGATTTTATTTGTGCAGTTGGGCGACGTGTAAAATTTATCGACCCAATCAATATCAGTCAAATCAGTGTATATAAACAAATCGGCCGATTTGTTTATAAATATTCATTTATTCACTTTCACGTTAAAAATTATATTTTTAACGATAAAACATTTTATTTTAACACATGAATTTCTATTCAGTTCATTTACACAATAAAAATGATATTTTTATTTTTCTAACATATTTTAGAAAAATTCGGCGGCATAACGGCACGATACTAGAAACGGGACGAGGCCTAGCCTTATCCCCGGTCTAGTGAAGGCCCACGCCATTCACACATCAATCAATCCATTCATTTCACCAAACAATTCAATCTCAAATCATCTAACTAATCTATGCAACAAAAACAAACAAGTCCATGGTTTGTGGACGATTGTGTCGGGTGCTACTAAGCACCGTCTGCATCCTAGTATATATATATAACTAGAAAAAGAGAATTTGAGTGAGAAGTTCTCACCGAAAGCTATCCAACTTCACGACACTTCATTTATAGAAATCTTCTTCATCCTCGCCTTTTTATCATCTTCTTTTGCCCGTAGTCACTACATATATAAAAATCACGCATTTTTATATTTCGATGTCTTTAAAATAAAAACCACATTTTTATTTACTTTCAATTTAAAAATCATATTTTTATAATCACTTCATATATTTAAAAATCGAATTTTTACTATGCTATTCAATATATAAAAATCGAATTTTTTTCTACGTTGTTCAATATATAAAAATAAGCATATTTCACAACGCTACTATATAGATAAAGATTATATTTTTATCACCTTATTCTTCATATAAAGATTTCGCCCTTTCAAAAATAAAGTTTTCGCCTTTATAAAAATAAAGTTTTCGCCTTTATAAAAATAAAGTTTTCGCCTTTTCAAATTTAAAGATTTCATCTTTATAAAAATCTCATTTTTTTATTTTTCTACACATATAAGGATGATATTTTTAATATCATCTTACCATGTAAAAATTATATTTTTAACTCTCTATCTAACCAAAAATCATATTTTTACATCTTCTACTTAATAAAGATTATATTTTTAATACTTTAAAAATATAAAAATCATATTTTTAATTCTTTAAAAATATAAAAATCATATTTTTTTTACCTAATAAAAATCAAATCTTGTCTTTTTAAAAATAAAACTTTTCTATTTAAAAATCTAAACTTTCTCTATTTTAAAAATCCTTCTTTACTGATTTAAATAAACTAAATAAACTAATTATTTTAAATAAATTACTAAATGAAATAAATATAAAACTTACAGTCAAATCAGAAAAAGGGGGTTGCTGTCGAGGTATGGCGCTCGAGTTCAGGAGGGGGCTGCGGTGCCTGGCGTCGGTCGTGGGGGCCACAGGGGGTCGGGCGTCGCAGGCGAAGGGAAGGGGAGGAGGAGGAAGAAGAAAGGGGCGGCGCGGTGGTTTGGTGGTTGCGGTGGGTTGGCTAGGGTTCGGGCGAATTCGACTTAGAAGGGGGAGAGACGAAGGAGAAGGGGGAAGCGGTCACGGCGGGGAGATGGTGGAGGGGAGCGCCTCCGGCAGGGGGTGGTGGCGAGCGGCTTCGAGAGTCCCAGGCGGCGGCGCGATTAGGTTTAAAATTATTTTTTCTTTTTTCTGTTCAGTCGATTTTGAAGATAGAGAGGGGGGGGGGGCAGAACGAGATTAAAGGGGGAGATTTAAATTTTTTTATTAATTTAATTATTTTATTTTTCAAAAAGTTGACTTTCACATACGACCTCTAAACGAGGCCCACCGCCTGACGTCTATAGCGTTTTACCCCCATTCCGAACACAATGGGATATGCCACGTAGGACAATTCAATCGTTTCGATCAGTTTCCATTAAATTTACATTTAAATCACTATATTGAATTTTAAACGTACATTTCAATTTACCGGGGTCACATACTAACTCTATAAATTGCAGAAAAATATTTTCTAGCTTCGTATTGACGATACGGTCCTAACAAAACTAGTTTCGTCGAATTCTGAGACTGTTGGAAAAATGGCCAATTTCCAGTCGATTAAAATCAACTGAAACTGGTCAAACGCGTTTTCCTTTGCCACGCTCACATATTGATTCGAAAAATTATGAAATTTGAAACCTAGCAATAATTTGACATCACGGACCCAACAAAAGTGGTTTCGTCGAAATCCGAGGTCATTTGCAAAATGTCCATTTTTAAGGGCCTGAATTCCATAGCGACTATTCAGAATTTTCAACTGGACATATCTTTTGATTCCCGATATGAAATCTTGATTATTCGGATTCGTTGGAAAGATATTATCAATTAGATCCTAATGTTTTTGGTTTCACTAAAATCCGGATTGTTTTGCACCCGGTACATTCAATTGAAGTTTGAAATCGAATTATCGAACTACCGCGCCATTTTCAATTCTATTTATAATTATATATAAATATTTATTTTCTAACGACAACGTATAATATATACGTTGAATTCTATTCAAAATAAATTTCTCGTCGATTTTATTTAAAATAATCTATTTTAAATATTCAAAATTCGCTAAAATTGCCAAAATAAAAATTTTAAACTGGCCCAGAATTTCCGGGTTATTACAATCTCCCCCACTTAAAACTTTTCGTCCCCGAAAAGGAACAAAGTCGAAAGTGGTTTGATTAACCAACTCTACGCTCGATCTGGCTCCCATTCTCCAACTTTTCAATTTCTGAGAATTTTCAAAATTTCAAAAATTTGGCTAACACCCTAAATTTTCGAAAAATTTCGCCATAACCTCCCCTGCACCGGGAGCATCGGGGAATTTCAAATAGCTTCCCCGGTCCTTCAGATCTCAAAAAGAAAAAGAAAAAGCCAAGCGGCTAGCCAATAGGCTCACAAAATCATCATCACCCAAACAAAACAGTAAATTATGTAGTAAACATGTACCTATTTGTCGGGCAAACAAATTTTATTCTCTGCTCTAGCCTCCTTGCTATGACCTGTTCAATGTAAGTATATGTATATGCAAGCAAATGCGACTCATTTTCAATATAGTTCAATATTTGATTCAATTAGGCATAAATGGTTAAAATTATCAATCAAATAAACAAACAACACAAACATCAATCAATTAGTGAATTAGAGTTTCAAATTCATAATTTTGATATATATACAGAAAATCTTGTTTTTGATGCCAATTCACAACAATGTGTTCTAACTATATTAGTTTTGGTTCTCACACCAGTCTAATGGAAATATATAGAAGTCACACCTTCGAAACACGAACATAAATACTGATGATGTGGCCACATCACCAGAATTATCCCCGGGTGTCTAGAATGTGATTCTATATCTACCCAGTATATTAAAACTTCGAATATACGTTCATGACGCGTATACGCGAAATCTTTATATATTGGATTGTCCATATTCAAAATAAATAAATAATCAAATACGTATAAAACAATTTAAATTTTCAAAACAAATTTGTTTTCATTTGAAAAATATACTCTTCACACTCGTTCTAGGATACTACTGATCCTATCTCTAACGAGTCATTCTAATTGGATATTACTAATCCCATATCTGATGAATTCTTTCGTATGGTTCTAATGTGTCTTGTTCTCGAGCTCTGTAAACCAAAGCTCTGATACCAAACTGAGACGACCCGAACTTCCCCGTGAAGGAAAGCACGGATAGAATTGAGGACAAGACAAAATAGAACGCATACGGAAGAACATTTCATTGTTATTACAACAATTCCATCAGATACAAGAATATACAGAGTATAAATGAATAAATTACATTCAACAAATATCAGAGATTTAAATTACATTTAAATACATCGCAGCGGAAAATAATACAAAAGCACAACTAGAAGTGATACACGGATACAGAGCTTTCCGAGCATCGCTCCAGCTGTATATCAGGAACCTGTGAATATAAATCTGCAAAACCAAAACTACTAGCTGCCCGTGCGGAAAATAGGGGCACCCAGAGTTTAGGTTAAAACAATAAACTCCAGGTCAGTCATGTGACTGGTGTGAGAACTAAAACAGTTATTAATCTTTATTTTTAAAGTTAGGTAAATCAAGGGACCACGCCGTATAGCACGGAACGGGTTTCCTCCCAAGAATACCAGTGCATAGAACAAACAGCGCAATGCTAAATAAAGAAAAATGAAGCTGTTATAAGACCCAGGTCCCATCACACAATGCAACGCAAGCCGGAGGATAGGGTTTTCCCTTATAACAGCCAAAGCATGCTTGATACGTTTAAAACACATTATTTGATACTATTATAGGTGTATAGTGTCAAAACAATTTCAAATCATAAATATCAATCATAGGCGGCATGGGTACCATCTATCATGTCGCCATACTAGTTCTACAATTAAAACCGCAATATCACGTATTGGAAATTGGATTCCGTCATGAGCCGAGGCAAGGGGCAAGCTCCTCTCCGCGTTCGAGACACTCTAGCAAATGCCTCAGGACCCCACTATGATCCTTTGGAACCTCCAAGGCCGGTCCTCTCTTACTTTTGAGGATTAGTTATTCCTGAACACACGTTTCCCGGTCCTTACAGACCTATATCCGAGGCGCCTCATATCCAACAACCACACAGGTGAAAAGTATATAAATGTCAGGGCTGGTAGGTCACTGACACCACCATAGCTAGAAAGAAACGTCGTGCACTCCTTGGGTCCGTATCCCGTTTTTGACTCATACCGAGGTGTGAGGCTCGCGAATTCACGTTATACACAAAGCTATGCCACACAGGCCGTGCTTTGATCATCAACCACAAGACTTTGCTTTTCAACAGAAGCCCTGATCAATTGCCACTTACGCGTGCCACACTGGCAATTCACTCCATGCGACTGATGTCCATCGATATACAACCTCTGAGCTCGTACGTCTCAGAGAAGGGCGTTAAGCAAGAGAATAAATTCTCCGCCGCCAAACAGATGTATATTTAATAGAGATCAATCAACACAGAATAAAATCCAATGTCAGACACACAATCCATTTACAAGTTCGTTCTGGGTCTGAACGAAACCGGAGGCACTTTCCTCGCATATCCATCGATCTCCAAGTACGTCTGGACGATCACCAACTGTTTCCCTCATCTTGGGTGTACAGCCCAATTAAGATCATCAGTAATCACCCAAACGATGTGAAGACTTCCGGTCTTCAACCACCGTCTTCATCTTCGACATCTCGTCGAATCGGTTATTCAGAATGGGTATAAACCCGGTCTTTCTGAATAACCCACGTATATAATAAACGAATGTTACAAAAACACAACAAACGCCTCATTCCAATTCAGAATATTCTTTTATTCATAAAATCACATTCTTAGGGAAAGGTTCCCATTAATTTTATCCAAGATAAATTCTTCTAAATTTATCATATAATCTTCCTTTGGATATCATTTCAAACTAGTCGGGATTAACGAACCACACCGAAGTAATTATTTATTTTATTTCCCAATCCCAACCTATATATCCCATGGAGAAAACTGGTGATACTCCATATCTAACACCACGGTGTTATCAGTAAAATTAATTACCATTTCACGTTCAAATCTAATTAAAGATTTAACTATCGCTTTGGAGCAAAACTGGTGGTACTCCATTCTCGATCACCTTTCAGATTTGATAATTTAAATTATCAATTCACATTTTAATCTAATTAAAGATTCATTAAAACTCCACTTAGCTTTAATCCTTTCAAAAATCAATATCCTGTCTTTAACTGGGTTAAAGAACCAATGTCATCTAAAACACGATTCACGATAAACCCAAATCACATTTGATATTAAATACAAGGCTCTGAATAGAAAATATATCGACTTATATTCAATACCAAATTCTGAAACCAACAAATATCGTATTGGAAATAACGATATAAAATATATCTTTCAAATTCCCATAACAATATCTGTATAGTCACGAAATCCAACATCGAAATATCCCGAAGATAATTTCGATTCAGCTCCAGTCCAATCCACGTATTGGAAATTATCGATTATTTTCAAAATCACTTTCAAATTCAATTTATTTATTTCAAAAATAAATTGATTTTAATTCTAGTTCAAAACTAGTTCATTTCGATAAAAAAATCTATTTTTACCTTCTAATGTGGAATTTTCCAGCCCAATTCTTTCCAATTCACATATTATAATTTTACACAAATTATAGATATTTTTGATAATTTTATCAAGGCCCGTACAGTCGATTTCCAACAACGGCCATCGAACTGCACTTACAGCGACCTTTTTCGAATTTGATTTGGACATAATTCCAAATCCAGCCGTTAGATTTCAAATTTCTAATATTCTTTGGAAAGCTCTTTTCGATACGAACCCAACGGTTCCGGTTTTAGGAGAATCCGACGGTCGGATCTCCCGCAGTGTCCGTTTGAAATAAATGGTCGAAATTCACGAACTGCCGCGGCGCGGCGCGTTCTATTCAGGCCATTATATTATATATATAATATATATAATATATATTTCGTCGATTTCCTTTTAAAACGAATTTTATAAATAGTTCTACATTCGTTTCAAAACAATTTCAACTTCATCGTCAATTTCAAATCGATTTGATTTCAATTCAATTCGAGTTCATTTCAATTCAATTCAAATTCAAATTCGTTTCAATTCAAATTCAAATTCGTTTCAATTCAAATTGATTTCAATTTAATTTCGATTCGAATTCCATTAAATTTCAGTTCGTTTTCAATTTCAATTTAAATCAATTTGAATTCATTTCTATTTTATTCGAATTCAAATTCGCTATAATATTCATTTCAATTTGAATAAAATCGATATAAATATCGTTCACGTCAAAATGGCGCAAAACTAATCAACACGGCTTTATATATTTCAGTCACTTCATTATTCTATTCAACAAATGAATATTTATTCTATTCAACACATGAATTTATATTTCTTTCAACACACGACTAATCTCAACACATGAGTACTGTCAACACATCACTATTTTTGTTATGTAAAATATTTTATAAAACTATGGTATCTATCGTTTGATTTTTAATTAGACTTCTACTGGGAAGTAGTTCTAATTTTAAATATGATAAAGATGTGAATTTTATTATTTAAAATATTTCACTCAACACATGAACATCGTCAACACATGACTATTTTTATATTCAACACATGAATTTTCTTTTATAATATTCATTATTTTCCCGATTGGAATGAGGCCCAATCAATCACCATATAATGTTAATTATATGGATTCCATACAACACATGTATATAATAGCATTGAAAAATAATCAACCATCAACCAAAGTGCACTACACTGTATAAGCATCAAATATAGATATCTTACGCTTATAACAGCCTGTCAATCGATCGATCGACATATTTAATCCATCAGGATGAGTGAACTTCAAATTTCATCCCAACACCCGTGTGGGGTTTCAAACAATCAAACACAGATTTTATTTGTGCAGTTGGGCGACGTGTAAAATTTATCGACCCAATCAATATCAGTCAAATCAGTGTATATAAACAAATCGGCCGATTTGTTTATAAATATTCATTTATTCACTTTCACGTTAAAAATTATATTTTTAACGATAAAACATTTTATTTTAACACATGAATTTCTATTCAGTTCATTTACACAATAAAAATGATATTTTTATTTTTCTAACATATTTTAGAAAAATTCGGCGGCATAACGGCACGATACTAGAAACGGGACGAGGCCTAGCCTTATCCCCGGTCTAGTGAAGGCCCACGCCATTCACACATCAATCAATCCATTCATTTCACCAAACAATTCAATCTCAAATCATCTAACTAATCTATGCAACCAAAATAAACAAGTCCATGGTTTGTGGACGATTGTGTCGGGTGCTACTAAGCACCGTCTGCATCCTAGTATATATATATATATAACTAGAAAAAGAGAATTTGAGTGAGAAGTTCTCACCGAAAGCTATCCAACTTCACGACACTTCATTTATAGAAATCTTCTTCATCCTCGCCTTTTTATCATCTTCTTTTGCCCGTAGTCACTACATATATAAAAATCACGCATTTTTATATTTCGATGTCTTTAAAATAAAAACCACATTTTTATTTATTTACTTTCAATTTAAAAATCATATTTTTATAATCACTTCATATATTTAAAAATCGAATTTTTACTATGCTATTCAATATATAAAAATCGAATTTTTTTCTACGTTGTTCAATATATAAAAATAAGCATATTTCACAACGCTACTATATAGATAAAGATTATATTTTTATCACCTTATTCTTCATATAAAGATTTCGCCCTTTCAAAAATAAAGTTTTCGCCTTTATAAAAATAAAGTTTTCGCCTTTATAAAAATAAAGTTTTCGCCTTTATAAAAATAAAGTTTTCGCCTTTTCAAATTTAAAGATTTCATCTTTATAAAAATCTCATTTTTTTATTTTTCTACACATATAAGGATGATATTTTTAATATCATCTTACCATGTAAAAATTATATTTTTAACTCTCTATCTAACCAAAAATCATATTTTTACATCTTCTACTTAATAAAGATTATATTTTTAATACTTTAAAAATATAAAAATCATATTTTTAATTCTTTAAAAATATAAAAATCATATTTTTTTTACCTAATAAAAATCAAATCTTGTCTTTTTAAAAATAAAACTTTTCTATTTAAAAATCTAAACTTTCTCTATTTTAAAAATCCTTCTTTACTGATTTAAATAAACTAAATAAACTAATTATTTTAAATAAATTACTAAATGAAATAAATATAAAACTTACAGTCAAATCAGAAAAAGGGGGTTGCTGTCGAGGTATGGCGCTCGAGTTCAGGAGGGGGCTGCGGTGCCTGGCGTCGGTCGTGGGGGCCACAGGGGGTCGGGCGTCGCAGGCGAAGGGAAGGGGAGGAGGAGGAAGAAGAAAGGGGCGGCGCGGTGGTTTGGTGGTTGCGGTGGGTTGGCTAGGGTTCGGGCGAATTCGACTTAGAAGGGGGAGAGACGAAGGAGAAGGGGGAAGCGGTCACGGCGGGGAGATGGTGGAGGGGAGCGCCTCCGGCAAGGGGTGGTGGCGAGCGGCTTCGAGAGCCCCAGGCGGCGGCGCGATTAGGTTTAAAATTATTTTTTCTTTTTTCTGTTCAGTCGATTTTGAAGATAGAGAGGGGGGGGGGGGCAGAACGAGATTAAAGGGGGAGATTTAAATTTTTTATTAATTTAATTATTTTATTTTTCAAAAAGTTGACTTTCACATACGACCTCTAAACGAGGCCCACCGCCTGACGTCTATAGCGTTTTACCCTCATTCCGAACACAATGGGATATGCCACGTAGGACAATTCAATCGTTTCGATCAGTTTCCGTTAAATTTACATTTAAATCACTATATTGAATTTTAAACGTACATTTCAATTTACCGGGGTCACATACTAACTCTATAAATTGCAGAAAAATATTTTCTAGCTTCGTATTGACGATACGGTTCTAACAAAACTAGTTTCGTCGAATTCTGAGACTGTTGGAAAAATGGCCAATTTCCAGTCGATTAAAATCAACTGAAACTGGTCAAACGCGTTTTCCTTTGCCACGCTCACATATTGATTCGAAAAATTATGAAATTTGAAACCTAGCAATAATTTGACATCACGGACCCAACAAAAGTGGTTTCGTCGAAATCCGAGGTCGTTTGCAAAATGTCCATTTTTAAGGGCCTGAATTCCATAGCGACTATTCAGAATTTTCAACTGGACATATCTTTTGATTCCCGATATGAAATCTTGATTATTCGGATTCGTTGGAAAGATATTATCAATTAGATCCTAATGTTTTTGGTTTCACTAAAATCCGGATTGTTTTGCACCCGGTACATTCAATTGAAGTTTGAAATCGAATTATCGAACTACCGCGCCATTTTCAATTCTATTTATAATTATATATAAATATTTATTTTCTAACGACGACGTATAATATATACATTGAATTCTATTCAAAATAAATTTCTCGTCGATTTTATTTAAAATAATCTATTTTAAATATTCAAAATTCGCTAAAATTGCCAAAATAAAAATTTTAAACTGGCCCAGAATTTCCGGGTTATTACATATTATATAAAATAAATTATTTTAACTATTTAAAATTCCATTAAAATTTCTAAAATAAAAATTTTAAATTGGTTCAGAATTTGCGGGTTGTTACAAACATGAAAAGGGAGATACTAGCAGGATAGTGCCGACACTAAAAGGGGCACAAAGTAGCAATTCCGGAAGCATTGCACCTGATACTGGAAGCTAATGACAAGGGTATTACCAAAAGCATGTAACCTGAAACGTAAGCAAAAGAAAGAAAAAGCCTACCGATACCTACATGGTACCCACGCCAACATCTAGAGCCATCTTTAACATCACCAGAAGGCAGAGAAAGGTAGAGAAGGCCAGAGAAAGGTAAAGAAATGTGGAGATAGCTAGAGAAAGCTAGAGGAAGCTGGAGACAGCTAGTGTAATGTCACATATTTTTACGGTGTAATAATTAATTAATTTAATTATTTAAAAAGTGATTTATAGATTTTTGTAGTTGTTTAATTAAATAATAATGAATATTTAATTAAGATTTATAATATAAAAATATATTATAATTCCGAAATAGTCAAAAATAGCTGAATTCACAACACAGTGTGAATTGGATCATATATAAGGTATAATACAGTTTAGAATTAAATTAGAATAACGAATATATTATTTGAACGAAGTTTAAACGTATAATTATATTATAATTATAACCGAGCTCGAAATGGCGCGGCAGTTTGTAATTTGACGATTCGAACTTTAAAAGAATATACAGAATCCGTTTTAAGCCGGATTTCTATGAAACAAGAAACGTACGAAGCTAGTGAAGTATATTTTTCTAATGAAAGAGAAAAATCAGGATTTCATTGTGTAGATTTTGATTTATGATCAAATCAAATTTTCGAAAAGTCGCTATGGAATTCCTTTATAATTTATAACGATTTATATTTATATTATAAATGGATTTTTCAATATAAATTGAATATCGATTCAACCGAGATTTGAATATCGAGTTATAAATCCAATTGGAGCTGTATTATATTCTATGTGAATATATAGGACAATATTTATTTATAAATATTTAATTTGATTATTTTTAAATATATTTAATATTTAAATGGGTTTATTTAGGATTTAAAAATAGCCATTTTTGCAAACGAACTCCGTTTTCGACGAAACTAATTTTGTTGTATTTAGAATATTAAATTATTGCAAGATTTCAATTTCCATGATTTTTAGAGTCCTTATGTGGCCGTACAGTATTTTAATGTGAAAAATGGTCAATAAATTGACTTTAAAAATACGCTGGGTGAGCAAACAAAGTCGGAATTCGACGAAACTAGTTTCGTTGGGTCCGTAATGTCGAACTGTAGCTGCATGTCCATTTTCGTGATTTTTTTGTATTGTATGTGATCATAGGAATTTTTAATGATAAATATAAGCAGTGTTGGTGTAAAAATAAATATAATAATCGAATAAAAAATAATAAAACTATTCTATAAATACCCTCTAATATTTTTAAACCTAAGTCATACTTCATTTCAGTCAATGGGATTTTCCGCCGTTGATTTCCCTCATTCCAAAAGTGAAAACCGATCTTCAAAAATCTCTAGAAATCAAAATAAAATCTCATAAATTATTATATACATATTTATGAACTCATATCAGTTTGGGCATAAATCTCATATAGTTTTTATGGGGTTCGAGTGGTATTTTATTCGCTGGAAAGTGACAGCGAAAACTAGGGTTGAAGTAATGGTAAGATCAAAGCATCAATTCAAGTTTTGGGTGTTGGATTTAGGTTTAGGGGATCGATTAGCTTCGGTGTGCCTTTTTGTGTGGAGATCGATACCATTTTCTGTCGATAATTGTGCTGGAGCAGTGACGTCATGACACTGGAAGGACAAGCGATTGGGAGGAGAATGGTATAGGAGTGTAGAGGACGTGAAGTGCAAGCTAATATCGGTGACCGTTGGTTGATCAGTGGAAAGGAGGAGGAGATATCAACAAAGAGAGAATCACAGTATGGTATAAGGAGCAGTTTCCTGTTGTTTGAGTTGGGGGAATAGAACACTGTGGAGATCGGATCGGTTGTTTACAGTGAAGAAGGAGAAGGATTTAAAAGGAGGGAGAACGTTATTAACGTGGTTTTATCGGTGATTAACTGATTTATAAAGTAATTAGTTAGGAGCTCAAAACCCTTTGATCTTGTTTTTGGGCGGAAGTTTGTGGATGAAGACAGTAAAAATTGGGGAAGCCTGTTTTTGCTTTTGCGGAAAGATGGAAATTTTGGAGTATGTGAAGAACAGCAAGAGGATGTAGTTTTAAGAATTTGGGAAGAAGGGTGAGAGTACAGATCGGTTATGGGATGGGATTTAAATGGGTAAAGCCCGTTTATTTAATATTGTTTAAGTTTTATTTAAATAAACATATATGCAAAATTGTAAATGATATATCTCGCTCATACATAGTCAGAATTACGAACGGTCAAATCCATTGGGATCGTACGGATGACGGCTATGGAATGGAACTGACTGGGACTAAAATAGAGCTCGTTTTAATTTATAGAAAAATAAATTGTCCGATCTGAATCGACGATCGATTATCGTTATTTAACGATGACCGTCCAATGTGAGTAAATCTCACTAACTCTGTACAGTTTATATTTTTATAAATATAATCTAGTATTGATAAATGATGATTGATTGTTGTGTGTTGACTGTTTGGTTGAATTGCTGATTTATTGGTTGAAATTATAGATAATGATATATATATAAATCGGTAATCAAATATTGATTCTGTTTATCAGAATATTTCATATTGAAATGAAATCAATGTTATTTATATTGTTTAACATCTGTGGATGCAGGAAACAGGTTGGAGGGATCCAACTGGATTCCCCAATATTTATAATACTGTTTGTTTTCATATATTGTGATATATAATGTGATACATAATCTGTGATTGATTATGATGAACTGGTCATGTTATTTAGTATTTTAAATACCATATGAAATACTGGAATGTAAAAAGGAAATTTTCAAAGTGAATATTGAAATGAAATATTTATATATGAAATAAATAGGATATTATAAAAGGAAATATTTGGAAAATATAATTAAGGAAATATTTGGGAAATAAATAGGATTATATAAAAGGATCTATATAGAATAAATAGAACTATATAAAAGGATTTATATAAAATGCATAGAATTATATAAAAGGATTTATATAAAATAAATAAAAATATATAAAGGAAATTATAAATGGGATTTAAATGTTAGAAATAAAAAGGATATTTGTATGAAAAAATCTACAAATAAAAATAAAAATATAATTTGGGTTTGAGATATTGTTTTTAAATACGAAATAGAACTGTTTCGATTGCAAAGAATAAATATTATTCACATTTAATGTGAACAAAGGATTTAAGTAAATATTTTGCAAATAAAATATTATAAAGGAATTTGGGGGTTTGAATTAGGAATTTAAATGGAATTACTGAAATTAGAAACTGACTGGAAATTAGTTGAGTTGAATGACTTTCTGGGTATCGATCTGGTGTTGGTTTCGGTCTTCGGGATTTATATTTGGGAAGTTTTTCTCTTACTAGTTTACAGTTAGAGACTGATAGAGGTGGGAAGATATTGATGTGTGAATCAGAAATGGAAACGTTTTCTAAAGCTAATAACATATATTTTCTAATTTTAGAAAATAAGGAATTTATGGATATAAGGAAACGGAAAATGGGAAATTGGGAAATGAAATGATGATTGATCGGTAATATTTCCATTTAGGAATACGACTGTTGTTTATACACGTTTTCCTTTGATAGTTAAATCACCGACTATCAAACTTTTTGACCATTTTTCCGTTGTCTATACGGAGAGACCGGGATCAGATTCATTATCTAAAAACCACTTTGTATGGGCATTAGTGTTGCGATCAAATATGATGAAGATAATTGAAGACGGAGTTATGCAAGGGCTGTCCTGTTTACAGAATAGTGCCTTCGGTTTGTCTAGTCCCAGGACAACTTGTATGGAAGAATATCTGACGGAGTATATTCAATAGATAGCGTAAGTTGATCTCTTCAAATGTATTTACGTTTGGTAGCGGAGGAATTCGTTTCTCTTAGCTGTTTACCCATAGTATCTTTAGAGAAATCAATTTGTGATTTAGTGGGTATGACGATGTGACATTCAAAGTGAATAAATGTGTGATCTATCAGAGATAAGCGTGGCCTCTAGCCTCACAACCAGGAAATGGTATAAAATCGGGTGGGTCGCATGGCTAAGTGGTTAGCTGCCAATTAGGGTGTACTGTCACCTGATCTAGAGAAATTCCATCTACTTCTATAATCTATTTCGATGCTGTCCCTTTCGGGAAATGGTTGTTGATCCCAACCGTTGGTGATAATACATTAGGTACACTCAAGCAAAATGAGTGACTGGTCATGTTTAGCCTTGGTTGCAAGATGTTCTTGTTGAACCCGATGCATTCCTCTCTAAAGATACACTGTCGGAAGGTGGTCCCATACCTTGCCAGTTGGAATCCATTACCCAATAAGCACCCGCGGTGTTTGATTATATATTATATATGTGGAACATGATATGAAAGCGTTCCACTAGATTGCTATTTATTTGATGTAGACATTATTATAATATCAGATGAGTATGGATTTTAAAATAAATGTTTTGGGTTACCGTAAGGTAAAAACCATCCGTGTTTATGTGTGGATTGGTCTTATGATTATTCTTTCTTTTAAAAGGATTTTAAAAGTTAAACAAATGTTTGGAGTTTACTCGCACTAGTCCTATGACTGACCTGGAGTTTATTTTGTTTTGTTTTCCCTAAACTCTTTGGTGCCCAAATTTGTACGGGCAGTCAAGTAGTCAGGATTTTACATATATACTGAGAGCTTGGAGTAAGAGGCTTCAGGATTTTTTAGCAATTGTCTATTTCCGCTGTGTTGTAAGTGTTGTACTCTGATAAATGTTACTGTATACATATACTAGTTTTATTTCACAGTTATGTATCTATTATATATTGTTCGTTCCGCTATGAGATTTGTGTTACTCTGATGATGTTGTATGTTCTTCTTCTATTCTTTTCCAACTTTCTATCTTATATATTCTCACCCTCTATTTCCTTTCATTAACTATCCGGTATTTTCGGTGCTTGAATAGTCGACAATGAGTTTATGTCGATTACTCAGGATCGCGAAAACCCGGGACGTTACAGTTGGTATCAGAGCAAAGGTTAAGTGGATTACCTTGGCTCTGTGGCGTGACTCTGTAGAGATAGGGTTAGTAATACCCTAGATTGAGTTGAATGTATATATACGAGTGAACGTATTTGTTATTTGATATAAAGTGGTTTATATTATGGAGATTTATTGGTTGAGTTGTTTATGGATTCTGGTCGATCAGTTTGATCCACTGTATCAGTAGGAGTTTCTAAACACTCGAATACGCTGAACCGACATGGTATGTTAGGGTAAATGAAATAATTTTACCCGAATTATATTTTGATATAAAAGAAAAAATTTATATTGAAATGATTATAATATATTGGATATATTGGTTGTTATTATAATCGAGTAAGATTATAAATTAAATGGTTATGTAAATAACCAACTGGAATTCATATAAGGGTAATATGTGAAATCAGATGAATTAAATTTGAATTTAAATCAGAATTGGAATTAAAATTCTAGAATCATGAAATGTGTTTGTAAATGGAATTGGATTAAATATATGAGAATTTTAAAATGCTGGGAGATTTTAAATTGTTTTACAAGCATTGTGAAAGGTATTTTGAAATGTATTTCAAAATTGAAATGTTTAGAAATGGATTTGAAAAGTAATATAGTATTGAACTCACTTCGATCGCTGTAAAATAGATTCCGATGATGATAGCTGCATCATCGGTGTTCATTTTCGTGTTTTTAAGTGATGGATTACTACCAAAGATTTTGTTTTTGAATTTTTTTCCGAAAACAAGTGTTTTGATACTCTGAAATGAATACTTTGATTTTTGAAAAGGGAAAGCTGTTTGAAAACTCCCAGGAAGAGACTGTTTAAAATAAATTTAAATTGAAAAGTATGAAAGCAAATTGAATTGAAACCAGTTTAATGGAAATTGTATTGAAATAGAAGGGTATCAAATAAAATTAGAATGTGGAATCAATAATGATACTTGAGATTTAGAATGGAATTTGGCTTGGATAAGCAAATGATTGGGTTGAGGATAAAATTGGTTGGAGATTGATTGGGATGACATTGGTATATGCTGAATTGGCAGCAAATGGAAAGGATATAATAGTATGCCCGACAAAAAGGTGCAAGTTTATATTTATATTGGATATGATATTTATGAGCCGAATTGGCAAGCCGCTTGGCTGTTTGATTTTCTTTTGGGTTGGAGAAGGCCTAGAGAGGCGAGTTGTAGTTGTACCGATTGAGCCGTCCAAAGGAGGTGCTGGCGAAATTTTTCGAAAACTTCGGGTGTTAGAAAATTTTCATGATTTAAATCAGAATTAATTAATATTTTAACTGAAATTAATTGGTTCAGTGAAACTGAAAGTTAAGAAGTAAACAAATAATTTTTAACTAGTCAATAGAGATGTTCTCTACCTTAGCAATTTCGAGGACGAAATTATTTTAAGGGGGAAGAATGTAATGTCCCGTATTTTTACAGTATAATAAATAATTTATTTAATTATTTAAAAAGTGATTTAGAGATTTTAATTGTTGTTTAATTAAATAATAATGAATATTTAATTAACATTTATAATATAAAAATATATTATAATTCTGAAATAGTCAAAAATAGCTGAATTCACAACACAATGTGAATTGGATCATATATAAGGTATAATACAGTTTAGAATTGAATTAGAATCATGAATATATTATTTAAACGAAGTTTGAACGTATAATTATATTATAATTATAATCGAGCTCGAAATGGCGCGGCACTTCGTAATTTGGCGATTCGAACTTTAAACGAATATACAGAATCCGTTTTAAGCCGGATTTCTGTGAAACAAGTAACGTTCGGAGCTGGTGAAGTATATTTTTCTAATGGAAGAGAAAAATCGGGATTTCATTGTGTAGATTTTGATTTATGATCAAATCAAATTTTCGAAAAGTCGCTTTGGAATTCATTTATAATTTATAACGATTTATATTTATATTATAAATGGATTTTTCAATATAAATTAAATATCGATTCAACCGGTATTTGAATATCAAGTTATAAATCCAATTGGAGCTGTATTATATTCTATGTGAATATATACGACAATATTTATTTATAAATATTTAATTTAATTATTTTTAAATATATTTAATATTTAAATGGGTTTATTTAGGGTTTTAAAAATAGCTATTTTTTGCAAACGAACTCCGTTTTCGACGAAACTAATTTTGTTGTATTCGGAATATTAAATTATTGCTAAATTTCAATTTCCGTGATTTTCAGAGTCCTTATGTGGTCGTACAATATTTTAATGTGAAAAATAGTCAATAATTTGACTTTAAAAATACGTTGGGTGAGCAAACGAAGTCGGAATTTGACGAAACCAGTTTCGTAGGGTCCGTAATGTCGAACTGTAGCTGCATGTCCATTTTCGTGATTTTTGGGTATTGTATGTGATCATCGGAATTTTTAATGATAAATATAAGCAGCATTGGTGTAAAAATAAATATAATAATCGAATAAACAAATAATAAAACTATTCTATAAATACCCTCAAACATTTCTAAACCTAAGTCATACTTCATTTTAGTCAACGGGATTTTCCGCCGTTGGTTTTCTTCATTCCAAAAGTGAAAACCGATCTTCAAAAATCTCTAGAAATCAAAATAAAATCTCATAAATTATTATATACATATTTATGAACTCGTATAGTTTTTATAGGGTTCGAGTTGAATTTTTTTCGCTGGAAAGTGACAGCAAAACTAGGGTTGAAGTTATGGTGAGATCGAAGCATCAATTCAAGTTTTGGGTGTTGGATTTATGTTCAGGGGATCGATTAGCTTCGGTGTGCCTTTTTGTGTGGAGATCGACACCATTTTCTATCGATAACTGTGCTGGAGCAGTGACGTCGCGACACTGGAAGGACAAGCGAGTGGGAGGAGAATGGTACATGAGTGTAGAGGACGTGAAGCGCAAGCTAATATCGGTGACCGTTGGTTGATCGGTGAAGAGGAGGAGGAGATATCAACAGAGAGAGAATCGCAGTATGGTATAAGGAGCGCTTTCCTGTTGTTTGAGTTGGGGGAATAGAACACTGTGGAGAACAGATCGGTTGTTTACAGTGAAGAAGGAGGAGGATTTAAAAGGAGGGAGAACGTTATTAACGTGGTTTAATCGGTGATTATCTGACTTATAAAGTAATTAGTTACGAGCTCAAAACCCTTTGATCTTGTTTCTGGGTGGAAGTTTGTGGATGAAGACAGTAGAAATTGGGGAAGCCCGTTTTTGCTTTTGCGGAAAGATGGAAATTTTGGAGTATGTGAAGAACGACAAGACGATGTAGTTTTAAGAATTTGGGAAGAAGGGTGGGAGTGCAAATCGGTTATGGGCTGGGATTTAAATGGGTAAAGCCCATTTATTTAATAATATTTAAGTTTAATTTAAATAAATATATATGCAAACTTGTAAATGATATATATCGCTCATACATAGTCAGAATTACGAACGGTCAAATCCTTTGTGATCGTACGGACGACTGCTACGGAATGGAACTGACTGGGACTGAAATGGAGCCCGTCTCAATTTATAGCAAAATAAATTATCCGATCTGAATCGACGATCGATTATCGTTATTTAACGATGACCGTCCAATGTGAATAAATCTCACTAACTCTATACAGTTTATATTTTTATAAATATAATCTAGTATTGATAAATGATGATTGATTGCTGTGTGTTGATTGTTTGGTTGAATTGCTGAATTATTGGTTGAAATTGTAGAAAATGATATATATAAATCGTTAATCAAATATTGATCCTATTAATCAGAATATTTCATATTGAAATGAAATTGATGTTATTTATATTGTTTAACATCTGTGGATGCAGGAAACCGGTTGGAGGGATCCAACTAGATTCCTCAATATTTATAATACTGTTTGTTTTCATATATTGTGATATATGGTGTGATACATAATCTGTGATTGATTATGATGACACTGGTCATGTTATTTGGTATTTTAAATACCATATGAAATACTGGAATGTAAAAAGGATTTTTTTTCAAAGTGAATATTGAAAATGAAATATTTATATATGAAATAAATAGGATATTATAAAAGGAAATATTTGGAAAACAAATATTGGAAAATATAATTAAGGAAATATTTGGGAAATAAATAGGATTATATAAAAGGATTTATATAGAATAAATAGAATTATATAAAGGATTAATATAAAATGGATAGAATTATATAATAGGACTTAAATAAAATAAATAGAATTATATAAAGGGAATTATAAATGAGATTTAAGTGTTAGAAACAAAAAGAAGATTTGTATGAAAAATTCTACAAATAAAAATAAAAATATAATTTGGGTTTGAGATATTGTTTTTAAATACGAAATCATACTGTTTTGATTGCAAAGAAGAAATATTATTCACATTTAATGTGAATAAAGGATTTAATTAAATATTTTGCAAATAAAATATTATAAAGGAATTTGGCGGTTTGAATTAGGAATTTAAATGGAATTACTGAAATTAGAAACTGACTGGAAATTAGTTGAGTTGAATGACTTTCTGGGTATCGATCTGATGTTGGTTTCGGCCTTCGGGGTTTATATTTGGGAAGTTGTTCTCTTACTAGTTTACAGCTAGAGACTAATAGAGGTGGGAAGATATTGATGCGTGAATCAAAAATGGAAACATTTTCCAAAGCCAATAACGTATATTTTCTAATTTTAGAAAATAAGGAATTTATGGATATATGGAAACGAAAAATGGTAAATTGGGAAATGAAATGATGATTGATCGGTAAGATTTCCATTTGGGAATAAGACCGTTGTTTGTACACATGTTTTCCTTTGATAGTTAAATCACCGACTATCAAAGTTTTTGACCATTTTTCCGTCATCTTATGGAGAGACCGGGATCAGATTCATTATCTGGGCATTAGCGTTGCGATCAAATATGATGAAGATAATTGAAGACGGAGTTATGCAAGGGCTGTCTTGTTTACAGAATAGTGCCTTCGATTTGTCCAGTCCCAGGACAACCTGTATGGAAGAATGTGTGACGGAGTATATTCAATAGATCGCGTTAGTTGATCTCTTCAAACGTATTTACGTTTGGTGGCGACAGAATTCGTTTCTCTTAGTTGTATACCCGTAGTATCTTTGGAGAAATCAATTTGTGATTTAGCGGGTATGATGATGTGACATTCAAAGTGAATAAATGTGTGATCTATAGGGATAAGCATGGCCTCTAGCCTCACAACCAGGAAATGGTATAAAATCGGGTAGGTCGCATGGCTAAGTGGTTAGCTGCCAATTAAGGTGTATTGTCACCTGATCTAGAGAAATTCCATTTACTTCTATAATTTATTTCAATGTTGTCCCTTTCGGGAAACGGTTGCTGATCCCAACCGTTGGTGATAATACATTCCGTACACTCAAGCGAAATGAGTGACCGGTCATATTTAGCCTGGGTTGCAAGATGTTCTTGTTGAACCCGGTGTATTCCTCTCTAGAGATACACTGTCGGAAGGTGGTCTCGTACCTTGCCAGTTGGAATCCATTACCCAATAAGTGCATGCGGTGTTTGATTATATATTATATATGTGGAACGTGAGATGAAAGCATTCCACTAGATTGCTATTTATTTGATGTAGACAATATTATAATATCAGATGAGTATGGATTTTAAAAGAAATGTTTTGGGTTATCGTAAGGTAAAAACCATATGTGTTTATGTGTGGATTGGTCTTATGATTATTCTTTCTTTTAAAAGGATTTTAAAAGTTAAACAAATGTTTGGAGTTTACTCACACCAGTCCCATGACTGACCAGGAGTTTATTTTGTTTTGTTTTCCCTAAACTCTTGGGTGCCCAAATTTGTACGAGCAGTCAAGTAGTCAGGGTTGTACAAATATACTGAGAGCTTGGAGCAGGAGGCTTCAGAATTTTTTTGCAATGGTTTATTTCCGCTGTGTTGTAAGTGTTGTACTCTGATAAATGTTACTGTATACATATATTAGTTTTATTTCAAAGTTATGTATCTATTATATATTGTTCGTTCCGCTATGAGATTCATGTTACACTGATGATGTTGTATGTTCTTCTTCTATTCCAACTTTCTATCTTATCTATTCTCACCCTCTATTTTCTTTCATTAACTATATCTGGTATTTCCGATGCTTGAATAGTCGACATTGAGTTTAGGTCGATTACTCAGGATCGCGAAAACCCGGGACGTTACAGCTAGAGAAAGCTAGACAAAGTTAGAGACAACTAGAGAGAGCTAAAGAAAGCTAGAACCGACAGCAGGGTGTAGGAACCAACAGTAGGGTACAAAACCGATAGCAGAAGGCTATAGGAAGCAGGAGAAAGTCAAAAAAGGCCAAAAGGCAAAAAAACACAAAAGCCAAAAACGAGAGCAAAATGTTGACACAAAAAAGGCGGGAAAAAGAAGCAGCAAAAGGTGGCCCAAAACCTCTATAAATTAAACCCCAAGGGTCACGTTTGAAGGGACTTTCTCCTCATTCCACAATCTTCCTCCTTTATTCTAGAGAGAAAACCCAAATTTGTAGATCAATTTGGGAATTTCTTATGTAACCTCCTCCATGAATAAAATCATCAAAGTCCTTAAAGTGGATGTAGGTTCAAGTTTAACCGAACCACTATAAATTGTGCGCATGCTATGCTAACTTTCAGTATATTTTTGTGTGTATTTTGCTATGCGGTTGGATCATCAGAATATTCCTGCTCAAGCCGTTAGGTTCCTAGCAACCTGACGCTTTCTCCACGGTCCATTTCCATAGACCTATCTCCGGTGTTGACAGAAAATATCGTTAACATTTTGGCGCTGGAAGGAGGGCACGAACCTCCGTCTCCATTTCTACCTTTAACCTTTTGGATAGTATTGCCACTTTTCTAATTATGTTGTTCCATCCCGATTTGGACTGAGCTTTGAAGAAGCAAGATTATAGAAGGAGTCTCAACAAGGAGCTTCTGAATACCAAGGTACTCTGAAAATCAATTAAAGGATGATTCAATTGGGGAAAGTGGAAAAGACGGAACCAACATGTCATCCATTCCAGAAAACAACATCAAAATAGCCAAACTAGAAACTGGACAATCTTCAACTTTAACAAGAGATGAGTTGGAAGTATTACACTTGGCTATGCAAATTGATACCACTAGGATATTTATCGAAGGAGACTTGGTCCGAAGATCCTCTGAAGCAGAATCTTATGAAGCAGAATCAAGGATCATAGCACCTCAGGAACTCTATAATCAAATCGAGTCTTCATCAAATCTACATAACAGCCCAATCTCATGGAGAAGTAACCAAGCATCAAAGGAGGCGGTTAGTTTAGAAGAAAACGAAAGCCTAACATGGATAGAAGATAGAAAGTTGCAAGGAATCCCCTTCTCCAAAGAGATAATTATGGTGAAGGTTCTGTATCGTACAAAAGAGCACAAACTTGCGTATGATGGGACTACAGACCCTAAAGAATACCTTGCCATGTTTGAGAATTACATGGATACGCATAACGCTTCTGAAGCCCTTCGATGCAAGGTCTTCGTAACAACTCTTCATGGAAGAGCTCTTAAATGGCGCAAACATTATCATGGCCCTCTCATCATATCTTGGAAGCAATTGTCCACCGCATGTAGCACACAATTCCATATGCAAAAGGATTCGGCAAATAGCATTTACGATTTAGCTAAAATCAAACAAATACCGGAGAAGTCACTTAACCGCTATCTAAAGAGGTTTCACAATAAGTCACTCAAGGTGAAAGAGGCAACACAGCACGGGAATAAGAACTTGACAATCAGTCTTCCATCTCAAATACTTGCTTTCATTAATCATTCACTTTATATCTTTCTTGTAATCAAACAAATACTTATGTAAGTTTGAGTGCTATTACAGGTAAAAACCAAACCCTGTTCCGGCTTATGCATATAACAAGATCTCGAAGGGAGCACCTTCTATTATGTCATGTCCCACAGAAGGGAACGAAGGCTCAAAGGGAACACTTAAAGCACATTTAATTTCTACTTATGACTCGTCCCACAAAAGGAAACGAAAGCTCAAAAGGGAGCACATAAAGAGCCCAATGCATGAATAAGTGCACAACAAAGCTATCAATCAATAACAAGCTTCGGTGGAAGCTGTTCATACAAATATACGGCAATGGAGTGATTAACCGCTCATCATAGATTGGGTCAAAGATGATTCTTCTAAATATTATCTCCTCTATTTTAGAATGTTATGATTTTGTCAAACATGTTATATTGACATACTTGAATGCTTCTATGAAAGGTGTGGAACTCACCCTTGATAAATGATATTAACAAAGCTTCCGGAAGGAGAAGCTACATAAATAAAGCTTTCGGAGGGAGAAGCTACTTCAACAAAGCTTCCGGATGGAAAAGCAACATCAACAAAGCTTCCGGAAGGAGAAGCTACATCAACAAAGCTTCTGGAAGGAGAAGCTACATCAACGAAGCTTCCGAGAGAGAATCACCATCAAATAAAGCTTCCGGGGATAGAAGCATCATCAAACAAAGCTTCCGAGAGAGAAGCACCATCAAACAAAGCTTCCGAGAGAGAAGGACCATAAAATATAGCTTCCGGGGAGAGAAGCACCATCAAACAAAGCTTCCGAGAGAGAAGCACCATCAAACAAAGCTTCCAGAGAGAGAAGCCACAACAAACAAAAGCCTCCAAAATGGAGCAACAAAATCTTCTAAGAAGAGAATCAACATAACCTACAACGGAGTCGCCTTTTGGGTAGGGCTATAATACCTTCATCTCCTGCAAAGGAGTCGCCTTTGGGGTAGGGCTACAATACCTTCATCTCCTGCAAAGGAGTCGCCTTTGAGTAGGGCTAAATACTTCATCTCCAGCTAGTGGAGTCGCGCTCTAAGTGGGTCTAGTTATAATGTATGCATCTTCCCCATAAAGGGACACGTTTCACTATCCTAGAGAGTAATCATTCATTTTTATATCCTATGGGTTAGGAGTAAGACAAGACATTAGATACCCAATAGCTAGAAAGCTGAACGAAACATCCGCTAAACGATTAAGCAACTCAAGATAGAGTTAATTTATTTCGAAAGCAGTCCTCTACATATGCGTCCGAGAAGTTACCCCTTGGTATATTTATGACTCTTTCACTCGTGTGGTTCATCTGGATAAACTTCCGAGAAACCAAGGTAATATATGGTTGCTTAATCACTTTCAATAATATTTGGATAGGTTGACACTATACACATGTATGGTTTTTGGATGGTTTGGGATATTTTCATTGGAAGATCCTTAATTAACCTTTTATGTTTCTTCTATGCCTTTATTAGAGCATTTTATTTAGCTATGACATTCTTTAACAACTCTCAGTTAAAGATATGGTTCTTCGATATGAATTTCTGATTTATGCTTTACCCAATTGTGAGTCTTGAGGTTTTCATATGATTTCTGATTTCCACTAACCCAAATGTGAGTCTTGGGGTTTCCATATGGATTTCTATTTACCCAAGTGTGAGTCTTGGGGATTCTATTGTTTTCAGATATGATGTATGTCCTTCTATCTACCCAAGTGTGAGTCTCGGGCTTTCTACATGATTTCCAATTTCCTATCTACCTAGGTGTGAGTCTTGGGGTTTCTACTAATTTCAAACACGATTTCTTGTTTCTACCTACCCAAGTATGAGTCTTGGGGCTTTCTGTATGATTTCTGAATTAAATTCACCCAAGCGTGAGTCTTGGGGATTTCTAATTTAAATTCTCCCAAGATGAGTCTTGGGGATTTCTGATTTAAATTCACCCAAGCGTGAGTCTTGGGGCTTCTGTAGAATTTCTGATTTGAAATCGCCTAAGCGTGAGTCTTAAGGCTTTCTGTATGATTTATGATTTAAATTTACCCAAGTGTGAGTCTTGGGGCTTCCAAGCGATTTCTGGTTTCTACTTACCTGAGTATAAGTCTCGAGGTTTCTGTGACAATTTCTGATTTCCATTTATCCAAGCATAAGTCTCGGGATTTATGAATTTCTTGTTACCCAAGCATCAGTCTTGGGGTTTTAACTAATTGCAAATAAGAATGTCTGATATCTAATTTTCTATTTTTGGGTTTCCATTTGCCTATCGCATTCAGGTTTTCGAATTCCTGTTGCATAAACGCATATTTAAGCCTTAAACTTTCATTCCTTGGTATTTCCCTATTTCCATAAAGGGCGTTGATTTATTTCTACCATATATACATTTGGATTTCGAATATATCGATATCGTTCCTAGATAAAAGTTCTCAACGTGGAACGCAGGCAGGTATTGTGGACCTCTCGTCCGAAGCCTTCCAACAAGGATCATGATCTCACAACACTTCGTACAGAGAGTTTTCTAAACCCAGAGCATATTTATCCCTAGTATTTGCTACCATGAATTATGGTTAAAATTATGTCGAGCCTCAAAAATATCATGCACTGGAAAGGTTATGTTACTCTTATTAACACATTGTGCTCGTCAGTAACGAATCTCCTATTGCAAATACCCCAAATATGAAATTTTTGATTTGCCATTTCACATTTCTAATGGTGAATTCTTGAGAGCGTAATGTTTAGATAATAATACTGAGTTCTTCATTCAACACTTCTAGGAGAATGCTGAACTTTAAATCAAAATTCTGCATAATTTCGTATCATCTTTCGTGCATTAGGGCTCGCGATTCGCAAGTTGCATTCAAACTCTTTCAACAGTCAAAATCCATGTTTCCCCTTGCGTTAATGTTTCGGGAAATATGGAACTAATATTAAAGTTTTTTATGACAAATTTTGAGTGATAGGTGAGCTGTACAGGAATCATAAAAGTTTGTCCTAAAGAACAAAAGCTTCTTTATACTAGGGGGCTAACTGTTAACACTGAATTTCGTACCAATCAAATATGAAGAAGAGGAAGCTTTAAAGCCGAAAGGGTAAAGGGGGTTTCAGACAGCGAAACCAGATTCGTGGAGAAAAGACCAAATCCAAGGATTCATTGGAAGCAAAAGTCTGAGAGCCAACAATAAAGCCACATAGCAAAAAGGGAAAAGCCGAAAGCAGATACTGATAACCAAGAAGAATCAAAACACAACAATATCGGTCCAATACCGACAGCTAAAAATAGAAAGTAGTATTGAAGATTCCGAAAGGTCATGACAGGGTAAAGATCAAGATCGACATGAAAAGGGAGATACTAGCAGGACAGTGCCAACACTAAAAGGGTCACAGAGTAGCAATTCTGGAAGCATTACACCTGATACTTGAAGCTAATGGAAGGGGATTACCAAAAGCATGCAACCTGAAACATAAGCAAAAGAAAGAAAAAGCCTACCGATACCTACTTGGTACCAACACCAACAACTAGAGCCATCTTCAACATCATCGAAAGGCAAAGAAAGTCAGAGAAAGGTAGAGAAGGCCAGAGAAAGCTTGAGAAAGGTAAAGAAAGGTGGAGACAGCTAGAGGAAGATGAAGACAGCTAGAGAAAGCTAGAGAAAGTTAGAGACGGTTAGAGAAAGCTAGAGACAACAAGAGAAAGCTAGAGACAGCTAGAGAAAGATAGAGAAAGCTGGAACTAACGACAGAGTGCAGGAACCAACAGCAGGGTACAAAACCGACAACAGAAGGCTGCAGGAAGCAGGAGAAAGCCTGAAAAAGACCAAAAGACAAAAAAACACAAAAGCCAAAAATGAGAGCAAAAAGTTGACACAAAAAAGGGGTGGGAAAAAGAAGCAGCAAAAGGTGGCCCAAAACCTCTATAAATAAGACCCTAAAGGTCACGTTTGAAGGGACTTTCTCCTCATTCCATAATCTTCCTCTCTTATTCTAGAGAGAAAACCTAAATTTATAAATCAATTTGGGGATTTCTTTTGTAACCTCCTCCATGAATAAAATCGTCAAAGTCCTTAAAGTGGATGTGGGTTCAAGTTGAACCGAACCGCTATAAATTGTGTGTTCTTACTTTTTCTGCATGCTACGCTACTTTTCAGTATATTTTTATGTGTATTTTGCTATGCGGTTGGATCATTAAAATATTCCTGCTCAAGCCGTTAGGTTCCTAGCAACCTGACGCTTTCTCCATGGTCCATTTCCATAGACATATCTCCGGTGTTGACGGAAAATATCGTTAAACACGATACATCTTTGCTGTTTTGAGCAGGAGCATGTTCATTGTCATTTATATCATTAGTCAAATTAGGTTTTGGACTATATGATCTCAATAGAATCTCAACAGTTTGACTTGCAAAAAATTCTACATCTATGGATTGTATTACTTTTAAGGTGTCAAGAATAAGGAACCTATAAGTTATACTATTAAGAGAATATCCTATGAAAACACATTTAAATGCTCTATCACCTAACTTTGGTCGTTTAAGGACTGGTTTTCTAACATATGTTAAGCAACCCCAAACATTAAGTCTATTAAGGTTAGGTTTTCTATTAAACCATAATTCATAAAGGAAAATATTATTCTTTTTAAGTGGTACTATATATAAAATGTAACATGCAGATAACATAGCATCACCCCAAAGATTATAAGGTAAATTTGAACTTATGAGCATGACATTAACCATTTCTACTAAAGTTATATTTTTCCTCTCAGCAACACCATTTTATTGTGTTGTATATGGGGCGGTACACTGGTGAACTATACCATGTTGTTTACAAAACAAGGTAAATTCATTTGAGAAATATTCACCACTACGATCTAAATGTAACACTTTAATTTTAACTCCTAATCGTGTTTCGGCCTCTGCTTTGTAAATTTTTAATTTATCAAAATCCTCATTTTTAGATTTCATTAGATATACATATGCATATATGGTATATTCATCAATAAATGTTATATAGTATTGGTTACCACCATAGGTGATATGACTTTTTAAGTCACCCACATCACTATATACTAAATCAAGCAAACCACTTTTCCTTTCTACATATTTAAATGATTTATGGTGTATTTTTTCTTGAGCACATATTTCACATTTAGAGATAGTATCGAAATCACAACCAAATACTATCCTAGTTTATGCATATTTTAAAGAGATTCATAATTAACGTGTCCTAATATATCAGGCCACAAATTAACTAATCAACAATATAAACAGAAGATATCGTTATTAGATTCAACTTAATCATGTTGTTACAAGAATATCCCTATCCAATGAATTTGTTATTCTTGAGCAACACAAATTTATTGGACTCATACACCATCTTGAATCCTTCTTTATTAAGAAGGTATCCAGAAACCAAATTCTTACATATGTCAGGTACATAAAATACGTTGACTAACGTAAAAACTTTCCCAGAGGTGAATGTAAGTTCTATAGTCCCTTTTCCTAGATCTTTGCTTGCAACTTTGTTTGCGCCGATAACTTCGCTGGATACTCCATTATTCTCTTTGTAAGTCTTGAATAGATTACAGTTTTTGCAAACATGAATGGTTGCTCCAATATCAAGCCACCAATTATTATCAATGCCACTAACGGAGTTCGCTTCTTCTACAATAGCCACAATCTTTTCTTCGACCGCATTCACTTTTGTTGTTTCTTCTTAAGATGACAGTCTCAGGCATAGTGGCCGAGTTTGGTACAATAGTAACAAGAAACCTTCTTTTTGTTGTTCTTGGAATTATTTTTCTTCTTAAACCATGTCTCATTCTTAGTTTTCAACTTTTCAGTAATTTCAACTTTATTTGCATTCAAATAGGACTCAATTTGCAGATTATCGTCTAGTTCACGTTTACGAGAATACTCTTCAATACGAAGACGACACTGTAAACCGTTTAAATCATAATATGTTTCTACACGTTTTAATTTTTTCTTATAATCATTTCAAGAATTTGGGTGTCTCAAAAAAACAACTCTAATAACAAAAGATTCAGGGAGATCTATACAAGCTTTTTTAATTTGATTCACCAATAGGAAGATTTCACTTACTTGTCCAACTATGTACTTATTAGCGAATATTTTGAAATCCATAAAATTTAAAATAAAAAACTCTTTATTACTTGCCTCAGATATGCGATACTTTCTTTCAAATCAGTTCAAAGTTCCTTTGTAGTTTCCAAGGTCTTATGAGCGTTGCAGACTGGAGTAGACAATACATTCAGAATGTGCACTCTGCATAGAAAATCGTTTTCTTTATGCTTTTCACGTTTCGCCTTCAGAGCGGCATCATCCTTATCGGTTTCCTCAGGTATCACTTCTAGTCCGTCCTCCATGATGTAGAACAATTTGACGGTGATCAGAAAGAACTTCATTATTTCTTACCAACAAGTGAAATTGTCGCCATCAAATCGCTCTAAATGTGTCAAATGCTAATTCATAACCTATAGAGCACTCAAACCTTCCATGGTTGAAGTATATTGTTTGAAAAATTATTGGGGATTTTGTGGTTCGAGACTATCGAAGGAAGATAATTGTCGTACTTCAGACTTCAAGGATCTATGAAATAGATTCTTCCAGACAATAGTTTAGCCCACCAGGTACAAACGGGTTATTGAACTATCCACTTTCAGCATTCAATGAAGCCTTGGAACAGCGTAATCAGATGCAAAGTTTGTACGACTTTGATCCAATCAAGAACACTTTGAATTTTAATTACGATGATGCAAGAAAAGAATAGAATGAAGAGAAGGAAGAAGAAGATTAATTCTACAACGCTTCTGAAATTTGTAACACCTTAGAGGCGTTACAATGGCGCAACGTTTGAAATGCATTTTTGGTGTTGTAGATCGCTGAAGGAAGAAGACGATAGAAAAAGTGATTTTAAACAATTTCCGGGCATTGGTATTTATAGCGGAGGAAGCACCTGATAGCCAAGCGTCGCGATCGGTTGGAATGGTCACATCCCTTCGTTTGCAACATTCTGAAGCATTGCAAATTCAAATGATGCACCCTTTCATTTGCAATTGTTCAGAAGCATTGCAAAACGTTCCCGCTAGTATTTATATTCAATTTATGGGTCGAGGTTCTTAACGGGACGAATCGGCCCATTACAGTTTAAATTCTTGATCCAAAAGTATTTTTATTGGATCTGAAACCCGTATCCAGCTCGATCCGGTTCGATTCGATCGGACGTCGGCGGCGGTGTGCGCTTATGTGGTGGAGATGCATGGCCTCTCTCCTCACAACAAAGCAAACATATGGAAGTCCCCAGGCCCCAACACACTTGTAAGAAAGCCTCTTGAGTACCTTGAAACTTTTTCAACTTTCATGATGTGGGACTAATCCCCATATCCTCCTCTTCCTTTCTTTCTTCCTTCAAAAACAAATCGCAAACCCACAACGGTTTGAAATTTTTTAACAATCAACGTTGCAAAGTAAATTGATTACATATTAAATTTATTATCAATTAGTAACAATCCAATAAAAGAAGTGTTTGTCTTTGAATACGTATGACATAATTTCATTATTTTACAATATTGATTTGAAAATAGAAGTTGTAGTAGAACAGATAATCCTGGAGAGCTACTTAGGATTTTTTTAAATGTATTACTATAACTTATTTCTGAAGTACGGACAATAAAAATTTGATGAGAATTAAGTATATAAAGATGCAGGCTATCCTGTAGTTATATATAACACAGTTCGTAGGTGAGTTAAAAGTAAATAATGTGAACCACAATTTAACATGACTTCCCAATAATAGAATCATATATATTTACTAACTTTTAACTAAATGCATTAATCTAAAATCTTTTCAAATATTCATGTATACTACAACATGTCTTTTATCGGTTGATTAATATGAAAAGTAATCAATTAAGTATATATCGGTTCAAATTTTTGCATCCGATTAATGAAATTTATTTATATCCAATCAATGAAAATAAGTCATACATATTTAAAGGCATCAAATAAATATTTTTGAGTTATATATTTTGAGCTACATTTCTAGGATTTGTATTTAAGGATCCACTACATTAAACACTACAACACTATGGATATTATTTCTAAATAAAAGCTTGTATAAACATAAGAGAATATGATAATTAGATGGTAAAATCAATATTTTGCTAAGATTTGAGGAAACTTTCAATGAAAATTATTCAACATTTCGATTTTGTTGTGTATTAGAAATTGAAAAAATCAGATACTACTTTATGTATATGAACCACTAAGATTTGATCTGTAGAAGGACCTATAAAGCATGATGTGTTGCTGACAATTTTTATGCGTTGCTTGAGGTTATGAAATATCACTACTAGAATGGTATGTTATCCCGATGTCCAGTTTCCAACGGCTGCCAACGGTTTTTTAATAGCCGTTGGAAACCGTTGGAACGAAGACCATTGGCGGTCGTTGGAAGCCATTGAAAATTTACGGGATATTGTCTGCTCCAGCCAACCAAAAGCTTCATTTCCTCCTCTTCCACAAATTATTCATTTCCTCCAACCATTCCTCTCCTTCCAAATTTGCTGCCAAAACTTCCTCCGTCACTCCTACCTCTTTGGGTGCCATCTACGAGCTTCTCCATCCCATCTCTACCCTTCTCGTTATCAAAATTAGGTAATTTCATAAAACCTAATTTTTAGGGTTTAATTGATTTCGGGTTTAATTTGTAATTTGCTTAATTTCTACTTGTTTGTATATGTATATTACATCATGTTAACCTCTAATTGATATTATTGTCACAATAATGATCAAATTGTTTAGGGTTAAATTGATTTAGGATTTAATTGTGTGTGTTTAGGTAACTTTTGTTAGTGAATGTTATATGTGTGTGATAGTGTTTGCTAATAATATAATTTATGCAAACAGGAAGATTTTATTATGTTGACAAACACAAAGTAAATTACAAAAATATATAAATTTATGCATACACGAAGAAAATTATTATAATTGGTGCAAACACGAAGTAAATTACAAAAATATATAATTTTGTACATATGTACTAAAACGGTAAAATATTTGCAAATTGTATATTTAAATTTAATATACATAACTATTTAAACCCTTGGTTATTATTTGGCCCCGTCTGACAAGTGTTGTATATGATCGTTATATGGATATTCGTTCTTTTACAAAACGGAAATCTATATTAATCCGATACAATATTTGTCGGATTTGTCCTTGTATTGGACAAGTTACAAACACTAAAAAGTAATTATATTTCTAGATCGTATCACTTTAAACGATTCACAAAATTTTGACGGCATTTCCTTTATGTTCCTTGTGTACATGCACGTGTGTACGATACAAGGAACATTGGGGAAATGTTGTCGAAATTTTGTGAAATCATTTAAAATGATATGATTTACGAAATATAATTACTATTGTGTTTGTAATGAGAAGTAGATAACCGAGCATCAAAGAAGGCAAATAAGCGTCAATGAAGCAATAGTTATTTATTTTGAAATAAAGTTTGTAGACAACTACAAAATTAACGACTATTTTTTATTTCATCATAGATTTTAAAGTAGGAAAAATGGCCAATTACTTTAATGATCGGAAATGGAAGTATCAAAGAAGGGAAATTAGTGGTGCAATAAGTGAACATTTTGAAAATGGGATAAAAGTGTTTATTGATTTTGCGATAAGAATATCGGAAACAGTAGAGAAATTCGTTGTCCATGTAGTAGATGCAAATTGTTGAACTATTTAATATCGAATATGGTTAAGATTCATTTGCGCCAATACGGTTTCCTACCCAATTATTTGTTGTGGGATCATCATGGAGAAATTAAAGTCCCTAATACTCAAGAACAGTCGACGGAGGTCAATAGGGATGAAATTTGCACGAATCTCATAGAAAATATGGTCGAAGATGCTGCACGATCAATGTTCCCTTCCATTCAAATTGGTAAAGACGATGATAACGCCGAAGAGAAGCCAAATGCCGAAGCTAAAAAATGTATGGTTTATTGAGTAATGCTAAAAAACCCATTGGAATGGATGTGAAAGTGACACTCAATTATCGGTAATTGCAGAATACGTTGCAATGAAATCAAAATACAACCTTACGGAAGTTGGACTTACGGTTGTTGTTCAAGCGGCTAAACGCCATATGCCATCTGATAATTTAATGTGCGAAAATTATTATGAAGTGAAAAAACTTATGTCATCTTTTGGTTTGTCATATTAGAAAACAGATACATGTTTAAAGGGTTGTATGTTGTATTGGAAAGAAGACAACAATCTTAGAAAATGAAAGTTTTGTAATAAAAAAAGATATAAACCAAGAAAAAAGAAAGGAAAAGAAGTTCCGTACAATCGTATGCATTATTTACCCATCACCCCTGGACTTCAAAGATTATATACATCATCCAGAACAATGTTGTAACACCCCACCTCCGCCAATGCCACTCTTGCAAGGACACTGGCTTTGGAGGGGCGTTAAACGAGGTAAACATGCATGCAGATATCACAAGACAGAACATATAAGTAAAAACAGAGTAAATAAAGCAGCGGATAAAACTAACATTTCAAAACCATAGTCAAGTTACATCAAAGTACTTGGTCATTATTTTCCCATAAAACAAAGTCTAGAACATAAACTGAAAACTGAAAAAGAAACATAAAGTAACTATCCCCAAAGTAGCATAAGGCCATAGCATGCTCAAACCATACGTGAGCTATCCAGAAAAGCAGCTAAAGATCCAACTAGGTAACAGTGTTCCCACCCTGCAAACCTGGGGGGGGGGAGGAAACGGAAGAAAAGAGGCGAAAGAAAACGGGTCAGTCAAAAAGACTGGTAAGTCCTATCTACTATTAGTATAAAAACTAATAAAGTTATGTAGGGTGATAACTGGCATGGTGAAAAGTTAACAAGATTGATCGAGTGTGGCATCGCATATACAAGGTTAAGTTGCACCAGGTGTGTACTAGTATTCCAATTCATGTCAAGTATAATCAAGAAATGATCCCTTGGCCCAAAGCTGGCCCACATCATGAGATGACCTAAATCGAGGTCCAACTACTCGGTCTAGTCGATCGGCTCCCTAAAAGCCTAACTCGTCGTGTATCGGTGTCATACGGCTTAATCGTGGCATGTAGTTAACTGTGCTAGGTCCACCCCAGGGTGTATCCAGCCCTAAGGTGTAAACCACAGACACAATTCAAGCACGCACAGTCTAAACCTACTGGTGCCCATGTTCAACTCCGGACTTAATGTGCACGACCATGGTCCGCCTGAACAACCGGTGCACCCTTCAGCCGTCTCTTTTGGCCTCTTACAATCAGTCTAGTAATCGTGCCCCACCCTAGCCTAGTCCAGGGTACCCATGATACTTCGAAGTTGGTTACTGCTGAAAAGGACCACGTAACTAGGATTTCAAGTGGGTTAAGTGTGGTTAACCCTATCCTAACCATGTATTGAGTTGGTTAAGTGTATTCAAGCAGTTCATGACTTAACCCTATCAATACATCGGGTTTAATTGGTTAAGTATATTCAAGTAGTTCATGACTTAACCCTACCAATCCATCGTGTTTAATTGGTTAAGTATATTCAAGTAGTCCATGACATAACCCTACCAATCCATCGTGTTTAATTGGTTAAGTATATTCAAGTAGTTCATGACTTAACCCTACCAATCCATCGTGTTTAATTGGTTAAGTATATTCAAGTAGTCCATGACTTAACCCTACCATGTGGCATTAATTAACTTAATGCACCCCAACCTCTCACATTAGACTTTGTTGTGGTTACTAGTTAAGCCGGGCGGGTCCGGGTAGCTTTACACCACAACCTAGTCTAACCTCGGGTTTTAAGTGCGATATGACCAACTACTCACATTGGGTCCTATTGTTTGTAGCCACTAGTTAAGCCGGTCGGTTCCGGGTAGATTTATGCTACAAACTCAACCCAACCTCGAGTTGGCCATCCTCATGTTTTCTAGAAGTCATGTCCAAGTCCATGTTTTCAAGCATAAACACATGTCAAACTTTCATGTCATACTTTCAAGTCATGTTTTCATGTTATTTAAGTTTGCCCCATTACCCATAACGTATTCCCATCGCACGTAAATTCGCATCAACACAAATAGATCAAAAAGGGAACATAACAATATGACAAGGTGGGCATAAGGTGGCAAAGTCTATCACAAATTAAACATGGTGATATTTGAGGTCAAAAGGGGTTCAACATACTAGCATATGGCCTCAACATGTATGATAGCATAAAAGGTGTCTTGGCCTCAAACATATCAAATAGCATAAGGGTGACTTGGCCACTAGCATGCACAATAGCATAAGGGTGATTTGGCCACAAGCATGCACAATAGCATAAGGGTGATTTGGCCACAAGCATGCACAATAGCATAAGGGTGATTTGGCCACAAGCATGCATAATATCATTAGGGGTTAAAGTTTGGCCATAAGTTAAACATGGTGGCATATGAGGTAAATGTGTTCATAAACTTGCATATTACATTATGAGCCTCAAAACGTACATGATATCAATTTTAGCATAATAGGTGAAACATGATCATAAATGACATAGGATGGTGGCTAGAAGTTCGCATATAACATTATATGCAAGTTATCATAAAGGTTATGAGAGTTCTCATGTTGCATAATGCAACATTTCAAATCAAAGGTCATAGCTTTCTATGCACAAAGTCAAGGTGATAGCTTTACAAACTTGCATAGGGTAAACATATGCATAACATGTTAGAATCAAAGCACATATCATGTTTAGGCCCAAACTCAACTTGCAATATGTAACATTTAACTTCATAGTTAGAATCTAAGAGTAGTATAGGGCTTACAATGCTATGAAGACTATAATTAATATATAATAAGATTGAGACGAAGCCACTAGCAACTCTAAATACTCCCAAATGACAAGCTCCAATGAAAACCCTTGAGAAACAAGCAAAAGATCCTTGCTTTGATGAAGAAAGATTGAACTTTGGCCTTAATTCAAGCTTAGAAACTCTCAAATAAGCTTAGGAACTCTCATATGAATGAAGATTGAGGCTATGACAAGAGGGTGGAGGTCATGATTAAACATTTTGGCAGCACTTAGTTACTAGAATTGATTTATGATGATTTAGGCTAGGTATTAGGGTCTTTTTATAGATGATTAGGTCAATTTAGACCATAGGATTAACCCTAAAACAAATCAGGTCCGTCAAATCCCGTCAGAAACTTCTGGAACAAGACTCAGCATGTCACAAATGGTGCACCAGAAAAATTGGTTCGACCGGGGGGGTCGACCCCTGGGTCGACATGGGTGTCGACCCCTGGGTCGACATGGGTGTCGACCCCTGGGTCGACATGGGTGTCGACCCATAGGGGGGGTCGACATGGGTGTCGACCCCTGGGTCGACATGGGTGTCGACCCATAGGGGGGGTCGACACAGGTGTCGACCCCTGTGTCGACCCTGCCTGGGGCGGGAAAATTTCCACCCATTCTGCCTTGGTTGTAATTTAAATCTGAATTCGAATTTGAACTGTTTTCAGGCTTGGGATTTTCTGAAAACTTCATTGGGCCATAACTTGGTCATACGGACTCCGTTTTTCGAAAACTCGGACTCTATTTCGCGTATTTTTCCGAGACGAACGCAATGGCATAGCCCGTTTCCGTTGATTCAGATTTTAGAATTTAATTCTGCCTTGATTTACATTATAACATGTTATTAAAAATACGGGTTGTTACATTCTCCCCTCCTTAAAGGATTTCGTCCCCGAAATCTTCAAGTTAGGAAGAACGTATCCTACCATCCATCATCCATCTACTCAAAACATCATCCACAAGTAATCATTGTCCTCAAAAGATTTCTAATGCTGTATGAACATATGCAACAGTGTGTGTATATGCACTTATCTAATGCGAAAATCAGGCGGTTACTGATTCAGTAAACCTCCTTAATGCAAAATATGTTTGTGCAATGCGTCCATATGTATGCAAATTCCTAACATAACTTATAGTCTCTACATGAGTGCACATAACATCCGTCCATATGCAACATCCATGTGATAGCATACAAGTTTCATCCATGAATAAGCATAAACACTCATGCATATGCGGTATGAAAGTGTGTGAGCCGATCTTAGTGCCTAACGTGTATCATGCATCCACGAGTATCCACTTGCAAACACTTGCAACCACTTGCAAACATCAAGCATATCATGTTTCAAATACATGTTTCATCCAAAGGGTTTCTACCTAAGGTTCCCATGACAAGGTTAACGAGATAACAAGATAAACAGGATAAACATGGATAGCAAAAAGAAAGATGTGCTGATTAAGAATGGAGATTGAGAATGTACCCTCAAAAAGGAATGGATAAAGCCCACGCATCTTCTCCTCGGTTTCCCAAGTTGCATCTTCATCGGCTTCACTCCACTGAACTTTCACCAATTTGACTTCTCGATTTCTTAGCTTCTCGATCTCTGTTCCCAAGATACGAATCGGATCTCTCCTCAAGGTTGCCTCTTTCTCCACCTCCACGTCTTCAAGAATGCTTGGTTCAACCACCTCAGCAGACTCATGTAGGTACTTTCGGAGATGCGAGACATGAAAGACATTATGTACTCCGGCTAGCTTCTCGGGCAATTCCACCTTATAGGCCATCTTTCCAATTCTCTCTATGATAGGGAAGGGTCCGACGAACCTTGGTGCCAGCTCCCCAACTGCTCCAAAACGAACCACATTACGCAAAGGAGAAACCTTCACGAAAACCATGTCTCCCACTTCGAATTCCAAATCTTCCCTTCGCTTGTCAGCATAGGATTTCTGTCTATCTTGGGCCGCTTTCATCCGTCTTCTCACCAATTCAACTTTCTCGGATGTGTCCCGTATCATATCAGGCCCAAGTATAAGCCTATCCGTCGTCTCCCACCAACAAGATGGTGACCTACACGGCCTCCCATACAAAGCTTCAAATGGTGCCATCCCTATGCTGGCTTGATAGCTATTATTATAAGCAAACTCTACCATAGGAAGGTGGTCTTCCCAAGTACCACCAAAGTCAAGAACACAAAGCCTCAAAAGATCTTCTAGCACTCTATTCACCCTTTCGGTTTGGCCATCCGTCTGGGGGTGATAGGCTGTACTCAGATTCAATCGCGTACCCATCGCTTCTTGCAAACTATTCCAGAACTGGCTAGTGAAAATTGGGTTACGATCGCTAACTATGCTAGAAGGAACTCCATGCAATCGCACTATCTCTCGAAGATAAACAGATGCTAAACCTGATACAGTCCTCTTGTTCTTTACTGAAATGAAATGGGTGCTCTTCGTAAGTCTATCAACTATGACCCATATCCCATAAATACCAAATAGTTTGGTCATCTTACTGGACATCTTCACCCCAACTATAAATCACAAACAGGCGAGTCATACCCCTTATGGGGTTTGCAACAGAACTAAGATTGAGAATAGGACCGAGAGGATATACTTAAAAGATAGCATGCGAGTAAGCTCTACAGAATAATAGGGATCAAGGATATACTCTTAGAAAGAGATATAATGCGCGTATCTAGTCTTCAATCTTCTAAGCCGCATTTTCTTGCGCTTAATCCCATCGTTCCTTGACCGTCTTTTAACTTCACAATTTCGTAGCTCTTAATTCTCATTTCCAAAATATGAGTTAGAACTCATTTCACCGTTGCCTCTCGTTCCACTTCCACTTATTCTTTGCCTAAAATACTTGGCTTAAACATAACTGCGTGCTCATGGTTTCATGCAAGCTTTCCAAAATTCGTTAGTGAATCCTGGATCTCGTTTACATACCATACGGTATTCCACGCAGAAAAACTATCCCTTGAAAACAACTGCCACTCCACGTTGTCAAATGTTCTTACTAGGGTGATTTCTATAACCCATGCTTAAGTGGAATGGACCATCCGCCTTAGTGGCGAACACTACTCGATTGGATTACAAATTTTCAAAAAGTGCCAAGGGATTCTAGATAACTAATCATGACGGACCCCTAAAGGTCACACGAGATTTTCGAGGGTATTACCGAGGCGAGTCATGTGCCTCGCAACCCTATGTTCGAAGTCAAGAATGGCTCCATAACTGGACAACCAACCCATGCCCAAAATCAACCCGTATCCCATAAACCCGAGAACATAAGCATTACACATGAATTCTACGCTCAAGCTAGAGATTTTCAAATCCATACAAATCACAGGTAGATGGGCGGAACCCCCAATTGGATTTGAAATACTAACGGGATTCTCAACTAGACTAGTACTTAGGTGCAAACTCTCAACAAGATCAGAAATAAAACTATGCGATGCGCCAGAATCAAACAAGGTACGAACAGGGAAATCAGAAATGTAAACATGAATTTCTATAGAAACACTACCTTGATCAAAAGCTGGAAGAGCGAGGAGAGCCTGCAATTGCCCTCCAGAGGGTCCTGCTTGCTGAATTTGCCTTTTCCCTTGTACTTGCTTTTTCGGACAATCCTTACTATAGTGTCCAGACTCTCCACAATGAAAGCATTTTTCCAACTTCCTTTTCTTCTTCCTACAGTCTTTGGCTATATGCCCAGTAATCCTACAGAAGTTGCACTTCCTTCTTTCTCTTGACTTGTTGTCCTTGCTGTTGTTGTTCTTGCCTCCTTTTCCGGAATCTACCTTCTCGCCTTGAGACTCATTTGCCTTTACCTCCTTCTTGCCCCTCTTATCTTCCTCTTGAAGCAGGGCCATATTCACCAAGCTCTCGAAAGTCGCCCCCATGGGTATATGAGACATGGCCAAACCGCGCAATGGCTCATTCAATCCTAGAGCAAAGCGTAGGGCCTTTTTCTGAGCTGTGTTAACCAAGTCTAGACCGAACCGAGCAAGTTGATTAAACGTATCCACGTATTCCCTAACTGTCATGTCTCCTTGCTTTAGAGATAGGAACCTCTCCATCCGAAGGTTCTCTTCTGTTGATGATAGAAATCTCAATCTGAACCTTCTCCTAAAGTCATCCCAAGTCTGAATTGGTCTAGTAGTGGTGGTGACTACCCACCAATATGCAGCTTCCTCTTTCAATAACCATACCGCTAACAGAGCCTTCCTACGGTCTTCTATATCAAAGATAGCAAAGAGGTCTTCAGTTTCTTTCAACCAATTTCTTGCCTCCACAAAAGTCTCCGTCCCAATAAAATTCTTGCCACCCATCGCCTTAAAGTCCTTGCAAATCTTCGCGAAATCCTCTTGTGGATCCTGAGGAGGAGGAGGAACCTTAGCTACGGGAGGGGGAGGAAGGTTAGCTACGGGGGAAGGAGGAGGAATGTCCGCGGGACCGGCTTCATTCGCCCTTGCCTCCATGTACCTTCTGAACCAAATAGGTACTGGTACGCCCTCCAGAATGGCAAAATTATCGGCCATACTGAAACGAAGAAAAAGATAGATTGAGAATGAGGAAACAAAGGATAGTGCTAATGGATTTTTGGGGAATATCCTTTTTAAAATAAACTAGACTTTTCTTGGAAAATACTTTATTGGTTTTGAAAATAGTTTTTCAAAAGGTAAGTTTTTAAAAACACTTTTGCTCAAATCTTGTAAACCTTATGCTCTGATACCAATTGTAACACCCCACCTCCGCCAATGCCACTCTTGCAAGGACACTGGCTTTGGAGGGGCGTTAAACGAGGTAAACATGAATGCAGATATCACAAGACAGAACATATAAGTAAAAACAGAGTAAATAAAGCAGCGGATAAAACTAACATTTCAAAACCATAGTCAAGTTACATCAAAGTACTTGGTCATTATTTTCCCATAAAACAAAGTCTAGAACATAAACAGAAAACTGACAAAGAAACATAAAGTAACTATCCCCAAAGTAGCATAAGGCCATAGCATGCTCAAACCATACGTGAGCTATCCAGAAAAGCAGCTAAAGATCCAGCTAGGTAACAGTGTTCCCACCCTGCAAACCTGGAGGGGGGGAACGGAAGAAAAGAGGCGAAAGAAAACGGGTCAGTCAAAAAGACTGGTAAGTCCTAACTACTATTAGTATAAAAACTAATAAAGTTAACTGAACATGTAAAACAGGGATGAGCTGTAGGGTGATAACTGGCATGGTGAAAAGTTAACAAGATAGATCGAGTGTGGCATCGCATATACAAGGTTAAGTTGCACCAGGTGTGTACTAGTATTCCAATTCATGTCAAGTATAATCAAGAAATGATCCCTTGGCCCAAAGCTGGCCCACATCATGAGATGACCTAAATCGAGGTCCAACTACTCGGTCTAGTCGATCGACTCCCTAAAAGCCTAACTCGTCGTGTATCGGTGTCATACGGCTTAATCGTGGCATGTAGTTAACTGTGCTAGGTCCACCCCAGGGTGTATCCAGCCCTAAGGTGTAAACCACAGACACAATTCAAGCACGCACAGTCTAAACCTACTGGTGCCCATGTTCAACTCCGGACTTAATGTGCACAACCATGGTCCGCCTGAACAACCGGTGCACCCTTCAGCCGTCTCTTTTGGCCTCTTACAATCAGTCCAGTAATCGTGCCCCACCCTAGCCTAGTCCAGGGTACCCATGATACTTCGAAGTTGGTTACTGTTGAAAAGGACCACGTAACTAGGATTTCAAGTGGGTTAAGTGTGGTTAACCCTATCCTAACCATGTATTGAGTTGGTTAAGTGTATTCAAGCAGTTCATGACTTAACCCTATCAATACATCGGGTTTAATTGGTTAAGTATATTCAAGTAGTTCATGACTTAACCCTACCAATCCATCGTGTTTAATTGGTTAAGTATATTCAAGTAGTCCATGACTTAACCCTACTAATCCATCTTGTTTAATTGGTTAAGTATATTCAAGTAGTTCATGACTTAATCCTACCAATCCATCGTGTTTAATTGGTTAAATATATTCAAGTAGACCATGACTTAACCCTACCATGTGGCATTAATTAACTTAATGCACCCCAACCTCTCACATTAGACTTTGTTGTGGTTACTAGTTAAGCCGGGCGGGTCCGGGTAGCTTTACACCACAACCTAGTCTAACCTCGGGTTTTAAGTGCGATATGACCAACTACTCACATTGGGTCCTATTGTTTGTAGCCACTAGTTAAGCCGGTCGGTTCCGGGTAGATTTATGCTACAAACTCAACCCAACCTCGAGTTGGCCATCCTCATGTTTTCTAGAAGTCATGTCCAAGTCCATGTTTTCAAGCATAAACACATGTCAAACTTTCATGTCATACTTTCAAGTCATGTTTTCATGTTATTTAAGTTTGCCCCATTACCCATAACGTATTCCCATCGCACGTAAATTCGCATCAACACAAATAGATCAAAAAGGGAACATAACAATATGACAAGGTGGGCATAAGGTGGCAAAGTCTATCACAAATTAAACATGGTGATATTTGAGGTCAAAAGGGGTTCAACGTACTAGCATATGGCCTCAACATGTATGATAGCATAAAAGGTGTCTTGGCCTCAAACATATCAAATAGCATAAGGGTGACTTGGACACTAGCATGCACAATAGCATAAGGGTGATTTGGCCACAAGCATGCACAATAGCATAAGGGTGATTTGGCCACAAGCATGCACAATAGCATAAGGGTGATTTGGCCACAAGCATGCATAATATCATTAGGGGTTAAAGTTTGGCCACAAGTTAAACATGGTGGCATATGAGGCAAATGTGTTCATAAACTTGCATATTACATTATGAGCCTTAAAACATGCATAATTTCTATTTTAGCATAATAGGTGAAACATGATCATAAATGACATAGGATGGTGGCTAGAAGTTCGCATATAACATTATATGCAAGTTATCATAAAGGTTATGAGAGTTCTCATGTTGCATAATGCAACATTTCAAATCAAAGGTCATAGCTTTCTATGCACAAAGTCAAGGTGATAGCTTTACAAACTTGCATAGGGTAAACATATGCATAACATGTTAGAATCAAAGCACATATCATGTTTAGGCCCAAACTCAACTTGCAACATGTAACATTTAACTTCATAGTTAGAATCTAAGAGTAGTATAGTGCTTACAATGCTATGAAGACTATAATTAATATATAATAAGATTGAGACGAAGCCACTAGCAACTCTAAATACTCCCAAATCACAAGCTCCAATGAAAACCCTTGAGAAACAAGCAAAAGATCCTTTCTTTGATGAAGAAAGATTGAACTTTGGCCTTAATTCAAGCTTAGAAACTCTCAAACAAGCTTAGGAACTCTCATATGAATGAAGATTGAGGCTATGACAAGAGGGTGGAGGCCATGATTAAACATTTTGGCAGCACTTAGTTACTAGAATTGATTTATGATGATTTAGGCTAGGTATTAGGGTCTTTTTATAGATGATTAGGTCAATTTAGACCATAGGATTAACCCTAAAACAAATCAGGTCCGTCAAATCCCGTCAGAAACTTCTGGAACAAGACTCAGCATGTCATAAATGGTGCACCAGAAAAACTGGTTCGACCGGGGGGGTCGACCCCTGGGTCGACATGGGTGTCGACCCATAGGGGGGGTCGACACAGGTGTCGACCCCTGTGTCGACCTTGCCTGGGGCGGGAAAATTTCCGCCCATTCTGCCTTGGTTGTAATTTAAATCTGAATTCGAATTTGAACTGTTTTCGGGCTTGGAATTTTCTGAAAACTTCATTGGGCCATAACTTGGTCATACGGACTCCGTTTTTCGAAAACTCAGACTCTATTTCGCGTATTTTTCTGAGACGAACGCAATGGCACGGCCCGTTTCCCTTGATTCTAATTTTAGAATTTAATTCTGCCTTGATTTACATTATAACATGTTATTAAAAATACGGGTTGTTACAAATGCAGCATATGAAATGACACAGTGTGAGAACACCTCAAGAAGGTACGTTGACACACCTATCGATTGGAGAAACATGAAAACATTTTGATAAGAAATATCCTGATTTTGCAGCGGAAAGCCGCAACGTTAGACTAGATTTATGTACAGATGGCTTCGCACCATTTTCTCAGTTTGGTTCAAAATATTCATCTTGGCCTAAAATAATCACACCTTACAATCTACCCCCGCGGATGCGTATGAAAACTCCATACATGTTTTTCACAGTTGTCGTCCCTGACCCTGATGATCCGACATAAGGTATTGATGTTTAGTTACAACCGCTAATCGAAGAATTGAAAATATTATGGAATGAAATAGTTAAAACATGTGATGTATCAAAAAAGAAATTTTTTCGGATGTTCGCTTCTTTGTTATGGACTATTAGTGATTTTCCTGCATATGCAAGGCTTTCAGATTGGAGTACGACCGGTCGTCTTGCTTGTCCTTATTGTGTGGAAGAAACACAAGCATTTTTGTTACCGTATGGAAAGAAAATTTCATGGTTTGATTGTCATCGATGCTTTCTTCATATTAATCATACTTTTAGAAGAGACAAATTCATGAGGCTCTACGGCCACCGACGGTTTGGTCAAGCGAGAAAATATATGAACTTGTAAAGGATTATCCAAAGATATATGAAACTGGAAAACAAATTGATATTCAAGGTATATTGACGATTCATAATTGGTGCAAACAAGGTATATTCTGGGAATTGCCTTATTGAAAACATCTCTTAATCCATCATAACATTGACATGATGCATAACGAGAAAAATGTATTTGATAGTGTATTTAATACAGTTCTGAATGTGAAGGGCAAGACTAAGGATGATTTGAAATCCAGACGTGATATAGAGGAAATATGTAATCGTCCTGAGCTTCATATGACGCCCAATGATAGTAAAAAACTCAACGCATGCTATGAACTAGACAACAACCAAGTTAAAGTACTGTTAAAATGGGTGGAAGAATTACGGTTTCCTGATGGAATTTCCTCTAATCTTCGTAGATGTGTCGACTATAAAAACGGAAAGCTGAGTGGAATGAAAAACCATGATTGTCATGTAATGATGGAAAATTTGTTACCCGTCGCCTTCAAAGAATTATTACCTGGAAAAGTTTGGAATGTAATAACAGAACTTAGCTTATTTTACAAGGAGCTTTGTTCAACTACTTTAAGAGTTGACCGTCTAAAAGAAATCCCTGTACTGCTCTGCAAACTGGAGAAAATATTTCCACCGGGTTTCTTTAATGTAATGGAGCATTTACCTGTTCATCTTCCAAAGGAAGCACGTCTTTGAGGTCTTGTGCAATATGGATGGATGTATCCATTCAAAAGGTATGTTATTATACTAAGTATTCAAATGATAATTTAATTATATTTAGAACTTAATATTGAACTGAACTATATTTTATTAGGTGCTTAAATCATTTTAAAAAAAAGTGAGACAAAAAGCTCGAGTTGAAGGTTCTATTTGCAAATCATATATCGAAGAAGAAGCCTCTTTTTTTCTCAGTATTTTAATGATTATGTGAACTTATCATTTGCAAGCGTTCCACGTAATGATGAGAGGGTTGAACAAGATTCGTCTTCTGAATCAACATTATCTTTTTTTAAACAACATGGCCGACATGCTGGAAAATGTGTGGAAATATGACAAATGATAAAGATTGTAACGTAGCACACACATATATTCTTCTTAATTGTCCTGAAGTTGCTCCTTTCGTCAGGTAATCAATTTTTTTTAAGTTTTACCAAATTTATGTTAAACTTGTTAATAATAATGTAACATATATTGTTTGTGTTTGCAGTATTTATGAATCACAAAATCCAAGCGGCGATTTAAGCAAAGATTTCAGTAGTTGGTTTAGAAACTTTGTTTTTGATTCCCATAAATAATGTGCTCGACGAAGGAATAAAACATTTAGCATTTGGACCGAAAAGGAAAGTCAAAACATATCCAATATTTATTGTTAATGGGTATAAATTCAACACCAAAGAATAAGGTGCTGAAAAATTAACAGACAATACTGGTGTGTTTGTTAAAGGCAGTGAAGATCCTAATAATCATATAAATGATTTTATGGCGAGTTAACTCATATTTTGCAAATGACATATTTTATAAGGCCCGCAGAGGATGTTTATTTGTTTAGATGCAACTGGTTCAGCAATGTTCCGGGTTCTAGTATTAACGTGCATCCAAAGTATAATCTTGTAGAAATTAAACATACATCACGTTATCAAAAGTACGACCCTTTTGTACTAGCCAAACAAGCACTGCAAGCTTATTATTCCCCTTATCTGTCTCTAAAAAGGGATAAAGCAGTTTGATCTGCGGTTTTTAAAACCAAGGCAAAATTTACGTTCGATGGACATAATATTCCTGATGAACAAGCCTATCAAGCTGATTTAGAGGAAAATGTTGAAATAACAATTGCAGACGATTAAACTGATTTTGGACCTTTAAATGATGAGGCAAATGTATTATTCGATGCATTTGAGAGTGTAGAGGAAAACGACATAGAACCCAAAACCGAGTTTGAATCAGAAAATGACGAAGAAATTGACGAAGACTGAGTTAAAATTTGGTAATTTTCACAACTATTCACATTACACTTACCTTTGTTTAATATTGAATTCTCACAACTATTCACATTACATTTACCTATGTTTAATATTGCATTTTCACAGCTATTCATATTACATTTATAATCTATGTTTAATATTGCATTTTCACAACTATTCACATTACATTTACCTATGATTTGTATATGTATCAATGTGGCAGGTATATTATGTCTTGCTCTCAATGACATGGTGCTTGGAATAGTGGCTTCAAGAATTTGAGTATAACGAATCCTTCTGTATGCATACAATAAATTAACGTTTAAATATACAGTGTTATAATATTTTATATGCTGAAATAACATTTTTACTATTCATTCTATTTGCAGACTCGACAACCTAAGGAGGCCCAATACAAAGAAAAAATTAAAGAGCTTAGAATTATGATTGAGCAACTACGTGACAAGAGTCGTCTTCAGACTATGCAGTTGGAACGACTAAATCATATGTTTACGAAGTATGTGCACATTCATGATAGTCGTCCTTCATCATCTGCTGATTCTGAAAGCGATGCTTAAGGTATGTTGTATATTTTGGCATTGAGTGGGTGAGAATGATAAATTTGATATGTTTAGATGGCTTGTGGACATGTAACTTTGATGTATTTGGTTTATGAACGTGTATTTGTTGGTTTATGAATGTTTGGATGTTTTTTTTGTTTATATTGATGTATCTTTGATATATTTTGGTTGTTTATATTGTTATTGGTATATATGTGTTGTATATATATGGAACTAATTGGGATTGGATTGGAAATGGATTGGAATTGGATTGGATTGGAAATGTAGTGGTAGGAAGGTTATATGCTTGCTGGAATAAAAAAAAACTCAGTTTTTTCAACGGTTTCCAACGGCTAATTGATCATTGGTTTGTAACAGTTTTCAAAGGAGTCAAGCCGTCTGAAGCCGTTGGTATAGCTGTTGGAAATATTCCGTTGAATCCGTTGGAAGTCGTGAATGCTATTCCAACGGTTGTTCTAACGGCCTCCAACGGCTGGGAGCCGTTGGAATAGCACTGTATTCTAGTAGTGTATATGCACAATAACTAAATTTTGAAATACTCATATGGAGAATAAATTAATGCAGCGTGCATATATTTAGATAAAAAAGACCAACAATAATGAAGAAGCAATTAAGATTTGTCAAATCAAATCATTGAATTAGCATCTAATAATAATTTATTCCCTCACTTTGATTGAATTAAAATTTGAATTTATTGCTGACGTCAATGGAATCTAGTATTTTTTTGTTTGAAATACAAAAAAGCAAATGATTTAAATGCAACTTTAAAATATATATACATTAATTTAGAATGTTGTTTTTTACGATAGATATGATTTTTGTATCTAGTATAACAGCCTAATTAACTGAATAAATATTGGTAAATCATCTTATGGTATTGTCTTACATTACATCTTTACAATATACTTTGAACATGTTGTAATTACAGACTAAAAATGCAGTACAAGCCATCATGGTCACACGGTCATGACAAACACCTTAGTGTTCTTCTTGACTCCATATTCCCGATAAACAAAGGAAAAATGAAAACAAACAATCATAAATTGTGTCTTTTAAACAATATCTGAAGCTAAACATTCAAAAACTATGGAAAAAACAACAGAGGATGTTACTGCATAATACATATTGCAAAAAAAAATTGACAAATAAATAAAATCCAAACAAAGAGGAACTGAAAATGAAAAACAAACGGATAAAAAATATAAACCTGAAGTGGAGATCTCTGATTATACCATGAAATCTTATTCGCATCATGAAGATCGACAGAAAAAAAAAAGTCGTGGTGTTTGGATATATGGATTGGAATGTGAAAAAGTATTGTTTTTGGTTGCAAGCAAACAATCATGGATTAAAGTCCATTTGTTGAAGATTCAAGGTTATTCTTTCAAAAATTATTAAATAATCAATAATAGCTTCAGTAGAAGCTTATTTCAGTTTGAAATTTTTTTTCGGATCATTTACACAAACTTCCGTAAGACTTCCACTTAACAACAGTCACAGATCATATAATTTGAACAAAAAGCAATGAGATAATGTCAGAAAGCGATAGCAATCAAAATATGTAAACATTCGAATCTGAACGTAGGATTATATAACATCTAACTTTTGCAGTTTTGCTAGTCGCTTATCGTGGACACCAAAAAGCAGAGGAGAAAACAAGCTCGAGCGACCTTCTCCAGGTCTGCATGTTGCCTATCATGCATGTTATGCGTTCAGTGATGGTGATGTTACGGTTATGGCAAATTCTCGCCGGAAATGCTGAGTAGCCTCCCCTTTTAGTCAAAAATGTTCAACTTTTAAAACATATCAATGTTTACATATAATATAGCCAAGCTATAGAGATTCAACATCCAATAATTTATACAATAATTATATAATTGAAATTAAACTCAATAGTTATGAGTTACCCCTTTGGATTTCTCTACGAAATTCTTTTTATAAGTCATATGAGTCCTTTACAAATCATTTAGTATGTCATTCGCTTTTAAAAGCGGTAGTTCCTCCATGCAAAACAACCAAATGATATAATATCCAAGCACACACAGAACTTTTTATCATCCAAGCATACATAGAATTACTTTTACATAATGTCGATTCAAAGGTGACCAGATTCACCAAAATTCCAACCAACGTTTATGTGCTCCTTCTCAATTTAAAATCCGCCAGTCTCTAATTTTAGGTCCAAATTATGCTTACTCGAAACTTGATAAAATCAACTTCAGTGCATAAATAATGCACCTACAAGCGCAATGCAAAAGATAACATTCAATTTCGACCTTGAGCGCAAAAATTATGGATTTAATAAGAATGTGAATTATTTAACTTAATTAATATAACTAACTAATTACCTCCACCGAACCAAATCCTATTTTTTGCAAATTCTACATACAATCATAAGTTGATATGCACATATCCATTCTGATAAAACACCCCTCCTCCCTTTCTTCAAACTTAACAAAATGATGCCCCACCATCTCCATTCAACATATTTCACATCCTCTTCACCTTGGACCAAAATATGGTAAAGCTCGAACAAACCCAAAAAAAAGCTGTTAGGGATTGCGATGTTGTTGATGATGGTTTTTATGACAACAACCTTGTTTCAATTATTATTGTTATCAAATATACTAACTGTTATCTAGAATATATATATATATATGTGTGTGTGTGTGTGTATAAAGGAAGTCTACGTACGTATTGATTATTGAAGACTGCATAGTTTAAGAGAATCAAGGTTTCAATGTAAAAGAGTTCAAGATACAAGACTCATGAGTATCAAGATTCAAGAGTTAAAGAAATATAGAGTAATAGTGTCTAAATATTTTGTTAAAATTTTGGTTAGCACTGAATTTTGTTTTCAAAAAAATTCTCAATTTTTCAAACGGTTTCAAAATTACTTTCTTGTTTTTAAATCTATTTTCAAAATGATTTCAAAAAGATTTCAAAATTACTTCCATATCTTAAATCTATACATCTTTATTATTAAATATATTTTAACTGCTGAAAATTATTTTAACTTCTGTTTTAAAATTATATTTAATATATTTTAAACTCCTAATTCAAATATTTATTACTTACAGATTTAATTCTAATTTTATCATATTTACTTATGTTTTTTAATTCTCTTAGTTATATTTATTAAGTTTTAATATATTTCCTATATTTATAAGTTTTATGTATATACTTTTATATCATTTATATATAGTTTCTAATCATTTTTAAATCATCTTAATATATGTTTTTAATATATATTTCTACTTGAAATACTCTATTTTAATATAATGGAATATTGTTTGTTTTAACTCAGAAATCACCATAATTATTTAAACACTATTAGCTTTGATTTAAAAAATTATTTGTAAAAAAAACATGTATATGTCGACATATACATTTATGTGTGTTGACATATGTGTCATTGCGTTTTATTTTAAATTTTGAAAAGTTGTGTGTAATTACCCGCATTCTACACATCGAAGGATCGTAGAATATTTATTTCTTTCACATACGAAGTCGTACGGTCATGCAACTTTGGGAGACGACTATTGGGGTCATTTCCCATGTTCATGATTTTTATGGATTTTCAAATGACCGTTTTGCCCCTAGCTGATCTTGTTTCGGCCATAACTTATGGTTGGAAAGGAGTTTTGACTTGAAACCACTTCCTTAGATCCGGATGATGGTTTACTTTCCGTAGAGTGGGCACATTAGCCAAACGGACTCACCGTTTGAGAGATATGGCTGAAACAAGTTTCAGGTAGTGAAAAACAGCTTAATTGGGCTTAACCAGATGATTAACAACTAGGCCCAAAGGAGAGTTTCGGGATTTGGAGTATTTAAGGGTTGTTAGGGTTTAGAGAACACCCTTTTTCTCACTTTCCCAGCCGCCACTTTCATTCTTGGAACCCTAGTAATGGCCTCCAACATCTAAAACACCCCAAATCACCTTCTAATCGCTAATTAAGCCAAATCTACATCAAATCAAAGCGGATTAGCACAAAAATCGAGGTAGAATTGCTGTATAGCTTTGGGAAAATCGCCAAACAGAGAATCATTTCAGATTTGGTAATTTGTTTGTGGCTAAGGTGAGTGATTTGCATAGTTTCTCACTAATTATGGTTAATTAAGGGTAATTAGTGATAAGTAGTGAATTTATACATGTTAACAATTTGGAAAAATATTGATAAATTTCGAAATATTGTTTTAGGCCTCTGTTAGAAAATTTGGTTAGTTTGGTTAAGTTTTACTAATCCTATCATTAGTTTGGCTTAAACATGCTTAAGGGAAAATATGGGATTTTGGCTATGTTTGATCCGTTTTAACTTATCAAATTGATGTTTTGGTGTTTATGGTCGTTTTTACATGTTGCTATGACTGTATGGTATGCTTTGTGATTGATTAGAATAGTTAGATTGGTCGAAAACGCTGTCGTATGGCGTAAAACAGTCGCTCTGCAGGAAATTGCCCAAACCAGATCGGATCGGAGGGGGAAAGCACGATACGTCCCGCTCGCCTGGAAGCTCCACGATCCGACCCGCTTGTGAGAATGAGCTCCGATCCGAACCGATGCCACCCACGAGCTGCTCCACCCTTCCACGAACCGCCTGGGAAAGCACGCCATGAGTGAAGGAGCCACGAACAAATGCAGTGATACGACCCGACCAGAAGGCACGATCCGACCCGAAGCAGGGACAACCTACAAACTGAAATGGAGCATGATGTCACGACCAGGAGCTTGGCACCACGACCAGATCCGATGCAGTTGGCTCGAACCGATCCGAAAGAGGATGATGACCATGAACCAAACTCAGAAGTTTTGAACATGAGGCACGGGTTGCGAACCAAATGGGGACCGACCCGGAGAAGACCAAAACCCGAGATGCAAAGGCAGTCTAAATGAGAAGTAGAACTCAAGATCCAGATGGGAACCAACGAGTCGACTTCATGAGTTGGGCTTTGCTGCGGGACTTGTGCTAAGAGGTTGTCGATGTCTATGACTTTGGATCACTATGTATGGGAGGTACGTGGACGGATTCAGGGCCACAGTGGTCTAGGTACGACTAGTGGGCTATAGACCAATGAAGTGAGGTCATTTGAAAAGGTTTGGTCATGATCCCATGGGATAAGCTTGGTGGTAGCAGTAGTTGTACAAGTCGAACTCCGTCATTACCTCGATGGGTCTAGTGATCAAAGTGGTGGATATCGATGCTTTACGCACTGAGTGAGATATGTGAGGATGGTTGCTATGCTTGATTTGTTTGCCATCACTATAACATGCACACCCCCACCCCGTATTCTTTACACTATATGTTAGTAGCACCTTAGAGTATTGTACAGTTATGTAGTGCTAACTCTTTGGTTGCAGGTCCATGTTCGGGTATGGTTTAGTATACCTGTTATTGTTCTGTTTTGCTGCTTATCGCTCATACCAGACTTTTGTCTGACCCAGAATTTTATTTCTCTTCTTATTACTCTGGGTGCTCTCACGAGCAGACTAGAGACAGGTTAGCTGGTGAAGCACGAGTAGCTGTACCGGAGACGAGCAGGAGGCTTCCACGTATGATATATATAGATATTCTCCCTATGTCGCTGCTGGTCACTACTTTGGGCATTAGTTGTGTACCTTTTCTTTCTTTTGCTTTGGAGACAGTTTTAAAGTTGTAATAATGATGATGTGGAATATAAGTTGTATTTGGATTTTCCGCTGTTATGATGTTTAGTTTCAGCTTATGCACTGTCTCACCTGTTTTATGTCAAGTATGTTATTATTATATTTTATTCCTTGCGCTGTGAGACATTCTACAGGTTTTTTGTTAGTTCACCAGTAGTTCATTCTATTCTTTCCTTTCTTTGGCGATCGTTCCGTGCTAGTCGGGCATGTGTACAACGCACTTTCGGAGGAAATGTCGGCTGGTGCGGGGCGGGCCGTCACACTTGGTATCAAAGCTCTAGGTTGCATAGTTTACCTAGGGAAGTTATCAGGGAGAGATAGTACACTTATATGAGAGTACGTATTTGTGATTATTTTGGTTTTTAAAAGCTATATATATATATATATACTATTAGTATATTTAAGGATGAAATCGCACTGCACTGGCACCACCATGGAGATGGTAAATCGTTTTCTCTTTACAGATTGAACGATGAGCCATACGCAAGGGGTGCCGGTAGAGGAGCCAATAATGGAAATGCTGCTGATTTGAGGACGATGTTTACTGACCTCATGAAGGAGATGCTTTGAGATGTTCAGAGGGAAGCTCCTAATGCTGGTAATGGTGGTGGTCCAGCGGTGCAGGCGCCTAGGGCCGATTTCGCCAAGTTGAACAAGGATTATACTAGTCTTGGTGGGAAGCCATTCCATGGAACGGAGTCTGTTATGGATGTTCAAGATTGGTTGGATAAGTACGAGCGTATCTTCGAAGACTTGGGTATCGAGGATGCGATGAAGAGAAGGCTAACATCCCGTCAGCTGCAAGGACGGGAAATGAATTGGTGGAATGTTATAAAGGCAGCTACTCCCGAAGATCAGATTACTTGGGATCGGTTTAAGGTTTGCCAGAAGTCAGTGCTTTTTAAGAAATTCTTGGAACTCAAGCAGAATGGCAGAGCTGTCTCGGAGTATATTGCCGAATTCGATAGTTTGTCGAAATATGGATTATCCCTAATAGATACTGCCGAGAAGAAGAACGAGAAGTTCATAACTGGCTTGGATGGATACTTGGGGGAAAGGCTTATTAACTACATCGATGAGACATTTGAATTGTTTGTGGGGAAAGCTTTAAGATCAGAAAGTCTTTACCCTAGGTCGAAGACTGAGGTCACATCTGCAGAGGAGCCAAAACCGCAAGAAAGCGGTGGAGGCAAGAGTGGTTCTCAGAATAAGAGGAAGCAGAACCAGAATAAGGATGGCCAGAAGAAGAAAGATGTTGAGTGCTTTAGCTGTGGCAAGAAGGGCCACTGCGCTAGTAATTGTCGAGCAAAGCCAACAAACAGGAAGTGCTTCAACTGTGGCCAAGTGGGACATCACAAGGACAAGTGTCCACAATCCCCTAAAGAAAAGCAGATGGCGAAATCATATGCCCTTAATGTTATTCCTTCTTCGTCGAAAGCCCCAATTGCGGCGGAGAAGGGAAAGAATGTCGTTATTCAAAGTATGCTTTCTGTTTATGATGTTCCTATTAGAGTTTTGTTTGATATCGGAGCTTCCAGTTCCTTCATATCTAGTGACCTGGTAGATGGGTTGAGATTGGGACCCGAGATCGTCGATAGACCTTTAGTAGTGACGAACCCAATTGGTGGTTCGACTAGCCTTAGCATGATTTGTCGTAATGTGGTCTTATCGAGTCATGGATGCATGTTTGTTTGTGATTGCTTTGTTTTGGGCTTTACTGGAATTGGCATTATTTTAGGAGTCGATTGGCTCCAAAGATACGGGGTGGTGGTAGACTGTGAGGGCCTTTTGGTGATAGCTAGAGCGAATGATGGACGGAGGGTAGTGTTTGGTAGTCTACCTAATGATGGGGTAATGGCTAGTTTTCTAAATTCCCTCGACATCCTGCATGATGAGTTGTCAGATGTGCCCATGGTTGGCCAGTATCCGGACGTCTTCGAGGAAGTGACCGGACTTCCACCACACCGAGAGATTGAGTTTCATATTGATTTGGTGAAAGATGCCAGACCTATAGTGATGCCACTTCGTTGTATGGCGCCAAGGGAGCAGCGAGTGCTCGGGGTGCAAGTAAGCGATCTTTTGAAGAAGGGATTTATCAGAAGAAGTGTTTCTGAATGGCGAGCACCAGTTGTGTTTGCTACCAAGGCAGGTGGTTCCCTTCGTTTGTGTGTGGACTACCGCGCATTGAATAAGGTGACTAGGAAGAATAAGTATCCTCTACCGCGGATAGATGATTTGTTTGATCAGTTGAGTGGTGCGAGAGTATTCTCTCAGTTGGATCTCACGACAGGTTTTCATCATCTTAGAGTGGAAGCTAAAAGTATAGCTAAAACGACATTTCGGACGCCGTCTGGATTTTATGAGTGGTTGGTCATGCCATTCGGGTTGACCAATGCACTAGCATATTTTGTGGATCTTATGAATAGGGTATTCAGAGATCAATTGAATAAATTTGTTCTTGTGTTCGTGGACGATATACTTGTTTATTCGAGGACAGAGGAAGAACACAAGGAACACTTGAGGATAGTGATGGAGGTGTCGAGAAAACACCAATTGAAAGCAAAGTTTTCTAAGTGTCACATCTGGAGAAGGGAAGTGTGATTCTTGGGCCATGTTGTTTCAGAAAATGGTATCGAAGTGGACCCTGCGAAGGTGGCTACGGTACAAGATTGGTCTACGCCCAAGAATGCAACGGATATAAAAAGTTTCTTGGGGTTAGCTGGATATTATCGTAAGTTTATCCAAGACTTCTCCAAGATAGCAGCACCGTTGACTCAGTTGACCAAGAAGAATCAAGCTTTCGTCTTGGACGAAAAGTGCGAGAATGCATTCAAGAGTCTAAAGGAAAAGTTGACATGTGCACCAGTGTTAGTCATTCCTAAGGGGAATAAAGAGATGACGGTATACACAGATGCATGTGGTACTGGACTAGGTGCTATATTGATGCAAGGAGGTAGGGTTGTAGCTTATGCAAGTCGGCAACTGAAACCACATGAGAAAAGATACCCTACCCATGATTTGGAATTAGCAGCGATCGTATTCGCATTGAAGATGTGGAGACATTATCTCTTGAGAGAAAGATTCGAGTTGTTTACTGATCATAAGTCATTAAAGTATCTTTTCTCTCAAAAGGATCTAAATCTCCGACAACAAAGATGGTCAGAATTCTTGGCTTCCTATGATTTCGATATCGCATACACACCAAGAAATGGTAATGCGATAGCTGATGTATTGAGTAGAAGACATGCCAGTTTAGGGGCTATGTTTCTAGAATGGAAGCAACTGGAGTACATCGCGGGGTATGATTTCAAACCAAAGTGCGAATTGGATCCAGAAATGTTAGCAAGTTTGACGATCAGACCCACTTTGATTGAGCGGATTGGTTCCGGTCAGAGGAACGATCATAACCTATTGGAAATCATCTCAATGTTAGAGATGAGAATCGATGGAGAGATGAACAAGTATGGGCTTGATCGAGATGGATGGCTTAGAAAGAATGGAAGACTTGTTGTGCCCAATGTCAATAGATTGAGATGAAGTGCTTAGAGAATGTCATCACTCAAAACTGACTATACACCCCGGTGGTAACAAGATGTATCAAGACATGAAACAAACCTACTACTGGGAAGGGATGAAAAGAGACATTGAGAAGTTTATATCCAAATGCATAAATTGCCAGCTAGTTAAAGCTGAGCAAAAGAAGCCTAGTGGTTTGTTGCAACCATTAGAGATTCCAGAATGGAAATGGGAACAAGTCTCAATGGATTTCCTTGATGGGCTACCAAGGACTAGATCCGGCCATGATAGCATTTGGGTGATTGTGGACCGATTGACTAAGAGTGCAAGGTTTACACCCGTCAAGTCAAACAGGACGGCAGCTAAGTTAGCTGAACTATATGTAAAGTGGGTAGTGAGATTTCATGGAATACCCAAAGGCATTGCGAGTGACCGAGATTCGTTGTTCACTAGTGGATTTTGGAAGAGCTTACAAGAGGCATTAGGACCAGAATTACATCTCAGTACCGCGTATCATCCTCAAACCGACGGACAGACAGAGAGGGTAAATCGAGTATTAGAGGATCTCTTGAGAGCTTGCATATTAGACTTTGGTCGATCATGGGATGAACATTTGTATCTAGTAGAGTTTTCCTATAATAATAGCTATCAATCCAGTATTGGTATGGCCCCATTTGAAGCTTTGTACGAAAGACCGTACAACTCACCGTCGTGTTGGTTAGAAACTGGTGAGAAGTTTGTGCTTGGACCAGATGTGATAAGAGAAACTTCAGCTAGGATTAAGGTTATCCAACAACGAATGAAGGCTGCCCAAGATAGGCAGAAGAGTTACGCTGATAAGAGGAGAAGAGAATTAAAGTTCTCCATCGGCGACTTGGTGTTTGTCAAGATTTCTCCGTTGAAGAGCATGATACGATTTGGAAGGAGAAGCAAGTTAGCACCAAGATTTGTTGGTCCATTCCCAGTTCTTGAGCAAATTGGGAATTTGGCATAAAGTTGAATTACCAGACAAGATGGCAGGAGTCCACAATGTGTTTCATGTTTTCCAGTTAAGGAAGTTCGTACACGACCCAGATGTGACTATTTCACCTGATCAGTTGGATGATATCGAAGTTGAACCCGAGGCGGTTGGGAACCGCATGCCTATGCGTATTGTTGGGAACGAAACGAATCAGCTTCGAAGGAAGACAGCGAAATTAGTCAAAGTTCAGTGGGGCGAGAATGAGAATGACTGTACTTGGGAGACAGAGGAGAGCGTTAGGAAGACATATCCAGAACTCTTCGCCTAGTTAGATTTTAGTTTCGATTTAGTCTTTCCGCTTGCTAGGATAGGTTTGTTTTATTTGTTTTGCATGTTTGATTGTTGTATATGATTGGTAGGCATGCGGGATCCTTTGTATGTTTTAGGTTAAGGAATTTCAGGGACGAAATTTCTTAAGGGGGGAGAGTGTAACGACCCGCATTCTAAACATCGAAGGATCGTAGAATATTTCTTTCTTTCACATACTAAGTCGTATGTTCATGTAACTTTGGGAGACGACTATTGGGGTCATTTCCCATGTTCATGATTTTTACCGATTTTCAAATGACCGTTTTTCCCCTAGATGATCTAGTTTCGGCCATAACTTTTGATTGGAAAGGAGTTTTGACCTGAAACCACTTCCATTAGATCCGGATGATGGTTTACTTTCCGTAGAGTGTCACATTAGCCAAACGGACTCACCGTTTAGGAGATATGGCTGAAACAAGTTTCAGGTAGTGAAAAACAGCTTAATCGGGCTTAACCGGGTGATTAACAGCTAGGCCCAAAGGATAATTTCGGGATTTGGAGTTTTTAATGGTTGTTAGGGTTTAGAGAACACCCTTTTCCCACTTTCCCAGCCGCCACTTTCATTCTTGGAACCCTAGTAATGGCCTCCAACATCTAAAACACCCCAAATCACCTTCTTATCGCTAATTAAGCCAAATCTACATCAAATCAAAGCGGATTAGCACAAAAATCGAGGTAGAACTGCTGTATAGCTTTGGGAAAAGCGCCAAACAGAGAATCATTTCATATTTGGTAATTTGTTTGTGGCTAAGGTGAGTGATTTGCATAGCTCCTCACTAATTATGGTTAATTAAGGGTAATTAGTGATAATTAGTGAATTTATACATGTTAACAATCTGGAAAAATATTGATAAATTTCGAAATATTTTTTTAGGCCTTTGTTAGAAAATTTGGTTAGTTTGGTTAAGTTTTACTAATCCTATCATTAGTTTGGCATAAACATGCTTAAGGGAAAATATAGGGTTTTAGCTATGTTTGATATGTTTTAACTTATCAAATTGATGTTTTGGTGTTTATAGTCGTTTCTACATGTTGCTATGACTGTATGGTATGCTTTATGATTAATTAGAATAGTTAGATTGGTCGAAAACGCAATCGTATGGCGTAAACAGTCGCTGGAAAGAAGTGCAGGAAATTGCCCGAACCGTATCGGATCGGAGGAGGAAAGCACGATCCGACCCGCTCGCCTGGAAGCTCCACGATCCGACACACTCTTGAGAATGAGCTCCGTTCCGAACCGATGCCACCCACGAGCTGCTCCACCCTTCCACGAACTGCGTGGGAAAGCATGCCACGAGTGAAGGAGCCACGAACAAGTGCAGTGATCCGACCGACCAGAAGGCACGATCCGACCCGGAGCAGGGACCACCTACGAACTGAACTGGAGCATGATGTCACGACTAGGAGCTTGGAACCACGACCCAATCCGATGCAGGTGGCTCGAACCGATTCGAAAGTGGATGATGACCACGAAACAAACTCAGAAGTTTTGAACGCGAGGCATGGGTTGCGAACCAAATGGGGACCGATCCGGAGAAGACCAAAACCCGAGATGCAAAGGCAGTCTAAATGAGAAGCAGAACTCAGGATCCAGATAGGAACCAACGAATCGACTTCATGAGTTGGGCTTTGCTGTGGGACGTGTGCTAAGGGGTTGTCGATGTCTATAACTTTGGATCACTATGTATGGGAGGTACGTGGGCGGATTCAGGGCCACAGTGGTCTAGGTACGACTAGTGGGCTATAGACCAATGAAGTGGGATCATTTGAAAAGGTTTGGTCATGATCCCATGGGATAAGCTTGGTGGTAGCAGTAGTTGTACAGGTCGAACTCCGTCATTACCTCGATGGGTCTAGTGATCAAAGTGGAGGATATCGTATGCTTTGCGTACTAAGTGAGAGATGTGAGGATGGTTTCTATGCTTGATTTGTTTGCCATCACTATGACATGCACACCCCCACCCCGTATTCTTTACACCATATGTTAGTGGCACCTTAGAGTATTGTACAGTATGTAGTGCTAACTCTTTGGTTGCAGGTGCAGGTTCAGGTATGGTTTAGTATACCTATTATTATTCTGTTTTGCTGCTTATCGCTCATACCAGACTTTGGCTGACCCAGAATTTTATGTCTCTTCTTATTACTCTGGGTGCTCTCACGAGCAGACTAGAGACAGGTTAGCTGGTGAAGCACGAGTAGCTGTACCGGAGACGCGCAGGTGGCTTCCACGTATGATATATATAGATATTCTCCCTGTGTCGCTGCTGGTCACTACTTTGGGCATTAGTAGTGTACTTTTCCTTTCTTTTGCATTGGAGACAGTTTTAAAGTTGTAATAATGATGATGTGGAACATAAGTTGTATTTGGATTTTCCACTTCTATGATGTTTAGTTTCAGCTTATGCACTGTCTCACCTGTTTTATGTCAAGTATGTTATTATTATATTTTATTCCTTGCGCTGTGAGACATTCTACAGGTTCTTTGTTAGTTCATTAGTAGTTCATTCTCTTCTTTCCTTTCTTTGGCGACCGTTCCGTGCTAGTTAGGCATGTGTACAGCGCACTTTCGGAGGAAATGTCGGCTGGTGCGGGGCGGGCCGTCACATTGTGTCTTTTGAATTCAAACCTTTTCTGAATTGTTGTGGCTATTGGGATCCAATAAATAGGCTTCAAATTTCGAATCTTTTCATTCCTAATCATCTCCTTCTTCTTCTTTTTTCTGTTTTCCATTGTTCTTCTTAATTTCTCAAAATATATACTTATACTCTACTGATTTTCAAAGAAATTATATCAATCTCTTTCTCTTTCAATTCTACACCAAACTCTCTTTGAAATTCTAGTGCTTCTCAAGAGTTATAGGTTGTTTGTAATCAAAAATCGCAAGATCAAGTTCCGTCGAGTCAATAATTCAAAACTAATACTAAGAAAAAGTGTGATTGTATCCCGGAAATCAATTAGGCGATCTTGTAGCTTGGGTAAATCAAGAGTGCCCTGTGCTCGGAAGCAGATGGTGGACCTCATGGCCATTGAAATCGAGGATTGTAATTTGAAGATTTTACTGAAAAGAAATCTCACAACCTAGAGTTGTTTGAGACTGGATGTAGGGTAACTCCGAACCAGTATGAAATCCCCGTGCGCACTTTCCTTTTATTGCTTTCTATTTTTACTGTATCTCTGTTTGATTCTACGATTTGCATAACAATCTGTTTAATCCAAAAAGATTTCAAGAAATTAATAAAATCAATAAAACATTATTCATCCCTCCTCTAATGTTTAGTTTTCCTTAAGATCCTTAATCCACATCCCCAACAATCTGTATCAGTGCATTAGTTTCCAAAGATTTCATAATCTAAATTTCCGAAAAGTTTAAATGGAAAAATTTGAAGATTTATATATCACTAGTTCAAAAATATGCATTTCATCATTATTTCATAAGTCTACATTTAATTTTATTGAAAAGTCAAGTTATTTACCAAATCTGTGTGTTGTACAGGAACAGAATTGTTACATGTTTATTGATGATTCAAAATTTGATGGTAAAATGGTGCAAATCAAAAAAGTTAAATGGATTCTTTATAGTGGTTGTTTGAGGCAAATGATGGGAAATCCTGACTTATTGAATAATAAAGCATACGAAGATGAAGGAATGGTCAATTTTGATGATAACTCGAAGGATATGTTGCCGGTGTCAACAATGTCGATAATTCTAAAACTCATACTATTTTTTATGTTTATTTGTTAAGAATTTAAAACATAACCTACTTAGTATAAGTCAATTATGTGATAAAGGTTATAAAATTAAATTTGAAAAAGATAAGTATTTTATCAAAGATAATAATTCAAACATATTTTTCAAAGGAATTAGAAAAGAAAAAAAAATTACATCTTAAGTATGAAAATTTCAAATGATAATTTATGTCTTTTGGACAATACAAGTAACCCTTGGATTTGGCATAAGAGATTTGGTCATTTAAATTTCAAACACTTATCTAGAATTTCCATGTTCGATTTAGTTAGAGGATTACCCAAAATGAATTTCAAACTAAATAATTTATGTGATGCTTGTCAATTAGGGAAATTAAGAAAAGTTTATTCAAATTAAAAGATGAGATTACTACTTAAAATCCATTATAATTACTTCATATGGTTTTATTTGGTCCATCTAGAACACAATCAATAAACCATAGTAAATACATTTACGTAATTATCGATGATTTCTCTAGATTTACTTAGACTCTTTTTCTCAAACATAAAATTGATGCTTTTAATCTATTTAAAACTTTTGCTAAGAGAATTCAAAATCTATTATCTTTGAAAACTAAAATTATATGTAGTGATTACGATGGAGAATTTGAAAATGAAAATTTTGAGAATTTTTGTAATAAAAAAGGAATTACTTATAAATTTTCTTTTCTAAGAATTCCTCAATAAAACGGAGTAGTTGAGCATAAAAATAGGACAATCTAAGAGTGTGCGAGAACAATGCTTTCTGATAGTAATCTACCATATTTTTTTGGGCTGAAACAGTTGCAGTAGCTTGTTATATTTAAAAAAAATTTTAATAAGACCATTAACTAACAAAACTCCATGTGAAATTCTTTATAATAAGAAACCAAAGGTATTTATATAATTTTTTTGAAAGTAACCGTTTTATTTTAAATAGAAATAAAGCATATAGAGTTTTCAATTTAAAAAACTAATACTATTGAAGAAACTCTAAATGTATCTTTTGATGAAAATTATAAAGATTTAAATCAAAATCATAATGAAGATAAACGTGATAATGAATTAATGAAATAAATAATGAAATTAATCAACCTAGTAAAAGAATAATACTTTTAAGAGATTGTCCCATAAAAAACATACTAGGAGATATTGAATCCGCAGTTAGAACTAGAAATCAATTAAATAACATTAGTAATATAACTTTTATATCAACTAGTGAACCTAAAATACAAAGGAAGCATCGTCCGATGATTTATGGATACTTGCTATGCAAAAGGAATAGAATTAATTCACTAAAAATGATGTATGGGAACTTGTTCCTAGACCAAAGGATAAAACTATAATAGAAACTAAAAGGGTTTATAAAAATAAAATGAATGAACTTGGTGAGGTTGTTAGAAATAAAGCACGATTAGTTGCTCAAGGATACTATCAAGAAGGAATATATTACGACGAAACCTTTGCCTTCGTAGCAAGATTAGAAACTATTAGATTTCTACTTGCTTTTTCTAATCATATTAATTTCAAACTATTTAAAATGGATGTAAAAAGTGCTTTTCTAAATGGATTCATTAAAGAAGATGTTTATGTTGATCAACCCTCGTTATTCGAGCATGAAAAATTTCCAAACCACGTTTATAAGTTAAAGAAAACTTTTTATGAATTAAAACAAGCTCCTAGAGCCTTGTATGATAGATTAAGAACTTAATAAATACAATCAAATTTTGAAATTGGTAAAGTACATAATACCTTATTTATTAAAAGAAATGAAAGTGATATTCAATTAGTACAATTCTACGTAGACGATATAATTTTTGGACCAACAAACAATAAAATGAATCAAAAAATTTATGAAATCATGGCGAAATAATTTATAACGAGTCATATGGGATAACTCAGTTTCTTTTTAGGATTACAAATTAGACAATGGAATATTTATTAACCAAGAAAAATATGCTAAAGATTTAATTAATAATTTTAACATGACTAGTACTAAAGGAATACCCACACTTATGGCAATTAATGAAGCCTTAAGTATATACGACTCTTTGAAAGATGTAGATCAGAAATTATATAAATGATAGGTTCTTTATTATATATAACTGCGAGTAGACCAAACATAATGACTATTATTCATCTTTGCGCTAGATATCAATCACAACCTAAGTAAACTCACTTAAAGGTTGTAAAACGTATTCTGTGATATGTTAAACATACATTAAACTTTGGTTTATTTTATCTGAAAAAAGATTCATTCAATTTAATTTCATATTGCAATGTTGACTATGCTAGTTGTAAATCAGACCAGAAAAGTACGAGTGGAACTTGTCATTGTTTGGTTCATTCCCTGGTTTAGTAAAACGCAAAATACTGTTTTATCAACGACTAAAGCAGGGTATATATCTGCTGCATTGGCTTGTCCTCAAGTAATATATATATATGCAACAATCTCTAAGAGATTTTGGTTTAAATATAACCAAATCACCAATTTTCTACAATAGTACGAGTGTTATAAATATATCTAAAAATCCTACACATCATGCTATAACAAAACATATTGATGTGAGACATCAGTTCCTTAGAGATATCGTAAATAAAGAAAATATTTCACTAGCATTTATAAAACAGGAAATCAAATTGCAGATATATTAACTAAACCATTTAATGAAGCAACATTTACTAAATTAAGAAGAGAACTAGGGCATTTGTTCATTAACCAAAGTAAAATAATTAAATATATTAGTATGAAAATATAAGAAAACAAAAGAAAAATTGGAAATTCCAAAAATACAACATATATGTCGACATACACAAAGTTATATGCCGACATAAACCGAAAAGTTATAAATTTTAAATTCCTTCCAAAGTTAGTTATTGATCTTATTTAAACTCTCCACTTCGAAAATTCTTCCCTTCCCACTCATTTTCTCTATAATAAAATTTCTGAAACAATAAAACATTGGATTCCACTTCAAATAACAACCAAAACAACTCCTTTTCGTTTCCTATGCCTACTCTTAGCCCGATTCAACGATCTACGCATGTAAGGATTATCAAATTAGAGGTTTCTATGAAAGATACCATGCAATTGCTTGCTGAAATACAACTTCAACTTTGGATGTCTAAAGAACAAGAAAAGAAAGAGAAGATTGTTACGAATCTTTAGAAATACATAATGGTACCAAAATAATCCAATTATTATTGAAAATGATTCCCCCAATATTCAAGTCCACAATCCTATGGATGATAAAGAAGAAGAGGTTGAAGAAGAAGAGGAAGTAGAGGAAGAAAATCTAGGAATATATGAAGACGAACAAGTAATTTGCGTCGGTGTAGTTTGTTTTGATAAGGAAGGAAATGTGATTGAAAAAAATGGAGAATTCTCCCTCCATTACCCAAATTTTCCAATTCAAAAATTCCCAATTGTCAAAAAAACTAACTGTTAGGTTTTGTATTCGTGTATTCACTATTGTACGTAACTATTCATGTAAATATTCACTAAATGTTCTCGTGCATTTGAAAACAACAATTAGTATATTTGTAAACAACAATTGGTATATTTGTAAACAACAATTGGTATATTTATAAACAAAAAATCACAATAATAAAAGTTTGTATTCATTTATAGTGGTTTTCTAGTTTATTACGTAGGAATAGTATTAGAAATTAGAATTTGTTATAGATTAGATTAGTTTTGGGTATAGAATCATATTAGTCTAGTTAGAATTATATAATTTTTGTTGATAACAAAGAGGGAGAATTATAAAGTAGGGCTTAGACTAAGGGGGAGTAAGTTGTTTCAGAAGGAGTTAATGGAGTAAAGGGGAGTAACTAGATAATCAAGACATCAGGTATGGACATTTATGAATATTTTATAAACCAAGGTTGCCATCATAAAAAAGAAGGATATTGTTAGAGATTGAGATGTTGATGATGACAGTTTTGATGACAACAACATTGTTTCAATTATTATTGTTATAAAATTATACTAACACTATTATCTATATATATGTGTGTGTACAAGAAATCTATGCAGGTATTAACTATTGAAGATTGTATAGTTCATAACATCATGGTTTCAAAGTAGAAGAGTTCAAGATACAAGACTCACGAGTATCAAGAATTCAAGAATTCAAGAGTTTAAGAGTTTAAGAAATATAGAGTAATAATGTCCAAACATTTTGTTAAAACTCTGGCTATCACTAAATTCTGTTTTCAAACTTCTTCTCACTATTTTCAAATGATTTCAAAATTACTTTCTTGTTTTTAAATCTATTTCCAAAATGATTTCAAAATTACTTCCATATTTTAAATCTATATATCTTTATTCTTAAATCTATTTTAACTCCTGAAATATATTTTGACTTCTGTTTTAAAATTATACTTAATATATTTTAAACTCCTAATTCAAATATTTATTACTTATAGACTTAATTCTAATTTTATTATAGTTACTTATGTTTTTTAATTCTCTTAGTTATATTTATTAAGTTTTAATATATTTCCTATATTTATAAGTTTATTATATACTTTTATATCATTTTATATATAGTTTTTAGTCATTTTCAAATCATCTTAATATATGTTTTTAATATATATTTCTACTTGAAATACTTTTTTTTAATATAAAGGAATATAGTTTGTCTATAAGTAATAAATATTTAAACTCCTAATTCAAATATTTATTACTTATAGACTTAATTCTAATTTTATTATAGTTACTTATGTTTTTTAATTCTCTTAGTTATATTTATTAAGTTTTAATATATTTCCTATATTTATAAGTTTATTATATACTTTTATATCATTTTATATATAGTTTTTAGTCATTTTCAAATCATCTTAATATATGTTTTTAATATATATTTCTACTTGAAATACTTTTTTTTTAATATAAAGGAATACAGTTTGTTTTAACGAAGAAATCAGCATAATTTATTGAAGCATTATTTGTTTTGATTTAATTTTTTTTTGAAAAATTACTTATAAATGTCGTCATATACATCTATATAAGTAAGTCGACATATATGCCCTTGCTTTTTTATTTTAAACTTCGAAAATTTGTGTCTTTTGAATTCAAACCTTTTCTGAATGGTTGTGGCTGTTGGAAAACTATAAATAGGCTTCAGATTTCGAATTTTTTAATGACTAATCATGAAACGACCCAAACTTCCCCGTAAAGGAAAGTACGGATTGAATTGAGAACAAGGCAAATCGGAACACAAACAGAAGAACATTTCATTGCTTGTTACAACAATTTCATCAGAGTACAAGAATATACCAGAGTACGAATAATTATTACACATTGGAAATACAATATCAGAGATTTAAATTAATTTAAATAGCAGCGGAAAAATAATACAAAATACAACTGAAAGAAATACACGAATACAAAGCTTTTCGAATATCGCTTCAGTTGTAAACCAAGATCCTGTGAATATAATATCTGCAAAACCAAAACTACTAGCTGCCCGTGTGGAAAATAGGGGCACCCAGAGTTTAGGTTAAAACAATAAACACCAGGTCAGTCATGGGACTGGTGTGAGAACTAAAACAATTATTAATCTTAAATTTTAAAGTGGGGATATCATGGGACCACGCCGTATAACACGGAACGGGTTTAAATCTTAATTTAAAATAAAACAACGCAATGCTTTTTGAAAAATGAAGCTATTATAAGACTTAGGTCCCATCACATAATGCAACACAAGCCGGAGGATTGAGTTTTACCTTATAATAGCCAAACACGCTTGATACGTATAAAACAAATTATTTTGATATTATTATTATAAGTGCCACTCGGTCGGTCGGTCGGTTTCCAATAATGGCCATCAGATTTTACATAATTTTTCCATATTTTTAATAATTTTATTAAGGCCCACTCGGTCGGTTTCCAATAATGGCCACCGAACTGCATCCATAACGACCTTTTTCAAATTTGATTTGGACATAATTCCAAATCCAACCATTAGATTTCAAATCTCTTATATTCATTGGAAAGCTCTTTTCGATACAAACCCAACGGTTCCAGTTTTAGGAGAATCCGACATTTGGATCTCCCGCTACATCAATTTGAAGTTAATGGTCGAAATTCGCGAATGGTCGCTGCGCGGCGCGTTCTTCAGGCCATTAAATATGTATAATATATATTATATATATTTCGCCGATATCCATTTATAACGTATTTATAAAGTATTTATAATTTCATTTCAAAACGATTCCAACTTCATTTTCAATTTTAAATAAAAAATGAATATTCTATATCTTTATCATATTAAAATGATAATATTTTCAAAATATTAAATTTTGAAATCACTTCTTTTTTATATTCATTATAAAATTAATAAAATCGATTGATAAACCCGTTCGGGTTGAAATGGCGTTTACAACTTAATTCGGCTTCATGTTTCAATATTTTTGTGTCTATCTAAAAACGGACATCAAAATCATTATTTTATTCTTCACTGAATATTATTTTAAAAGATTCGTTATTTTAAATTTTTTATATTAAAATGATCTTTTACATTAAAATGTTCTTTTACATAAAAATGATTCTTCTATATAAAAATGTTTCTATCATTAAAAATGTCTTTTTCATAAAAAATGTCTTTTATATTCTAAAATGTTATTTTGTTCTAAAATGATATTTTATTCTAAAATGATATTTCATTATAAAATGATATTTTATTCCAAAATGATATTTTATTCAACATTATTTATAAAACATTATTTATTATAAAAACATTATTTATTTCTGAATCGGAATGCGACCCAATCAATTACGATATAATTTTAGTTATATGGATTTCACACACCGCATGTATTCAACAATAATGATAAATAATCATTAAACAGACTATTCACATCCAAAGTGAAATTTACAACTGTGTGAGCATTAAAATAAATAAATAATGCTCATCACAGACTGTCAATCCATCGATTGACATACAACTAAATATTGGGACTGGTGTATGTCAAATATCATCCCAATACCCGTGTGGGGTTTTCAAGCAATACAGTTTATTTAAATAAATTATTGGTTAAGAAATTTAACAAATTCTAATTCAGTTTGAATTATTTTCTATTCAACCAATTTACAGTGTTTAAATTATAAATAAATATTTATAATTTAATTTCAACTTCCATATTTATGTTGACATTATTTTTAATACGTTAAACATTTCAACATCACAAACAACACACAATACAGTCAATTTAAATCGTTCATGGTTTATGTATGAGGCAAGTGATCTAACATGCACCGTATACAGTTTATAATAATTAAACTGATAAAAAACTAAACTGGCAGTTCTATATATTCTTCAGTTATGAAAATAAATAAATAACTGTGTAGAATTTTTAGTGAGGAGTTCTCACCTTTGGTTTCCACTCCGTCATTCTCTAGCGGACGATTTAGATTCCGTTCTGCTTCCCATCAGTTCCATCGCAATCTGGTTCACGCGGTATGTATATTAAAAATCATATTTTTTTATATCCCTATATATATATATATATTAATAAAAATCACATTTTTTTACAAAGCTTTTATTTTAAACCCATGTTATTTATATTGTACAAATCATATTTTTATCCATGCTATTTTATTTTATAAACAATGCGTATATATATATTTAAAAACAATGTATATACACTACAACAAAAACACCATATTACAACTTTAATTTTACAACGGTGGTAAATGCACCGTTGTAATAAATGGGTTTTTACAACGGTGGTAAAAGCACCGTTGTAATAAATGGTTTTTTACAACGGTGGTATAAACACCGTTGTAACTACAACAAAAACACCATATTACAACTTTAATTTTACAACGGTGGTTAAAGCACTGTTGTAATAAATGTTTTTCACAACTTTTTTTCCAGAAAAGTTGTAATAAATTTATTTTTAACAACTGTGTTATTTTGACTGTTGTAATATATGACTATATTTTAATATTAATTATTTTCATTAAATAGTTTTTAATAATTAATATTTACAACTAATTAGTAATTATTAATTAATAACCTATATATTAATATTAAATATTTAATTAAAAATACTTCAATAAATAAATAATTCATGCTAATAATTAGTAATTGACAACCAATTAGTAATTATTAATTAATAATCAATAAATACATATTAAATATTTAATTAAAAATTCATCAATAAATAAATAATTCCTACTGATAATTACTAATTAACAACCAATTAGTAAATATTTAATAATAATCAATATATAAATATTAAATATTTAATTAAAAATAATTATTTATGACTACTTCATTATTAAGTACTGGTAATTAATTAGTAAGTAATAACTAATGTGCGGTTAATAATCAATCAGTTAATAATCAATAAGTAAATAACAATTAATAAATATTTAATTTATAATTAATCATGACTATTAGTAGTAATTAATATTTAGTATATAATATTTTTTAATAAGTAATCGTTGTTGAAAGTTTTTCCAAAATCTTTTGTCAAATATGATCCCTACGGAGGGGGGGTCCAGGGGGGGTGGCAACCCCCCTAGGTGGGGGTGCGGGGGCAACGCCCCCGCTAACGGGGTTACATTTTGTGTACTGTTGAATTTGAATTTTTCACAAATTAATTAAAAAAAATCAATGAACTAGAACTTTTATAAAATATCCGAAATTCCGAAAAACTAGTTAGTTTTTTTTTCTTATGATAATTGAACCTTAAAATCGAAATGAATATTTAGATGACTTAAACAACGTGATTTATTGATTGTTGAAATTGGTTAAATGCTTCCTATAAGAAATAATATTATGTATAGTTCTGAAAACAATTGAAATATAAGATGTAATCACATTACTAAGTACCAATCAGATGAACATGAAAAAATAAATCGTTTGGCGGGCCAGCTTGAAAATTTTGGCGGCCATCCCTTATATTTCACGAAGCTTTCCTGAACCCTAAATCTGGCCGCCACAATTTCATACCCAAATTTCACTAGGGTTCCGTCCTCCTTCCCCTATCTCCCTTCAATCCTTTCTCCTGCCCTATTTTCGTCCCTCCTCAGTCATGCTCGTCCTTTGCTATCCCCTATACCCCATCGTTCCCTAGCTTTCTCCTCTGTGGTACAGTTGCTCCACTTTCCAGATCTAGATCCAAGCCTTCATCTGCGTCCGCTGTCAGCTGTAGTAGATGCTAGAGTCTCACCAGTGTAGATGCTAGAGTCTCACCAGTAGTAGATAGTGCTTCCGCTGTCAGCTCCTCAGGCTGTCCTCTTACTCATCTGCGTCCCCCTTTGTTGTGCCTCGTCTTTACCCCTAAAAGCTGGTAAAATCTATTACTCAATTCGTGAACTTGTGCTTTTAATCAGAGCTGGCGATTTAATTTTTATTGCATCAAGCTTTGATTTTGATTTGAACCTGAAAAATTGTTTGAGTTGATAAACTTGGATGGTAATCGTTCACAAAATGTATATTCAAACGTTTTGTAGCTCAGAACTGTTGTGTAATAATCCATGTGGAATCAATATACTATGCTCTATTTTATGTACCGATTTCTTCAATCTTTGACGCTGTTAAACACTAGGATATGAACTTTGGTAGTATATGCGTCATCCCTGAATTAGGCAAATTCTTTTGAGCCATTTCCTGTGTAACATGTTTTGAATTTAGTGGCAATATTTGTTGCAGATCTGCGTCTTGATGAATTTCAGTTTGGGACATTTTATGTAATGGCTATTAGATCTTTGTGTCGATCAGATCTGCCTTTTTGGATCCATGAATCATTTTGCAATTTTAATTCTAATTTGCTGGCAAAAAAAAAAAGATTCTTGCTTTCAATGTTGCATGCCCATAGATTCTTATCTAAAAGTAAAAAAAAGGATTATATGTAAACTTGATTGTTAGTCCACGTATTTACGAAATACTTATGTTTAGAAAGTATTTGATGTATGGGATCCCATAATTCATTATATTTCCATTCAATTCACAGGAAGAGGAAGGAGGTTGAGGAGAATGACGATGGATTTTATATGGTGAGCAACGAGAAAGGAGAGTTGAAGGTTGTGAGAGGAGGATTGGGATTAAAGAATTTGATCGGGAATTGGTCAGGTTTGTTTCATTGCTGCGGCATAGCTATGCAGTGATTGCACTGCAAAGCTTGCAAAGCTTTGCAATGCTATTTGTAGTGCAAAGCTTTGCTGTGCAAAAGCTTTGCCAAAGCTTTGCTGTGCAAAAGCTTTGCCAAAGCTTTGCTGCGGCAAAGCTTTGCTGTGCAAAAGCTTTGCCAAAGCTTTGCTGTGCAAAAGCTTTGCCAAAGCTTTGCTGGCAAAGCTTTGCTGCGGCAAAGCTTTGCACTGCTATTTGCAGTGCAAAGCTTTGCTATGTAAAAGCTTTGCCAAAGCTTTGCTGCGGCAAAGCTTTGCAGTGCAAAGCTATGCAGTGATTGCACTGCATAGCTTTGCCGCGGCAAAGTGATTGCACTGCATAGCTTTGCCACGGCAAAGCTTTTCAGTGCATTGTATATAACAAAATGAATCATCCAACGTTACATGCATTGTATATAATGGTCAGGTTATTTACGTATATAATGGTTTGAATGCATTGTATTAGCTGTTTATTTTGTGCACTCACATTTTTTCAATTTTTGTTACATGCATAAATCTATACTGCAGCACTAACAGTTTGATAATTTCTTTCTTAGGAATGGATATTAAGGAGAAAAAGGAGCACAAGGAGATTAACAGGAGCAGAAGAAAGTTAGAACTGTTATAAAGTCTTTGTATCTTCAGTTTTGTCAATGTATTATGTAAAAAAATGATGAGTTTGAAATTAATAATATATTGTTTTGGTTCATGGTTTAAGTTTGTTTGATATTTTCAGTTTTGTAGATAATATGTTCTGCAATGAATTCTTTTATTAGTAATATGTATATAATTTGTGGATATATTACAATTGTAAAATATAAAAATTGTAATAAAATGTAAAAATTAAAACAACAACGGTGCATAACTGTTGTAATAAACTTATTACAACGGTGGAAAAAAGTTGTAAAATATACATATTACAACGGTCTTGCAACAGTGCAGAAAAGTTGTAAAAGATATTAGGCTATTACAACTTCTTAAGACACGACGGTTTGCCCACCGTTGTAAAAACCCTATTACAACGGTGTTCCACCGTTGTAATAGGGTCATTTTGTTGTAGTGATATATATTACTAAAAATCATGCTTATATATATTATTGAAAATCATGCTTTTAATTTAAAAATATTTCATAATAAGAATCACATTTTAATCACAATGTTATTTCTGTAAACATTCGATTTTTAAAACAATTATATATACGTAAGAATTCTATTTTATTTTTTTAAAAACATTGCTAATTTTATTTCTTAAAACATTTCTAACATTATTGTTAAAAGCAATGCTAATTATATGATTAAAAACAATGCTAATTTTATCTTTAAAAACAATTCTAATTTTATCTTTTCTATACAATGAAATCGTATTTTTAAAAACAATGAAACCATATTTTTATTTTGCTCAAACCTTGCTATTTTTGTTTTCAAAAACAATGTTACATATTTTTATTTTAAAACCAATTTATATTTTATTTTAAAAAAAGTTGTTTATTTTATTTTTCAAAACAATGTTATTTTCCTTTTTACAAAACAATATGATTTTTTACTACAAAACAATATAATTTTTATTTACCCAAACAAAATGATTATTATTTACAAAACAACATGATTTTTATTTACAAGACAACATGATTTTTATTTACAAACAACATGATTTTTATTCACAAAACAATATTATATTTATTCACAAAACAATATTGTTTTTATTTACGAAAAACATTTATAACTATTTAATATACTAAATTAATTACATAAAGAAAAGCTTACTGTGTAAATTCGTCTCAAACTCTATTTTGCTCCAAATCGCTCCTGTTTCTATCCTGGTCTGCTTTCCGTTGTAGTGTTCGAAAAGTGGATTCTAACGCATTTTAGTTTGTCCAATTCCGTGGCCTTATGCAGAAGTTATAGATATTATAAGGTTAACAATTTAAATTAAACAACTTTTTTTAATTAAAATATTAACACTTAATTACATCTATAACCATTGATTAGCCCTGACCTTATTCCCTGTTGCCTTCAGGATCGAAACGAACCCGTGCTCCCTCTTCCTTCCTTGAATCGCACGCTCCCATACTTGACCAGCCACCCATCCGAGACCACCACACGACAGCCCCGAGCCACCTCTTCCTATCGCCTGCTGCCTAGTGAAGTTTGAAACCCCAAGCCTCCCGAATTTCGGTCCTTTGTCGTGCCCTCTGAGGCTAAAATTTGAGTGTTACACTCTATGAAATCAGATCGTGACCGTTAAAATTAGGGATCTCGAGGTGCTAAACAATTTCAGTGTTGGAAAATTCTTCAATTGTTACGTGGATGTTGAGATGTTGGAGGGGGAAGAAGGGTGCGTTTTAGCCATTCACTGGGAGAAGCGGCAGCTCCAAGAATTGATCAGGGTTTAGAGATATTTTGGGGTATTTATACCCTTATGAAATTAATATTTAATTCTCTTAATAATTTCCAATGAAATTTCATACCCCGAACTCCGAATCAAACCCAACGACTGTCACCCCTAGCTAAATACCCTCATTCTGAACACAATGGGATATGTTTCGTAAGCTAGTTCTATTATTTCGATTGGTTTTTCTTTAAATTAAAATATAAATCAATATATATTGAATTTAAACGTACATTTTATATTACCGGGGACACATACTGGCTCCGAAAATGACAAAAAATTTATTTCTGACTTTGTTTCGACAATACGGTCCTAACAAAACTAATTTTGCTGAATTTGGAGACTGTTTGATAAATGGCCATTTTTTGGTCGATTCAATTTGACTGAAATTGACAAAACACATTTTCTTTTGCCACGCTCACATATTAATTCCAAAAATTATGAAAATTGGAATCTAACAATAATTTGACATTCCGGATCCAACCAAAGTGGTTTCATCGAAAACGGAGGTCGTTTGTAAAATGGCTATATATTATATTAATATATATATATATATTCTACAGTGACTTTTCTGAATTTTAAACTAGGGATAACTTCTAATTCCCGCTATGAAATCTGGAATTTTTCACATTCGTTGGAAAGATATTTTCAAACAGATTCAAATATTTTTGGTTTTACTAAAATCCGATTTATTTTGAATCCTGCACATTCATTTGAATTTTAAAATCGAATTTTCAAACTACCACGCCATTTCAGGCTCGTTATATAATTAAAATAAATTTATTCGTTCTAACTTCGATTTAAAATAAATTTTTCGTTGTTATTATTTAAAATAAATTATTTTAAATATTAAAATCCATTAAAATTGCTAAAATAAAAATTTTAAATTGGTTCTGATTTTTCGGGTTGTTACAAATCGTCTCCTTCTTCTTCATTTTTCTCCTTGCCATTATTCTTATTAATTTCTCAAAATCTATACTTATACTATACCGATTTTCAATGGAATTATATCAGTCTCCTTCTTCTTCAAGAGTTACAGGCTGTTTGTAATCAAAGATCGCAAGATCAAGTTCTATTGAGTCAATACTTCAAAGCTGATGTTGAAAAAAGGTGTGATTGTATCCCAGAAATCAAATAAATGTGGTTGTAGCCCGGAAATCAACTAGGTGATCTTGTAGCCTGGGTAAATCAAGAGAGCGCCATATGCTCGAAAATAGGTGGTGGTGGACATCGTAGCCATTGAAACTGAGGATTGTAATTTGAAGATTATATTGAAAAAAAATCTACACAACCTATAGTTGTGTGGTACTGGATGTAGGGTAACTTCGAACCAGTGTGAAACCGCAGTGTGTACTTTCCTTTCACCGATTTTTATTTTTATTTTCCGTATCCGTGTTTGATTATGTGATTGTTGATATCTGTGATCTGCATAACATTATGTTTAATCCAAAAAGATTTCAAGAAATTAATAAAATCAATAAAACACTATTCACCTCCCTCTAATGTTTGCATCCTTAAAAAAAGCGACCGATCCCTCCACTCGCGCACAACAAATTGTTATGCTTTTCCTGGACAACCTCATGCTGCCAAATATTATTAAATATTCTACAAAGTACATGGACCCTCTGTATGAATACCAAATTCACTCACTAGCTCGATCGCATAAAAGCACCTTCAAAATAGTATAGATCAATTGACCTCTATAATGTGGACTTCGATCAGGTTCCTTGAAAAGAAACTTATTTTTTTCTTAGTTTGTCATATAACGTGATGAAAAACTTTTGGATCATATTAAGAATCTGTATCAAGTATTCGACCAAAGAGTCAAGCAAAAAATCCTAACTTGGACTGGTGCGAATCATCAAGAAATCATGTAACAAAATACTGGATAAGGAACTGCCATGCGAATAAAATGATCTACGCATAACATACTTTTTTTGTCCTATTGATTTCCTAACTATGCCAATTTCTTTTCATCCTAAACCACATTATCGACATTTATAGCATTCATTTAATAATAAATAGCAATAAACTGTAACACTCCCATAAAAATATAACCTAAATGGACATAGACAATTAAATTAAGAATAAAGAATAATAATTAGTAGAATATTAATAGGCTGAAAATACGATTATTTAATAATTGAGAATTTGGTCATGAAAATATTAACATTGTATTCGTGAAGAGATTCTAGTCGATTTCCACATTTTATTTACCAAAAACGGCGTTCGAATGAGAAAGTTATGAATAAAACAAGTTATACAAGAATAATATACACACCGCATTTGAATTTCAAACTGTAATGTAAAACTAGAATCAAAATAAATAACTATGGCATAATGAAATATTCCTTTTAGATTTCAAACTTGTGTATATATAAAAAACATATAAGCGTAGAGAAGAATCGTAAGAAAATGGAAAGAATCAAACAACATTAATAACGAATTAATATAAAAAGTAACGTTCAGGAGAATTAAATTATCCACGTCCAGGCCTTAAGGAAGGTCGACCGACCTTAAGAGAATTGGTGGGGTGGTGGCTTGTTTATGTTAGGTTTTTTATGTACTACTCGTTAAAACGAACCATTGAGATTTTATAAAATGAATCTGACGGTCCATACATACCTCACCAACTATAAATAGGACCTTAGTCTCCTCCCATACCTTGCATTCTCTTCTAGTCTCCGCCTCCATTCTATTTCTCCTTCATTCCATCTCTTTCATAAAATTCTAGAATTAGATTTGTGTGTGTGTATATATATATAAAGGATTCTAACTTGATTCTTATATATGTATAATAACTTAGGAGGAATTTTGGAGCACGCAATCTCGAGGAAATAGTATAGAGTTTTGTTTTACCCAGTTTTCTCCTCCTTCTTATTGTTATTAAGTAAGTGAGAATAATTCCAAGGTTACAATTTTACGGAATTGTTATTGTCTAATTGGGCTGTCATGCCTAAAAGATATTTTGGATTTTTACAAAGTAAAATACATATAAATCCCCCAAATCACTAAATAATATCGAAAATGGTCAATCATGTGTTAATTTGAGTTTTGGATTATAAATGAAAGAAAAGATTGAATTTTTAGGTGTTTGTGTAATTTTATCATTTAATCTAATTTATTTTCTTTTCATTTTATTGTAAATCCGGTTTATGCAAAAACACCGATTTAGGTATTGTAATTTAAATATGTTTAAATCTTTGATTTATAAAAATAAATGGTTTAAATGTAATAAGATAGATATTAGCAAAATCTTAGTTTTATTATTAATATCCTATATGAAAGTAAAGTAGTACAAAAAGGAAATTACTATAATATCGCACTACACCTTATCCTTTACTTTTATTATTGAAATAATTCTAAAAAACTAGGTTACAAGTTATTTTATTTGTGTTAAGTTATTTCCCTATTACTGCTTTACATATGGAATGAATATCATATGTTATGTTGAGAAAGCTTGGGAAACATAACTTATAAACCTCGATTTTAGGTTAGGATTGACATTTTTACGTTTATAACGTTTTCTTTACACACCCGTTAATTACGTTTTATTTATTATTATTATTTAACATCACAAATACATATTAAATGCCTTAAATTAGGAATTTAAATCTAAAATGTCCCCGTAGGAAATTCTGCATGTTGTGTGTGCATTAATGGCTTTTAATAATATTTATGACAATTGACATGAGGTTAATCCTTATTTGTAGTATATGCTACTTGGAACCGACTGGCAAATCCAAAGATGCCAGATTAATATAACATGTCTAGTGTCATGAGCTATTACAATAAACAAACAAAGACACAAGTTTAATCCCTACTTGTAGTAGAAGTGTACCCAGAACCGACAGGAAAATCCAACAGCTATAAGAAGTCGGTTTAATGTGAGCTGTCTAGTGTAATATATGTCACTAGTACAAAACAGGGTATTTGCGTCCAATATTTCGCATTTTTTGCGTCTACTCTAATGTGGATGCAAATGAAATTGACACAAGTGTTTAAATATTTTTTGCTTTTGTTGTCGATAGACGCAAATTTGATACATTTTCGTCTGTTATAGCTTACCTGGGACATAAATACTAATGCATTTGCATCTGTTTTGGTATTATAGTATATTCAAATTGATGTGTATTTGCATCTGTTATAGCGTACATGGGACACAAATACTAATTCATTTGCGTCTGTTTTACTATTACAACAGATGCAAATTGCTGTGTATGGTAGTTTTACTCTTCAATGCATTTGCGCATGTTTTACTACTACAATAGATGCAAATTTGTTTTTTTTTGTTTTTCTAAAATGAGCCTTTTAGGTTTGCCACAACAGATGCATACTTATCCCTTGCAATCACCTCTTTACACAAATGCAATCTCTTCAAACTTCCCAACAGTAAAAGAACACTAGGGATGCTCATATTAACATGCTCATCTAGAATAATATTTTTTGAATGATACACGACATGGTACTTAACAACTAGAGAATATTAAATGTGTGGCCTAATAACATTTAGGTCCACTAATGAATTACAAAAGAAATACTTGAACAGATCGATTCTTAAAAGATTATGCAACATAACCTCATGTATCATTTACCAACTAGTTCACCAAGATGCATTGAAACTAAATTTAATTGGCTTTATTTTCATGAGGAAGGCTATCTTGATCTCACAATCTCCTTAGCAAGAACATAGATTTAAAAAAACAAAAAACTGTTATACAAACCACTCCATTTTATGAATAGTAAGGGTCCATTTGACATCCAAAGCAAAAGTGTTAATGCTTATATGATAAGTTCTTTTATCTGCATGTTATTCACACATAATCCAAATTTGTGTACATATGATAAAATAACATGTGTTGTTCACAAAAAAATAACATTGAATTTTATCTACATATGATATACATGTGTTTTTAACAAAACTATTATCTATAATATACCTGTTTATCGTTAACAACAGGTATATCGTCGTTATTTTCTAAGGCCTTATGCTAATATAACATATGTATTTTTTTAGCATCTGTATATATTATTCAGGCATAAGCCTTCGTCACTAGTACAAAACAGGCCTGTTGCTTCGCCTCATTTGCATCAGTTGTAGCAACAACAGATGCAAATAGTGATAGTTGCACCAGTTCAATCTGAAAACTAGACGCAATTGATAGGAGGAAAGCAGCATATAATACAAAATTGCATTTTGCACTGGTTGTATAACAACCGATGAAAATAAGCAGATGCAAGTAAGTTGCATCGGCTGTAAATGCAACGAATGTAACTTTATTTATTTGCACAACCCAATCATTACAATTGGTGGAATTTAGATGCATCGGTATGTAATGTCCCATATTTTTGGTAGCCAAATATTTTATTTATTTATGGTTTTAAATATTATAATTGGAATATTAATGGATTTTAATATTGAATTCGTTTATTAAAATGAAGTTTGAACGTTAAATTTATATATAGTTATAAATCGAGCCCGAAATGGCATGATAGTTCGTCATATTGAGTTTTCAACTTCAATTGAATATACAGGATCCCATTTGGGTCGGATTTCTGTGAAACAAGAAACATTTGAATCTTGTTGATTATAATTTTCATAGGGAAGAGAAAAATCGAGATTTCATGCTATATATTGTTAGTTATATCCGAATCAAATTTTAAAATAGTCGCTATGGAAATCGTTATTAGAATATAATCATTTAATAATTAAATAAGGTTTTTATATAATTTGAATAATGTTTAACTCAAAATTAGTGATATTGAGTTGTATAATTTATATTTGAAGCTATATGATAATTTTATTTGGGTAAATACGTTAATAATAATTTATTATAATTTAACTGAATTAATTTGGAATTTATTAATATTTAATCGATATTTTAAAGGCCTTAGAAATAGCCAATTTTCATACGACCTCCGTTTGCGATGAAGAAAATTTAGTTGGGTCCGTAACTTCATAACGTAGCGGGCTGCAAATTTTGGGGCCAAACGGAGTTAATATGTGAGCGTACGAAATTTAATTGTAAACCGACAAACAATTTAAATTATAAAATGTCGTCGTTTTCCAAATTGAGTCGGATTTCGACCAAACGAGTTTTATTGGATCCATATTAGTAAGTTATTGTTAAATTTAAAATTTGGTAGAAATCCGATTAACCATGTGATCGTGGCAGCGTCAAGTGCCCTTATTTTTATTTAATCATTTATTTTATTTTGGCTATTTTAGATAGGGGTAACTTTGAAGGAATAAACGACTGGCCAAATGAACTCCGATTTTAATGAAACAAATTTCATTGGATCCGTAAGTAAAAGGTCTAGTGTAATTTCAAAGTTTCAAGTTGATTGGATTTATTTTGTGATCGTGAGACATTTAAACGCGTGATTTTTAGCTTATGATGTATAAAGGATTGATCACAAACGACCTCGAAATTCGACGAAACCTGTCCCATCGGACCCGAAATATTTTTTATGCTAGGATTAGGAGTTTTATCTCGATAGGAGGTCGTATGTAGTGGTTTTTACACGTTACTTCATCATGAAGTTTAATTTAGTAATATTTTAATTAACAAATACCCTATATATACCCACATAAACTAAACCCTATCTTTTATCTGCGTCAAACCCTTTCTTTCTGGTCAACGAACTATTCAGCCGCGACTCAAACATATCAACGGCCTAAAAGCTCCTGAATTCAATCCTCCATTTTTCCAAATCCTTACTTTGATTTCGAATACTTTCAATAGAGAAAAGCTACAGCTTAGTGAGCTCTATCGTACCAACGGTCACGATCTGTTCCTGTTCGTCGAGATGGTCGGGAAGTCGCTCGAAGTCGATGTCGTTCAGAGGTTAATTGCTAGTTGCTGGTGGGGTTTGGCGAGCCTGCGTTTGTGGCAGTGGACGAGGGCACCGGAGCACGGGTTTGGATGGTACTCGATCAAGATCCGATCGTAGGAGGGTAGGTGCGTGCTGATTTTGAAGCAGCGTGCATGGATCAGGAAGTAACAATAACGAAGAGCTCTGGGAACTGAAGAACATAAAGTAACATGTTATATTAATAAGGGGATGGAAGATTAGAGCCTGTCGTAGTTGGAGCTGAAGGGGAAGAGATCCTGCGTGTGTGAAGCAGCGCGGGTCTGATGATGCGCAGATGGTCAGAACTCGGTGCGATGGCGTGAAACTGGGAAGCGACATGGGCAAGAGTTTGAACGAGGATACAGAATGAAGCAGTGTGAACAGTATAAAAGGGGATTAGGCGTGAATCAATTGGAGCAAACGAAGTATATTGGCGACCAAGATTATTATAACCATAATTAAGTTATGTTAAGGTTTTTGATTTAAGAATAATTACTATAATTAAACATGATTAACATAAAATATCATTATTTCTTGAACAGATGAACGGAAGTATACAGAAACAAAGCAGAAGGGTTGGCTTCGCACTGTTCACATCTAAGTAAAGTAATTAGTAACCAGTAATTGAGTTTAAATAAGGGATTATTATTTTAATAAAATTTTGTGAACTTAAATGTTATAACTCAGGTGTTTATAATCAGGTCTGAGCAGAAATGAATGTTGCAGTACTAGTACGATGTAAAAGGAGGATTAATCGGCCTAATTCCGATTAGCATAAGTAATTATTTAAATTAATTTTATAATCAAAAGGTTAATCATTTTAATTTAAATCATATGGTTATACTATTATAACTTGTGCATATGTGGACAGAATCAAACCAAACAAGCGACGTTGGAACTATATTGCCGCGATCTACATTTTGAAAATAGTTTGGACGGTGTTGGAAGCTATTGGAATTTCTAGTTAAATAAAATGTCTGTTTAATTTAACTAGAACTGAACCGCTTAAGCGATAAATGGAATCAAGGTGAGTTAAACTCACTCAGTTCTTCCCACTTATATTTTATATAAGTCGGGTTTTATAATTGTGTGTTATGATTGCTACTGGTTGACTATTTGTTAAACATATATTTATACATTGATTGAACTGGTGAAATTAAACGTTGTTTAGTTTCAATGAAAAACCAAATCGTTATTTTAACGGTTGGATCCAATGGAGGTAACTTAACTTGTTGGTCACGTTTATTAAATAAACGTGTTTAATTCTTTGAATTGTTTTGTTAATTGTTTGATATTAAATAATCTTCATTTACTGTTATAGAAATTATCAGTTAAATTGAATTGAATAAATTTATGTGTGATAACCTATTTGGATACAGGGAAGAACAGGTTGGAGGGACCAGACAGGATTCCTCAAATATATTCAATGCTATTTATTTTCATATTATCATTAGATGAACTGTTCTGATTGAATGATTGATTTGATTGTTGACCATTGATCTGAAATTCAACAGTTGTTTTGTTTTAATCAATGGGCAATATTAGTTGAGTAATTAACAGTATATGGTCTATAAATCAATCGTTTTCTAAATATGGATTTACCGTCAGTTAAATTGATAAAAGTGAAGTTATAAAATTTGTTTTTATAACCGAAGATAGATTTTTAAATCTATTTATTTGAATAAAAGTTATAAAAAGGAAAATAAATATTTATTATTTAAGTTTATATTTGATCATTAAATGATTTTATAAAGTAAATTCTGATATTAATCAAATTTATACGTAAGAGAGTAGAAAATTAACCTAATGGTTAACAATTTGATAATTGTTTTTAAGAATCAATTAAATGGAATTATTTAAATTAATTATATTATTAATTAATTTAAAGGAAGACTAATTGGAATAGGTTATGAGATAATCGTGTTTGGATTGACTAAGTTAACCGTTTTTAACTGGAATTAATTATTAAATTAGTTTGTTTGAATTAATCTAATGAAATCATTTAACGAATATTTTGTTTAATTTTAACAAGATTTTAAAAAGGGAATTTACTATTTATTTTTAATAAAGAAATTAACAACTTCTGCAGTAGTTAATAATTGAAGTAAATTATTAGTTTAATTAATAATAATTTAAGAGATTTCTTTTTAATTGGAACTCATTAAAAAGTAATCGAAGTTGAAGAAAATCTGTAGTAGTTAATAATTGAAGTAAATTATTAGTTTAATTAATAATAATTTAAGAGATTTCTTTTTAATTGAAACTCATTAAAAAGTAATCGAAGTTGAAGAAAATCTAATTGAATTGTGAAAGGAGTTTATAAAAGGGTTATACTAAAGGGTCATTTGGCATAGGTCCCTGTTAAGTTTTAAAATTAGTCTCACATCCGGTCATAAACTTATTGTAAATTAGGTTCCTATTTTTCAAAAATTCAAAAAATAAATAAATAAATATGTAAATTCATATTTAAATAAAACATAAAAAAAATCCAGTTAAAAAAACCACCAAAAAACACGTTAAAAACTAAAAAAATAGAAAAACAATGAAACTGCTGTTGAATGCATAATAGTATGCACAAATTTGAATTTCCATACATACATTTGTGGAAGTATTCCGGTCATACATCTGTGTTTGTATTCATGCATACACACTTGCGAGTAAAGCATTATTCTTTCATACAAGTGTGCAAAAATTCACATGCATGCAAATTAGTTCATATTTATTTGCATTCATGTGTGCAATAAAAACAGAAAAGTTGCACGCTTGTGTGCAACAATCTCCAGGCAAAATTCAGTACAGTTTTTCTTCATGCAATACTTGCATACATGTGTGCAATTATTTCAAAATAGTTGCACACATGAATGCAAGTTTTTGCCCAGATTTTCAATGGAAACAGCTTATGCAATAGTTGCATTCATGTATGCAACTATTGGCAAAAGTTGCACATATATATGCAACTTTTTTTTCTTCCGTGGACTTCTGGGAATATTTCCAGAATTTTGAATATTTTTTACATGACAGCGCTTTTTTTGGGCATAAAAGGCGGAACTTTCAAAAATAGGGACCGGGTTTGCATTGAAAAGTAGGGTGGGATGTGAGCCCAATTAAGTTTGGTTTTAGGGATGTGTGCCTAATTTTCACTATATTAAAACCCGAGTTTTTTAAACAAAGTTATAAACGGAATATAAGCGAATACGACAGCTTAAATTATGTTGACTTAATATTTGAATTAAGTTAAAAGGAAATTGAGATAAAAAAGGGTTTATATTAAACTTGAGTTTTTTAAATGAAATTTATAAAAGAGATGTGAAGTTAAAATGTTAATATTAAAATGACATTACTTAATAATGGAATTTAGTTAAACAGATGGAATTGAAATGGATTTTAAAAGTGGGAATGGTTAAATGGATTGGGAAAAAGGATTTTTGAAATGGTATGGGTTAACGGATTTAAGAAAGTTTTCGTAATAAAAAGCCATGTTATAAAATAATTAAATTAAAGTAAGAGGGGATGTTTAATAAGGAATTACTTAATTAGAATTAAGTAAAAATAATTGTATTCAAAAAGGAGATTTTCAAAAATAAGAAACATTATAAAATCATGACAAAATAGTTAAATGGGATTTAGGTTGATATTGGAATAAATATCGGTTTTTAAATTACAAGTCATTTCTATCTCAAGATAAGTATGTTGTTGATCAAGGCCTGAGAGGTAATTAAAATACCTCAACTTGGACAACTTCAGGATTTTCTGAGGATGATATTAGTTGTAATGGTAAAGAGGTATAGAATGATTTATTATTTCCATATGAGAAATAATAATGCAGTAACGGAAATAAAAAGATTTAAGAATATATATAATGAGATTTCCAAAGTAATGAAAATGGAATGATGGGAGAATATATATATATATAATGATATTCCCGAAGTAAAAGAAAAAAAAGGAAATTGTGTGAATTTATAATAGTATTTTTGAGATAAAAAGAAAATGGAGTTTTGGACTGGGTTTATTTTAAAAAGAATAAAGATTGGTTATTGTTTTCAAATAATAAAACAAGAAAGATTTCGTAACGTTGATTTATGAGCGTTAAGATAATTTGATTTCCTAATTATAGATATTGAAGCAATAAGGTAGCAAATGTTTTGAAAATGATAAGTAGAATAGTAATTGATATAATTATAGAGTTTTCCCAAAATATCAAAATATAATAGTTTTGAAAATAATATTATGACAAATAAGAAGTGAAATGTTATATCTGTAATATTTAAAGATTTAAGAATCTTAAATTAATCTTCATTAATTATTTTTAATTAAAGAGGCCAAGTAATGCCGGGTACTAAAATAATGAACTCATTTTTGTTCTCATGATTGTTTATTTGATAGTTAAATGACCGACTATCAAATCTAACCAATACGATTGTTGGTACGCAAAGACCAGAATCGAATTTATATTCGAAAACCATTCCGAACCAGCAAATACGTGAAAGATACTGATTGAAGATGGATCAATGAAGACTGTGGAGCTTCATAAGCGAAAGGACTACTTGTCTAATTCTCTGGAGTCGCACCGGGAGATATTCTAATAGTGATCCGGTCGTGATTGAAATCGACGGATTGCAAGGACTACTCGCTAAGGGTGCCTTCGGTTCATCCTGTTCCTAGATGACTTGTATGGATGAGTATTTGACAAAGTATGTTCAAAAGGGTCACGTACGTTGATTTCTTCAAATGTATCATAGTTGGTGGAAGAGGACGATGGTTCTCTTAGCTTAACAACTAGAATATTTTTGTGGATGTCAATTAGTAATTTCTGGCGGATCTGACGATGTGGCATTCAAAGTGAATGGTGGCCAGATGTTCTAAAAAGTAAGCATAGCCTCAACCCTCATCAATCGGGAAATGGCACAAAATCGGGTAGGTCACGTGGGTTGCACCCATCAAAAGGGTATATCATTGCCTGATATGGAGAATTCAAATGCCTTCAATTGTCCCTTTTTATTTTTGTATGTATGCTATCGGTTCAGTTCGCTGGCCCCCAACTGTGATAATGATATATTCGGTAGTCTCAAGAGAAGTGAGGGACTGGTCATGTTTAGCCCGGGTTACAAGATGTTCTTGTTGAACCCTAATGTATTCATCTCCGAAGGTACATTGTCGGGAAGGTGGTCCCTTACCTTGCTAGGAAATCCATTCTCCAATAAGTGCCCGCGGTTTTGATTGTACACTATGTATGTGGAGTGTGAGATGTAAGCGTTTTGCTAGATTGATATTTATTTGTATTTAGACACTTTTGTAATATCCGAAAAGGTATTGATTTCAAAAACGTTTTGGGTTATCATAAGGTAAATACCGTCCGTATTTATATGTGGATTTGGTCTTACGATTATCCTTTTATTTCGAAAAGATTCTAACTTTAAAATCAAATTGGCGTATACGTTTAAACTTAATGTGTTTTTCTCACTCTGGTTCACCAGACTGATCCGACATTTATAATGATCGGGTTAAACCGGGTTGTACAGGTTCAGGTTATCGAATGCAGTGAAAAGACGAGCTGGAAGAGTCCAGAGTATGATATAATATAGTTGTGTTTCCGTTGTGTGTTGTATATGAGGACAGGTTATTATAACTGTCCAGATGTGTTGATGTACTTTGATGATTGTAAGTATTTTTAAAAGCTCTCAATAAAGATTCATTTATGTATTATATTTGCTCTGCTGCGATGTGAGACTCTGATTCTGATGTGTTTCTTCTTCTTGTTACTTCTATTCTAATATTTCTTTCTTTCTTATCTCACCCTCAAATTTCTTTCTATTAACTATATGTGTTTTCGATACTTGAATTTTGGTACGTAATACGGGATTTATGTATTATTGTTAGAATTTGGGCGTCAAATTCTTGTGGGTCGTTACAGGTTAAGTTAGCGATGCTGTTTTTCCATGGACACGTGAAAAGTTTTACTTTTCACTTTACACGTTGCTTTCCGTCCTATTGTCTCGCTTCCTATTCCTTTCTCCCAAATCAAAGCTTCGTATCCATTTAATTTCCCCCAAAAGTAGATCGATGCGAGAACTAAAAAAGAAAAAGGAAATACAGCCTAGAAACCGGGTTTCACTAAGAGCTTCACACTTGATTCCATCATTTGGATTCGACAACACCAAGTATCAAATCTTCCCTTTTAAGTTCTTTAATCTTGTTTTGATGTTTTATATTTATTTTCATTGTTTCACATACTGTCATTTGCTCGGTTGAATTAATGGAGCTGTATCGAATACATTAATTAATGATCGGGTGAAGAGGTGAGGAGTTTAGGACACATGCTGAAGATGCGTGGGAGGTCCTTGTGGTGGATCCCTATAGAGAGGAGGAAGGAGATGACTCGATGTATGGTGTCGGGGAAGGTGTCGCGTAGGGTGGGGTTTTGGGTTAGGGCACTGTAGGAGTCAATGCCCATGATTTCTAGGCATAGGATCTTTTCCTTGATGTGAGAAGGAAGGTTCGGGAGGTCAAGAATTAGGGTTGTTGAGGTGGGGGTTAGGTATTTGGTGGAGTAGGCGAAGAGGGTTGAGAAGGAAGGCGTGGACATGCATAGGGTGTGTAGTGGCGGCATCGCCTTTGTTTGGATTAGACATGGATCATGGATAGGGAGTTTTAATTGGGTATTTTACGGATAGGAGATGACGAGGATGACCTGTTATCTTTCATTAATGGGGACGAGATTTGGATATTTTTGATGCTTGATAAGTGTTGAAGGGTACAAGGTAAGGCATGTTATAATATAATTATTTTCTACTTTCGATTCAAAGGTCCCAATCACTGGCATTTAGCCACTCACGTACAATTAACACAAATATGTTGTCATGCAAAAATCCATACACTAAAGTGTGAATTTTTAGAGTGAGTTATATATTTTATTGTTTTATATTCATAATGTTTAATCTTAGGATATTTTGATAAAAAATGGTTGCGTTCAAACAATCTTTACACAATTAATATTTTGACTGTTTGGTCTGCACTTAAGTAATAGTAAGCGAAAGTGGACAATTTTTTATAGAGGAGGGTGTAGACAATAAACCAACATAAAGGATGCAACAAACCTCCTCTCCTACCTAAAGTTTCACTACCCAGAAAGCCTGTTATACCACAAGTAAATGTACCAAACTGTATATAGTCTATACCTAAGTTAAGATATTTTGCATTGGTTGTGAGTGCACTGGTTTGTTAACATTATCACTTGCCACTATCCACTTTATAATTTCTGCTTATATTTAGCAAACAATGGTTGTGACTACAATGTGGACATATACAATCAGTACATACAGAATGGACTATATTACCATGTATGCAATCAATCTTCTACATCAGTTTTTCAAGTAAAGAATTTTATTTTTCATGTAATTTTCATAATTTTATATATGTGAGTCATACTTAATTATAGTATTAATTTGTATCTCACTGTTTCAAAAGACCTACTAAGGTGATAACCAATTGAGAAAATGATTCAATATTAGTATGGTTGAATATATGGACAAAAATCATTTGGTATATATAGACAACAATTATTTGGGCTTCCCACCAGCATATTCTCCTTAAATTCAAGTATAAAACGTATACAAGAGTTAACAACTATAGTTTCTATTGTATTTGGTCATTAAAGAAAAATATGTTGTTTTGCACATGTTCATGTACATAGTTGGGATACCAATTGGAAGATTCATCCTTACTAATGTTGGTATTTATCTCAAGTCTCAAAATTCATCAAAGAAAAGTAGAGTAATAGCATGTTCTGATAGTTCATAGTTTCTGAAATTTTAACTTACTAACTGTTCACTAAGTGAAATTCAAATGGCAAGCTCTAATCCAAATATATATTTCTTTTTAAGCAATTTTAATTACCAGCCAAAACTAGGTAAAATTAGTTAATCAATCCTTCCGACTTATAGTATTTTCTAGTCAAATGCTTCGATATTAACGATGAAATGCATTAGCTAATTTCAGTTTTGATTTGAATAATCTCTAGGAAACATAACAGTTAACTCCAGTTATGCATCAGTGCAGGTTGATGGTATTCTTTAATTCTTCTTGGTGCTGACATGCCTTTAAAATTCATCAATCAATTATACGAATAAATGTAGCTTATTTTAGCAGTTTTATGTGATTGACTGTCTGTTTTACAACCTATAACAGTAATTGAGGTTGACAGTATTTAGCTTCTCACATATATTAAATAGTACATGTAACTTGCATTCCGCTAGCTGCTACGCAAGTTACTTTTTGTTATCATAAGCTAATCACATTAAAAAATTATGGCTACTGTAACATACCCAAAAATTTGATGCTCGAATTTTCGACACAATTACATCCCGTGTCCAAACTCGAGTACCGAACATCCAGAAAGTTAAAAGAAAGAATTAAGAGGCTGAGATAAGAAAGAAAGAAAGATTAGAATAGAAGAAGAAGAACCAATACAACAACACAGAGTTTCACATCGCAGCGGAACAAAATATAATATAGATATAAATCTTTATTGAGAGCTTTGGAAACAAAATACTTACAATTATCAGAGTACATCAACACATCTGGACAGTTATAATAACATGTCCTCATATACAACACACAGCGAAAAATATTATATAATATCCTACGTCTGAACCCATCCAGCTTGTCTCTTCCTAGTACCCGATAACCTGTACTTATACTACTCGGTCTAACCTGAGCATAACAAACGCTTGATCAGTCTGATGAACCAGTATGAGAAACCCACTAAGTTTATAAGCAACATCCAACTTGATTTTAAAATCAAAATCTTTTCGGAAGAAATGGATAATCGCAAGACCAAATCAACGCATAAATACAGACGGATTTTACCTTACGATAACCCAAAATATTTTGGATACAATATTATTCTGATATTACGATAGTGTCTAATAAAAATATATAGCAATCTAACGGAATGCTTGCATCTCATGCACCACATACATAGTATACAATCAAAACTGCGGGCGCTTATCGGAGAATGGATTTCCAAGGCAAGGTATGGGCAATCACCTTTTCGACAATGTACCTCTGGAGATGAATACATTGGGGGTTCAACAAGAACATCTTGCAACAACGCTAAACATGACCGACCCCTCACTTCTCTTGAGTGTACCGATTATATTATTACCACGGTTGGGGACGGCCAACCGAACTGATAACATACATATAAAATAAAGGGACAACCAAAGGCATTTGATTTCTCCATATCAGGTAATGATATACACTTTTGATGGGTGCGACCCACATAGTCATGTGACCAACCCGATTTTTACCATTTCCCAATTGATGAGGCTTGAGGTCAACATTACGTTTTGAACACCATATCATCATTCACTTTGGATGTCACATCTTTAGATCCGCCAGATATCACTAATTGACGTCCAAAAAAAATACTCTAGTTGTTAAGCCAAGAGAAGGTGTCTTTTCCGCCACCAACTATGGTACGTTTGAAGAAATCAACGTATGTGACCCCGTTAGAGATACTTTGTCTGACATTCGTCCATACAAGTCATCCAGGAACAGGATGAACCGAAGGCACCCTCCTACTACATCCTAGGAATCACCCTATGTATCAATAGCGAGTAGTCCTTGCAATCCGCAAAATCTCAACCACGACTGAATCACGTCAGAATACCTCTGTGTTGCAACATAAAGAATATTCGACAAGTAATCCTTCCGCTTATGAAGATCCACGGTCTTCAATTGCTCCATCTTGATCAGCATCTTCATGTATTTGCCGGTTCAGAATGGTTTTCGAATATAAAATCGATCCCCATCCTACCGTACCAACCATCGTATGGGTTAGATTTGATAACCAGTTATTTAACTATCAAATAACAATCATGTAAGTAAAATGATTTCACTGATTCAGTACTAGGCATTACTTGGCCTCTTTAATTTAAAAACGATTAACGAGGTTAATTTAAACCTCTAAATCTTTCAATATAACGAATATAGCTTTTCATTTCTTATATATCATCAGATTATTTCCAAGGATATTGTATTTACATATCTAGGAAAATATTCTATAATTATATCCAATTTCTATTTTACTATCATTTTCGAAATAACTGCTACATCATTTCTCATTATCTATAATTAGGAAAATCAATTCAGCTTATCACTTGTAAAACAATGTTACGAAATCTCATTGTTTCATTATTTGAAAACAATAACCTACCCTTATTCTTTTAGAATAAGCCCATTCCAAAACTCCCCCTTTTCATTTCCATTTCCTCGAAAAGATTGTTATAATTTCACATATTCATTTCTTTTACTTTAGAAATATCATTATATCTATATTCTCAAATTTTCCTAGTTTTCGATGCTTTGGAAATCTCATTATATATTCTCAAATCATGTAATTAACATTGCGTTATTAATATAGAAATAATAAATAATTTATAACCTCCTTTCCATTACAAACTAATATCACCTTCAGATAATCCTGAAGTTACGAAAATAAATAATATTTAATATATTTGAGGAATCCAGTTGGATCCCTCCAATATGTTCTTCCCTGCATCCAAATAGGTTATCTCGCATAAATTCATTCAGTTCAAATAAAATAAAAATAATATTCAACAATCCATCAATAGTAATAATTTAAGCATTCTTCAAGCATTCAATTTTCAGTTTAATATGTTTATGTTATTGTAAACGTAACCAACAAGGTACGTTACCTCGATTGGGTCCAATCGTTAAAATAATGATTTGGTTTTTCATTAAAATTAAACAATGTTTAATTTCGTCGGTTTAAACAACATATGAATATATAATTAACAAACAATCAACAAGTAGCAATCATAGCGCACAATTATAAAACCTGACTTACATAAAATATAAGTGGGAAGAACTGAGTGAGTTTAACTAACCTTGTTTTGATTCGTTGTTTAAACAGATTGTTTCAATTAAATTAAACAAGTGTTTAATTTAACAGAAAATACCCGTTCATTCCAAAAGTGTCCAACTCTATTCCATGTAGTGCCCGTCGATTTGATTCCAACGTATCTTGAATTATCTGATTCTGATCACATATGCATTTATTATAAACATTTAAAATTAATTAATATATTAATAATATATTTACGATCCGTTTGGCACATGTCTCTATTAAGTTTCAAAATTAGGCTCACATCCGATCATAAACTTATTATAAATTACATCCCTATTTTTAGAAAATTCATTAAAAAATTATAAAAAATCATGTAAATTCATAATTAAATAAAACAATTAATCAAAAAAATCAGGGGGAAACAATCAAAAAACATGTCAAAATCAGAAAATATACAAAACAACGAAAATGCAGTAAAATGCATCGATAGATGCACATATATTCAAATAGTTGCATACATGTATGCATCTATTTTAGTTCTGCGCCAAACTGGAACAGTATGCAATTATACATAAAAAACTGCATACAAGTATGCAAATATTGCCATGCCTTTGGCCTTCAACACATTCTTGCATACGAATATGTGGTTATTCTGAATAACTGCATACTTGTATGCAATTATTCAGAAGGCATGGACAAATTCTTGCATGGGTATTCAAATATTTGCATACATGTATGCGACTATTGGTAACAGTTACATACATGTATGCAACTTTTTTTTAATTTCCATGAACTTCAGAGAATATTTCCAAAATTTAGATTTTTTTTTATGAAGCATCGCATAAGATTCTGGCCCACACATGTAAAACACGGAACTTTTAAAAACAGGGACCGGGTTTGCATTTTAAAAACATAAGGGATGTGAGCCTAATTAACTTTGAAAATGTAAGTGGGAAGGACTGAGAGAGTTTAACTCACCTTATTCGATTCATTGTTTAAATAGCTCGTTTTAGTTAAATTAAACAAGTGTTTAATTTAATTGAAAATATCCGTTCATTCCAAAAGTGTTCAGCTCTGTTCCATGACGTATTGTCCGTCGATATGATTCCAATGTATCTTGAATTATCTGATTCTAATCACATATGGATTTATTGTAAATATTTAAAGTTGATCAATATATTAATAATATATTTAACACTTAATTACTAAACGGATATAATTAATTACATTTTGTATTATTAAGGCCGACTCTTTTTCCCTACTTCAGCTCGTTCGTTCATGACCAAATACCTGCAACCAAATCCACATTTTTAATTTACCACTTAAATTAAAATTGTTAGGTCTTGATTATAATTAGTAAAAAATAATTACATTACGTTTAATTCGGCCGACCCTTTTTAACTTCTTCGAGGCCCTTCTTACTCTCGTTTCAACCTACCTGTGACGATTCAATCATTACAATTGGTTTATTATTTAATAATAACGCTAAGTAATTTAAATTATAATAGTTAAGCATATACTTGTTTAGGTTTACACAGCCGAACCAAGAAATTGAACAACCTCCTTAATTCTTCCTGCTCTCGCGATATTGCTTCCATTTCTTTGTTTCCAGACATCTGTTCATCCTCAATGCAATAACCTACACAAACATTAAATCCATGTAACAAAGGGTCAGCCGATGTTTATTTTCTTCTGTTCTTCGCTCCAGAATTTTTCCAAAAACCCAACGTTCTTCTGCCCCATTTAAAATCCCCGCACAACGCATGAGACTTTCATCCGATCACTGCGCCAACGTCCGTCCTTCGGGTCGCGATCAGAGCACTCCGCCGCATGCGCCTACTCTTCCTTGACCACCGCCTAAAGCCACGCAATGACTGGCTTCACCAATCGCTGCATAACCCACTTGAGTGCCTCGCTGTATCGAGGTCAGTCTCAGCCACCATAAGATCTCGCAACCCATCACCACCGCTGAAAACGTGCAGCTCGACAAGAGGAAGAATATTGGAGAAGGGGGTTTCCGATTTAAGTTGGTGGCTCGAAAGAAAATCGGGAGGGAAGCTCGTGAAATATTGATCGTTCATTGCTGAAAGTGGAGGCGGAAAATAGAATTGACCACGCAGTCATCATATGACCGAATTTTTAGGGTTAGCCCCTTTATATAGGGAATCATTTTAATAAAATAATAATATACAAAACTTTAACGTGAAGTAATGCATTGAGACACCCACGGACGACTTCCAAACGAGATGAAAATTGACTTCTTTGCATAAAACGATATTCCAGACATGATGAAAAAGGTTTCATTTAATTCTGAGATCGTCCATGAAAATTCCTTTATAACTCATATTTGTGAATCAACATGTATTTAGAATGCGTACGATCACAAAATAAATTCAGTTGACTTGAAAATTAAAGTACCATAAAACTAAATAATTACAGATTTAATAAAACTAATTCCACTGAAAACGGAGTTCGTTAGATAACCAGTTATTCTAAATTTCCAATTAAAATCAACAAAACATTTAAATAAAAACAGAGATGTTTTGGCTACCATTGTCACATATGACATCGGGTTGCCACGAAATTTTATATCGTACAATAATTTAACATTACGGTCCCAATGAAACCAATTTCATCGAAAACCGAAGTTATTTGCAAAATGACCCTTCTTAAGGCTTATATAATATCAATAAAATATTAATTAAATTCCAAAATAATTCAAATAAAAATAAATTATTATTATTATCGTAAATATCCAAAATCAAATATCATATATCTCCAATTATAAACCAGTATGGATTATACAACTCGATATCAACATTTCGAGTCAAATGATACCCAAATTATATTAAAATCCTTATTAAATTATTAAATAAACGTTATCGTTTATTAATGATTTCCATAGCGACTATTTTAAAATTTTATTTGGACATAACTAACAATCTATATCATAAAATCTCAATTTTTCTCTTTCATATGAAAATTATAATCAACTAGATTCAAACGTTTCTTTTTTCACAAAAATCCAGCTTATATCGGAGCCTATATATTCAATTAAAGTTCAAAACTCAACATTACGAACTACCGTGCCGTTTCGAGCTCGTTATAAATTATATATATAAATATAGCGTTCAAACTTCGTTCTAATAAATGAATTCAATATTAAAAATCCATTAATAATTCCAACAAATATATAAAATAATTAAATAATATAAATATCTGACTACCAAAAATATGGGACATTACATTCTTCCCCCCTTAAAAGAATTTCCTCCCCGAAATTACTAAGGTGAGAAAATGTTACAAGTCCATTAATTTTCCAAAAATCCAATTTATTATAAATCAAAAATCAATTTATTATTTTTAATAAAATTTTCAAAAATATCAAAAAAATTCTAACACCCTAAATTCCTAGTAAAATTCGGTAGAGTCTCCCCTGTACGGAGTTACATCTGCAATATCGCAGGAACAAATAATATATATGAGACGACCCTGAACCCCGTACTGACGGTGGCAAGGGTAATCTTTGGAATATAACACATAAACAGATAATAGCAGGACAGAATTAAATAAATACACCAGATAATGCACAATAGAATATACTGGATAAACGTAATCATCAGAGTTATACAGTATACAGGATCATACTTAGTACAAATACAGTTCAGCTATACATAAATGTCTACAGCGGAAAACAAACATAATGTACAATAGGAGCTGAACAACATAAAAGGAGATAAATAATAGAATCCATCTTCAGCTCCAGCTATCCAGAAAGAGCCAGCTAAACCTGAATACAAGGCTGCCCATGTAGAAAAAGAGGCACCCGAGTTTGAAAGTGAAACAAACTACGAGTCAGTCATGAGATTGGTATGAGAAATCTACTCAACACATTATACAATTGGCTAATCACAGGACCACGCCACTTTCGTGGAACGGGCTTACTCCATTGGATTGCCAGTACTTTTAAAATAAATAATTCTTTTAAACATCGCAATGCTTTTCATAAAAATGAAGCAATTATAAGACTCAGTTCCCATCACACAATGCAACGCAAACCGGAAGATAGAGTTTTTGCCTTATAACGGCCAAAATATGCTTGATACGAATAAAACAAAAGCATTTGATATTATTACTAGTGTTTATATATTTCAAAAGCAATTTCAAATCATAAGTATCAATCATAGACGACATTAATGCCCCTATACCACTATGTTGCCATATATAGTTATACAATCAAAACCGCACAGTCACGTATTTGAAAATTGGATTTCCGTCATGAACCAAGGCAAAAGATAGTCCTTACCGACTTCGAGACGCTCTAGCCCGCTTCTCAGGATCAAAGCTCGAGTGACCCTTGGATCGTCAGGGCCGGTCCACCGATGTGGATTAAAATTCCTAAACAATGCGTTTCCCCGCCCTTTGGGGCGTAGGTGAGCCAACGAATGACTCCATCGGACCCGGATCGTCCGATCAAACCGAGGCGCCTCGCAATAGTAACAATCACATAAGTCAAACTCGTCAGGGCGTGTAAAACCACTGACGCCACTTCTAGCTAGAAGGAAACGCATGCCCTCCCTGATGTCCTCTCCCGTTTCTGGTTCATACCGGGGTGTGAGGCTCGCGATTTCACGTTATACACAAAGCTACGCCACACAGGCGGTGCTTTGATCATCACCACAAGACTTTGCTTTTCAACAGAAGCCTTGCTCACTGCATCTTAGCATGCCACACAGGCAATTCACACCATGCAACTGATGGCTATCAATCACACATAATAAATTCCAATGTCAGACACACAGTCCATTTACAAGTCCGTCCTGGGTCTGAACGAAACCGGAGGCACTATATACCTCGCAAACCCATCGACCTCCACGTACGTCTGGACGATCACCACTCATTATTCATATTTCGGGATGCCTCCCAATCAGGACATCGGTTACCATCCAAATAAGGTGAAGATCTCCAGTCTTCGACCACCGTCTTCATCTTCGATTTCTTATCTTCGATTCAGTTATTCAGAATGGGATAAACCCGGTCTTTCTGAGCAACTCGCGTATATAATAAACAAGTGCTACACAAACACTACTACGCATCATTTCAATTCATTAGTCACTAACCGTCAATCAGTAAGAGAACGATTTCCCAAATATTAACCCCGAAGGCCGAAACCAACATCAGATCAACACCCTGGAAACCATTCGACTTAACCAACCTTCAGTTAGTTTCTAAATTTCACATCCATATCGTTTATAATATATTATAACGATTTGTCGCTATTTTTATTTATTTTTAAAATAGCCAATTTATTCAAAACGACGCTTCGGACCATAACGCGGTCGTGGCGTTGTTTTTCTTCAGATTTGATTTACACATATCTGAAAATCTAACCGTTGGATCTTCACAAAATTTACATCATTAGAAAGGTCTTTTCAAAACGAATCCAACGGTTCTAGTTTCGGAAAAATCTGACGGTCGGATCTCCCGGTACAATCGTTAGAAGTTTCGATTTCAAAATACGAACTGCAGCGTCGTTATTCGATTTAATATAATTATATTTATATATATATATATATATATAATCGATTCTGGCGCTGTTTTTCTTCAGATTTGAATTAAACATTCCAGACAATCCAACCATTGGATTTTTACAAAGTTGGTGTCGTTGGAAAGATATTTCCAAAGCGAACCAAACGGTTGCGGTTTCGGGAAAATCCGATGGTCGGATCTCCCGCACTAATCGTTTGAAATCACGGTTTCAAAATACGAACTGCAGCTTCGTTATTCAATATATTTCAAATATATTTATATATATATATATATATATATCGATTCTTCGATTTCAAAACTATATGATTTTCATACATTTGATAAAAATGATATTTTTATCTAACTGTCTTCTATTTCAACACTTCACTATTTTTAACAATTCATGTATATAATAAAAATGTGATTTTTAATGTAAAACAATTTATTTCAAAACACGACTATTTTATATAGTTCATATAGGTGATAAAAATATGTTTTTTATTATAAAACAATTCCTTTCGAACCCGAATACCATTCAACACATGAATTTCTATTCAACGAATGAATTTCTATTCAACACATGAATGTTATTCAAAATTCGTATATATACAATAAACGGTGATTTTGATATTGTTAAAACAGTTTATTTAAAACACGAATACCATTCAACACATGAATATGATTCAACGAATGAATTTCTATTCAACACATGAAGGTTTTCTATAGTTTGTATTTGTATAGTAAAAATGTGATATTTATTGCAAAACAATTTCATTTCAAAACACGATTATTTTATATAGTTAACATAGGTGATAAAAATAGGATTTTTAGTATAAAACAATTTCTTTCAAAATATGAATACCATTCAACACATGAATTTCTATTCAACGAATGAATTTCTATTCAACACATGAAGGTTTTCTATAGTTTATAGATATAGATAAAAAGGTGATTTTTATATTTAAAACACGAATACCATTCAACACATGAATTTCTATTCAACGAATGAATTTCAATTCAACACATGAAGGTTTTCTATAGTTTATACATATAAATAAAAAGGTGATTTTTATATTTAAAACACGAATACCATTTAACACATGAATTTCTATTCAACGAATGAATTTCAATTCAACACATGAAGGTTTTCTATACAACGAATAAATATAGTTTCAACAAATGAAAATAATTCTAACACATGAATATTATTCAAAATTTCAGCAGCATAACGGTAGGGTAGTTAAAACCGGGACCGTCCCTAGTACGGCTCCTCACTCTACCTTAAAGCCTCGCAGCTTTTGACAATGGGGAATCATGCATCTAGTTCGCACGCAGGCGGCATGTATATTTTTTTCATTTCCACAAACTAATCCTATGTGGTTTCAACCAAATATTTCTCAACCACCAACGGGTATATTTCAACTACAATCAATCAATTTCAACCACAAACAATTTCAATCAACCATTCGTAGTCAACCAATTTTCACACCAATCACAACCAATAAATATCGTCCATGGTTTGTGGACGAGGGGCGTATATATATATAGGCATTTCACTTCTATTTCAACACACATATAATTTTTACAATGCATATATAACTTATATATCGAACGTACAACTTATACAACGCTTATACAAGAGGTGTACAACGCTTATATAACTCATACATCGACTATATAATTTATACATCGTCGTTTTCCATATCGTTTATAAATTAGAAATCTCACATTGGGTTCCACTCCACCAAAAATAGCAGAAGGCTCAGAAAAATATGCGGTCTCTTCTAAAATGTAGAAGACGTCCACACGGTCCCGGTGTCTCTTGTTTCACTGGATTTCGACAAGAAACGAAGAAGGTATGATTTTTACAAGTTTGCTACACTTAAAAGTGTTATTTTCAAAAAAATTAAAGCCATTTACCTCAGCTTGATGTTCAAAACTAGGTTTCGCATTTACTTCCAGTCCGTGGCTCGAGGTGATGATCAGCAGGCGCGACGTCGAAGAGCTACGAACGGCGCCCAGATCGCCGGTGGTGGGGCCAGGTGCGACGGCGAATCCAGGTGGTGGCGGCGCGGGGAAGTTCGGATGTTCGTGGAGGTGAAACTCGAAGCTGGGGCTACGATAGGGGATGAGGCCATTCTTGATTTGAAGAGGGGAAGTAGCGCTCCAAAAAGTTGAACGGAGGGGAGGACTAACGATGAACGTGGTGGCCTGTAACACCCCACCTCCACTAGGATCACTCCTTAGAATGTACTAGCTTTGGAGGGGCGTTATTGTGAAGGTAAACATGCACAGAGATATCGCAAGACAGAATATATGAAAATAAATATAAGTAAAGCAGCGGTAGCAGATAAAAACCCATCATCATCATCTCAGAAAACCAACATAGTCAAGTACATAATATCAAAATGTCATGATCCAAAATACAACATAAGTCTAGATACGTGTTAACAAAATACATGGTAAAACATCAGTACTAATCCCCAGAAATAAAAGATAAGCCACAGCTAGCTCAGATCCATACATGAGCTATCCAACAAGCAAGCCAAAGATCCACTAAGCAGATGTAGCCCCTCCCTGAGAACCTGTGGGGGGGGGGAACGGAAGAAAAGAAGCGAAAGAAAACATGTCAGTCAAAAAGACTGGTAAGCCCTACTACGATCAATCTATAAACTAATAAAGTTAACAGCATGATGGAAACTGAGATGAACATACTGGCAATAGATAAAGGTGACATCACATAGATGAGATTAAACTTTGCACCACAGTGTACTAGCAAACCCACAAAACAGATCTTGATCCCTTAGCCCAAACTTTGGCCCAATAACATGAAGTGACCTTAGTATAAGGTCCAGCCCAACGGTCTAGTCGATCGGCTCCCTATAAACCTAACACGTCCAGTGTTGGTGTCCATACGGCCCACATGGATGTAGTCAGACTGCGCTGGGTCCACCTTTGGGTGTATCAAGCCCTCGGGTGTCAACCCCAGACACCTAAGCAATAATGCACAGTCTAATCCTACTGGTACCCGTGCCTCGAGTTTGTCCAATATCGGACTACGTGCACGTCCGTAGCCCGCCGGACCCGCACCGCTGTACCACTCAGCCGTCGCTTTGGTCGCTTACATCCGTCCAGTAATCGTGCCCCGCCCTAACCTAGCTGTAGGGTTGTGGTGATACCAAACTGGGATTACTGCTGGAACAGACCACGTTGCTAGGGTTTCTAAGAGGGTTAAGTGTGGTTTAACCCCTCACTAATCATGGATTAAATTAGTTAAGTGTAACCACTTAACCCCATCTAATCCTCGCATCCCCATTATTGGTTAAGTATTAGCGGGCCATGACTTAACCCTAATCATGAGGCATTAATTTATTAATGCACCCAACCTCTCACATTAGACATCCGTGGTTACCTGGGAAGATTTACACCACGTCTAGGTCTAACCTCGGGTCTTATGGTGCAACATGACCAACTACCCACATTAGACCCCTCGTTGTGGTTACCTGGGAAGATTTACACCACAACTAGGTCTAACCTCGAGTTGGCCATTACATGTTATCTAATGTCATGTCCACTTTAAAACATATTTACAAGTTAACATATACTTGGGTAGACCTAACTTAATAGGTAAATTCCCAAGGGGTAAACCTAACTTAATAGGTAAATTCCCAATCTTTTAGTTTCATGTATTTTTAAGTTTACCCAAACCCTCCCAACGTCATTATCTCGCTTACATATTTGTCATAACGCATAAGGGTATAAAAGGTAACTTGGCATAACATACATGATGAACTTCACAAATCATAATAAACATGCATACATGTTAGACTTGCAAATCATGTCATAGTGAACTCGCATAAACATGCATAACCCATAAAACTTGCATAACATGGTAAGGTGAACTTGCATAAACATGCATAACCCATAAAACTTGCATAACATGGTAAGGTGAACTCGCATAAGCATGCATAACCCATAAAACTTGCATAACATGGTAAGGTGAACTTGCATAAACATGCATAACCCATAAAACTTGCATAACATGGTAAGGTGAACTCGCATAAGCATGCATAACCCATAAAACATGCATAACATGGTAAGGTGAACTTGCATAAACATGCATAATCCATAAAACATGTACAACATGGTAAGGTGAACTTGCATAAACATGCATAACTTATGAAACATGTAAAACATGGCATAGTGAATTCGCATAAGCATACATAATCCATTAAACATGTACAAATCTCAACTTTCACCACATGATAACTTTAGAGTTTGTAAAGTGAAGGTAAGAGGGCTTACAAATATAAACAAGTCACAAATCCACCAAATAAGATGAAGAAGCCCTTTGAAAACCCAAAACAAAGCTTTAAATAAGTAAACCCTTTTGCAAAATCCCAAAAACACAAACTTAGCAAATCAAACTTGCAACTTAATGAAGTATGCAAGTTATTAAGCATTCATACAACATAGAAAAGGTTGTATGATCATCATATCTTCATAGGATTAAACTTTGAGGAAGGTGGAGGCTAGGGTTTTTAGGTGGAGGCCATTTGAGGATTCAATTTGACATAGTTTAGTTGCTAGATTGATTAATGAGGCTTTAGGGTAGGATTAGGGGTATATTTATAGAGAATTAGAGTGTTTTAAGCCCTAGGATTAGATCTAGGTTAACTCAGGTCCGTCCAATCACAGAAAATTCCAGAACCAGGCCATATAACCAAGCCCAAACCAACCTGGTGCGCCAGGCAAAAATCTGCCTGGCAACATGGTGTCGACAGGGCTGTCGACAGGGCTGTCGACACCCTTGACCCCCTGTCGACATGCCTGTCGACATGGGTTGCCTTAACCCTGTTTTTAAACCCAAAGTTTAAATCTATTTTGAACTTAGGATTTTCTGAAAACTTCAACGGGCCTTAACTGGGTCATACGGACTCCGATTTTCGAAAACTCGGACTCTATTTCGCGTATTTTTTCCGAGACGAACGTAATGGCATAGCCCGTTCCCCTTGATTCAGATTTTTAAATTAAATTCTGCCTCATTTCTATCTTAACAGGTTATTAAAATTACAGGTTGTTACATTCTCCTCTCCTTAAAGGATTTCGTCCCCGAAATCTTCAAGTTAGGAAGAATATATCCTACCATCCAATCATCCATCTACTCAAAACATCATCCACGAGCAACCATTGTCCTTAAAAGGTTCTAAATGCTGTATGAACATATGCAAGTGTGTGTGTATATGTACTTATCTAATGCAAAGATCAATGCAAAATATGTTAGTGAAATGTATCCATATGTATGCAAATCCCTAACATAATGTATAATATCTACATGTGTGCTCAACCATACATCCATATGCAACATCCATGTGATAGCATACAGAATTCCATCCATGAATAAACATAAACACCCATGCACATGCAATATGAGAAGTGTGTGAGCCGATCTAGTGCCTACTGTGTATCATGCATCCACGAGTAACCACTTGCAACCACTTGCAACCACTTGCATCCATTAACCATAACATGTCTCAAACACATGTTTCATCCAAAGGGTTCTACCTAAGGTTCTCATGATAAGATAGACACGATGAACTAGATAAACTAGATAGACATGGATAGCAAAAGCAAGAGATTGAGAGTGTACCCTAAAAAAGAAACGGATAAAGCCTACGCATCTTCTCTTCAGTCTCCCAAGTCGCGTCTTCCTCGGCTTCACCCCACTGAACCTTCACCAACTGGACCTCACGATTCCTTAGCTTCTTGATCTCTGTCCCTAAGATACGAATCGGAGCTTTCCTCAAGGTAGCCTCTTTCTCTACTTCCACATCTTCTAGAACACTTGGCTCAACCACCTCTGCTGACTCATGCAAGCACTTCCGGAGATGCGAAACATGAAAGACATTATGCACTCCAGCAAGCTTCTCGGGCAACTCTACTCTATAAGCCATCTGCCCGATCCTCTCTATGACTGGAAACGGTCCAACAAACCTCGGTGCTAACTTCCCCACGGCTCCAAACCGAACCACATTTCGCAAAGGAGAAACCTTCACGAAAACCATATCCCCAACCTCAAACTCCAAATCAGACCTCCGCTTATCAGCATAAGATTTCTGTCTGTCTTGGGCTGCCTTCATTCGTCTTCTGATCAACTCGACCTTCTCGGATGTATCTCTAATCATGTCAGGTCCAAGTATAAGCTTGTCTGTAGTCTCCCACCAACATGTAGGTGACTTGCATGGTCTCCCATATAAAGCCTCAAACGGTGCCATACCAATGCTCGCCTGATAACTGTTATTATAAGCAAATTCTACAAGAGGAAGGTGGTCTTCCCAAGTACCACCAAAATCCAAGATGCAAAGTCTCAACAAGTCCTCAAGTACCCTATTCACCCTTTCTGTCTGACCGTCCGTTTGTGGGTGATAGGCCGTACTCAGGTTCAACCTCGTGCCCATAGCTTCCTGCAAACTGTTCCAGAACTGACTAGTAAAGATGGGGTCTCGGTCACTGACTATGCTAGAAGGGACTCCATGTAGTCGCACTATCTCACGAAGATATACTGATGCTAGGCCAGATGCGGTCCTCTTGCTCTTCACTGGAATGAAATGAGCACTCTTCGTGAGCCTATCCACAATGACCCATATGCTCGTATTCCCTCTTCTAGACCTCGGCAATCCATCGATAAAATCCATAGAAACACTCTCCCACTTCCATAGTGGGACCTCTAGAGGATGCAACAGCCCACCGGGCTTCTTCGACTCGGCTTTTACTTGCTGGCAAACAACACATCTCGAGACAAACTCTGCCACATCTTTCTTTATCCCAGGCCAGAAGAAAATGCGCTTCATATCCTTATACATCTTGTCTCCACCCGGATGTATAGTCATCTTGGAGCGATGTGCTTCCTCAAGAACTTTCCCCACCAAGTCTTCCACCCTCGGAACACAAAGCCTTCCGTCTCTCCTCAGCCAACCCTTATCGTCTATAGAATATCGAGCAAGGTGACTAGATGTCTCCCCTCGAATCAGCTTCTCCATAATCTCAATTATCTGAGGGTCTTCCTTCTGCGAAGCCCCAACTTGATCCAGAAGGGTAGGCCTGAGCTCTAGAGATGCCAAAGAACCGGTCATCGACTCAACTGTCAAAGAAAAATCAAAGGTTGCCAAGAACTCTAAATTCTTCATCTCAACAAATAGAGGACTTAGTGTCAACCTTTTTCTACTCAACGCATCTGCTACAACATTCCCCTTGCCAGGGGTATAGGATATCTCAAAATCATAAGACGCCAAAAACTCCATCCATCTCTGCTGCCTCAAGTTCAGATCCTTCTGCGAAAAGAGATACTTCAAAGACTTATGATCAGTATACAGCTCAAATCTCTCTCCCAGAAGATAATGGCGCCATGCCTTAAGCGCATACACAATCGCTGCCAGCTCTAGATCATGAGTGGGATAGTTCTTCTCATGCACCTTAAGTTGCCTCCCACCAAAACATATAACTCTGCCTTCTTGCATCAGAACGGCGCCCAATCCCGTGCCACAAGCATCAGTGTACACGGTAAATATCTTACCACCATCGGGTAAAGCTAGAACTGGTGCAGAGGTAAGGGCTCTCTTGAGTCTCTGAAAAGCAAGCTCACAATCCATATCCCAAGCAAAAACTAGGTTCTTCTTCGTCAACTTAGTAAGAGGAGCGGATATCTTTGCGAAGTCCTTGATGAACTTCCGGTAAAAACCCGCAAGACCTAGAAAGCTTCTCACCTCGGTTGCATTCCTTGGAGTCTTCCAATCCTGAACTGCAACCACCTTAGCGGGGTCCACCGTTAAACCTTGCTTGGATACGATATGCCCAAGGAATCTAACTTCCCTTTTCCAAAAGTGACACTTGGAGAACTTGGCCTTTAACTGGTGTGCTCTGAGCGTATTCATCACCTCTACAAGATGCCTCGCGTGCTCTTCTTCATCCTTGGAGAAAACCAGAATATCATCCACAAAGACCACGACAAACTTGTTCAAGAACTCCCGAAACACCCTACTCATCAAGTCCACAAAATACGCGGGTGCATTCGTCAAACCGAACGGCATAACAAGCCATTCAAAGAATCCATCTGGAGTTCTGAATGCAGTCTTGTCTATACTATCTTCAGCCACTCGGAGCTGATGAAATCCGGTAGCAAGATCAAGCTGAGAGAAAACAGAAGCACCAACAAGCTGGTCAAAGAGATCATCGATCCTCGGTAACGGGTGTCTGTTCTTCTTAGTCAGCTTATTCAATTCTCGATAATCCACACAGAGTCGAAGAGAACCATCTGCCTTAGTAGCAAAAACCACAGGCGCTCCCCATTCGGATATACTTCGTCTGATGAAGTTCTTCTCAAGCAATTCCTTCACTTGCTTGCTGAGCTCCCGTCTCTCACGCGGAGCCATGTGCCGAACGGGCAAAGAAACAGGCTTAGCATTATCCACCAGATAAATGCGAAAATCAATCTCTCGTTTAGGGGGCAACCCCTTAACTTCTTCAAAAACATCTGGATAATCTCGGACCACTCTTACAGACTGAAGAGTTTCCTCTGGCGAGTCGAGAGATTCAAGATAGCACAACATGACGGGATCCTTCGGATTGCATGAAATTTCTAAGGTGTTGCCCAGGCGAGTCACAAGCCTTACAACCTTATGCTCACAATCCAGAATGGCTCCATATCTAGACAGCCAATCCATGCCCAAGATCAATCCGTATCCCCTGAAACCAAGAACATACGCACTACACCAGAACTCTACACTAAGTATAGAGATCCTCAGATCCTCACATATCATAGATAGATGAGCAGAACCCCCAATGGGATTCGAAACACAAACGGGATCATCCACTAAGCTAGTACTAAGGTGCAAGCTATCAACAAGATCAGATGAAATAAAGCTATGTGATGCACCAGAATCAAACAAGGTACGAACTGGAAGATCGGAAACATAAACAAGGTTCTCAACAGAAACACTACCTCGCTCGGGAACTGAAGCGGCATTGAGAGCATGAACTTGCCCTCCTGAAGGTCCAGCACGCTGAGTCTGACCCTGCCCTTTCTTCTTCGGGCATTCCTTGCTAAAGTGCCCAGTCTCTCCACAAGAAAAGCATCCACCACTAAGCTTCCTTTTCTTCTTCCTGCAATCCTTAGCAAAGTGCACAGCTATACCACAGTAATTGCACTTTCCCTTGCCTTTGTTGTTGCCCTTCTTGTTCTTGCCCTGATTCCCCTGGCTGCTTTGACCACCTTGATTGCCTTTGCCTTGAGAATCAGTCTTCTTTGCTTGAGTATCACTCGACTTGACCTCTTTCTTTCCATCTCCCTGAAGCAGAGCCATATTAACCAAACTCTCAAAAGTAGCTCCATGCGGAATATGCGACATTGCCAAGCCCTGCAGTGGCTCATTCAACCCTCTAGCAAATCGAAGAGCCTTTTTCTCAGGAGTGTTCACCATATCCAAACCAAAACGGGCCAGCTGATTAAACTTGTTCACATACTCCTTGACAGACATATCACCTTGCTTTAATGCAATGAACTTCTCCATTTGTAAATTCGCCTCAGCAGAAGATAGAAACTTGGTCACAAATCTAGCCCTCAAATCGGCCCAAGTTTCGACGGGCCTCGTCCCATTGGTGACCTCCCACCAATAGGCTGCTTCGTCCTTCAAAAGCCACACTGTCAATAAGATCTTCCTCTCGTCATCAATCCCAAAGATAGCAAACAAGTCCTCAGTGTCTTTCAGCCAATTCCTAGCTTCAACAAAAGATTCCGTGCCTAGGAAATTCTTGCCTCCCATCGCCTTGAAGTCTTTACAAACCTTTGTGAACTCAACCTGAGGATGCTGAGGGGGAGGAGGAGGAAGAGGAGCCTCAGCAACGGGAGGAGGAATATTAACTGCTGGAGGAGGGATATTAGGGAGAGGATTCTCAACTACAGGAGGAGGAGTGGGAGTAGGGTTTGCGGGGCCGGCTGCCGCCCTAGCTTCTAGAAGCCTCCTATACCAGAGTGATACGTTCACTCCATCTGGGATGACAAGATTCTCAGCCATACTGAAACGAAAGATAAGATAAGATCAGGTCAAGGGAACGAAGGATAACGCTAATGGCTTTTGGGGATTAGCCTTAAAATAATCTAGACTTTATTTTGGAAAATACTTAGTAGGTTTTTGAAAATAGTTTTGCAAAAAGGGTTTTTTTTTTTTCAAAAATTTTGTTCAATCTTGTTAACCTTGTGCTCTGATACCAAATGTAACACCCCACCTCCACTAGGATCACTCCTTAGAATGTACTAGCTTTGGAGGGGCGTTATTGTGAAGGTAAACATGCACAGAGATATCGCAAGACAGAATATATGAAAATAAATATAAGTAAAGCAGCGGTAGCAGATAAAAACCCATCATCATCATCTCAGAAAACCAACATAGTCAAGTACATAATATCAAAATGTCATGATCCAAAATACAACATAAGTCTAGATACGTGTTAACAAAATACATGGTAAAACATCAGTACTAATCCCCAGAAATAAAAGATAAGCCACAGCTAGCTCAGATCCATACATGAGCTATCCAACAAGCAAGCCAAAGATCCACTAAGCAGATGTAGCCCCTCCCTGAGAACCTGTGGGGGGGGAAACGGAAGAAAAGAAGCGAAAGAAAACAGGTCAGTCAAAAAGACTGGTAAGCCCTACTACGATCAATCTATAAACTAATAAAGTTAACAGCATGATGGAAACTGAGATGAACATACTGGCAATAGATAAAGGTGACATCACATAGATGAGATTAAACTTTGCACCACAGTGTACTAGCAAACCCACAAAACAGATCTTGATCCCTTAGCCCAAACTTTGGCCCAATAACATGAAGTGACCTTAGTATAAGGTCCAGCCCAACGGTCTAGTCGATCGGCTCCCTATAAACCTAACACGTCCAGTGTTGGTGTCCATACGGCCCACATGGATGTAGTCAGACTGCGCTGGGTCCACCTTTGGGTGTATCAAGCCCTCGGGTGTCAACCCCAGACACCTAAGCAATAATGCACAGTCTAATCCTACTGGTACCCGTGCCTCGAGTTTGTCCAATATCGGACTACGTGCACGTCCGTAGCCCGCCGGACCCGCACCGCTGTACCACTCAGCCGTCGCTTTGGTCGCTTACATCCGTCCAGTAATCGTGCCCCGCCCTAACCTAGCTGTAGGGTTGTGGTGATACCAAACTGGGATTACTGCTGGAACAGACCACGTTGCTAGGGTTTCTAAGAGGGTTAAGTGTGGTTTAACCCCTCACTAATCATGGATTAAATTAGTTAAGTGTAACCACTTAACCCCATCTAATCCTCGCATCCCCATTATTGGTTAAGTATTAGTGGGCCATGACTTAACCCTAATCATGAGGCATTAATTTATTAATGCACCCAACCTCTCACATTAGACATCCGTGGTTACCTGGGAAGATTTACACCACGTCTAGGTCTAACCTCGGGTCTTATGGTGCAACATGACCAACTACCCACATTAGACCCCTCGTTGTGGTTACCTGGGAAGATTTACACCACAACTAGGTCTAACCTCGAGTTGGCCATTACATGTTATCTAATGTCATGTCCACTTTAAAACATATTTACAAGTTAACATATACTTGGGTAGACCTAACTTAATAGGTAAATTCCCAAGGGGTAAACCTAACTTAATAGGTAAATTCCCAATGTTTTAGTTTCATGTATTTTTAAGTTTACCCAAACCCTCCCAACGTCATTATCTCGCTTACATATTTGTCATAACGCATAAGGGTATAAAAGGTAACTTGGCATAACATACATGATGAACTTCACAAATCATAATAAACATGCATACATGTTAGACTTGCAAATCATGTCATAGTGAACTCGCATAAACATGCATAACCCATAAAACTTGCATAACATGGTAAGGTGAACTTGCATAAACATGCATAACCCATAAAACTTGCATAACATGGTAAGGTGAACTCGCATAAGCATGCATAACCCATAAATCTTGCATAACATGGTAAGGTGAACTTGCATAAACATGCATAACCCATAAAACTTGCATAACATGGTAAGGTGAACTCGCATAAGCATGCATAACCCATAAAACATGCATAACATGGTAAGGTGAACTTGCATAAACATGCATAATCCATAAAACATGTACAACATGGTAAGGTGAACTTGCATAAACATGCATAACTTATGAAACATGTAAAACATGGCATAGTGAATTCGCATAAGCATACATAATCCATTAAACATGTACAAATCTCAACTTTCACCACATGATAACTTTAGAGTTTGTAAAGTGAAGGTAAGAGGGCTTACAAATATAAACAAGTCACAAATCCACCAAATAAGATGAAGAAGCCCTTTGAAAACCCAAAACAAAGCTTTAAATAAGAAAACCCTTTTGCAAAATCCCAAAAACGCAAACTTAGCAAATCAAACTTGCAACTTAATGAAGTATGCAAGTTATTAAGCATTCATACAACATAGAAAAGGTTGTATGATCATCATATCTTCATAGGATTAAACTTTGAGGAAGGTGGAGGCTAGGGTTTTTAGGTGGTGGCCATTTGAGGATTCAATTTGACATAGTTTAGTTGCTAGATTGATTAATGAGGCTTTAGGGTAGGATTAGGGGTATATTTATAGAGAATTAGAGTGTTTTAAGCCCTAGGATTAGATCTAGGTTAACTCAGGTCCGTCCAATCACAGAAAATTCCAGAACCAGGCCATATAACCAAGCCCAAACCAACCTGGTGCGCCAGGCAAAAATCTGCCTGGCAACATGGTGTCGACAGGGCTGTCGACAGGGCTGTCGACACCCTTGACCCCCTGTCGACATGCCTGTCGACATGGGTTGCCTTAACCCTGTTTTTAAACCCAAAGTTTAAATCTGTTTTGAACTTAGGATTTTCTGAAAACTTCAACGGGCCTTAACTGGGTCATACGGACTCCGATTTTCGAAAACTCGGACTCTATTTCGCGTATTTTTTCCGAGACGAACGCAATGGCATAGCCCGTTCCCCTTGATTCAGATTTTTAAATTAAATTCTGCCTCATTTCTATCTTAACAGGTTATTAAAATTACAGGTTGTTACATGGCCAGAAAGTGGGAGGGAAGCGGTGAAGGCTCAGCCGCCGTCGGTCGAGAGAGAAGAGGGGTTTCTGCGTTTTTTTTATTTTTTAAAATTAATGAATAAACTTTTCTATTGGCCGGAATTTATATAATTTAGAAAATTAGGGTTTTCTTTAACGAACTCCAATTCAAACCCAACGAGTGTCGCCCCCCGCTAAATACCCCCATTCCGAACACAATGGAATATGTTTCGTAGGCCCATTCGACAATTTCAGTCTGTATTTCTTCAAATTAAAATATAAAACAATCAATATTTGATTTGAACGTACATTTCAATTTGCCGCGGCCACATACTAACTCGAAAAATTCCAGAAAAATAAATCTGGCTATGTTTTGACGATACGGTCCCAACAAAACTAGTTTCGTCGAATTCTGAGACCGTTTGAAAAATGGCCCATTTCTAGTCGATCCAATTTAACTGTAATTGACCAAAACACCTTTTACTTTGCCACGTTCACATACTAGCTTCAAAAATTATGAAATTTGAAACCTAGCAATAACTTCACATCCCGGATCCAACAAAAGTGGTTTCGTCGAATTCCGAGGTCATTTGCAAAACGGCCATTTTCACGGGCTATATAAATTCCATAGCGACCTTTCTGAAAATTCATTTGGCCATAACTTTTGCTTCCCGCTATGAAACTTCGATTTTTCAGATTCGTTAGAAAGGTATTCACTAACAGATTTAAATATTTTTGGTTTCACTCAAATCCGTTTTGTTTTGCACCCGGTACAATCAGTCAAAGTTTGAAATGAACATTTGAAACTGCCGCGCCATTTCAGGCCTTGTTTATAATTAGATTTAATTATATTCCTTTTCAATTGTCGATTCAAACTCAGTTTTCATCTTTATTATTTAAAATATTTATTTTAAATATTTAAAATCCAATATTTTAGCCAATTTAAAATTTTCAAATTGGTTCAGATTTTCCGGGTCGTTACTATCTCCCCCACTTAAAACTTTTCGTCCCCGAAAAGGAACAAAGTCGAAAGTGGTTTGATTAATCAACTCTACGTTCAATCTGGCTTCCATCCTCCAACTTTTCAGTTTCTGAGAATTTTCAAATTCTTCAAAAATTTGGCTAACACCCGGAATTTTCGAAAAATTTCGCCATAACCTCCTTTGTACGGGGAGAGGTTTGGAAATTTATTGGGCCGTATTAGGTACCCAATAAATCCTAATAAGCATACACATATTTATAGTGATATATTCTAGTGTTTACAGGGGAGCGTGTATTGATAATAACTCCAGAGAATAAATTCTCGTCACCCTGTCAAAACCTGAGAGAGTGTGTATTTTAATTGCTCCAGAGGATAAATACTCGTCACCTCGTCCCGTGTGGGAAATAAACAATCCATGTGTTGTATCTAATGACTAGAGAGACGTGATTATTGTCAACTCCAGACCCGTGTGGTTTTTATTAATCTGGCAATTTATCGTTACATTTTATATGGTCATATCAGTCATCAGTTCAACCTGTAAAATATAGTCATCGCCATACAAGCCTCTCGCTCGTATGGTAAATCTTCCACCTCGTCACACAAGCTCCAAATGCTTATGTGGTATATGATGAAGTATGCCTATCTTCAAGAAGTATGCCATGTAGTGTAGTTCAAAATTAATTGTTACTATCCTATGGCGACATTTATGATTACACACAGAACAACAAGCACTCCGCATCCAATGGCATTCACATGAGTTGATATAATAATATTTCGCATCCAACTCATTAAGGTTGACATATTTGTCGGGCACGCAAATAAAATCTTTACTCAACAGCTATCCACTTACCTGTTCAAACATATATAATGCACATGTATATATATTTCTGTTTATTTCTAAATCAGTTCAATGCGTGAGTTAATCGAATAAATTCTACCATTCATTCTAGTATTGATTAAATTAACTATCATTTCAATAATTTTAATTAATCAAATCTACTATCACACAACACAAACAACAATCAATTTGTTTTTAACTTTTCAAAATCATACAAATTAATTCATACACTCTTTTTAAATTAAGCAGACTATAGAATTAAAAGTGCACATCCATGGAAAGAAAATAACAACAAAGTAGAGAACTAATTGGTAATGCAAAGTATGGTAAATGTACCTTGCACCGGAGTCAATCAAAGATATCTACTCGACACTTAGGATAGGCTTTCTGAATGCTCTCCTCAGTTTCCCAAGTACAATCTCGCGGATCCCCACTCCATTGCACTTTGACTAAGTGAACCTTCTTGTTCCTCAGCTCTTTGGTTTCTTTGCCGATAATCTTTAGCGGCTCTCTTCTCACAGCTAATTCTGGAGTAATTCCAATATCTTGTTGAGCTGCTTCATCCATGATCAAGTGTGGATCATGAACGTGCTTTCGAAGTTGAGATATGTGAAATACATCATGCACTCCAGGCAACCAATCAGGCAATTTAACCCTATAAGCGAGCATTCCGATCCGTTCAAGAATAGGAAACGGACCAATGAATTTGGGCGCCAACTTCCCAGTTTTACAGAACCGGATAACTCCTCTCATCGGCGATACTTTCAAATATACATAGTCGCCAACTGCAAACGATATATCTCTCCTTCTCTTATCGGCATAGATTTTCTGGCAGCTTTGAGCGGCGAGTAATCGTTTCTTAATAAAATCGACTTTGTCGGCAGCTTCTCAGATCATATTAGGCCCTAACACAAGTCTATTACCGGGTTCGACCCAACAAGCAGGAGATCGGCACGGTCTTCCATATAATGCTTCGAATGGCGACATTGTCAGGCTCGCCTGGTAGCTGTTGTTATATGAGAATTCAGCCAAATGCAGATGGTCTTCCCATGATCCACCGAAATCTAGAACACAAGCCCGCAATAGATCTTCTAAAATACGATTCACCCTCTCAGTTTGACCATCTGTCTGAGGATGATAAGCGGTGCTTAGATTCAGCTTTGTTCCCAGTTCTACTTGAAACGCCTCCCAGAATTTACTAGTAAATATCGGGTCTCTACCACGGACTATACTGAGCGGCACTCCATGTAGTCTAACAATTTCCTTGAAGTATATCTGCGCCAGACTCTGAGCAGTTCTGTTTGATCTGACAGGTATTAAATGGGCGGTCTTCGTGAAGCGATCTACGATCACCCAAATACTGTCATTTCCTCTACGGGTTCTGGGCAAACCATCAATGAAGTCCACGGAAATATGTTCTCACTTCCAACCTGGAACGTCCAGCGGTTGCAACAGTCCAGCAAGTTTCTGTTGGTCGCTTTTGACTAGCTGGCAAGTAGGGCATCGGCTAACATATATTGAAACGTCTCTTTTCATAGCCTTCCACCAGAATGTTCTCTTGAGATCGTTATACATTTTGGCCACACCAGGATGGATACTCAGCTTGGACATGTGACACTCGTCTAACACTTCCCTTTTTAACTCTGGGATGCCGGGAACACAAATCCTTCCTTTCAATCTCAGGGTCCCATCGTTATCTATTTGAAAACACGAGGGTTCGCCTTTCTGAATCCTTTTCATCATATCCTTAATAAAGTTATCATCCTTCTGAAGAATAGATATTTTGTCAATCAGGGAAGTCGTAATAACAAAGCTGGTGATCATTACATTCTTTCGACTCAGCGCATCGGCCACGACATTAGCTTTCCCTGGAGTGTATAGAATCTCAAAATTATATGCTGCAAGGAACTCTAGCCAACGATGCTGCCTCTGATTCAGGTCTTTCTGGGTGAACATATACTTTAACGACTGATGGTCTGTATATAGTTCGAATTTCTCACCCAGAAGATAGTGTCTCCAGATTTTCAAAGAGAATACGATAGCCAACAACTCAAGATCATGAGTTACGTAGTTTTCCTCGTGCGGCTTCAGCTGACGGCTAGCATAAGCAATCACTTGACCTCTTTGCATTAACACTGCGCCAAGGCCTTCTCTAGAGGCATCTGTCCAGACTTTTAAATCCTGATTGCCGTCAATAATGGTTAACACTGGAGCAGTCGTAAATCTTAACTTTAGTTCTTCAAAAGCCTCCTCACATTCTGGGGTCCATTTGAATTTTGAGTGCTTCTTTGTAAGCTTCGTTAAGTGACCAGATATCTTCGAAAAGTTTTTAACGAACTTCCGGTAATAACTAGCCAATCCAAGAAAACTGCGGACTTTTGTAGGATTACTGGGCTGTTTCCAATTTTGAATAGCCGTGATTTTACTTGGATCCACAGCAATTCCTTCTTTCGATACGACGTGGCCTAGAAACTTCACTTCATCTTGCCAGAATATACATTTGGATAGATTGGCTTTTAATACATTCCTTCTGAGGATTTCCAGAACCTGTTCCAAATGCTTTTCATGTTCAGCCTTTGATTTAGAGAAGATTAGAATATCGTCAATAAAAACCAGAACAAATTTATTCAGGACTCCTCTGAACACTCTATTCATCAAATCGACGAAGTAAGCTGGAGCGTTACATAAGCCGAACGACATTACTAACCACTCATAGAATATGTCTGGACCTCTGAATGCTGTCATAGGAACACACTCTTTGGCAATTCGAAGTTGATGGAAGCCTGTAGCTAGGTCCATTCTTGAGAATACTTGTGCTCCATTCAGACGATCCAATAAATCATCGATTCGCGGCAATGGATATTTATTCTTAATTGTCTACTTGTTCAAATCACGATAATCCACACATAGCCGTAGAGTACCGTCTGATTTTGGGACAAACACCACTGCTGCACCCCAATCCGAATAAATAGGCCTGATCAGACCCTTCCATACAAGCTGTCGTGTTTGATTGTCTAATTCCTCTTTCTCTTTCAAGGACATTCTTCGAATAGCGTGAACTACCGGCCTTGCGTTCGGAATTAAAGCAATTTTGAAATCAATTTCTCTCTGTGGAGGCAAGCGAACAACTTCTTCAAACACATCCGCATAATTCTTGACGACAGGAATATCTTTTTCGAGGTCGGGAATATTCTCTGTGACTTCAGGGATATTTTCTATTTGAGCAGGAAAACATCTAAAGCTGCCCAGAAGTCTTTTCTATTTGAATTCTGGCCTTCACAGGGAATGGTTATATAATCAACTGATTTAATCTTTGCCCTAACAACTCTGTCGGCGCATCTAACCTCTGCCTCATATTTGGTCAACCAATCCAATCCCAAAATAAGATCGAATTCAGTAAAATTCATGATGATAGAGATAGTAGGGAATTTATAGCAGGAAAAAGAGACAGGTACTGCACAAACCCAACTGAGATCGATGGAACCCCCAACCGGATTTTGGACAGTCATTGGTTCTTTGAGCTTCTTCAAATTCAAATCCAACTTCTTAACTGCATTCTTGGAAATGAAGCTTCGCGACGCGCCTGTATCAAACAGTACTTTAACTGGAATGTTTTTGACATTGAGCGTGCCTTCTAAAACATCTGGCCTTTCCTGAATAGCTGAGGGCTCAGAAGTTTATGCTACTTCATTTATATGTACTGTTTTAGACTTCTTGAATAGCGGGCAGGCCTTTGAAAGGTGACCCGACTGAAAGCATCGATTACACTTTCTATTCTCTTGAAATCCCATCTGGGGTTTGAACTTATTCTTTCTTCATTGGTTCCAAGATTTACAACCTGCCGCCAAATGTCCTGGTCTATTGCAGCTTGAGCATGTGGCAGTCGTTACTAGTTCCTTTTCAGATTTAGCCCTTTTCCTCTTTGCACTGGGCTTCTTACTGACTTCTGACATCTTACTGGTCTCAGGAAGATCAGTTTCTGACTCAACTTTATCACTAGAACTGACCTCCTCTTCGTAGCATAACAAACCTTTCTTGTCGAGATCCTCATACTGGTAAGCCATGTATATCATTTCAGAAAAAGGAAGCTTCACATTCCTCATCACACTATTCTGATATTTTCTCTGCAGGCCATGAATAAATCTCAAATTCTTCCTCTTTGGGTCTTTAATCGGATGAGGGGCAAAATGAGAGAGTTCGTTGAATTTCTTATGATATTCTGGAATGGTCATATCTCCTTGTATCAGATAAGAGAATTCATCACATAATCGCTCAATTGCTTCTGGAGGAGTAAATCTTTCTAGGAAAATCACTTTAAATCTATCCCAGGTGATATCACCTTCTGGATTATTCTCAATAACCGAATCTATAACAACCCGTATTTTCAATAAACTGTTATAACATAAATCGAGGCAGAATTTAATTCAAAAATCAGAATCAGGGGAAACGGGCTATGCCATTGCGATCGTCTCGGAAAAATACGCGAAACAGAGTCCGAGTTTTCGAAAATCGGAGTCCGTATGACCCAGTTAAGGCCCATTGAAGTTTTCAGAAATTTCTATGCTAAAGACAGATTTAAATTTCAAATTAAACAAAATGGATTAGGGCTAATCAGGGTTAGGCGGGAAAATTCCCGCCAGGGGCCCATGTCGACAGGCAAGTCGACAGGGCACCCAGGGTGTCGACTGCCCTGTCGACAGCCCTGTCGACAGGGGGTGCCCAGGCAGTTCAGCCTGGTGCACCATTTCTGATTTGGGTTGGGTCAAGTGGCTTGGTTCTGGAGAATTCTAAGATCTGACGGGCCAAACCTAATCTAGGGTTAATCCTAGGGCCTAAAACACTCTAATTCTCTATAAATATACCCCTAATCCTACCCTAAAGCCTCATTAATCAATCTTGCAACTAAACTATGCCAAATTAAATCCTCAAATGGCCTCCATCTAAAATCCCTAGCCTCCACCTTCCCCAAAGTTTAATCCTATGATGATATGATGATCATACAACCTTTTCTATGTTGTATGAATGCTTAATGACTTGCATACTTCATTAAGATGCAAGTTTGATTTGCTAAAGTTTGTGTTTTTGGGATTTTGCAAAAGGGTTTTCTTATTTGAGGCTTTGTTTCGGTTTTTAAAAAGGGCTTCTTCATCTTATTTGGTGGATTTGTGGCTTGTTTATATTTGTAAGCCCTCTTACCTTCACTTTACAAACTTTAAAGTTAATGTTTGGTGAAAGTTGAGATTTATGTGAGTTTAGTTGATTATGCATGCTTATGCGAACTCACTATGTCATGTTTTATATGATTCATAAGTTATGCATGCATATGCGAGATTTCTATGCCATGTTTTACATGTTTCACAAGTTATGCATGCTCATGTGAGCTTATTATGTCATGTTCTACATGTTTAATGGATTATGCATGTTTATGCAAGTTCATCCTACCATGTTATGCAAGTTTAATGGATTATGCAAGTTCACCTTATCATGTTATGCAAGTTTAATGGATTATGCATGCTTATGCAAGCTCATCTTACCATGCTATGCAAGTTTAATGGATTATGCAAGTTTAATGGATTATGCATGTTCACCTTACCATGTTATGCATATTTAATAAGCTATGCATGTTTATGCGAATTCACCATGACATGATTTGCAAGTTTAACATGTATGCATGTTTATTATGACATGTGAAGTTCACCATGTATGTTATGCCAAGTTACCTTTTATACCCTTATACGTTATGACGAATATGTAAGCGAGATAATGACGTTGGGAGGGTTTGGGTAAACTTAAAAATACATGAAACTAAAAGATTGGGAATTTACCTATTAAGTTAGGTCTACCCCTTGGGAATTTACCTATTAAGTTAGGTCTACCCAAGTATATGTTAACTTGTAAATATGTTTTGAAGTGGACATGACATTAGATAACATGATATGGCCAACTCGAGGTTAGACCTAGTTGTGGTGTAAATCTTCCCAGGTAACCACAACGTGGGGTCTAATGTGGGTAGTTGGTCATGTTGCACCATAAGACCCGAGGTTAGACCTAGACGTGGTGTAAATCTTCCCAGGTAACCACGGATGTCTAATGTGAGAGGTTGGGTGCATTAAGTAATTAATGCCTCATGATTAGGGTTAAGTCATGGCCCACTGATACTTAACCAATAATGGGGATGCGAGGATTAGATGGGGTTAAGTGGGTACACTTAGCTAATTTAATCCAGGTTTAGTGAGGGGTTAAAACCACACTTAACCCTCTTAGAAACCCTAGCAACGTGGTCTGTTCCAGCAGTAATCCCAGTTTGGTATCACTACAACCCTACAGCTAGGTTAGGGCGGGGCACGATTACTGGACTGATGTAAGCGACCAAAGCGACGGCTGAGTGGTACAGCGGTGCGGGTCCGGCGGGCTACGGACGTGCACGTAGTCCGATGTTGGACAAACTCGAGGCACGGGTACCAGTAGGCTTAGACTGTGCATTATTGCTTAGGTGTCTGGGGTTGACACCTTAGGGCTTGATACACCCGAAGGTGGACCCAGCACAGTCTGACTACATCCATGTGGGCCGTATGGACACCAACACTCGACGTGTTAGGTTTATAGGGAGCCGATCGACTAGACCGTTGGGCTGGGCCTTATACTAAGGTCACTTCATGTTATTGGGCCAAAGTTTGGGCTAAGGGATCAAGATCTGTTTTGTGGGTTTGCTAGTACACTGTGGTGCAAAGTTTAATCTCGTCTATGTGATGTCACCTTTATCTATTGCCAGTATGTTCATCTCAGTTTCCATCATACTGTTAACTTTATTAGTTTATAGATTGATCGTAGTAGGGCTTACCAGTCTTTTTGACTGACCTGTTTTCTTTCGCTTCTTTTCTTCCGTTTTCCCCCCCCACAGGTTCTCAGGGAGGGACTACATCTGCTTAGTGGATCTTTGACTTGCTTGTTGGATAGCTCATGTATGGATCTGAGCTAGCTGTGGCTTATCTTTTATTTCTGGGGATTAGTACTGATGTTTACTATGTATTTTGTTATCACGTATCTAGACTGGAGTTGTATTTTGGATCATGACATTTTGATATTATGTACTTGACTATGTGGGTTTTCTGAGATGATGATGATGGGTTTTTATCTGCTACCGCTGCTTTACTTATATTTATTTTTATATACTCTGTCTTGCTATATCTCTGTGCATGTTTACCTTCACCATAACGCCCCTCCAAAGCTAGTACATTCTAAGGAGTGATCCTAGTGGAGGTGGGGTGTTACATTTGGTATCAGAGCACAAGGTTAACAAGATTGAACAAAACTTTTGAAAAAAAAAAAACCCTTTTCGAAAAACTATTTTCAAAAACCTATTAAGTATTTTCCAAAATAAAGTCTAGATTATTTTAAGGCTAATCCCCAAAAGCCATCAGCGTTATCCTTCGTTCCCTTGGCCTAATCTTATCTTATCTTTTGTTTCAGTATGGCTGAGAATCTTGACATCCCAGATGGAGTGAACGTACCACTCTGGTATAGGAGACTCCTAGAAGCTAGGGCGGCAGCTGGTCCCGCCAACCCTACTCCCACTCCCCCTCCTGTAGTTGAAAATCCTACCCCTAATATCCCTCCTCCGGTGGTCCCTGCTCCCCCTCCTCCAGCAGCTAATATTCCCCCTCCCGTTGCTAATGTTCCTCCTCCTCCCGTTGCTGAGGCTCCTCTTCCTCCTCCTCCCCCTCAGCATCCTCAGATTGAGTTTACAAAGGTGTGTAAAGACTTCAAGGCAATGGGGGGCAAGAATTTCCTAGGCACAGAATCTTTCGTTGAAGCTAGGAATTGGCTGAAGGACACGGAGGACTTGTTTGCCATCTTTGGGATAGATGACGAGAGGAAGATCTTATTGACCGTATGGCTTCTGAAGGATGAAGCGGCCTATTGGTGGGAGGTCACCAATGGGACGAGGCCCGTTGAGACTTGGGCCGATTTGAGGGCTAGATTCGTAACTAAGTTTCTATCTTCAGCTGAAGCAAATTTACAAATGGAGAAGTTCCTTGCTCTAAAGCAAGGGGATATGTCGGTCAAGGAGTATGTGAACAAGTTCAATCAGCTGGCCCGCTTTGGTTTGGATATAGTAAACACCCCGGAGAAGAAGGCTCTTCGATTTGCCAGGGGATTGAATGAGCCGCTACAGGGCTTGGCGATGTCACATATTCCGCATGGAGCCACTTTCGAGAGTTTGGTCAATATGGCTCTGCTCCAGGGAGAGGGAAAGAAGGAAGTCAAGTCGGGCGATACTCAAGTAAAGAAGGCTGATTCTCAAGGCAAAGGCAACCAAGGAGGACAAAGCAGTCAAGGAAATCAGAATAAGAACAAGAAGGGCAACAACAAAGGCAAGGGAAAGTGCAATTACTGTGGCATAGCTGGGCATTTTGCTAAGGATTGCAGGAAGAAGAAAAGGAAGCTTAGTGGTGGATGCTTTTCTTGTGGAGAGACTGGGCACTTCAGCAAAGACTGCCCAAAGAAGAAAGGACAGGCTGGATCTTCAGGAGGGCAAGTTCATGCTCTCAATGCCGCTTCGGTTCCCGAGAGAGGTAGTGTTTCTGTTGAGAACCTTGTTTATATCTCTGATCTTCCAGTACGTACCTTGTTTGATTCCGGTGCATCACATAGCTTTATTTCATCTGATCTTGTTGATAGTTTGCACCTCAGTACTAGCTTAGTGGATGATCCCGTTTGTGTTTCGAATCCCATTGGGGGTTCTGCTCATCTATCCATGATATGTGAGGATCTAAGGATCTCTATACTCAGCGTTGAGTTCTTGTGTAGTGCATATGTTCTAGGTTTCAGGGGATACGGATTAATCTTGGGCATGGATTGGCTGTCTAGATATGGAGCCATTCTGGATTGTGAGCATAGGGTTGTAAGGCTTGTGACTCGCCTGGGCAACACCATAGAGATTTCATGCAATCCGAAGAATCCCGTCATGTTATGCTATCTAGAATCTCTCGACTCATCAGAGGAGGCCCTTCAGTCTGTAAGGGTGGTCCGAGATTATCCAGATGTGTTTGAAGAAGTTAAGGGGTTGCCCCCTAAACGAGAGATTGACTTTCGCATCTATCTAGTAGACAATGCTAAACCTGTTTCTTTGCCCGTTCGGCATATGGCTCCGCGTGAGAGACGGGAGCTGAGCAAGCAAGTGAAAGAATTGCTTGAGAAGGGCTTCATCAGAAGGAGTATATCCGAATGGGGAGCGCCTGTGGTATTTGCAACTAAGGCAGATGGCTCTCTCCGACTCTGCGTGGATTATAGAGAGTTGAATAAGCTGACTAAGAAGAACCGACACCCGTTACCAAGGATCGATGATCTCTTTGATCAACTCGTTGGTGCTTCTGTTTTCTCTCAGCTTGACCTTGCTACGGGTTTTCATCAGCTCAGAGTGGCTGAAGATAGTATAGACAAGACTGCATTCAGAACTCCAGACGGATTCTTTGAATGGCTTGTTATGCCGTTCGGTTTGACGAATGCACCCGCGTATTTTGTAGATTTGATGAGTAGGGTGTTTCGGGAGTTCTTGAATAAGTTTGTCGTGGTCTTTGTTGATGATATTCTGGTCTTCTCCAAGGATGAGGAAGAGCATGCGAGGCACCTAGTAGAGGTGATGGATACACTCAGAGCACACCAGTTAAAAGCCAAGTTCTCCAAATGCCACTTTTGGAGAAGGGAAGTCAGATTTCTTGGGCATATAGTATCCAAGCAAGGCTTAGCGGTAGATCCCGCTAAGGTGGTTGCAGTTCAGGATTGGAAGACGCCAAGGAATGCAACCGAGGTGAGAAGCTTTCTGGGTCTTGCGGGTTTCTATCGGAAGTTCATTAAAGACTTCGCAAAGATATCCGCTCCTCTTACGAAGTTGACGAAGAAGAACTTAGTCTTTGCTTGGGATATGGATTGTGAGCTTGCTTTTCAGAGACTCAAAAGAGCCCTTACCTCCGCACCAGTTCTAGCCTTACCCGATGGTGGTAAGATATTTACCGTGTACACTGATGCTTGTGGCACGGGATTGGGTGCCGTTCTGATGCAAGAGGGCAGAGTTATATGCTTTGGTGGGAGGCAACTGAAGGTGCATGAGAGGAATTATCCCACTCATGATCTAGAGCTAGCAGCGATTGTATATGCGCTCAAAGCATGGCGTCATTATCTTCTGGGAGAGAGATTCGAGCTATATACCGATCATAAGTCTTTGAAGTATCTCTTTTCGCAGAAAGATCTGAATTTAAGACAGCAGAGATGGATGGAATTTTTGGCTTCCTATGATTTTGAGATATCCTATACCCCTGGCAAGGGGAATGTTGTAGCGGATGCGTTGAGTAGGAAAAGGTTGACACTAAGTCCTCTGTTTGTTGAGATGAAGAATTTAGAGTTCTTAGCGACCTTTGATTTCTCTTTGGCAATGGAGTCGGTGACCGGTTCCTTGGCATCTTTAGAGCTCAGACCTACCCTCCTAGATCAAGTTGGGGCTTCGCAAAAGGAAGACCCTCAGATAATTGAGATCTTGGATAAGCTGGTTCGAGGGGAGACATCTAGTCACCTTGCTCGATATTCTATAGACGATAGGGGTTGGCTGAGGAGAGATGGAAGGCTTTGTGTCCCGATGGTAGAAGACTTGGTGAGGAAAGTCCTCGAGGAAGCACATCGCTCCAAGATGACCATACATCCAGGGGGTGATAAGATGTATAAGGACATGAAGCGCGTTTTCTTCTGGCCCGGAATGAAAAAGGATGTGGCGGAGTTTGTCTCGAGATGTGTTACTTGTCAGAGAGTAAAAGCTGAGTCGAAGAAGCCCGGTGGGCTATTACATCCGCTAGAGGTCCCGCTATGGAAGTGGGAGAGCATTTCTATGGACTTTATTGATGGGCTTCCAAGGTCCAGGAAGGGGAACACGAGCATATGGGTTATTGTGGATAGGCTCACGAAGAGTGCTCACTTTATTCCAGTAAAGAGCAAAAGGACCGCATCTGGACTAGCATCAGTATACCTTCGTGAGATAGTACGACTACATGGAGTCCCTTCCAGCATAGTCAGTGACCGAGACCCCATCTTTACTAGTCAGTTCTGGAACAGCTTGCAGGAGGCTATGGGCACGAAGTTGAACCTGAGTACGGCCTATCACCCACAAACAGACGGCCAGACAGAAAGGGTGAATAGGGTACTTGAGGACTTGTTGAGGCTTTGCATTCTAGATTTTGGTGGTGCTTGGGAAGACCATCTTCCTCTTGTCGAGTTTGCATACAACAACAGTTATCAGGCGAGCATAGGGATGGCACCCTTTGAGGCTTTATATGGGAGGCCGTGCAAGTCACCTACATGTTGGTGGGAATCCACGGATAAGCTTATACTTGGACCCGACATGATTAGGGATACATCCGAGAAGGTTGAGTTAATTAGAAGACGGATGAAAGCGGCCCAAGACCGGCAGAAATCCTATGCTGACAGGCGAAGGTCCGAATTGGAGTTTGAGGTTGGGGACAAGGTTTTCGTGAAGGTTTCTCCTTTGCGGAATGTGGTCCGATTTGGAGCTGTTGGGAAGCTAGCACCGAGATTTGTTGGACCCTTCCCCATCATTGAGAGAATTGGGAAGATGGCTTATAGAGTGCAATTGCCCGAGAAGTTGTCCGGAGTGCATAATGTCTTTCATGTCTCGCATCTCCGAAAGTGCCTGCATGAGTCCGCTGAGGTGGTTGAGCCTAGCATGCTTGAAGACGTGGAGGTAGAAAAAGAAGCAACTTTAAGGAAAGCTCCGATTCGTATCTTGGGGACAGAGACCAAGAAGCTAAGGAATCGTGAGGTCAGATTGGTGAAAGTTCAATGGGGTGAAGCCGAAGAGGACGCAACTTGGGAAACCGAGGAGAAGATGCGTGGGCTTTATCCATTCCTGTTTGAGGGTACACTCTCAATCTCTTCCCTTTGCTAGTATATCTTTCTCTTTGCTAATCCATATTTATCTAGTTATCGTACTAAGCTTGTCATGAGAACCTTAGGTAGAAACCCTTTGGATGAAACATGTGCTTGAGACATGTTATGTTTGATGGTTGCAAGTGGTTGCAAGTGTTTGCAAGTGGTCACTCGTGGATGCATGATACACATTAGGCACTAGATCGGCTCACACACTCCTCATATTGCATGTGCATGAGTGTTTATGCTTATTCTTGGATGAAATTTGTATGCAATCACATGGATGTTGCATATGGATGTATGATTGAGCACGCATATAGAGATTATACATTATGTTAGGGATTTGCATACATTTGGATACATTTCACTAACATATTTTGCATTGATTATTGCATTAGATAGGTACATATACACACACTTTTGCATATGTTCATACAGCATTTAGAATCCTTTAAGGACAATGGTTGCTCGTGGATGATGTTTTGAGTAGATGGATGTTGGATGGTAGGATATGTTCTTCCTAACTTGAAGATTTCGGGGACGAAATCCTTTAAGGAGGGGAGAATATAACAACCCGTATTTTCAATAAACTGTTATAACATAAATCGAGGCAGAATTTAATTCAAAAATCAGAATCAGGGGAAACGGGCTATGCCATTGCGATCGTCTCGGAAAAATACGCGAAACAGAGTCCGAGTTTTCGAAAATCGGAGTCCGTATGACCCAGTTAAGGCCCATTGAAGTTTTCAGAAATTTCTATGCTAAAGACAGATTTAAATTTCAAATTAAACAAAATGGATTAGGGCTAATCAGGGTTAGGCGGGAAAATTCCCGCCAGGGGCCCATGTCGACAGGCAAGTCGACAGGGCACCCAGGGTGTCGACTGCCCTGTCGACAGCCCTGTCGACAGGGGGTGCCCAGGCAGTTCAGCCTGGTGCACCATTTCTGATTTGGGTTGGGTCAAGTGGCTTGGTTCTGGAGAATTCTAAGATCTGACGGGCCAAACCTAATCTAGGGTTAATCCTAGGGCCTAAAACACTCTAATTCTCTATAAATATACCCCTAATCCTACCCTAAAGCCTCATTAATCAATCTTGCAACTAAACTATGCCAAATTAAATCCTCAAATGGCCTCCATCTAAAATCCCTAGCCTCCACCTTCCCCAAAGTTTAATCCTATGATGATATGATGATCATACAACCTTTTCTATGTTGTATGAATGCTTAATGACTTGCATACTTCATTAAGATGCAAGTTTGATTTGCTAAAGTTTGTGTTTTTGGGATTTTGCAAAAGGGTTTTCTTATTTGAGGCTTTGTTTCGGTTTTTAAAAAGGGCTTCTTCATCTTATTTGGTGGATTTGTGGCTTGTTTATATTTGTAAGCCCTCTTACCTTCACTTTACAAACTTTAAAGTTAATGTTTGGTGAAAGTTGAGATTTATGTGAGTTTAGTTGATTATGCATGCTTATGCGAACTCACTATGTCATGTTTTATATGATTCATAAGTTATGCATGCATATGCGAGATTTCTATGCCATGTTTTACATGTTTCACAAGTTATGCATGCTCATGTGAGCTTATTATGTCATGTTCTACATGTTTAATGGATTATGCATGTTTATGCAAGTTCATCCTACCATGTTATGCAAGTTTAATGGATTATGCAAGTTCACCTTATCATGTTATGCAAGTTTAATGGATTATGCATGCTTATGCAAGCTCATCTTACCATGCTATGCAAGTTTAATGGATTATGCAAGTTTAATGGATTATGCATGTTCACCTTACCATGTTATGCATATTTAATAAGCTATGCATGTTTATGCGAATTCACCATGACATGATTTGCAAGTTTAACATGTATGCATGTTTATTATGACATGTGAAGTTCACCATGTATGTTATGCCAAGTTACCTTTTATACCCTTATACGTTATGACGAATATGTAAGCGAGATAATGACGTTGGGAGGGTTTGGGTAAACTTAAAAATACATGAAACTAAAAGATTGGGAATTTACCTATTAAGTTAGGTCTACCCCTTGGGAATTTACCTATTAAGTTAGGTCTACCCAAGTATATGTTAACTTGTAAATATGTTTTGAAGTGGACATGACATTAGATAACATGATATGGCCAACTCGAGGTTAGACCTAGTTGTGGTGTAAATCTTCCCAGGTAACCACAACGTGGGGTCTAATGTGGGTAGTTGGTCATGTTGCACCATAAGACCCGAGGTTAGACCTAGACGTGGTGTAAATCTTCCCAGGTAACCACGGATGTCTAATGTGAGAGGTTGGGTGCATTAAGTAATTAATGCCTCATGATTAGGGTTAAGTCATGGCCCACTGATACTTAACCAATAATGGGGATGCGAGGATTAGATGGGGTTAAGTGGGTACACTTAGCTAATTTAATCCAGGTTTAGTGAGGGGTTAAAACCACACTTAACCCTCTTAGAAACCCTAGCAACGTGGTCTGTTCCAGCAGTAATCCCAGTTTGGTATCACTACAACCCTACAGCTAGGTTAGGGCGGGGCACGATTACTGGACTGATGTAAGCGACCAAAGCGACGGCTGAGTGGTACAGCGGTGCGGGTCCGGCGGGCTACGGACGTGCACGTAGTCCGATGTTGGACAAACTCGAGGCACGGGTACCAGTAGGCTTAGACTGTGCATTATTGCTTAGGTGTCTGGGGTTGACACCTTAGGGCTTGATACACCCGAAGGTGGACCCAGCACAGTCTGACTACATCCATGTGGGCCGTATGGACACCAACACTCGACGTGTTAGGTTTATAGGGAGCCGATCGACTAGACCGTTGGGCTGGGCCTTATACTAAGGTCACTTCATGTTATTGGGCCAAAGTTTGGGCTAAGGGATCAAGATCTGTTTTGTGGGTTTGCTAGTACACTGTGGTGCAAAGTTTAATCTCGTCTATGTGATGTCACCTTTATCTATTGCCAGTATGTTCATCTCAGTTTCCATCATACTGTTAACTTTATTAGTTTATAGATTGATCGTAGTAGGGCTTACCAGTCTTTTTGACTGACCTGTTTTCTTTCGCTTCTTTTCTTCCGTTTTCCCCCCCCACAGGTTCTCAGGGAGGGACTACATCTGCTTAGTGGATCTTTGACTTGCTTGTTGGATAGCTCATGTATGGATCTGAGCTAGCTGTGGCTTATCTTTTATTTCTGGGGATTAGTACTGATGTTTACTATGTATTTTGTTATCACGTATCTAGACTGGAGTTGTATTTTGGATCATGACATTTTGATATTATGTACTTGACTATGTGGGTTTTCTGAGATGATGATGATGGGTTTTTATCTGCTACCGCTGCTTTACTTATATTTATTTTTATATACTCTGTCTTGCTATATCTCTGTGCATGTTTACCTTCACCATAACGCCCCTCCAAAGCTAGTACATTCTAAGGAGTGATCCTAGTGGAGGTGGGGTGTTACAGAATCCTACCAGAACAAAGCTTCATCTTTGAGTGCCTGGGAGGCCAGTAATCTTTTCTGGTCATCCCTCAGCTTTAAACCATCAAAGATTTTCTCAGCAGAACGAATCCAAGCCTGTGTCTTCATAATAGATTCTTCACCAGAGAACGGTATTCCACCCATATTTCGATACATGATTAATAGGGCCTCAATATCCGGTTCTGCATTCCTTCTGTTTCTGACACTCATTTTCTAGTACTTCTGCAAATAGCAGATCAAGTGTCAGGTCACATAAAAGATATTTTAAAACGTAGAAACATATACTTCAAATGTAAATGTGTCTATTGGGGTGTATTTCATTCTGCTTTACTCATACTAGGATATTACTGATCCTATCTGTAATGAGTTACTCGTCCTAGAACACTACTGGTTCTATTTCTGACGAGTTCGTTAATATGTTATATTCCAGAACTAAGCTTAACCAAAGCTCTGATACCAAATGAGATGACCCCGAACCCCGTACTGACGGTGGCAAGGGTAATCTTTGGAATATAACACATAAACAGATAATAGCAAGACAGAATTAAATAAATACACCAGATAATGCACAATAGAATATACTGGATAAACATAATCATCAGAGTTATACAGTATACAGGATCATACTTAGTACAAATACAGTTCAGCTATACATAAATGTCTACAGCGGAAAACAAACATAATGTACAATAGGAGCTGAACAACATAAAAAGAGATAAATAATAGAATCCATCTTCAGCTCCAGCTATGTAACGACCCGCATTCTACGCATCGGAAGATCGTAGAATATTTATTTCTCTTTGATACGAAGTAGTATGGTCATGTAACTTTGGGAAACGACTAGTAGGGTCATTTCCCATGTTCATGATTTTTGCCGATTTCTAAATGACCGTTTTGCCCCCAGTTGATCTTGTTTTGTCCATAACTTTTGATTGGTTAGGAATTTTGATCTGAAACCACTTCCATTAGCTCCAGATGATGGTTTCTCTTTCCGTAGAGTGGTCATAATAGTCAAACGGACTTACCGTTTGGGAGATATGGCTGAATTAAGGTTTAAAGGGTTATTTTCAGCTAATTGGGCTTAACCGGGTAGTTAGTAATTAGGCCCATTGGGGGATTTCGGGATTAGTGGTATTTAAGGGCTGCTAGGGTTAGGATTTCGGTTTTTACTTCATTTTTCCAGCCGCCACTTATTTTCTTCAACCCTAGTCATGGCCTCCAACATCTAGAGTCATTCCAAATCACCTCTAATCACTTTCTAATCAAAGATTAAGCAAAACTACATCAAATCAAGGCGAATTAGCATAGGATTTGGGATAGAGCTGCTGGAACACATAGAGATTGGATCTATATCAGAGGAGTTTCAGTTCTGAAAGTTAAATTGAGGCAAAGGTGAGTGATTTGCTTAGTTTTTTCACTAATTATGGCTAGTTAGGGTAATTAGCGAAAATTAGTGAAACTATGGCTCAGAAAAATCTAGAAAAATCCCTAAAATTCTAAAACACCATTTTATGCCTCTGATATGAATTTGGGTTAATTTCGACTAATTTTGTAATCCCGGAATTTAGGGGATTAAGGGGTGATTAGTGATAATTAGCGAAATTATGCATATTAAAAATCTGGAAAAATATGTATAAATTCTTAAATATTATTTTAGACCTCTGTTAGAAATTTGGATTGATTTGGTTAAGTTTTGTTAATCTTATCGTTAGATTTGCTTAAACATGCTTAAGGGGAAAATATGGGTTTTTGGGTATGTTTGATCCGTTTTGACATATCATATTGTTGTTTTGCTGTTTGTGGATGTTTCTACATGTTGCTATGACTGTATGGTTTGCTTTGCAATTGATTAGAATAGTTAGATTGGTCAAAAACACCGTCGGGTGGCGTAAACAGTCGCTGAAAGAAGTTGCAGGAAAATGTACAGGACCGGATCGGATCGCCCCCATGTCCCACGAACCGATCGTGGTTAGACCCACGAACCCGAACTGATGCAATGCTACGCCCCAAACTGGAGTACCTCGACTCGGATCGCGAATGAGTATCACGAACCGATCCGATGCTGCGTCACGAGCCCTCCACCACGATCCACCTTCACGATCCGCTAGCAGCTCCGATCGCCAGAAGGAAGCACGACGCTGATCCGACAGGGGCGCCACGAACTGATGAAGCGCGACCCGACCCGAAGGAGCTTGTCACGAACCGATCCGTGGCGATGGACTTAATGACCCCGACCCGATCCGCTGAAGGGTAATCGAACCGATCCGATGGAGCTGGAGGACCACGAGTTGATGTTGGCGACCCGAACCGTCTTCAGGTGGTGACCACGGTCCGATGGTAAGCGCGAACCGAACTGAACCACTCAGGGTAGCACGATCCGAGGAGAAGAACTGAAGGAAGACCGATCTGAATGAAGATGACGACTAAAACCCGAGATGCAAAGGTAGTTCAAACGGGAAGTTGTACTCAGGATCTAGACGGGAACCAATTAGTTCACTTCATGGTTGGGCTTTGCTGCGGGACGTGTGCAAAGGGGTTGTCGGTATTCATAACTTTGGTCCACCACTGAGAGATGGATAGTGGGCTCGTAGTGATAGTTACACGGGATTGGATTCCGTCATGGCCCAAAGGATTAGAGGACCAAGGTAGTGGGTATCGTATGCTTTACGCACTGAGTGAGAGATGTGAGGATGCTTGCTATGTTTGATTGTTTGACATCACTATGACATGCACACCCCCACCCCGTTATCTTTACACCATTTGAAAGGGCACCTTAGAGTGTTGTACAGTATGTAGTGCTAACTCTTTGATTGCAGGTCCAGGTTCAGGTATGATTGGATTATACCTGTTATTATTCTGTTTAGATGCTTATCGCTCATACCAGGCTTTATGTCTGACCCAGAGTTTTATGTCTCTTCTTATTACTCTGGGTGCTCACACGAGCAGACTAGAGACAGGTTGTGGTTAGCTGGTGATGCACGAGTAGCTGATTCGGAGGCGAGCAGGAGGCTTCCACGTATGATATATAGATATTCTCCCTGTGTCGTTGGTGGTCGCTACTTGGGCATTAGTAGTGTACCTCCTTTATCTTGCTTTTGCTTTGAGACAGTTTGAAAAGTTGTAATAAGCTATATTTTGGATTTCCGCTGCTATGATGCTCAGTTCTGGTTTTTTTAGCTTATGCACTGTCTCTTCTGTTTTATGTCAAGTATGTTATTATTATATTTTGTTCTATGCGCTGTGAGACATATTACAGGTTCCTTGATTAGTCCATTCTCTTCTTTCTTTTTCTTTTGGCGACCGTCCCGTGCTAACTGGATATGTGTACATCGCACTTTTGGGAGTAAATGTCGGTTGGTGCAGGGCGGGCCGTCACAAGCTATCCAGAAAGAGCCAGCTAAACCTGAATACAAGGCTGTCCATGTAGAAAAAGGGGCACCCGAGTTTGAAAGTGAAACAAACTACGAGTCAGTCATGGGACTGGTATGAGAAATCTACTCAACACATTATACAATTGGCTAATCACAGGACCACGCCACTTTCGTGGAACGGGTTTACTCCATTGGATTGCCAGTGCTTTTAAAATAAATAATTCTTTTAAACATCACAATGCTTTTCATAAAAATGAAGCCATTATAAGACTCAGTTCCCATCACACAATGCAACGCAAGCCGGAGGATAGAGTTTTTACCTTGGCCAAAATATGCTTGATACGAATAAAACAAAAGCATTTGATATTATTACTAGTGTTTATATATTTCAAAAGCAATTTCAAATCATAAGTATCAATCATAGACGGCATTAATGCCCCATACCACTATGTCGCCATATATAGGTATACAGTCAAAACCGCACAGTCACGTATTTGGAAATTGGATTTCCGTCATGAACCAAGGAAAAAGATAGTCCTTACCGACTTCGAGACGCTCTAGCCCGCCCCTCAGGATCAGAGCTCGAGTGACACTTGGATCGTCAGGGCCGGGCCACCGATGAGGATTAAAATTCCTGAACAATGCGTTTCCCCGCCCTTTGGGGCGTAGGTGAGCCAACGAATGACTCGATCGGACCCGGATCGTCCGATCAAACCGAGGCGCCTCGCAACAGTAACAACCACATAAGTCAAACTCGTCAGGGCATGTAAAACCACTGACACCACTTCTAGATAGAAGGAAACGCATGCCCTCCCTGATGTCCTCTCCCGTTTCTGGTTCATACCAGGGTGTGAGGCTCGCGATTTCACATTATACACAAAGCTACGCCACACAGGCGGTGCTTTGATCATCACCACAAGACTTTGCTTTTCAACAGAAGCCTTTCTCACTGCATCTTAGCATGCCACACAGGCAATTCACACCATGCAACTGATGGCTATCAATCATACAGAATAAATTCCAATGTCAGACACACAGTCCATTTACAAGTCCGTCCTGGGTATGAACGAAACCGGAGGCACTATATACCTCGCAAACCCATCGACCTCCACGTACGTCTAGACGATCATCACTCATTATCCATATTTCGGGATGCCTCCCAATCAGGACATCGGTTACCATCCAAACGAGGTGAAGATCTCCGGTCTTCGACCACCGTCTTCATCTTCGATTTCTTATCTTCGATTCAGTTATTCAGAATGGGATAAACCCGGTCTTTCTGAGAAAATCGCGTATATAATAAACACGTGCTACACAAACACTACTATGCTTCATTTCAATTCATTAGTCACTAACCGTCAATCAGTAAGAGGACGATTTCCCAAATATTAACCCCGAAGGCCGAAACCAACATCAGATCAACATCCAGGAAACCATTCGACTTAACCAACCTTCAGTTAGTTTCTAAATTTCACATCCATATCGTTTATAATATATTATAACGATTTGTCGCTATTTTTATTTATTTTTAAAATAGCCAATTTATTCAAAACGACGCTTCGGGCCATAACGCGGCCATGGCACTGTTTTTCTTCAGATTTGATTTACACATATCTGAAAATCTAACCATTGGATCTTCACAAAATTTACATCATTAGAAAGGTCTTTTCAAAACGAATCCAATGGTTCCAGTTTCGGGAAAATCCGACGGTCGGATCTCCCGGTACAATCGTTAGAAGTTTCGATTTCAAAATACGAACTGTAGCGTCGTTATTCGATTTAATATAATTATATATATATATATATATATATATAATCGATTCTGGTGCTGTTTTTCTTCAGATTTGAATTAAACATTCCAGACAATCCAACCGTTGGATTTTTACAAAGTTGGTGCCGTTGGAAAGATATTTCCAAAGCGAACCCAACGGTTGCGGTTTCGGGAAAATCCGATGGTCGGATCTCCCGCACTAATCGTTTGAAATCATGGTTTCAAAATACGAACTGCAGCTTCGTTATTCGATATATTTCAATTCTATATATATATATATATCGATTCTTCGATTTCAAAACTATATGATTTTCATACATTTGATAAAAATGATATTTTTATCTAACTGTCTTCTATTTCAACACTTCACTATTTTTAACAATTCATGTATATAATAAAAATGTGATTTTTAATGTAAAACAATTTATTTCAAAACACAACTATTTTATATAGTTCATATAGGTGATAAAAATAAGATTTTTATTATAAAACAATTCCTTTCGAACCCGAATACCATTCAACACATGAATTTCTATTCAACGAATGAATTTCTATTCAACACATGAATGTTATTCAAAATTCGTATATATACAATAAAAAGGTGATTTTTATATTGTTAAAACAGTTTATTTAAAACACGAATACCATTCAACACATGAATATGATTCAACAAATGAATTTCTATTCAACACATGAAGGTTTTCTATAGTTTGTATTTGTATAGTAAAAATGTGATTTTTATTGCAAAACAGTTTCATTTCAAAACACGATTATTTTATATAGTTAACATAGGTGATAAAAATAGGATTTTTATTATAAAACTATTTCTTTCAAAATATGAATACCATTCAACACATGAATTTCTATTCAACGAATGAATTTCTATTCAACACATGAAGGTTTTCTATAGTTTATAGATATAGATAAAAAGGTGATTTTTATATTTAAAACACGAATACCATTCAACACATGAATTTACGAATGAATTTCAATTCAACACATGAAGGTTTTCTATAGTTTATACATATAGATAAAAAGGTGATTTTTATATTTAAAACACGAATACCATTCAACACATGAATTTCTATTCAACGAATGAATTTCAATTCAACACATGAAGGTTTTCTATACAACGAATAAATATAGTTTCAACAAATGAAAATAATTCTAACACATGAATATTATTCAAAATTTCGGCAGCTTAACGGTAGGGTAGTTAAAACCGGGACCGTCCCTAGTACGGCTCCTCGCTCTACCTTAAAGCCTCGCAGCTTTTGACAATGGGGAATCATGCATCTAGTTCGCACGCAGGCGACATGTATATTTTTTTCATTTCCACAAACTAATCCTATGTGGTTTCAACCAAATATTACTCAACCACCAACGGGTATATTTCAACCACAATCAATCAATTTCAACCACAAACAATTTCAATCAACCATTCGTAGTCAACCAATTTTCACACCAATCACAACCAATAAATATCGTCCATGGTTTGTGGACGAGGGGCGTATATATATAGGCATTTCACTACTATTTCAACACACATATAATTTTTACAACGCATATATAACGTATATATCGAACGTACAACTTATACAACGCTTATACAAGAGGTGTACAACGCTTATATAACTCATACATCGACTATATAATTTATACATCGTCGTTTTCCATATCGTTTATAAATTAGAAATCTCACATTGGGTTCCACTCCACCAAAAATAGCAGAAGGCTCAGAAAAATATGCGGTCTCTTCTAAAATGTAGAAGACGTCCACACAGTCCCGGTGTCTCTTGTTTCACTGGATTTCGGCAAGAAACGAAGAAGGTATGATTTTTACAAGTTTGCTACACTTAAAAGTGTTATTTTCAAATCAGAAAATTAAAGCCATTTACCTCAGCTTAATGTTCAAAACTAGGTTTCGCATTTATTTCCAATCCGTGGCTCGAGGTGACGATCAGCAGGCGCGACGTCGAAGAGCTACGAACGGCGCCTAGATCGCCGGTGGTGGGGCCAGGTGCGACGGCGAATCCAGGTGGTGGCGGCGCTGGGAAGTTCAGATGTTCATGGAGGTGAAACTCGGAGCTGGGGCGACGATACGGGATGAGGCCGATCTTGATTTGAAGAGGGGAAGTAGCGCTCCAAAAAGTTGAACGGAGGGGAGGGCTAACGATGAACGTGGTGGCCAGAAAGTGGGAGGGAAGCGGTGAAGGCTCAGCCGCCGTCGGTCGAGAGAGAAGAGGGGTTTCTGCGTTTTTTTTTTAAATTAATGAATAAATTTTTCTATTGGCCGGAATTTATATAATTTAGAAAATTAGGGTTTTCTTTAACGAACTCCAATTCAAACCCAATGAGTGTCGCCCCCAGCTAAATACCCTCATTCCGAACACAATGGAATATGTTTCGTAGGCCCATTCGACTGTTTCAGTCTGTTTTTCTTCAAACTAAAAGATAAAACATTCAATATTTGATTTGAACGTACATTTCAATTTGCCACGGCCAAATACTAACTCGAAAAATTCCAGAAAAATAAATCTGGCTATGTTTTGATGATACGGTCCCAACAAAACTAGTTTCGTCGAATTCTGAGACCGTTTGAAAAATGGCCCATTTCTAGTCAATCCAATTTAACTGTAATTGACCAAAACACGTTTTACTTTGCCACGTTCACATACTAGCTTCAAAAATTATGAAATTTGAAACCTAGAAATAACTTCACATCCCGGATCCAACAAAAGTGGTTACGTCGAATTCCGAGGTCATTTGCAAAACGGCCATTTTCACGGGCTATATAAATTCCATAGCGACCTTTCTGAAAATTCATTTGGCCATAACTTTTGCTTCCCGCTAGGAAACTTCGATTTTTCAGATTTGTTAGAAAGGTATTCACTAACAGATTTAAATATTTTTGGTTTCACTCAAATCCGTTTTGTTTTGCACCCGGTACAGTCAGTCAAAGTTTGAAATGAAAATTTGAAACTGCCGCGCCATTTCAGGCCCTGTTTATAATTAGAATTAATTATATTCCTTTTCAATTGTCGATTCAAACTCAGTTTTCATATTTATTGTTTAAAATATTTAAAATCCACTATTTTAGCCAATTTAAAAATTTTAAATTGGTTCAGATTTTCCGGGTCGTTACAATATATATCGACCCACATGGTCGGAAAACAAAATTCAAAACTTATATTTTCGCGTAGGTGTACCTTTTACGAGCGCTTTTGAGCATATTTTCTCAACTTATATGTGATCAAAACCTATCCTCATAGCTTTTAGCTACCTGTACTCCATCTAACTCACATGTAAGTAATAATTTCATGATTTAAATAATATTTCATCGCTCAGCAAGTTTAACTTCACAAATTTTCAAAATCGAATATATAACATCATTCAGGTGCAAATAGGGTTAAATCATTCGGTTTTAATTCATTTCCATTCAAGGTATAATACTGGAATTCATTTCTCTTATTTTCCAATTGATTTAACTTACTTAAACCATTGATGAATATTTTTCAACCTCTCTAACACACAATCAACGATCAATCAGCAACCATTGCACAACCAACTCAATCAAATCAATTGAATTTACATTCAATGTTAATATTCACGTTGGTTTAACACATTTAACATCAATCGGTTAGTATTCGATTGATTTCTATTTAATTATTATTCATTAAATTTCCATTCCAAATTTATTTTATTCAATTTCAATATCATTCTTAGTTTAATTTCATTTAACCAAGTTAAGTTTCAGTTCCAAATTGAATAAACTAACTGAATTTTCTAAACAAAAGTTGATTCGTTCAATCTCATATTTAAAATTCTTATTCACAACTCTATATGTGAAATTTCTTCTTGTTACATTAAACCATTCCAATTAAAAATTTTAATCCAATTTGAATATCATTCAAATCAACCACCAAAAAAACAATCCGATATCTCAATAATTTAATAAATTATCTCTTTTCTATGAAAAATATATTTTGGGTAAAATTATTTCATTTACCCTCTTTACAAAACAATACTGTGGCCATTGCCAGTTCAATACTTCTCAACACTTGAACTGATCAAACAACACAATACAAAATATTTGTATATAAATTTTACAAATACGCGCTTTCATATATACACTCAAATTCGATCTATGGTATTACTGACTCCATCTCTATCAATTTATACCATAGAGCCAAGGTTATTACTAAACTAATTGCTTGATACCACTGTAACGTACCAGAAAATTCGATGCTTGAATTTTTGACACAATTACATCCCATGTCCAAACTCAGGCACCGAACATCCAGAAAGTTATGAGAAAGAATTAAGATGGTGAGATAAGAAAGAAAGAAATATTAGAATAGAATAAGAAGAAGAAGAACCAACACAACAACATAGAGTCTCACATCGTAGCGGAACAAAATATAATATAGATATAAATCTTTATTGAGAGCTTTGGAAAGAAAATACTTACAATCATCAGAGTACATCAACAAGTCTAGACAATTATAATAACCAGTCCTCATATACAACACACAGCGGAAAAAAATTATATAACATCATACGTCTGAACCCATCCACCTTGTCTCTTCATAGGACCCGATAACCTGTACCTGTACAACTCGGTCTACCCGAGCATTGTCTGGTGAGCCCGAGTGAGAAAACCCACTAAGTTTATAAGCAACATCCAACTTGATTTTAAAGTCAAAATCTTTTCAAAAGAAAAGGATAATCGTAATACCAAATCCACACATAAATACAGATCTACCTTATGATAACCCAAAACATTTTTGAAACCAATATTATTATGATATGTATAATACAAATAAACAGCAATCTAGCAGAACGCTTGCATCTAACGCTCCACATACATAGTATACAATCAAAACCACGGGCGCTTATTAGAGAATGGATTTCCATGGCAAGGTTAGGGCAACCACCATTTCGACAATGTACCTCTGGAGATGAATACGTTGGGGTTCAACAAGAACATCTTGCAACCCAGGCCAAACATGGCCGACCCCTCACTTCTCTTGAGAGTACCAAATATATCATTACCACGGTTGGCGGCCAGCCAACCGAACCAATAACATACGTATAAAATAAAGGGACAAACCAAAGGCATTTGATTTCTCCATATCAGGTAATGATATACCCTTTTGATGGGTGCGACCGACATAGCGGTGCGACTGACATAACCATGCAACCTACCCGATTTTTACCATTTCCCGATTGATGAGGCTTGAGGTCAACATTACCTTTTGAACAACATATCATCATTCACTTTGAATGTCACATCGTCAAATCTGCCATATATCACTAATTGACATCCATAAAATACTCTAGTTGTTAAGCTAAGAGAAGGCACCCTCCTACTACATCTTAGGAATCACCCTATGGATCAGTAGTGAGTAGTCCTTGCAAACCGCAAAATCTCAACCACGACCGAATCACGTCAGAATACCTCTGTATTGCAACACAGAGAATACTCGACAAGTAATCCTTCCTCTCATGAAGATCCATGATCTTCAATTGCTCCATCTTGATCATTATCTTTATGAATTTGCCAATTCGGAATGGTTTATGAATATAAATTCAATCTTGGTCTTTCCGTTCTAACCATCGTATTGGTCAGATTTGATAGTCGGATATTTAACCATCAAATAACAATCATGTAAATATAATGAGTTCACTGATTTAGTATTCGGCATTACTTGGCCTCTTTAATTTAAAAACGATTAACAATGGTTAATTTAAACCTCTAAATCTTTCAATATAACGAATATATCTTTTCATTTCTTATTTAACATAAGATTATTTCCAAAACTATTGTATTTACATATATAGGAAAATATTCTATAATTATATCCAATTTTCTGTTTTACTGTCATTTTCATATCTGTTACATCATTCTTTATTATCTATAATTAGGAAAATCAATTTTGTCTTATCACTCGTAAGACAATGTTACGAAATCTCTTTGTTTCATTATTTGAAAACAATAACCAACCCTTATTCTTTTAGAATAAACCCATTCCAAAACTCCACCTTTTCCTTTCCATTTCCTCGAAAAGACTGTTATAATTTCACATAATCTCTTTTATTTCTTTTACTTCAGAAATATCATTATATTTATATTCTCAAATTTTCCCATTTCTGTTGCTTTGGAAATCTCATCATATATTTTCAAATCATGCAATTAACATTTCGTTTATTATTTCCCATATGGAAATAATAAATTATTTACAACCTCCTTCCCATTACAAACTAATATCATCTTCAGATAATACTGAAGTTATTCAAGTTGGGGTATTTATTTACCCCTCAGACTTTGATCAACAACGTTCTTATCTCAAGATAGACATGAGTTGTAATTCAAAAACTAATATTTATTATAATATTAAATCAAATCCCATTTAAACATTTTACTAAAACCATGATTTTATTCTCCATTTCTTATCTTTGAAAATCTCCTTTTCAATTACAACCATTATTACTTAATTTGTCGATTAAGTAAATGCTTATTAAACATTCCCCTTTTACTTTAAATTCCTTTAACTAATTTATTTTATAACACGGATTTTCTTATTACAAAATCTTATTCTTAATTCTTTAACCCATACCATTTCAAAACCACTTTTTCCAATCCCCTTAACCATTTCCCTTTTGAAAATCTTTTTTCAGTTTCATCCATTTTACTTAATTCCATTTTTAAGTTACATTAATTTAAAATTAACACTTTAGCTCCACATCTCTTTATAAATATCGTATATAAAATTTAGGTTTAATATAAACCCTTTTTATCTTAATTCCCTTTTTCTAATTTAAAATATTAAGTAACAATTTAATTTAAGCTATCGTACTTGCTTAAAATCTCTTTTATAACTTCATTATAAAAACTCGGGTTTTAATATATAACCTGTTCATAAACTCCTTTCACAATTCAACTAGATTTCATTTCTAGTTGATGAATTTCATTTAAATAGCAACCTCTTAAATTATTATTAGTTAAAATAATAATAATTTACTTTATCGTTAACTACCATAGAAGTAGTTAACTTCTTTAGTTAAATAAAACAATTAGTAAATTTCTTTTTAAAATTTTATTAGAATTAAAGAAATATTCGTTAAACAATTTCATTAGATTAATTAAAAGTAAATTAACCAAATAACTAATTGGTTCAAAACAGTTGACTTAGCTAACTTAAAACACGGTTATCTCGTTAAATTCAACTGGTCATTCCTTTAAATTAATTAGTAATATTGTTCTCTTAAAAACAATTATCCAAATCTTAACTTCTAGGTTAAATTCTGTTCATTCTCTTATAAATCTTGTTATCACCAGAATTTGCATTAAAAAATTCATTTAATCATCAATTATAAACTTAAATAATAAGTAATAAATATTATTTTTCTTCTAATAATTTTTATTTAAAATAATAGATTTAAAAATCTATCTTTAGTATAAAATAAATTTCATAACTTCATTCCTATCGATTCGCCTGACGGTAAATCAAAATTTAGAAAATAATTGATTTATAATCCATATACTGCCAATTACTCAACCAATTCTGCCCATTGGTTTAAACAAACCAAATGTTGAATTTCAGGTCAACAATAAATAACCAAATCAATCTTCTAATCAGAACAGTTCATATAATGATGTTATGAAAATAAATAACATGTAATATATTTGAGGAATCCAGTTGGGTCCCTCCAATTTGTTCTTCCCTGCATCTAAATAGGTTATCTCACATAATTTCATTCATTTCAAATAAAATAGAAATAATATTCAACAGTCCATCAATATCAATAATTCAAGCATTCAATTTTCAGTTTAATACGTTTATGTTATTATAAACGTAATCAATAAGGTAAGTTACCTCGATTGGGTCCAATTGTTAAAATAACGATTTGATTTTTCATGGAAATCAAACACGTTTAATTTCGTCGGTTTAATCAACATGTGAATATATAATTAAAAAGCAATCAACCAGTAGCAATCATAGCACATAATTATAAAACCCGACTTACATAAAATATAAGTGGGAATAACTAAGTGATTTTAACTCACCTTGATTTGATTCGTTGTTTAAACAACTCGTTTCAGTTAAATTAAATAAGTGTTTAATTTAACTAAAAATATCCGTTCATTCCAAAAGTGTCCAACTCTGTTCCATGACGTAGTGTCCGTCGATATGATTCCAATGTATCTTGAATTATGTGATTATGATCACATGTGGATTTATAATAAATATTTGCAGTAGATCAATATACTAATAATATATTTAACCCTTAATTACTAAATGGATATAATTAATTACATTTTGTATTATTAAGGCCGGCTCTTTTTCCCTGCTTCACCTCACTCGTTAATGACCAAAATACCTGCAATATAATACACGTTTTTTATTTACCGCTTAAATTAAAATCGTTAAGTCTTGATTATAATTAGTATAAACTAATTATGTTACGTTTAATTCGACCGACCCTTTTTTAACTTCTTCCAGGCCCTCCTTCTCGTTTCAACCTATCTATGATGATTCAATCATTACAATCAGTTCATTATTTAATAATAACACTAAGTAATTTAAATTAAAATAGTTAACCGTATACTTGTTTAAGTATACACGGCCGAACCCAGAAATTGAACAACCTCCTTAATTCTTGCTGCTCTCGCGATACTGCTCCCATTTCTTTATTTCCAGATCTGTTCCATCCTCAACGCAATAACCCACATAAACATTAAATCCATGTTATAAAGGGTCAGCTAATGTTTGTTTTCTTCTGTTCTTCGTCCTTCGCTCCAGAATTTTTCCAAAAACCCAGTGTGCCTCTAACCTGTGTAAATCCCCGCACCATGCACGAGACTTTCATCCGATCGCTACACCGACGTCCGACCTTTGGGTCACGATCAGAGCACTCCACCGCATGCACCTACTCTTCCTTGACCACCGCGTAAGCCACGCCATGATTGGCTTCACTAGTCGCTGCCTAACCCATTCGAGTGCCTCACTGCACAATTATAGCCTTCATTAATTTTCCGTTAATTGGATCATATAATATAAAACGCAATATGTAAAATAGTCCATCCAATGTGGATAATCTGGGAACAAGATGCTATAGTCTTTTCCTATCTACGATAATCCATATCAACTTTTAACACATTACTGCCTTTTGGTTGAATTTATGCACTGTAGTGAACATTTTATGGCATTGAGATTATTTTCCATGTCCAATTTTAAACACTTGCTCATATTCATGTGTTAACCCTCATGTTAATGCATTTACTGTTTATTTTGTATATGTGGAAATATCAACTACGATAACAAATTCCTATTATCATATTTAGAAAAACCATACATTTGTCAAAAATATAGGAATTTTGGCATTCGCATTAATAAATTACTAGCTTACCATGAATACCTAAGGATCACTTAATAGGACAAGTCATTAATGCAAAATATCTCATTTTACCTGACTTTTATCATTTCTTCTTTTCAAATTATTTCCAGATTAAATTTTAGTTGCCCCATATCTTATTTTACCATTTTTTTTATTTAATGAACTATTTCCTTCCGTAGTGATGGTTATGTTATACGTTACTGTAATGTATCATGAATTTGCCAAGTGTAACAAAAAGCACTTTCTAGCCTTCCTTGTCTTCTACTTTTCTGCTAACTTTTTTTGTTCATTTTAAAGTATTCTGGTTGTGCCTGTTGTATAAAATAAAACTAATGCAGTCCAAGTCAGTTGCAGCTGACACGAAATAATCTTAGAAATGATTTTAATTTGTTGAAATAATCTTATATGCAAGTCAGTTGCAGCTATTACTTCTTGTCAGGTATGTATACCTTACATTTATTTGCATCTCTCATTTTATTTAGTGCATATGGTAAACGCTGGAAACTACTCGGTTGACCCATTAGATACAACTTGTTTGCTTAGTGAATGTTCTTTCGTAGTTGCATATTGGTCATTCTTTCTACTTCTAGTGCCCTTTCAAGCTTAGCTGCTCGAGCACCCCATTCACTTAGTATGGCTCTCAGTCTTTCATTTTCCTCAACATATTGATTCTTAGTTACTCAGATTCCTTGAATTTCAACCCTATCAGCAATCAACTTCCAAGCAAGCTAAAATTCGGACTGCACTTGATGCATCTTGGCAGATGGAGCTTGCAACTTCTGATCCCGAGCAGCTGCTGTGTTCCAGAAAGATTATTTTTTTAAGGGGATCCCGGTATATTCTTGATTCCAATTAATATCAACTCTTAACCTATTTTTCATTAGCATATGCTAAGCTTCTAAGTTCTTATAAAATAGTTCTCGACTGGGAGGGAAATCATGCTTTTTTCACACATTTGTTATTATCATATAATTTAGTCATGACATTCTTTCTTAGTAGTGTTGATTATTACTACTGCTTGTAAAATTTTATTTCATGCCTTTCTTTAGTTATTGTAAATGATCTCACAAAGTTACTATTGTATCATGACATGTGAAGTTTATGCTTATTTGTATTTTTTTTGTAGGTTCGAAAAGTTTATTGGTGTGCGATTCCTTTTCAATAATTTTTTATTTGAATCGAGATTTGAGGATTTCAAAGGAGTTAGGCATTTATTCGAAATGGTTTTATGTTGGCACTTTGTGTTGTCTACTGAGTACATGAAATCAGTTGCACGATCAACTAGGGCAATGTCTTGGCAATAGGTGGAAGGAGGTAAGTGGGTGATATAATTTATTGTTTTGAGTAATAAACTATTCTCCGCACTTGCAATTTTCAAGGAGGAGTAATGGTTACATGTATGCTTTTGAACTTTGATGCTTACTATTTGATTTCTCCTCCATGCGATCATTTACTAAAAATTTATCGTCGTGTAGGCCAACTTTAATGCTCTAGCCGGCCCATACAACACCGTTTATTTATGTAACATCAGCATCAGTCTTATTTCGTTTTTCCATTTAGTTAGACTGTGAGTGCGAAGGATAACTCTTTCATACAAATAATAAGCAAACAAAAAAAAACCATTTAGTCTCCTTAATCTTCTTATCGTATCGCTCTTTCATATAAAAAATAAGCAAAAAAAACCATTTGGTCTCCTTCATCTTCTTATCTATACTCATATTCAAACCAAAAAAAACATTTCGTCTGCTTCATCTTCTTATCTATACTCATATTCAAATGCATCTTTTTTTGTATCATTGACATATGCAGTGAAAAAATAGAACTGCACACAAAAAAAGAAGGACATAAGACATTTATTTTAGCAAATAATGTAGGAATTTTTAGCTATTGAACATGAATGTTTAGCGACATAATGTCCACAGCTGTAAATAATGTAGGAATTTTTTTGTTAGGTTTCAAAGAACTATTAAGTTGTTTGTTTCTAGTAAAGGTCATATATTTAAAGATTTCTAATACGAGTCTCTCGGAGTATTAATTTCCATGTAGTATATATAATAGCTTACTAAAAAACTTCTAATTATAACCATGTTTTAATAATCACTCTTCTCCCTTTTGGCAAGCTCTTCACTAGTATATACCGAAATCAGAATACTACATTGGGATTTACAACTAGAACATTTAGGTGCATTTGTTCTTTAATAGTCCTAATCATGTAGATGAAGCTTGTCTCTATTTTATATATTGCCTGCATCTAATTGTTTACATGGGGAGTTTGGAAGCTGATTGTTTACAAATTAGCTGGTGATCAAATTTGCTTCTGAATGTACTAATAATATTGATTTATTTATTTTGCTTTATAGGTAGATAGGCAATGATGATGGAAACATTGTTGCAATTAGTTATGGAATGAAGTTAGTCTTGCTGCTAAGATTATATTTTGGTTTGTAATAATGTATATACTCAATTTTAGGTTGCTACCACTTATGTATTGCGTATGTTAGATGTAAGAATATTGCATATTTTGATTATATAATTTTATTTGTTGGTTATGAATTATGTGATCAAACATAAAATGGGTTATTAATATGATGCGTTGACTATGAAATGTGGTATCAATATAATATACAGATTTTAAATAGTCATAAAAAAATTGAGATTGATTTTGGACTTTTTACGGGGTTTTTAACATGCTATTGAACTTTTTCATAGTGATTATTCAACGGTGTTTTTAAAATGCTGCAAATAATTATAATAAAAAATTAACATACGAACACTTGCAACAACTCATAAATGCTATAAATAGGTATCACAATAAAAAATAAACGCTATAACTTCTTTTCACGGCATCTAAAAGATGCGGAAAGAATTCTAACAAATCTGCTTAAAACACCATGAAATGTATCAACAACACAAAAGAAATGCCATCGAATAATACTTTTCACAGCGTTTTATTACCGACATAGTATGTTTCGGAATTTTTGCATGTTGATACACAACATCTATAAAAACGCTGTTGATACCTTTCATGGCATTTTTCAAATGTTGTAGAAAGTCATATTTGTTGTAGTGATATCGAGGTCAAACTCAACCGCCTCAGAATAATGCAACCAATCACCACCGTCGAAAACGTGCAGCTCGACGAGAGGAAGAATATTGGAGAAGGAGGTTTCCGATTTAAGTTAGTGGATCGAAAGGAAATCAAAAGGGAAGCTCGTAAAATGTTGTTCGTTCATTGCTGAAAGTGGAGGCAGAAAAATAGAATTGACCACGCAGGCATCATATGATTGAATTTTTAGGGTTAGCCCCTTTATATAGGAACCATTTTAATAAAATAATAATATACAAAACTTCAACTCGAAGTAACACGTAGAAACACCCACAGATGACTTCCGAACAAGATGAAAATTGACATCTTAGCGTAAAACGATATTCCATACACGATGGAAAAGGTTTTGTTTAATTCCGAGATCGTCTGTGAAAATTCCTTTATAACTCATATATATGAATCGAGGCGTATTTAAATTGCGTACAATCACAAAATAAATCCAATTGACATGAAAATTAAATTACTACAAAAATAAATCATTACGAATTTGATAAAACTAATTTCACAGAAAACGGAGTCCGTTAGATAATCAGTTATTCTAAATTTTCAATTTAAATTGACAAAACAATTAAATAAAAATAGAGAAATTTTTGGCTACCATTGTCACATACGACATCGGTTTGCCACGAAATTTTATATCATACAATAATTTAACGTTACGGTTCCAATGAAACCAGATTCATCGAAAACAGAGGCTATTTGCAAAATGGTCCTTCTTAAGGCTTATATAATATCGATAAAATATTAATTAAATTCCAAAATAATTCAAATAAAAATAAAAATAAATTATTATTGTCGTAAATATCCAAATTGAAATATCATATATCTCCAATTATAAAGCAATATGGATTGTACAACTCGATATTAACATTCCAAGTCAAATGATATCCAAATTATTTAAAAAAGCTTATTAAATTATTAAATAAATGTTATTATGTTTATTTACGATTTCGATAGTGACTATTTTAATATTTGATTTGGATATAACTAACAATCTATAACATGAAATCTCATTTTTTTTCTTTCATATGAAAATTATAATCAACTAATTAAAATGTTTCTTGTTTCACAAAAATCAGACTTATATCGGAGTTTGTATATTCAATTAAAGTTCAAAACTCGATACTATGAACTACCGCACCGTTTCGAGCTAGTTATAAATTATATATGTAAATATAACATTCAAACTTCGTTCTAATAAACGAATTCAAAATTTAAAATCCATTAATAATTACAAAAAATATTTAAAATAATTTAAATATCTGACTATAAAAAATACGGGACATTACACCTTTTGCCTGCAACATTTGTAAATAATATTGATTAGTTCGATCATTCAATTATTTCAATGAGCTAATTACTTTTTCCACTGTTGATAATAGGAACATAATATCATTGGAGATCCAGTTGATGAACCATCCATTAAACCACATGATAAACGTAGGAAAAGGGTTGCTTGATTTCACTTCATATAGCATCAATTGCAGTCCACAATTGTCCTCTTTTCTTCTCAGAATCTCATCTTTCTTTCTTTCTTCTCTTCTTACCTTTTTATTTATTTGGACCAGTACTATTTTTTACTTTGCTCTTTTTTCCAATTACCATCCTGACATATATTTGTATATGCTTGTACGTTTTCAAGTACGTGTTTCTCCATATTTTATGTTGTAAGTTTTTTGTCATAACTACTACTTTTTATTTCATTTATTGGCCCATGATATAGTTTTAGTTCATCAACCCCTGGTTTGATGCTAATTTAACCATCTCTAATCATTTCTTTGTGTGTATCTTATTATCCACTTAAAGTGCATCATCATCCATCACCCTATTTGTAGCAATATCTTATTTCATTGCATATTGTAGTAGCTTAGATTTGTAACCCACATACCAAGCCAAAAATGTATAAAAGCCTTATACTCTATTTTTTGGTACAGTGGGCACACATACTACTCACAGTACACTGGCTATGCAAAAAAAAAAAAAAATTATAAACTTTTTCATCCTGAGTATTTACACTTGCAAACAAATTCTGTCCTCAGCGTGATAACCGTACCTGATCTAATACATTTTACGTTTGTCCATATTGCTCTTTTTTTTTCCACTTCACGTTGACATTGTTTCATACCATATTATCTAAGAACATCCTCTGTTACGGGCCAGTATGCGAAGCACATGCCTCATACTAGTTAGTATGTTAATGTGTGAATTTTTAGAGTGAGTAATATATATAATTTTTTGTGTTCATGATCTTTAATCTAATGATATTTTAATTGAAAATGGCTGCATTCAGTGTTTTGATTGGAATTTAATCGACGATAATGAAATGGAATCGGTGCCTTACAACAAACATGAATTACTTGAATGCTAAAATAATTCATACTACATGGAGCTTCATACAGTTAACCAAATATTAAAATATGTTCAACTTAATTTGTGGAGAGATTGAAGTTATCATGACTTAAGTTTCTCACCACTTACCCTATTGAAAATTATCTATGACCATATAAATTAAATTTTATTTTGTAGCAACATAGATTTATCTTAACAAAGATAAGGTTTCAACGGAGCTAGCCATGGACTTGACAGACTGGGCCAAAAGGCTAGTTTTAAGTTGGCTCAGAAATAACTTTTTACAACAAAATATGTTTATACTATTGCTATATATAGTTTGGCTATTTGGTGTAAAAATCAATGCAGACTGGGTTAAATAAATACAGGTCTAAAGCAACAAATTTACTACTTGCACCAAAATTCGTTACTATTTTTATTTTGTGTACTAGAATTGCAAAAGTAAAAAAAAACTCATCAATTCAACTCTAAAAACAAGTACTTTTACTTTTAAAGTGAACATATTTTGTTTGTTATTACACTACAAGAAAACATGCAATTTCCTATGGTCCAAAGCCGTTGGCGGCCGTCGGAACCAGTCACAAGCCGTCAAAAAAAGTCATCGCTTTCAAGGCTGTCGAAAATTAAAATTTCCGGCGGCTTTCGACAGAGCCCGTCGTTTAACTTTCCGACGGCTTAGGACAGTTTGCATCGAGTTCCAACGGATTTCGTCGGCTGTCGGAAGACGTTACACATAACTCTTAAGAAACCGTTATTAGCCGTTGGAAACCGTTACAAAGTCATTTCCCTAAAAGCCAACGCTAAGCGTCGGAAAACCTATAAAAAAAATTATAATTCAGCTGGTATTTATCCTTCAAGCTACATTTCTCTCGCAAACCGCTATCACAGTTATCATATATAATCCTAACATACCATATACCAAACAAATATCAAAGTAAAACCAATTCTAACAAAAAATCAACAAAAACATTATCAACAAGTTTTTTTAATGCATTGCTTATCGATTAAATATTGTTGATATTTAACTAAGATTAGTACGCTTACGTTCGCATAAGCCTATGAGTCGTGGGTCTACGTATCCACCTAAGTCTCTATTTACTTGGGTCTGATATAAACAAAACAAAATTGTTTACACCTATAATAAAATTTGTATAGTATGTCAGATATTATAAAAATTAAAACGAAAACATATATATAAGAAATTACTCACTAGCACAAAGAAGCCCAAATAGCAAACGCCTGAAGAATCTCGCTCCGTGAAGTACCTGTCCCATACAAATCATTTTAAAAGAATACAATGACGTTATATTGAAATTTATTTTACATTTAGCTTACACAAACGATATAAGTTGCTAAATAAATGACTTAAAATAAATTGAAATTGTTTATACCTGTATTAGCTTGGGTCTCATAACAAGCTTTGGATTTTCTATTCTCATTTGGGTTCATGTGAAGCTCGAGATGTTTGCATAATTCTTCTATATCGTGCCTTGATTTCAAATCAACTTTAATTTTCCCTTTGACATTCAAAACTGTGTTAAAGACATTGTCAAAGACATCTTTTCATTATGCATAACATCAATATTATGACGAAGTAAAAGATCTTTCCTGTAAGATAACTCCTAAAAAATATATTGTTTGCACCAATTGTAAACAATCGATTTGCCTTTAATTTCAAGTTGAGCTCCAGTTTCATGTATGTTCGGATAATCTCTAACCTATTCATATATTTCTTCGCTTGTATATATCATTATTGGTTGTCTGTTCTATTAGATAACTTTTTCCTTGTCTCCTCTGAAAGGAAGATTTACATGCAGAAAACATCAATAACAGTCAAAACACGAAATTTTCTTACCATGCGGTAAAGAAAACGCTCATGTTTCTTCCCTGCAATATGGACATGTTAGACAACCAGCAGTACTCTATCCTGAAAGCATTGCATAGGCAGGAAAATCACTTATAGTCCATAATAAAGAAGCAAACATACGAAAAATTTTCTTCTTTGAAACATCGATCGTATGTTTCTACTCTTTCGTTCCACGATGTTTTTAATTCATCAACCAGTGGTTGTAAATAAACATCGGTTCCTTGTGTCGGGTCGTCGGGACCAGGAAAAACAACAATTAGAAACATGTATTGCTTTTTCATACACATCCAAGGAGGTAAATTATAAGGTGTGATGAAATGGGCCATGATGAATATTTAGAACCAAATTGAGAAAATGATAAAAACCAATCTATACTTAATCCTAGTCCCATATTACGACTCTCCGCTGCAAAATTGAGATATGTTTTATCAAAATGCTTTCATGCTTCCCCATCGGCTGGATGAGTCAACATACCTTCTTTCTCTGATCTCTCCTTATACCATCTCATATGAGTTGCATTTACCGAAGATGCATATAATCTTTGAAGCCTTGAAGTGGTGGATAAGTAATGCATACGCTTATACAAAACTTCCTTTCCCTTCTTCTTTCTTGATTTATATCTTTCATGATTACACTTTCTATAATTCTAAGGTTTAAGTCATCTTTCCAAAATAACATGCTTCCTTTTGCACATGTATCTATTTTCTGATATGGTAAACCAAATGTCGACATAAGTTTCTTAACTTCGTAGTGATTTTCACATATCAAATTATCGGGCGACATGTGCCTTTTTGCAGCTTATAAAATAACGTAAACCCAGCTTCAGTAATGTTTATATTTTGACTTCATCGCAATGTATCCTGCGATTACCAACAGCTGAGTTCCGCTTTGACAACCATCCCAAATAGGTTTTTTAGCAGCATCTAGTAAATCATACATTATTTTGGTTTCAATATTCGGTTCTTTAGCATTTCCGTCATCGTCGTCAACTGCAACCATAGGGAACATTGACCATGCAACATCTTCAACCATATTCTCGATACGGGGAATACTAACATTTTCGTTGACAACACTTTCTACCTTAGGCTCTACAGAAGTATTTGGCGCTACAACTTCTCCATGACGATCCCAAAAATAATACTCAGGTATGAATCTGTTTTTGCACAAACGAACTTTCACAACATCGGGTAATAAGTACGTCAAATGCTTACACTTGCTACAAGGACAACGAATTTCCGGATCGCATCTATTGTTACTTAAAGCGAATTCAATAAGGACATTTATACCATTATAAAAAACTTCTTTTATGGAACCTCTCAATCCTCTTCTTTGGTACATCCAACTTCTCCGATAAACAAAATAATTAATCATTTTTCCTATTTAAGAAATTTAGTCCCAAGTTGAAAATTTGATATTTATTTTCAAGATACAAATTCGAAGACATTTTTTTATGGTCATACAACGCATGTATGTAATGGTTGAAAGCATATAAAAATGTCAAAAAGTAAATAAAAAAACAAATATGACATATTTTTTTAATGTTACCTTTTTACAAAGCCAGATATCCTACTTTGCATTACAAACAGTGGCGGAGCCAGGGTTCGAGGCTAGAGGGGGCCAAAAATACACAAACATTTATAATAAAATAATAGTTTATAACATACTAGACTTCATAATATAACTTACAGTTTTAATGTAACATTCTCCTATTCTTCATATCTTGGAATCTTTGCATAATTGCTTTTTTTACACGGAATCTGTGTCATTGGCAATGTCAACATACTAGCCAAAATATAAAAGACCTTCCTATAAAAACAATTTATACAGACCGTGGTTTGATTCAGGTTAACCGTTATAGTACTACACCTCTGCCATTTTTACAAGAGATGATAATATAAAACACAAATACACCCATCACATCAAACTACACACTATAAATTCTATTATAAATCATTAGTCATCAGCGCTGAAATCTGGTTCAGGCGGTTTCTGCAACTTTACCAAACCCTTGGTATCTTTGGACTGTGAACTCCTTTATTTGCTTCATTGCATTAATCTTTGCATAATTTTAAAGGTGGCAACAAAAGTTTGATAAAAAACTCTATAAAAATAAAATGTAAAAAAACTAGTGGGGTCCAGTGACCCCACAAGACCCCTCTAAATCCGCAACTGATTACAAACACAGTAAACATTTACATTTTGTATATTACTTCGTCTCAAATGATTCAACAAAATTTCGGCTGCATTTACCTTTCGTTTCCTGCATTGTACACAAATGCATGTACGCATGAAACAAAGAGAAAAGCTAAACCGAAATTTTGTTAATTGTTTGAAACGAGTATACAAAATGTAAACGCTTATTGCGTTTATAACTTATCCAATACAAGAACAAATCTAACAAATATTGTACCAGATGAATATAAATGGTCGTTTTTTAGTTTGACAAAAAAAACAATTTATATAACGATCACGTACCACACTCGTCGGACGGGGCAAAAAGCACTTTATGGGATATAGCCAATTAGATGTGCACAATGTGCTATTCCTAGTTCTTACATTCAATTTTTCCTATACCAACTAACACAATACAAGAATCGCGTAAATTCTACAATGGAAAAAACCAAACTTAATGGGAACATATTCACAAATAACCAAACATTGCACATAAAATTTCCAATTTGACTATGTCACATGAAATATGCATATAATAGGATGATATTACACACTACTATGTTATTGAAACCAATTACAATCAATAAAAAACCATAATTTTCAATTTAGGACATACATTGGTTTAGGTAAAAAAATATTTTTAAGTAAATAAAGAGATTATACCTCAAATTGCTTGCCCAAGATGTTGGAGATGAGGCCGGGGACGATTCTACGGGAAGAAATCGACGTTCGGGGGTGAAAAAAAAATCAAATTTGGGTTGCTAAGGTTAAGAATTTTCTTGTTGGAATTTTTTGATCGAATGGGGAAAATGAGGAAAAAAGGGACGGGTTGATGGTTATCTCGATTACAATCGACTGTTATCGAAGGTCGTCAATGGTTCGTCGAAAGCCGTCGGAATGTAGCCTTCGGAAACTGTCCCCCCTACTGTCGAAAATAGCAATGTTTCTTATAGTGTTAAGCATAGCGATTTTGATTTAATAGAGAGAATTATTTTAAAATAGTAGTACTTTGAATTTGTTTGGGTAGAAACCCATGTATTTGTGAGAGCCCATATTGTAACGAGTTGTGCTTTGGGCTGTAACATTTTTTTTTATATTTCAATAGAAAATTATACATAAGATCTTATTTATTTACATTCAATCTATGTATGTGTTATTTTTTCCTCGTCGCAATTTTATGAGTAAGCAATTATATAGATAAGTGGCACAAATATGGTTCCAAAATATATTTTCTCTTACATTCAGAGGGCTAACCCTTAAAGTTAGTAAAAATAATAATGATATACACGTTAACAACATTAGCAGTGACATTTCTTCCCTTAGATACACATTCTACAATTTCTAGTTCATTGGAATCATGGACACTTCTAATTATAATGCTATACTATGAATGCAGACTGGATTGGTATCAACAACAACTAGTTTCAGGGGGGGACTTGGTGGTGCTCTGATGTAAAATCATTATGTCTCAGTGATCAACTGCTCTAGCGCCCAGTTGGAAGATGTTCAATTAATGTTAGGGTAGGAAAGGAGCAGGTCTTGCAGTGAGGATTGTATTTAATATTTTCTTTAACTTATATTGACTTACAATGTTTGATCGTTTCTTGATTTTAGTAGCCTTTGTTATATCTTGTAGTGGATTGATAAGAGGGAAAACACCATTAAGATTGGTCTGCATGAGGCCTAATTTGATTAATGTTGCTAAAGTTTTGATGCGCTGGATGCTAATGTCAGGTCATTGGTAATTATGCTTTAACTGCTTCTTTCATTGTTAGTTATTGATAGATCTTTGATTCGTGTGTTGTTCTTGTTTAATTAGACATGTTTATGTTTAGCTTAAGTTGATTAACTTATAGTTAAGAGATGTGAGATTGTGATTCTCTTATCAAGAATATTGTCTACACTTAGCTCCTGCAATTTGTTGGCCAAATATTTATGTTCGATTTTGTTGAAATCTCTGATTTTTCTGTTGTGTTTGGAAAATTTACTGCTAAAAGGATAATAAAACTTGTCTTTGCTATTCTTTTGTTAAATGGTTTTGAATCTCTGTCAGAATTAGATGATGCGTTTAAGTTTGATCGTTTTCCTTTAAATCTGGCTTCTCTCGAATGTAGGAGGAAGCAAGAGCAGTAGGGAGTTTAAGGAATGAAAGATTGGCGAATCTGTTAGGATGCTGCTGCGAAGGAAATGATAGGCTTCATGTTCCTAATTCATGCCTCATGAAACATTGGCCAAAGATCTCTTTCATTATAAGTTGATTTGATCTTCTTTTAGTCATACTTGTATAATTTGCAAAGTATATGACACTAGCAGTATTAGGGTAATTTGTAATTCCATGATTGGGGTAATTTGAAAGTTTGGCGGCAGTATTTTCAAATGCCAATTCACATTCTAGCAAAAAAACTAATTTAATTTTGCTTTGTCCTTTGTTCCTGCCAAGGTGCCAAATATGCTCTTGCTATAATAAGTTTCAAAATTCCTCAAGCATTTTGATATAAGATGTGATGTATTGCAAATCATTTGTTTTTGAGAAAAGAATATATAACAGAAAAGTATAATCAAAAGACATTTAGAAAGTACAATCAGTGCACTAATTGCAGAAAACTATATGCATGCTTTAATCCTGTAACAACCCGGATTTTCAGAACCAATTAATTTTTTTTATTTTAGCTATTTTAATGGATTTTGGATATTTAAAACGGTTTATTTTAAATAATAACGACTAAAAATTTATTTAAATCGAAGTTAGAATGTATAAATTTATTTTTATTATAAAACAAGCTTGAAATGGTGCGGTAGTTTGAAAGTTCGATTTTAAATTTCAAATGAATGTATAGGATTCAAAATAAATCAGTTTTCAGTAAAATAAGAAATATTTGAATCTGTTTAGCTATATCTTTCTAACAAATGTGAAAAATCTATATTTCATAATATAAATTGAAAGTTATTCCCAATTTAAAATTTAGAATAGTCGCTATGGAATTTATATATTTTATATAATATATAGCCCTTAAAATAGCCATTTTGTAAATGACCTCCGTTTTCGACGAAACCACTTTTGTTGGATCTGGAATGTCAAATTATTGCTATATTCCAATTTTCAAAAATTTTGGAATTGATTTGTGAGTGTGGTGAATTTAAACACGTTTGGTAATTTCAATTTGAATTTAATCGACTGGAAAATGACCGTTTTTCAAATGGTCTCCAAATTCAACGAAATTAGTTTTGTGAGGACTGTATCATCAAAACATAGCTAGATTTATTATTCTGGAATTTTTGGACTCAGTATGTGGTCCCGGTAGATTAAAATGTACGTTGAAATCAATTTTGAACGTTATATTAATTTATATTTTGATGAAAACTGATTGTAACAGTCGAATTGGCTTACCGAACATATCCCATTGTGTACGAAAAGGGGATATTTGGCTGGGGACGACAGTTGTTAGGTTCGATTTGGAGTTCAAATGAGAAAGTACCTTTTTGAAAATAAATTAAATTAAATATATATATTATTATATATGGTCAACCCTCTTCTTTTTCTCTCTCTCATTTAAAATTAAAAGAAAAAAAACCGTAATCCCGTTGCCCCCCTTCAGCCAACCCCCCACGTCGCGCCCCACTGCCGTCGTGCCCGCCGCCACCCCCCCCTCCGACGATCCCTCCTCCTCTACCCCTCCTCTGCTCCTCCTCTCCCATATTCGAAACCCTAGGCCGCCATCCACCCCAAACCGCCGCTCCAGCGTCACCGCCGACCATAATCTCCACCCCTCGACCACCTTTGACCCTGCGTCGCCCCCCTCAGCCTCCATCTCCAACCTGTGGGCCCCCTCCACATAAAAATCTATTTTATTTTCAATGTTTGCAAATAACACCCTGAGCTTCCACAACCCATAACTCCCAAACCAAGAGCTTTTGGCCAAAACTCCAGTGCCAAAGTCGAAAAGCACGATTTTCTCTTCAATTTGAGTATATAGAAGTCATATTTTGGATTGCGGAGTTGTTCAGAAAACGTGTCCAAAGTCTGCTGTCCAAATACTTTATTTTCGCGATTTCCCGCGAAATGGAGCATTTTCGAGAAAAAGTCCATCAGGCGAAAATTGTCCGGAATGGCGCGCTTAAACTAAAGAAAAGACGACGTGAAGATTGGAGCTCGTTTGCAAATTCTAGAACCACAACAGCAAATCATAGCATCAGAAAATAACGGCGAAGTGGATCCTAATGTGAGAACCCCTTCTCACTCAAATTATTTTACCGTTATTATATCATAGGTTGCAGATGGGGCTTAGTAGCTCCTGACACTATTTATTTGTACAAACCATGGTTGTTTGTTTGGGTTGAATTGTGGTATAATTGGTTGTATTGTGTTGAATGGAATGTATTGTAGTTTTGTGGTTTGGTTGATTATTGTGTATGGCCGAGCCAGTATCAGGAGGGAGGTAATGCTAGACATTACTCTGGTTCTAATATCGCGCCGTTATTATACGAAATTTTCTGAAATAAATATTGTTCATCAAAAATATAATTTTTAAAGTGTATTTGAACTATATAAAATATTCATGTGTCGACGAAAATGTTTCAACAATAAAAATATCATTTTTTATTAAAAGTATGAACTATATAAAATAGTCAAGTGTTGAAATAAATATTTTATTGTTAAAAGTATAATTTTTAACGTATAAATGAACGGCATAACATTCTCCTGAAATGAAAATAAATATTCATTCACAAATCGAACGATTTGTTTATGTACACCCATTTAACTGACATTGATTGGAACGATAAATTTTACACATTGCCCAACTTCACAAATAATATTCAGTATTTGTTGGTTGAAACCCTATAGAGTATTAGGATGATATTTGACGTATACTAATCCCAACTGTTTAGTTGTATATCAATCGATTGGTTGACAAACTGTTGTAAGCGTTAATTATTTATATTTAATGCTCATGCAGTTGTGTAATGCACTCTGGATGATGGATGTTTGGTTATTTTTTTTGGGCATAACAATTGTGTAGAGCGACTCATCACTCTGGATGATTGGTTATTTTGTTGTTATATACGTGTGTTGTATGAAATCTATATAAATAACATTATATGGTAATTGACTGTGTTTGATTCCAATTTCGGAATAACATATATTTTAAAATAATGAATATTTTAAAATAACGAACATTTTAAAATAACGAATATTTTAAAATAATATTCCGTAAAGGATTAAAATGTGAATTTGATGTCCGATTTTGGATGGACACGAAAATATTGAAATGTGTGAAGCCATGTTGATTAGATTTGCACTATTTTAACGTGAACGATATTTATATCGATTTTATTCATTTTTATAATGAATATCGAAAAGGAAATTACTTCAAAATCTGATATTTTGAAAATATTATCATTTAAATATTATAATGATAAGGAGTATTCAATTTTGATTTAAAATTGAAATGAAAGAGGGAATTGTTTTAAAACGAATTTATAAAATATGTTTCGAATGAAATATTATATATATATATATATATTAATGGCTTGAATATAACGCGTCGTGTCGCGACCATTTGCGAATTTCGACCATTGACTTCAAATTGACATTACGGGAATCCGACCGTCGGATTCTCCTAAAACCAGAATCGTTGGGTTCGTATCGGAAAGAGCTTTCCAATGAATATAAGATATTTGAAATCTAATGGTTGGATTTGGAATTATGTCCAAATCAAATTTGGAAAAGGCCGCTTTGGATGTAGTTCGGTGGCCGTTATTGGAAACCAGCTATATGGGCCTTGATAAAATTGTTAAAAATATTAAAAAAATTGTGTAAAATCATAATAAATGATTTGGAAAGAATTTGGATGAAAATTTCCATATTTGAAAAGATAAAAATATATTTTTATCTAAATGAACTAGTTATTAACTAGATTTGAAATCCAATAATTTTTAAATAAATAAATAAATTGGATTTATAAAGGGTTTTAATATAACTAGAAATTGATAAAATTATTAAAAATATTAATAATTTGTGTAAAATCATAATAAATGATTTGGAAAGAATTTGGATTAAAATTTCCATATTTGAAACGATAAAAATATATTTTTATCTAAATGAAGTAGTTATTAACTAGATTTGAAATCCAATAATTTTTAAATAAATAAATAAATTGGATTTATAAAGGGTTTTAATATCAAATTGGATTTTGGGATTGTCATGAATGGTGTCTTCAGTAACACTGTTCTTAAACCCCATGTGAAAAGAATAAATCTTTTAATTAAGATTATTAGAGTTTCCAATTATAGTTAGTAATTGGAATAAAATGGAATGTGGATTGGGTTTATAGTGAACTGTGCTTTTAACGATATTCGTTCTTTAACCCGATTAACAGTGAAATGTGATTTGGAATATATAAATCTTTAATTAAGATTAATGGAATTTTCCAAAGTAAAGTTTTCCAATTTAACAAAATAAATTGTAATGGAATGGAATTCGATTTGGTAATAATCGAAGTGAGCTTCTGTGGAGGAAGACTGTTAATATGTACGCAATTTAAAAGGCTTTGTCGTTATTCCAATTATATTATTAGTCGGATACGAAAATTGATATCGATTATATATTGATCTGTTTTCCGCGAAGATTCCATAGTTAATGGAATATGATTTTGGATTTATCGTGAACTATGTTTTAAATGACATTGGTTCTTTAACCCGGTTAAAGACAGGATTACATGTCTGACATTGTATTTCGAACTGTATTGTTGATCTCTGCTAAATGTATATCTGCTTGGTGGCGGAGAATTTATTCTCTTGCTTAACACCCTTCTCTGAGACGTATAAGCTTAGAGGTTGTATATTGGTAGAAATCAATGGTACGGCGTAGATTGTCGATGTGGCATGTTTGATTTCCCAAAGTTAAATAATCATTTTTGGGAAGATTAAAACTAAGTGGAGTTTTAATGAATCTTTAATTAGATTGAAATGAGAATGTGATAATTTAAATTATCAAATTTGGGAAATGATCGAGAATGGAGTACCACCAGTTTTTACTCCAAGCGATAGTTAAATCTTAAATAAGAGTTGAACGTGAAGTGGTAATTAAATTTACCAATAACACCGTGATGTTAGATATGGAGTATTACCAGTTTTGCCCCATGGGATGAATAGGTAGGGATTGGAATTAATAAATAAATAATTACTTCGGTAAGGCTCAATAATCCCGACTAGTTGATAAACCTTAATTTGGTTTAGAATTAATATCCAAAGGAAGATTAAAGTATAAATTTAAAAGAATTTATATTTGATAAAATTAATGGGAACCTTTCCCAAAGGATATAAATATTTGAATATACTGATTATAAAATACGCGGGTTATTCGGAATGATCGGGTTTATCACATTCTGAATAACTGATATAACGACTAAAAGTCAACGATGAAGATGGTGGTTGAAGGCTGGAGTTCTCCACATCGTTTGGATGATTACTGATCGTTGTATACCTAAGACAAGGTAATAAGTAGCAATCGTCTAGAGTACTTCGAGATCGAACGGATATGCGAGGACCTCTCTCCTGTATTGGACATATGGAACGAGGAATAAGGTGCCTCCGGTTTCGTTCAGACCCAGAACGGACTTGTAAATGGATGTGTGTCTGGCATTGAATTTCGTTTTGTATTGATTGATTTCTATTAAATATATACCTGTTTGGTGGAGGTGAATTTATTCTCTTGCTTAACACCCTTCTCCGAGATGTACTTGCTTAGAGGTTATATATTGATAAACATCAGTTGTATGGCGTGAATTGTCAGTGTGGCATGCTGAGATGCAAATGATCAAGACTTTTGTTAAAAAGAATAGTCTTGTGGTTAATGATCAAAGCACGGCTTTAAATAGCATAGCTTTGTGTATAGCGTTAATTCGCAAGCCTCACACCTCGGTATGAGTCAAAAAACGGGATGAGGATGGCAGGGAGGACACGAATTTCTTTCTAGCTATGGGTGGTGTCATGGCATGGAGCCCAAACATTTATTTATTTTTACCTGTGTGGATGATGGATTACGAGGTGCCTCGGATATTGGTCCCTAGTGGCCAAGTGATAGGTCCTTTAGGACCGTGAAACGTGTGTTCAGGAATATTAATCCACAAAAGTAAGGGTGGACCGGCCCTGCTGCTATCCAGGGCCCACTGCAGGGGATCCTAAGGAATTTTCTAGAGTGTCTCGAAGCCGGTGAGGATGATCCATTGCCTCGACTCATAGATGGAATCCAATTTCCAATACGTGACATTTCGGTTTTAATTGCATAACTAGTATGGCGACATAGTAGGATGAGGTACTATGTCGTCTATGATTGATACATTTATATTTGAAGTGATTTTGACACTATACACTTATAGTAATATCAAAATGATTTGTTTTAAAACGTACCAAGCATATTTAGCTATTATAATGTAAAACTCTATCCTCCGGCTTGCATTGCATTGTGTGATGGGACCTAAGTCTTATAATAGCTTCATTTTTCGAAAAGCATTGCACTGTTTATAAATTGTTTTATGCCCTGGTATTCTTGGGAGAAACCCGTTCCGTGTTATACGGCGTGGTCCCATGATTTACTCTATTTTAAAGTAAAGTTTTAAATAATTGTTTTAGTCCTAACACCGGTCCCATGACTGACCTGGAGTTTATTATTTTTAACCTAAACTCTGGATGCCCCTATTTTCCACACGAGGAGCTAGTAGTTTTGGTTTTGCAGATTCCTATTTCATAGGATCCCGGATTTACAGCTGGAGCTTTATTCAGAAAGCTTTGTATCCGTATATTTCTTTCGGCTGTGTTATGTATTATTATTTTTCCGCTGCTATGTAATGTATTTTAATATCTGATATTTTTCTGATGTATATTGTCTATTCATACTCTATTATGTTATTGTACTTTGATGTAAATTGTTGTAATAAGCAATGAAATGTTCTATGTTTGTGTTCTGATTTGTTGTGTTCTCAACTCCATCCGGACTTTCCCAAAAGGGAGAGTTTGGGTCGTTTCATACGTGGTATCAGAGCTTTGGTTTACAGAGCTCGAGAACAAGACACATTAGAACCAGAGGAAAGAATTCATCAGAGATTGGATTAGTAGTATCCAATGAGAATGACTCGTTAGAGATGGGATCAATAGTATCCTAGAATGAGTTTCAAAGAGTGTTATTTTTAAAATAAAAAAAATGAAAATGAGTTTTGTTTTGAAAATTTAGACCTTATTATACGTATTAAATATTTTATTTTAAATTGATTTGGATTATCGGGTATATGAAGATTTTACATATACGCCAAGCTAACGTGTATACGAAGTCTTAAATATATTTGGTAGATATAGAACCACATTCTAGTCGCCCAGGGATAATTCTAGTGATGCGGCCACATCATCAGTATTTATGCTCGAGTTTCGAAAGTGAGATATCTATATATTTCCAATTGGATGGCATGAGAACCGAAATTAGATAGGGTTTATTGTTGTGATTTGGCACTAAAAATATGATTTTGACTATATATAAAAGTTATATGTTTGAAAAGCTAATCAACTAATTGATTGCTGGTTGTGTTGTATGATTATTATTTCAGCTAATTAAAATATTGAAATGATAATTAATAAAACCAACATGTAAATGAAAGGTAAATTTAGCCAAATTGAATCAAATATTGAACTGAATTGAAAATTGATTGGAATTGCATATATGTACATGTATATAAATGAATAGGTCATAGCATGGAAGTTAAGAAGAGGAATGAAATTGTATGCCCGACAAATAGGTACATGTTTACTATATTCATTGGGTTTGATAATTTTATGAGCCGATTGGCTTTTTCTTTTTCTTTTAGATTGATGAGGGCCCTATGAGGCGAGTTGCAGTTTTAAAGGTCTCCCCGTACACTACACTAGAAAATGCCTTTAGTAGCGTTGTAAAAATGCTACAATAACTTGTAGTAGCCTTTCGATAAACGCTGTTATACGACATGTAACTAAAAGTCTACAAGTTTTCGTTGTGTTTTAGTAAACGCAACCGAAAATGTAAATATTGTAGCATTTCTGAAACCCTACAAAAAGTTTTTTGGCAGCATTGTAAAAATGCTACTAAAGTGATACTTGCATCATTTTTCATTTTTTTTGTAGCGGTTTTTCAGTCCTACTATATGTTTTTTGTAGCGGTTTTCCAGTCCTACTATATGTATTTTGTTGCGTTTCATTTCAGCTGCAATATCTTTTGTCAATTACATTTGTAGCACTTTTTCAACAATACTATCATTTGATGATCACAATAATAGCCATATTATAACAAATAATCAATCACATAATTATCATTTTCAAACTAACATAATGATCACAATAATTAAAAGAACATCATTAATAATATAAGCAAGTATAATATCCATAACCATTCCAATATAGTAATTCGACAAAATAAGCAATTCCACGTACCACAACCATTTTCAAACAAATGCCCACAACTAGTACGAACAAAATATTATAATACAAAAAAGTTAAAGTCTTTTCCATGGCTTAATTACGAACAGTTCTTTGATGCGGCTATTCTTCACTTCGGAAATGCTAATTACCTATACATGAGTATAACGGTAAATAGTTAGAATTATCTTATGTTGTTAAACAAACTGAATGTAACGACCCGAAAATCCATACTACCTGAGCTAACTAATATGTTGAACTCCAACCATATTGTTTAACTTCGAAAATCTTTTGAAAGAAAGAGATAATAGTAAGACTAGCCCACACATAAGCAAGGATGGTTTTTACCTTACTATAACCCAAATATTTTTGATATCAAAATCCAGTGATATTATAATAATGTCTAATCAAATAAATAACCAAATAGTATAACGCTTGCATCTCACGCTCTACATATATAGTATAAAATCAAAAACAGCAGGGCGCTTATTGGAGATTGGATTCTAACTACGACAAGGTATGGGACCACCTTCCGATAGTGTATATCTAGGGGAGAATACACTGGGTTCAACAAGAACGTCTTGCAACCCGGCCCACACATGGCCGACCACTCATTTCGCTTAAGCGTATCGAATGTATATCAGCAACGGTTGGGCTCAAACAACCGTTTCCTGAAAAGGGACAGCATTGAAACAGATTAAAGAAGTAAAAGGAATTTCTCTAGATAGGTGATTATACACCCTAATGGGAGCGACCCACATAGCCATGCACTTTGAATGTCACATCGTCAAACCCATCAAATCACTAGTTGATCTTCCCAAAAATATCACGGGTATAAAAGCTAAGAGAAACGAATTTCTCCGCCACCAAACGTAATACCTTGAAAAGATCGTCTTATGTGACTGTTAGGAGTACTCTATCAGACATTCATCCATACAAGCTGTCCTGGGACTGGACAATCATAACAGCTCTTGAATTTCACTCCGTCTTTGATAGCCGGAGTGGTTTTCGGATAATAAACCCAACCGGTCTCTCTGTATTGACAACGATGGTAAAAATCTTTGATAGCCGGTGTTTTAACTATCAAAGGAAAAATAAACATCCATCAAACAATTTCACAATCACTAGCCCTTTCTAATATCTCATTTTCTTAGCGAATTCTATATATATTGTTATATCGATTTCTATTATCAAAATTTCTTAAAAATATTCTATCTCCTTAAATTTTTGGAAAATTTCGCCAGCACCTCCCCTATACCGGTCAATCGTTCAAACCCCAACTTGCCTCTCTAGGCCCTTTCCATTCAAAAAGAAAATCAAAAGCCAAGTGGCTTGCCTATTCGGTGCATAAAACCTCATATGGAAATTGAAACATGTACCTTTTTGTCGGGCATTTACATTAAAATCTTCATTTTCTTCATACTCCTCCTTTCATACCTATTTACATATATTCGTCCATTTACAACTCATTTTAATCAATCCATTCATTTTCACGAAAATCCGTTAACCACTTCTTTAATTAGTCTTTTTCCTAATGCACTTCCGATTTGAACATATCACAATCGAATCTAATTTAATTCGCTTATGCATAAGTCGCATTCTATTTATAACTCGAGTTTTATATTCAATCTCAAAATTGAATTCATAAATCTTATTCAATTTATAAGGTCAACTTCATTCACAAAACTCCGTCAACTAATTACTCCTCTTAATTAGTTGATCTTATTTAATACACTAAAGATCTAGTTTTTATTCCAAAAATCGATTCACTTACCTACTTGAGTTCAAATCTATTTTACAACTTAAATCTGGATTTCCCCTTTGAAATTCGAATTTTTATTCACTGAAAATCCCTTTAATTGATTAATTAAATCGTTATGTTTTTATACGATTCTACAGTGACTTTTCTGAAATTTGATTTTTACATAACTCAAAATCTATTAAACGAAATCCATTTTTTTCTCTTCCATTTAAAAACTATCATTTAATCGGTCCTAAAGTTTCTTGTTTCATTGAATTCCGAGTTATACTGAGTTCTATATTCTCGACTGAAGTTCGAATCGTCAATTTACGAACTACCGCGCCGCGGTGAGTTCGTTTATATTAAACTAATATAATATTTTAATACTTCATTTATAAATAAACTTCAACTCCATTCTTGAATGTTTAAATATAATTTAAAACAATTCCCCAAATCTAACTTAACATCTTGATTTTCCAAAAACCATTGATTACTTCATTCCGATTTCATAACTTGGTTATTAATTATTCATTGCTCAACCTCTACATTAAAATTCCAATATCATTGGATATTCGTTATTTTATAAAACTCGATACAATCGAATTCAAATTATAATTTTCATTTAAGGGGAAAAAAATCATTTTTATTCAACACCCTTCACCATTACAAAAAAATATCATCTATTTATAATGGTGAAGTCATTCAAGTTGAGATATTTTATTTACCTCTCAGACCTTGACCGACAACATTCTTATCTTGAGACGGCTAAGAGTTTATAATAAAAACTGACATTTCTTATCACAAAAATCTTCTTCTCTATCTCTTTTAAAAATATGATTTTTAAATGCGATTTCTTATATTTGGAAAAAATCCATTTCCAATTTGTCTACTGAAAATTTCTTCATTACATTTATACACATGGTTTATAAATCACTTCCTTATTTTATAACTTAAATAAACTTCCAATTTAAAACTCCATTTGAAATTAACTTCCAAATTGTACAATGATAATAATTATCATTTATATAGTGACTTCCTTGTTTTATGTTTTAAAACAAGTTATCCATTCCAGATCCATTTAAAAACCAAATTCTACTCTGCGAAAAGTAAATTTTCCTTTTTATTTTACATTCGAATATATTTTAAAATTTAACTTATAAACGTATAAACATAGAATTTATTTCATATTTAATTTAGATTATAGCTTCTAATTTTATAATTCCCATTTAAAACTCGATTACTAATTTGAAATATTTTATTATAATAACTTATATATATGTGTATATATATATAAGCATATAATCTATTTTCATATTCAAATTCCAAATTTCTATCTAATACAGTTCCACTATCTTTTGGGAATAAAATTTTATTTGTACAAATACAATATAGTCTACTTCAAACCATAAATCCATGTGGATTTATTAAATTCCAATTTACATTCTGAATACCAGAAAAAATCTCGTCACTTCCTTTTTTTGAAATGATTTTCAATTAAAAATTCCTTTTTAAATTCACGCCTGAATTTAAATTTATCAACCATCCAATGATAATTTTTCACATCCATTTACTAATGCCATTTATAATTTTCACTTCTTGTTTCAAATATATAAAACAAATTTTCTGTTTTAAATTCCATTTGAAAATCCAATTTTTATTTTTGGAGAATAAATTCTCATTTTAAAAATCATATTTGAATTTCCTTCCTAAATTATCAAATGATAACGTTTTCTTTTCATTTATGAAACCCGTCTATAAATTCAGCTTCTTGTTTTATTACCCAAACAAGTTAATATTTCCCAACTCTTTCGAGATTCCATTTCTATTTCGGAATTAGATTTTCCCATTAAAATCTAAAAAAAATCCATTTTGTATAATATTTTAAATATCAATATTTATGGCCAGTGATATTCAAACACTAAACACACAAGTATCGATTCAATTCAGCATTTCAAACGTACATGTAAACAACAATAAATAAATTTTTGAGGAATCCAGTTGGATTCCTCCAACCTGTTTTCCCTGCATCCACATATATTAGTCAACAATAAATAATAATACCAATCCTGCTTCAAGGCAGGATATCGCGGTATAAAAGGGGATCCTCTTATATACGTGGGGCGATACGGTCATCCGCTAATGATACTGCGGGCATCCGCTAATGGTAATGCGGGAAATATCCAATCACCAATACAATATATATATATATATATATATATTCAACCATCACCTAAATAACTAATATATATGCAACCACAATAATTCAATAATTCATGCATACATCCAAACAACCAACAATTTATTTTTAAAATAAAACTGTGAGTGAGATTTACTCACCTGGTTTTCATTTGCCGAATATTCCGTTTAATCTCATACCGCCCCAGCTTTGAATCTATTCGAATGAAGCTTGAATGAATTTATTTGCACCTATGATTATTAAATTTTATTAATCGATTAAACTTTATTATTTATTTAAATTAACTTACTAAGATAATATACAAATTACTCTAAGTATTTTAAACTTTGTTAAAACATACCTCGCTGTTATCGAAAGCTACTAATTCACGAAGCATATCAACAATTATCAATCCGTTCTTATCGCAATCAATCCCAAAAACTGCCATTCTCCACTTCGGCAATTCATTGAACTCCTAGCTGTCAAATTCCATTCCCTTTTAATGGTCACAACCCACTGTGCCTTGCTCTTGCTGCCATGCGTCACTAACCTCAACACTACGAACTCCTCGCCATTTCATTAACATTCGATGTCTAACCCAGTTCATCACCAATTACAACAGCTGGTTAAGAAGCAGCATCCATTCTTTGCAAAACAATTGTTGTACCTTCCTTCCTTAATACCTAATCCCGCTCTATTCTATAGCCTTTCGCCATACTCCTATTTCCCCAATATCACGCTCCTCAAAACCAAACACCTACCATATCTGTACATACAAACTTCACTGTTTTGCTTCACCGCACCCTCCAAACATCGTCAGACACCCAACCAACCTCTACTACAGTCACCGTGAATAAATGGTGCTCCACCCAGTACATCGCACCCTATGAAATCGCAATACCTCATCTCTCCACGTTCAATTGTTGAATCGCACCATCCCCAAATCTACCCAATAGCAAAGTCGGCCTCTCCCTGAAATCGCAGTGCCTCCCATACCCTAAATCGCATCCACATACAGTTGGCAGATCCTCTACAACTCAAGCCAAACTCACGATGATAACCATCTCCAGTCGAGCGCCTCGGATTTGGTAGTGAGCTACAGAAATTCGCCATTTTGAATTGCGATTTCCATTTGAAATCGCACACCATCACGTGTGCAATCCATCATGTCTTCGAGTTTGAGGAGTCGTATCTCAATTTCAAGTTGGATTTTGATTTTCTCTCTCTCTTTTTTGGATAGGAGGAATCGGTTTTAATTGAAAGAAAAGAGAACGAAGAGGAAAACTAGAAATTGGGTTTCAGCTTTCACAAATGAAAAATCACGAAGGCTACTGTATTTATAAAGGAGTGAACGAGAGGCAGATGGTACAAGGCCATTAAATTACGGTTTCCTTGATACTGAGAAAGTGAGACATTATTTTCTGCTCGAGAACATGATAGGTCTGCGTATAGGAGAAGAGGTCGGCTTTGTTTAATCATCTTAGGTTGGCTGATTAGATTTAAGGATGTATATTTTTTTATTTGATTTTAAATAACAAAAATATTCGCTGTCACTTAACTCGAAATCCAGAACTGCCATTTAACTATAACGACCAACTTCTCCAACGTTATTAACAACTCTGAACTCAACGGAATTAGTTCTGAAATTTAATTCAATTTATGCCGAAGATAACATTTTAAAATTGACGATTCTAAATTAAATCCAATCGATAAAAATATAAATCAAAAATAAATTATTATTATCATGCTAATATAGAATTTATATTTTCAAATTGAATTGTTTGGATTCACTATTATATTCTGAATTTAATTATTGGCGTTTCCGTATTACGATAATTAAATCGTATACCGATTATTTAAATCGATAAATTCCGTATAAGAATTGATTTGTATTTCTAACTCATCATTAAAAATAAATTTAAATATTCAAAATAAATAAACTAAAAATGCAGGACGTTACATTCCTTCCCCCTTGAAAGAATTTCGTCCCCGAAATTACTAAGGTAGAAGGAATGTTATAGACCCATTAACTTTTCAAAACCCCATCTTGTTATAATTCAGTATTTAAGACTTTATAACTCAATCCGATACAACTTTAAGTTTTCATGGGAAAATTTAATTTCAATTTATTTAACTGTTTTCCATCATTTCGATTTATTTAACTTGCTTAAGTTAAACTCCAGAATTCAAATACCCGGATTTCCCTTTAAAACCCCTGTTTGAAATCATATAAACATATATACATATATTTATTTCCATTTCAAATTCAAAATATTTGAATTTTCCAAACAACTTTCTTTCTTAAATAGTTTCCTTTGGAAATCTCACTAAGGTAGCAATCCATCACTTAGAAACTTGTAAATGAACACTAACGATGGTGCGCTTCATCATCAGAATTATTTACTAGTGTCCGAAGTGAATTCAGTGCTTTATCACTTTCAAAAATCTATTTGAAATGATTTAATTTCAAAAACCCTTACAAATCAAAGCTATATTTTTTTAATATACTTTGAGAAAATATTTTCCAAACATCCGGGAATTAAATTCCAATTCTGATTTGAATCCAACTCAATTTCATCTCATTTGTATATATTATTTACATACAAATTCTATATATAATCATTTCAATTTTATAATAGCAACCAATTTATCCATATATAAATAATTATAGAAAATTATTTATCTTTCATATCAAAATATAATTTTGGGTAAAATTTTTCATTTACCCGTTTTAAAACAATATTATGTCGAACTACTCTGTTCAAGTGTTTAGAAATTCTTATCGACGTCGTGGCATCCCACAATTCGACCAGAATTCATAAACAACTCAATAGACAAGCCGACACAAAATAAATAACTTTTTATATCAACTTACAAATATGCTTTCTCATATATACACTCAACTCATTTTAGGGTACTATTGACCCTATCTCTAATGAGTAAACCCCCACCAAAGCCTAGGTGTTCGCTCAACCTAAGCTCTGATACCAACTATAACGACCCGAGAATCCATACTACCTAAACTGACTAATACAACACACATCCAACTCAAATAATACAGAAATACGAGTCATTAGGGTTAAAGAAAATAGAAAAGACAGAAGCAGAATAGAAATAACAACACAGAACCTCATAGCGGAACGAATAAAATATATTATAGAACATAATTTTGAATTCAAAATTTGTATCATACATACATACCATCATCGGAGCACAATACAATATTTGATACAGCAGAAATAACTCTAAAATAACTAGCGGTGAAGCCTCCTGCTTCAAGCTCCTCCAAGTGCATCTGTAAAAACATGAAACACTTGACCTGCCCGTACAAATCTGGGAACCCAAGAGTTTAGGAAAAACAAAACAAAATAAACTCCGGGTCAGTCATGGGACGGGTGTGAGTAAACTCCAACCATATGGTTTAACTTCGAAAATCTTTTGAAAGAAGAAGATAATAGTAAGACCAGCCCACATATAAACACGGACGGTTTTTACCTTACTATAACCCAAATATTTTTGATATCAAAATCCAGTGATATTATAATAATGTCTAATCAAATAAATAACCAAATAGTAGAACGCTTGCATCTCACGCTCTACATATATAGTATAAAATCAAAAACCGCAGGGTGCTTATTGGAGATTGGATTCCAACTATGACAAGGTATGGGACCACCTTCCGATAGTGTATCTCTAGAGGGGAATACACTGAGTTCAACAAGAACGTCTTGCAACCCGGCCCACACATGACCGACCACTCATTTCGCTTGAGTGTATCGAATGTATATCACCAATGGTTGGGCTCAAACCACCGTTTCCCGAAAAGGGATAGCATCGAAATAGATTAAAGAAGTAAAAGGAATTTCTCTAGATAGGTGATTATACACCCTAATGGGAGCGACCCACATAGCTATGCTGCCTGCCGATTTTTGTCATTTCCTGGTTGTGAAGCTTGAGGCTACGTCTATCTTTTAGAACATCTGGCCACCATACACTTTGAATGTCACATCGTCAAACCCGTCAAATCACTAGTTGATCTTCCCAAAAATATCACGGGTATAAAAGCTAAGAGAAACGAATTTCTCCTCCACCAAACGTAATACCTTGAAAAGATCGTCTTATGTGGCCGTTAGGAATACTCTGTCAGATGTTCGTCCATACAAGTTGTCCTGGGACTGGATAATCATAACAGCTCTTGAATTTCACTCTATCTTCGATTATTTTCAGCATAATCTAATTTGCAACACCTATGCCTATACGGAGTGATTTTTGGATAATAAACCCAACCGGTCTCTCCGTATTGACAACGATGGTAAAAACTTTGATAGCCGGTGTTTTAACTATCAAAGGAAAAATAAACATCCATCAAACAATTTCACAATCACTAGCCCTTTCTAATATCTCATTTTCTTAGTGAATTCTATGTATATTGTTATATCGATTTCTATTATCAAAATTTCTTGAAAATATTCTAACTCTTTAAATTTTAGGAAAATTTCGCCAGCACCTCCCCTATATCGGTCAATCGTTCAAACCCCAACTCGCTTCTCTAGGTCCTTTCCATTTAAAAGAAAATCAAAATCCAAGTGGCTTGCCGATTCGGCGCATAAAACCTCATATGGAAATTGAAACATGTACCTTTTTGTCAGGCATTTAAATTAAAATCTTCATTCTCTTCATACTCCTTTCATACCTATTTACATATATTCATCCATTTCTAACTCATTTTAATCAATTCATACATTTTCACGAAAATCCGTTAACCACTTCTTTAATTAGTCTTTTTCCTAATGCACTTCCGATTTGAACAAATCACAATCGAATCTAATTTAATTCGCTTATGCATAAGTCGCATTCTATTTATAACTCGAGTTTATATTCGATCTCAAAATTGAATTCATAAATTTTATTCACTTTACAAGGTCAACTTCATTTACAAAACTCCGTCAACTAATTACTCCTCTTAATTAGTTGATCTTATTCAATAAATTAAAGATCTAGTTTTTATTCCAAAAATCGATTCACTTACCCACTTGAGTTCAAATCTATTTTACAACTCAAATCTGGATTTCCCCTTTGAAATTCGGATTTTTATTCACTAAAAATCCCTTTAATTGATTAATTAAATCGTTATGGTTTTTATACGATTCTACAGTGACTTTTCTGAAATTTGATTTTTACATAACTCAAAATCTATAAAACGAAATCCAGATTTTTCTCTTCCATTTGAAAACTATCATTTAATCGGTCCTAACGTTTCTTGTTTCATTGAATTCCGAGTTATACTGAGTTCTATATTCTCGACTGAAGTTCGAATCGTCAATTTACGAACTACCGCGTCGCGGCGAGTTTGCTTATATTAAACTAATATAATATTTTAATACTTCTTTTATAAATAAACTTCAACTCCATTCTTTAATGTTTAAATATAATTTAAAACAATTCCCCAAATCTAACTTAACATCTTGATTTCCCAAAAACCATTGATTACTTCATTCCAATTTCATAACTTGGTTATTAATTGTTCATTGCTCAACCTCTACATTAAAATTCCAATTCCATTGGATATAAGTTATTTTATAAAACTCGATACAATCGAATTCAAATTATAATTTTCATTTAGGGGGAAAAAATAATTTTTATTCAACACCCTTCACCATTACAAACTAATAACATCTCTTGATAATAGTGAAGTCGTTCAAGTTGGGGTATTTTATTTACCTCTCAGACCTTGACCGACAACATTCTTATCTTGAGACGGCTAAGAGTTTATATTTAAAACTGACATTTCTTATTACAAAAATCCTCTTCTCTATCTCTTTTAAAAATATGATTTTTAAATGCGATTTCTTATATTTGGAAAAAATCCATTTCCAATTTGTCTACTGAAAATTTCTTCATTACATGGTTTATAAATCACTTCCTTATTTTATAACTTAAATAAACCTCCAATTTAAAACTCCATTTGAAATTAACTTCCAAATTGTTCAACGATAATAATTATTGTTTATATAGTGACTTCCTTGTTTTATGTTTTAAAACAAGTTATCCATTCTAGATCCATTTAAAAACCAAATTCTACTCTGCGAAAAGTAAATTTTCCTTTTTATTTTACATTCGAATATATTTTAAAATTTAACTTATAAATGTATAAACATAGAATTTATTTCATATTTAATTTAGATTATAGCTTCTAATTTATATAATTCCCATTTAAAACTCGATTACTAATTTGAAATATTTTATTATAATAACTTATATATATGTGTATATATATAAGCATAGAATCTATTTTCATATTCAAATTCCAAATTTCTATCTAATACAGTTCCACTATCTTTTGGGAATAAAATTTTATTTGTACAAATACGACATAGTCTACTTCAAACCATAAATCCATGTGGATTTATTAAATTCCAATTTACATTCTGAATATCGGAAAAATCTCGTCACTTCCTTTTTTATGAAATGATTTCCAATTAAAAATTCCTTTTTAAATTCACGCCTGAATTTAAATTTATCAACCATCCAATGATAATTTTTCACATCCATTGACGAATGCCATTTATAATTTTCACTTCTTGTTTCAAATATATGAAACAAGTTTTCTGTTTTAAATTCCATTTGAAAATCCAATTTCTATTTTTGGAGAATAAATTCTCCTTTTCAAAATCATATTTGAATTTCCTTCCTAAATTATCAAATGATAACTTTTTCTTTTCATTTATGAAACCCGTCTATAAATTCAGCTTCTTGTTTTATTACACAAACAAGTTAATATTTCCCAACTCTTTCGAGATTCCATTTCTATTTCAGAATTAGATTTTCCCATTAAAATCTAAAAAATAATCCATTTTGTATAATATTTTAAATATCAATATTTATGGCCTGTGATATTAAAACACTAAACACACAAGTATCAATTCAATTCAGCATTTCAAACATACATGTAAACAACAATAAATAAATTTTTGAGGAATCCAGTTGGATTCCTCCAACCTGTTTTCCCTGCATCCACATATATTAGTCAACAATAAATAATAGTACCAATCCTGCTTCAAGGCAGGATATCGCAGTATAAAAGGGGATCCACTTATATACGTGGGGCGATAGGGTCATCGGCTAATGATAATGCGGGCATCCGCTAATGGTACTGCGGGAAATATCCAATCACCAATACAATATATATATATATATATATATATATATATATATATATTCAACCATCACCTAAATAACTAATATATATGCAACCACAATAATTCAATAATTCATGCATACATCCAAACAACCAACAATTTATTTTTAAAATAAATCTGTGAGTGAGAATTACTCACCTGGTTTTCATTCGCCGAATATTCCGTTTAATCTCATACCGCCTCAGCTTCGAATCTATTCGAATGAAGCTCGAATGAATTTATTTGCACCTATGATTATTACATTTTATTAATCGATTAAACTTTATTATTTATTTAAATTAACTTACTAAGATAATAAACAAATTACTCTAAGTATTTTAAACTTTGTTAAAACATACCTCGCTGTTATCGAAAGCTACTAATTCACGAAGCATATCAACAATTATCAATCTATTCTTATCACAATCAATCCCAAAAATTGACATTCTCCACTTCGGCAATTCATTGAACTCCTAGCTGTCAAACTCCATTCCCTTTAATGCTCACAACCCACTGCGCCTTACTCTTGCTGCCATGCCTCACTGACCTCAACACTACGAACTCCTCGCTGTTTCATTAACATTCGATGTCTAACCCAGTTCATCACCAATTACAACAGCAGGTTAAGAAGCAGCATCCATTCTTTTCAAAACAATTGTTGTACCTTCCTTCCTTAATACCTAATCCCACTCTATTCTGTAGCCTTTCGCCATACTCTTATTTCCCCAACATCACGCTCCTCAAAACCAATCACCTACCCATATCAATACATACAAACTCCACTGTTTTGCTTCATCGCACTCTCCAAACATCGCCAGACACCCAATCAACCTCTACTACAGTCACCGTGAATAAATGGTGCTCCACCCAATACATCACACCCTATGAAATCGCAACACCTCATCCCTCCACGTTCAATTGTTGAATCGCACCTTCCCCAAATCAACCCAATAGCAAAGTCGACCTCTCCCTGAAATCGCAGTGCTTCCCATACCCTAAATCGCATCCCCAAACAGTTGGCAGATCCTCTACAACTCAAGCCGAACTCTCGATGATAACCATCTCCAGTCGAGCGCCTCGGATTTGGTAGTGAGCTACAGAAATTCGCCATTTTGAATTGCGATTTCCATTTGAAATCGCACACCCTCACGTGTGCAATCCATCATGTCTTCGAGTTTCAAGAGTCGTATCTCAATTTCGAATTGGTTTTTGATTTTCTCTCTCTTTTTTTTTGGATGGGAGGAATCGGTTTTAATTGAAAGAAAAGAGAACGAAGATAAAAATTAGAAATTGGGTTTCAGCTTTCACAATTGAAGAATCACGAAGGCTACTGTATTTATAAAGGAGTGAACGAGAGGCAGATGGTACAAGGCCATTAAATTACGGTTTCCTTGATACTGAGAAAGTGAGACATTATTTTCTGCTCGAGAACATGATAGGTTTGCGTATAGGAGAAGAGGTCGGCTTTGTTTAATCATCTTAGGTCGGCTGATTAGATTTAAGGATGTATATTTTTTTATTTGATTTTAAATAACAAAAATATTCGCAGTCACTTAACTCGAAATCCAGAACTGCCATTTAACTGTAAGGACCAACTTCTCCATCGTTATTAACAACTCTGAACTCAACGGAATGAGTTCTAAAATTTAATTCAATTTATGGCGAAGATAACATTTTAAAATTGACGATTCTAAATTAAATCCAATCGATAAAAATATAAATTGAAAATAAATTATTATTATCATACTAATATAGAATTTATATTTTCAAATTGAATTGTTTGGATTCACTATTATATTCTGAATTTAATTATTAACGTTTCTGTATTACGATAACTAAATCGTATATCGATTATTTAAATCGATAAATTCCGTATAAGAATTGATTTATATTTCTAACTCATCATTAAAAATAAATTTAAATCTTCAAAATAAATAGGCTAAAAATCCAGGATGTTACACTGAAGTTCCTCTTGAAAATCACCATAAAACTGGTATATCTAACTAAAACATTTTACAAGTTGAAAAAAAGCATTACATATGTGTTTTAACCCTTTTTAAAAAATAAATTAACAATCCATAAACCAGGCATTAAAAATTCAATTTTAAAACATAAGACGAAATATAAATCCTGGCAGCAAATTGCAAGTTCCAAATCCACTTGCATATTCTTTCAGTGAGCATGCAGATGTCGGATTACACCAGCCTGTTCATCAAGAATGAAGTTGTTGTCCCTAAGGGGCACGCCCAGTCATAACTGCATAAGCAGGCATCTCAATGCTTGTTCAAACCAACATAAAAATTTATAATTGAAATGTGTATGCTTGACAACTACAAAACATTATCTATTTTGTATGCCAAACGGACTAATGGAAACAAAAAAAGTGTAAAATTTTATCATACAGAAAATGCTCTGCTTCTAATCTTCTTGAATCAAATGTAATTTTATACTGTGTTATAGCCCAAAAAATGGTTAGGCACATTAAAAACTCACTACATAATAACATTAAAAATCCAAAGATACGAATAATCCCAAAAGACGGTTAGGTGCATCCAACACCTAGGAACAGAACTAACAAAAATACCAATAGTAATATGTAATTAACTTACACTGTTGACAAAGAAACTTCCCATGTGTAGATGGAGCAGCTTCTCCAAAGAGAGTGCAAGTTCCAACGCTAAAAATTAAAAGCATGTGTTAAAACATATCCAAAAATCTTTTAATCATTGCAAGTTCCAAAAGAGAGCCAAATTCTCACCAGTAAGCTTTTCAAAAAAGGATTCTTCATCTTCAGAACCTAATCCCTCTGCACATTATTTGCTTTTTAACAGGAAGTTTCTTCACCCAGCAACGAATGATATCCCAAGTTCCTGCATATGGATTAAAAATTATATTAAAAAAACAGGCATTGAAAACTCTACTTTTAACTTCATATTTATTTTTAGTTTTTTACGACTGATGCATTTCACAAATATTTAATTGACAAGTTAAACCATAAATTTAACTGTTAGTCCATTGAAAATCTTAACTTGGACTTTAAGATTAAGCACTAAACACAACCAAACGTTCACAATGAAAACTGCAGTTGTCAGCTGGAAGCGTGGTACCTCAGATACGCTGGTTAAAACGGCACAAATTTTTCCGTAGGCAGGATATTTTTTCTCCGTAGCTCTAATGTTTGCTAATGCTAAAAGAACCTAATCTTGATCATGCATTGGAGCTGACAGAATGGGTTTACCCATGTTATATTTTTTTTCCACAATCGTTGCACACTTGTGAGAAAATCGGACCAGTTCCAGGCATGTGTTTTACACGTTTATCCTGATTAGTTGAGGAAAAAGGGAAACGAAAAATAATATACTATTTAAATTTTAAGGGAAAGTCATGTTCATGACAAAAATTCCAATTAAATTATTAACAATTATACCTTGATTACTGTTCTGCCAACACTTTGAAGATGAAAGGAATCACAGCCAACACACTGATACACATACGAGAGCTTAAGGGGGAGTATTCTTTATCTCACTTGTTAAGCTGCATTAATGTTCATCAAGTAATTCAGATGAGCAACTTTTATAAGTAAACTATAGGCCAGACTTGTTTTTGTAGTATTGCATGGAATCATCGTGTACTGAAAATCAAAAATCATGACACTCCAAATACCTTAACACTGTTTTTAGTTCGTACACTGGTTAACAAGAAAGCGTATACGTACGTGTATGCAACAGACAAAAACTGGCAAAAAGGTCCATGTATGCTGACAGAACTGGAACAATATACCGCTTATTCTGATTTGCATGGCTCTACAAATGGATATGACACTATTTAACTCAAAATGTCATACCGCACAAATAAGTTAAAATAAGGATATTAATTCTTTAAATTTACCTCTATGCATGCAAGGAGAATTCTAAGGGACATCTCATGACAGTATTTTCCTTTGATAGGATACGAGCCATAATTGGTGTAGGAAACCGAGGATGTTGCCTTTGGATTTTCTGCAACCCAGCCTTTTTATGTCACTGATAACCCTATCTGAAGCAGTAAAGCACCTTTTAGATATAAGAATCCCTTGCATTTATTTTTAGAGTATCATGACACAATTTAAACAGCCTTTGATTCAAACATACAAGAAAATCCTCTTTACAAACTCTTCTACAAGTTAACAAGAAAAAAATAAAAAAGCACTTAAAGACTAGCAGAAAACAAAAGGAAACTCCCAAGAATTTCCCGAGCAGCTCAAAGTCAATCAAATTTTCCGTATCAGGATATGCTACACAACCTTATGGCTCCCCTTCAAAAATGAAGGAAATAGTTCTCCAGGGCGAAATAGGACGGAGTCAAAAAATTCAGAATCCACTGGGAATGGTCAAAGCTAGATCATAATAACCCAAATTTGAACAATTGAACCCTATCCACCATCTGATAACATATTACTAGACAATGCCTATCAAAATTCATGAAAGAAATTATAAAAACAGCAAAGATAGTGGAATTGAGTTCATAAACTGTTACGGAAATTACAATTGTTTATTATTAGAGTTCTCTAGAAAAAATATTGTACATTCATTAAGTAACTTATTTAATAATAATACAAAATGCAAGTTATTACTTTCTTTAGAATTCTACAAATTTTTAGCAAAAACAAAACAGATAGAATAGAAGCATACAATGAATTGAATACACTGACCAATATACAGTCAAAACCAATATGGCTAGCAAGATATTGTTAACATCACCAGCTATAAACGTAACGTGAATTTGCTAACTTCAAATAATTCTTAGCAAATTGTATGTACTTTTTTTAACAGTTTCCATCAATGAAACAATGAAACAAATACGATCTGGTAAGCTTCATGTATCATGAATACCAAACCATAAGCCTATTAGTATAATATACATGGTATATTTTAATAGGTTGAAGTATATAGTGAAAACAAAAGAAAAAATTTATTTGATAAAATATTTTAACAAATTAATTTATTACAACAGTTTCATGTCTAGATAAGGACTAGAAATTAAATTTTACTACGCATGTTAAGAAAATAACAAGCTTCATGTAAATTAATATTTATGTTCCACTCAATTGCGATCACATTAAAAAATTTGTTGTTATGTGTCAAAATCAAAATACAACAAAACTGAAACCCCTAGTCTTTTTAGTTTTAACCCTCATTCTTAATGTTCCAAACTATATTGGTTTAGAAAAGGACATTTGGCAATAAATGCATGTCAGCATGGTAAATGAATACAAAACTAGTCTTTTAACTGCTAATTGTCATACTCACGCAATTGAAGCATAAAACATTTTACACCTATCCTATTTTCTTTCGTATTTCCACTCAAATGAAAAAAAATACTTGCTTAGCTAACTTATCAACTTCTTCACAGGATTACTTCATAACTTTGTTCTATTTATTGATAAGTTTCTTTAACCTTTTTTTGTCCTAAGAGCATCTCTAGTGCATCGTACAAATCAGAGGAGGAAGAGGGAAAAACTGTTGGAGCGCGAGGGATACAATATAAGCGGCGATTCACACAATTTCCCATTTTTTCGACACTGATGGAGATGCTCTAAGCTGAAATACAAAGAGAAAGATGATGCAAAAACCAATGGGCTGGATGTGACGTGCAAGAAAGCAAAAAATTTCAAATAAAAGGTCTCAAGTAAATGAGAATATTAACCAAATCCTACAAGGTATTTAATACGTATACATATATATTCTCAATCCTTTTTCAGATGAACGTCTTTATTTTCTTGATCAGTTCAATGTACAGCTAAGAAAAGAGTATACATGTAAATGTGTTTTTATATAAATAAGTACATTTCTATGCATGTTTACTACAACAAAGTTCCACAAATAGGTATTTAAAAGTAATAGGACAGAACAGAGGAAATATGCTATTAAGGCGAGAATGGTGGAACATCTGATCTTCTCATACATTTTCTATGCTAACAAGGGCATTAGCTATTAGAGGTGTCAGATTTGGTTATTGTATGTTGTGTGTTTGCTATGTTTTTTTATTCAGACGTCAGTTCTTTATCTATAACCCTCTAATATACTTTTGTTTATTTATAGGACTCCAATATCGGTGATATGTACTATGGCTCAGTTGGGATTTTAATTTAGTGAAAATTTTAGCCCACTAAGTTGCGTCTTGTTGCCAAAAAAAAATTCCTGAATTTTAAAATGGACGATTTGGTTTTCAAATGTCTTATTTGCATCGTCAATCTTTAGAAGTTTTTTTATTTCTTCTTCATCTTCTTTGCAATAACAAATATAGTACGAGGAGGACTTGTATTCGACCAAATTTTTATGTATAGCTCACACCTTTGTTAACATGAATTCTAGCTTTCTAAAGTAAATACGGCGAAAGTATTTAATTGGTTACAAATGGGTTTGTATTGCATGATTGAAAAAAAATCAAAGGAGTGTCTCTTTTCTTTTTAATGTACACCAACATTAGCTTCAAACTATGTTGTTTTGAAAAAAAATTGTAAACCATTTGTACTCATGATATTTTTGAAATAATGTAGTATGAATCAGTTCTTAATAATGCTGATAGGGTAAACTATTTCAAGTGTGAATTTAATTTAAGTAACCAAAGTTTATTATATATTAAGTTTGAGATTATAAATATTAGAGTGTTAGCATTGAAATATTTGACCATTTGTGTACTGCACATTTTATTTAGTTTACTATAAGAACAAATTATATATATATATATATAATATATATATATATATATATATATATGCAAAAATATCAACATCAAACCCATATGGTCATATCAAAATTTCCACTCTATATAAAACAAGCTATTGGCATCCTTTTACCAAAATAGCAGAAGAAGAAAAGACAAATCAGACGATGAAATGAAGTTGTAGAATGACATACCAACACTCCATATGTTACTGCTAGCATCATCAAGGGGAGTAGCAGTGGAGGGCCAGACAATTCCAACTAAAGAATATGGGCCTACCTTCTTCTCAGCCCTGGTGCAGCTGATGCCATGTAAGACTGTAGTTACGCCTTCATGTCCCCCAATCCCTAGCGAGCTAAGCCGTAATACAGTTCATAACTCAGGGTAGTCCTTTTTATGTGTTATGCTGATGGCCCCTTATTTCTGGTGGACTGTATCAGTGCCTTAGGGCATCCTGCCAAATGCAGCACCAATTATGAGCAATGTTTGTTTTCTGTCTATTTTTATTCATCATTTTTTCATTGTTCGAATGTTGCATACATATTTCCTTATAATAAAAAACTGCACAAACATCAAATTGCATATGCCTTCTAGTCCACGCAGCTAAACTTATCTAATTGCATATATATTTACTTTAATAATAGCATATATATTTGACAAAATAATGGTTGAATATATTGACATGAATGTGTTGCGTGATGAGAATTATTACCTCCAGAAAAATACATAGAAGTATCATTATCACCGTCACCATTGGGAAGGGTCAAGGCATGTCCCATTAACAGAAGGGCCATGAGCTGCACAAGAAATCAAGTAAGAAGTTGGCTTCACATATTACAAGATAACTAGATATAAACTTGTCAAATAGTAAAGAGATATTAACATTGGCAAGCGTTTTGCTAATTTAGTATTTTTTGGGTCAGTTTCCAACCTTGAAATAATCATTGATTCAATAGTAAGATGGGTTGATAACTTGTAAGTTGGTGTGCTAACTATATACCTGTTTGCTTGAAGAAGTATGAGCTGTAATAATACATATTAAGTTTAATTAATCTCATTATATACTATCATAGAACTTATAAATAAATATTTCACATACTTCCCAGATATTGTAGTCATATACACTAATTTCCCAATCTATTACATTATTTTCAGTTATTAAGAAAAAGGGAAAACAATCCACCATTGTAAGTTGGAATTACCAATGTAGCTGAAGTTATCAAATCTCAAACTCGACACCGATTGAAATAAGATACCAGTTTCAACACATCAGGAGGACTGCTTTAAGTAAGATATCCATGCGATAAAGAAAAAAGAAACAATATGCAACAACAGAACTACTGCAGTTATAGTGTTCATTTAAATTATGTTATTTTAATTAAATATTACATGGTAACCTGAAGAAAATAGAAGCGCTAACAGGAAAAAAGCAAATGCTAATCACATATGAATTGTGTCCTTTTTCCTCTAATAAAGCAAAAACAATCTTAAGTGAAGCCTTAACATAAAATTAAGTATCTCAATTGGTACATTAAATGTATGTCTAAACTAGCATACTGAATAAATTATATGTTCAAATTTATTTAAAATCAATTGTTGTAAATATGCATGAAGGATGCACAAAGACAATGGTTTTAAATTACCTTCCGTTGTAGCCTACATATTGAAAAGACTTACAAATTCATAAACGTCAGATGTAAAAAAGGGCAGAGTTTGCAGATAAACTCAACCGAATTTCTGACTGTCATTCAAACAATTTCATCTAAGGTAATTGCGCCGCTGATAGTCACAGTACATAATCGGGTAGCTACTGAAAATAAAGAGTTAATTCAAACTGAAATCAAACATTTTGAGTGAATTTGACCTACGAATTTTCTCTAAAGTTAAATATAATTCACATAAACTAATAACTAAGCTATAATGAATTTTTATGTGGTTCAAAAAAAAATTCATGTGTAGATGTAGGAGGGACTTCTAATCGTATGGATGAATTACATATGGGGTCTATCAAATCCATATGATAAACCTGATCTGAATACATGCAAAATTCTGTCAAATCATTCGCCACTACCAGAAGTTATGATTTGATGCATACCTTTATGAACAGTAGAAACAAGCAAAACTCAAATTATCAAAGTAAAAGAAGAGGGTATCATCAAATGCATACGTTTACAAAGATTTTGGATTTCAGGGCTCAGCTACTTCAAAAGTTCTTAAAACCGAAGAATCGGAAATGATGTAAATCTTCATACCTAATTTTCGAAATCCATACGCATGAATTTTTGAGGAAGAATCGTAATTAAAGAATAAGAAGTAATGGAGATTATCGTATGTAATCGCATCTTTAGACATAGGCAATAGTTAATTTCAACACAACATAGCAGCTAAAATTAATTTAAAAATAAAACGAAAACCTCTCTAATCAACATAGCCTCGATCCAGACCACCCACATGCTTTGAAAATCACCATGGAGAGAAAACGAACAGGAAGGATTGTAATTGTTTTGTATTGGGAGTAGATTTATTTAGGGCTTGGAAGACTTCGTCCTGGAAATGAGTTAATGAACTGGAATAAAAGGAAAAGCGAGCAAAGTAGAAAATTCACTGAAAACGTTGGCGGGACCGGTGTAGCAGCATGGATATTTTCTATTTGTATATTGTTAGCCTAAAATAGATGCAGTCATCTACGAAACGCAACTACATGTTGCATCCAATTGTATATTTTCTTGTAGTGGTACAAAGGAGGTTATGGTGAATTTTTTTGAAAATTTAGGATGTTAGCCAAATTTTTGAAGAATTTGAAAATTCTTAGAAGCTGAAAAGTTAAAGAATGAACGCCAGAATGAAAGTCGAGTTGGTTAGTTAAACAACTTTCAGCTCCGTTCCTTTTCGAGGACGAAAAGATTTTAAGTGGGGAAGATTGTAACAACCCGGATTTTCATAACAAATTTAAATTTTTTATTTTAACTATTTTAATGGATTTTGGATTTTTAAAATGGTTTATTTTAATGATAACGACTAAAAATTTATTTAAATCGAAGTTACAACGTATAAATTTATTTTACTTATAAAACGAGCCTGAAATGGCGTGGTAGTTTGAAAATTTGATTTTAAATTTCAAATGAATGTATAGGATTCCAAATAAATTGGATTTCAGTAAAACAAGAAATATTTGAATCTGTATAGCTATATCTTTCTAATAAATGTGAAAAATCTAGATATTATAATATAAATTGAAAGTTATGCCCAGTTTAAAATTCGAAATAGTCGCTATGGAATTTATATATATTTTATGTAATATATAGCCCTTAAAAATTGCCACTTTGCAAACCACCTCAGTTTTCGATGAAACCACTTTTATTGGATTCAGAATGTCAAATTATTGCAATATCCCAATTTTCATAATTTTTAGATTTGATATGTGAGCGTGGTGAATTTAAACGTGTTTGGTAATTTAAGTTTGAATTTAATCGACCGGAAAACGACCATTTTTCAAACGGTCTCCAAATTCAATGAAACTAGTTTTGTTAGGACCGTATCGTCAAAACATAGCTAGGTTTATTTGTCTGGAATTTTTGGATTCAGTATGCGGCCCTGGTAAATTAAAATGTACGTTGATATCAATTTTTAACGTTATATTAATTTATATTTTAATTTTAATCAAAACTAATCATAACAATCAGATTGGCTTATCGAACGTATCATATTGTGTCCGGAATGGGGGTATTTGGCTAGGGACGACAGTTGTTGTGTTCGATTTGGAGTTCAAATGAGAAAGCAACTTTTCGGTAATAAATTAAATTATATATATATATATATTATATGGTCAACCCCCCTTCTCTTTCTCTCTCATGTTTAAAATTAAAAAAAAAACCGTAATCCCGTCACCCCCTACAGCCAACCACCGCTACACCCTCCCACGTTGCGCCCCACCGCCGTCGTGCCCGCCGCCGCCACCCCCCCTCTGCTCCTCCTCCCCCAAATTCAAAACCCTACGTCGCCGTCCACCCCAAACCGCCACTCCAGCGCCACCGCTGGCCACAATCGCCATCCCCTGACCACCTGTGACCTTGCCCCGCCCCCCTCAGCCTCCATCTCCGACCTATGCCCCCCTCCACATAAAAATCCAATTTTTATTTTTTTTTCAGTGTTAGCAAATAACACCCTGAGCTTTCACAGCCCATTACTCCCAAACCGTGCGCTTCTGGCCAAAACTCCATAGTGTCAAAGTCGAAAAGCATTATTTTCTCTTCGATTTGAGTATATGGAACTCAATTTTGGATTGCAGAGTTGTTCAGAAAATGCATCCAAATTCTGCTGTCCAAATACTATATTTTCGCGATTTCCGACTAAATGGAGCATTTTCGAGAAAAAGTCCATTAGTCGAAAGTTGTCCGGAATGGCGCATTTAAGCTAGGTTAGAAGACGACGTGAAGATTAGAGCTCGTTTGCAAATTCTGGAACCAGAACAGCAAATCAGAGCGTCAGAAAATAACGGCGTAGTGAGTCCTAATGTGAGAACTCTTTCTCACTCAAATTGTTTTACAATTATTATATCACAGGTTGCAGATAGGGCTTAGCAGCTCCTGACACTATTTATTTGTACAAACCATGATTGATTGTTTGGGTTGAATTGTGGTATAATTGGCTGTATTGTGTTGAATGGATTGTATTGTGGTTTTGTGGTTTGGTTGATTATTGTGTATGGCGTGAGCTAGTATCAGGAGAGGGGTAATGCTAGACATTACTCCGGTTCTAATATCGCGCCATTATAATGCCAAAATTTTCTGAAATAAATATTGTTCATTGAAAATATAATTTTTAATGTGTATATGAACTATATAAAATATTCATATGTTGAATAAAATGCTTGAATAATAAAAATATCATTTTTATTGAAAGTACGAACTATATAAAATAGTCAAGTGTTGAAACAAATATTTTATCGTTAAAAATAAAAAATTTAACGTATAAATGAATGACATTAAATTCTCCTGAAATGAAAATAAATATTCATTTACAAATCGAACGATTTGTTTATGTACACCCATTTAACTGACATTGATTGGGACGATAAATTTTACACATCGCCCAACTGTACAAATAATATTTAGTACTTGTTGGTTGAAACCCTACACGGTATTGGGATGATATTTGATGTACACTAATTCCAATTGTTTAGTTGTATATCAATCGATTGGTTGACAGACTATTATAAGCATTAAATATTATGTTTAATGCTTATGCAGTTGTGTAATGCACTCTGGATGATGGATGATTGGTTATTATTGTTGTTATATACATGTGTTGCATGAAATCCATATAAATAACATTATATGGTAATTGACTGTGTCTGATTCCACTTTCAGAATAACGAATATTTCAAAATAACGAATATTTAAAATAACGAACATTTTAAAATAACGAATATTTTAAAATTATATTCCTCAAAGGATTAAAATGTGAATTTGATGTCCGATTTTGGATGGACACGAAAATATTGAAATGTGTGAAGCCGTGATGATTAGATTTGCACCATTTTAACGCGAACGATATTTATATCGATTTTATTCATTTTTATAATGAATATCGAAAAAGAAATTATTTCAAAATATTATATTTTAAAAATATTATCATTTAAATATTATAATGATAAGGAGTATTCAAATTTGATTTAAAATTGAAATGAAAGTGGGAATCATTTTAAAACAAATTTATAAAATATGTTTTGAATGAAATATATATTATATATATTAATGGTTTGAATAGACCGCGCCGCGCCACAACCGTTCGCGAATTTCGACCATTGACTTCAAATTAACATTAGGCGATATCCCACCGTTGGATTCTCCTAAAACAGGAACCATTGGGTTCGTATCGGAAAGAGCTTACCAATGGATATAAGAGATTTGAAAGCTAACGGTTGGATTTGGAATTATGTCCAAACCAAATTTGGAAAAGGTCACTATGGACGCAGTTCGGTGGCCGTTATTGGAAACCAGCTGTACGGGCCTTAATAAAATTATTAAAAATATTAATAATTTGTGTAAAATCATAATAAATGATTTGGAAAGAATTTGGATGACAAATTCCATATTTGAAAAGATAAAAATATAATTTTATCTAAATGAACTAGTTATTAACTAGATTTGAAATCCAATAATTTTTAAATAAATAAATAAATTGGATTTATAAAGGGTTTTAATATAACCAGAAATTTCAAATATATAAATTGGAATGGATTTGAGTAGTAATCATCTTCGGAAGATTTCGATATTGGATTCCGTGACTATACGGGTATCGTGGAGGAATTTGGAAGGTAGATATATATCGTTATTCCCCATACGATATGTGTTGGTTTCAGAACTTGATATTGAATATAAGCCATTATAATTTCTGTTATGAGCCTTGTAACTAATATCAAATTGGATTATGGGATTTTCGTGAATGGTGTCTTTAGTAACACTATTCTTAAACCCCATGTGAAAAGAATAAATCTTTTAATTAAGATTATTAGAGTTTCCAATTATAGTTAGTAATTGGAATAAAATGGAATGTGAATTGGGTTTATAGTGAACTGTGTTTTTAACGACATTCGTTCTTTAACCCGATTAATAGTGAAATGTGATTTGGAATATATAAATCTTTTAATTAAGATTAATGGAATTTTCCAAAGTAAAGTTTTCCAATTTAATAAAATGAATTGGAACGGAATGGAATTCGATTTGGTAATAATCGAAGTGAGCTTCTGTGGAGGAAGACTGTTAATATATATGGAATTTAAAAGGCTTTGTCGTTATTCCATTTATATTATTAGTCGGATACGGAGATATCGATTATATATTGATCTGTTTTCTGTGAAGATTCCATAGTTAATGAAATATGATTTTGGGTTTATCGTGAACTATGTTTTAAATGACATTGGTTCTTTAACCCAGTTAAAGACAGGATTATATGTCTGACATTGTATTTCGAACCGTATTGTTGATCTCTACTGAATATATATCTGTTTGGTGGCAGAGAATTTATTCTCTTGCTTAACACCCTTCTCTGAGATGTATGAGCTTAGAGGTTATATATTGGTAGAAATCAATAGTACGGTGTAGATTGTCGATGCGACAAGTTTGATTTCCCAAAGTTAAATAATCGTTAATAATCATTTTTGGGAAGATTAAAACTAAGTGGAGTTCTAATGAATCTTTAATTAGATTGAAATGAGAATGCGAAAATTTAAATTATCAAATTTGGGAAATGATTGAGAATGGAGAACCACCAGTTTTTACTCCAGGCGATAGTTAAATCTTTAATAAGATCTGAAAGTGAAATGGTAATTAAATTTACCAATAACACCATGGTGTTAGATATGGAGCATTACCAGTTTTGCTCCATGGGATGAATATGTAAGGATTGGGATTAATAAATAAATAATTACTTCGGTAAGGCTCAATAATCCCGACTAGTTGATAAACCTTAATTTGGTTTAGAATTAATATCCAAAGGAAGATTAAAGTGTAAATTTAAAAGAATTTATATTTGATAAAATTAATGGGAACCTTTCCCAAAGGATATGAATATTTGAATAAAAGAATATCCTGAATTGGAATGAGGCGTATGATGTGTTTTTATAGCACTAAATTATTGATTCTAAAATACGTGGGTTATTCGGAAAGACCGGGTTTATCCCATTCTGAATAACTGATATGACGACTAAAAGCCGACGATGAAGATGGTGGTTGACCGGAGTTCTTCACATCGTTTGGATGATTACTGATGTCTTGATTGGGCTGTACACCCAAGATAAGATAATAAGTGGTGATCGTCCAGACGTACTTGGAAATTGACCGGATATCTGAGGACCTCTCTCCTGTATTGGACATATGGGACGAGGAATAAGGTGCCTTCGGTTTCATTCAGACCCAGAACGGACTTGTAAATGGATGCGTGTCTGACATTGGATTTCGTTCTGTATTGGTCAATTTCTATTAAAAATATATCTGTTTGGTGGCTGAGAATTTATTCTCTTGCTTAACACCCTTCTCTGAGACATACAAGCTTCGAGGTTATATATTGATAGACATCAGCTGTATGGCGTGAATTGTCAGTGTGGCATGCTGAGATGCAAATGACCAAGACTTTTGTTGAAAAGCAGAGACTTGTGGTTGATGATCAAAACACAGCTTTAAATAGCATAGCTTTGTATATAGCGTTAATTCGCGAGCCTCACACCTCGGTATGAGTCAAAAACGGGATGAGGACGGCAGGGAGGACACGACGTTTCTTTCTTGCTATGGGTGGTGTCATGGTATGGAGCCCAGACATTTATTTATTTTTACCTGTTTGGATGATGGATTACGAGGCGCCTCAGATATTAGTCCTTAGTAGCCAAGTGATAGGTCCTATAGGACCTTGGAAACGTGTGTTCATGAATATTAATCCACAAAAGTAAGGGTGGACCGGCCTTGCAGCTAACCAGTGTCCATTACGAGGGATCCTGAGGCATTTGCTAGAATGTCTCGAAGCTAGTGAGGATGGTCCCTTGCCTCGACTCATAGATGGAATCTAATTTCCAATATGTGACATTTTGGTTTTAATTGTAGAACTAGTATGGCGACATAGTAGGATGGGGTACTACGCTGTCTATGATTGATACATTTATATTTGAAGTGGTTTTGACACTATACACTTATAGTAATATCAAAATGATTTGTTTTAAAACGTACCAAGCATGTTTGGCTATTATAAGGTAAAACTCTATCCTCCGGCTTGCGTTGCATTGTGTGATGGGACCTAAATCTTATAATAGCTTCATTTTTCAAAAAGCACTGCGTTGTATATAAATTGTTTTATGCCCTGGTATTCTTGGGAGAAAACCCGTTCCGTGTTATACGGCGTGGTCCCATGATTTACTCTATTTTAAAGCAAAGTTTTAAATAACTGTTTTAGTCCTCACACCAGTCCCATAACTAAAATGGAGTTTATTGTTTTAACCTAAAATCTGGGTGCCCTGTTTTCCACATGGGCAGCTAGTAGTTTTGGTTTTGCAGATTCCTATTTCATAGGATCCCGGATTTACTGCTGGAGTTATATTCAGAAAGCTTTGTATCCATATATTTCTTTCGGCTGTGTTATGTATTATTATTTTTCCGCTGCTATGTAATGTATTTTAATCTTTGATATTTTTCTGATGTATATTGTTTATTCATACTCTGTTATATTCTTGTACTCTGATGTAAATTGTTGTAATAAGCAATGAAATGTTCTGTTGTTTGTGTTCTGATTTGTCGTGTTCTCAACTCAATCCGCGGTTTCCCGAAAGGGAGAGTTTGGGTCGGTTCAAATCCCATGACTACTCTTCCCACAAAATAAGAAAGTTTTCAATGACAATGAAACATTAGCTGAACCTTCATTATATCTTGTTGAAATCTTCCAATTTTTCGATCTTTTTGCGAAAGAAGAAGAAGAATTTGAGGAAATACTATTGTCTTGTTCACACTTCATCTTCTGGTTTCTTATCGTCGATTGCCCTTGATATTCTGAATCCCTTAACTTCATATCTTCCGAATTATTTTCTGTTTTTTCAACAGTTTCAGAAACTCTTGGAGAAAATCGAGTAATCCACGAGTAATGTAAAAAATCATTCTTGATATTTGATATTGACACTTGCCTTTTTCACATGAGATTAGGAAGATATAAGGATTTAAAAATCGATTTAAAACCCTTATTTTTTTCAACTTCGTTTGATAAAGAGTAATAGTTAATGTTTCCTTCTATCTCGCTTGATAGTGATGGAGCATATGACAATGGGCTAGCTTTGATGAATCCATTTATTATTGAGGACACCCAATTCATGAAAGAACTCTCGGTGCCCTTATTATATACATGTCTTTTTACCCTTTTACTTTCTCTGTGTGGGTTGGATTCGGAAGTTCTTACTGCTCGTTTGCTTGTTGTTAAGGTCAGTCTTTTGCTGCAGCAGTTCCCAATACTATCTTGACTATCTTCATTTTCTTTTGATGCACTCTCTATGTCTTCCTACACATCACATATTACATGTTCTGTACCTTTACTTAGTCTTAAGTATTTCACATTGCCAGCGTATTTACTTGATTATGCATTCAGTGGACTTGTAGGCAATGTAGATCAATAAGATGTGGACTAGAGACTTGTTTATCACTTGACTTGGAATTTGATTTTGTTCGCATCAGATTCAAACTGCTTTCATTTGGAAAGCTACTTCCATGTTTTGAACATTTTGGTGAAGATATCACAATGTTGAAAGATTCTCTGTTCTACAATACTGATGCTCTCTTTTTGCATAAACTAGAAGCAATATATTGAACTCTCGGACCTTTATTTTGAGACCAAACCATTTCAGATAAAGGGGTTAATGTAGTTGATAACAAGTGGCTTTTTTGCTTAAAATATCTTTTGAACATTTGTCAGCGAAGCCTACTTCATTTTCTATCTCTTTTATTCACATCGACATGATCCAGTAAATTTTTCGTTCTTCTTTGATAAGATCAATTCTTGAGATCCTGAAACTTGTCGAAAATCAAAAACCCGAACTTCAGAAATTTGAATGCCTATGTATTATGAACCATTATGTATGTTAAAGTAAGTATTATACATCTTACAATGCATTGTTTGGTTTGATTGATTATTGTTTTTCCCTTATTTGTGATATCTCGGTTTTCTCACTTAGAAAACCAGTTAATGAATATTACATGTGCTTGCAATACTCGTCTAAACAGTCATGTATTTTTTTTCCATCGTTCCATTAGTGTATTAATTAATTATAAAAATGGCACTAGGGATTTCAATGCAAATGGACACTCATCTGCATTGGTGTATTAGCAGTCGGAATAATTCGAAAGTATAGAAATGAAAAACACAGATGCCCATGAATGTGCGTTTGAAAATACATAATGGTTTGAAGAACCATTTTTGACCACTGTTAAACGATATGGAATTGCTTTTCTATTTTCACGGTATGTATATCAATGTGAATTACTTTCACGCCCCCAGAATATCCCAGGACCGATAAAAAGCCAAAGCATCAAAATAAGGTTTTTATTCAGATGTGTTTTATTTGTTTAGCAAGTTCCAACTGTATTTATCATTTGTTTGGTAAACCAGGCTGTTAAAAGTTCAATTTAAGCTCTCTTAGGCTCTGTCTAAGCTTGATTTTTTATTTATTGGTAAGATTAGAAATTGTCTTGCATAGCTTTGGCATACTTTTACATTTTTTATTTATTGACATTATATCTTTGATTTCAATTCAGGTTCTTGTTTTGGATCGAAGTGAAGTATGATGTTGAAAGTCTTGTTGTATTAGGGTGTTTCATAGTCTAGGCTATATTGTTTTTAATTGTACTTACCAAATGTTTGAATTATTGTACTAAAATGGGTTTATGAATCACATTTTTGTCGGATTATTGGCAATATGATTTATATATATATATATATGTGTGTGTGTGTGTATTGGTATTATCTTATTCAACCAGCATTTGTCATCAATTTGATTTTATTTTAATTGATTACAACATTGCATACAATGATTGTTTGTTATGAGAAGTCCTTTTGCACCGGTTACCGACATTAGAAGCCAAAAAGTGATATCTTTGCATCAATGGTCAAAAACAACCGACGCAAAATAAAGGATGGGTCAAAACCATTATCTTCTACGTTGCATCAGTTCATAGTAATAACCGGTGCAAAAAATATATTTTTTGCAACGATTGTTATTGGTAACCGATGCAACATAGTAATTAGTTTTGAGCCTAAAAACTTCCTTTAGAACTGGTTATTACTTTAAAAAACCGATGCAAAAGTACATTTTTTGCGTCGGTTATGCAACCGATGCAATTTTTTTAAACTTGTTGCATCGCTACATATGCATCGGTTGCTGAACTGATACAACAGGGAGGTAAACAACTAATGCAACTATCATGTTTTGTAGTAGTGATATGTATCTTTCGCTGTTAACAACAGTATACATATGTATATCTACAAACGTAAACTTTTCCCAATATATTTAAACAAGCATATCTACCAATGTCCCTACTTCATATGCTCCTTCATGGACAAGCATTTGATCAAAATGCCAAACTCCTGCAATAACCATAACAACAGAAACATGATGCTGAGCACTTCATTCAACTATTAGTCAAGGAATTACATGTATTTAGATATGACTATAATGACGATAGACATACCATGCCCATTCCCAATTCTTCGCAACTGAGCAAAGATATCTTCTTAATGGCTTCAACATGGTTTCGAATATATATATATATATATATATATATATATATATATATGAATATGATAAATATGTTACTAACACTCGCCTCATGTAGCTGAAGAAGCTTCTCGTTGGTAAGCTTCTCCAGAGCAAGTGCAAGCTCCATTGCTGGAAATCAAAAAAAAAAAAAACATAACATGCTGATTAAATACACCTGTTTAAATACATGATATCATTAACTTAGTAGGGACACGCGGCGTGTTTAAATACATGACATTACAACTTACAATAACATATATCGTACAAATAGCAAAAAAGCAAGAAGGTGCAAGACACCCCTTATAAATAGACACAACAAACAACATGTTCACATGTTTTTATATGACATATAACCCAACAAACTTTATTTTTTCAGTAATGTATACCCTTGTAACATATTACTTGTAGAGATGAGTTACCTACCGCTGACATAATTTAGCTTACCATATGACATTGACAAGAAGCGCATAAGGAGATTTTCACAAGCTGTAGAATAGATAAATCAAAACCCACCCATATGAATGATCCAACCAATATAACTAATACCTATGATATAACATAATACGTAAAATAAAACAAAGCATGAATAACTATTTACTATTTTCAGTAATGATGTTTTCTATTTTATGCTAATTATTTTGATAATTAATGAATACTGATAGTGTATGCACTTTAGAGTTAAGTGTGCTCTTCGGTTGAATGGTTGAATAGTTTTTCCTTACTAAAAATTTAAATAAAAACACAAGGTATATGAAAAATATAGAAAGTTAATGATTAACAAAAATATGGTTTACCATACAACTTTAAACTAAAAAAGAATACAATAAAGCAAATATCATTGCTTTTAAAATTCAAAGTTGATATCGAAGTTTTCAAGTTGGTTGCTAGCTTTATGACCATTTCAATGCAAACCAATAATGTTGTGAATCAAGATTTCACCATTATATTAAATTGACTAACCTAAACGATTTGCTCCTATAGTCAAGCGCTTTTTTTCCACCGTGTCGTACTTATTCAAGAGCTTGTCACATAAGGACATATTTAGCCTATATTTAAACTCACTCATTATTAGAAAAAGCCATTATTTTTACTAAACTGTATACAAATGTTGGATTTGCAAGATTAAATAAGTATTTTATAGAAACTGACACGGTTAAATATAAAACGTATATACTCAAATTTTCCTCTACATGTTAACTGTGCCATTATGGTTTCCTCTGCACTATTAAAAGTCTACGCATAGGTTGTGAAGAAAAATCAATGTTTATAAATGAAACAGTTAAAAACTGGTACATAGAGCCTAGATATGCAGAAAAACATGAGGATCCAAGGTAAAATAAGCAAAAAGAAGTAATGATCAATATTCAATTCCTTACAAAGGAAAAGAATATAGAATTTAAATATGGTAAATATAGGCACCAACCAGTATACCAAATGAAACAAATATGAAAAATTGAACAACACACATGGTAAGATATAACATGAAGGAAAATCTAAATCTTGCGCATAAGGGGAAATTTTATCATGATGGAATCTAAATGCCTTTTTAGTCTGCAGTTGTGAAGTAGTGTTTTCAACCTAGAGATGTAAGATTAAACCCATTCAGAAAACAATCAATTGAACAAGCAATTACTATTGTAATTTTTGTTGTAGCCATACAGAAAAGTTTTAGCCATAAAATAATCTAACAATTTGAAAAGTTTCAATTATTAATGCATGGAAATTATTACTTGGAAAAATAATAAACATTAAATAATTTTAAAATAAAATGATGCTATTAGCTATTCAAAGGTACTGCTCGTATACTGAAAAAAATTAGTGTGAGTAAATTCAAATTCGTTTTTATAATTAAAGCAGGAGAGTTACAATATAAAGGTGGAAAGATAAACCATTCTTAATCTTAATTAGAAACAGGATAACAGAGTTAGTTCAAACCAAAGCACAAAAATTTTGCTTACAATTTCAAAGTTTAAGCAAAAAACATTAATAAAAATAGTCACAGCTTCATTTCCTTTATTTCAATCCAACTATCTTATGTATGCTTTGTTTACTTTATTTATTTGAAAAAAACAGGCAAATATTGTATATTGAAAAATCTCACTGCCATAAATATTAAATCATACGTAGAAATGAAAGGTAACTGTTTATGGAAAAAGCTGGAACACAAGTTATAAAAATAATGAATTGTGGAAGGAAAACACAACAAAATCAGTTAATAAACATATCCTCGTGTAGCACACTTTAATTCTCCAGACATGATTAATCCTCTCACTAATTCCTTTTAGGCCCACATCGACGTCTTTGATTGACTCTTTGATTTTTATCATCACAGTTGCTTCCATAAATATTTATAGAAACTCGAATGAACAACCTAGTTCCCATGTTTACTTTGCATAAAAACTCAGATTTATTGATGAAAATTGTTCCCTAGTGATGCTAATACAACAAAACAAAGTAACATGATAATTTTAAATTGTAATTATGCGATATTCACATGGCTCATATAATATGCATGTGTATGTGAGCGAGAGTATAAAAGAAAAACATTTTTCAAATGGACTACAGCAAGAAATGTAAATTTTCTTTTTGCAATATATGCAATTTTGAATTTCATCTCTACGGATTAAGTTAGCAGTGAATTGTGAGTATTTTATCTGCACGAAACTGAAATTACAAAAATTTTAAGTTCCAAAGTAGTGATAAGCAACCAATATATAAATCTCCAAATAATATTGTACAATATATAGCATAACATTTAACAAAATATCTATGAGTCATTTTGACTAAAATTTGATTTTAAGTAGGCGATATGCTTTATTTTACGTTTTTGCACTTAAACAAACATTTTAAGATTATTTAACTATTGGAATCCTTTATTAGAATACACATTTGAAAAATAAAATCTAAATTGAAATATGTTACATCAAGCCTAGCCGGCTAGGGCAATGTAATGACTTGCATTTTCGACCGCTTTCAGTCGGTAATTAAACCAACTTGTTGAGATATTAAGGAAAGATATTATGTTGAGATATTAAGGAAAGATATTAAGAATGAGTTAATGTTGAGATAAGTACAAATAAATACATTATCTTATATTTGGTGTTAGAGAATATGCCAAGAGATATGCCATGGAATATGCTCCAGAATAAAGAATGTGCTAGGAATATTCTAGAGAATAATTGACCCTATAAATATAGGGATTAGCATTGTAATAGCGAATCAATTCATATTAATAAAAATGTAGCCTTTTGATTGTTTACTGTTTCATCTCTCTCTTCTCTCTGATCTAAATTCTTTCATGGTATCAGAGCAGGTTAAAGGGAGGAAAGAGATATGTATATAATTATTAAAAAAAAACGAGGGTTCACTGTTGTGGCTATCTATGTTGAGTTTTGCTGTGCTACATTTTTTTTCGTATTTGCTCATCCCTGAAGGCTATGAACTTGGTTAATTTGATTCTGTTTGCTGCTTCTTGGCACATTGATCTTGTGATTTTCGTTTGGCATTTGTTATGGCTATTCATCCCCCTCAACTGATATATTCTTTTGCCCTGCTGATGGATCTACTGTAATAACTGCCAGTCATCTTCCATAAAACCATTACCTCTAGTGGTTGGTCCACTTTAAAAACCAATATATTCTAGTGGTTGGCCCACTTTAAAAACCATTATTTCTAGTGGTTGGTCCACTTTAAAAACCAATATATTCTAGTGGTTAGTCCACTTTAAAAACCATTATTTCTAGTGGTTGGTCCACTTTAAAAACCATTATTGAGTGTGGTCCACTTTAAAAACCATTATTGACTGTATATTGAGTGTGGTCCACTTTAAAAACTATTGAGTGGTTGGTCCACTTTAAAAACCATTATTGAGTGTGGTCCACTTTAAAAACCATTATTGAGTGTGACCCACTTTAAAAACCATTATTGAGTGGTTGGTCCACTTTAAAAACCATTATTGAGTGGTTGGTCCACTTTAAAAACCATTTGTTAAAAGTGAAGAGTTGCTGATGGCGTATGGAAGTTTGATGCTGACTGTCATTTTGTTCGTGATGCAATCCAAGATGCAATCCAAGATGGGCATTTGTGATCCACATGCTCCATCTTGAGGGGGGGTGTTGAGATATTAAGGAAAGATATTATGTTGAGATATTAAGGAAAGATATTAAGAATGAGTTAATGTTGAGATAAGTACAAATAAATACATTATCTTATATTTGGTGTTAGAGAATATGCCAAGAGATATGCCATGGAATATGCTCCAGAATAAAGAATGTGCTAGGAATATTCTAGAGAATAATTGACCCTATAAATATAGGGATTAGCATTGTAATAGCGAATCAATTCATATTAATAAAAATGTAGCCTTTTGATTGTTTACTGTTTCATCTCTCTCTTCTCTCTGATCTAAATTCTTTCACAACTCAAACCGCTCGAAAAGACAGATTGTTATTTAGCTTACGGGGTGTTTAAACAAAATCAGACATAGAAAATTTAACTACATACGTTCGTAATTAAATGAAAATTGCAGAAATTGTCGAGCCAGAGCGCGCATGTTTTTATGAATGACTGATGAAAATAATAAACTGTAACACTTGATCTGACCCGAGTGTTTCATGCAAAACACAAAACACTCGAGTCAGGATTAACATTATTCAAGTAAATCAATATCAATAAAACACTAAAATATAATGGTTAATCCTAACTTGAATATAAAGTTACTAATTTCGAATATGCTCAAATGTCAAAGGGTCATGGTGCCCATAAATTGTGTATCATCACATGTGTTCAGGGTACAAGCAAAGCAAACCACATGCCCAAGTTTACATTAAGGCCAGCATGTCCAAGTTTACATTAAGGATAGATTTAGTTTTTGTTTATATACATATGAAACAAGACAGGTACAAATCTAAATATATCACATGCATTCAAGAATACGAGCAACACATACCACATCCTGTTTCGATAAACAAAACAATAGTACACTAATGTATTTCAGATTTCTGAAACAATGCGGGGACCAAACCAAGAAAATTTTGCAGCAACTTAGTAAACTGTTCACATGGCCAATAAAGCTCAATGGCAAAGAAAATTAAGTATCAAATGAACAGCAAGAAAATATGGTCCTTTTTAAATATTGTGAACTGAATTGCTCAAGCTTCTCAAATTGAAACACAGGTGCATGTAAATGGATTTGTTTCATGAAGAACCCACGCACATGACATACCAAGCAAAACAAAATCCCTTACCCTTTTTCTATACATACCCAAAACCAATGTTTTCAGGTTTTCAAACTCATATTCAACAAAACTCGTTGTTTCTTTGTCTAACCAAATTTGTCTTCCTGCATGAAAAATATGTAGCCTATGTCCAAACATGATGCAGATTATGAACAAATGATGCCAACAAACAACGCATGGGTAGTCATGCTACAAGTCTTACTACAGGCAACTGGTAAGAGGAAACACAACAACTCATATTATATATGTATATATTATACACACATATTGTTTTTTTTATACGTATAAGAATAGGCATTTAAACAAACATGGTCTCGTCAAAATGATTTCCATCAAAATCTAATTTCAGCAACCATCTAAAATAAACTAGTAAATGTTAAGTTTATAGATAACGGATATTCGCAAGCTCAATGTTGTAAGGCAACAATAGGCACAAAAAAACAAGACAACGAATTCACAACAATAAGCAGTTAAAAACTGTTTGCGAACAAATTATGCAGTTGTAAACAACTGTAAAATCCGTTCGGCTTTCCTAAACAACAAGGATTGTTGTAGAGGGTGTCGAACTCTGGGACCAAAAATATTTTAATTAATAAATCCAATCAAGTTATCCCTAACTTTTGATTGGTTGAAAACAAAGAAAATAGCAAAATTAAATAAAAGAGAGTTTTAACAATAAGTGAAAGCAATTAGGGGATAATGACATAGATCAGATTCATAATCATCAATAGCCAAAAGATTAACCAGATCTAATACATGTTTCTGTCACAAACATGAATCAACGATTATAGGTTTTTAGAAACAAATATGTAAATAACGACAAGCATAGCCTATGCAGGAGCTCAGCTCTACAACCATAGACTATCAGGACAGATTCACTAATTAATTTCTAAAACCCTAAAATTAGATCTAGATCTGATAATTGTTAGACCGAACACGAATATACCCTGTGAAGGAGCATAGCTCTTAAACGACACAGGATATTAAGGTTCAGATCTAACCCTAGTTCAGATCTAGATCTATATACATGAATTCCTCATCCTTTGGCTATGTGATTCATATTGAATCATACTATCAGCGTCATCACCCCCTAATCAAAGGGGATTAGCTAGACATAGCTAAAGAAGAAGAAAAACAGAAATTAAATAACAAGAACATAAATAAAACTAAAACTAAATAGAAAAGAGGAAGAAGAATGATTTTATTCCAAGAAGAGAATTACAGAATAAAACCCAATGTGTGTTTTACAATGAATGAGATAAAAGGTATTTATAGCTGATATGACAGAGACTAACTAGCTAAATACACAATGTGGGACTAAAGAATTAGCCCAAATAATACATAAGCCAGTGTGAACGCAGCTGTAGAGTGAGTGGCCTTGTAAATGAGCTAGTGTGAACACAACATGAGTAAGAGGCCTTGTAAATGAGCTAATGTGAACGCAGCATGAGTATTCATTGAGCCAAATCTTCTTAACTGAACTCTATTTGCAACCGTTCTTCAAGCTTTGCACTCTTCAAGCTTTAGTAATTCCAAACTTCACTGTTTTTAAGCAAATTCTTCATGCTTTGTTCATTAAATGCTCTAAACCATGTTTCTTGTCAAAAATCTGAAAACATAGCTATAAATACACCGTATCAATTATTTTAAATATAAAATAAGATAAATAAGCAGATAAAATATACACATTTGCGTGTATATCAAATACCCCCACACTTATCTTTTTATTCGTCCTCGAATAAACTAAACTAAGATATGTCACACTTTCGTAGGAAACACGATTGCATTTAGCGTATGCAACAAGCCGTTAAACCTCTGGGTGTCCCCAGTAGGACGAGTGTTGTCTCGTGAGGGTTTTCAGCGGATACTACCCACAAAATCCAAAGCGCCTTATGTACGCGGATTAATCAGACAATATATTTAAGGTCTTTCACATTACAAGGATTTCACCTAACTTCAATAGTAACGGTTTAGCCCCAAATTGTCCATCCCATAATTAGTGCAAAAATGAACAAAAATTTTCAAGCTGAATCGTAATTCCTTGATAACACTGTAATTGTCTTGAAGGTTAAGAGCGTGGTGTCAACCAAAGTTCTACACATCGACAATGTGCACCCAATCATTTCTTTATTCTTTTTTTCTTCTCTTTTTTTTTCTTTTTTTCAAATAATGTTGCACCAATGTAACTGTAATGTATTGGATATGAGTTATGCATAGATGAAGGAAAATTTTTGTAAGTTCTAAAAATATTCTAGATAAGAGGGCAAGTGTATTAGTTGAATTTCAAGCTACAAAAGATAAAGTAATACTAAGGCACATATGGACATTTTGTTTCCTTTCATCTCTTCTACTACAATCCTCACTTCCAAGTACAGTATAATGGATGTGGATGGAATGGAAATGGATGCTTCATAGTCAAGAATGATGAAGACTATTTTATTCAGAGAGACTCTCTCTTTATTTCAGTTTTTTTTCTCTTTTCTCTTTTTTTTTTTTTTTTTGCATGATGAATGATGAATGGAGATGGAATAATGCCATACATTATTTCATTTGATTCCTCCTCTACAAAACCAATACTTCATGAAAGGAAAGTTTTGTGCCCTAGTTACTCTATTTCTATAACCCTTATTCAACACACAAGTCTGGATTGATGTTATATAAAAAGCTGAAAGGAATGATAAACAAAGTTTCGTAAGATAGATAACCCATATAAAATAAGATGTGGTATATGGTTATCCTACCTTAAAACAAGTACGGAGTGGGTAGTGTAATATTGGTATAAAAAGTGACGTTTTTGACCTTTAAACAAAGGTTCTTGAGTATACCAATATAAGATAAACTTGTCGAAACATAATGTAAATCGACTAAAACTTGGGTTTGAATAATGTGGGGTATCGAAGAAGAACGCTACAATGAGTCATTTCTCCTTAATTGGGCCAAGTGGATTTTAGAACTTACGATTTTGAAAATTTGAGTGGAAAAGTAAATATTATGCATGAAAACAAACTCAGAAAATCCAACAAATGTAGGTGCAAAATCCTTTTATTTCATGATTTTTTTTTTGATTTTTATTATTATTTTTACTTGCACATTCTAACACGTATAACAAGGGTTGACACACTTACTCCAGAACACGACTAACGTCTGCACAGTCTCAAGCTAGCATCTTAAAAAGACACATTACGACTCAATGAATAAATAATGTTCATTCTCATCACCTAAAAACTCAACTTATCAAACAAGAACCAAGGTGTTATTTATGAGTTTAAGTTAATCCTTGTTCAATGAATGACCTAGTTCATAAAATTTGATTGCTGATGTAATGTAAATTCCCCCCACACTTGAGTGTGACTGTGTCCTCACAGTCCTTAATCAGACATATCTTAGTGAAAGGGAAATAAAAATAAGAGGGTCAGCACGACTTACCGGATGTGTGTGCAGAAAATACGCAGTCATCGAATAGATGTACCGGTCTACAATGGACCAATGGATCAGCCTCATTAAGATTATGAGACACAGCTTCAGCATAGAAAACCAAATCATAAAGGATTTTATATTACAATTCAGATTTGGAAAAACAAATTTGGTTTTTTCAAAAGTTTGAGTTGCTAATTTTAAAATTTTGAGCTTACAATTGATCCGAAAATCGAATTGAATTTCTATAGCAACTAAAGAGAAGTCAGTGAGCTGGGGTTCAGTAAAAGCTTCAAAAACAAAATTCGATTTGTTCAGATGATGTATAAATTGAGAGACGTGCACATCACTCTCACCCCCACACTTATTTTGAGAAATATTGTTCAGTTTTGCTTTGGTACTTGAAATTTTGTTCACTAAAGGTTCATTCATAAACCTAAAATCAAAACCAAACAAATGAATTTTCAGTAAATTTCTAAATCGTATTTTCTCAAAAACAGTGTTATTCCAGAAAGAGTTCATATACTGCAGAAATTTATCATTGAAAAACAAGTGATCATAGTGAGGTTCAGTTGAAACGATCAGGTCGCAAGGAGTTTCAACAATTTCAGAAAAATCGTCATCATGTTTGAGATCACATTCAACAGTCCCATTGTTTTCAACCTCAAGAATTTCAAAGTTTTAAAATGTTTCATTTTTAATTTCAGACCCAACAACATCATCGTCAATCAGTTTAAGAAGTTTTCGCTCATCAAAATCGTCCTCACATAAACAGTTGTTAACAACTTTATCATTTTTGTCATATTGATAATCTAAAGTTGCTAAATTTTCAAAATTTTCATAATTTGAGAGAGGAAGATCGAATAGAAGATTGACGTCTTTGTTTTCAAAAGAATTTAAATTCAAATCAATCACAGAGCTCTCAACAACTTCATTGAGATTTTCATCGATTTCAAAAGTTGTCAGTTGAAAATCATTAATTGTGGGCAAAGGTGGATTATCGTTCGATTTGTCACACATTTGGATTTTATTTTGTTTCTCACGAAACTTCAAGCAGTCGTTAATTTCATTCGTTTGCTCAACAAAATCAAATTTATAGTTATTTACACGAGAGTTTTCAGTTTGAAATTGTTGAGAACAAAAGTTTTCAGTAGCACCATAATTGAAATTATTCCCATTGCCAAAATCATTTGAAAAGTGATTTACATTTCCATTTCGAATTTGAAATTCATTTTGGAGTTCAAAATTGAATTGACAAGGGTTATAATCAGAATCATTTGAATTTGGAGGTGAAATCGAATTTTGATTATTTTGAAAGCTTTCACTTGAATTGTTGCACATGTATAAATTACACAATTCATTTATTTCTTTATTTTGTTGTATGCTCATTTCAAGTAAAGATTTAACATGTGTTTCAAGAGTTGAGGGTTGATCATCATTTTGAAAATTTGTTGGTGTACAATCGGGATTATCTTGAAAAATTTTAAAAGTTGATGGCATAAAATCCAAATTGTTTGTACAAAAGTTGTTATTAAAATATCCATATGAATTTGGTGTAAAATTATATGGATTATATTGATTTTCACAACTATCGTAAAATCCATTGGAAAAAGGGAATTGGGACATTTTCAAGAAGCTTCTAAAAAAATTGTTAAAATTAACAAATTCGGATTATATGAATACAAGTCTGGGCCAGGTTCGGACAAGGATTATCAGTGTGCCACGAATCACCGTAGAAACACAACTGAAGGTTTAAGAACCTGTTTGAGTTCTAGACTCTACCGTTCCTTAGACACCTCAGAGAGTATCAATCCTAATTGTCAATTTAACAAATATTTTGTCCTATGAGCTTTGTGGAATCCTCAATTCGATTTCAAAAATAAACTTTTCAATTAATCCCACGTTCGTTTTAAAATTTTAAACCACACATCAACAGGCAAAATATTCAGTCACAGAATGAACAGTCTCAGAACAGTCAATAAAAAAAAATACAAGCAAGCCGATGCCCTGCAGAAGATTTTTACAAGCAATGTCTATATATATTTTTTATTTGTCGCAGCAATCCCTGTAGAGTTAGAAAATACTCACCTTGATCGGCAGTCCGTCCGGTGCAATTGGGTAGCGCTAGCGCGTTCACACCCCAATTGGTGTGCAACTGCTCGAACCCTAAATTGCCTGTTGCCTCCTATTAATTGCTCGACTGCGCTGCGGCACGGGTTCGGGCTAGGAGCCCGAATTTTTTTTTTTTTTTTAGACCTTTTTCTAATTTCCCTGTACCTGTTTTCAAAAAAAAAATCCTCAAACTTTTTTTTTAAGTAAAACAAACAAAAGAAGAACAACTAAATTGAAATTAAAACAAACTAAGCTAAGCTAAGAGAAATCAAAAGAACTAAGCTAAAACAAGAAACAAAAATAAACAAATTAAAAGCAAGACTCAACACAAAATAAATAACCGGCTCAAGAAAAACATGTAACCTACCTAATTCACACACGCACATCCCACTTAAACAGACTCACGCACACCCAAAGTTAAATACAAATCGAACCAAAGTAACGCAGCCCCCAAAAGCCCATAGTCCAGTCCCGTCCCTTAATCTAAAATAAACTGAACAGAGGCGCACATAATTTCTCAACAAATACCAAATTGAAATCAAAAACTCCCGTATCCTCTCCCTTGAAAAACTACGAAATTACAACCCCCCTTTTTTAATAAACGCGAATCGAATGGTTTCGGGTCTCGAGATTTTGATTGGGAATTGGGCGTAGGATTTGCTGGTTTTGGTTGAGGGGGTTTCGTAATTGATTTCGATGGTGGTTTATCGGGATCCGGTTGCGGATTTTTTTTTTTGGGTTACGAGAAGGTCACGGCGAGTGGATGGGAATTCTTTTGCTGAAGGCGATCAGTGGTTGGGGAATTAAACAACTGCCGTGGGGTTTCTGGAGTTGACAGGGAACGGACTTCAGGCTTAATGGAGGAGGCGGTTCTGTGGACTGGGTATGGTGGTTTCGGATTCAGTGATTTTGAAGGTGATGGTGTGATGGCAAGAAGGAGATGTTTGAACTGTTGGATGGAGATTGAAGGATTGAAGAAGGTTTGTGGATGAAGATTTAGGGATGGTGTTGAGACAATATTGATGGGAGATGATGTGTGTATGGTACTAAAGGATGCAGATGGTATGGGTTACAGTATTGAAGTTTGGGCTTGAAGAGATGATCAAGAGGGGATGGAAGGAATTGTATTGTGAGACGATTTGCGGGTTGAATTGTTGGGCATGGTCAGCGCTACTGGGATGGAAGTAGGAAGACGAGGGTTTCAGTGTATGGGGTTTGTGGTTTTGGACGTGGTTTGTGGGTTTTCAGAATGGATGGCAGGGGGTAGAACGTGGTATGTCTGGTGCAAAATTGTTGTGGATTGGTGACTGTAGTGTTTTGTTTTGAGGGGGACTTTGTGGCTGACAGGGTGTAGGCTGTAAGGGTCTGGATTGCGTTGAAGGGTTGGAGATTTGAAGGTCAGGGGTGCGAATTGCTGATGACGGCTATATTGATAATGGAGGAGATGTTTCTCTGATGGTGAAAGATGCTGCTTGGTTTATTTATAAAGGATTGCTGTGAATTGAGAAAAGAAGGCAATCAGAAAATGTCACAGAGGGAAAGCAATATTTTTTTTTTAATTTGTAAAAAAAAAGGAAAGTAATTGTAGAGAATTAGAAAGAAATAATAGAAAGAAAAGGAAAAGAAATTGAATTAAAAGCTGATTTTTTTTTCTTATTAGGTAGATTTCAGTATCATTGACTAACACCGAATCAAACCAATTAAGATTTTTTTTTCTATGCTTGAGAACAAAAGGGAACAAAATAAAATAAAAATATTTTTTTGTTTTTTTTTTATAAATGAAGGAAAACTAAAGGAAAAAAAATATAACCCGAATGATTTAAAAAATAAAAATAATTTTGGTCCCCGGCAACGGCGCCAAAATTTGTTTGCGAACAAATTATGCAGTTGTAAACAACTGTAAAATCCGTTCGGCTTTCCTAAACAACAAGGATTGTTGTAGAGGGTGTCGAACTCTAGGACCAAAAATATTTTAATTAATAAATCCAATCAAGTTATCCCTAACTTTTGATTGGTTGAAAACAAAGAAAATAGCAAAATTAAATAAAAGAGAGTTTTAACAATAAGTGAAAGCAATTAGGGGATAATGACATAGATCAGATTCATAATCATCAATAGCCAAAAGATTAACCAGATCTAATACATGTTTCTGTCACAAACATGAATCAACGATTATAGGTTTTTAGAAACAAATATGTAAATAACGACAAGCATAGCCTATGCAGGAGCTCAGCTCTACAACCATAGACTATCAGGACAGATTCACTAATTAATTTCTAAAACCCTAAAATTAGATCTAGATCTGATAATTGTTAGACCGAACACGAATATACCCTGTGAAGGAGCATAGCTCTTAAACGACACAGGATATTAAGGTTCAGATCTAACCCTAGTTCAGATCTAGATCTATATACATGAATTCCTCATCCTTTGGCTATGTGATTCATATTGAATCATACTATCAGCGTCATCACCCCCTAATCAAAGGGGATTAGCTAGACATAGCTAAAGAAGAAGAAAAACAGAAATTAAATAACAAGAACATAAATAAAACTAAAACTAAATAGAAAAGAGGAAGAAGAATGATTTTATTCCAAGAAGAGAATTACAGAATAAAACCCAATGTGTGTTTTACAATGAATGAGATAAAAGGTATTTAAAGCTGATATGACAGAGACTAACTAGCTAAATACACAATGTGGGACTAAAGAATTAGCCCAAATAATACATAAGCCAGTGTGAACGCAGTTGTAGAGTGAGTGGCCTTGTAAATGAGCTAATGTGAACACAACATGAGTAAGAGGCCTTGTAAATGAGCTAATGTGAACGCAGCATGAGTATTCATTGAGCCAAATCTTCTTAACTGAACTCTATTTGCAACCGTTCTTCAAGCTTTGCACTCTTCAAGCTTTAGTAATTCCAAACTTCACTGTTTTTAAGCAAATTCTTCATGATTTGTTCATCGAATGCTCTAAACCATGTTTCTTGTCAACAATCTGAAAACATAGCTATAAATACACCGTATCAATTATTTTAAATATAAAATAAGATAAATAAGCGGATAAAATATACACATTTACGTGTATATCAATAACCACAACTATTAAAGTTCTAGTTTATTACTGAGGTTGATACTTGAATAAAGTAATCGTGAGGTAAAACTCACCTCCAACATAGTAGCAATTGTAAGTGCAGAAAGCGACGAGCGGTGGTTCCTCGAAGGCGCAGCTATCTTCCAGTGCAAGCAGTGATAGGTTTCAGTGTTCAGTCTCTCTTTTTTTTTTACATGCATGAGCTGCAACGGAAGAGGGAATAGAGAGGGAATAAGAAGATGCATGGAGGAAAAGATTTGAGGAGGACAGAGGTTTGATGCAGCAGTTCCTTTTATATACTTTTTAGAAACGAATGTGAGATGACAACGACAGAAAAAAAAAGCCTGAAGCTAGAAAGAATGCATGCGCATTTATGCCAAATGCATGGTTGTTCACTTCGTTTCTCTTTTTGTCTTTCCAGGTTCCCCTTTTTTTAGTCATGAATGAACGTGGCATAATACAAATTTTTTTTCTATGTAACGTAAGGTACATATTTTTATTTATTAATATGGACGTTCAGTTAAGGCATGCATTAACAACCATTTAAATTTCATTGTTAAATTGTCCCTACTTATGTGTATATGGGAATCTAATTCATTTGTTTCATTTTAAATCAACTGCATATTTTAGTTTCCAAATAAATGCATTCTAAATTAAATTTATTGTTTAAATATACTTTTAAAACCATTTTAAATTCAACAATTTAATTTAATTCAATAACTTAAATGGTTGGAATTCACGAGATGCTATGGGCAAGGGTATGATTCGATACATTAATAAATCTATGAATTTCAATTAAACAACATCATATACCATTTTCGTAGTCATGTACTTAAAATACATAGCTTAGAACCACATATGTCCAAGTTTGCATATCATTGTACCAACAATAACCTATTTCCATTACCAGGGAAACTACTTGCAGAAAAAGAGGATGAAGTCAGTCATTAAAAAACAATATAATCAAGGGCATGTACACAATGACAAACTAAAATGTTAACAAAACGACAAAAAACATAATTACAAATATAATCAAGGGCAAAAGTTCACAGACCACATAAAAGAGAAAAACAACTATAACGATCGTTTTAATTGGAAATTAATATGTAAAATAAGTAAGGAACTGGACTTCAAAAGCTTTCTGCAATTTTGCAGAATGTCCTATAAAACATAGAGGTCAAATGGACAATAATAGCATGAAAATCTATTTTGTTGAATTTATTTCTAAATAGATACCTTATATGTTTCTTAATAAAGTTCATTTTTAGTAAATCTATAAGCAGATGAAATTCCTTGTCTACAAAGTTAGCCTGTTGTTTTTTTCTTTTTTTTGCTTAAGTTTACATAAAGCTAATTAAAAAATGATACTAAAAATATATGGAGAAATGCTCTGTTTTCCTTACATAATAACACAAAGACTACTAAGCATGAAGGTTACAAAAAAATTCAAGCACATGATGTAGATTCCATTATATATAGATCATAAAGATCCAAAGCAAAGATTGAAATAGCCTATATCACCATGAACAAAAGTTGCATGTTAGATTCCTCATTGTTTTAATTATTTATTGGGCGGAATCGTTGTCATATAAAGTCTAAGCAAAAAACAGGTATCAGATATGTGGTAAAAGACTGGTTACAAAATACTTGTGCAGATCTATATAATTTCACCGTATACATGCAATTCAACATTTTCTTCTCTATCTTCGACAGTTGCATAAACCATAACTTAAATGAAAGTTGCAAAAACTCAAGAAGTTCTATATTTCCTTTTTATGGTAACCATGAAAAAAGATATACCAAACACTTGGTCATATTATTACAATCTTTTAAAGATAAAATAATTAGTATGAAATAACAAATGTACCATATCCAATTCGATTGCAAAATCCAAACTTTACATTTCCAAATCAACAAATTAAACATAATCAGTAACTTAAAATCCTTTGCCCATTCGAATAAAATTAAATGACAAAAACTATCCTAGAATCATAATATCCAGATGAGAAGGAAGAGGAATAGTGGCAACTAATCTCATATATGAATTCACATATATATATATATACACACACACAGAGAGAGAGAGGGAGGTTCCAGGGCATCCCTCTTTGCCGGCACCCCATTTGCCCCTCTACAATAGCTATGCATTTATTATTTAATAAGTTAGTAGGGAAGAGAGAGTTAGTGGGAGGAGAGAGAAACGAGATTGTGTAGTGGAAATCAGGAAGGCTAAAGGGGTGCTCTTGATCATATATATATATATATATATATATATATATATACACACACACACACACATACACACACAAATATTCGTGACATAACATAACTATAACTAATATCATGTAAGAAATATCTGACATATTTTGGGTTAAGCTAGAATACCTTCATCATTAATTAGCCGGCCTGAGATAAAGAAGCGACTTGTTGGCAGCGATACCCGATGTCATGCCAATAGTTGATCGGTCTCTCTTTGATATTACCACGAAAGTAGATCCACACTTCAGCTTAGGTAGGAGTTTTTGTTGTGATGGAGAGGGCATGGCTGTGGGTAGGAAATTGGGGAATACGTTGATTAAAGGATTAGAACAACAATTTGGGTAAACGGGTAATAAAGAGCAGTGCAGGAAGAAGGGACGTGATGTTTCCATTTCAGAATAAATAGGGCAGCATGGAATGGTTGAAACGGAAGAAGGCTTGAGAGGCTAGGAAATTGCACTCACCTTCAAGTAGGTTAAAGATATCATAGATTACCAAAATGAGATCTGAAACCAAACACTTGATAATGATAACTAAGGACTACAAAGGAGAAACTGGGGAGAAGAGGAGAGGGGATTATCAAATCAAAATCAAAGCGGCAACGTGAGGGGATGCTCAATTCGGAGGATGTAGAGGTATGCGATGGAAAAAGGCATGATTTTGGGGAAGAAAATATTTAGGGTTGAACGATGAAGGAGGAAAGGGAAGAGGTACAAAGGAAAAGAGTATTGTTATAAGTAGGGGTGGAATCGGTTCGGTACCGGAACTTTGTACTCAAAACCATTACCGTACCGACTTTATATGGTAATAGAAAAATCATACCATTACCAGCCAAAAAATTCGGTTACCAATAGTTCGGTTTATGGTTGGTAATGGTTGGTAGAGGTCGGTAATAAGTTTTTACCGTTTACTAGTTTGAAATCTTTTTGTTTACAATACTTCACATTAAAATATTAAATATTAATTTTTTTGTTATTATATTATTACTTATATATCTTATTTTACATAGTCAAACATGCATGAAAACTTTATAGATGAACAAAAACACCATTTAAATTATACCGTTTTCTAAGGTATATAATAAAAAGTGCATTCAATCTTGTATCGTAATAGTGTTTTTCTAGGTATTTTATTAAATTATTAGATATTAAAAATTCTTCGTTATGTAATAAACTTATATGTGGTAGGTATGGTAATTACCACTTTTAATGCTCAATTACCATTACCGTACCACATATTTTCATGTGGTTTGGCGCAACACCCCGCCTCCGCTAGGGTCACTCGCAAAGGAATGCACTAGCTTTAGAGGGGCATTATTGGTAAACATGCACAGAAATATCACAAGACAGAACATATAAAATAGTGGAAGTAAAATCGAACTTTCATAAACATCAATAATTAAGGTCTAAAGCCTTTTACATCAGAGTACATCAAAACCTGTCTTGCAATAGTAAAGAAGCATAAAGACTTTTTCATAAATTATTCCCCAAGTAAAAACAGTAAAGTAGCCATAGCCAAGAAAAGTCCAAGCCATCCATGATGACCTTCAAGCAGAAGAAGTCCGAACTAAACAACAGTATTTCCTCCCTGTAACCTGGGGGGAAACGGAAGAAAAGAGGCGAAACAAAACGGGTCAGTCAAAAAGACTGAGTAAGCCCTATCTACTATCAGCATAAAAACTAGTAAAGTTAACTGACATGAGAAACTGAGATGAACATAAGCATGATGACAAGATAGATAAGCTAAATCAAAATAACAGGATGAACTACTGAACTCAGATAAACTAAGGTGTCATGATAAATTACGGTGTCAAGATAAAACAAGGTATCCCATCGTCAAGTTCCTGTCAAGTATAATATCCCCAAGATATCTATCACGTATAACATCCCATGGTATCTATCCTGTCTTTTAGCTCTGCACCTACCGTACTAGTATCCCCACCGTATCATGTGTTAACCATGAATGACCCTTACTCAAAAGTCGTGTAATGGTCCATGTCAACCTAATATATCGCATATATAGGTTACTCTACTCGTATGTTTTATTCCATGTAAATGTTCAGTCCCTTGCCGTAGACCATACGGGCTTTCCCATGAGATTCTATACTACTTTAACATAGTTCCATGATCCTTAAGATCGTTTTGGACTGTCACCCTATATCTAACTAGGGTCTTTCAACATGAATCATCGTTTGTACAACTAGGACTTATGCTACCTAGGACTACTAGGGATTATGCTTACCTATTGCACGTTTTCGTATCTCGGTTTTGGTTCAACCACCCAGGGCCACTAGGAATTACGCTAACCGTCAACCGCGCCCTTTTTCCCACGCATTCATCGTGAATCGTTTTTCCATGACTGTATGCACATGTATCACATCGTGCCATCCGAGTCCTGTCACAGGGCAGATCAGGAAATACAGGACTCGGTCAGGAGCTTTCGATTTATCTGCCGATGCAGATGCTAAGGTCTGTTTTTTTTTCTATACGTGGCTATGGTCCCACGAGACCACTCCCTCAACTAGTGAAAGACAAGACAGGATAAATTCTGTATGAGAACACACTACTGGCCAACCCACAATCCTAGCCTTACCGCAACCATAATTAGATAGCAATTATGGTCTTTTGGGTGTTCTCTGCCTTTCCGTACGTACACGCTTGACCAAAGATGGTAGGTAGCCTGACGAAATGCTATCTAGGGTACGACCGTGTATCGTCGACTATCCCCTATCCATCCCCGTCTTTAGGTCGCTCGTATAGCAACCAAGGCATACTCTTGGTTCTTCTAACGCAGACCTTAACCTCTCATGAGCCTAGTATGATCACCTGGCAGCTCATAGAGGGATACCAAGAATATCCTCACGTTCCCCGAAGCCGCTGCTTCGTTACCCAGTTCGCTGGAGCCTTTATCTAAATCAGATACTTGCTCCTACTCGTATACTTAAACGATGACCTACCGTATTAGGTTACTCATCTATCTATGAACTGGTCTAAATTTCCTTGACTACGAATCATTACTTAGTTATTCTTCAACTAAGGTTTACCACTTAGCCTTATTCCCGTTATCCTTGTTAACTATGGTTATCCACCTAATCCTCAGAACTAGGGTTTACATAATGGATTAAGTGTCACTTAAGTTCATGACTTAACCCGTCTACAAATCATGTCAAAATTGGCTAAGTATCCAAGTTCAAGACTTAACCCTACAAACCATGCTCAAGTTGGTTAAGTATATATTAACTTGACCCTATCAAATTACTGAGTCAAATCGGTCAAGCATATTTAAGCGATTCGTGACCTAGCCTTATCATGTTTTCACGTTAGATTGGTTAAGTATAGGTTAACTTAACCTCAATAAATTAACGAGTTAGATTGGTTAAGTATAGGTCACTTAACCACATCAAATCATCATGTTAGATTAGTTAAGTGTTTAACTTAACCCCATTAAACTGCCAAGTGGGATTAATTAAGTCTAGGCTAACTTAACCCCATCCGATTTCCATGTTTAGACTAGTTGAGTCTAATCTTAACCCCATCCATTAACTGTATTTTTCGGTTAAGTGTCATTACGAAAACTTACTTAACCCTACCAAATTATCGTGTTGGATTGATTAAGTGTTGGTTAACTTAACCCCGTCCACTAGTCGTATAAAAAATGGTTAAGTGTCATTAGGCAAATCAAGTTACTTAACCCATTTGTCCATGTCATATTTGGTTAAGAGTCATTAATCAAATTAACTTAACCCTATCATGTGGCATTAATTACTTAATGCACCTCAACCTCTCACATTAGACTTTGTTGTGGTTACTTGTTAAGCCGGTCGGTTCCGGGTAGCTTTACACCACAACTTGGTCTAACCTCGGGTTCAAGCACAACATGACCAACTTCTCACATTGGGTCCTATTGTTTGCAACTACTAGTTAGGCCGGTCGGTTCCGGGTAGTTTTACGTTGCAAACTCAACCCAACCTCGAGTTGGCCACACTTATATTATCTAAGTGTCATGTCCATTATGTTTCCAACACATATTACAAGTTTTCAAGGATTTGGGTAGACCTAACTTAATAGGTAAATTCCCAATTCCATGGTATGGGTAGACCTAACTTAATAGGTAAATTCCCAATTTCATATTTTCAAACATACTCACATGTCAACTTCCATGTTATATTTCAAGTCATGTTTTCAAGTTGTATTTTCATGTCATTAGAAATTACTCATAACATAACCCAACGCTTTTAAACTCGCATATACGTTCGCAACAACGTAATGGATTAAAAGAAGAGACTTGGCAAAGGCATGACAAAAATGGATATTAAGCCACAAGTTAATCATGGTGGCAAATGAGGCACAAATGTGTTCATTAGCTTGCATGTTACATTCTTAAGCCTCAAAAACATGCATAAACCCAAACTTGGCACATAAGCGAATCATGGTGACAAAAGACATGGAATGATGACTAGTAACTCGCATATATCATCATATAAGGGTTATGACTTCATATGCAAGTTGACATAAAGGTTATGAGGGTTCTCATGTTGCATAATGCAACATTTCAACATAAAGGTTGTGGCTTTTAGCCCACAAGATCAAGATAATGACTTCATAAACTTGCATGACATGATAGCATGTATCATACTTAATGATCAAACCCAAACTTGCAACATGAACATTTAACTTCATAGTTAATATCTAAGAGTAGGGAAAGGGCTTACATTGCTATGAAGGCACAAATCGATTTAAATTAAAGATTGAGACAAAGCCTATGCATGCCATCATCCAAAAACCCAAAGATGAAAGCTCCAAATCAAAAAACCCCATTTTGATGAACCAAGATCAAAGCTTTAGCCTTGAAATCAACTTGAGAAGCTCTCATACTAACATAGAGACTCTCTAACACTCACATGATCATGAAACCTCTCATAGAAATTTACTTAGGAATTTTAGAATGAGAGTGGAGGCCATGAGAGTAAAAAAAATTGCCATAGTTTAGTTGCATGAATGAATAATGAGAGTTTAGGGGTAGGTTAGGGGCTTATTTATAGAGATTAGGAGTGATTAGGACCTTAGGATTAACCCTAGGATCAACCTGGACCATCAGATTTCGAACCAGGCCCAAAAACCTAGCCAAGACAGAAAATAGGTGCACCAGGCAAAACTGCCCGGCCACCATAAGTCGACCCCCAAGTCGACAGGGCTGTCGACTTGGGTCAAGCCATGTCGACTACCAAGTCGACAGGGCTGTCGACTTGGGGTTCCTGGCGGGAATTTTTCCCGCCTAGCCCTCCAGCCCTAATTTCCGAAATTAGAACTCGTTTTTGAACTTGAATTTTCTGAAAACTTCGTCGGACCATAACTTGGTCATACGGACTCCGATTCTCAAAAACTCAGACTCTATTTCGCGTATTTTTCCGAGACGAACGCAATGGCATAGCCCGTTTTACTTGATTCAGAATTTAAAATTAAATTCTGCCTTGATTCTCGTCTTAACATGTTATCGAAATACGGGTTGTTACATTCTCCCCACCTTTTAGGATTTCGTCCCCGAAATCTCCAAGTTAGGAAGAACATATCCTACCATCCATCATTCATCTACTCAAAACATCATCCACAAGCAACCATTGTCCTTAGATGATTTCTAATGCTGTATGAATATATGCAAAACGTGTGTGTACATGTTCCTTAGCTAATGCTAATGATCAGGCCTGAATAATCTTTCTAATGCAAAAATATGTATAGTGCCATGAATCCAACATGTATGCAAATAGTCCTAGTCATATAGATACTATATGCGTGCACAATCATTCATTCATATGCAACAACCGCATGATAATACATTCGATTTCATCCATAAACAAGTATAAATACTCATGCATATGCAATATGAAATGTGACCGAGTCGAGCTAGTATCTAATGTGTATTCGCGCATCCACGAGCAACCACTTGCAACCACTTGCAACCATATCAATCATAACATGTTTCAAATACATGTTTACATCCATAGGGTTCTACCTTGGATCCCCTGGAACAGGGTCGAGAAGATAAAGAAGACAAACTCCTTACGGGGTTTGTAACAGAAAATAGGACCAAGAAGATGTCCACAAAAGATAGCCTACAAGTAAGCTCTACAGAAAACAGGGATCAAGGATATACTCCCAAAAAGAGGTATCATGCGCGTATCTAGTCTTTGACCATCAAAGTCGTATTTCCTTGGGCTTAATTCCATTGTGCCTTGACCGTCTTTTAACTTCGCGATTTCGTAGCTTCTTATTTCCTGTTTCCATAACATGAGCTGGAACTCATTTCTTCGTCGCCTCTCGTTCCACTTGCACTTATCCTTTTCCTAGAATACTTGGCGCAAACATGACTGCGTACTCATGATCTCATGCAAGCTTTCCAAAATTCACTAGTGAATCTTGGATCTCGTTTATATACTATAAGGTATTCCATGTAGAAGAACTTTCTCTTGAAAGTAAACAGATGTCAACCAGGTTATCAAGCGCACTTACTAGGGTGATCTCCATAACCCATGCATAAATGAAGTAAACCATCCGTCTTATCGGCGAACACCACTCGATCGGGCTTCAAATTTCCAATAAAGACATCAAGGGATTCTAAGTAACTAGTCATGACAGAACCTCAAAAAGGTTACACGATACTTCGAGGGTATTACCAGGGCTAGTCAAAAGGTCTAACTACCCTCCTATCAAAGCCGAGAGTGGCACCCCCTACTGGATAACCACTTCATCCCTAGAATCCATCCATAGCTTATAAACATAAGCATTATTTCCAAACTCAACACTTGGCATAGACATTCTCAAATCCAAACAAGTCATGTATAAATGGACTGATTCTCCAATAGGACTTTGAGACAAAAATGAGATTCTCCATTACGCTAGTACTTAAGGTGCAGAGACTCAACTATCGAAGCAGACTTAAATGATACGAAAAACGAAGTCCTAACGGGATGATAGAGAAGAAAAGCTAAACCTTTAACAAGATCGTTACCCTCCTTCCGAGGTACCCTAGAAATGAGAGCATACTATTGCCCTCCCGATGATCTTGTCCTTGTTCCATAATACTTAACTATCTGCCCCGTTTTACCATGCCAAAGGTACTTTTTCGTCATGGGTTTCATTGTTCATCTTTCTCCCTCCTTTGAGGACTAAGCCATACCCACAAGTTGCTCATCCTTAAGCTCGTATCCTTTATCCTCTTTCTCACTATCCTTTCTTATAACGCGGCCACTGGTCTCTCGAGAACCACCTCCATCGTATGGAAAGCACTTTCGTAGATAGAAAAGTCTAGTCGCAGTTAAAACCACTGTGACTACAGATGGAGGAAAGAAAGGAAAAGAGATTCAATTAAGGAAACAAGGATAGTGCTAATGGCCTTTGGGGAATAGCCTTTTTCTTTTAAAAGAAAATTTTCTTGAAAAATGCTTCTTTATAAACGATTTTCAAATAGTTTTCAGAAGGTCTTTAAAAACTTTTGCCCAGTCTGGTAACCTTCTGCTCTGATACCACGTGTAACACCCCGCCTCCGCTAGGGTCACTCGCAAAGGAATGCACTAGCTTTAGAGGGGCATTATTGGTAAACATGCACAGAAATATTACAAGACAGAACATATAAAATAGCGGAAGTAAAATCGAACTTTCATAAACATCAATAATTAAGGTCTAAAGCCTTTTACATCAGAGTACATCAAAACCTGTCTTGCAATAGTAAAGAAGCATAAAGACTTTTTCATAAATTATTCCCCAAGTAAAAACAGTAAAGTAGCCATAGCCAAGAAAAGTCCAAGCCATCCATGATGACCTTCAAGCAGAAGAAGTCCGAACTAAACAACAGTATTTCCTCCCTGTAACCTGGGGGGAAACGGAAGAAAAGAGGCGAAACAAAACGGGTCAGTCAAAAAGACTGAGTAAGCCCTATCTACTATCAGCATAAAAACTAGTAAAGTTAACTGACATGAGAAACTGAGATGAACATAAGCATGATGACAAGATAGATAAGCTAAATCAAAATAACAGGATGAACTACTGAACTCAGATAAACTAAGGTGTCATGATAAATTACGGTGTCAAGATAAAACAAGGTATCCCATCGTCAAGTTCCTGTCAAGTATAATATCCCCAAGATATCTATCACGTATAACATCCCATGGTATCTATCCTGTCTTTTAGCTCTGCACCTACCGTACTAGTATCCCCACCGTATCATGTGTTAACCATGAATGACCCTTACTCAAAAGTCGTGTAATGGTCCATGTCAACCTAATATATCGCATATATAGGTTACTCTACTCGTATGTTTTATTCCATGTAAATGTTCAGTCCCTTGCCATAGACCATACGGGCTTTCCCATGAGATTCTATACTACTTTAACATAGTTCCATGATCCTTAAGATCGTTTTGGACTGTCACCCTATATCTAACTAGGGTCTTTTAACATGAATCATCGTTTGTACAACTAGGACTTATGCTACCTAGGACTACTAGGGATTATGCTTACCTATTGCACGTTTTCGTATCTCGGTTTTGGTTCAACCACCCAGGGCCACTAGGAATTACGCTAACCGTCAACCACGCCCTTTTTCCCACGCATTCATCGTGAATCGTTTTTCCATGACTGTATGCACATGTATCACATCGTGCCATCCGAGTCCTGTCACAGGGCAGATCAGGAAATACAGGACTCGGTCGGGAGCTTTCGATTTATCTGCCGATGCAGATGCTAAGGTCTGTTTTTTTCTATACGTGGCTATGGTCCCACGAGACCACTCCCTCAACTAGTGAAAGACAAGACAGGATAAATCCTGTATGAGAACACACTACTGGCCAACCCACAATCCTAGCCTTACCGCAACCATAATTAGATAGCAATTATGGTCTTTTGGGTGTTCTCTGCCTTTCCGTACGTACACGCTTGACCAAAGATGGTAGGTAGCCTGACGAAATGCTATCTAGGGTACGACCGTGTATCGTCGACTATCCCCTATCCATCCCCGTCTTTAGGTCGCTCGTATAGCAACCAAGGCATACTCTTGGTTCTTCTAACGCAGACCTTAACCTCTCATGAGCCTAGTATGATCACCTGGCAGCTCATAGAGGGATACCAAGAATATCCTCACGTTCCCCGAAGTCGCTGCTTCGTTACCCAGTTCGCTGGAGCCTTTATCTAAATCAGATACTTGCTCCTACTCGTATACTTAAACGATGACCTACCGTATTATGTTACTCATCTATCTATGAACTGGTCTAAATTTCCTTGACTACGAATCATTACTTAGTTATTCTTCAACTAAGGTTTACCACTTAGCCTTATTCCCGTTATCCTTGTTAACTACGGTTATCCACCTAATCCTCAGAACTAGGGTTTACATAATGGATTAAGTGTCACTTAAGTTCATGACTTAACCCGTCTACAAATCATGTCAAAATTGGCTAAGTATCCAAGTTCAAGACTTAACTCTACAAACCATGCTCAAGTTGGTTAAGTATATATTAACTTGACCCTATCAAATTACTGAGTCAAATCGGTCAAGCGTATTTAAGCGATTCGTGACCTAGCCTTATCATGTTTTCACGTTAGATTGGTTAAGTATAGGTTAACTTAACCTCAATAAATTAACGAGTTAGATTGGTTAAGTATAGGTCACTTAACCACATCAAATCATCATGTTAGATTAGTTAAGTGTTTAACTTAACCCCATTAAACTGCCAAGTGGGATTAATTAAGTCTAGGCTAACTTAACCCCATCCGATTTCCATGTTTAGACTAGTTGAGTCTAATCTTAACCCCATCCATTAACTGTATTTTTCGGTTAAGTGTCATTAAGAAAACTTACTTAACCCTACCAAATTATCGTGTTGGATTGATTAAGTGTTGGTTAACTTAACCCCGTCCACTAGTCGTATAAAAAATGGTTAAGTGTCATTAGGCAAATCAAGTTACTTAACCCATTTGTCCATGTCATATTTGGTTAAGAGTCATTAATCAAATTAACTTAACCCTATCATGTGGCATTAATTACTTAATGCACCTCAACCTCTCACATTAGACTTTGTTGTGGTTACTAGTTAAGCTGGTCGGTTCCGGGTAGCTTTACACCACAACTTGGTCTAACCTCGGGTTCAAGCACAACATGACCAACTTCTCACATTGGGTCCTATTGTTTGCAACTACTAGTTAGGCCGGTCGGTTCCGGGTAGTTTTACGTTGCAAACTCAACCCAACCTCGAGTTGGCCACACTTATATTATCTAAGTGTCATGTCCATTATGTTTCCAACACATATTACAAGTTTTCAAGGATTTGGGTAGACCTAACTTAATAGGTAAATTCCCAATTCCATAGTATGGGTAGACCTAACTTAATAGGTAAATTCCCAATTTCATATTTTCAAACATACTCACATGTCAACTTCCATGTTATATTTCAAGTCATGTTTTCAAGTTGTATTTTCATGTCATTAGAAATTACTCATAACATAACCCAACGCTTTTAAACTCGCATATACGTTCGCAACAACGTAATGGATTAAAAGAAGAGACTTGGCAAAGGCATGACAAAAATGGATATTAAGCCACAAGTTAATCATGGTGGAACATGAGGCACAAATGTGTTCATTAGCTTGCATGTTACATTCTTAAGCCTCAAAAACATGCATAAACCCAAACTTGGCACATAAGCGAATCATGGTGACAAAAGACATGGAATGATGACTAGTAACTCGCATATATCATCATATAAGGGTTATGACTTCATATGCAAGTTGACATAAAGGTTATGAGGGTTCTCATGTTGCATAATGCAACATTTCAACATAAAGGTTGTGGCTTTTAGCCCACAAGATCAAGATAATGACTTCATAAACTTGCATGACATGATAGCATGTATCATACTTAATGATCAAACCCAAACTTGCAACATGAACATTTAACTTCATAGTTAATATCTAAGAGTAGGGAAAGGGCTTACATTGCTATGAAGGCACAAATCGATTTAAATTAAAGATTGAGACAAAGCCTATGCATGCCATCATCCAGAAACCCAAAGATGAAAGCTCCAAATCAAAAAACCCCATTTTGATGAACCAAGATCAAAGCTTTAGCCTTGAAATCAACTTGAGAAGCTCTCATACTAACATAGAGACTCTCTAACACTCACATGATCATGAAACCTCTCATAGAAATTTACTTAGGAATTTTAGAATGAGAGTGGAGGCCATGAGAGTAAAAATTTTGCCATAGTTTAGTTGCATGAATGAATAATGAGGGTTTAGGGGTAGGTTAGGGGCTTATTTATAGAGATTAGGAGTGATTAGGACCTTAGGATTAACCCTAGGATCAACCTGGACCATCAGATTTCGAACCAGGCCCAAAAACCTAGCCAAGACAGAAAATAGGTGCACCAGGCAAAACTGCCCGGCCACCATAAGTCGACCCCCAAGTCGACAGGGCTGTCGACTTGGGTCAAGCCATGTCGACTCCCAAGTCGACAGGGCTGTCGACTTGGGGTTCCTGGCGGGAATTTTTCCCGCCTAGCCCTCCAGCCCTAATTTCCGAAATTAGAACTCGTTTTTGAACTTGAATTTTCTGAAAACTTCGTCGGACCATAACTTGGTCATACGGACTCCGATTCTCGAAAACTCAGACTCTATTTCGCGTATTTTTCCGAGACGAACGCAATGGCATAGCCCGTTTTACTTGATTCAGAATTTAAAATTAAATTCTGCCTTGATTCTCGTCTTAACATGTTATCGAAATACGGGTTGTTACATTTGGCATACCGTACCAATCAAATTGGTTACCGATTGTTCGGTACCACTTTTGTTGGTAGCGGTTGGTAATGGTTGGTAAGTGGTAATATGGTTAAAATTTCCAGCCCTAGTTATAAGACACTCCAAAAACATATAAGGGTGGTCATATTTCATTTTCACTCCATTAAAAATTAAATTGTTAAGGAGGCCAAACACAATGGAAAAATAAATAAAAGAACCTTGGTTTTACCCTCCATTCAAATACACAAAACACAGTAAAAATTGACAAGAACATACCAAATTCATTAGAAAGTTTGGAAATAACTTGCCGGAAATAAATTAACTGGAGAAAAACTAAAATCCAATATATTCAGCGAAAATACATTAGAAAACACAATTTTATTCGGTGGTCTATCGCCGAATTTGTGTTATTGTCATGACCTAATGCGTTCACCAAATTCAGCGTGTACATGCCATTTTAATTGTTTAAATTCGGCTCGCTGTCAACGAATATAATGTTTATGGCTGAAAATAGACCTCCATTTTTTTCAGTAAATTATTACCTTTTCGGTGATTTCTTAAACAAATTCAACATGTCGTTCACCTTTTTGAGTTAAAATCATGTTGTCTTTTTTTTAAAAAAAAAAATTCACTAGAAACTGGTTTCTCCATGAAAACAGTGACTAACTGTTTACTTTGAGAAACAGAAGATGACTAGGGTTTAACGAACAATGAAATATAATTAGGATAAAATAATCAAAGAGAATTTTGGTCTATATTTTACAAATTGTTAAGGGGATGCTATGTTAAATGATCCTCCCCTTAGTAAAAAAAACTTAAAAAAAAAAGACCCATTCTTAACCATTTTTGGAGTGGCATTAACAATATTCAAAGAAAATTATGCGTGTAATATACATGAGTGACGGTTGAGTTTATAATTTGGTCGGGTAGCTGAGAGCGCTGCAAACTTGACTCAGCTTTTATAGTATAGTACATATCTTTAATAATAGTTGGAATAGGTTTGGTGTCACACTTTTTTGGTGTACACCTGAACTGACGAAAATGCCCTTCAAATAATTAATTTACCTATTCAAATCTTTAATTGCCCAAAATTTTAGGCAATTGTCCAAAGAATATGCATGTGAGGAAAAAATGAATAAGCATTTGTAAATATAAAGGAAATAAATAATATATATATCTTTAATAATAGTTGGAATAGGTTTGGTGTCACACTTTTTTGGTTTACACCTGAACTGACGAAAATGCCCTTCAAATAATTAATTTACCTATTCAAATCTTTAATTGCCCAAAATTTTAGGCAACTGTCCAAAGAATATGCATGTGAGGAAAAAATGAATAAGCATATGTAAATATAAAGGAAATAAATAATATATATAGAGAGAGAATGAGGGGGAGAGAGAGACAGAGACATGGGGAAATAACATGAAAAAACGAACAATTAATGCAGACAAAAACGACAAGGGGAAAACATATATGTACTATATTAATAACTCACTGATTATAATTAATATGGTAATATATTATCAATTAATATATATCTATTATACAAAATATCACATGGCAAAATTATTCCAATCAGCCTAAATTTAGATAGGCAATTAGTCAAATTTTTGATACAAAATATGGTAATATATTATCAATTAATATATATCTATTATACAAAATATCACATGGCAAAAATTATTCCAATCAGCCTAAATTTAGATAGGCAATTAGTCAAATTTTTGAAACATTTATCTTTTATAAAAGCTACGTGGAGCACTTATCCCAATCAAAAAGATAGACAACAATCTAATTAGCTGTCACACGTTATGCCTCATAACTTTAATAATAGTTGGAATAGATTTGGTTCACACTTTTTTGGTGTACACCTGAACTAACAAAAATGCCTTTCAAATAATTAATTTACCTATTCAAATCTTTAATTGCCCAAAATTTTAGGCAATTGTCCAAAAAATATGCATGTGAGGAAAAAATGAATAAGCATATGTAAATATAAACGGAAATAAATAATATATAGAGAGAGAGAATGAGGGGGGAGGAGAGACAGAGACATGGGGAAGTAACATGAAATAAAGAACAATTAATGCAGACAAAAATGGCAAGGGGAAAACATATATGTACTATATCACAAATCAAAAAAATAGACAATAATCTAATTAGCTGTCACACATTATGCCTCATAATAAATATGGTAATATATATTATCAATTAATATATATTAACAAATATCAAATATTCTAACACAACCTTATCATAATTCATGTAATTCTAGAAAAATCCCCTTCGTTCTATAAATACCACTCAGTATAATCTATCTTCATCACTCTTTGATCTTCAACCTTTCCTACTACTCCTCCAGCGTTTCAATCTCATAGCCACTACTAATATCTGTCTAAGGGTAGATTCCCTATTTAGGTTGAGATATATTTCTATTTTCCTTTTGTTTTATATGTATTACAGAATTTTGAGTTCCAATGTGATATATCAAATGATGATTTTATTTGGAACGCTGAATTTAGTGCAACAGTCGTATGAGTTTTCTTCTCTGTTTTGATGAGCGAAACAATAATTATATAACCATTCATTCTTCTATAATGAAAGGTTTGCTAGATACTCATTCTATATATCTGAGAAACAATAATCCAAGCGCGAAACGCATGCCATCACCATGCGCGAAGCGCATGCCACGACCACGCGCGAAGCGCGTGCCGTGACGCTCGTCTTTACTAATAATCGGAGTAGGTTTGGTGTCACACTTTTTTGGTGTACACCTAAACTGACGAAAATGCCCTTTACTAAAAACAAACACATCTTTACTAATATCTTTACTAATAATCAGAGTAGGTTTGGTGTCACACTTTTTTGGTGTACACCTGAACTGACGAAAATGCCCTTTACTAAAAACAAACACATATGATAAAAGGAATTAAATCAATAAAGAAACGGAAAATAATTAAAGTTAGATAGCAATGTTCTTTTAATTAGCAATGCGCATCATTAATGACATTAATAGAGACATAAATGAGAATAACGTTAAAATTTGAAAGCAGACAATTAAATCTAGAAGGGTAACATGCATGCTAGTACACACGTATATATTTACTTCATATAAATATATAGAGCATAAATTTTAGAAGTAATGCATATCTGAATTTGAAAATAAACGCGCATTGTAAATGGAATTAAACCACGCAATAAAAACAAACACATATGGTAAAAGGAATTAAATCAAGAAAAAAAGGAATGTAATTAAAGTTAAATGGCATTGTTCCTTTAATTAGCAATGCGCGTCATTAATGACATTAATAGAGCTAAATGAGAATAACATTAAAATTTGAAAGCAGACAATTAAATCTAGAAGGGTAAAATGCATGCTAATACACATGTATATATTTACTTCATATAAATATATAGAGCATAAATTTTAGAAGTAATGCATGTTTGAATTTGAAAATAAATGTGCATCGTAAATGGAATTAAACCACACAATAAAAACAAACACATATGATAAAAGGAATAAAATCAAGAAAAAAAGGAAAGTAATTAAAGTTAAATAACAATGTTCTTTTAATTAGCAATGCGCGTCATTAATAACATTAATAGAGACATAAATGGGAATAAATTAAAATTTGAAAGCAGACAGTTAAATTTAGAAGGGTAACATGCATGCTAATATAAATATATAGAGCATAAATTTTAGAAGTAATGCATGTTTGAATTTGAAACTAAATGCGCATCGTAACTGGAATTAAATCACACAATAAAAGGGAGTTTAATTATGTTAGTCAAGTAACATTCTAATACAAAACAATTGAAACAAATACGTGTAAATATGTGTGGAGATATTTATTTCAAGAGTATGTGCACGCGTATTAATTCCAAAAAATAATCGCATTTGAAATTGAATTTTAATGCATGTTAAGAATGGAATTTTTTTCAATAAAACTAGGAATAAAAATAAATCTTTTGAATAATGGTCACAAGAATTAACATGCGTGAATTAGAAACAAAAAAAAATTAATGTACAATAATGAAAATAGGAAAATAAAAAGAAACTATCGAACAAATAAATATGCAGAAAAATAAAATGGGCAAGAAATATACCAGGCCATGTACTAACGACATATTTTTATTTTGTTGAATGAATCGGATTTTATTATCTTATATCAGATGGATACAACAAGTTTGGACATCTATAAATAAAGTTACAAGTCATAGCCCTCAAATTCATATTTTTTTGATCAGGTGCTGAAGCCTTGCCACTCCCTTTCTCCTCCAAATTCTTTAGAACTAGAAAAATATAAGATATGTGCTATCCATTCGAGATTTGAATGCAAATGCAGTGTATTCAAAATTTAAATGTCCAAACTTCCTATCGAAACCAAGATAAGCGGATATAAAGTGTTATTTTTAATAAAGGTATATATCATCGATTGACTCATGTTAAATTAATAAGATACTCTCTCAGTCCTTTTTTACGCGTTAGATCTTATGTTGAATTTTGGATATGTGGAAACTATGCATAAATCTGCAATATTGACGTATGTATATATTATTTGTAGGCACAATATTCCACGCACGCAGCACGTGCTGTCACCACGCGTGGAGCGCGTGCCGTGACGCTCGTATACATAATAACATAGATGCTTTTCGTCCGTCTTTAATTGAGCAGACGTAAAGATTTATTTAATCTCCTATTTGTGCTTGATTATATAATAAACAGACGCAAATAGCTACACTAAATTTTCATTCTCACCCTATTGCGTCGGTTCGTAAACAAATACTGATGCAAATGTTGAAGTAATATTTGTTTTCCATTATTTGTGTCTGTTTTCGGTTAGGAACAGATGCAAATTGTATTATTTGCATTTGTTATTTATACATCAGATGCAAACGAAGAGACGCAAAAGACAAATTTTGTACTAGTGAAATTTGTTCTTTTTAGGAAGTTAGGCATATTCCAAATTGATTGGTTACCAAAATTGTGATAAAATTCATTTCTATAATTTCAGATAATTGCTATAATTGGGAACCATGATTGCAAAACAATATTTTCTTATTTTTTAGGTTATCAAATTAGTGCGCATTACAGTTGACTCCCTATTTCACACTGATCTCCATTTATGCATAATTTCAGTTTGCAATCAAGTTTCCTATTTTTCTTTATTTACTAAACTATGCAAATGCATTCCTTCTTTTTCCTAACCAATCAATCTTGGTTATTCCCAACCTTTCAGATTTATAGGTATATATGGATTCCTGTCTTCGCCTTTTTATTGTTCCCAAATCTAACAAATTTTCTGTACTTAAGTGAGATTTAGACTTATGCCATTTTCCCATCTCTGTGATTACTTCATTTTAAATCAGAAAGTTATTCCTCACAAATAGTTTGTAAATTCTCAGATTTTCCCTTTTTATTACAATATTGGCATAATATATAGTTTTAGCCCCAAATCAACAAATTTCCCTTGTTTGTTCATAATTTCAATTAATTTGCGCATAACTACTATAACATCCCGAGATTTTACGATAATTTATATTTTTAAATTTAATGTTGATTTTGGATAACAATGGATAAATGCAAGATTAATAAAAATTATTAAGTGAATTTAATTGATATAAACTTGAATAAGCTTATCAAAATGATGAATTCAATAGGTTATTAATATAATAACTTGTATATGATTGTAGATATAAGATTTGGTTATTAATTGAAATAAAAGAAATTAAACCAAATATTGAAAATAAATAGCAAGATTTGACGTGATCATATTGAAATGTATTAAGTAAGGATAATTAACAGGTATGTGAATGCATTTTTTTATTTGTTTACAATAATAGGCTTATAATATTTTAATCAAACCGACTTTGTCAGTTTTTCTTAATTCTACTGAGCCTTCGAAAACTTGTGTCCGTCTGAAGCTATTTTACAATACCCATTTTGTCCTCCTTTGAATGATGCATTAATTACAATGTCTATTGAATAATCATGACAAGCCTTATATATCAGTTCCTTGTATTTTCTTTCTTTATGTGCATTTATGACTAGTTTTAACGTTAATGTTAATTAATGTAAACAATTTTCATCGGTTTTATTTTCCTTCATTTCGTAAAAAAAAATTCAAATCTAATTAACGTACAAGTATGTACTAATTTTAATTTATTACCATTTATTATTTCTTTTAATATATATATACATGTATATATGTATAGCTTAATATTCTTGACTTTTTATTTCATTTATCGCAGTTAATCTTAAATGAAATACAGATTCCTTTTAACTTAGGCAATATTTGTAGTTTTCTTCTATAATTCATTTTTTATTTTTTTCAAAATCGAACTCAAATGAAATATTAGTAAATAAAATAAACTTATGCAATTTTTATATGGAAATTGTATGTTTTTAACGTTATCAATATTGAATGGTTAAACGGGTATTATGTTTTTTACGTTATCATAATTGTATGGCAATTGTCTCATTATGAAATAGTTGTTTATCTTCTGTTAAAACTGAGTGTGCTTTTGTATGATGACTTAATTATACGATTGGATTAAGAGAACTTTCAATCATGTACTTGTTTGTTGATGATATTCCATTACACAAGTCAATTGACATTAGTGGTCATTTAACCATCAGATGCACCATTCAGTAAAGCATTAGATCTTTTTTTAAAACTTAACAATTGAACCTTTTTTTAATTTTACTCTACAATATCATACATAGATTTGAGGTTTATTTTACATGTATGTAGCTTCTCGGACTTCCAAATTAAAACTACTAAGCGTTTAAGAAATACTTCACTATTATGTTTTAAGGTCTCATTTTCCAAAATCATGCTCAAATATTTTTCTTACTTTTAGTTATGCTCCCGCGCGCTTTATGCTTCCGTGCAGCGCACGGGTCTCCGCTTGTTAGCCTACGATATAAGATACTAAATAATTATTATAGGGTTTTTTATTAAGAATGATATGATATCTATCCGTAATAGGAAAAAAATATTTTGATTACATAATTTGTTATTACTTTAAAGAAAATAGGTGGAACTCAGGAGTAGCTATCTGGTTAATTTTATAAATCTCAACATTTTCCCTAATGGAGCATGGTAATTGTTTACCTTATTTATATCCATATATGTCATGCAAGAAGTTGTCCAGGAACATTCTTTTCATATGTAAAGTTATTTCACATTAATTGCAGCCTTATAGCCTTGCCTTTTAAAGCCAAAATCATGATGCTTATTTTCTCTTATCACTTTTGAATTCCATGCGCAAATTAGTCATAAATGTTAATTATGAATGAATAAATGGTAGGGTACTTGGGTGAAATTTTCAATATGTCCATATATAAAAAACAACAACATGAAAATGTAAAAGCTTTGAAATAGATAAGAAAGATTTTATTATATATGCAGAAGATAATGCTCTTGTTTCATTACAATACAAAGAGTACTAACACCCTTATTTATATGCAGGTGAACACATAAATAGCAGGCTAACCGAAGTCAGCCCACCATCCAAGCCCAACTAGCTTGAAAATACATTGTAAATAACACGATGTAAAGCAGTAATGTTCTCAACAGACATTCTCTAATATTCCCCCTTGAAATAAGCTAGGGTTTTCTACCTCCTTCTTCATTTCCGCCGTCATGGTTGTTTACTCTTAAATCATCCCTCAATCGAGCAAAATTCTTATACGAAAGGGCTTTAGTTAACACATCATCTCTCTGATAGTAGCCTGGTACATGCCTGACATCGAGTTTCCCTCTGTTAGTTCGTTCGCGAACGAAGTGCAAATCCACCTCGATGTGCTTTGTTCTAGAGTGCTGGACGGGGTTGATCGAGAGTGAAATGGCGCTCATGTTTTCAGACCAAATCACGGGTCTTCGTGGCAAGTGAAACCCTAGCTCAGAAATTAGGGTTTCTATCCATATGATTTCTGCAGTTGTACTGGCGATAGCCCTGTATTCTGCCTCCGTACTGGAACGGGAGAAGGTCGATTGCTTCTTTGTGCACCATGAAATTGGATTGCGGCCAAGGTAAACACAGTATCCAGATATTGATTTACGATCATCTGCATCATTAGCCCAATCGGCATCGCTGTAAGCTTCTAAACTCATGTCTTTGTTAGCTTTAATACGTAGCCCATAGTTCAGTGTCCCCTTTATGTATCTTAAGATGCGTTTAACAGCTTTCCAATGATCACTAAGTGGGTTTTGCATGTATTGACAAACCCTGTTGACACTGTAGCTTATTTCTGGCCTAGTAATTGTGGCATACTGCAATGCACCAACAATGCTTCTATATAATTTAAAGTCTTCAATAGATTCACCTTTCTGCTTTGATAACTGTAAGTTGCTCATCATCGGTGTTGATAATGGCTTAGCTTGATCCATTTTTGCCCTGATTAGGATCTCCTGAATGTATTTTCTTTGAGATAGAAATAATTCAGATGTGTTGCATCTTTCAATCTGAATACCTAGAAAATATTCTAATTCCCCCAAGTCCTTAATAGCAAATTTTTGATCTAGGCACTGCACTATGTTGTTGATTTCACTTATGTTGTCTCCAGTGATAAGAATATCATCAACATAAACCAAAATGTATGTGGTGTTGTGTTTTGAAATTTTGGTATATAATGAATTGTCTGCTTTTGTGTTGCTGAACCCCATCTTTGTTAGAGTGATTCTCAATTTGTCATACCAAGCTCTGGATGCTTGCTTCAAACCATGAATTGCTTTGTTGAGTCTGCATATATGTCCTTCCCTGCCTTGAACTATGTATCCTTTGGGTTGTTGCATGTACACCTCCTCCTGTAGTTCTCCATTCAGGAATGCATTGTTAACGTCAAGTTGTCTAATTTTCCACCCTTTCATTAGTGCTATGTTTAAAACAACCCTGATTGTTGTGGGTTTGACCACTGGCGAGAACATCTCATTGAAATCAAAACCATATTGTTGTGTGTACCCTTTTGCAACTAGCCTCGCTTTGTATTTTGACACATTTCCTTTGGCATCTCTTTTAATCTTATATGTCCATCTAGATCCAACTATACTCTTGTTGCAGGGTAATTCAACAATACTCCATGTATTGTTTTTAATTAAAGCACTATATTCTTCGTTCATGGCTTTTATCCAGTGGTTGTTTTTGACTGCTTGTTCATAACTAGTGGGTTATGTTTCACTTATGATGGCAGTGTATAACTTTGGCTTGAAAATCCCATGTTTGGACCTGGTGATCATATGATGTCCAGTTTGAGCAGCACTTTGATATTGTCCTTCTTCTTGATCATCAGGTTCATCATTATGTTGTAGGGTATTTAAACCTGTGTTGTCATTACTTTCATATTGTTGTATCCCGTCATTAGTGTTGTTGTCTAAAGCAGGTTGACTTTCATTGATAGAATCATCTGAACTATACCCAGATTTTGTGCTAGCAACGCTGATTTCTTTGTCTGGATCAAATTAATTAGTTCCAGTGTTAGCCTTTTCTGTCCATTCTGTTAATATAGGTACTGATGGTATTGATTTGCTCACGTTTCCAGATGCTTGAGAGGTGTCTTTTCCTTTCTCTACAAAGGGAAAGACATTCTCGTTAAACATAACATGCCTTGATATAATAATTTTACCCCTGCTATCCATACACTTATATCCCTTCTGGTTCGAACAATAACCTAGAAAAGTGCATGGTGCAGATCTTAAGTTTAGTTTGCGTCTGTTAAAAGGTCTTAAACAAGGGAAACAAAGGCATCCAAAAGTTTTCAACTGATTATAGTCAGGTTTAGTTTGAAACAGTTTCTCATAAGGACTTATATGTTTAATAACTTTTGTTGGTAACCTATTTATGAGAAAAACTGCAGTAGTAAATGCCTCAAACCAATATTTCATAGGTAAATACCCTTGTGATAAAAGAGTAATTCCTGTCTCAACTATGTGCCTATGTTTCCTTTCCACTAAACCATTTTGTTCAGACGTATGTGGGCATGTTATTCTGTGCATGATCCCTTTCTTATGAAAATAACCTTTAAGGGGTTTGAACTCGGTTCCCCCATCAGTTTGAAAAATCTTAACGCTGTGACTGATTTGTTTTTCAATAAGATTTATAAAGTGCATAACTGCATCATGTGTATCAGACTTAGCCTTAAGAAAGTATATCCACGTGTATCTAGAATAAGCATCAACGAAGGAAATGTAGTACCTGTAACCTTGTGTTGAATTGAGTGGAGCAGGTCCCCATAAGTCTGCTGCTATAAGCTCAAGCGGTCTACTATAGACCGTTTCAGAGTGACCAAAAGGCAATTTGTGGCTTTTTCCTAATTGGCAATGTGTGCAGATGTGGGGTGAAGGTAAATTTTTATACGAAATATGGTTTTCGTTCAATATTTGTTTAACATTTTCAATACTGGGATGTCCTAACTTGCAGTGCCAAATTTCAAGAATGTTTTTATTACTACCATCAACATTAACATCAGTACTGTCATTGTTAGAATCATTCACATTATCATTGCTAGTATTATTACAGGCATTATTAACGTCAATGTCAATTTCATTTCTAGCATTATTACACCAGTTGACATTATCATGAGCATTTCTGTCTTTCCCATTGGTAAACTTGTAAAGTCCTCTATCCATTTTACCCTATAAAATTGTATTCTGATTAAGTAAATCTCTAACAAGGCAAAACTTTGGGTGAAACTCAAAGTACACATTGTTGTCGTTGGCGAATTGTGAAACACTTATGAGGTTTTTCTTAATATTAGGCACTCTTAATAAATTATTTAAATAGAGTTGCCGATTACCTTTTATGTAGCCATTCCCGACATGAGATATACTTATTGCTTCACCGTTACCCATACGAATAGAATGTTTACCTGAGTAGCTCCTATTTCCAAGATTAAGTTCTGCAAGTTGTTTGTAAGATGATTGGTGGCACCTAAATCTAGATACCAGTCTTCGAGATTGGTGTCTTCTTGCTTGTTATGATCGTCACCGTTGTTGGATTGATTTTGACTTGTAGCGTTGTTGATTTGAGCCAAATTTGTTGTAGCTGTCTTTTGACCAATCTGATTTGATTGACCAGTATTGTATTCGGAGTTGAATCTGAAATAGCATCGACTTGCTACATGGCCAAATTTTTCACAAATCTGACATTTGACCCTATTATTACCGTTCCACCTTCCTCTGCCCCTGCCCCTGTTACCTGGGTTAGCTCTCTGGCCTTGATTTTCTTGCTTGTTTTGATTCTTTACTTGATTTTGATTTTTATATCTGGAATTTGCTGCATAGTTAGCTGAGAAATCACCTTGCACGGCTGTCATTTGTTCTATCCTGCCTTCATGTGCTAGTAAAGCTGAATGAACAAACTGTATGTTTGGTAGGGTAGGTTGAGTGGCCAAATATGTGACTAGCGATTCGTACTCATGATCTAATCCACCTGTAATAACTAAAACCTGTTCGCTGTCTGAAATTTTATGTCCCACAGAACTGAGTTTATCGCAGAGATTTTTTATTTTCGCCAAATATTCTCTCATAGGCATGTCGCCTTTTCTTGAATTTTGAAGTTCCATCCTATAGTGCATAATTCGAGCAGACGACTGCGCATTGAAAATCTGTTCAATTGATACCCAGATTTCATGTGAAGTGTTACACCCCACTATTTGAGATAATAGGCTTGCACTAATAGATGAAAGCAACCATGATGCTAGCAAACTATATTGCTTTAAGTACTTGGCATAGTCAGGATTGTTGCTAATGGCTCCCTTGTTGTCTGTTATCATTACAGGTGGAATCTTGATTGTCCCTTTGATATACTCAAGAAGACCATACCCTCTAAGGGCAGTTTCGACTTGATACTTCCACATGATTAAATTGTCCTCATCGAGAGGAATAGTGATAATCTGGCTTTTGGGCTTGATCAGGACATTGGCAGAGGTGGTGTTTTCAGTACCATCGACTCTTGATGTTGCTGATGATGCTTCATCATCATTTGCCATGACTGGTTATGGACCAAGAACTCAGTTGGAAAGGATCTTGATCAGAAAAGACTGGTGAGGCAAAGAAAGATTTGCAGCCAAGGAAGGAAACAGGTTGGAATGGGTTATATGACGAGTCAAGAACTCTGATAGCCAATAGGATTTCGATGCAGCCAAGGGCACTGTGATGATATTACTCTGAGTATCCTTAGGCGAGGCATGAAATTCAACAAGAACTGATGAACGGAAAATGCTACCTTGATCAAGAATGGTAAAATCTCTGATGATAAAGAAACTCCGAGGAGAAATTTAATTTTGCTGCAGCCAAGAATATCGTGATGACATTGCTCTGAATATTCTTTGGCAAGGCACAAAATTAATCTGGAGAATTGATGGCTGGAAAAGTAGAAATGGTGATGATCAATGAAGATGATCAACAGGCTTCAGATCTTGATTGCCGTGAGGTCTTAAGTCTGCTCTGATACCATAAAAGCTTTGAAACAGATAAGAAAGATTTTATTATATATGCAGAAGATAATGCTCTTGTTTCATTATAATACAAAGAGTACTAACACCCTTATTTATATGCAGGTGAACACATAAATAGCAGGCTAACTGAAGTCAGCCCACCATCCAAGCCCAACTAGCTTGCAAATACAATGTAAATAACACGATGTAAAACAGCAATGTTCTCAACAGACATTCTCTAATAAAATGTATTTTTTTTCATTATATGGAAAGTAAATCAAGATGTATTACAAAGCCGGTTTTCCCACCGTTATGTGGTTATACTAGTTAGCATTTGCAAATAGTCATAGTTTGCAAAACCCAATATTAATGCATTGAAATAAAGTGGAAACAAATGTCAATAAAGATAACTGAAGGTGTAATTAATGGAAATTAAGAATGGTAATTAAAGGAATAAACTGCATGTTTAACTAATTGTTAAAAATGACGATTTCAATAGATTAATATATTAATATGTGAAATCATTTGCCTTTATTATAAACAACAGATATATAAACGCATTTGAATTGATAATTTATAATAATTCTTAAATTTTAAATTTATTATTTAATACATTGGTGATAAATTGGAAGTAAATGGCAACTAATGCACACAATTAATGCAGTTAAGGTGAATAAAAATTTGTAATAGTAGAAGACTGACATAATAGATTTTAAAACCAGCATTAGGTAGGACAAAATGTAATTATTCATGGAATAATAATGTAAATATTGAATGTATGAGACTTAATCAAATTTAAGTTATAACAAATAAATTAATTGCAATTAACTGTAATTAAGTATTTTGTTACCATACATTAAGCGATAAATGGAAGTTACTAACGTAATAGGACATAAACAAAAAGGTGACAATTATATCTATAAATTCAAGATTGGATAAAAAAAGAATTGAATTAAATCAAACCCATTTTGTAGGATTAAATATATATATATATACACACACACACACTTAATGAGATTTAATTACAATTGAAACCAAACACTACAAATCTAATAACTAACCTAAAATTTGATATGTAAGTTTGTTTTAAAATTTTAGTAAACGTTTAGGTAACCATTTAAGTAATCAAATTGATGGAATTAAATAATAGGCATAAATGGAATGGACATTTATTTGGATTCAATTACAATAATAGCAATGAAGAATTTGTTGATCAAAATTACTCTCACTATTTGATGTAGATATAATAATCACTGTCAACGTAACTTGTATTCCATTAATCAGGGATGAAAATCATACGTGTCAAACTGATTGATTAAAAGTCTAATTTTCAAAATAACGGTTACTAAACAATCAAATTTTGAAGCTTAATATAAAATATTTAAGGTTTTATTTGGATATAAATGAAATTAATGAACTTTTAAATTCAAAAAAAATGAATGTATAGAAATTGAAATAAATAGTATATGCATGTATAAATAAATGCTAGTTATATCCATATGATATTTTATGGTTTTACCGAATCATAGTATAAGCATTCATTAGAAATTTAATTATATCTAATGGGTTTTGGTGCTAATGAAATGGCATATTTTAGGTAACATATAATTAATGATGGATAAAGAAAATATTGCAAATCTAAAATATATAAAATAAATAAATTTAGAAACTAATCATCTTATGTTTACTGATTTCTTATATTTCGTTATTTTCTCATATGACAACAAATGAAACAAATAGCCGCACCCTGTATTTCTTTCAGAAAATGTCAATGGCCGCTCCTCTTATATATCCTATGAGAAAAACATTAGATCCCCTAAAATACTACACAAAAAAAATTCTTGTTTTAATTCCAGCGTACTCGTCTCTTAATTGTTTCGATCTCATACCTAAATTTAGAAGTGCAATGGAATTTGAGTGGTGTCAACAATTGTTAAAGTGAAGGATAAGAAGCTTGGATTGAGATTTTTTTGATTTATATAGGGATCGATGCATGAATTGAACATCGTATTCGAGTTGGTGACATGGAATAACATCTTGTGTGCGAATTTGGGTTGATTTCACTACAAAAATTGCCGCAACCTGCATGGTGCGTGCGTGAGGAAGCTGGTGAACGCAATTTTATGGGTGGAGCGAGCTTGAAGTTATTGTGATGGAGAGGAAGTGTGCGCGAAGAGAAATTCGTTGGATCCATCCATTTGAGTTTTCATTGAGAAATAAGGAAGAGATTAAGGAAAAGAAGTTATGCACATTTGTGGGTTTCATTTTTCCTGTAAGTGTATTGTACAGGAGTAGATGGGTGAAGGGGGAAGAAGGTGATGATGTGGCATAGTTGTTAGTAAGTGAGGTTTTATCTTTATTTTATATATATTTGAATTTCAAATCTTAAAATGTCAATAACTTTTGCATGTGAACTCAGTTTGACGCACGGTTGGATCCGTTGGGATCGTATCTCATACAATATGGAGTTATCACCAACTGATTCTGAACTGTAAACTTTTGGGTTAAATTTGGATTCTAATCTTGTTTGAAATCAAGGTGAGTGAATATCTCACTCACAATTAACTGAATTATTCTCATAATTATTAAATTAAATTATGAAATAAATTTGATTGTCTGATTGTGATTGATTATTGATGGTTGTTTAAATTGACATATAAGTTAACTGCAATGTCAAATTTAGAATCGACATTAAATTATTTATTCGAAATTAAATTGCTAATCTGAAACCCCGACATTTGTTAACTAGTGAAACGACATAATATTCACTGTTTTGATGAAATGGTTATGACGTGTGCCTTGTACTGGTTACTGCATGGATATCGTTAATGTAAATTGTCCCCGTTATTCACTTTATGATGTTTATGTTTATTTGTGCTAATTAATTCAAATTTGAAGAAGAACAATTATGGTTTAACTATTAGTCAACTATATGTATACCTATATTTTTTTTTAAAAATTATGTTTTATTATTTATTATATAAAAAAATTCTGTAAAACATTTAATATATGTATACATAATGATTTAAATTATTTATTATACTCTAATTATTTTAATATATATTTTCATAAAAAGGTTTTATTTATAATCATTTGTTTATTATTCAAGTTACGAAACTTCTTAATTAGGAATAAGTTGAAAAATAAGATTTTTGGAAACAAAAATATTTCTAAAAGGCTTACCATTTCTTCTGATAGACAGATTGGAAATATAAATTTTTGAGAAAACATATGATAAATTCTTTAAAAAGAATAAATAATTAAAGGCAAACTAGAAAAGAAAATTTGCATTGAGCTTTAAGAAAAATAGAAAATAAATATAGATTCTTTAGAAAGCAACAAACAGTGAATAATTTTGATGGTAGATTTATAATTATCACAGCATTGATGTAATAGCTTTTAAATTTAAATAAATTAAGAGGTTTCAACCCTTGATTTACCAATATTTTCTTTGCTAAATTTTACATGAAATAAAAAAAATCTTTTCTTCAAGATTTTGCACAAGTTGTTGAAATAGACTTGATATTTAATTGAAAATATAGAAAAGTAGATTGTAAAACATATAGTAGGATAGATGGAAAAGATGCACTCATTAGAAAGAAAAAGGTTAAAAAAAATATTATAAGAATTTGTGTGGAAATGAGATAGTAATTTCCAGTATTTAAAAGTATATGAAGAAGTAATAATTGGAGTAAAGAAAATGGCAATTGACTATTCCAATAATTTAATTTAATAAACTGTGACTAACTTATAACCATTAAATGAATTTTGTAAATAACCCTTATTGTGCAAATAGAGCATAATGAGTAGTTATGTTTTTGATAGAAGCATTCTTGAAAAATTAAAGCTTTTCAAAATCCAACCACAGATTAATGTGAAATTTGATATGAGTATGCGTGCATGAAAATAAAAGTTTTAAAACATATTTTTAGAAAGAAATTATTCAACTTCATTGCTAAAACGAATACAGACTTTGAATAATGTTTTAAAATTTATTTCTAAAAGTAGCAGCATAATTTGAGAATATGTAAATGAACGTTGTTAAAGAACTTAACTGCTACTTAATTTGATGCGTAATTATTGGGGTCTTGTTTCGAAATAAAAACGAGCATTTATTTCGTTAAAACTCTAAAGCATTTGTTGTTTTTGAAAAGTAATAAAAGATGACATTCAAATGTAAGAAAAATAAGCGTTAGAATAAGAGAAGTTATTTAGCTCTTACTTTATGGATTTATGAACGTTTAATTAAGGTTTCCAAAGCTTTGCAAATTTTAAAAAGGTATTATTGTTTATCACTAAAATGTTTGTAAGAAATAAAGGAATTCTTATTAAAGGATCTTTTATTTAGAAGATTAAACGCACTAAGAAAATAAGAAACATTACACTATCTGGAAAAAGTTACATTTTAAAATATAAATTAAAATTTAATACTTTAGGTTTTAATAAGACATTAAAATGCGAATTTTTGAATCCGGTAAATTTTAGTGAGTGTCTGAAAATATAATAATGAATATATATATATATATATAATGACAATAGCATATAAATGTATTTATATTGTGTCACTACTTAGATTATACTTTTATAAAAGAAATAAACTTGGAGTAAATAAGGGTAGCAAATGAGATAAGTTAGTATTAGATTCTAAGATTAGATAAGAATAAGTTACACAGCCTAATCTGGAAATTTTTATATCAGTCCCAGAGATCTGTATTTGAAAGTTGACATAGACTACGGATTTCCAAATTCAAATTTTGGTTGTAAACTAGGTTGCCCTAGATAGTTTAGTTTAGAAATTAATACGTTAATAACTGTATCCAACAATTAGTAATATATACGTATAGCGTAACTTATGTAATTTATGATTTTTGAACTTAGAATTCATGGATATTAATTGAAAATTTAGTGGGCAATAAATTTGTAAATAATAAGAAAAAGAGAATTTATAAGGATTGATTTGAATTTAATTTAATTTGGGGAAATGGACATATTTCCAAATTTGAAAGATCTTGAAAAGGAATTTAATTTGGAGGAACTAATATATTCTCAAGTAGATTAAAGAAATCAAATAAGGATTTGTTAAATTATCTAAAATCCGATTATTATGTATATATTAATTAGGATTATGGATAGACTATATCTTTGAGAAAAGATAAAATGAAAAATTTAGGAGAATAAAAAGTATTAGAATGGTATGTTAAGGATTAAGACATTAATACAATTTATACCATTGATTGTAAGTAATACCATATAAAAGAATTTTATTCTCTTAGGTTTCGGGATTTTAATCGTTAGTGGGCTCCTATAATCATTGGAAGATAATATAAAGTGGTGAAAGTAATGTATGCTTGCTAGTGCTTATGTTGATTTGAGATTTAAAACCATTTAGTAAATTTATTGTGAGTAAGGAAATTTTAGGAGGGCACCTAACAAGCGGTTAACCACATTTGGAGTTTGAAAGTTAATAAGGGAATCATATTTTGCAACACATAGTGAGGAATTACCTTGAACTCAAGGTTTCAAAGTATTGAGTGAAGAAGAAATTTAGCTTGTAGAATTACGTCCACTAGAATAAGAATTTGATACATATGTTTAAGTAATAGGCATAACTGTTGGATTTGCATAAAATGCCCATTTTAGTTTGAATCTATTTATGCTTTGATTTGTTTAATTTTTACAAATTAGCCCTTCTATCATTTATCACAAAAATATTTTTTGAAATTAAAAGGAGTATGCAAAAAATATAAATAAAGAGATGATTAAATTTACATGTTTGCATGCAGTTTATACTGTCTATTCCAAAAAAAGAATACTTACTCATTGTTATTTTAATATGTTAATATTCTTTCTTCATTGTTGTTTAGGAAAATTTATGAAAATTATTGCTAAAGAACTTTAATAAGACTTGAATTTTAAACAAATCAGAACATAGAAAAATTGTTCTAATTGTTAGTATGGACTAGAATGTAAATTATTTTTATTCAGAAAATTAGGTTTAGGAAATTTATTGAATCTTAGGATTTCTCATTAATTGTAGATATAGGAATAGTATTGATCTTTATAGGATTAGCATAGTACCTTTTTGGTAATTAGCGGACGCTCTTCAAGTATTTCAAGAAGGCTATCTGAATTACCAAAGTGTCGACAAGACAACCATTGACAAATTTGTACTCGAACCAAATTTGTGATTAGGCTTTGGAAGAAGTCTAATTTGATTGGACAACTTGTGAAGGTTAGAGAATTGGCATTATATTTTGGGCTTTTAAAATATTAGGGAAATACAAGAAGTTGTTAATGATAGGAGCCCACGACATTTTATGGTTTTGTTTTTGATAAGAACCTTCACACTATGGCATATTTTAGTATGGTCAAATCAGAAAATGGGAACAAAGAGGAAATCCTCAGCTTCTCATGCAACCACTGTAACGAACCAGGATTTTCGACCCTGAAAATCGACATAACATACCATATCGACTATTCAAGCATCGGAAATACCAGACCATTAATAGAAAGAAGTTAGAGGGTGAGAAATAGAAAGAAAGAATATTAGAATAGAAGAAGAAGAACACAACTGAACAGAATCAGAGTAAACATGAATCTCACAATGGAATGGACAAATATATTATAGGGGATTGTTATTGACACTCCAAATATTGTTAAGGGGGGGCAGTTTTTAAAAAAGAAAGAATTTTTTAAGGGGAGTACCAATGCAAAGAGCACCCCCTTAACAAATAAAATTTATTTTACCAAATTAGCCTTCTTTGCAATAATCTCTTTTTTAGTTGTTAATCAAAAAAAAAATGCGGTACATTTGTCGAACTGTATCATATTTTTATTCCTAATTATCAATAATTTCATTTGTCGATATGCATCGGATCAGATGAAAATATATCATTAATAGGAAATCAATATACATATATCGAACATTTTTTTATACATTACCCCACCGTCGAATTTGTCGATACATCCCATTTTCTCCACTTTGACAGCCCAACAACGAATACAAATTTCAAAAATGATGAACAATGTCAAATAAAAATATATAATATGGCAGTCCAACGTCGTTACGCGATAATTCACCTATTTTAGCGATGACAAATCAAAAAAAAACGATCATCTTCCATCAAATAAAATTTGATAATACGGCGTTTGGCTCTCGAGAACGCATAATAAAAACTCTAACCTTCATCGTTTCCAAGGCATTATACAATCGGTTTCACATATCTTATCAACAGCTTCTCCACTATCTTAACATCTTAGGAGAAGCGTTTCACGTTCATCTTTTACACCATTATTTCTCCCCAAACAAACACTTTTTTTTGTTTGCAAATAATTTAAAGATTTGGTTTTTTTTCGTTTGAGATTAATTGGGATTTGAGATGGTAAGGGTAAAAAGGGAACGCAAAAAATTAAGTAGTGACCCCCCTAACATTTTTTTTATGATTGGAGTGTTTTTAAAATTTGACCTCCCCTTAACAATTATTGGAGTGTCAATAACAACACCCATATTATATAACAACTTCTGAAATACAAAAATATAATTGTATATACATACCAGTATAACACATAACATCACAGCTGAAATAAACTCTATATATATCTAACTCTGAAGCCTCCTGTTCCGAGCTCCTCCAAGTATATCTGTAAATCCCGACTACTTGACTGCCCGTACAAAATTGGGCACCCAAGAGTTTAGGGAAAATAAAACAAAATAAACTCTGGGTCAGTCATGGGACTAGTGTGAGTAAACTCCAAACACTTGGTTTAACTTTTAAAATCCTTTTAAAAGAAATGATAATCATAAGACCGATCCACACATAAACACATACGGTTTTTACCTTATGATAACCCAAAATATTTCTTAAGATCAATATTTTCTGATATTATAATAATGTCTAAATCAAGTAATTAGAAATCTAGCAGAATGCTTTCATCTCACGCTCGACATATATAATATACAATCAAAAATCGCGGGCTCTTATTGGAGAATGGATTTCCAACTATGACAAGGTATGGAACCACCTTCCGATCAGTGTACTCTAGAAGCGATACACTGGAATTCAACAAGAACATCTTGTAACTCGACCACACATGACCGGCCATTCATTTTGCTTGAATGTTCCGAATATATTATCACCTTACGGTTGGTATACCAACATAACCGTTCCCGGGAGATACAGAAGCGAAAGAAGTAACAAATATGAATATTCTCTAGATGGTGATAATATACCCTACTTGGGTGCGACCCACTTAGCCATGCTGCCAACCCGATTTTTGTCATTTCCTGGTTGATGAGGCTTGAGGTCATAACGTACTATTATACAAATCACATCTATATTTACTTTGAATGCCACATCGTCATACCCGTCAAATCAAAAATTAATTTCCCAAAAAATACCACGGGTATAAAGCTGAGAGAAACGAATTCCTCCGCCACCAACGTAAATACATTTGAAACGATCGACTTACGCGATCTGTCAGATATACTCTGTCAGACATTCGTCCATTCAAGTTGTTCTGGGACTGAACACCCCGAAGGTATTATTCAATAAATCCATCTTAGGCAATTTCTACCTAGAATCGCCAGAATAACCCTTGTATAAACTCCATCTTCAATTGTCTTCGATCTATTTGATTCGAAACGATAATGCCCATAAACGATAATGCCCATACGGAGTGGTTTTCAGATAATAAATCTGATCCCGGTCTCTCCGTATTGATAATGGAAATGGTCAAAAACTTTAATAGTCGGTTATTTAACTATCAAAGGAAACATGTGTACAAACAACGATCGTATTCCCAAATGGAAATCTTACCGATCAATCATCACTTCATTTCCCAATTTCCCATTTATTTCTTTAAAACACGTTTTACTGCTCATGATTTTCTTGGAAAACATTTCCATATATTCACAACTTTTTATATTCCCCTATTTCGAAAATACACGCTATTAACACTGGAAAACATTTCCATACCTTGTTCACGCATCACTATCCATCCGTCGCTAACCGTAAACCAGTAAGAGAACAACTCCCTAAGTATTAATCCCGAAGGCCGAAACCAACATCAGATTGATACCTCGAAAATTACTCAACTCAACCAGCGTACAACAAGTTCCAATTTCTTAAAACCCTATCATATTCTCTTTAACATTTTTAAAGCGATTATATTATTATAATCTCACAAATCAATTCAATACTATTTAAATATCATTTCGCAAAATTTATTTAAAATAACTCAACTTGACTTCTGTAAATAATATTACAGATTCCGTTTCACAACCCTTCGCAATTTCTTTACGAAATCATTTAACCTTACATTTACGAATTCCTTTATCTTTCATTTACAAATCCATTTTCTCTCACTTTATAAATCCATTTCTATCTATCTCCATTCGCTTTATAAACCATAACCTATTCGCTTTATAAACCATTACCATTCGCTGTATAAATCATTAACTATTCGCTGTATAAATCATTAACTATTCGATGTATAAATAATCAACTATTCGCTGTATAAATCATTAACTATTCGCTGTATAACTCATTTACTATTCGCTGTGTAACTCATTTTATAAGTTATAACTAGGATGAGACCCGTGCTTCGCACACGGTGGTTGGTGGTGGCTACCGACTTTAAGTTATAAATTTAAATCTCTATTTCCTATTCGATAACAAATCCAAATATTTATTTATCTCGGCAAATCCTGAATTTCATTTTATATATTTATAAAATAAATTATTCTAATAACATTCGGCATCATCGAATTATAATTATAAATCTTAATCGATTTATTTTAATTCTATTCATATTTCTAACATCGAAATAAGTTCATCATTTTTCTTTCTAACTGATTTCCCCTTTCTTTTTGTATAAATTCATTTCTTAAATTTGCATTTCCAAACTGATTAATAAAAATAATTTCTCTTCATTTATAAATATCGTTTATAAATCAAATTTAATTATTTTATGTAATTGAACAAGTAAATATATTCTAGCCAATCGAAATCTCATTTCTATTTTAAAAATAGAAATCCCCCTTTTAAAACCACAATTCATTTTCTGATATATTCATATATCTTATGGTATTTATATACCAATTATTTCTGGTCAATGTTGTTTAAACATCCCAACACACAATAATCAACACAAGATTATTTGTCACATCATATAATGCAATATATGAAAAAAAACAGTATAATTGTTGAGGAATCCAGTTGGATCCCTCCAACCTGTTTCCTTGCACCCACAGATGTTAATCATATTAATATGAAATAAACAATAAATATAATCCAAATTTAACTAACGATTTATATATATAACTGTGTTTGTAATTCCAAACAATTAATAAGCAAATCATCCAAACAACCATCACACACAGCATTCAGTTATTTTTATCAATATTAAACAACGTTTATAAAATTATAAAACTGGACAGAGTTAGTGAGATTACTCACATTGGTTGTTTATCGTTGAATACAGATAAACGTTCAACAGTTCCGTTCAACCGTTTTATTTCGCCATAAATCCAATTGAGCTCCAAGTGGCTCCAAACCAGTTCCAATGCATAGCCCTCGTCCATACGATCCCAACAGATCCAAATTTGTGTAATTCTGATAGCTTATGAATGGAATATGACATAAATAAGTTGTACGCTATTTAATTTAAATTTAACTTAATTTTAATATTATATTGGGCTACACGTACCCATCGGCCCAAGAACATTCTGACTCGTGCGCACGTTAAACAACTTCTCCCTTTCACTTTGAATTTAAATCACCAGCCTATTTTCCGTCAAACTCTTTGGGCTTTTATATATATAAACATATATATGTATATATATTTTACTTAGGCTTTCATTAGAAACCGATCAAAAACTCTTTTTAGGAACCCGCTACACTTCAGTATATTCCACCCTCAACTCCCTGTTCTGGAAAAATCAAGTTGTAACCGTCTTCACATATTCCACGTTATATATATACCTTTATATATATTCTGTTTTTTACAAACTGGGCTTGCAATTTCGTTGGCCCATCAATCCCCTTTAAACCCACTGATCTGTTCATTTACTTCTTGCTGGATACCTGCTTTCCACCATGCCATTTGCTAATCTTTCCCATCCGAGAGGCCATCTCTACATGCCACACGAACCACAAGCCACCCACTAGAACAGTTCGTTCTTCACCCTTCCATACCCCCTCTACACTTTATCATAACCGATTAACATTAATAAATTTCACCTAATCACCACGTTAAGCACGGTTTCTTTCCTGTTCATTACTTTTCTCCATGCAGAGTCCTGCTGCAAATAACCGCACCTTTCAACATGGAAACTCCATTATTCTTCAAACTTAAATCACCACTGCTCCTAAAAATACCCATGACGAACATTTCTGAGCTTCCATCCTCCATCACTTCGAAATTATCCAAACACCCCTTTTTATTCTTCGGCCCAAAAACAACATGGCCTCCCCGTGTCTTCCTCCCCGATATAACTCCATGCTTCTTCCACAAACTATACCCCGCGACTTCCTGTTATCCCTTCAACTTGAACACACCGACATCACTCAGACATCCTCCACTTTCCCAGTGCAGACCCAGCTCCAACTTAAAAGGAGAGCTCGCATCTTGTATGAATAGCTCGCAACCATCATGGATAATCCTCTCATTACCCTCAACCACGCTATAAGTATTTGCGTGTGATTTCTTTGATCACGGAAACTCTCGAAAATCCGTAGTGAAGTGCACTTACCCATCGTGGATCCCAACATCATCTTTGTTTCTTGCCTTAGAGCTTCAAGCTCGATCACTAGCAACCCTAGGCTAACGAATATATTTTTCCAGCAAAGTAAAGCATTCAAACCCATTATGGTGTAGGCCAGAATGAAGAGAAAGGGGAAACAAGTGGCAGTATTAAAGTTCTGCAAATAATTATGGAAGATGGAAATTTGTTTTGATTTTTGAATGAGTTCAAATCTTGCATTTTTAACTGGAAAGGGCACTTCATTTGTATTGTTTTTTTATTTTCCATTTCCATAACACTCACGGCATTGTTTGTCCAAAAAAAGAAAAAAAAAGAATATGTATTTGTGAGCTATTTATAACGAGCATATACTTAAGGTTTAAGTAACTTGAGGTAGGCATAGGTTGTAGAGATGGTGACCACTCATACGGATAGCCTGTGCGAAGTGAAGGATTGTACCCATTTTTTAACGGCGAAGGAAAGAAGATATATATATATATATATATATATATATATATATATATATATATATATATATATATATATATATATATTATATAATACTTAAGAGCTAAGAAAAGAATAGTACACACTGTCTTAAATGGCTAAGAAAAGATAATGGCACAATATAGAAAAGGACGTGCATGTAACAGACTAATATTACACGATGAAAATGGATCACTGGCCGTTCACTTATTCCAACGAGCATACAAGAAAGCTCAGGGAAATCTGCTTCTAATTCTAACTTGTATATTAGTTCAACAACCCCCTTCATAGCATTTCCCAAGATTGAACAAAATTTTGTTTAGAGATTTAGTAATCCCCTTGTTAGTGACTATGTAAACAAATTCATAATTAATTATATATTGTATATTTAATAAACAAAACATAATCACTTACTGTTGAAGTAAGAATAATCGGTATGAAAATTCCATGAAATTACTATCATGGAGTTAGCAAAGAGTAATGCTGATGCTAAAATTCTTTTTCATTATTTATCTCTCAAATATTGTTTTTACTTTATCACTAGCCTTCCATAGTGTTCGCCATACTGTGTTTCAATCTGTTTATCATGGTCTTTGACTGAGTAGCATAATTCAACTGTGCTATACTAATGATACAATGGCATAATTCAACTGCGTAATATGTAAATGACATTCATTTAGAAAATTGTACAATGTACTTCTTAATTATACTTTATTATCCATTATTTATATTAAATAAATATAAGTCAAAATTATTTAATTTAAACCAAATTAAATTACAAAACCATTATTTAAATAATTAAAAAAAAAATTATTATACTGTTAAAAATACGTGTCGTTACAACCACAGTTATTGTGGAGCATGAGATTCCAAGATTCCACAACATTTACTTAAGTTGATTCGAGTACATTAGGGAGAAAATTTGATGGAAGACATGAAAATTTTAAAATTTTGTAGCCTTTCCTCGAAATTTTAGGATATTATGGTTGCATTGTGGTTGCTAGATTGGATGGTAGGAATTTTTTGCAACACAAATGTACTGAGCACTAGTATAGATATTATATATATATATATATATATATATATATATATATATATATATATATATATATATATATATATATATTAGGGTGTTTTGCATATATACGACATCACATATTACACTTCCACGCTAGGACCGAGCTCACTTTAGCAAGTATGCGGTACATAATAACATTGAGTATGGCTGTTTCATGGAGTGCAATAAATAAATTAGTTATATAAAATGTTTTTTCGTGCGAGTTATGTTTTTCTCCCCTTCAGAACAATTTCAGGACGAAATCTTTTTTAAGGCGGAAGTATGTGATACCCCCATTAAACTATACCCTAAATAGACATAGACAATTAGATTAAGAATAAATAACAATAATAAATAATAAAATATTAATAGGCTGGAAATAAAAGTATTCAATAATTGGATAATTAGGTCATGAAAATATCAACATTGTATTCATGGCAAGATTTTAGTCCATTTTCATATTTTATTTATCGAAAACGGAGTTCATATGTGAAAGTTATGAACAAAACAAGTAGTACAAGAATAATATACGCATAGGTTTGAATTTCAAACAGTAAATGTAAAATTAGAATAAAAATAAATACTTATGGCATAAAGGAACATTCCTTTTTAATTTCAAACTTTTGTATACATAAAAACATGTAAGAGGGGACAAAAGTCATAAGAAAACGGAAAGAATCAATCAACATTGATATAAAAAGGAACCTTCAGGAGAATTAAGGTATGCCTAAGCCTTAAGGGAGTCGAAAGCCTCCTCTTTATTTGAGTCAACCCAGGGGTCAACCATCCTCCTAGGGTGTTGATCACCCTTAAGAGAATTGTGGGGGGGGGCGGTGGCTTGTTTATGTTAGTTTTTTATATACTAGTTCTTAAAACGAAATATTGAAATTTTATAAAACGAATCTAACAATCCGTACACACTTTAACAACTATAAATAGGACCCTAGCCACCTCCCTAAACCCTACATTCTCTTTTAATCTTCGCCTCCATTTTGTTTCTCCTTCATTCTGTCTAGATACCAAAATCAGGTCAGGTTGGTTTCTTTTTCTAAATCTAATTTATTTCTATCTTCTATATTCTGATTTCTTTATAGAATTCTAAAATTAGATTTATGTATTTAAGATTCTAACTTGATTCTTATATATGTATCATAATTCAGGAGAAATATTTGGAGTACGCTATTTCAAGGGTACAGTCCAGATTTGTGTTCTAAATAGTTTTCTCCTCCTCTTGTTATTAAGTGAATGAGAGTTATTCTAAGTTTACCATTTTTTTTGTAATTTTTATCGTAGAATTGGATTGTTATGCCTAAAAGAGATTTGGGATTCATACGAAATTAAAATACATATAAATCCCACAAATCTCTAAATAATATTGAAAATGGTCAATCAAGTGTTAGTTTGGGATTTGGATTATGGCTGTAAGAAAAGATAAGACGTTTGTTGTTTGTGTAATTTTATCATTTGATTAGAGTTAATTTCTTTTCACTTTATTGTAAATCTGATTTATGCAAAAGCACGGATTTGGATATTGTAATTTATATATGTTTAAATCTCTGTTTTTATAAATCGGATGGTTTAAATGTAATAAGGCACATATTACCAAAATCTTATTTTTTTGTAAGTACCCTATATGAAAGTAAAGCAATACTAAAAGGAAATTACATATATTGTCATATTACACCTTGTCATTTTCTTTTATTACTGAAATAATCCTAAGAACCTAGGTTGCAGGTTAATTTATTCGTGTTCTGTTATTTCCCTATTACTGCTTTAGATATGGAATGAATACTATACGTTATATTGAGAAAGCTTGGGAAATATAACCTGTAAACCTTGATTCGAGAATATGATCGACATTTCTACATTTAAAACATTTTCAATACACATGACATTAATTATATTTATTTATTATTATATTGAATAGTGTAATTAACATATTATAAATACGTATTAAATGCGTTGAATTAGTAATTCGAATCTAAAATTTTCATGTAGAAAATTATGTATGTTGTGTATGTATTAATGGATTTTAATAATATTTATGACATGATACGAGGTTAACCTATACTTGTAGTAGAATCCTGCCTGGATTCAACTGGAAAACCCAACATCTATAAGAAGTTGGGTTAATGTGAGATGTCTAGTGTTATGGGCCATTATAAAAAATACACAAAGACGCGAGGCTAAGCCCTACTAGTCATAAAAATCTGCCCGGAACAAACTGGCAAATCTAGCGGATACAAGAAGTCGGTTTAATATGAGACGTCTAGTGAAATAAATGTTTATTTGAAGTAACTCTGCCTCAAAAAGGTATTAAGTGGCTGACCTACTTTATTTGGATATTAAGTGGTTAGGACTAGGTATATTCCTAAGGTTCACTCCTTGGTTTTGGACTATAGTCATGGGACCCTCCCTTATTAGTTATTAAGTGGTTATTGGGTCCTCTTTTCTATAATAAACATATGTGGTATTAAATGGTCTTAAATATTCAAATGAGTGAGGTAGTTACTTTGAAGTTTTCCGCTTCTTATTTAAGGGCTACGTGAGGGTATACCTAGGGATGAGCTATTAAGAGTTACATTGATCATGTAAGGGGGACCGCCTGTCTAAGGGAAGTATTAAGTGGTTTGGAGCTCACATGTAATGCCAATTAACTAGTAACGAATGGATCCACCAAAGGGGTCATAAATGGCAATGAGTGTCCACTCTCATCCGATATTGAGTGGCAGATTAATATTTCTTGCATTACAACTGAAAGAATATTTGACAATGTTAAAAGCAAGGCCTTAAGTTACTGGGGTCCCTCATGGGGTATTAAGTGATCATAATAATCTGCCCTTAGGGTATTAAGTGATCTTATAAATCCACCTAAATGTATATAAGTGATGGCCTTAACCGACCAACTACTAGTCCGCCTCTTCCCATCGAATGCATATGTAACTGCGTGATGCATTCGCCAAATGATAACTTGGTAGATTCATACTACCAAATATAGGAAATAGATTTCCTTTAAACATAAATGATTTCATTCACAAAAACTAGGTAGAGATGCTTGATTGAGGATATCACGAAGTCAGGAGCTTGGCGACAGAGATTTTATTTCAGTCTAGTATTATTATGTCTAGTTTTTTGTTGTATTAGTGAGACACTGGTGGTGTACCCTATTTATGACAATTGAAATCATGATGTAATCAACGTTATGTGGTTTTTATGAAACTATATCTGTATTTTAATTATTATATTTTGCTCACCTGCTATGTGATTTTGATTTCATTTTAGTTTGTCTTTGTTGTTTATTTCTTATAGAAACCGACGACTTGCTTAGACTGACTATGAATTCCAGTGGGTCTTTGTAGGTTGGGATTTAGTTCCATTTCGGGATGGTTGTTACGCAAACCATTTCGTTACACATTACGCACGTTAACAAACATCCAAAACTAGACTTCATATTCACATAATACTCCATTATATAGATAGAGTATATATACAACACCATATTTTTTTTTTACACTTAACCAGGATATGTAATAAATTTAATACTAATTTTGACTTATTATCCTTTCGCCTAGTATTTCCGGCGATTGCAATGGCTTCTTTATTTCTTCATGTACAAAAAAATGTCTTAAAGTTACATATTATTCCGTATTTTCCCAAAGACTAAGCTTCAAGTTCTCAACTAATTTGAAAATTTTCGGTTGTCCAAAATCATCGAAAATTTCATAACATTTCAATAAATGAAAACTACCAAATAACATTTTATGATAAGATGCACAAACCAAACTATCATAATCCAGAGGATACATGAATCCATAAAATATCTTAATGGAAAATTTAAGAACTAAACAATGGTTTTTATTTCAACCATTTTGGAATAATATATACTTATAGCTTTTATATATCAAATCATACTTTTGGCATTTAAATCAAAATCTATTACATTAAAACAATTTTGTAGAATTTGATAGCATTCCTCACTTTGAAACTCGAAAATAACCACTAATTATGCTATAATCATTACCAGAATGATTTTCAAAATACAACATTGAGTTCAAAAGTTTCTCTCTTTTCAAAACCCCTTTTGAAAACATTTATATTTATAAATAGTTCTAGATAATAGTTGTATTGTTTTCTTTTCACAAACTTCTATATAGTTTCCAAAAACACTAGGGTTTAAGTTCCTGAATTCTCAATTTAAATCCCTTGTATTGGTAAATTATATGTTATAAACCATTCTTATACGAAGTTACTTCTTTATCTAAATCATTTCATAGATGTATATCTTTGTTTAGATTAAAATAAACATCTTTTATTACAATTAAACTTTAAAACATCATTATCACATAATTCCTTATAGTCAAATTATGAAACTTAATTTATAAGTGTTCATTTCATTATTCCCATAATTATTATATGCCCAACCAATGCAGTGAAAAGGTAAAATTGCTCATAAATTGGTCAAGTGTAACAAATCAAATAATAAATGGTAAAAATTAAATATTATCATTTTCTAATAAACAACACATTAACTTTATCAATTTCTTATAATTATTTTCTTATACATAAAATATGTTTCTAGGCAAAATTATTTCATTTTCCAATTTAAAATAAGCAATAATGCATCGATTTGCCTTATTCAAGGGTTTAGATATCCATGTCTATAATGTTAGCAACTCTTATTGACAAGAATCCATTAACCACTCAATAAACCAAACAACATAGTACAATATTTTTTACAACTATAACATACACAAGCTTATATATGTATGTATGTCCGATAAGAGGTCAGGAGTTCGAGACCTACTCTGACCACTATGTTTGTAACGAACTGACATTTTCCCGATCCTGATCATCAATACAAATACCATATCGACTAACCAAACACCATAATTTACCAAATCATTAGTAGCAAGAAATTAAAGGATGAGAAATAGAAATAAAGAAAACTAGAATAGAAGAAAATAGATAGGAGGCAGAACTGAACAACAACACAGAATCTCACAACGTAGCGGAATAAAATATAATATATATAACAACTTTTGGAATACAAAATTTGAACTGTATACTGTTGACATGCTTTTTAGTCAAAGCTGTCACACATCAAGTATTTACTGAGCGACGTGCTCAAGCATCAAAAAGTCATGTCACAGTGGGTTCGAAATTCTGGTGTTCAAATTTTGGGTTCGAAATTCTTGGTTCGAAATTCTAGGTTTGAAATTCTAGGGTCGAAATTCTAGGTTCGAAATTCTGGGTTTGAAATTCTCGATTCGAAATTCTGGGTTCGGAATTCAAGGTTCGAAATTCTAGGGTCGAAATTCTGGGTTCGAAATTATAGGGTTGAATTCTAGGGTCGAAAGTCTAGGTTCGAAATTCTGGGTTTGAAATTCTAGGGTCGAAATTCCAGGTTCGAAATTCCTATTACGAAACTGCTTTTAGGGTTCGAAAATTGCTTCTTGTGGGTCCCATATCCTACCTACTCCCACCTAACCTTCCTCCTATAAATATCCCAAGCCTTGGCCTTCATTTGGATCCTTCTCTCTTGGAATTTTTGGACTTCTAGAGCTCCAAACACTCATTAATGGCTTCCAACACCTTCACCATGGCCATTGGAGATGGCATGGATAATTAAAAGGTGGCATACGTGTTGTTCATCAACACATGGACATTAACAAGGATTGTTATGCTACTTTTGAACTTCATGGACATGAACACTAAACTTGGATATTGTTGACCGAGTTAACGCTTCTCAACGAAGAAGAAGAAGGGGAATTTAGTCAAAGTGTAGAACAAACATATATTTTGTTATTCTATTGTAACACTTTGTACTTAGCTATTGTCTGAACTTGTACAACTTTGTAATCGACAAAAGATATGATGAATGATGATTATAAAGTGGACGTAGGCGTTGGTGCCGAACCACTATAAAAGTTGTGCGTCCCCGCATTTATTTACTTTACTGCTCATTTGGATTTACATATTCATTAGGTGTTGGCGTACGATAATTTTCCGTGTCAACATTTTGGCGCGCCAGGAAGGGGACACACAGCTTCGACCTCTGCATCGGATTAGGTATTCGGATTTGTGTTCGAATCACGTCTTGGACTTCAACTATACTCGCTTTACACCATGGTTTAGCGCAAGAAGCTCCCAGCTATCACTGAAGCTTACGAAGCAATAGGAGATGAAGGAAGTCATGAATTTTCTTCGACTGAAGTTCCAGCGAACTAAGTCACTTGAGAAGACGTCGATGGAATGATCAAGAACCTCGCTACGAATTTGAACGCTCGACTCGAGCGACAGGAATATGCTTTCAATACCTTCCTCGCTTGCATTGAAGATAGGATAAGGAACACTTTAGGGCCGACTAGCCAGGCAGATATTGTTGGAACTAGTACCAATGCTCCTCTACCTACGACTCGGGACTTGGGGGCAACCTCGCAAACTAATCAGCAGGTCGGCGCCGCCCCTCGAAACGGTGCCGCTCCTACTACGCTCGGGGGAACCCCAAACCGCAACACCGCTCCAGCTCGTGACCCTTTGGTCAGACAAGTCGCGGGCTCCGCTGTTGGTAACGTCGCTCAAGTGCCAGTGCGCACAGCGTTGGATGGTAGTGCTCCTACAGTTTTGGGAGTCAGGATTGCGCACAATGTCTCCTCTCAAGTTGGAATCCGACCAGACTTTCTCCTCAGTCAACCGATTCCCAACTTGGACTTGAACACTGGGGGCACCAGTGCCGCTTTGGACAGTATAAACCAACTGCTTGCTTTCGGGAATGGGTCAGAGATCGCAGATGTCATCCGTCAGTGCACCTGAGGCGGTGCATCTTCTACAGACATGGATTATGTGACTCGCATCCGCTTTATTTGGATATTAGGAACTCTCGGAACCCACCTGATTTCAAACTGCCAATGTTCGACCCCTATGATAATCGCAAGGATCCGACCGCTCACCTCATGAGATACATTCGACATATGGAAGTTCTCTCGGCTTCAGAAAATTTCATGGCCAAGTGCTTCTCGCTCTTCTTAACGGACATACCTGCAATGTGGTACAAGTAGCTGGAGTCGGACTCCATCACTTCTACGAATGCTTTAATTACCCGATTCGTGGAACAATTTAGAGTCAACAAAGCTCGCCCGAAAAGCACGGCTAAGCAGAAGTCCGGTGAGACTCTGCGGAAATTCTTAATGTGGTTCAATGTTGCGGTGGCTTCGATCGAGAGGCCTAACCCCTCTATGGTTTTAATGGCCGCAGTATCTGGTGTTCTAGATAAGTCTGAATTCAGGACTTCGCTACTTCGGGACCCACTAAGGGACCTCGGCGAATTCTACTTCGAAGCCGAAAGATTCCTTCGGGAAGAGGATGCGAAGGCTAACAACAAAAAAGTCCTCGACGTAAATATTGCTATGAACGGAATATCGTCTAACTCCGAGAAGGGTAAAGCTCCTGCTACCGCTAAGGAACCCCCCTCGGGAAGCAATCCTAATAGACCTCGGGTGCAACCCAAGTTCTCATCTTACTCAGAGCTTACTCATACCCTCCAGGAGATCTTTCGAGAGGTTCATCCCAATCATCCTTTCAGACAGCCTCCCTTCAGGGACCTAACTCCAAAAGAAAGGGAGTCCGATCAGTATTACGAGTTTCATGGCTTCCCTGGCCATCATACGAATGGTTGCCGACGTCTTAGGGACATGATAGAAGAACGTATTAGGAATGAACTCCTAGTGCGGTTTGTTCAAAATAAGGCTGGGAATCAAGATGCGCCCGGGACCAGTAATGGTCGCAAGGACATTATTATCAATTAACCCTTTCCTGGCATTGACGTCTTGGATGCAAGTCTCCATGGCATCAGTATCTTATGATGTGCAGCTTTGATTTTCTAGCACTATGGATTTTGTTTTCTCGGCTTCCTGGATTCGGATCTCGGATCTCCGGCCTTCGGTGCTTAGGCTGGGGTTATGTTTTTCTTTGGTCTTCTTGGCTTTAGGATATTATGGTTTTCGAATAAGGTGCTCCTCACTTATGGCTTTCTCAATCTGGATCTCTGGGTTTGGTTATTTGGGCTTTAGCCCATGGTTTTGGCACTAAGAGCTTTACCTCTTCGAATGTATCCTTCCTTTTGGTTATTTAGGTCACTATGGTTTTAAGATAGTTGAGCCGGTATACCCATGTAAGGGAGTTGTTATAATCCCTAGGCATACTCTTTGCTGATAATACACCATCGCCCCCCTTGGTTATTAATGAAAAATTGACTTTTCTAGCTTTGAATTGTGAATGGTTATGTTTTTTTACCCATGTAATAGGAACCAGAGAGATCCTAGGCATACTCTTCACAAGTAATAAACTATTCGCTTTCCTTGATAAATGAATTTGGAATCGGAAAACGGCCAAGTCCGCTTACCCATGCACGCGGGCAGGCCAACTCCTTAGGCATGCTCTTGATGGATGACGAACCATTGGGTTTTCCTGTGGATTTAATAAAGATCCCTAACTTTTATAACTTTAATAAAATTACTTCGCAAAGTAAGGACACTTACTTATGGAGTATGAAATCGATAACGGGATTGCAAACTCTAATAAGCAACTGGCTATCTCAGCCTCTCGTCCTACTTCGACGAGATTGCCTTGACTCGTGGCGAGTATCGGATCTTGTACAATCCTGCTCGTTTGGATTAGTGGGCCTCTTTGTCAACGACCTTGGTTTAGCGTGGGTGGACTTGTCCGTGACATGACAAGAATTTCCACTTGTGGGATTATGCGAGTATCGAATCCTGTACGATCATGCTCGTTTGGATTAATGGGTCGCTTTGTCAACGACCTTGGTTTAGTGCGAGTGGACTTGTCTGTGAAGCGACAAGAATATCCACTCGTGGGTTTATGGCGAGTATCAGATCATGTACGATCCTACTCGTTTGGATTAGTGGGTTGTCTTGTCAACGACCTTGGATTACATCGGGTGGACTTATCAGTGACACGACAAGAATATTCACTCGTGACTATCTTGGCCTCTTGCCTTAGTTCGATAAGGTTGCCACAATTTGTGGCGAGTACTAGGTCTTGTACGCTTGGTCGGCAGATCCAACTCATTTGGTTATTGGATCGTCCTCATCGGACGGTTCATATTATTATTCTGGTAATCTTGGCTATCTATCAAAGCGATTAAGGCAATCGTCGGCTGCAATGAACTTTTAACATTCTGGTTTCCTGGTTAATATGATCCAAAGCTACCACGGATTTCTGGCTTATCGACATTGATTTTCTGGATAATACGACCCTTCAAGGTCGTGGCTCTTCAGTCTCATGGATATAGAAGCTTGCCCCTGACTTCTCCTGGCTTTGGTTTCTGGATTTCTCTTCTCCTCGCAAAACACACCTTCCTTTGGTCAAGAAAGATATGTTTTGGGGGGCAAATGTTGACACGCTTTTTAGTCAAAGCTGTCATACGTCAAGTGTTTGGTGAGCGACGCGCTCAAGCGTCAAAAAGTCACGTCATAGCTGGGTGTGAAATTCTAGGGTCGAAATTCTGGGTTTGAAATTCTAGGTTCGAAATTCTCAGTTCGAAATTCTAGGTTCGAAATTCTATGTTCGAAATTCTAGGGTCGAAATTCTAGGTTCGAAATTCTAGGTTCGAATTCTGGGGTCGAAATTCTAGGTTTGAAATTCCTGTTACGAGGCTGCTTTTGGGGTTCAAAAATTGCTTCTTGTGGGTCCCATTTCCTACCTACTCCCACTAACTTTCCTCCTATAAATACCCCAAGCCTTGGCCTTCATTTGGATCCTTCTCTCTTGGAATTTTTGGACTTCTAGAGCTCCAAACACTCATTAATGGCTTCCAACACCTTCATCATGGCCATTGGAGATGGCATGGATAATTAAAAGGTGGCATACGTGTTGTCCATCAACACTTGGACATTAACAAGGATTGTTATGCTACTTTTGAACTTCACAGACATGAACACTAAACTTGGATGTTGTTGACCGAGTCAACGCTTCTCAAAGAAGAAGAAGAAGGATAATTTAGTCAAAGTGTAGAACAAACATATATTTTGTTATTATATTGTAACACTTTGGACTTAGCTATTGTCCGAACTTGTACAACTTTGTAATCGACGAAAGATATGATGAATGATTATTATAAAGTGGACGTAGGCGTTGGTGCCGAACCACTATAAAAGCTGTGTCTCCCCACATTTATTTACTTTACTGCTCATTTGGGTTTACATATTCATTGGGTGTTGGCGTGCGATAATTTTCCACGTCAACATATATACATATCATTATCATTGTACAACATTTATAACACAACGGAAATAACAATAACTAAATTACGCTGAAACCTCCTGCTCCAAGCTCCTTCAAGTATATCTGTAAATACCTGAACTACTTGACTACCCGTACAAATTTGGGCACCCAAGAGTTTAGGGTAAAGCAAAATAAACTCTGGGTCGGTCATGGGACTGGTCTGAGTAAACTCCAACCACCTGGTTTAACTTTTAAAAATCCTTTTTAAAAGAAAAGATAATTGTAAGACCGATCCACACATAAAAACAGATATTTTTTACCTTACGATAACTCAAAACATTCTTTGAAATCAATACTATTCTGATACTATAATAGTGTCTAAAACAAATAAATAGCAATCTAGCAGTACGCTTGTATCTCACGCTCTACGTACATAGTATACAGTCAAAACAGCGGGCTCTTATTGGAGAATGGATTGCAACTGGCAAGGTATGGGACCACCTTCCTACAGCGTATCTCCAGAGGGGAATACTCTGGGTCCAACAAGCACATCTTGTATCCCAGGCTAAACATAACTGAACCCTCACTTTGCTTGAGAGTACCGAACGTATTATCACCAATGGTTAGGATCTGCAATTGTTTCCTGAAAGGGACAACATTGAAAGATTAAAGAAGCAAATGGAATTTCTCTAGATCAGGTGACAATACACCCTACTTGGGTGTGACCTACCCGATTTTATACCATTTCCCAGTTGCGAGGCTTGAGGTTACGATTAATTACCTTTCACTGATAGCACAATCACTTTGAATGTCACATTATCAGATCCATTAATCACTAATTGATTAGCACAAAGATATTCTGGATATTATGCGAAGAGAATAAATTCTCTGCCATTAGATGTATATTTGTACAGACCAGTGTATGCAATCATTGGAAATACTCTGACAGACATTCGTCTATACACGTTTGTTCTGGGACTAAATGAAACCGAAGGCAGAATTTCCATTAATCCATCTTAGGCAGTTTCTACCTAGGATTAACATAAAATGCCCTTGCACTTTACTCCATCTTCGATTGTCTTTATATAATCTGATTCGCAACGCTACTGTCAATACGAAGTGGTTCCCGGATAATTATCCAATCCATTTTGACAACTATATTGGCCAATACTTCGATAGTCGGTTATTAAACTATCGAAGAAAACAAACGTTCATCCAAAGCATCAAACAATCACTTGGCCCCTTAATTAATATTTCACTAATTAATTCCCTTCTCCATATCCTTATCAATATTTATTAACCTAATATTGTAAACAATTATCTTGGTCTCTTACACTATTTGGACACCATTTTTATATATCATCTTCTTATGTTTTCTATAATTAGACAATACTTTCTATTCACGATTGGAATTCATTTCCAATTACTTCTCCCTTTAACGACCATCCATTTTTATTTTTATATTTCCAAAATTCCACTTACCAGGGTTAAAACGAATGTCCTGTAAAACATCATTACAACAACCCAAAATATTACATTTAGCTAATTCTTACTTAAGCATTGATCTTTGAGACTGAATCTTTCTATTCATTGGTTAAGAATGAAATCAATCAAGTTAGGGTATAATTACCTCTCAGACCTTGACTGAATAACATTCTTAACTTCAAAACAGACAAGACTACTTATCTCGAATAATCAACATCATATAAACCAATTATCCATTTTTAAACGTGTATACGTTTCTCTTTTTATTCATACTAGATTTAATTTATAGATATTCTTTTTGTTAAAATACTCCATTTTAAGTTCGTTTCCTTATCGAATTCTATATACACAAACATTGATATATTGATTTATAGTTATCAATTTTTCTAAAAAAATATTCTAACTCCTTAAATTTCCAGAAAACTTCGCCAGCACCTCTTTTGTACCGGTCAATAGCTCAAACCATAACTCACCTCTCTAGGCCCTTTCCATTCAAAAAGAAAATCAAAAGCCAAGCGGCTTGCCGATTCGTCGCATAAAAACTTATATGGAATTTAAACGTGTAACTTTTTGTTGGGCACTCAAATTATAATCTTCATTCCATACCTATCCACATATATACGTATATTCCCAATTTATTTCAATCCAATCATTTTTAACTCAGTTTTTCTAATTTATCCTTCAATTAGCTCTTTTGCCTATTTCACTTGTTAATTAAACATATCACATTCATATACAATTTATTTTGCTTATAAACCAATCGAATTCCATTTTCTATTCAAGTTTCATATTCGGTTTCAAATATGAATTCACAAGTTCAATTTGCTTAACCAAAGCCCAATTTCGATTAAAAATTCCATTAACTAATCATTCTTCAAATTAGTTAATTCTATTCAATAATTATAAATCTGATTTTTGTTCCAAAAATCACTTCATTTACTTCACTTGAATTCGTATTTATTTTATAACTCAAGTCTTGGTTTTTCTAATGGAAATTCGGGTTTTTATTTATTTAAATTCCTTTTATTAATTTAAATAAACCGTTATGGTTTTTAAACGATTATGGTGCTGTTTTTCTGGAAATTTGATTTTGACATAACTCAAAATCTATAAGACGAAATCCAGATTTTTCCCTTCCATTAGAAAACTATTATTCAATCGGCCCTGATGATTCTATTTTCAAAGTCCGACTTAAATTGGGTTCTATATACTTAAATCGAAGTACGAAACATCAAATTACGTACTACCACGTTGCGGCAAGTTCGTTTTAATTATATTTAAACTTCATTTATTATATAAATTCCATTTCTTTAATATTAAATATAAATTAAACCAGTTTACTAAATCTAATCTTAACAGTTCGATTATTCCTAATCGTTGATTATTTCATTACTGGGTTATAAATCCAATCACAGCTCCATTTTTAATATTAACTTCCTAGCGTTAGAAATAAATTATTTTATAAAATTCAATGAAATCAAAATTCCAAATATAATTTCTTTCTTTTATCTCAATTCAGTTTATATTCCGAATATCAGAATAACATCCGTCATTCCCTTTTTGAAACGGTTTTCAATTCACTTTTAAAGTCGTATTTGAATTTAAAATTCCGAATTATTCAATGATAATTTTCTTCACTATTTTTATAAACATCGTTTACAAATTAATTTTCTTGTTTTATAAATTAAAACAAGCTTCCCCTTCAAATATCTATTTGAAACCCAATTCATTTTATATTTTGAACTCCAGAATAAAACCCATTGCTCCTTTTTCGGAATGATTTCAAATTCTATTTTTAAAGTCATATTTGAATTTAAAATTTAGAAATTACCTCTCGATAATTGATTCACTACATTGGTAAACATCGTTTATAAAATTTACTTGTTTTATATATTCAAACAAGTTCTTTTCAAAATCTATTTAAAACCAAATTTTTATTTTGGAATATTGTATTTATTATAACTTATCTGTATATAACATAGAATCTATTTCAATATTTGATTTTAAATCTTATTTTCTAGTTAATACAATTCCAATATCTTTTCTGGACATAATTTATTTTATAATTTCAGCATATCTAATTAAATTATCCAATTAAATTTACATTTCGAACATAGGAATAAATTTCATCGTATTCTATTTAAAACGATTCTCAATTCTCATTTTAAATTCACATTGAATTTAAACTCTCTAATTATCCAATGATAATTATCAATTTCATTTATAAGCACTGTTTATAAATTCATTTCAAATCCCCGCATTATCCAATGAAAATTATTCCATTTTATTTATAAACGTCGTTTATAAATTCATCACTTGTTTTTATTATTCAAAACAATTTAATATTTCTTAGCTCATTCGAAATTCAAATTCTATTTTGGAAAAATAGATTTTCCCCTTTTAAATCTCAAAATCCCTTTTCACTATCTTTTATAAATCAACATTTAGGCCTAGTGATATTTAAACATCCAATTATCAATCACAGGTTTTCTAACACATCATATATGATTATATATATATATATATATATGGAAACAACAATAATAAAGTTTGAGGAATCCAGTTGGAGTCCTCTGTCCTGTTTTCCTGCATCCAAAGATGTTAGCCAACATAAATAATACCCATCCTGCTTCAAGGCAGGATATCGCGGTATAGAAGGTCATCCACTATAATATATTGTAAGGGGGCATAAGGTCATCCGCTAATGATAATGCGGGCATCCGCTAATGGTATTGCGGGAAATATCCAACCATCAATATATATATATATATATATATATATATGCCATAACCACTAAGCCTAAATAACTAATATACATATACATATATAATAGTCACAATAATATTTAAATTCATCCAAACAACCAACAATTTATTTTTATTGATTAAAAATAATTCTAAATAATAAATTCTGAGTGAGATTTACTCACCATGATTTTATTTCTAATCCATTCAAATTTTTTAATTAAAACGAACGATGTTCGATGTAAATTAAAATTTCCAGTTGACTCCGAAAATTCTCAAGTCAACTCCAACTCATTTCTGCTATAACCTCAACATGATTTTACGTCGTTCGAATCAGGTTTTATATGAATTAGAGATTTATTTTATAAGTAACCGAATACTCCAAATATAATTTAAATTTTAATTACTGAATTCAAACCTTACCTTAACCATGTTTAATTGTTTCTTCCTTCCTGAATAAAACAGTGCGTCCTTCCTTCTTCATTCATCACTCAGACCATCATCCTATCACCACTACAACTTCTCAAAACCCCTTAGCTTTATACTATCCGGACCACTCTTCCTTTAACAACTTTTTTTTTACCTGCATATGCCACTTCCCAAAGTCAACAACCCTAACTCCTTCACATCCTGCCGTCTCGACAAAATTCTTATAATACCACACTTTGAGCTTCTCAGTTTCAACCCAATTCATCAAACTGCACTCGAACTACACTGCCTCATCTCTATTCAACCCGTATCAACCACCTAAATCCATCGTCAATCCAAAAAAAAGAGAACGAGCTCTGTTGAAATCGAATATCCCCAAAATTCTACCACACATCCCCCTCATCGCCCTGATTCCAATGCCACCCTCGATCTCTTCCCTGACGTTGCCAAACCCTGGTAGTTACCCAAAATCACGCGCCTTAAACCAGTCCACGGTCACGTTCGATAATAATTCCTAAAACAGGAAACACAATGATTGAACTTGTAGATTTTGAACAAAGAGAGAACGCTCTGACTTGGGAAAAAAAGGAAGGATTCAATTTGAAGTCGAATGATTTTATACGAATTTGTGAAAGAGGAAGCAACTTTGAAATTTAAAGAGGCTTGCAGAATGATTTGCACGCACCCATTTGATTTTAGAGAATTTCTTCAAATGTTTTTATAGAGGCCGACTTTGATTTTAATCCATTTAGGGGCGGCATTTTTTGTTTGATTCTAAAGTTTGAATTTCCAGATAAATGAAAAAATGAAAAGGAGATAGGAAGGGGTAGTCACGTTTTTATACAGGCGGGAAGAAAGCTTCGGGTAGAAGGAGCAGGCATCTGAGTGGGTACAAGGTAGGCCTGATGGAAGTACACTAAATTAAATTTCGATTTGATGATGATTTGATTTTGAGCCTATCCAAATTTTATAATTAATTATCTCGGGGTTTCGAGCTCCTTTCGAGGCATAAGGGCTATTCTGAACACACTTCAACAAGTTCCGAAGCCTAATTCGATAATATGGAGAAGAATTTATTTTAAATTGAGGATTTTAAATTAAATTTAAAACAATTAATTCCTTGATAATAAATTATTATTATTATCGTTTACACTCAAATAAAATTTATACTGATTATCTAAATTATTTTGATTCAATTTTAACTTCTAATTCAGCTATCAGTTGTTTTCAGTATTACGATAATTCCGCATACCTGAAAGTAAATCGTAATTGACTATTAAATCGATAACTCAATAAGAAAACCTATTTATATTATCAACTAAACATTTAAAATAATATTATTTGTTTAAAGTTAAATGACCAAAAATACTGGTCATTACAATGTTGGCATATTAACCAATTTTCAAAAAAAAAATATAAACACACTCTTAACTCATTCTAAAGTATCCCTTACCCTATCTCTAGTGAGTTTACCCTGCCAAGTCCTAGGTATTTAATCAAGCTAAGCAATTAAACCACTGTAATGATCGGCCATTTCAACGATCGAAAATTCGGCACTGATAGACGTACAATAATCACATGCTAAGCATTCGAGTGTTGGATTGACAGATTGTTGGGGTGTAAGAAATAAAATAAAAGAACAAATTCTTACATTATAACAAGTAATATAAAATATACATGTGATCTTTGCAAAAGAAAACTATAATATACAAACACCAATCGAATAATTAGCCTCTCTTCAGTCTAGACAATTATAACAACATGTCTTTTGTAACAGCCCGCATTTCACGTATTGGAGAATCATAAAACATTTTTATTTTATTCCCTGAGTGTTGGATCATTCTCATATTTTGATATGTTACATACGGGGATGTTAGACATGTCCATAATTTTTACCAATTTTGTTTGTGACCATTTTGCCCCTGTCAGTCTTGTATAGGGCATAACTTTTAACTTAGATCGAATCAGGTGATGAGATTTATTTTTCCAATTTTACCAATTTTATTTCTAATCCATTCAAATTTATTTTTACCAATTTTATTTCTAATCCATTAAATTTTTTTAATTAAAACGAACGATGTTCGATGTAAATTAAAAATTCCAGTTGACTCCGAAAATTCTCAAGTCAACTCCAACTCATTTCAGCTATAACCTCAACATGATTTTACGTCGTTCGAATCAGGTTTTATATGAATTAGAGATTTATTTTATAAGTAACCGAATACTCCAAATATAATTTAAATTTTAATTACTGAATTCAAACCTTACCTTAACCATGTTTAATTGTTTCTTCCTTCCTGAATAAAACAGTGCCTCCTTCCTTCTTCATTCATCACTCAGACCATCATCCTATCACCACTGCAACCCCTCAAAACCCCTCAGCTTTATACTATCCGGACCACTCTTCCTTTAACAACTTTTTTTTACCTGCGTATGCCACTTCCCAAAGTCAACAACCCTAACTCCTTCACATCTTGCCGTCTCGACAAAATCCTTATAATACCACACTTTGAGCTTCTCAATTTCAACCCAATTCATCAAACTGCACTCGAACTACACTGCCTCATCTCTATTCAACCCGTATCAACCACCTAAATCCATCGTCAATCCAAAAAAAAAAGAAAGAGAACGAGCTCTGTTGAAATCGAATATCCCCAAAATTCTACAACATATCCCCCTCATCGCCCTGATTCCAATGCCACCCTCGATCTCTTCCCTGACGTTGCCAAACCCTGGTAGTTACCCAAAACCACGCGCCTTAAACCAGTCCACGGTCACGTTCGATAATAATTCCTAAGACAGGAAACACAATGATTGAACTTGTAGGTTTTGAACAAAGAGAGAACACTCTGACTTGGGAAAAAAAGGAAGGATTCAATTTGAAGTCGAATAATTTTATACGAATTTGTGAAAGTGGAAGCAACTTTGAAATTTAAAGAGGCTTGCAGAATGATTTGCACACACCCATTTGATTTTGAAGAATTTCTTCAAAGGTTTTTATATAGGCCGACTTTGATTTTAATCCATTTAGGGGCGGCATTTTTTTGTTTGATTCTAAAGTTTGAATTTCCAGATAAATGAAAAAATGAAAAGGCGATAGGAAGGGGTAGTCGCGTTTTTATACAGGCGGGAAGAAAGCTTCGGGTAGAAGGAGTAAGCATCTGAGTGGGTACAAGGTAGGCCTGATGGAAGTACACTAAATTAAATTTCGATTTGATGATGATTTGATTTTGAGCCTATCCAAATTTTATAATTAATTATCTCGGGGTTTCGAGCTCCTTTCGAGGCATAAGGGCTATTCTGAACACACTTCAACAAGTTCCGAAGCCTAATTCGATAATATGGAGAAGAATTATTTTAAATTGAGGATTTTAAATTAAATTTAAAACAATTAATTCCTTGATAATAAATTGTTATTATTATCGTTTACACTCAAATAAAATTTATACTGATTATCTAAATTATTTTGATTCAATTTTAACTTCTAATTCAGCTATCAGTTGTTTTCAGTATTACGATAATTCCGCATACCTGAAAGTAAATCGTAATTGACTATTAAATCGATAACTCAATATGAAAACCTATTTATATTATCAACTAAACATTTAAAATAATATTATTTGTTTAAAGTTAAATGACCAAAAATGATGGTCGTTACAATGTTGGCATATTAACCAATTTTCAAAAATAATAATATAAACACACTCTTAACTCATTCTAAAGTATCCCTTACCCTATCTCTAGTGAGTTTACCCTGCCAAGTCCTAGGTATTTAATCAAGCTAAGCAATTAAACGACTGTAATGATCGGCCATTTCAACGATCAAAAATTCGGCACTGATAGACGTACAATAATCACATGCTAAGCATTCGAGTGTTGGATTGACAGATTGTTGGGGTGTAAGAAATAAAATAAAAGAACAAATTCTCACATTATAACAAGTAATATAAAATATACATGTGATCTTTGCAAAATAAAACTATAATATACAAACACCAATCGAATGATTAGCCTCTCTTCAGTCTAGACAATTATAACAACATGTCTTTTGTAACAGCCCGCATTTCACGTATTGGAGAATCACAAAACATTTTTATTTTATTCCCTGAGTGTTGGATCATTCTCATATTTTGATATGTTACATAAGGGGATGTTCGACATGTCCATAATTTTTACCAATTTTGTTTGTGACAGTTTTGCCCCTATCAGTCTTGTATAGGGCATAACTTTTAACTTAGATTGAATCAGGTGTTGAGACCTGTGCCATTGGAAAGGAAATAATGACTGCTTTTCCGTAAAGTGGTTGCATTAAAGATTTGGCTCAGTAGTTTGGGAGGAATCGCTATTTTAAGTTTTAACAGTTGGTTGTTCAGGTTTGTGAAGCCTTAAAGGGGTGATCTGGAGAGGCCCATTAGGGGGCTAGTGGAAGGGTATAAATAGGAGGTGGGAGGTATAAGAAAGGGTTTCGTTTCTCTATTCTCTCATTTGGTGGTCTATGTTCCTCCTTCCTCTAACACCTTTCCACCATTAAAAATCAAAATCTAAGGAAGGAAATCGAAGATCTACACCATTGAAGGCTAGATCTACATCATTCGAAGTGGGAATTCATTGGACCAAGGGGTTTGGTTCGAATTGATTGCTGTCTGGAATCTTAATTCATTGTTTTTGCTTTGATTTGGAGAATTGGTGAGTGATATGCATCTCTCACATAGATTCAATGAAATATACGAATGTTTGATCATGTTTTTCATCAAATTCAAAGTGTTTTATCATAGATCTACACCATGATAAGTCCATTTTCATATGAATCACCCTATGATCTAAGTTAGCAAGTTTAAGACGGTAATTTCTATGTCATTCCATATGCATATGCAAGTTAGATCCGCAAATTAGATCATATATTCATTTACATTATTTTGGTGGAATTGTGTAATTGTGGTGACAATCGTTGTTTCCATGTTGCTAGTTACTTCATATCATATTTGTGGTCATGTTTGATGTATTGGACGAGTTTGTTTCATTGGATTTATCGTTTGGCGAAGTTTTGGCCAAATTCGAAGGTGAACGGGGTCTGTGCAAGTTTTGCGTTGAGCGTAGAGGCCTCGGGTCGAGCATAGTACAAGTGAAGTACAATATGCAGTATAACAAAGGGGTCGCACGCAGGGAGGAGGGTCGGTCGAGCTTTGCACCGGGTCGGTCGAGCAAGGTGGGATCGGGCAAAGGGTGGTCGGTCATCCCTGAAGCAATGGGCTCAATCATCTCTGAAGCAAAGGGGTCGGTCACCAAGGGGGGTCGAGCAAGGCGGGTCGGTCATGCACACATGAAAGGGTGTCCGTCTCTATTGTGATGTTTATTGGGTTGGTCGTGTACCTAGATGAAGGGTCGATCGTACACCCAGGTGAGGGGTCGGTCGAACATGGCCCGGGGTTAGTCACAGGGTCATTTTTTGAAAATTTATATTTTCGAGTACAACCCGGATTTAAAGAAAAGAGCTTGAAAAAAAATTCAGGGGCAATCCCCCAAATCCTAGCCGCAGCGCAGTGATGTTATTGGCTCAGTCATAGTGTGACTTCGAGGAAAATTCAAGTAGGAAGGTTCGAAGTATTGAAAGGTGTTCGTTGATCGGTGTAGAACATCAAATGAGGTGACAACTCAAAGGTTGTGAGTCGGTGGATAATGGTTGCTCGAGAAGGTTGCTTGAGCTATGAAAGGTCGTCGAATTGGATGACTAGAGATGCGAAGGCCGAGAAGTTATCATTGTCGTAAGTTCTAGCAGGCTCAAAGAAGGGGTACAATGGGGGCACCCAAAAGACTAGAAGGTTCTTGGTCGAGTACCCTGGGAATCGTTGAAAGGCCTAGTTGTCAAGGTTGGACAAACATAAGTATCATTGAAAGGCGTATGGAGTTTATGCTATAACCGGGGTTACCATTAGCCCTTGACATGTGGAAAGGTTGGTCGTCATATGATTAACGATGGTTTCTAAGCAGGATTGGTGGTGGTACCCAGAGTCTGTCATGGTTGATTAGTTGCCTTGTTTGAACAGTCTCATGTAGATTGTCCAACGTCAAAGGAGATGTTCCTTGGGTGCTTGTCTGATATTGGTTTAGGCCTCTGAGGATTGTGCTTGAGGGATGTTGAGTTCGATTAGGATGGTTTACATAAGATATATAATTTGGATGTCATGAGTGCTTTGCCGTGATTGAATGGGTGTTCTGGTTTCCATGGATGTATGGTTGAAATGCTGTTGTAAAGGCTATCACTATCCTATGTAGGGAAGATAGGGTTGAGTTCTTCTCTGACGCTGTGGGTAGTTTTGTATGTTTATCTATCCATTCTCATATACTTTATTGTTGATGTTTGTTAGCTGTTTTATCGCTCACTAAGACTGTTGTCTGACTCAAGGTTTTATGTTTCCCTCTTATTACCTTGGGTTGTTCATCCGGTTGTAGACGGGCAGACTAGGTGGCAAGTGACAAGTGATTAGTGAGGACGATTTTGCAGTTCGGAGGCGAGCTAGACGCTTATGTACCAGTTTTATTACTATATACTATTTTTGTTTCCACTTTTTGAGCTACCCTATGAGCGTTGTAGTGAGGCTTTATGTACAGACTTTTATATTTCCTAGGATGTTTGGATAGTCTTTCAGGATGTTGTAAAAGTTTCAAAAGTTTGTTATATGAAGCTTCACTATTATTACCTGTTGTATATGCTCTACTATATTTCATCCTTGCGCTGTGAGTTCTACGATAGGTTCTGGTGATGTTGTTTACATATGATGATCGTCCACAGCTGCCTGACACACTTTTCAGCGCATTCTTCCTCTTGTTTAATGCAAGGGTTGTGGGCGGTCGTTACATTTGGTATCAGAGCTCTGGTTATCGATTTCAGAGATAGTTCTAAGACATAATCACGTATGAGAGACGTACTTGTAGATTTCAGTTGGATGCTTACTATATATATTAGCACATATAGTAGTTGCGTTTGTACTTCTCTAGCAGTTTTTCTTGCAAGTGGCTTATCATTCTAATTTGCAGATTTAGAATGAGTCGACGAACTACAAGACACACTGCTGGGGAAGGGGCTGGGCCTAGAGTGGGTAATAGCGGTATACCAGACTAACCAGCCATGTTTGAAGTTATGATGGAGGCAATCATGTGAAGAGCACCCGCTCTAGTGGCAGGAACAGTAGGTGTACGTGTGCGAGTTCCTAGGGTTGTGAATTTTGCGAAGTTGTACATGGATTATACATCTCTAGGAGGGAAACCATTCAAAGGAACTGAGCCAGCTGAAGAGGTTCAAAGGTGGATGGATTCTTATGTCCGTATTTTTGGAGACTTGGGTTTGGAAGATGCAACTAAGAAAAAACTTGCATCAAGGAAGTTACAAGGCAGGGCCATGGAGTGGTGGAATTCTGTTACACTTGAGACTCCAGAAGAGGAGACTTCATAGGAGCAATTCCAAGATAAGTTTGAAGCAAAGTTTATATCCACTGCTCAAAAGTCCGCTCTATTCAAGAAGTTCATAGAGCTGAAACAGAATGGTCATTCTGTGCTTGATTATGTTTCTGATTTCGAGGCCTTGTCCAGATATGCTCATTCATACATTGACACACCTTACCAGAAGAACGAGAAGTTTGTCATTGGTCTGGATACCTATATTGGAAGGTCGTTGGTGGATCATCTTGACGATCCATTTAAGAAGATTGTGGAAAAAGCTGTTCGCCATGAGATCTTGTTTCCTAAGGAAGAAAATGTTGTCGCTGCAACCAAGGAAGTCCAGAAACCACAGCAGGGTGGTAATAATAAGAAGAGGAAGCTGCAACAACAGAATGGAAAGGATTGCTAGAAGAAGCCTAAGAGTGAGATGGTTTGCTTTAACTACCAACAGAAGGTTCATTACTCGAATGAGTGCAAGAATCCTAAAGAAGAGAAGAAGTGCTTCAAGTGTGGAAAGCTTGGGCATGAGAAGAAGGATTGTCCAGAATCAGCTAAGGGAAAGCAGGTTGTGAAGGCATAAGCTTTGGAAGCCGTGTCATCTTCTTCAAGAGCTCTTACTGCAGAGGAAAAGGGAAAGGGTGTCATCGTTTAAGGTACTCTTTCAGTTAATGGTGTTTCAGTTCGTGTGTTTTTCGATACTAGAGAATCACATTCTTTCATTTGCAATGAGCTTATGTGCCGCTTGGGTTTGGTACCCGATATTTGTGATAGACCATTGATCGTGACTAGTCCAGTTGGGGGTTCGTCCAGTGTTTGCATGTTGTGTCGTGGTCTAGTGTTGTTGAGTCATGATTGCTCTTTTGTGTGTGATTGCTTTGTTTTGAACTTCGCTGGGTTTGAGCTCATCTTGGGCATGGATTGGCTCAAGATGTATGCGGAAAGGGTGAATTGCGAGAAGCTAGAGGTGAGAGTCAAGGAAGTGGAAGGGCGAAAGAAGTTGATTAGATGTAATCGTGAAGAGGGTGTCTTCGTGGGCTATCTTTATTCGCTTGAGATTCCACAGGAAAACTTGTCATCTGTGTTAATCGCTAATAAGTATGAAGATGTGTTTGACGAGGTCAAAGGGTTGTCGTCGCATCGTGAGATCGAGTTTAGGGTCGATTTGGTCGAGGGTGCTAGACCAATTGTTATGCCTCTTAGGCAGATAGCGCCTAAGGAACAACTAGAGTTGGAGGTGCAAGTTCGTGACCTTTTGGGAAAAGGGTTCATTCGGAGAAGTGTTTCTGAATGGGGTGCACCAGTGGTGTTTGCAACCAAGGAAGATGGCTCATTAAGATTGTGTGTGGACTATCGTGAGCTGAACAAGGTGACCAAGAAGAAGAAGTATCCATTGCCAAGGAGTGATGACTTGTTCGATCAGCTTCACGAAGCCAAAGTGTTTTCTCAGATGGATTTGGCAACGGAATTTCACAAGTTGAGGGTGGCAAAGTATAGTGTACCAAAGACTGCTTTTAGGACACCATCTGGTTTCTTCGAATGGTTGGTGATGCCATTCGGGTTGACTAACGCACCAGCGTATTTCGTGGATCTTATGAACAGGGTATTCAGAGATCAGTTGAACAAGTTCGTGCTTGTGTTCGTAGATGATATTTTGGTTTACTCCCGGAACGAGGTCGAACATATGACGCACTTGAGAGTTATGTTGGAAATCTTGCGAAGGCATCAGCTGAAAGCTAAGTTTTAGAAGTTTCACTTTTGGAAGAGGGAAGTGAGATTCTTAGGCCATGTTGTTTTGGGAAATGGAATAGCGGTTTACCTGCTAAGGTGGCAGCAGTCCAGGATTGGGACTGACCTAAGAATGCGATGGATGTTCAGAGTTTCCTTGGGTTGGCAGGATATTACCGACGATTTACCAAGGATTTCTCCAAGATAGCTGCACCATTTACAGAATTGACGAAGAAGAACCAAGTGTTCACATGGGATGCAAAGTTTGAGCAAGCGTTTGGAATCCTGAAGGAGAGACTGACGAGTGCTCCTGTATTGACCATTCCAAGTGGGAATAAGGAGATGGTGGTATACACCGATGTATATGGCACTGGACTTGGAGCAGTGCTAATGTAGAAGGATAAGGTTGTGGCCTACGCGAGTCGAGAGCTGAAGCCGCATGAGAGAAATTACCCAACTCATGATTTAGAGTTGGCGGCGATTGTGTTTGCTCCGAAGATGTGGAGACATTACCATTGGGAGTTTGATTCGAGTTGTTTACGGATCACAAACCGTTGAAGTATCTTTTCTTCTAAAAGGATTTGAATCTTCGGTAGCAAAGAAGGTTCGAGTTTATAGCATCGTATGATTTCGGTATAACCTATACTCCTGGCAAGGATAATGCAGTTGCAGATGCGTTGAGTCGAAGACACGCAAGTTTGGGAGCGATGTTTTCAGAATGGAAGAGCCTCAAGTATTTGGCAAGGTTTGATTTCAGTCCACGGTGTGAGTTGGAACCTAAAATGTTGGCAAGCTTATCGATAAGACCTACCCTTATCGAAAGGATCGGAGAAAGCTAAAAGAAAGATGCAAAGCTTGTCGAGTTTATCTAGAAACTAGAACTAGAGAATAAAGAGTTCAAAGTCAATCGAGAAGGTTGGATTCGGAAGCAAGGGCGATTAGTTGTTCCTGATATTGACGGATTAAAAGACGAGGTTCTGAGAGAATGCCATCACTTTAAGTTGACGATTCATCCCGATGGTAATAAGATGTACCAGGACATGAAGCGAATCTACTACTGGGAGGGAATGAAGCAAGATATTGGAAACTTCATTTCCAAGTGCATGAACTGTCAGTTGGTGAAAGCTGAACAGAAGAAGGCGAGTTGTTTGCTTCAGCCATTGGAAGTTCCTACGTGGAAGTGGGAGAAGATATCGATGGATTTTATCGATGGACTACATAGAACCAGGGCAGGAAATGAAGAAATTTAGGTCATCGGGGATCGCTTGACCAAAAGTGCAAGATTCATTCCTGTCAAACCGACTAAGACATCATCGAAATTGGTTGAACTTTATGTGAAGTGGATAGTTTGATTCCATGATATCCCAAAGAGCATAGTGAGTTACCGAGATCCATTATAAACGAGTGGATTTTGGAAGAGTTTGCAGGAAGCTTTGGGAACTGATTGTGTTTGATTGCAGCTTATCATCCCCAAATTGATGGTCAGACCGAGAGAGTCAATCGAGTTTTGGAAGATCTCCTGAGGGCTTATGTGTTAGACTTCGGAGGATCATGAGAAGACCATATACATCTAGTTGAGTTTGCATATAATAACAACTACCAGTCTAGCATTGGGATGACACTATACGAGGCGTTGTATGGGAGGTCGTGCAATTCTCCAGCATGTTGGTTAGAAACTGGAGATAAGTTGATACTTAAGCCAGAGATGATTAGAGAAACATCGGATTGTATCGAGATCATTCGGCAACAAATGAAGGCGGCCCAAGATCGTCAGAAGAGTTATCCTGATAAGCATTGAAAGGATTTGGAATTCGACGTTGGCGATAGGGTTTTCGTGAAAATTTCGCCGTTGAAGCACGTGGTCCAATTCGGAAATAAGAGAAAGTTATCTCCAAGGTTTGTTGGACCATTTCCGATAGTCTAGCGAATTAGAAAGATGGCATATAGATTGGAGTTATCTGAGAAGATGTCGAGAGTGCATAATGTATTCCATGTGTCGTTTCTACGGAAGTTTGTGCATGATTCGAATGTGGTGGTATCTCCAGAGCAGTACGAAGATCTAGAAGTAGAGACCGTAATTGCAAGGCCTCCTAAGCCGCTTCGTGTTGTGGGGAATGACACGAAACAGCTTAGGAGGAAGACGGTTCAGTTAGTCATGGTACAATGGAGTGAAGATGGCGACGATTGTACGTGGGAGACGAAAGAGAGCATGAAGGCGACTCATCCAGAACTCTTCGTCGGTAGGACACTTTGATATAATATCATCGATATATCATTATATCTTGTTGTTTTTTGATAGAATTCAGCATAAGGCTCTGGATGCACGGCTTGATGGGTGCTAGTTTGGATGACAGAATTGGCTTCTCAAGGATGATAGGCATGCGGAATTATTGTGGTTGCTTGGAATTCCGGGGGCGAAATTTTTAAGGGGGGAGAATGTAACAGCCCACATTTTACGTATCAAAGGATCGTAAAATATTTTTATTTTATTCCCTGAGTGTTGGATCATTCTCATATTTTTACCAGTTTCATAATTTTTACCAATTTTGTTTATGACTGTTTTACCCTTGTCAGTCTTGTTCAGGGAATAGCTATTGACTCAGGTCGAATCAGGTGGTGAGACCTATGCCATTGGGAAGGAAATGATGATTGTTTTTCGTAGAGTGGTTACATTAAAGATTTGGCTCAGCGGTTAGGGAGGAATCGCTGTTTTAAGTTTTAACAGTTGGTAATTCAGGTTTGTGAAGCCTTAATGGGATGATTTGGAGAGGCCCTTTAGTGGGCTAGTGGAAGGGTATAAATAGGAGGTGGGAGGTATGATAAAGGGTTTAGTTTCTCTATTCTCTCATTTGGTGGCCTATGTTCCTTCTTCCTCAAACACCTTTCCACCATTAAAAATCAAAATCTAAGGAAGGAAATCGAAGATCTACACCATTAGAGGCTAGATCTACATCATTCAAAGTGGGAATTAATCAGATCAAGGGCTTTGATTCGAATTACTTACGTATGGAATCTTAATTCATTATTTTTGCTTTGATTTGGAGAATTGGTGAGTGATATGCATCTCTCACAGAGTTTCAACGAAGTATATGAATGTTTGATCATGTTTTTCATCAAATTCAAGTGTTTTATCATAGATCTACACCATGATAAGTCCATTTTTATATGCATCACCCTATGATCTAGTTTAGCAAGCTTAAACTGGTAATTTCTATGTCATTCCATATGCATATGAATTTAGATCCGCAAATTAGATCATATATTCATTTATCATTATTTTGGTGGAATTGTGTAATTGTGGTGATAATCGTTGTTTTCATGTTGCTAGTGACTTCATATCATGTTTGTGGTCATGTTTGATGAATTGGATGAGTTTGTTTCGTTGGATTTGTCGTTTGGCGAAGTTTTGGTCGAATACGGAGGTGAGCGGGGTCTGCGTAGGTTTTGAGTAGAACGTACAGACCACGGGTCGAGCATAGTACAAGTGAAGTACAATATGCAGTACAACAAAGGGGTCGCACGTAGGGAGGAGGGTCGGTCGAGCATTGTCAGGGTCGGTCGAGCTTTGCACTGGGTCGGTCGAGTAAGGAGGGATCAGGCGTAGGGTGGTTGGTCATCCCTGAAGCAACGGGCTTGGTCATCTCTGAAGCAAAGGAGTCGGTCACCAAGGGGGTTCGAGCAAGGCGGGTCGGTTGTGCACACATGAAAGGGGGTCGGTCTCTATTGTGATGTTGATTGGGTCGGTCGTGTACGTAGATGAAGTGTCGGTCGTACACCCAGGTGAGGGGTCGATCGAACATGGTCAGATGTTGGTCACATGGTCATTTTCTAAAAATTTATATTTTCGAGTACGACCCGGATTTGAAGAAAAGAGCTTGAAAAAAATTTCAGGGGCAACCCCCCGAACCCTAGCTGCAGCGCAGTGATGTAATTGGCTCGGTCATGGTGTGACTTCGAGGAAAATTCAAGTAGGAAGGTTCGAAGTGTTGAAAGGTGTTCGTTGATCAGTGTAGAACATTGAATGTGGTGACAACTCAAAGGTCGTGAGTTGGTGGATAATGGTTGCTCGAGAAGGTTGCTTGAGCTATGAAAAGTCGTCGAGTTGGATGACTAGAGATGCGAAGGCCGAGAAGTTATCATTGTCGTAAGTTCTAGCAGGCTCAAAGCAGTGGTATGATGCGGGAACCCAAAAGACTGGAAGGTTGCTGGTCGAGTACCCTGGGTATCGTTGAAAGGCCTCGTTTTCAAGATTGGAAAGCATACTTTTCGTTGAAAGGCGTATGGATTTTATGCTAGAACTGGTGTTACCATTATCCCTTGACATGTGGAAAGGTTGGCCGTCATGATTAACGATGGTTTCGAAGCAGGATTGGTGGTGATAGCCAGAGTCTGTCATGGTTGATTAGTTGCCTTTTTTGAACCATCTCATGTAGATTGTCCAACGTCGAAGGAGATGTTCCTTAGATGCTTGTTTGATATTGGTTTAAGCCTCTAGGGATTGTGCTTGAGGGATGTTGAGTTCGATTAGGATGGTTTACATAAGATATATAATTTGGATGTCATGAGTGCTTTGCTATGATTGAGTTGGTGTTCGGGTCCCCATGGATGTATAGTTGAAATGTTGTTGTAAAGGCTATCACTGTCCGATGTAGGGAAGATAGGGTTGAGTTCTTCTCCGACGTTGTGGGTAGATTTGTATGTTTATCTATCCATTCTCATATACTTTATTGTTGATGTTTGTTAGTTGTTTTATCGCTCACTGAGACTATTGTCTGACTCAAGGTTTTATGTTTCCCTTTTATTACCTTGGGTTGTTCATCCGGTTGTGGATGGGTAGACTAGGTGGCAGGTGACAAGTGATTAGTGAGGACGATGTTGCAGTTTGGAGGCGAGCTGGAGGCTTACATACCAGTTTTATTACTATCTACTATTTCTGTTTCCGCTGTTTGAGCTACCCTATGAGTGTTGTAGTAAGGCTTTATGTACAGACTTTGATATTTCCTATGACATTTGGATAGTCTTTCAGGATGTTGTGAAAGTTTCAAAAGTTTGTTATATGATGCTTCACTATTATTACCTAGTATATATGTTTTACTACAATTTATCCTTGCACTGTGAGTTCTACGACAGGTTCCGATGATGTTGTTTACCTGTGTTGATCATCCGCAACTACCTGGCACACTTTTCAGCGCATTAGTCATCTTGTTTAGTGCAGGGGTTGTGGGCGGTCGTCACATCTTTAAGACTGTTGATTGGCATCCAACCCATCTCCTAAAGCTCTAAAGCATCCAGCTAAATTTGAAAATATACTCGGGTCTAACACAAAAATTATAAGAAAATAACATTCGAACAAGTCCGATATACCATCGTGAAAAACTCAGGTTATAAGGATTTAGTATTTATATAAAACCCTTCAACATTAAAGGTATCCCATAAGATACATCACAAATAAACAAGATCGGCCTTTTACTTTACAATAATCAAAAAATTTATTATTATAAATTCAGTGATATTATAATAATGTTTAGGGTATAAAATAAGTATATAGTATAGCTGAAATGCTTGCATCTTACATTCCAGCATATACCCATTCCTGTATAAAACCAAATACGGCCATCCCTCTGTTGCAAACATGACAAATCGTTTTTGTGGGGTCAACATGCATAATCCGTAAATATCAATCCAGATACAAGTAGTGACCATACTGTACTAAGGGAGACCCACTTAGCCTTGTAACATTTCTCTTTTTTTAGTCATTCCAAGGTATGAGACTTGGTTAAAAAAATTACCTTTTAGCAAATACCTTTTGGAATGCTAAAACTTTTATAACGACTCACGAATTCAAACGTTTTAAGATAGTATCATTAACTAGAATTTAACTTAAAATTAAATTGGCGTTTTAATATTAATGTAAACCGATTCAATATTCTTAACTGACGTCGGCTAGTAAACTATTACAAACTCTAATTTGTTTTGTAAAATTTCTAGACTATTATAAAAGTTGGAATTCAATCATTAATCGTATAATAGTTTATTATTTTAATAAACTATTTTGGAATTCGACAAAGCCAATTTCATTGGATCTTGAATGAGGAATTATTATAAAATTTCGAATTCTGTATTACGAGCTTAAAACGCTCGACATAAATTTAGGTAAATAAGAAAAGAATAAAGCGAAAAAAAGAATAAAAGGTAAAAGATAAAAAATTATAATAAAAACAAACACGTTGAAATGGCAGAAACAGTTCAACAAGCGTCATTTATCCCCCTTCCGCTTTACTCCTTATTTCCCCATCCTCTTCACCGATAAATCCAAATGAATAGAAAAAAATGGCTAAAATCGAAATCGAAAAAAAAAGCCACGATTTTTTTCCCAATCAAAATCAAATTTTGTTTTTCCGTCCATTGGTTCTCCTCCATCTTCGATGATCCCACGTGAGGCGGCGTCGTTGTTCCTAACCCTTCCACCTCCAGACCCACAGCCTCCTCCCTTCTACATTCTAACGCTACCAAATCGCTCCCACTTCTGCCTCGGCTCTGTTCCACACTAGATCGCAATGCCTTCACACCCAAATCCCTGAGCTCTTCTCCACGCATGCAGCTATCATTGACATCTTAGATCCAGTTGTTGTTGAACCCCTAAACTGAGCTACAACCTATTATTTTTACCATAAAGGAGTGCATGCAACTTTCGTTCATTACCAACACTGGTAAACCAAAAGAAGAAGGTAGCCTCATGCGTGGTGATTAATGGAATGAAGGTCGCCATGTGATTTGCATGAAAAAAAAGTTGGAGTTCGATTCTGCGTCATGTCTCGAGCCGTAGTCGACTGCCATTGTCAATCTCTTTTGTCAATAAATGTGAGTTTTTTCCTCACTTACGACTAATTTTCGTTTTGCATGTTTATCAAATCATAGGGAACGTTAGAATAATTCGCAAGAATCACCAGTCATTAATTATATTAGTTGCTATTGGATGAATTAAAATTGATTGATTCATGTTGGATGATGGTTGCTATGATTGTTTGTTGTGTGAATTGTTTATTAATTTTTTTATCACCCTTGAAATCACACCGCAAGTTCCCGTAGATTTAGGAAAATCACTATAGGTTGAAATGATATATACCCGAACAACTGGATAGATATAAGAAATAAAATTTGAATTGATTTGGGATGTAGGTTGAAATGATATATATATATATATCCGGGATTCGAATATTTTAAAATGGATTGAAATGATAAATATCCATGCCATTTGACCATAGGATAGAGAATTTATATACGGACACTGTGGTTAATAAATAAAACTAATTTCTGAAATTTATATGTATATGTATATTCTGAAATTTATTTAAATATCTTGGAAAATTAAGATTTGAAAGAAATTTTAACTCGAGCGTACCAGTTTAAGAAAATTGTTTAGTGGAAGGATTTAATATGTTTTTCTAATTGGATTTGTTGTTTGAAGATAATTTTATTTTAGAAATCTTTTAAGTATTCTTAGGCTTATCAAATTTATTTATGATATTTAATTTATATCTTAAGTTAAATTAAGGTTCCAAGATTTAAACTTGAGTTTATAAGTAAAACTTAATTGATTTAATGGATGAGTTTTATTAAAAGTTGGATTTGTCGCTTTAAAGGTTAATATAAATTTGACTATAGTTTATTTAAAAGGTTTAAATGGTAAATTCATCTAAAATGATTTAATTTGAAAAAATTGAGTACATTAACATAAAAAAATTATCAAGTTTAAATGGTTTAATTGATTCGGATGATAAATGTTAAACTTGTGAAGAAGGTATTTAAATATAACTTAAATACTCAAAAATTTGCGATTTGGTTTACAACTAATGAAATGAATGCATAATTCAAATTTCGAACCAAATTGCAGTAAATAGCTCAAAGTGGAATTTAAGTTCGAACATTTTGATTTGAATATGGAAATTTACCGTTTGTATTTAGTTAAACCGAACTGAACTTTGAAGCTAAATTTATGTTCAAGTCAAAGTTTCAGATAACTAATTCGGGCTGAATACTTATTGAAATTAGTATTGTTTTATTTTACAAATAATATGTAACATACCACTGTTTTGTTTAAACTATTTGTATTAAACTTATCTATCTTATTAAACTAATTTATATAAAACTTAACTATCTTAATTATATTTTTATACCAAACCTATTTATTTTAAAATTATTTCATATTAAACCTATCTATCTATTTAAATTATATTCATATCAAATCTATCTATTTCCTTTAAACTATGTTATATAATACTTAATTATTTTATTAAAACTATTTATATTTAACTATCTTAAAAGAAAAGTGTATATATATCTCCAATCCAAACAATTCAAAATTCAAAATGATTGGATATAAGAGTCAATTGAACAACGATACTACAATGTAAAATTCAAAAAGAAATGTAAGGTCTTGATAATAAATTGATTTGTAAATGTGAAATGTGAAATTTGAATTGTGAATTTTGAAGTGATATCGAATGATTGAATTAATTTGAGAAGCTATAATAAAATTGATAGTTGACATTGATTGATTTGCGATATTGTAATATGATTTCAAATTTAATGATCACGGCGTGAAATAAGCATTAGGGTTGTTAAAGAGACCGGAGTCGGTATTGTCATACTCTCTGCCAATACTGATGCCACTTTAACAACTGTGCAAGTGGTGGAGAATGCAGAATGAAGTAGGATGGATTTGGCGGTGATTACTGGATTTGAAGAAAGAGAACGATGATGGGTAGCCTTGACCTTCGGGTCATAATTAAAATGACTAAAACATGAGTTATACCGTGACCAGGGTTGATCGCCCTGATCGGCAACACTCCTTCCCGTTATTATTATTATATCAGTTCCTCGGTTTGATTGACTCGATTATTGTACATCTTGATCATGGGAATGTTGATCGAGGTGGGCAGTAGTTGCGGCTATGCGTTACCGCCAGTCCGCTAGTGCAACTGGTAGATTCCTACCTTGGGTATTGCCTCGCGTGCCTTGTCGTATTTATCCTAATCGAGCCCCCTACGATTTTGATTTAATCGCGGTGCATCCCTATCTACCGACGTACTGGTATTTTATATGCAATGTGTACGATAATGTCTGTAAACGACGTAAAGGTAAAAATGTAATCCCACTTATGTAATTTTTATTGTATTTACTTTACTGAATAGACACTATTATAATAACATACTATATTATATGTATTAGTTCCACGGATCCTTAGAGGATGGATATCCCAAACATCCTTTAAGTTACTGATGCATTTATTTGAGCATTTCAATTGAAATTGATTTACTAGCAAAAGAATGTTAGTTCTGACTCGAGTATATTGTTTTTTTTCTTGCATTATGCTTGGGTCAGACCGAGTTTGATAGCTTGAGATGACATCTTTCAGAGCTGGTGACTGATTGAAAACTTCTTTTCAGTTTACCATATTTAAGTCATTCAGTTATGTATTAAAGTAATTCCTTGTGTTAAATTTCCGTTGTATGTAAACTCTGATGTATTATATTATTCTTCGCTGTCAGGTGATATATTATTCTGTGTCTATTATTGTTCTGTGATTTTATTCTATTAAACCCCATAGCAATAACAATCTGCTATCTCAAATGATTCGAGTTGGTTTTATTATTGACTAAAATGGTTAGAAATAGCAGGTTGTTACAACTTTCCTCCAAGCAATAATGCGATGTCAGCATTCATCCATATAAGTTGTTCTATAACTAACCAAACTAGATGCACTACTTTAATTGTATCCTTTTTGGAACCACCCTTAGAATTGGTTACAAGTATCCCTTGCACTTCAAATAACTTGGTCTTCTATTCCAACATCACATGATGTTTTTCCTTCAAATGCTTATGCGAGTTTGAAGTGGTATCTGATCTAGGTCTCTATGGAGCAACAAGTGATAGTTTCATAACTAATCAAGATTTGATAGCCGGTTATTGAACTATTAAATAACCGAAAAAAATCAAATGAAACATTTAATGACACATGGAAACCAAACATGATTAAGCACATAAGCAATTAGGGACCTCTTTAACTAATAATTCCATTAATTTAAATTGCTTTGTAAGTACTTGCATTAAATTAAATTTACAAAATATGTACATAAGTATATTACTCGTTTACCATTAATTTATACTCTTTCAAAGCTCAAAAAAATATTCACATATTTATCTCATCGGTACAAATATATTCACAAAATCTTAAGGAAGATTTCATCTTTTCCAACATTGTATTTGATTAGGTTAAACAAATGTCATTTAAAAATATTGATAACAATAAGCCTAAAACTTCTTTCGTATGAGTAAATTGATCGAATGGAAATTAAACCAAAATATACATATCATTATTTTCTAATTCCAAACTTGTACTACCCCTCGATCAACAATTTAGTCGAACAAGTTAGCATACTATCTTTGCCTTGACATACATTATTAAACTTTCTCATATTAAGAAAATTTTACCTACCCTAGAATTTGGCGTTGAGTATGGAAAGAATACTTCTCATATCCATGTAAACTTTAAAGATCATTTGTAGAAATTGAAGCTACCACACTTGTCAGTTATTGATATGTTAACTTGTTACATCCCTCGCCTAGAAATGAAGCCAGGTATGATAGGAAAATGGTTGCTTATGAACCTATATTACTTAGAATACCTTGATTCTAGATCTCATAGATGGAGGATAAATCTACCCATCGACTTTAGTGTCAAGTATACGATTACTGAATTTTCATAAGGTGCTAAATTCATTAGTGGAATTATACTTCATATACTTAACATTAATCTTCGATATCAGACTTAAATTATTCATTGATAAACAATGTGGCCATTCAAGTTAGGGTATGGTACCTCTTAAGTCTTGACTAAACAACATTTTTAACTTCCAAAAAGGTAGAAGTTTCTCTACCTTAAAGCTAACATCGAGTATATGAACTTATAAATTTCATATACTATTTATAATAACAAGCATTATAAAATCAATTTTCTTTCCACTTTTGGAAAACATTGACTATAATGGGAATGTTACAATCCATGATCTCTTTTTTTATCAAAAAGTGTTTATTACAACAATAGTGTTGTAATGCATGATTCCTTTTCTTTAAAATTCCTCATAAAGCTCACTTGAAAATCTCTGTTAAAACCATATATTATTTGGAAAGTTAAGATTCTTTTTTTGTAAAAATACCATTTTATTATTATATCAAATAATCCCCTAAATCACTTATATAAATTTCAGATATCATCTAAAAACACTTTAAAACAAAGTTTAAAACTTCCGTTCAAATTAAAACTTAAAGTCGTTAACTTTTAAAAGAGAATTCAACTTTGAGAAGTACAGGGACATCCTTTATACAAACCATTTATTCAAGTATCCGAAAATAAATAAAAAAATAAGTATTTGGACATCAAAATCCTTGTAAAACACTTTACTATATTTAGAAAGCCCAGCAGAAGTTTGAAGACAAAGTTAACCTCGAAACCCCTTTTAGAATGTTTTGGAAGAACCAAAATTACAAAATTGTATAAAAGAGAGCTATAGAAATCAAATGTTATATTTTAAACATCCTTGAAAATCTAAGCGAAAATCCGATGTATTCCATGGGGAACATGGAAGTCATAAGTCAAAATAGCATCGCAAAATTTGTAAAGAGGCCTCGAAGCCACATTAGCACCTAACAAATGCCACTACTACCTTTTTCGCCAAAAAAAATCGACTTTTAAAGCATATCAATGTTTATATACAATATAGCCAAGCTAACAAGCTTCAGCATTCAACAATACATACAATAAGTGTACAAATGAAATTAAAATCAACAGTTGTGAGAAACTCTTTAGGATTTATCTACAAAATTCCCATCAAATGCTTATGTGTTTTTGCTCGATTTAAAGTCCAACAACGTTCGACTTTAGCTCTGAAATCTAATTGCTTCAAACTTGACAAAATCGGCTCTACTATGTGAGTGACACTTCTACGAATGCAATGCAAAAGATCGTGTTCGATTTGAATCTCGTACGCAAAAGTTATGGACTTAATAAAATTTGGGTTAATTGATTTAATTAATATTATCATTAACTTTCTGATTATCTTCACTAAACCAAATCTTTTTCTTCATATTCTAAATGCATGTACATAGTGATATGCACACACGCATTCTTAGGGATCATCTCTTTCTCTTTCTCCCTTCATGCTTCACAAAACGACGCATCATTATCTCCATTTAACTCCACTTTGCATCATCTTTGCTTTCGACCAAATATGGCAAAGCTTAATCAAACCGAAAAAAGTTTACCACTCCCTCCTCTCATGCACAGTAAAATGTTGTGCTTCTCATTTGACAATCGCATGTTATTGAACTACGACTTTAAACTCGCCTCTGCACACGAAGCAACCATCTTCATGGCATATTGTCGCCTCTACCCACAACACAATCAAATTGTGGTTTGTCTAGTACATTGTCAATCTTTACAAACCTTGCACATAATTGAAGGTCTTACTAACACGAATTCAATAGATCTAACGCTTTTAATTTTTGTTAACCGTAGAACTCAAAAAAGATGATTGAAGGAGAGGAAGTGGAAGAAGGGTGGCTACTTTATTTTTGGTAACAACCAAATAAAAAGAAAAGAGGGAGAGAGGAAGAGAACGGTGAGGGAAAGGGTTTAGTATGTAGGTATGTACGGTGGAATAATATACTTACTTATCTTAATCAAATCGTTCCAAGCATGCACGACGTACGAGATGTTGATCACTGCGAAATTCGACAACAGGGAATGCCACATTATTTTGGTTCTAATGACACGGGTTTCGTCAAATCTGAGACAGTGCTGAGAATGATATTTCCACTTTTTTCTAGATTATTTACTAAGAAACAATTTTTGGTTACAATATCAACATCTACAGACTATTTATTTTTGTAAATAAATTCCAAAAACAAATTTCTTTCAATAGTTATTATATTAAAGGAGGTTAACAAGATTATTAGATCAATTTAATCACATTAAATCCAATATTTCAATAATTCAGATAATAAAATACGAAGTGTTCGAAGTTCCGAGACATTACAGGTTACGCTAATAAGCCCCAACTGGGTTGGCATGTCTTGGCTAATTTGGTAACATCTAACCAATTAGCTAAGGTAGAGCCAATGAGTGTTGACTCAATCACCGATTGGGTCAGATGATAGACTCAAAATAACTGACCCTTGAAACTGGAACTGTTGGTACTTGGATTACCTACGTAGTAGAGCTTATCTTAATTGACCTAAGTTTGTTAACCAACAGCTTGTGACCTTTTGACTTGGTATTGCTTGTGCTTTTTTTTTGAAATCTCGATGTTCGATTCCTAAACATTTTAAGAGATATTTTTGAGGATTTCTCTTCAACCTAGTCTTAAAAAATTAGTTGTAAGTGCTCCAAATACATTGAGCAAAAATGGATAGATTTTAAAATAAAATTCCATATCTATGGTAGAAAAATGGATATATTTCTAAGCAAAACACATGCAGACCTTGCTGGATTAGAATGTGAATTCTTTATATTACATTGTAATAAATTGTTTGCAAGTTGTATATCAAACCACTGATAAAATTAAATCGAGGATGGTACTACAAGTTGTCAAATCAACATAATATTTTTTGTTCATTCGGATTTGCAGAATTTATAACGTTTTATTGTGCTTATGTTCTTATACCATAATAATTTAAGAGATATAAAACCTCTTAAACACAATGGTTGTCAGTTACACTAAGGATAACGGCTCTGCTTAATATCTTTTACTTTGTATCTTCGAGGCATTTGTCACGTTAATTGTTGAGCCTATAACATTTTAGTATATAATAATGTCATCACATTTCACATCCTACCAATAGAAGTCGAGCAAATAACATTCTGTATATAATGACGTCATCAACGTCTCATCTTTTAAATCATTTCTCAATTATTGCATGTTATCCTTACGTAAGACTGTACTAATCTTCCTCAGTATTATTCAAATTTTATAGGATGCCCCCCAAGAGACATCGTAATGAAGCAACACTTAGAATGAAAAATAATAATGCTATTAGCTTATTTTGAATTGAATACGTAAACTAAATTTAACCACTTAGTTTTCTACAAAATACTTGTAATATTATTAATTTTATAAATACACATGTATCATAAATGGGTCGAATACCACATAAAATTCATTACGAAGTGATATTATCTAAAATTTGTAACTTTATTCTTTGTATCAACAATTTTATTGATACCCCTGATTTAACTGAAAGTGATAGCCTAATGATCAACATGAATTAAAAAACGGCTGGGAAAAAGAAAAAAATGAAATTACCAACACCAAACCTATATGCCAGTGCATTATTAGCAGTTTAACCTTTTCTCTGTCCACATACCAAATCATTGTTACCAAATCATTGTTCCTTATATATGATCAAATGATATAAAGTTGGTCTCAGCATGCCTCCATTTGCCACATTGCTCCATGATTACGCTACCCGCCACAATCACAATCTCAACCACATTTCTCCACAATTCCACTGCTTTTGCTTCAAGTGCGGTTAGATTTATGTAATCTACTTCAGCCGACATACAGTTGGCCAACCTTTTTTTCTTTTCTTTTTTTGATTAAGTACTTCAAAAACAAAATTCAATAATATATAAAATTCTACATAACAAATAGATTCGACCGCACAAAACAGAAAATCAAACTCATGACTTACTATATCCAGTTTATTCATTTATCATCTAAAATGAAAGGAAAAAAAATAAACAACCTTATTCTAAAAAGCAAATATTTCAGATAATTTGAGCTGCTATTTTCACCAGCTAATATAAAAGGAATGCACATTTGCAAATGGAACTCTACCTACTGCAAAAGGGTAAAGATTTCAAACTCTGACTGCTTGGAAGCGTCGCATTAAATAAGAGAAAATACTAACTGAAACAAAGCAGCATGTTACAAGATACTCGATGAATAAAACATTCAAATGAAGAAGAAAATAAATAAATAAAAAATGGTGGCTTCAGTATAGCCATGTCAAATGGCTGCAGACAGCTTTATACCATATCATCATGAATGTATATGAATCAGGTTCTAAAAAAAATTACAAAACCGAAAATTTCTCATTTCCTCTAGACTGGCAACACATTATAAACTTCGACTACTCAATTGCATCGTAGGATAGCCATTTCAAGTGAACCAAAAAAACACCAATGGTTCGATGACATTACAAAGATGACTTATTCGCCTACGGTCATTCCAAATCCAAATTTGTAGTCTTTCTTCGCATGATCAATCTGCACACAATTTAAAATTTTACGATGAATATAAAAAGCTGGTTTTACCCATTAGGGTATGTGTTGTACTACTTTTTACATTGCTATCAAATTATAAAGGATGGGACCGATGTGTTTGTCTTTCTCACCTCAGCAGATAGGATGAAATTTACACCCATACTTAGGCGCTCTTCCAAAAACGAAGCTATGCATCCATTAGAATCGATTTTGCCTCGCAATCGACACTGCAATCAAGCCAGCCAAAGGAAAATGTATTCAGCAAATTATAAAATGAGTTCCACATATATGGGATAACGTAAGCAGCACAACTCTTGCTAGCGTGCCAGTTATTTCTCAAATAATTCTTTCATCTGAAATTGAATTTTAAAGCAAGTTTTTCAATCTTCACCGTGTTAAGCATTTTAATTCAAAAATTTTAAGGCACTTGAAATTTCGTTGAAGATGACATGCCAATGAAAAAAAATTATCCTATGGAAAGAAAATTGTCCGACTATACTAATAGAAGACATCATCTGGAACGATATGGCAGTGATAATTTTTAAGGCTTCCAGCATATGCAGTAGTGGAACAAAATTAACTACTCATGAATCACTTTATAACCATATGGCAGTCATAATTTTTAAGGCTTCCAGCATATGCGGTTGTGGAACAAAATTAACTACTCATGAATCACTTTATAACCATTTTATGAAAATTCACCCTTAGCATTCAAAATAGGATTATCAACGAAAACATCATGTAAATGTTAAACGTATGTTGACCAGATAATTACGTACCTTCATTTCATTAAAAATATTAGGTAAAAAAAGAGTGACAAAGTACAAACTTGAAAATCAAAGTAACCTGTCTTAGCATGTAATCATAGCCAAAGCTTGCAGTTACATCTCGTGACATTTGATTGTACATGAAATCTGATGCAAGGGAAACCTGTATGCAATAAAATCATTATTTGCTATCCTAAACATGCAACTGAGTTGACGTCTAAAACAAAATGTCCCTAAAACCAGAGATTATAACACCTTTTCAGAAACTTTCTGCACATAACTCAGTGCAACTATGCCGGTACTTGCAATCTGAGCGGTTGCAACCTACAGCGGTTAAAAGAATAAAAACGGATGAGATTAATCACAAATCATCATTATCGTACTAAGCAATCTAATATGAAAAAACATGGGATTGTTCTTTGTCGCCTATAACTGTTATTCCCAGCATTGACAAACAAAATTATGCACAGAAGGCTTGAACATGTAAAAACTTTTCAAATATTGATGGCGTGCAGTTACTGTATCACACACCGGTGCCATAAGCTAAAAACCAATACATGTATAATTATGACACAATTTTATAAGTTTGCAAAAAAGGACGACACATGTATGATATTTAGATGTAAAGCACAGAATAAATTCCGTTGAAACAAAAAAGCACCAAAAGTCAGCTATATATGGTCAACTGTTAAAAAGGGAAGAATGAAAAATGAAAACAAAAACAGAAAAAGCAAGAATGAACACGTAAAAAAGGTAGCAATTTTATTGTGTTGCTTTTAATATGCATATAAATTTGACTACTTCTAAAAAGCAAACAAGCAGTTAGGGGTAAGTGAAAAAAAAAAAAATACATACAACAAATTGCAAGCACAGCTTCAGGTCTCGTTATGTTCAAATGGCAATTCATACAGCATACAATTCCACTATAAACAATAAAAATAAGAAAATAGTACCATCTTCTCCGTGTTGTATCGACCAGCAAATCCTAAACCAGATTTCCTCTGATGACCAAGCCAAAAGAACTCAGAGCCTAAAGACAAGTTTGGTGTGATGCTCTGGAACAAAATGAAATAGAGCTTGATTAGTGGTTCGTGCTACGATAATATGGCATGCATATCAGGAAGTGCGTATATATAATAAAAATGATTATTCAATTGATGTAGCCATATTATTTTATACTATACAAGTAGCAGGGTGAGTGTGCTGAGTGCAACAAAAAAATGATGAATATTATTCCATGGATAAGAAGATTTCTTACTTGGATATAATTGCCGCCATAAAACGCATTGTTTCCTATCTGAAACTGAGCTCTGTAATCGTGACCCTGGATAACAGAAGGGAACAAGACTATAAAAAAAGTAACCAAAACAAAAATTCAGTAATGCTTATGTAAAGGGGGGAAATAGCGATGAATTATCCACAATAAGCCATTGTGAGACAGCTGAAACAATAAAGGGAGAACACAAAGTACTACAGATCGTTAATATCAATAGTCTTAAATTCCTATTATTTGATCCTATTTCCAATCGAATCTTTCCAGATCAATTATGATCCAATTCTTACAATACGATACAAAGCTCAATCAAAATCCCGTTTGGAAAAAATTACTCAAACTATGATGAAACTGAAAAGGAAAAAAACTCAAGAATTGAGCTGTTATGATGATGGTGACTGTTACCATACAAGCAAACATTTACCATAACGATACCATCAGTCGGTCAGAAATGACAAACAAAATTTCACCACTACCGCTACATAGTAGTTAAGGCGCTAAGTCGCAAAAAGGCGCAAGGCTTGAGCCCTGGGCTTTTTTGAGCCTAGGGCTTTTTTGTCCGACTTTTATACAAGTGTGAGTTTTTTTCTAAAAAAATCTGTACTCATTTTTTTACTAAAAATGATAAATTTAGTGTTAAAAAACACTGATTAGTAAGTATGAAGTCATGGATGCAATTTCGAAACTAAAACGATCACAAATTCAATAAATTTAATTATTCAAAACATAACTTTAAAATTAAAACATAACTCAATAAATTTTAAAACGTATCTAAATTTTAATTTAAAATTTAAAACATAACTCAGTAAATTAACTAACATGTTTAGATTAAAGTTTAAACCTTAGAACTAATTAATTTAAATGAAAAACAGTTAAAAAACTGCCGTTGATATTTGAAACATACACACACACATTACGATGGCAACAAAAGTGGAGACGACGACAGTTTTTTTAGTGTCGAATGCGTTAAAACGAAAGGGAAAACCCTAAAAATCAAACAAAACTGCTCGAATTTGAGGGTTACGAGTCGGATCGGGTCTAAACGAAAGTGGGCTTGGCATAAAATCAATTATTTTACAAGGCGCACTTATTTGAGCCTCAGTGCCTTGAGAAAAGGCGCCAAAGGCGCGCTTTATTTGCGCCTCATTTAGTCGATGCGCCTTGAAGGCCAGCGAGGCGCAAAGCCTGCGCATGAGCTTTAGGCGCGCCTAGGCGCGCTTAAGCGCACGCCTTAACAACTATGTACCGCTAGTAAAATATTCATTGGTATAATGATAAACTGATAAACCATTGACTGATAATTGTAAATTTACTAAGACATACAGTTATTAAATTTTTATTACATTGAAATTTTAATAATGGTGAAAATGTAAATATTTTGTTACTGATTATAACTTCATTGATGCTTAAATCAACAATTTGACTTATTTTAGTTGACATAGAAAATTTTCTCGCTTACAAGCTATTACACAGCAATGTGAAATAATAATTTTGCTAGTCTTAAATTTCTAAGTTAATATAGCCAAAAAGAATTAGCATCATAAGTAATACTACAAGCACTCACTAATCATATGATTAACTTTCAAAAGTTTAGTGGTTAGAATAAAATAAAATTGTGAAAAAAAACACAAAGCTATCATGATTGACAAATCTAATACTACCACTGGCTTTGGCATTTCTTTATTGCTACATTTATCATTAATAATGGTAAATTTACCGTTACCATACCGGTAGCATTGGATACCAATAATAATATAGTTTGATACTGGTTGCAAATTGCTTGGCATTGGTATCACAACGGTAAATTTACCATTATCATAACAGCCCTAGTCAAGACACATGAACTTTCATTTCATACTTTATTATTTTCTTAAGTAAAAGGTGATAAAAGAAGAGAGAAAATTTAGTCAGATGTAAAAGCCTAAATGTCTAAACTGTTTTCAAAAATTCAAATTTTGCTAGGAAAAAAAGAACTAACGATTTTACATACTTAAATATTGTTTGATTATCTGAATAAGGAAAATTTCCAATATTGAAGCATGTACAATCATCAAAATATGAATTCACTGAATCTACAGTTCACGATTTAAATCCACTTTCGACCAGAGTATGATGTTCGTCACGATACGAATCCCATTTCAAAAACATTGCTACAGAAATATTGGACATTCAAATGATGCACAGACGACATTACTATAACATGGCATGCACAAAGATGGCAGAGGTAGACAAGGAGCTGTTATATGCTCAGTAATGTCATATAAATAAGTGGTCATGCAATCTAATTAATTAGATATTTCGATTAATAATTTTTCATTGGTTCAGACACATGATAAAAAAACGATTTATTTTTACCTGTATCTAACCATCTATATTGGAATTTCTTTGTAATTGACTAGTCATTTCTAAATTTCCTCTCTGTTTCATATTATGGTTGCAAACTTATGCAATAAACAAACATACATACTATAATAACGTAGAACTGACCATTTCATTCCTTGAGCTCATCAATTATATTTTCTCGCAAAGGGTTAATTGGTATACAACATATAGCATCAAAAAATGAAGTAATGCAATTATTTTCCAACAAATAGAGAATGAAATACAAAATTAAGGTTACTAAACGGAGATACGGATAATAGCTTTACCAAATAAAAACTGGAATACAAAAATAAAATGTGAAGTTGTAGTTTGTTTTTTTGGTTTCCCTCCCTCCCTCCTCGCTCTGTGTGTCTGTGTGTGTGTGATGTGTGATGTGTTCATAGCATATCCACTATATATGTCAGCATCATGTAGTAGTCAGAGTCGGTCCTGTGGGCAGTCCCAGCCCACAGACTGGAGCAACCCACCAGGACCGGGCAACAAAAGTTAAATTAAAAGAAAAGTGCATGCTTGCGTCATTGTAAGCATAAAGCCCATATGCGTTAAAATTAAGCAGTAGGTATTTGTCCAAGTGGTTTGTATCCGGGTATAAGTTGATGTTAATTAAGAGGTTAAGAGTTCATTTCATGACATCACTGCTGATACAGTTTATATACATTAAAATAATATTCAAGAAAAAAAATTATTTTGATCCCTAAAATTATTGTTACATTACCAGAACAACTTATCATTGCATTACATGGCTTTTAATCTTATATGGAATTTAGAAATTTTAATGAAATATTCAATAAACTCATTGAACGTAGTTGGTTAGTCACACGGTTGCAAATGTCCACAACATATTTTAGTTCAAAATCATACTGACTGGAAACTTAAAATAATTAATTACAAAAAATATTCAAAATTTTCTTATAAAAAATATATTCGTGGGTTACAGTTTATATATATATTAAAATAATATTCAAGAAAATAAATTATTTTGATCCCTAAAATTATTGTTACATTACCAGAACAACTTATCATTGCATTACATGGCTTTTAATCTTATATGGAATTTAGAAATTTTGATGAAATATTCAATAAACTCATTGCACGTAGTTGGTTAGTCACACGGTTGCAAATGTCCACAACATATTTTTAGTTCAAAATCATACTGACTGGAAACTTAAAATAATTAATTACAAAAAATATTCAAAATTTTCTTATAAAAAATATATTCATGGGTTACGACAATTCAACAAAATTTAGAAACAAAGTGCGTCAGAAGTGCATGTACCTGGTTACTTCCCCAAAAAAAACAGAAAATTGCAATCAAGCGAATTATCTTGAAAAAAAAAAATCATAAAATTACATACCTAATGTTTTTCATTATAATAAGTGTTTTGATGGAAAATTGAAGGTTATGCCCTACAAATATTGTTACAAACCTAGAAAGATGATAGTTTAACATTATATTATTATATTTTGTTTTCTTAAAGATTCTAGAAATAATGCAAATGTTATCCTTTTTTCTTTTCATTTTAAATAATTAATAAATAGTCTTTAAACACCCTAGTTTTTTCAAATACTTTTAATAGATTACTCGTTGGCATAAGAAAAATATACTGGACGAAAAAAAATTGTTAAAACTATTGTCAAATATCATTGTGTTTTCGTATGGTTTATTCTTCAAGAATTCAAGTATTCTCAACTTATAAAAATATAATGTTATATATATATATATATATATATGTGTGTGTGTGTGTGTGCGCGCGTATGTGAATATATGTGAATATATATATAAACAAGAAAGATGGCGTGGAATTTACGTGAATTTTCTTTTCTATAAACTAATTTAATTTTCGTGCTAAAAGTTTAGAAGCATCATTATTTGGGTCAGGGCAACCAACTTTGTTGGGCCGCCACTGGTATGCTAGCAAAGATAACCGATAGATGAACAAGCTATATGCAACTAGTATGTGACTCACACATATGAAAGTTGAGGGTTAAAAACACTACTAGAAGAAAAGTACATACCACAATCGGTAAATCAAGGGACAAAGTTAAAGTCCAAATAAACCAAAAAAATGGAAGCAATATGATCAAAAGTTATAAGCCAAGCTCTCATGATCATCATAGGACTGTTTTCTATTTTGATGGGAAGAAAATATTGTATCTGGAGGAAATGTTGGATCAGAATGTGCGAACTGATATGCTGCAGGTAACAGCGACACAAGCAGATGCTGGATGTCCTCAGTTGGAGAAGTATGCATGTATACTTCCCTAAGTGAGGGCATCCAATATCTGCTGATGTCCCTACACGCACACACACACACACACACACACACACACGCACACACGCACACACGCACGCACAGAGAGAGAGCACCATATAATGCAAATTGATAATTGCAATTAGAAAACATTCTACTGGTTGATGTTCATGGTATAATGTAATGATAAGATATAGAATTGCAGACAAACAGAACCATGCTTCAAAAGCAGTGATGTAAACTACCACGTATTCTACCATCAGTGGTAGAGCCAGAAGGCCCAGAACAAAAGATTTCATGGGCACTTTACAAAATAAATGTTTAAGATTCAAGGGTGAAATATTTCATTGGGTAAACAATAAATATTGATGGCAATGTAATGAAACGATTTTGTATTCTTCTATGCAGCTTTTCAATGCCATATTTAACATTCATTATTACTCTTTTTTTGCCATCAGGAACATACTTTCCGGTAATGGTTGTAACGTTGTTTCCCACAGTTGTCAGAATTCTAACAATCAAAGGATCTAAATCCCATTTTAAATTGAATATCTTGCTTTACGATTCGATTTTAGTTCAGTTAAGACCGCAGTTGAGAAAAATCATTCAATCACATATTCAATTTACTTATTTAGATCCTCAATTACGATTTTAATGTTGAAACAAAATAGAAATTGAACAAGAGAGAATTGAATTTGGATCTAGATGTAGAATTTCAAACATCAAAATCAATTTTAAAATGAGTACAAACGTCAAAATATGGATATTTTGAATCTGCGATTTAAGATTTATGTTCTGTTTCGATTTAAAGTCTGAATTTGGAGATTTACGATTTGAATCTTATTTTGAAAATCTTACCTATACAACTAATTCATAGTTATAGCACTTGCGAGCGAAGGAGAAATGCATACACAAAAATTTAATATCTGTAAAATATTGGTCATTGGATTTATAAATAGAATAACAATCATATATTCTAAATGACCGTTTTACATTTTATCCTATGAATTCCAAAAATTTAAGTAATGATCATATAATTTAAGCTTTATTAATATACAAACATAAGTACAAAAGAAATTTCAAAGGACACAATCAAAATATGTAAATAAATAAAAGAGTTCTAATGCATGGAAAATAGAGGGGGGAAAAAGACTTGATGTAAATAGTTAAGAGATATCCTCATTTATATTTTAACCCAATTCCAGGCTACAGCCGCTTACTTTTCATGAATCTCCACTTCGTGTTCTCCAACAAACAACCCAAAGTTTATATCCGATTTCTCATTCTATAACCCAAAAAATAGAGTAGGCCACTCCCGATATTATAGACTTGATGTGAATAGTTAAGAGATATCCCCATTTAAACTTTAACCCTATTCCAGGCTACAGCCGCTTACTTTTCATGAATCTCCACTTCGTGTTCTCAACCCAAAGTTTATATCCGATTTCTCATTCCATTACCCAAAAAATAGAGTAGGCACTTGCCCACCTCAATTACAAAGCAGAAACACTCCTGGTATTATAGGCTATATGTTGTTACAGATGTAGAATACATAAAACACCAGTTATTCTTGAGAAATTCAAGATGCCACTAAGCGACATTACCAAAATTGAGTCAGAGTACAATGACACAAATAGGTGCTTTGTTGCCGGCTCAAAAACTAGAGCATGAATAAAGCATAGAAGTCTTTCACAACATTTTAATAGAACCAAGTAAGTTAAAAATTAAAGAGAATAAGACAGAATATAAAAAACCACTAAATCGTCTTATTCCGAATAAGTTTTGCTACAACCAAATTATGTGTGTAAGAGATAACGAACCTTGTAATCAAAATTGAACATGCCTTGAGAGTAATGAGGTTCACTTGTCAGCTGGAAAATTGAAACAAACCGACACATCAATACTAGCACCTTAAATTTAAGTTAAATAAATCTGTTATTAATAAGATTACCTGAGCATTGACCTTCAAAGTAAGATTGTCGGTCAAATCACACTTAACTCGTGCGTTCAATCTTCCATCAGTCATTATTCTCCCCACAAGCATCAACTGTATAACAAACATAAACATAAAGAAAATGGCAAAATGTACACTGCAGCTCTCAATGCACTCCAAAACAGAAGCTAACCTTTGGGTCAAGAAAATTGGCACCAAACTCATAGTTTGCAGTAGGAACTTTAATAGTGTCAGATGATTGTGACGGAACTTCCATTGATCCCATAAAGACACTGTTTGTAATTCACGTAAGCAGTTCCGTATGTATGTATGTATGTTTTATCTCAATCGAAACCATATAACCATATATCAAGATAGAAAACCTATTTGAACATCTATTTGGACACAATATGATGACACAATATCTCAATCATTATATCTCATTGCTTTTAGATGCGGTGAAGATCCATCCTTTTATTTTCATTGTGTCACCCATTGTGTTTTCAGTTTTTGTCCTAACAGGCACTCCAGGAAAAACCGTACCTGTGACTAAGGGAAAACTTCTGGCTCAGCCCCTTTGTAAAATCAAATCGCAATCCTTCAAATAGCTCAGGTTTTAAAGACACTGCACAATATTACACCCAATATTCATGCTGCTGCATAAAGATAATCATAGAAGGATTTTTGCTTCTTTTTAGGTTACTTACCCAAACGTGTGCCATTTTAATATATGTTATGAAAAAGGGAACATCAGTCAAAAATAATGTTTAAACTCCTTAGCACTTTTTTTGGAATCATTCTTATGTATCTCAATAGATTTATTTTATTTTATCCAGTGAAGAAACTAAATCGTTAAGCTTCTAAAAAAAGACATCATTTGTAATCAGTTGTAGAAGGAGTTTGCTTTTGTGATGAACATTTATATAGCATCTAAAATCTAACACTGACAAGCTTTTCCTAACACAATAAATTCACAAAAGCGCTTATTTCGAAATAAATTAAACAAAATAAAGTAAAGAATCTAACTTAAAGCTTCTCTCTGGATCTCTTCAAAAGGGACAGGCACGGGCAAGTTTAGGTAATCAACTTTTTTCGCCGTAGGCGTCTCCTCTTCCTTCTTCGGCGGAAGCGCCGCTGCAAGGCCTACTGGCGCCGCCATATTTGCTGGAGGCGGCGGTGGCGCGGCGGCGTGACTCACTGCGGAACCCATATATTAAATTCTGATTTCGAGAGCTAGGGTTTCGAAATGAGCGCAGCGATCTGAGTACTGTGGAAGTCAGTTTCTTTTTTCTTTCTTCTTTTTCTTCTTTTTCTTCTTTTTCCACAAGAATGTGGATTTTGCGGCTGAGGGTTTAGGCAGGGTTTGTTTTGTCCGTTTGGGCCCTTTTAGTTAAACGTAAGGCTTCTACGATCATTACATATCCACCGGTATAAAGGATTCTTCAATCCTAAGAGCATCTCCTCCATCGGTCTGAGATGTGGATTTTTTATTTTCCTCCAGAATGTTGAAACCGAAAATTTCTCAATAGTTCATCTGGACATAAGGCGTTTGTTGAACAAACGCCTGTATTTTTAAAAGTTTGTTTTAGGTATTTATTTTAAAATTTTATTTTAGGCGTTCCTTCAACAAACATCTGGACATCAGGCGTTATTTTAAACGTTTGTTGAACAACTGTCTGATTTCAGACGTTTGTTCAATAAACGGCTAAATAGTTCGCAGATTCCGGAACTAAACCCCCCGAAATCCCCACTATGAGGTGTTCCAAACTATGTGGGCACTTTTTTGGTTCTGCTGGAGATGCTCTTGGGGCAAGAACTAAATGAGTCGTAACCCCTCATTTTATGAGCACTCAATCTCTAGCGTACATAAAATGAACGTTTTATAATACGAAGAAAAAAAGCTGAACTGCTAGATTGCGAAAAAGACGCACTGCAAAAGAGGCATTGAATATAAGTACACTTGAATCAGAGTCAAGGTATATATTATTGTACTTAAAATAATGGAAGAGAACATAAAATGGGTCTTCTAACGCCCAATTAATGGATGTTTGACGATTAGATTTTCTAATCCGTTTCAGGATTGAATATTCAGTACCATGAATATTCAGCCATGAACTCACTAAAGATGCCTTTATATACATTAGTATATAAAACCATGAAAATATATCTAATATCTAGAGATATTTATTTTTTATGTTTAATAAGTTAAGTTGATGTATGTGTTTTAAATTGTTGATTTAGCACTGCTACTTATTCAGTCGATGGATGAATCTCCGAGGCACGATGTGGTGATCGCTATCCTAAAACAATATTTGTCCTCTATTTCAGTGCACCAGTATCGACAAATCTGTTTGAAGGTACAACGGAGCAGATAAATTGATTATCTTCAATTTATCTGTGGTTGCACGGGAACGACGATCCACTATCAAAAAACTTTGGCTGCAGTGACAGGAGTGTGGAGTTATAGCCTGCAGGAATAAGGACTCCTTTTCAGTATTTATGAAAATGGCAGTGGTGGGAATGGGAAGAAGAAAGAATTCGAGTGATTCAAAAACTGGAACGTAGTTCAGTTTTATAGTTGTGAGGTGTGGTGAGGAGGTGTGGTCGCATCCGTTCGAATGTTGCATCTATTCAGTGAAACGATAGTGTCTGTTTGAATCCAAACGGTCACGTCTCCTGTCGCTTTCATCACTGTTCATAATAGAGAAAACTGGGCTAAAAAACCCTATTGTATCATGGTCCAAAAAATTAATATGGCACAAACCCATACACATCACACAACACAACTCGACTCAACGCGACATGGCACGACACGGCACGGTCGGATGGACTGGCGGCGCGCGTATGTTGATGTGCATGGTCCCCTTCCTCACAAAGAAGTAAGCATTGGATGCTCAAAGCGCTCAACCCTTTATTAGAATATCTTATATTTATACAAGTATACTTTCACATATCCTACAATGTGAGACTCCCTTATATCGTAGGACTTCTCTTTCTTTCTTTTTTATTTAAAATTTGTTCCAATAGTACGTGCGTTGTAAATGCAATTTTTTTAAAGTCAGAACACTTTTATTTCAACTTGTTTTATTCGTAGTATCGATGGAAAATTAGTAATAAAATTTCGCTGATGAATAGTCGGGAAGGAGACTGCAAGTTAGTGGTGGGATTCCGTTGATAGATGCTGTTACTTTTAAAATTTCAAAAAGGCACTGTGTTAATCATGTTCGTTGAGTTCACTTTGCTAATATTAGCGATAAATTTTAACATGGCAATATTTACATCATAGCTCACGATGTACATTCCATCCATACGATACAGCTGACTATCTTTACTTTAAAAGTAAAGGAAATTGATCAAATAAAAACTTTATACATATGCCAATTGACTCGATGAATTTAACTGGATGTTCCTTCTTTTGCTTTATTGGTCAGAAGATCGAGGCCTTGCATCGACGGGGTGTTGAAAGCAAATTCAGGAAGCCCCTTTATTGTAGTTTTTCGATTCTCCATCTTAAAGTTACATTTGCTATCATGTTAGTTCGCGCTTAGTTAATAATTTCTTCTATTTATTTTTCTCCAAATCAATTCCTTTTTGTCTCAAGAAAACTATGTCAAATGAGTCATTGAAAAATTATCAATCCTACATTGAAAATTAAAAGTACGACCTAAGGCAACGAGATGGAGTTGAAAAAGTAGAATGAAACATATATGAACAACGTGGCCTATGTTGATTGGCATTCCACTTTATGGTGGTTTTATGTTCCAATGATATTATACTATCTTTCAAATTAGTTGGTACTCCATGTTATTTAGTACAAAGCTATGACATTCTAATTAATTTCCTTTTGTATTTTAGATGACATCTTTCTACTTACTGTTTTTTTGATTGCTTGCTTTATTCCATTGAAAGAATAAAAATAAAACCATTTTTTTTTTTTAATCCCCACTTGAATTGCCATCATTGGTATGATTAAAAAAATCAAATATAAGTTTTTAATTTTGGATCGTTCTGTGACAACTTGTATCTTACGTATTGGACGATTGTAAAATATTTTTATTTTATTCACGTACGACCGCATGGTTCTATAATTTTGGGATATGACTTTTATGGACATTTTGCACACCTATAATATTTTCCCAAATTTCTAAGCAACAATTTTAATCCTGAAAACCTTATTTCGACAATAATTTTTGATAGAAATCAAATCAGGGTCTTGAACTTGTTCCACTACTACATAATGATGGTTTCTCATTCAATAGATAATTTGATGTAAAAACCATTTATAACTCTAATTACATGTTAAATTTTCATGTGACCTAAACTGTTATATACTTCATCTTATGTATGTTAATATATTCATTTAAAACTTAGATGTAGACTATAATTGGCTTATTTATGACATTCGTACGCTCTGATTTTTTGACTGATGTATATGTATGTTTTTTTTTCTTTGATTTTAAGCAAGATTTTTATAGAGGTCCATTAACCAGAACTAAAAGTACAAAATTATGACTATAGAGACTAGGACTGAATTCAAAACCTAGCCATCTCTCAAAAATAAAATCATCAAAACCAATAACCTAGGAACTATCCTTCCATGACATAATTTTGTGTTTAATACACATATTCGAAATAACCTTGTTCTTACCTTTCCTTTTCCCTTCAAATATCCTGGAATTCCTTTCAGCTCATATTTCTTGAACCACACACTTCAGTGCAAGTGGAAGAACTTGAGATTTGCAGCCTTTCTATCTGGTGGTAGTAAAATATTATACTATTCTTGCTCATTGTTTCTACTTGGCTTATGGTAACCCCTAGCCTCTAAAATGCGCTTCCAAACCTCAAAATTGAAATTGCATCCAAAGAAGAGATAAAGATTGGATTTTGAGCTTGGCTGGCATAAAGAGAAGGCGGAATTGGTTATCATACTCCTACTAGTCAACTTGTCGCGAGTGAGAAGAGACTCTTGAGGACACGCCAGTGGAAAACATTCTAATTTTGAGCGTCTGAGCTATCCTATATCCCGTTGTACCACTGGTCTTTAGATGTTAAATCAGTCTGTATCAATATTTTATAAATGAGGCCAGTGGGCATCTTGGAAGATTGGATGCCCCAGCGTAAGTTGTCGACCTCAACAGTAATGAGAGGGGAGCTTTCCTCTTTATGCCATAGCTAACGAACTCTCTGGTTTCTAAATGCGTGAGGATACACTACACCATATATGCTGATTAGGCTGTGTTTTCAGCCACATCCAAAGCATGTAGGCATAGCAAAAAGCCGTATCAAAAAACAGCATGTTAAATTTTTAGATACGGCTCAAAACTGTATCCCAATGTGATAACATACGGCTGTTGGCAAGTAGATATGGCTATAAACTGTATCTTACACACACACACACACCCCCACACACACACACACACACACACATATATATATATATATATATATATATATATATATAAGCAGAAACTGCAGCACATATTATTTGTAACACAAGTATATATAACACAGAATACACTAATTCAGAATTGTAACAGTAAACGAAATAAATGTATGAAATATTTCATTATGTTACAATATATAATGATACATGTTATTTGATTACATTACAATAAATAAGATACACGCTGTTTCATTACATTAAAATGCAGCCACCTATTGAATCAATGCTTCCTTCAAAATGAACATCCTCCAAAGCAGACAAAAGATCATAAACCAGCCAAGCAACATTGCATTCTATCAGAAAACAATACCAAGGTAATTTCAAACCAAAAAAGAACCACTGGCAGAACCAAGCTTATTAGCTTCATCCAAAAGCCAGCAATTAAAACTCAAAGCAGAGAAATCTGACAACTAAATCCATGCTTATTAGCTTCATCCAAATCCATGCTTATTAGCTTCATCCAAATGGCGGAGGTTGCTGCATGCACACACATGTTATAATAGTCAGGGGCGAATACAGGAAAATATATAAGAAGGAGCAACAACAATCATCCATAAAAAAGCTATATATTGATATACAAAAGTTCATCATCTGAACGCATATCCATAATATAAGTTTCAAGTTGATTCTCAAGTACCATAATATTATACATAGAAAAACCTATAAAATTGAGCAAATTTAATCAACTTTGCAATGTTGAAAGCAGAAAATGAATCGATTGGATTAAGACTTCCCATACACAAAAGCAACTCGCTATTTTGCTATGCATAAAACCAATAGTTTAGTTTCAGAAGTTGCAAATCTATGACGGTGTTGCAAACGTCGACTCGTATGTGATGTAAATTTGTAATTTTTTCAGTCTCCGTCTTGAACGTTTACGAGCTACATACTCATCATCCATGTTAGGTACAACAATTCCATTCAAAGAACAAAATAATAACACTTCCTCTAACAAAGATTCCCACTTCACATCATTACATCTCATGTCTTGTAGGCGCATTTTTGATATTTTTACTAAATTCAATGCATTTTCAATCTCTTGGTCTTTTTTTTGCAATGTCAATGACAAGTCATTAGTTATTCCTAAGATATTTTTCATCAAGTGCATGGTAAACACAAAGTCATATGAGTGCATTATGTCTAGCAAAACTTGTGCATCGACCTTTTGTTCTGAACTAATACCGTTATCCACAATAATTTCTAACACCTCACACACAGAAGTGAACATAGTAATAAGTCTAATAAGTGTAGTGTGATCCCCATCGAGTGTGACCAGGTCGTTGTAAACTTGTTTCTTGATTCAATCCTTTTTCTAGTAAGAATCTCTCCTATAGTCAAAGCTTCAACTTCAGATCAGTAAGGATCAGTGTACATGGTGCAATAGTACACACAAATCAGCAGGGCAGCACAAGTAAAAGTGTCTGAATTCAATGTGGACAAATACAACACAAGTAAATGATAGTAAATACACTGTCGCACTATAAAACTGGGGATAATGCCCAATTAAAACACTATAGCAGCATGAATTCTAGGTAGACAAGCACATGCAACTATCTATCATTCATATTTTTGAACTAAAGCATGGAAATTCAAATTTAACCCAATTTAAACCCAATTTGAATTCAAATTAAAACCAAATTAAACCCAATTTATATTTGAATTTAACCGTGATCTAGTACTCACCTCCAGTGGCGACGAGAAGGATGGACAGCGGTGGACTGAGGCTTCGCCGGTCAGCTGAAGGGAGCGCGAGGTGACGATAACTCATGGACTGCGGTGGATGGCTTATTGACAAAGGACGTCGGTCGATTACCAAAACCCTAATTTGGGTATTCGGTGGTCGCCATTACAAAATAAAAAGAGGATGATTCAACCGAAAGTTTTGATGTGGCAAAAGTCGATTGTGCCTGAGTGGAGGTATGGAGGGAAAAATTTGATACGCATTTCATACGGTCCAAAGCTGTATCAAATTAACTGATCCGGGACTTCGTCAATGGACGGTCAGATTAAGGGTGTTTGGGATGGTGCGGATCACAAAATATAGTTTGAGACGGCTTGGAGCACTATCAAATTTGATACGACTTATAGCCGAATTGTATATCTGCATCCATGTGTGCCAAATTCGCTGATATGGTGTAGTGATAACATGACCGTAGTGGACAAAATCCCTGACCTTATCTTGTAGAGGGATTTTAGTTTGCATTTTCCCCATATATGAAAGCCAATCACTTAAAACAAGGCCAGTGCTGTACCAAGGTGCGTTCGAGAAAAAGGCATGCACATTTAACGAGATAGCAAGCTGCATATGTTGTTTGAAACTATCCCTGAAATTAATCGCGTAGTGCTAAATTTTACCAGCGTTTTTCTTTTTCTGAAGTGTCTTTATTACCAATCTAGAATTTTGACACCAAAAGAGCTAGATAAACTTTCTGTGGTTGATGGTGTCATTAAGGGAGGATGAAATGGCAGCATTATTCCAAAGTTGTAAGTTTAGAATGCCTAACCGAAAACTTTGGTAAAGCTATGTTTTTAAAGCCCAACCAAAGATGAAATGGCAGCATTATTCCAAAGCATTATCAAATAGTATCTTTTTAATGATCTATAAGCTATCAAAGCTGACATTGACTGTGTAAACTTTGGTAAAGCTCAAACCGGTAAATTTTCTATTTTCAACGATTTTCCTTCTTATGAACTCAATACTCTTTTTGAAGAAAATAAAATTCTTAGCTTGATTGACGACGCTCAAAATGTTTTCGTTTGTTATCCAAATCTTGTAAAAATGTTTTATGCTAATTAAAATTGGGGTTTTTACAATGGAGATGAAGGAGAAATTTGGAGTAGCGTTAAAGGAACACTTACGTTTTTAAATAGTGAACTTTTGGGGCAAATTCTTGATTGCTAGTATATTGAAATGGAACTTTCGAGGAAGAGCATGAGGATGGCAATGGATTACGATCATTGGTAATGGCGGCTACGAAAATTCCTTCCACTTCTCCTACCCATGCCTACGATTCCTCCTTTCCTCCTCTTCCAACTCGCCCTCCTCTAGATCCCTCAGATCCTCCACCTTTCAATGCTAAATCCACATCTGCAAATCCCTCTCTCGCGAGCACGGGTGCTTCTTCATCAGATCAGATCCATGTGAATCAGGAATCGCTCAGATCGGATATTCCTTCACTAATCAGATTCCTCCTTCATCATATTTCAACTCCTCGAAGTCATCTTATCCAACGTTTACAAAATGTGATTACGCATCTCTCTTCAATTCCCTACCTAGGAATGTTGGAGTCTACGAACCTCAACATTTTGACATTCCTAGGGATAAACCACCTACATTGATGTCAAATCTGGTAAAAAAAAAAACAGGTATGGATTACTACAGTAATTATGTAGTAGGATTTTTCTTAGATGGTACTTTGAATTGTCTTGCGATGGCTAATTTTTTGATGAGATACTGGAAATTACAAGGGGATGTAGATATTAAATTCGATGGTAGATTTTTCTAATTCAAAATCTCTAATGACATTGAAAAAGGTAGGATTCATCACCCTGGCCCAATTTTCATTCGAGGCAGAATGTTTATTTTAACCAAATGTGATCTTATGATTGGAAATGCTCAATCCCAAATTAGGAAGGTACCTGTGTGGATTCATTTCTACAGAATTCCTACCATTCCATAGACTCTAATTGGAATAAACTGGTCAGTGTGTCATATAGGAAGGCTGATTTGCTTCGACAGTAGTACAGAAAGAATGAATAGGTTCAGGTATGTTAAGGCTTTGGTGGAGGTCTCCCCTGATTTTGAATTGCCTGGTTCTATACCTATAGCTGCTCTAGGAGATAATTTCCCCTCTATTAAACTATCATACGACTGGAAACCAAAGATTTAAGCAAGGTGTAAATTTTTTGGTCATGATACAATATCTTGTGAATTAAATAAAATAATAATGAGGCAAATGGCGACCAATATGATACTAGGAAAGGGGATCAGCATGAAAATGTTAATGTACATACTGATGACCATAGGCAGAGTTCTCAGGTGAATATTAATCCACATAAGCGGAATACGGTAAATACAAAAAAAAATGAAATATTGGAGAAAGAAGGATATTGGAAATAATAGGGTTAATATAGATAAAGGTGATGAAGTTAGAAATGAAAGTGTTAATCCTTTTGCAAATATAGTCTCTGCTGACATGGAGAATAATGGAGGTGAAAATGATGGTCAAGCAGTGGAAGATAATGTGAATGCTAATACAAACTTAAGTGAAAACATTGAGGTTCAGCATGAAAAGGGTAGAGATAACACTGTTAGTAATTAGCATGATGTACTTGATTGTGCACCAAAAGATACAAGGATATTTTCTGGATTAAGCTCAACAAGTTCATGTGCTTCTATTTATACAAATTTGAATTCTACTTGTAATCCATCCTCTGGTATTGCTTCTGCATCTAGTTCATCCTTATCAGCTACTACGAAATGTTCATCTACATTTAGTAACAACTCACTTGCAAGTTCTTCTTTGAATGCTTCTTCATTATCTGGTGTAGCTATGTCCACTTCTTCTATGTCCAGTTCACCTTATGCAAACTTGAAGCCGCCTAATCACATAACCTTACCTCCTCCTATTACTGGTTCTGGCTTAACATTTCCACATGTAAAAACATATACGACATCTTTATCCTCTGTTGTACCTACTAGTGCTCTTCCCTCTTTTAAATCCAAAGGTAAAAAGCTTAAAGGTAAATTCGGGGCAGATGATCTAGATGAGGGGCAGGATTTTAATCTTAATGATATCCTACCGGCCGGTAGTAATGTTAAATCACATAGAAGGCATACTAGGAGCAACCCGAACCCTTTGTTTGACCCTTTCATCAATTAAGTGGGTTTCAGCTTATTATGGTCATGGTATTAGTCATTGATGTGGCTTCTGGATGGATTTCTTGGTTGCAAGAGAAATGTATAACTGTATGGCGTTATTTAGCTATCTTTTAGAAGAATGTTATGCAATGGTGGTTGGCTAAGATCAATGCAGAAAGCTTCTATGCTCATTGCAGCAAGCATCTTTTCTCCTTATCTATGTTATTTTCTTTTTGATTTTTGAAGTTTTGTATTTTTGTTGCAGTGGAAATCGTAGTGTTGTGTGAGTGTTAAAGTGTAAGCCCAGCATACTGTATGCTCGTGAGCTCATATATATTGTACATATTTCTTTGATTAATAAAATTAGCGCTTAACTTTCAAAAAAAAGAAATGGAACTTTCGGATTTTAAAATTATTGAGCATGATCGTGAAGCTTTCCACCATCTTTTCGAAGGAGATGATAATTTTGAGTTTTAAATCGAAACTTCTGTCCTAAAGCTAGAATGGTTAATTTATTTCACAACATACCATCACTCCTAGATTGGGAAATTTCAATAACTTAACTTTAAAAGTTTGCAAAGCTCTTTTTGCCATTTTTGGGCATTATGATATCAATTGGGCACAAGTTATTTTCGATGAGCTACGCCCTAAAAACTCCACTCATACTGAAAACACTTTGTATCGTGGTGTTTATCTCACCAATATTTTCAACTATTTTGGAGTTAATTTCGAAGAATAAGAATTTGTTTCTAGAAAAGTTTTTAATCACGCCAACATCTCACTTATGAAATTTTTTTCAACCATATGAAACCCTCGCCGAAAAGGATGAGAGATTGACACTTGAGAATATGGAAGAAGAGGAAGAAGGAGAAGAGATAATAATTGAAGAGGAAGAGAAGGAGGATGAGGAGGAGGAAGACACTTCTTTGGAGAGTATTGAGTACTCCATCACACCTATAAGTCCATCCAATAAGTCACTTCTCAAAAATCAAATGATAATAATGGAAAACCAACAGATTCTCAAAAAATCCCTTAGTAAAAAGTTGGATAAAATTTCCGCTAAAATGAATAAGTTCTTTGGGAAGATCAGTCGGAAACTTGGACTATCATAATCTTTATCATTTCTACCGAATTTTAGTTTTAATTCCTTGTTATATTAGTTACTGTCCTATTTAGTTAATGTTAAATGTTAACTAATATTATCATTGGAGATCTTTTATTTTTGTTCATTATCTCTAGAATATCTCTGCAAAGCTTATTATTATGTTAAGTATGTTTACATATATAAACTAAAACATAATACAAATCAAAAATGCAAATTCCAATTTCTTAAATGACCATGTCGACATATAACGACCAATTTCACATTTTCTGTTTTGAAGTTAAAATTTCCTTAACCAACTAGTGTCTATTCAGTAATAATGAATTCATGTGCCTATTGTAATGGCCCGCAAATCCGTACTAACTGGGTTGACTAAATACACCACATTTCCAACCCAAATTTGCACAGAAATATGAACCATTACTAATAAAGAAGAAAAAGGCGGAAGAAGAACAAAAATAACAATACAAAATCTCACATCGCAGCGGAACAAAATATCGTATATATATATATATCAGCTTTTGGAGTCCAATTTTTTTTTATACATATCATAATCAGAGTACAACACTTACAACACAGCGGAAAAAAAAAACAATAACTAATTAACGCTGAAGCCTCCGACTCTAAGCTTCTTTAGATAAATCTGTAAAATCCTGAACTACTTGATTGCCCGTACAAATTTGGGCACCCAATAGTTTAAGTAAACAGAACAAAATAAACTCTGGGTCAGTCATGGGACTGATATGAGTACACAATTTAAAACAGTTTGAGAAAATAAACGATATCTCATAAGACCACGCCGTATAACACAGAACGGGTTTTTCCTTGTGAGAATCCAAAACACTCTATTTAACTTTTAAAACCCTTTTGGAAGAAACAAGAATCTTTATATCAGAACTCTTTTGATATTATAATAATGTCTAAATCAAATAAATAACAATCTAGTGGAACGTTTGCATCTCACGCTCTATGTAAATATACAATCAAAACCACGAGCACTTATTGGGAAATGAATTTCCAACTATGACAAGGTATGGAACCACCTTCCAATAATGTATCTTTGGAGGAGAATACACTGGGTTCAACAAGAACATCGTGTAACCTGGCCATACATAACCGACCACTCATTTCTCTTGAGTGTATCGAATGTATATCACCAACGGTTGGGATCAACAACCATTTCCCCTAATGGGACAGCACCGAATAGAATAAAGAATGAAATGAATTTCTCTATATAGGTGATAATACACCCTAATTGGGAGCTACACACTTAGCCATACTGGCTGCCCGATTTTTGTCATTTCTCGGTTGTTGAGGCCTGAGGCTACGCTTACTTACTTTTCATTGATAGAACAATCACTTTGAATGTCACATTGTCAATTCCGTTAACCATTAATTGATTTGCACAAATATAATCTGGATATTATGCTAAGAGAATAAATTTTCCGCCACCATATATATTTATACAGACCAACATATGTGATCATTGGAAATACTCTATCAAACATTCGTCCATATACGTTCGTTCTGGGATTGAACGAAACCGAAGGCACAATTTCCATTAATCCATCTTAGGCAATTTCTACCTAGGATTAACAGAAAAAGCCCTTGCACTTTACTCCGTCTTCGATTATCATCATGTAATCTGATTCGCAATGCTACTACCAAAACGGAGTGGTTCTCGGACAATAATCCAACCAGTCTCTCTATATTGACAATGATATTAGCAAATACTTCGATAGTCGGTTATTTAACTATCGAAGAAAAACAAACATCCATTCAAAGCATCAAACAATCACTGGGCCTCTTAATTAATATTTTATTAATTAATCACTTCTCCATTTCCTTGTCAATATTCATTAACACGATATTTCTACAATCATCTTGGCCTTTTACACTATTTAAAAAACATTTTCGTATATCGCCTTCTTTTATTTCTATACTTAGAAAATATCTTCTATTTATAATTGGAAACATTCCAATTATTTATTCTTCCATGACCGTTCATTTCTATACTCAGGAAATATTATATTTCCAGAATTCCTCTTATTTGGGTTAAAACGAATATCGTATAAAACATTGTTACAACAACCCAAAATATTTCATTCAACTAAATTTCTTTAAACATTTATCTTCGAGACTAAATCCTCCTATTTATCAGTTAATAATTAAATTAATCGAGTTGGGGTACAGACCTTGACTGAAAACATCATTAACTTCAAAACATACAAGACCACTTGCCTCGAATAATCAACACCATAAAAATTAGTTATTCATTTTTAAACCCGTAACGTTTCTCTTTTGTGCCATAACCAAGGATCATCATCTTTGCCCATTAAACACAAATCTTTGTTATTAATAATTTTCATATTTAAAACATAAATATTTCCATCTCTATTCCCTTCAAAAATAAGATTTTTATTTTGATCAAAAATACTACATTTATTTTCAGAAAAAGTTATTTTAAAACATTTGTCTCATAGTTGACTAATGCTTAATAAATTATGTTTTAATTTTTTAACTAAAGAAACATTTGTAACAAGGGGTAAATTAAATATACTGTAGTTCCACACGTCTCCTTTGCTAATGATAAAACCTTTTGAGTTAACTCCGATGGTAAACTCCTTTGCCAATGATAAAACCTTTTGAGTTAACTCCGATGGTAATAGAGCCACCATCAAAGTATGAAATATTTGTAAGCATATTTTTGTCTCTGGTCATGTGTTTTAAGCAATCATTATCTAAAATCCATTTTCTTTTCTTGAGTAGGACCTGCAAAAAAATATTAATAAACACATTGGTACCCATCTTTTAATAGGGTCCTGAGAGTTAGATCTTAGGAAACCAAACCTAAGTGGGTTCTGTATCCCTTTTATAAAGATAATTACTACTTCTATGTACTGTTTCTATAAAAGATTGTATATATTTGTTCTGAACTAAACTATTATTTGTTTTTGGAACTCATGTCATATTTTGATTTTCCTTTTCTTTTTAGTGTATCTTGGTATACCATGTGTTACCTTATTTTTCAAAACTACATTATGTTTTGAATCATTTTTCCTCTTAAAATTAGTATTTTTCTTTAGAGGAAATTTTGACTCCTTTTTAAAACCTACTCCATTTATATTGTGGAGGACTGAGAACTCTCTATAATTCTAGATAAATTCTATCCTCCCTTATTAAATTAGAAACATTTTTAGTAATACTATCCAATCTAGTTTGAAGACTAGTATTTTCTAATTCTACTTATTTTATTTTAGTTTTTAAATTGTGTTTTTCAGAAATAATATCATCATTCTTTGCCTTTTTAGTTTCAATTTCTTGACTTAAAAGTGAAGTTGACTATCTGAGTTTGAGAGAGATTCTTGAACCATTTCAAGTTCATCTTCCAATATTTTCTTTTCATCTTTTAACATATCTCTTTCAAATTCAGTTTGATACCGATTTTCACATGTTCGCTTAAGTTTATTTTTAAGAATTTTTATAGTATTTAAAAATTCAGTGTTTATTTCTATTAAATCATCATAAGATAAATCACTAACCTCAGATTCTTGAGCCATGAAGCACACATTTGCTTGTTCATTATCATTATCACTATTTGATGAATCTGAATCTGAATCGTGTCGTGTGACAAAGAAAGCCTTCACTATGAATTTATCTTTCTTATTCTTGTTGTTGATGCTTTTCTGATTATCCTTCTTTAGGTCTGGTTAGTCTTTTACCATATGACCTTTCTCGTGACAATTAAAACATTTAAGCTTGAGGATGAAGGTTTATTTGAGGAATTCTTTTTGAAGGTACTTTTTCTGAAGTTTAGAAATTTCTTAAATTTTGGGCAACAAAGGCTAGATCCTCATCTTTTGATTCTGATTCTTCTTTTTCCGCATGAAAAGCTACATTATTTTTCTCTTGTGCCTGGTCCTATTTGGCTTGGAAATTCACTTTATAGGACATGAGGTTGCCTATGAGTTCTTCTGGTTTCATTGTTGCTAAATCATTGGCTTCCTCAATGACCAAAACCTTTCTCTCCCATTCGTCGGTTAAGGAGTTTTGTACCTTTGATACAATATCAAAGTCACTATATTTTTCTCTTAACCCTATTAAGGCATCAATTAAGTCTTGAAATTTTGAGTACATGTCGTTGATGGTTTCATTTTGTCTCATTTTGAAATTTTGGAACTGGTTTTTTATCATTGAGATTTTTGTTTGTTTGACCTATTTTTGTAGGGGTGTTACGGTTACGATTACGGCAACCGTCAATTTTACCTCCAACCGTAGCTGCAACCGTTGTTAACGATTGACAAATTTTACAATCGTTACGGTAACCATCTAACCGTTACCACAACCATTACCATAAATTTACATTGTTATCCATACATATTTCATGTTTTAACATTATTTTTAAGTATTAGTTTATTTATCTATGAAACAAACCATCCATGTGCATGTTGTCTATAAATAAAGATGCAAATAGTTTATATATATGTTATTTCTCTAGCTTATATATTGAAAAACATATTTTTTTATGAAATACTACAAAGAAAATCATGTGCGGTTGGTACGGTTTACCGCGGTTATCAAAATCCACAACCGTCACTGTTACCGTAATGGACGGCAACCGTGTGAATGGTTAGTGCGGTTCAGCAGTTGAGCGGTCCAATCGCAACAGCTCTATATTTTTGTATCTTAATGAATTGTTTTGAGTGTTTCCCATATTTGATTTATAGTAGTGCAGATGCTAACACAGTTGAACTCATTTCTATCCAAAGCACATAATAACATATTCATAACTTTGGCATTTGCATTTGCTTCATTTTTCTGAGCTATTGTCCATGCAGAGTACTCAGTTGTGGGTGTTGTGAATTCTATTTGAGTTGCATTCTAAGCGTCAAAACCGGTTGCTTGCATATATATCCTCATTCTATAGCCCAATAATTGTAATGTAAACCATTGAATAGTGGTGGTCTTTGAGTAGATTGTCCTTCAGCAAACGTAGAGATAGTGGTTGTGCTGGTACTTGCGTTATTTTCCATATTACCAAAATATGACAGTGTTACGATTATAGGATGTCCTTACTCTAATACCAATTGAAAGAGTCCATGTAGCGGTAGGATCGTATAGTATGGAGTATAAGCAAGGTAATGTGTAGATAGTAGAGTAATAATAGTAAATAGAAGACACAACCGATTTTATACTGGTTCGGACAACTGTCCTATGTCCAGTCCCAGACTCCCTTCTGATATTTCACTAAACAACAATCCTCACTTAACTTTGAGAAACAGGTTTACAACTACCTGAACAGTCGAACGGGATTTCTTGCCTCAACTGCTGAAGAGGACTTCCACAATACAAAAAGTTTGTTGACTACTTGTGTTATTAATAAGACGGATATGTCAAATTGATGTACACCCTTCCTATAATCTTTCCTTGATGATAATAGTGTAGTTCGTGAAATAATATGGAAGATTTAAAAGATTTGAAATCTTAGAAATATGAGAATAGTGTTCTCTTGTGAATCTGAATGCTATAGATAAGATAGAAAGAGTTAGAGTAAGATCCGATGAAGAAAACATTTGATTGAACCTCTATTTATAATATACAAAAGGTTGTAATTATTCACGAAGAGATTCGAAGAAAGGATATGAATTAAAAGTTGTGACTCTTTGTTGAATAGTTGCATCTATTCGTACTCATATGTCTGAATAAAAATTTCAGATGTCTGATTTTGAATAAAATTCAAACAATAAGGAAATAGGCCATATTGGGGTCAAAACAGACGTTTGATTATTTTGATTCAGACATCTTAATATTATGCTGAAGATAATTTTTGTTTCGGCAAACAGATGTCTAACTTGAATAAACAGACGTCTGACTTGAATAAACAGACGTCTGTTTAATGATACAGACCTATGCCTTGTGCATGTCATATATAAAATCATATATACTAAAACATGTATGTGTGTGTATCACCAAGAAAGATTTTAAATACTAACACTAACAGACTCTAAACACATATAATCTTTAGTTTGAGCTCTTTAATCTGTTGTTTAGTTTCTTCCTACAAAACAGAGTTAGTCGATAATATATATATATATATGTGTGTGTGTGTGTGTGTGTGTGTGTGTGTTTGTGTACATGTATAGTTGTCATTATCAAAATGCTATAAAGCGAGATCCAACAAGCAATACCCTAGAATAAGCTTGAAGAGTATTATATATAAATGAATTTTGGTATGATAAGAAATTGAGTATTTTATTTGATGTTGAGTTTGGACTATCAAGTACAAGAAGATTTTTCATATACACCTGATCAGTATATATACGAAGTCTCAATTATACTAGGTAGATATAGAATCACACTCTAGTCACTTGGGGATGTTTCTGATGATGATTGCAACATCGTCAGTGTTTACTTTCGAGTTTTGAAAGTGGGAAGTCTATATAATTCCAAGTGACTGGTGTGAGGACCAAGAACTTTATTAGAGTTTAATGTTTGTAATTTGACTTTGAAAATATACTTCGAGTATATAAAAGATATATGTTTTGACACCATATAAATTTGGAAAATCAGTCAACCAACTGAATTCTGGTTGTGATGTGTGGTAATAAGTTTAACTAATAAAAAGTTGGAATGATAAACCCAATATGAGAATGGAAGTTAAATTGAACCAAGTCAAATTCAATGAATAGCTAATAAAAAATTGGAATGATTAAACCAAAATGAGAATGGAAGTTAAATTGAACTAAGTTAAATTTAATGTTGAACTGAATTGGAAATTGATTGGGACTGGATATGTATGTGTTGAGCAGATTATCGCATGGAAGCTAAGAAGAGGAATAAAAATCGAATGCCCTACACAGAGGTACATATTGATTGGGTTTGATAATTTCATGAGCCGATTGGCGTACCGTTTGGCTTTTGGGATTTTGTTTTGATTGATGAGGACCCAGAGATGCAAGTTATAGTTGTACTGATTGACTAGTACAAAGGAGGTTATAGCGATTTTTTTTTTGAAAATTTAAGGCGTTAGCCAAATTGCAAGAAATTGGGTAGTTTTTAGAAATTGAGAAGTCTAAGAGCTTAAGTTAGAATGAAGGCTGAGTTGGTTAAGTATACGACCTTCGCTCCGTCTTCGATTTCGAGAACAAAATCCTTTTAAGTAAGGGAGAATGTAATGACCCAAATTTTTATTCAATTTAAAATATGGATTTAGATAAGTTTAGTGGACGTTTAAAAGTGATTTAATAGGAGATATATTAAAATTTGATATTTTAACATTATTACAATGGCCTGAAAATAGACATTTTGTAAACAACCTCGGACTTCGATGAAACCACATTCATCAGATCCGGAATAGTAAATTATTGTTAAGTTTAAAATTTCAAGTCAATCGGAGTTAATATGTGAGCATACATAATATAAATGCGTATTGAAAAATCAGTTAAAGCAAGAGATAAGGCCATTTCCCAAACGTTCTCTAAATACGACGAAACCAATTTAGTCGGATCTGTAACGTCAAATAATGATAGGATTTACAATTTCATAATTTTTGGAGTTACTATGTGAGCGTACGAAAAATAAATGCGTACCAGAAATTCAATTGAAGTTAAGTAAAAACGCAATAAAATAATAAAATGAATGGTCAAACGGACTCCAAATTTGATGAGATCTATTTCATTGGATTCATAATTACGAAATATGTTAGGGTTCAAAATTTCATATCGATCGGACTTACTTTTGATCATACAAGCGATAAACGCGAGATAAAACTAAAACAAGCTTTTTCCTTTTAAACAAGTTTAAGAACTTGTGACATGTCTTCCATCTACACATCCAATTTGTGCTTTCTCCCCCTCTCCCATCTTGCGGCATCTCACCAATCCCTCACCTCCTCCCTTCTTATAAAATAAGGCCTTCTCACCATCTTTCCAATTTTACCATTTTCACTTTTTCTCCTTAACCCCTTACCTTCTTCCTCCTTCCAAGCCCTAGCCATGGCCGCCACCTATCTCCTCCACTCTAGCCACTTGCCGCCACTTCATCCCCCTTCCTTCCTACCTTCACAGCAACTTAGCCCCCTCTCAAGACAAGGCCTCCCCTTGCTGCAAAATCCTAACCCAATTTAGTCCCAAATCTCCACCTACAAGCACCCCTATTAGCCACATCTGGGCCCTACATCTCCACAACAGTTCCCTTCCCCCCTCCCTACCCACATGGTGGACACCACCTCCCCAAGACGTGGGACCCACTAAGCCTTCGAGCCACTTAAAACCCCTAAAAACTGATTTTTCCTCTTTCAATTTCAGGTATAAGTATAATTGTACATATTATTAGTAGTTGGTGATTTGGAGTGGTAATGAAGTAGTAATGGAGTGAGAGAAATTCTACCTTAAAGATTGGAGGAGTGTGATCCCTCGGTGAGAACCCCTCACTCAAGTTTTGTTAACTAGTTTAGTTAATATAACTAGTTTTAACATGTTTGAAAGATTAGTCATTATTTGATGATTATGATGTTCATAAGTTGCTATTATGATTATTTGGGGTTATGATAAACGTTTAATGATGCTTAGCATAATAAAAATGTGATTTTTAAGTAATACACATGTAGTTGCTTGGGTATGTGACACCTAGAACTAATAATGTTGACTTGGAGATTGATTGAACCTTAAATGCTCACTAGTAAGTAATAAACTAATTATTGGTTAATGGATATTGATGAGAAACTTATCTGGGTAATTGGACAATGACTGGTTGAACATTGATAATTGATATTGATTGATATTGCGGTTAATCTGTTGATTGACAAACTCATATAAGCGTTAATGGTTTAAGGCTTATATGATATATACTACAATATGTGGTAATTGGATGTTAATAGTTAGTAATAACTATTATTGGATGTGAATGATGTGTGAAATCCATATAAATGGAATTATACGGTGATTGGTTGAATCCCATTCCAATTCGAAATTAATTTAAATATTTTATTAATAAATATTCAGTGAAAAATATAAGTTCGAATTTGACGTTCAATTTTGGATGGACACAAAGTTTATAAGATTACGATGAATATTCGAACTGAAATGAATTGATTCGGATTTATTTCCATACAGTTATGGTCTATTTAAGTTTTATTTTTAAAATGGATAGTAACGGATAAAAGAGAAGTTCGGCTAGGATATCCAGGAAATTTTATAAAAAGATTTCCTTTACTAAACTGTCTTATTTATTTTTATAACGAATGTTAGGAAAATTTGGAGTTCAAATAATAAGTTTTGAAAAATAATATTATTTTAATGATTTAAATATATTAAAATGATTAAATAATGGAATATTGGATTTTTGGGAGAAATGTAGTTTCCAAAAATAATTATATATGTTTTATATAATTAGTAATTATTTTGGAAATGTTCTACTTCGATTTTAATTATAAATCAATTTTGGTCTTAATAGGACTTGTCGCGCAGCGACAACTCGCGAACTTTGATCATTAACTTTAAATTGACGTACCGGAAGATCCGACCATTGGATTCTTCCGAAATGAAAAAATGTTGGATTCAAAATGAAAAGAGTTTTCAAATTGAATAGAAAGTGTTAAAATCCGACAATTAGATTTTAAGATAAGTTCAAACCTATTTTTGAAAAGGTCGCTATAAATGCATATTAGTGATCGGAATTGGAGTCCGACTGAAAGAGCCTTATAAAAATTAATAAAAATATGTAAAAACCATGATAAATCAAAATTAATGATTTTAAAATGATTTAAGTGAGAATTGTGAAGTTTTTAACTATGATTTGAATTTTTGGACTTTTCACCTTGTTTACTTAACATAGTAAATCAATATTTTGAAATTTAGTTTGAAGATAAACTAAAAGTTTTCAAACTTAAGTTCATTGGATTTGAATGGAAATAATTTTCGGATATTTCAATATTGGATTCCGTAATTAATCAGATACTGTTTGAGGAATTTGAAAGATATAGATATCGTTATTTCCTATACGATATCTGTTAATTTCATAATTTAATGTTGAATAAAAAGTCGATATGATTTTTATTTAAAGCCTTATATTTGATATCAAATTGGATTTTGGGTTGTAATAAATCTTTCAACAAAGATATGACTGAATGAAATGGAGATTAAAACTATATTAGAGTTTTAATAGATCTTTCAATAAAGATTTGAAATGGTAGAAGGTAATTAAACTTACCAAAATACGAGGGGTGTTAGATATGGAGAATGGGACTTGAGTCTTATAATAACTTCATTTTTCAAAAAGCATTGCGAGTTTTTATGACTGGTATTTATGTGGAGAAAACTTGTTCCGTGTTATACGACGTGGTCCCATGATTTTCCCAACTTTAAAATAAAGTAAATAACTGTTTTGGTTCCCACACTAGTCTAATGAATGACTTGGAGTTTATTATTTCCCACCTAAACTCTGCATACCCATATTTTTCGCACGGGTAGCTAATAGTTTTGGTTTTGCATATATTTTATAAAGTAGGATCCTGGATTATGGCTGGAGCTATACTCTGATGTTTCCCCGCCACTAAACTTGGTATATTTTTAAAAATCAAAGTACGTGGCCCTCAGGAAAAACTCCGTTAGACATTCGTCCACACAAGTCATCCAGGAATAGGATGAACCGAAGGCACCCTCCTACCGCATCCTAGGAATCACCCTATATATTAGCAGTGAGCAGTCCTTGCAATTCATAGATTTCAACCACGACAGAACCACAGTGTATCTCTAGTTGCAAGTCAGAGATTATAAGCGCCCCTTCCGTTTTATGAAAATCTATGGTATTTAATTGCTCCATCTTCATTTCCTGCAAGTTACCTTCGAGCACAACGTTAATTCAAAGTGGTTTTGGGTCTAGTTCTCATCCCAATCTCTTCGAAACAACACGTCAAAAGAAGTACAATAATATCTTATTGATAGTCGTTGTTTTAACTATTAATCTCAACAAAACAATCGTCCAATCAGATGGGTCAGACAGTACGGTCAAGTATATTGGTAGCTCATGTCTTTTCATTTACAAATCATTTATTTGGAACTCTTAATCGGTTCTTAAATATCATTCTCTATATTCAACAAACACTTATATTTCCATTACTTTAGAAACATTACCATAACCCATTTCTTTTAAAGCACTGTATTTCACAAATCCCCCTTTATACTTCTTTACTTTTAAAAATAATATTTTAATTTTACCACCACTCTCTATATTGTTTCCTTTTGAAATATAATTTGATTTCAACTATTTGTTTCCATTCTAATTCTAATGACACTTTCCATTTATCCAGAAAAATTTATTGTTATTCACTTATTATTCAGAGTAAGTATATTTAGACCAAACTAGTTCTTTTATTTAGAAAACAAATTCTAGATATATAAATATAAACCACGCCTTAGCATGACCAAACAACGTAAATTTATACATTGTTTATTACATTTCAAAACTTACAAATACATTGCCATATTTCCTTTATAAACTAATCTGGACATCCTTCCATTACAAACTACTACCATCCCTCGATAATAGTGAAGTCGTTCAAGTTGGGGTATTTTATTTACCTCTCAGACATTGATCGACAACGTTCTTATCTCATATCCTTATAATATCAATCAATCTTTATTTTCTACTAAATTTTAAATATGGTTTTATAAACCATAACCTTACTTCAGGAAATCTTGATTGATTACAAATATTTTGCTTAATATTACCTTTTCAATACAAAATCCAGTAATTATATCATAACAATCCATTATCACATAATTTACCCAAAACCCTTTTAGCGACATATTATAAAATTAAATACTTGGATTTTATAATCAAAATCCACTTATAAATTTCTTTACCGAACCCCTTAATTGGTTTCTTAATAATTTTCAAAATATTAACCGGAAGATTAATTACAGCTTTCATTACTTATAAAGCTTATTAATGACAAAATCTAATTATAGAATAATTTAAAATTTCTTTTATAAAAACTTAATTTGCATTTATTTCAAGACTTCTATTTTTATATATAAAAATATATATCTAGAACTTCAACTCAGTTATAAAATAAATTTATAACTTTAAATATGTCGATTCACATGACGGCAAATTAACGTTCTAACAAAAAGGTGGATCTCAAGCCATTTGCTGTCAATCCCTTAATCAATACCGTCTATTGATTAAAATAACGACGTTGAATTATAGTTCAACGTCAACATTCAAACATGTTTTCAATGTCAATGGCGTTCAAACAGTTAATAATTAATATAAAAACAAATAACATATATAATATTTGAGGAGTCCGGTCGGACCCCTCCAACCTCTTCTTCCCTGCATAACAGTTCATTATAATATATGGAATAAATATTTAAAACAATTCATCCAACATGACATAATATCAATGTCGATAATCATTAATCAACCAATAAGCAATTAAGGCCTACAGCCATCCCATTATCACTATCAATGATATAAATTTTATTTTTATATGAATTTACCACATCATAGCATTCCAGAAAAGTGTGATAGTTAACTCACAATTTATTTTGATTGACGGTATTATGTTGTTTTTATCTAATTTTAAACGGTGTTTAAAATTGGACAAAATTCTCATTAGCTTCAAGTCACTCCCAAGCAGTTCTCTTATGTGTAGTGTCTGTCAAGGCGATTCCTACGCAACTGGTCTTGCTCCAATCTGATAACATATAAACGGTTATTAGTATTATAAGTTTGTATATAAAATTTTAAATGATCATTAACTTATAAATTTAATAATTATTTATCATACCCTTTCCTTAACCTTTCATTACCACTAATCATCTCTTCCCATTCGTTGGACTTCAGCTGCTCATAGCCAATTGTTCCACCCCTTTTCCAAACGTTTTCTCAACGTTGATTATACCAAACGTTTCAACACAGATCATATATATATATATATATATATATATATATATTAAAGCCCAAGCCCACTTTGCCAAAAGAAGCCCACTTGTTTAAAATACATGGCGTGCTTAGTGCTGTAACCCATCTCCTTCTTCCTAGTCACAAACCCGTCCAGTCCCCTCGTGTTCCCCCCCAATGCAATTTCGCTTATCTCCCCTGCCATATTTTAAACAAAACAACTCCCATGCATGTTGGCTCCTCCCTTTCTCTATTTCCGTTATTACTTCTTCACGTATTTTTTTTTAAAAGTCGGGTCGAAGCCCATAATACCATCACAGCCCGCCCATCACGTTGTACACTTCTCATCTTCTTCTTTTTATTGTATTTTCTTGCCCGGATAAAAAGAAAACACCCCGACCTCTTCCTTATCCCTAAAAATAAATGTCGTCGTAACCATTTTCCTCCTCATCGCCCAAGCTCCACCGATGCCGACCCCTTCCAGACGTTCGTCAGCCACCACACGATTCTTCCCCATTGTCCATCACTAAAATACCCCTTGAAGGGGATACGGCTAAGCAGAGCGAAAAAGGTTTTTCATAAGATGGGAAATGCAAACTATTAGCCCCATACGAGGTTTGTGAATAAGTGATTGTCTGATAATAAGCAAGGAATATTCGACTTTCTGCTAAACATAATCTATTGAACTCATAATTCATTAGATACTTTTTCTGAATGTCAACTAAGTATCATAAGCAAATTGATCCCGGTTGTTCAATCATTTGATGACCCGAGTCATTCTTTGATAAAGGATCACTTGAGTTAGACTCAATAGAATTTGATCAATACTTTTTTCTGTCATTAAGGTGGAGAACTGAACTAAGAATTCGCTTTCCTCATCACCAATGGAATCACTGTTCGTGACCCAACATTCCATTTTATCATCAATCTAATCATCGTTTACATACTGGCTCCCATACTTCTTCACGTTATTTTTTGAAACCACCTCTGTCGCCGCTGACAATCACCAAACCTCGAACAACCGTCCATCGAAAGCCCCTAGCTTCCCTCAGCCGACCAAACACCAGTTGAACTCGAACCCATTCCATTCAAGCTATTTTTTCGAATCACCCTCGTACCCAAGTTTTCCTCCATATCACCACCTAACCCCTCCTTGAACTGCCACCAATGTCAACACAGTCGTCGGAGTAACCAAGTTGAGCTCGCTCCCTTGCTTTGGTGGGTCGGGTTCCTAGGGTTTTTGGTTTACAAGTTCTTTCCCCTCTTTTTGTTTTTATTGTGTGTGTATCTATATATGAAGAGGAAGAAGGTCGGTCCTTTATATTATAATTATTATATACACTGGTTTTGATTTATATATATATATGTATATATATATATATATATATATATATATTTACGAAATGAGGAGGAGTTTCAATTTTGTTTTACTGGTTTTCGAATGGTGCAAGAAGAAGATAGCAGTGTATTTTTATAGGGGAAGAAACGTGGCAGTCAAAGAAAAATAAAATATAGATTGTCAGAGATATTTTCACCTTTTTCTTTTGCGTTGCAGGCATGCAAACGTAAAGCTGTAAAAATACACATGGCCGATCAAACATAAAAATAAATGTGCAGAACACTCGGGGAACAGAGTTTTTAGTGTGAAATGATGGACGATTTTTTTTAAGAAAATGACCAACGATAATTTTGGCGTATATCGCGCGTCGTTCACGATTCATACATAGCCATATAAATTCCAGTTGTAATGAAATTGAAAATTTGACGATAATTAACTATTACGGTTTTAATAAAATTAGTCCCGTTGAAAAGTGAGATCGTTTAAAGTTGAACAATTCTCAAGTTACATATTGAATTGGTAAAATATATATCGATTTCAAAACAAACGATTTATTAATAACAAATTATTATTATTAACATATATATTCAAACATAATTGTATATAATTTCAAAATATATCAGTTTAGACTTTAAACTCAATGTATCGAATTTTAAATTAAAATGATGCTCAATTCATTAAAAACCTTTTATTTATAAAATAAAACGTTATATTTTATAAACGAATTCAATAGCGACTATTTGAAAATTTGATTTGGACATAAAACAAAATTTACAAGATGAAAACTCAAATTATCTCTTCCATTAGAAAATTTTTGTTCAATAAATTCGGATTTTTCTTGTTTCAAACAAATCCAATTTAAATTGGATCCTATACGTCCATTTAAAGTTCAAAACGTAATATTACAAACTACCACGCCACTGCAGCTTGTTTTATAATTAAATTATAAACTATATGTTCAAACGTCGTTGAATAAACGACTTGTTAATATAATTCAACTTAAGCTGAATTAAACCATTTTATATCGTCAATTCATATAAAACTCTTAATCCAATATATTCCCAAATATTTCGGGATAAACTATTATTTTATTATTCATATCAATATAATATTTTAATAATTGAATTTAGAGTTATTTATACTCCAAATTGACATTTAAAAATCATTTTTAAATACTTAAATAAACGGTAAAAACCTGGGCCGTTACATTTAAAGTTACTATTTTTCTTAATCTGCAACCTTCAAATGCCAGGTCTGTTTTCATTTTGGATGGCGATCCTAATTGAGGTGAAAACCTAATTTAAATGTCTTTTCTTTGTTTTTCTTTTTATGTTATCATTCTAAGATGGATTTATTTATACATTTCATAATTAATCCTTTCAAAAACTTTAGTTCGGCAACACCAAGAAACTAAACTGCAAGAAGTTAGGTTCCCATATTTTGTATTTTATCCTATTTTTATGGTAATCATGTTACATGTGAATTAATTATTCTATTAGTCAAACAAATACTCATTATAAAATGTTTCCTCGAGAGAGGATGCTCACTCTTTGGTTTTACACACCGAAACATATTTATATGTTCATATTTCTTTTCCTTAGATCGCTATGTATGATTGTGCTTTTATCCTCGGCCTATTGATAAAAACCTCATGAGACCCCAAATTCATTCATTTTGAGGCAGAAAACTTATATTATTTCGTTGTTTTCATGTTTTCTTATTGTTTCAATCTTTCTATTAGGCTATGTTTAGTGAATTTTAATATTGTTTTTTGATTAGAACACGATGCCTACCTTACCGACGACTCCCTTTAACAATGTCCTTAATATAATATATAAAAAGCTTGTGTGTGACACCCCGTATTTTTACATTTTAAAAAGTAAGAAATTTACATACGTATACGATGATACGCAAAGCATATAAACCAGTAAAGCATGAAGATAAAAGATATTCTAGTTATGCTTCTAGAATTAAGGTAAACGGGATTCACCATTGCGTTCGTCTCGGAAAAATACGCGAAATAGAGTCCGAGTTTTCGAGAATCGGAGTCCGTTTGACCCGTTAAAGGCCCAAAGAAGATTTCTGAAAATTTGAAATTCGGAAACAGGTTTGAAAACCAGATCTGGGGCTAGGCGGGAATTTTCCCCGCCTAGGCCATGTCGACAGGGCTGTCGACAGGCCTGTCGACTTGGGCCCAGACCAAGTCGACAGCCCTGTCGACATGCCTGTCGACAGGGGGTGGCCGGGCTAATTGGCCTGGTGCACCTGTTTGTCTCACCTGGTCTTGTTCATAGCCTGATTCTGGAAGCTTCCGAGATCAGATGGTCCTAATCTATCCTAGATCTAATCCTATGGCCTAAAACACTCCTAATCCCTATAAAAACACCCCTAAGCCCCCTCCTAAACCCTCATAAATCACTCTCTCCACGAAGTGCTGCCCAAATGCCAAGTGATCATGGCCTCCATCCCCCTTTCCTAAAGCCTAAGCACTCAAATCGGGTCCAAAGCAAGTAGTGCAAGCTAGCTACACCAAATGGAAGGAAGATCAACGTTGCTATGCGGGTTTCATGACGATTCTTCAACAAAGGAGGCACCTTTCTTAGCCAAGATGATTCATGCTTCTTTCCCTAGGCCTAACTATGTAAGTTCTAGCTACTTTTAGATGGAAACGGTAGTTTTGATAATGACATGGGGTAAAATGAGGCTAAACATGATTATGCGAACCTATATGAACCTTACCTTGCCTCTTGTGTTCATGTTTATGGTTTTAGGCCATGTGAGTGACTTAATCATGCCTCTCATACTATGCATAACCTAGTTTAACTTGCAAGTTTGGATCTTTATGCATGAAATGCTAGCATGAACCTTTAGGGACCATTTTTACTAGTGAAACATTGGCTAGGATTCGGTTTTGGGCTTATGCATGTTTATGAACCCAAACCCCTAATGTTAACATGCAAGTTTGTGGCCAAATCCTTTATGACACTATGCATACTTATGGCTCATTTCCTTTTCTTCTCGTGTTATGCATGCTTGTGGCCAAACCATTATGAACCTATGCATTTTTGAGCCAAACTCTCATGATACTATGCATGTTTGGGGTCATTGTGTAGCATAGTATCTTTACGATGTGACTCGTCCATTCTTGCGTTGGAACACGATTTGGGTTGAGGTTAGACAAGCGTGAATATAGCATGAAAAAACTTAACTCGAAGTTGCATGAGAACATGATAGGCGAGCTAAACTTGGCATGAACCATAACTTGGGTAAATGGGTAAAAACGTGATAACATGTAACGTTAAATATGACATGTGTTAATACTTGAAAACATAACTTGTAATGTAACATGGAAGTTGACATGTAAGTATGCATAAAAACATAAGCTTGGGAATTTACCTATTAAGTTAGGTCTACCCATTGGGAATTTACCTATTAAGTTAGGTCTACCCAATTGCTTGAAAACTTAACTATGAACATGATACTAGACTGAACATGAAAGTGGCCAACTCGAGGTTGGGTTGAGTTTGCAACGTAAAACTACCCGGAACCGACCGGCCTAACTAGTAGTTGCAAACAATAGGACTCAATGTGAGAAGTTGGTCATGTTGTGCTTGAACCCGAGGTTAGACCGAGTTGTGGTGTAAATCTACCCGGACCCGCCCGGCTTAACTAGTAACCACAACAAAGTCTAATGTGAGAGGTTGGGGTGCATTAAATAATTAATGCCACACATTAGGGTTAAGTTAATTTGATTAATGAGGCTTAACCAAATATGACATGGACAAATGGGTTAAGTAATTTGATTAGGCTAATGATACTTAACAAAACATGACGGGGTTGAGTAGGTTAAGTAACTTGATTTGCCTAACGACACTTGACCATCTTTATACGACTAGTGGACGGGATTAAGTTAACTAACACTTAATCAATCCAACACGATAACTTGATAAGGTTAAGTAAATTTTCTTAAGTAACACTTAACCCATCAGGCAAACCCCAGTTCGGAGGATTGGGTAAATGACCATGGTTAACAAGGATAAGGGGAAACAAGGCTAAGTGGTAAACCTTAGTTAAGGGAAACTAAGTAATAATCCTTAGTCAAGGAAATTTGGACCATTTCTTAGATAGATTAGTAACCCGATACGTTAGGTCAACGTTTAAGTATGCGTGTAGGAGCAGGCTATCTGATTTAGATAAAGGCTCCAACGAACTGGGTAACGAAGCAGCGGCTTCGGGGAACGTGAGGATATTCTTGGGATCCCTCCGTGAGCTGCCAGGTCATTATACTAGGCTCACGGGAGGTTGAGGTCTGCGGTAGAAGAACCAAGAATATGCCTTGGTTGCTATGCGAGCGACCTAAAGACTGGGGTGGATAGCAGTGAGTCGACGAATACATAAGGTGCCCGAGATAGCAAGTTCGTCGATCATCTACCATCTTGAGTCAAGCGTGTACGTACGGAAAGGCAGGGAACACCCAACAGACCATAATTGCTATCTAATTATGGGTGAGGTAGGCCGTAGGATGTGGGCTGGCCGGAGTGTAGTTCTCATACAAGATTTTCTCTTGTGTTGCCTTTCGCTAGTTGAGGGAGGGGTCTCGTGGGACCATAGCCACGTGTAGAAAAGCAGACCTTAGCATCTGCATCGGCAGATAGATTAAAAGCTCCCGACCGAGTCCTGTACTTCTTGATTAGCCCTGTGACAGGACTCGGGTGGCACATAGTGATACATGTGCATACAGTCATAGAAAAACGATTGACGATGAATGCGTGGGAAAAAGGGCGTGGTTGAGGGTTAGCGTAATCCCTAGTATCCCTAGGTGGTTGAACCCAAACCGAAATACGAAAACGTGAGATAGGTAAGCATAATCCCTAGCGGTCCTAGGTGGCGTAAGTCCTAGTTGTACAAACAATGATTCATGTTGAAAGACCTTAGTTAAAGATAGGGTGACAGTCCAAAACGACCTTAAGGGTCATAGAACTACGTTAAAGTGGGACCTCAGGGGAAAGCCCGTGCGGTGTACGGCAAGGGACTGAACATATACATGGAAGGAAACGTACGAGTTGGGAGACTTACACTAGGTTAACATGGACCGTTATACGAACTGTTGAGTAAGGGTTATTCATGGTTAACACATGTACGGGGGAAGATACTAGTTTGGTAGACATAGAGTATATACAGTTAGAGCTCGGGAATGTTAGATTTGGGGGGGACACCTTGGGATGTTATACTTGATGAAACCTGACGATGTAATACCTTGTTTTACTTTGACATCGTAGTTTATCTTGACACCTAGGTTTATCTGGGTGCGGTAGTTTATCCTATTATCCTGGCTTAGTATCTATCTTGTCATCATCACCATGTTTACTTTCAGTTTATGCATGTCATGTCACCTTTATCTGTTTTTATGCTGGAAGTAGATAGGACTTACCAGTCTTTTGACTGACCCATTTTGTTTCGCCTCTTTTCTTCCGTTTCCCCCCCAGGTTACAGGGAGGAAACAGTGCAGTTTAGTTCGGGCTTCTTCTGCTTGGATGTCATCATGAATGGCTTGGACTTTCTTGGCTATGGCTACCTTACTGTTTTATTTGGGGAATAATTTATTAAAAAGTCTTTATGCTTCTTTACTATTGCAAGACAGGTTTTGATGTACTCTGATGTAAAAGGCTTTAGACCTTATTTATCCATGTTATGAAGGTTTGATTTTACTTCCGCTATTTATATATGTTCTGTCTTGTGATATTTCTGTGCATGTTTACCAATAATGCCCCTCTAAAGCTAGTGCATTCCTTTGCGAGTGACCCTAGCGGAGGCGGGGTGTTACATTTGGTATCAGAGCAGAAGGTTACTAGACTGGGCAAAAGTTTTTAAAGATCTTCTGAAAAATTATTTGAAAAACCATTTACAAAGAAGCATTTTTCAAGGAAAACTTTGTTTTGAAAGTTATTCCCCAAAAGCCATTAGCAATGTCCTTGTTTTATTAGTTGAATCCTCTTTTCCCTTCTCGCTCCCATCGATAGTCGCGTTGGCTTTGGTTACAAATAGTTCTGAGTTAGGAAAGTGTTTTCTTTTTGATGGGGGAATAGTTCTCGAGGAAATGGAGTTGAGTTAGGAGGAAGTAAGATAGTGGAAGAATGGCAGAGCAAGCAAAGAAAAAAAAGAAAAAAAAAAAAAAAGAAGGGGGCCAGTCGACAGGGTTGTCGACATACCCCCCCCCCTGTCGACAGGGCTGTCGACACGACGCGCCTGCAGGAAAAAAAAAATATAAAAGCCCGAAGGCCGAGAGCTTCAGCTCATAATCCCCAATTCTCTTCTCCTTTCCTCCCAGCCAAAACCGAAAATTCCCCAACTCCACCACCTCCCATCACCTCGTTTCTCCACCGTTCTTCATAAAATTAAACTCAAATCGAAGCTAGAGACCCTCTCCATCCGGATCTATAGTTCCCCTCTTCCAATTCGTGTTTAAATCGCCATGGCCAATCAACCCAATCCCTACGAGCTTTACCCTCAACTAACCGCGCAAGAGGTCGAGTGGTGTGACGAGCAACCAGGGATAATTGAGCACTACATGCAGCTCGCCACTAGGAATTTGCTTCTAGGCCGACCGGTGAGGTTCGCGGATTTTGCGGGTACCGCCGTGGAAGGTTTGTTTGTTAATGCGGGTCTTATTCATATTCTGGATACGCACGCAGCCGAGAGGAGAGGCTACAAGCGTATGGTAAGACTTTTTGATGCTCGTTTGCAAATTGATGTGGATGATAATGGGTTGATAACTTATGATTCATGGGTCAAGGGTACCCATATATTTATGAATGAGGTCCAATTTGGGGAAATTTTGAATATCCGGGGTACGGGACTCGATATAAATGATCTGGAGATGGATGATGTGAATGTGTGGGGAAGGATTTTTTTTAATGGACTGGATAGGCAATGGGATAGTACGCATTTACGCCCCCTAGCTAGGTTTGTGATTAGGATATTGCAATATAATATTGCGGGGCAGAATCATGGGTTTGACAGGGTCCCAGTAGTTGTTAAGGCCGCTACTTATGCTATTTTTGGGGGCATACAAATAAACTGGGCAAGAACCATCTTACAGCAGTACCAGATCTTTAGGGGAGCAAGGCACTCCAATGTTTGTTTTGGGAACTTATGGACCATAGTTTTTCGCTGGTTCGGGGTGGATTTGCATGATGAGGATTATGTGACACTTTCTAACCATCCCTCTGTTATCATCACTGAAGCTGCACTAGGGAGGATGAATATAGATATGCAAGAGCTGCAAGGGGAGCCACAGCCTATGGAGCATGAGGGATTAGATGAAGAAGAGGATGAAGGTGACGAGGAGGAGGAGCAAGAGGAGGAGCCACATGATGATCAGTTTGGACACTTTGAGGACCCCCATCAGGCACCACAGCATGATGGTGAGCAGGCTGAGGATGGAGCCTGGGCTTATCAGGCCCCGGCACAGGGGGCTCCGGATACAGGTGCCTGGGATCCATGGGCTACTAGGGATCCAGACTGGAGGACTGAGCTGAGATATGTTTCACAGCAGCAGGCTCGCTTGATGAGGAGCCACCAGGATATTTTGAGGTCACAACAACAGACACTGGAGTCACAGGTAGCCATGGCTCAGACACAGCAGCAGATGCTTCAGGATATGAGTTCCTCTTATGATCAGTTGGGGGCTGGGATGCAAGACCTACAGTTAGAGCTTAGGCAAGGGAACCGACGACAGGAAGAGAGGCTTGATAGCTTAGAGGAGCTCATCCGTAGCTATTTCCATTAGGATTGACCTCTAGCAGTTATCCGTAGGATAGTATTTTATTTTCAGTATTGTTTAACTGTTCCTTTTGTTGTCTAGTCGTAACGATGTACTAAAACTATCTTAATAAAGTTTGTATGTCGTTTGTTTACGCAATTTATTGTGTCTAATGTAATTATGAAATATTGAACGATAATGTCTGATAATGAAGAACAATGAAAACAACAAAAACGGGATATCTCTCCGTTACATAAAAATTTAGAAAATTAGATTTTTCTAAATTAATAATGGATGGTAGGATTTTGGATGCTCAAATTGGATGAACTTCACTCTTATTTTATAAGGGTGTGGGAAAATTTGGATGAAATTACTTTTTCAAAATTTTTGCATTCATATAGAACTGCAAGTATATTTAGGATGAGAGCATCATGGTTTATAAAAGAAATTTTTAAGAAATTGCATTCATATAGGTGGTACCACAAGTTAGGCATACATATTTTTCTACAATGTAATTCACTTTTGCACATGTGCACATGTTTGCAACAATTGGCTGAACACTTCTGGATGCTAATATGAGGACATAAATCCTACTACTATTGAATTTCGGGGACGAAATTCTTTAAGGGTGGGAGGATGTGACACCCCGTATTTTTACATTTTAAAAAGTAAGAAATTTACATACGTATACGATGATACGCAAAGCATATAAACCAGTAAAGCATGAAGATAAAAGATATTCTAGTTATGCTTCTAGAATTAAGGTAAACGGGATTCACCATTGCGTTCGTCTCGGAAAAATACGCGAAATAGAGTCCGAGTTTTCGAGAATCGGAGTCCGTTTGACCCGTTAAAGGCCCAAAGAAGATTTCTAAAAATTTGAAATTCGGAAACAGGTTTGAAAACCAGATCTGGGGCTAGGCGGGAATTTTCCCCGCCTAGGCCATGTCAACAGGGCTGTCGACAGGCCTGTCGACTTGGGCCCAGACCAAGTCGACAGCCCTGTCGACATGCCTGTCGACAGGGGGTGGCCGGGCTAATTGGCCTGGTACACCTGTTTGTCTCACCTGGTCTTGTTCATAGCCTGATTCTGGAAGCTTCCGAGATCTGATGGTCCTAATCTATCCTAGATCTAATCCTATGGCCTAAAACACTCCTAATCCCTATAAAAACACCCCTAAGCCCCCTCCTAAACCCTCATAAATCACTCTCTCCACGAAGTGCTGCCCAAATGCCAAGTGATCATGGCCTCCATCCCCCTTTCCTAAAGCCTAAGCACTCAAATTGGGTCCAAAGCAAGTAGTGCAAGCTAGCTACACCAAATGGAAGGAAGATCAACGTTGCTATGCGGGTTTCATGACGATTCTTCAACAAAGGAGGCACCTTTCTTAGCCAAGATGATTCATGCTTCTTTCCCTAGGCCTAACTATGTAAGTTCTAGCTACTTTTAGATGGAAACGGTAGTTTTGATAATGACATGGGGTAAAATGAGGCTAAACATGATTATGCGAACCTATATGAACCTTACCTTGCCTCTTGTGTTCATGTTTATGGTTTTAGGCCATGTGAGTGACTTAATCATGCCTCTCATACTATGCATAACCTAGTTTAACTTGCAAGTTTGGATCTTTATGCATGAAATGCTAGCATGAACCTTTAGGGACCATTTTTACTAGTGAAACATTGGCTAGGATTCGGTTTTGGGCTTATGCATGTTTATGAACCCAAACCCCTAATGTTAACATGCAAGTTTGTGGCCAAATCCTTTATGACACTATGCATACTTATGGCTCATTTCCTTTTCTTCTCGTGTTATGCATGCTTGTGGCCAAACCATTATGAACCTATGCATTTTTGAGCCAAACTCTCATGATACTATGCATGTTTGGGGTCATTGTGTAGCATAGTATCTTTACGATGTGACTCGTCCATTCTTGCGTTGGAACACGATTTGGGTTGAGGTTAGACAAGCGTGAATATAGCATGAAAAAACTTAACTCGAAGTTGCATGAGAACATGATAGGCGAGCTAAACTTGGCATGAACCATAACTTGGGTAAATGGGTAAAAACGTGATAACATGTAACGTTAAATATGACATGTGTTAATACTTGAAAACATAACTTGTAATGTAACATGGAAGTTGACATGTAAGTATGCATAAAAACATAAGCTTGGGAATTTACCTATTAAGTTAGGTCTACCCATTGGGAATTTACCTATTAAGTTAGGTCTACCCAATTGCTTGAAAACTTAACTATGAACATGATACTAGACTGAACATGAAAGTGGCCAACTCGAGGTTGGGTTGAGTTTGCAACGTAAAACTACCCGGAACCGACCGGCCTAACTAGTAGTTGCAAACAATAGGACTCAATGTGAGAAGTTGGTCATGTTGTGCTTGAACCCGAGGTTAGACCGAGTTGTGGTGTAAATCTACCCGGACCCGCCCGGCTTAACTAGTAACCACAACAAAGTCTAATGTGAGAGGTTGGGGTGCATTAAATAATTAATGCCACACATTAGGGTTAAGTTAATTTGATTAATGAGGCTTAACCAAATATGACATGGACAAATGGGTTAAGTAATTTGATTAGGCTAATGATACTTAACAAAACATGACGGGGTTGAGTAGGTTAAGTAACTTGATTTGCCTAACGACACTTGACCATCTTTATACGACTAGTGGACGGGATTAAGTTAACTAACACTTAATCAATCCAACACGATAACTTGATAAGGTTAAGTAAATTTTCTTAAGTAACACTTAACCCATCAGGCAAACCCCAGTTCGGAGGATTGGGTAAATGACCATGGTTAACAAGGATAAGGGGAAACAAGGCTAAGTGGTAAACCTTAGTTAAGGGAAACTAAGTAATAATCCTTAGTCAAGGAAATTTGGACCATTTCTTAGATAGATTAGTAACCCGATACGTTAGGTCAACGTTTAAGTATGCGTGTAGGAGCAGGCTATCTGATTTAGATAAAGGCTCCAACGAACTGGGTAACGAAGCAGCGGCTTCGGGGAACGTGAGGATATTCTTGGGATCCCTCCGTGAGCTGCCAGGTCATTATACTAGGCTCACGGGAGGTTGAGGTCTGCGGTAGAAGAACCAAGAATATGCCTTGGTTGCTATGCGAGCGACCTAAAGACTGGGGTGGATAGCAGTGAGTCGACGAATACATAAGGTGCCCGAGATAGCAAGTTCGTCGATCATCTACCATCTTGAGTCAAGCGTGTACGTACGGAAAGGCAGGGAACACCCAACAGACCATAATTGCTATCTAATTATGGGTGAGGTAGGCCGTAGGATGTGGGCTGGCCGGAGTGTAGTTCTCATACAAGATTTTCTCTTGTGTTGCCTTTCGCTAGTTGAGGGAGGGGTCTCGTGGGACCATAGCCACGTGTAGAAAAGCAGACCTTAGCATCTGCATCGGCAGATAGATTAAAAGCTCCCGACCGAGTCCTGTACTTCTTGATTAGCCCTGTGACAGGACTCGGGTGGCACATAGTGATACATGTGCATACAGTCATAGAAAAACGATTGACGATGAATGCGTGGGAAAAAGGGCGTGGTTGAGGGTTAGCGTAATCCCTAGTATCCCTAGGTGGTTGAACCCAAACCGAAATACGAAAACGTGAGATAGGTAAGCATAATCCCTAGCGGTCCTAGGTGGCGTAAGTCCTAGTTGTACAAACAATGATTCATGTTGAAAGACCTTAGTTAAAGATAGGGTGACAGTCCAAAACGACCTTAAGGGTCATAGAACTACGTTAAAGTGGGACCTCAGGGGAAAGCCCGTGCGGTGTACGGCAAGGGACTGAACATATACATGGAAGGAAACGTACGAGTTGGGAGACTTACACTAGGTTAACATGGACCGTTATACGAACTGTTGAGTAAGGGTTATTCATGGTTAACACATGTACGGGGGAAGATACTAGTTTGGTAGACATAGAGTATATACAGTTAGAGCTCGGGAATGTTAGATTTGGGGGGGACACCTTGGGATGTTATACTTGATGAAACCTGACGATGTAATACCTTGTTTTACTTTGACATCGTAGTTTATCTTGACACCTAGGTTTATCTGGGTGTGGTAGTTTATCCTATTATCCTGGCTTAGTATCTATCTTGTCATCATCACCATGTTTACTTTCAGTTTATGCATGTCATGTCACCTTTATCTGTTTTTATGCTGGAAGTAGATAGGACTTACCAGTCTTTTGACTGACCCGTTTTGTTTCGCCTCTTTTCTTCCGTTTCCCCCCCCAGGTTACAGGGAGGAAACAGTGCAGTTTAGTTCGGGCTTCTTCTGCTTGGATGTCATCATGAATGGCTTGGACTTTCTTGGCTATGGCTACCTTACTGTTTTATTTGGGGAATAATTTATTAAAAAGTCTTTATGCTTCTTTACTATTGCAAGACAGGTTTTGATGTACTCTGATGTAAAAGGCTTTAGACCTTATTTATCCATGTTATGAAGGTTTGATTTTACTTCCGCTATTTATATATGTTCTGTCTTGTGATATTTCTGTGCATGTTTACCAATAATGCCCCTCTAAAGCTAGTGCATTCCTTTGCGAGTGACCCTAGCGGAGGCGGGGTGTTACATTGTGTTTACTGCATTTCTCAATTCACGGTTTCTATTCTATACTATTATTCAAATATTACTATATTTTCTTATGCAAATGCTGACTGTCAAACCAATGAAGCATGGAAATGGAAATAACAATTTATTTCTGGTATTATTTGATATATATGCCAGATCATTTCTCAACTTTTACCATTCAATCCCATGTTTTGAGTTACAGTTTCATAACCTTCCCTTCTTTCCTAATATCATTTTTAGTTTTTCAAATTAAGCTTGAACAAACGTTAATTTACACAAACTGCAAAATACATGAAAGAAATATTAATTCAGAATCGAAAGATGTATGCTAAGGTAATCTTATGATAGTTTGTTTCATGGAACTTATTTTTGATGTAAATGGGCCTTTGTAATATATTTCACATTTCCTAACACCAATGCTTTTCTTCCTTGAAAAATCTTTGTTATAAATAACTTACCAGAAACTTGGTCTATTTAATATTGTTTGAACTAAAATATTGCATAACAAGTATAAATTTTTCAAACAATATTAAACAGACCATGTTTCTGGTAAGTTATATAGCAACATGCTAAACTTCATTCGGGTTATGTAAATATGTTTACATATAGCATTTGATATTATTTATGTGAAATCTTTATTGGATGGGTTACTAAATGTAATTTAAAAAAAATGGTATATATGATCTAGTAAAGCAGTCTGTTAAGCATTCAATTTTTATTGTGATCTTGATTTATGTCTATCAAATATTTCGTTATATGCAAATATGTAGATATATATTCCAAATAGATATTTCAAAAAGGTAAAACCCATTAGAATGGACTGAAATAAATAACCGTTTGTAATTATATTGTGCCAATAAATCAAATTCTCTATTTGACGGTGCATGTTTAGATTATTTTTAAATAAACGGTGAGAGAATGTTGTAACCACATAGTTAGAATGAATTTTAATATCCACTTAATTATGTTGTTCATCCACCATAGTTTTTTATTTAGCATTAATTTAATGTTTACTTAAAAATCAATTAGTTAATCCACATTTATTGATTTTTGAGTAACGTTCATTTTAAAAAAATTATTCTCTCTTTTCGAACGTTTCACTTCAAATTATGCTCTGTTATAGTTTCATTTATAGTTGAAGTTACCTAATGGTGAATCGATCAACCTCCACTACTCTAATAAACTAGAAGTACTAGCAGTCATAGTTTACATGTCCAATGTATTATTGTTTGTTGCAATACAAACAACGTATAGTAACACATGTACATTCTACTATCCATTTTTTGGACTCGAAATAAAACTCAGGTATGAATGTAATGGAATACATACAGAAGCTAATAACGCAAACATTTGTGCTTCATTATTGATGGACCATTTTTTGATAAGAAACATGAGAGTAGGTATACAATGTTTTAAGAATAAACTTACAGGAAAGAGTTTAGCAACACTGAATTTGTTGTTGGTGAAGAAGGAAATGAAAAGACAATGCAGAAGGTAAGAGTCTAATATCAGTACTAAAATTTTCTACTCTTGATGTCAATTTGAATGACAATGTATAAAAATTAAGCAAGAGTATAGTTGAAAAATACATTTAAGTATATTAAATGATTTTATCATCGTATTTTGCAATCATGTATTGGATTTTCAATTGTTGTTGATGAAAAGAACAAAAACATGATTTTGTAGAGAGCTAATAAAACATATATGATTTTTAGAGAGCTAATGTTATATTTGAACTTACGTTATGGCTAATAACTATAAATAAATATTAATAGTCAACAAATTATTTAGCTTTTAGATTCATTTTTCTCATTCATGTTTTATATAGTAATATTATTTCTCTTGACTCACAAAAGTATGTGTTAATATAAGAAAACAAAAAACCAAAACATGTAACACCACGTAATTTTAAAACATTACATAATGGATAATTAAAGAATAATTAATTTTAAAAGAAGAATTAAGTGAAATAGGTTACGCCATTGCGTTCGTCTCGGAATTCTGCTTGAGATAGAGTCCGAGTTTGCATAAAATGGATACCGTATGAAGGAGTTATAGATGATGGAAGTTTGGCAGAAAAATCAGAAAACAGGCCAGGATAACTGGCGCACTTGTGAAGTGCGCCAGAACAAAATAGCACTGGGGCACCTGGGAAGTGCGCCCAGGCTGAGCCAGCTCTACAGAATTCTGGAGAGTTCCATGATGACGTGTCTTTCTGAGATTGGCTGGATGACGTGTTTTTTCTGGTCTGGATGGTTCAGATGGTCTCTATTCTAATCTAAATGTCCTAAATCATCCAATACATCTATAAATAAACACCTAAACCTAACCCTAATCTCATTGTTATCATCCAAGGCGCCTCCATGCTGCTCTAATCTAAACTATCCTTTCTTCTCCACAAAAAAAAAAAAAAAAACAGAGTAGGAGTATTCCAATTAGAAGATCAGATCTACAAATCAAAGTAGAGATTATTCAAGATCAGAATTGCTACAACAACATCTAATTCTCTTTTCTGAGAATCCTATCGCTGTGAGTCTATGTTACTTTCACATATAATTAAAATTAAAAGTAATTGTGATAGGATTGTAAATCGGATCTAATGTATATGCCTGTAAATAAGATGAATCATATCAAGTTTTGTAATTTGTTATCCTTCAGATTCATACCCAATTGCTATTATCATATGCCTATCTGATCTATTTTGTCGTTATTTATTTCACATGCCTATTTGTATGTTTATGCCAGTTTTGATGTTTTGATTCTCTCCCCTTCTTCTTTCCCTTTTTCCTTTTGATATTAGGCTACTTCGAGCCTAAGCATGTTGCGTTGAGATTTACGTACGAATAACGTTGGAACGATTGGGAAAAGTTTGGGAAATATGGAATGAAATGAGATTATTGGCATAAATTGTTAATGAATATGGAAATTGGGTTGGGCATAATTGAGTATAACTTGTGTACATGAGATTTGGCATAAATTGGGTTGGGCATAATTGAGTATAACTTGTATACATGAGATTTGGCATAAATTGGGTTGGGTATAATTGAGTATATCTTGTATACATGAGATTAAGCATAAATTGGATTGGAATTTATGGGTAACTGGAAATCAACATAATCCAAGATTTGAAATTGAATTAAGGAAGAGAAAATGAACGCAAATTGATTTGGGCATAATTTGGATTAAAATTATAAACATAATTTAGATTGGAAATTATGGGTGATTGGAATATATTATAGTCCAAGATTTGAAATTGGGATTTGATTCAAGAAAGTGAAAATGAACGCCTAAGACACGAGGTTAGATTCAGATTGCAGTAGAAGTCTGTCCGGAACCGCCCGGCATATCCAACAACCGCAATTTGGTAATCTAATGTGAGAGGTCAAGGGCAGAAATTAGATGCGTAATAATGCAAAGACACGAGGTTAGATTCAGATTGCGGTATAAGCATGCCCGGAATCGCCCGGCATATCCAGCAACCGCAAAACGATAATCTAATGTGGGAGGTCTTGCAAGATTACGGTTATAATGAATTAATGAACATTTAACCAAGATAAGACATGTGATTAGACATGGGGATAATAAAGGGTTAAGTGGGTAACATGGGCAACATGTGAAACATAATTAAAGCACTTAACCAAGCTGAGGCATATAGTAAGACATGGGAATAGTAAAGGGGTTAAGTGGGTGAAATGGATAGCATGTGAAACACAATTAAAAACACTTAACCAAGACAAGACATGTGGGAAGACATGGGAATAGTAAAAGGGTTAAGTAGGTGACATGGGTAGCATGTGAAACATAATAAAAGCACTTAACCAAGATGAGACATATGATAAGACACAAGGGGATAAAAAAGGGTCAAGTGGGAATTCCTAGTGGGGACCAAGCTTAGGAGGGAAGCTTGTGTCAAGTGTATGGACCCTTTTCGACCGGTAACCCATTTCAGTGTCAATATGAGCTCGAACTAGGTCTAGGACAGGGACACGCTTACTGGGGTTGATTGTAAGAGGTCAACAAAGAGTTAGTAATGGCAGTGCAAGTCCAACGGAGTCATATGCGTGTGTGGGTCCGGGCTGGTAGGTAAGACGTTGTTGCATCGTGTAGGTATAAGCTGTGCATTTCAGTAGTATCAGGGTTGCCACCTTAGGGAGTGATACATCCTATTGTAGGACTAGCAAAGGTATCTACGAGGTTAAGGACCCGATCAAATGGGGAGGGTAGTGGGTACAACTAATGGTGGTAGGAGCAAGTGGGGCACCTACGAGAGCAGCTAGGACTACACGAAGCTACGGTTATTATGATTAGTATGGGGGGTACATCTAGTGGTGATAGGTGCACATTGGTTACCTATGATAGCAGCTAGAGGTACATAATCGAACAGGAAGGATAGTGGATATATCTAGTGGTGATAGGTGCACGTTGGTTACCTATGAGAGCAGCTAGAAGTACACGAAACTATCATCATTGTATTTAGCCAAGGGGAATCATCTTTTGTATGAAACTAGTATTAATGCGGTGCAGAGAATATCTTATAGTGGTTAGAAGCGCAGTCAATATTACATCATATTCATCTTGTTACCTTGTCATATCTACTTATGTTACAGTCATCGCTTACATCCAATTTATGTTCTTATCATGTTGCTTTACTATTTATATTGTTTATGTCACTGGACTCGCCAGAATTTATGTCTAACCCTTTTTGTTTCGCCTCTTTTCTTTCCTCCCCCTGGTTCTCGGGGTGGGCACGTTGAAGCTTGATTCGTACTTTCCTGCTTGAAGTGCTGAAAGCAATGCTTAGGTTTGTTTCTCTTTCGTATGGCATTTTGGATTGGGGATTATGGTTTTAAAAATTATGTACTCTGCTAGATTTTGTACAAGACTGATATTATGTACTTGGTTTTGGTGCAGTGGGTTCGAAGATGTAACCAAACTTATTTCTGTTCCACTGCAATAAAGTTATAAATTTTCCAAGTACTATTTTATGTATCTTTCTTGTAATATTCTGTTCTGTTTACTTATTGCGCTCCACGAAACTTAATGCATTCCCTTTGTGAGTGACAATAACGGACATGGGGTGTTACACGTGGTATCAGAGCTGAAGGTTACTGGATCAGATAAAAGATTTTGAAAGCTGGTTTCAAAACGGTTTTAAAAAAAGTATTTTCAAAAGAAAAGTTTGTTTTGAAAGACATATTCCCCAAAGCCATGTGAACTATCTCTTGATTTTTCTTTTTGAATCCTTGTTTCCTACTTTTCTGAGTCTCCGAGGCTCCTGGCTTTTTGGGAGGTAACCTCATCGCGGCATGGTTCCATAGGCATGATGAGACCACGGCGCCTGTCGAAGTGCAAAGAAATGCCTAACTTCCATCTATAGCCAAAGGAGTTTCGCCTGCAGCTAATTTTCTTTCTAGCCTTGTAGGGTTTTCCGCGCGATGGAGGCAGTTTTAGAGAGACTTGTTAACATGTTTCACAAGGATGAAAAACTCATGGATATAGCTTTGATGCACGAAGAAGATAAAGGAGAAAAGAAGGAGGTCAAGGTTGAAGGATCACAGAATAAGGAAGTGGAACCTAAGAAGGGTGGAAAGAGCTATAGACCCCAAGAAAAGAGGAAGTGTCATTACTGAGGAATGGTGGGTCATATATAGCCAAAGGCCGTAGGAAGAAGAAGAAGAAGACTGGTTGTTATCATTGTGGAGCGACAGGACATCTTATCAGGGATTGTCCAAAAAGGCAAGGGCAAGGACAAAGTACAGGATCTTCTGGAAGACAGATGCATGCTCTCACGGCTGGCATACCTGATAGAGGTAGAAAAGTTTCTGTTGAAAGTTTGATTCTCCTTTTTGATTATCCTGTTAGAACCTTGTTGATTCTGGCGCTTCACATTCGTTTATATCTGCTTCTTTAGTTGAAACTCTGCACCTAAATACTAGTTTAGTCATGGATCTCGTTGTAGTCTCAAATCCTATTGGTGGCTCAGCTCATTTATCTATGATTTGTCGGGATTTGAGAATGTCTATCTTGGGCGTTGGGTTTGAATGCAATGCCTATGTACTTGGTTTCATGGGCTATTGTCTGATTCTAGGGATGGATTGGCTAGCCAGGTATGATGCCATCCTATACTATGAAAGGAGGGTAGTTAGACTATTGACTCGTTGTGGAAAGACCCTTGATATTTCATGTGACCCTAGGGGTTTGGTGATGCTTAACTACCTAGAATCACTTGACGCATCCGTCGATGATTTGCAATTTGTTCGAGTAGTCTGTGAGTATGATGACGTCTTTGATGAGGTTCGGGGTTTATCCCTAAGCGGGAGATAGACTTCCGTATATACTTAGTAGATAATGCACAGCCAGTTGCATTGCTTATGTGCCATATGGCTCCAAAAGAAAGGAGGGAGCTTAGTAAACAATTGAAAGAGTTGCTTGAGAAAGGATTCATAAGAATAAGTATCCAGGAGTGGGGCGCTCCAGTTATTTTTGCCACGAAGGCCGATGGTTCGCTTAGATTGTGCGTGGACTATAGGGAGCTGAATAAGCTCATGAAGAAGAACAGACACCCATTACCGAGGACAGATGACTTGTTCGATCAGTTGGTTGGTGCTTCGGTTTTATCGCAATTGGATTTAGCTACAGGTTTTCATCAGTTGAGGGTAGCTGAGGATAGTATAGAAAAGACTGCATTTAGAACTCCATACGGTTTCTTTGAGTGGCTCATCATGCCTTTTGGATCGACAAATGTACCCGCTTATTTTGTAGACCTGATGAGTAAGGTGTTTAGTGAGTTTCTAAACAAGTTCGTGGTAGTCTTTGTGGATGATATCTTGATATTCTCTAGAACCGAGGAAGGGCATACCTTACATCTTAAGGTAGTCTTAGAGACACTTCAACTACATCAGCTTAAGGCAAAGTTTTCCAAATGTCATTTTGGAAAGGGAGTAAGGTTCTTAGAACACGGGGTCTCTAAAGAAGGGATAACAGTAGAATCCTGCGAAGGTAGTGGCAATCCAGGATTGGAGGATTCCAAAGAATACAACGGAAGCTTTCTTAGTTGGGCGGACTATTATAGGAAGTTCATCAAGGACTTTGCGAAGATATCAGCCCCAGTTTTGACTTTGCCAAATGGGAGCAAATCGTTCACTGTATATACCGATGCTTGCGGGGCAGGGCTTGGAGCAGTTTTCGGTGCAAGAGGAATGGGTGATATGCAAGAGGCGGTAGGAACGCAATTGTGTTTGAGCACCGCTTATCACCCTCATACAGACGGACAAACAGAAAGAGTGGATAGGATTCTAGAAGATCTTTTGAGGTTATGCATCTTGGACTTTGGAGGGACATGGGAGGAACACCTTCCATTAGTAGAGTTCGCCTACAACAACAGTTATTAGAGTAGTATTGGCATGGCACCTTTTGAAGCTCTATATGGAAGACCTTACAGATCACCGACTTGTTGGTGGAGATCTACGGATAAGATTTTGCTGGGACTGAGATGGTTAGAGAAACTTTGTAGAAGATAGACTTGATTCGAAGACGCATGAAGACGACACAAGACCGAAAAAAGTCATACGCTGATAAGAGACGAACCAATCTTGAGTTCGAGGTTAGGGACACGGTTTTTATTAAAGTATCACCATCGAGGAATACAGTTCGTTTTGGATCTGTAGGGAAATTGGCACCAAGGTTCGTAGGGCCATTCCCCATTACAGAATGAATTAGACAGATGGCCTACAAAGTGAAGTTGCCTGAGAAGCTTAGTGGTGTTCATGACGTATTTCACGTGTCGCATTTGAGGAAGTGTTTACACGATACTGCGGAAATGGTAGAGCCGAGCATGCTTAGAGAAGTGGAAGTAGAGCGAGATGCCACGGTTAGACGAGTTCCTACATGCATCCTGGGATAGGAGGTCAAGAAATTACGCAGACGAGAGGTCAAGTTGGTTAAAGTCCAATGGTGAGATGATCAAGGAGATGCGACTTGGGAAACAGAAGACAAGATACATGTGTCGTACCCTTTCCTTTTTGAGGGTATGTTCTTAACTTCTCCTTTTTCTACCGCTTTGTTTATACTTGTTCTATCGTTTAGTGTATCCACTTGATTATATCTTCAATCTTTAGGTAGAAATCCTATGGTTGTAAACATGTGTTTGAGACATGTTATGTTTGGTGGATGCAAGTGGATGTAAGTGTTTACTTGTGGATGCATTTACACACACAATAGGCACTAGATCGGCTCAGTCACTTTCATATTGCATATGGATGAGTGTGCATATTTAAATTAATGGATGTATATTGAATGAGTTATCATATGGATGTTGCATTTGAACTAATGGTTGTGCACTCACATAGAAATGATATGTAACATTAGGATTCTTTTGCATACATGTTGGACGAATGACACTAACATAATTCGCATTAAGGAGGTCAACTGAATCAGTAGACCGCCTGATCTTTGCATTAAATAAGGACATACACACACACTTCGCATATGTTCATGAAAGCAATAGAAATCATTTAAGGACAATGGACACCCGTGATTGATGGATGAGTAGATGGATGATGGATGGTAGGACATACATTCCTTTCAGCTTCGAGATTTCGGGGATGAAATCCTTTAAGTAGAGGGGAATGTAACACCCCCATAATTTTAAAACATGACATAAGGGATAATTAAAGAATAATTAATTTTTAAAGAATAATTAAGTGAAACGGGTTACGCCATTGCGTTCTTCTCGGAAATATGCTTGAGATGGTGTCCGAGTTTGCGTAAAACAGATATCGTATGAAGGAGTTATGGACGACGGAAGTTTGGCAGAAAAATCATAAAATAGGCCAGGATAACTGGCGCACTTGTGAAGTGCGCCAGAACAAAATTGCACTTGGGCACCTGGGAAGTGCGCCCAGGCTGAGCCAGCTCTACAGAATTCTGGAGAGTTACATGATGACGTGTCTTTCTGGGATTGGCTGTATGACGTGTTTTTCTGGTCTGGATGGTTCAGATGGTCTCTAATCTAATCTAAAGGTCCTAATTCACCTAATACATCTATAAATAAACACCTAAACCTAACCCTAATCTCATTGTTATCATCCAAGGCACCTCCATGCTGCTCTAATCTAAACTAGCCTTTCTTCTCCACCAAAACAAATCAGAATAGGAGTATTCCAATTAGAAGATCAGATCTACAAATCAAAGTAGAGATTATTCAAGATCAGAATTGCTACAGCAACCCCTAATTCTCTTTTCTAAGAATCCTATCGCTGTGAGTCTATGTTACTTTCACATATAATTAAATAAAAAGTAATTGTGATATGATTGTAAATTGGATCCGATGTATATGCTTGTAAATAAGATGAATCATATCAAGTTTTGTAATTTGTTATCCTTCAGATTCATACCCAATTGCTATTATCATATGCCTATCTAATCTACTTTGTCGTTATTTATTTCACATTCCTATTTGTATGTTTATGCCAGTTTTGATGTTTTGATTCTCTCCCCTTCTTCTTTCCCTTTTTTCTTTTGATATTAGGCTACTTCGAGCCTAAGAATATTGCGTTGAGATTTACGTACGAATGACGTTGGAACGATTGGGAAAATTTTGGGAAATATGGAATGAAATGAGAGTATTGGCATAAATTGTTGATGAATATGTACATTAGGTTGGGCGTAATTGAGTATAACTTGTATACATGAGATTTGGCATAAATTGGGTTAGGCATAATTGAGTATAACTTGTATACATGTGATTTGGCATAAATTGGGTTGGGCACAATTGAGTATAACTTGTATACATGAGATTAAGCATAAACTGGATTGGAATTTATGGGTAACTGGAAATCAACATAATCCAAGATTTGAAATTGAATTAAGGAAGAGATAATAAAAGCAAATTGATTTGGGCATAATTTGGATTAAAATTATAAACATAATTTAGATTGGAAATTATGGGTGATTGGAATATATTTTAATCCTAGATTTGAAATTGGGATTTGAATAAAGAAAGTGAAAATGAACGCCTAAGACACGAGGTTAGATTCGGATTGCAGTAGAAGTCTGCCCGGAACCGCCCGACATATCCAACAACCGCAATTTGGTAATCTAATGTGAGAGGTCAAGGGCAGAAATTAGATGCATAATAATGCAAAGACACGAGCTTAGATTCAGATTGCGGTATAAACCTGCCCGGAACCGCCCGGCATATCCAGCAACTGCAAAACGATAATCTAATGTGGGAGGTCTTGCAAGATTACGGTTATAATGAATTAATGAACATTTTACCAAGATAAGACATGTGAATAGACATGGGGATAATAAAGGGTTAAGTGGGTAACATGGGTAGCATGTGAAACATAGTTAAAGCACTTAACCAAGCCGAGACATGTAGTAAGACATGGGAATAGTAAAGGGGTTAAGTGGGTGACATGGATAGCATGTGAAACACAATTCAAAAAACTTAACCAAGATAAGACATGTGGGAAGACATGGGAACAGTAAAAGAGTTAAGTGGGTGACATGGGTAGCATGTGAAACATAATAAAAGCACTTAACCAAGATGAGACATGTGATAAGACCTGGAGATAAAAAGGGGTTAAGTGGGAATTCCTAGTGGGAACCAAGCTTAGGTGGGAATCTTGTGTCAAGTATATGGACCATTTTCAACCAGTAACCCATTTCGGTATCTATATGAGCTCGAACTAGGTTGAGGACAGGGGCACGCTTATTGGGGTTGATTGTAAGAGGTCAATAAAGAGTTAGCGATGGTAGTGCAAGTCCAACGAAGTCATGTGCGTGCATGGGTCCGGGCTGGTAGGTAAGACGTTGTTGCATCGTGTAGGTATAAGCTGTGCATTTCAGTAGTATTAGGGTTGCCACCTTAGGGAGTGATACACCCTATTGTGGGACTAGCCCAAGTATCTACGAGGTTAGGGAGCCGATCGAATGGGTTGGGTAGTGGATACAACTAGTGGTGGTAGGAGCAAGTGGGGCACCTACGAGAGAAGCTAGGAGTACACGAAGTTACCATTATTATGATTAGTAGGGAGGGTACATCTAGTGGTGATAGGTGCACATTGGTTACCTATAATAGCACCTAGAGGTACTTAATCGAATAGGGAGGATATTGGATACATCTAGTGGTGATAGGTGCACGTTGGTTACCTATAAGAGCAACTAGAAGTACACGAAACTATCATCATTCTATTTAGCCGGGGGGATCATCTTTTAGTATGAAACTAGTATTGGTGCGATGCAGAGAATATCTTATAGTTGTTAGAAGCGCAGTCAGTGTTACATCCTGTTCATCTTGTTACCTTGTTGTATCTGCTTATGTTACAGTCATTTCTTACATCCGGTTTATGTTCTTATCATGTTGCTTTACTAATTATATTGTTAAAGTCACTGGACTCACCAGACTTTATGTCTGACCCTTTTTGTTTTGCCTCTTTTCTTTCCTTCCCCCCTCCAGGTTCTCAGGGTAGGCACGTTGAAGCTTGATTCAGACTTTCCTGCTTGAAGTGCTAAAAGCAATGCTTAGTTTGTTTCTCTTTCATGTGGCATTTTGGATTGGGGATTATGGATTTAAAAATTATGTACTCTGACGGCTTTTGTACAAGACTGATATTTTGTACTTGGTTTTGGTGCAATGGGTTCAAAGATGTAACCAAACTTATTTCTATTTCCGCTGCAATAAAGTTATAGATTTTTCAAGTACTATTTTATGTATCTATTTTGTAATATTCTATTCTGTTTACTTATAACGCTCCACGAAACTTAATGCATTTCCTTTGTGAGTGACATTAACGGACGTGAGGTTTTACAATCATAACCTTTAGTATATTGATCAGTTAATCCACATGTGGATTAACTAATCATAATTTCGTGGATTAACTTAGATGTGGATTAACTGATCGAAACTGTGGATAGATATAAAAATCACCTTATTTAAATTTATGGTAAAAATGAGCAGTCAAATAGCTAAATATATAACAATAAATAATCATTGTTGATAAAAAATTTATATCATTTATGCAAAATTCAATTTGTGTGAGTTTGCTATATTTGCACTCGTACGTAGAAGGTAATATATAGGATATTAATTTAACATGAAATTGCTGTGATGGTTATCGATCCACTCACTTATCCCATGTGTGCTTTTAGTTGTTAGCACAAATCACCATATCTTGCAACTACAAACAAACTACTTAACGGACATTTTAACCATTGTAGTACTTAGCTCCGTTATGGTGTTACATTTATCTTCTTCGTAAACAATTATTCTTGCTAAAAATTTCTCAATGTAATATTTTGAAGCTGTATGTTTACCAACCGTGGTGGAAACATTTCATTGTGTACTTGCATTTTCTTGACCTTATCAAATATTGACCTTTCCTGAGATGAAACTCAGCTTCATATTTTCAGATCTTTTTTTGGGCTTCAATTTTCAGTGGAAAGTTTCTTTCACTCTGATTTTTTTTAAAAGAAAAGCGCTATCTTTTATTTCAGGAACAGAGTTCTCAATTTTTATTTTCCAAATTTAGTTGCTTTTTTATTATTATTTTAAAAAATTATTAGTTTTAGTTCTGTATGAATTATGAGATAACTATTTTAAAATTGATTTATAGTACGCCATAGATGTATTGATTTTTTTGCACATGGTAGATTTTTTTACGTTATGCATGTTGTAACTTCCCATGTTTGCACAATTCATGATCCAGTAGAAATATTTATTTACCATTTTCCCTGTATGAGGTTAGTTTAAATATTGACAAGCAATGGGAAAGCTTTGAGACGCTGTGGGGTTGAGTTAATCTTGGTTCTGCCGAATCATAAGGTGAGCGTAAGAATGAAAGTATTATGAGAGGAAATAATAGCAGACAAACATGTGGCATAAGCAAACTCATTAACGTATCCATCTTCACTAAGTTACTTCTAACGCTCAACGTCTTCTACAGCGGTACTTATATTATATAAGTAGAAAGTCAGGTATCTCGCAGTTAGTACTGAATTTACTACGCACATGCTTAACTATGAGATGAACTTGATAAGCAAGCTTGCAATTTTATAGAATATTTTTTATCTATGGTTTTTTAATACTATTTTTATTGTCCTATTACCGAAAATATTGTATAGATACAGAAACAGAACGTGTTCCCTCTCTGTTAACAGGTGACAGAAGAATCGAAATTCACAAGTATATGGGAATCTTTGTTTCAATAAAACCAAAAATAAAAACTATGCCACTTGAATGCAGGTGTATAACAAATTTATTTATCTTTTCAAGTTATACAAAAAAAAGAATCGTTGACCACTATTTCTTTATAACTGCAAATGATAAATTTATTTATCCTTTTCTTTTAAATTATCCTTAAAACTTATTTTCTTGAATTGTTGTCTTAAATCATATTACACTGTATTAAGAAGTCACTTGAGTTAAATTCTCCATACTGAAAACTAATTTTAATTTTCGCTTAAAAAATATAATGGACTAAGATTAGTGGTCGTTTATAATGCAATTAGTGTTTGATGATGTTGAAGATAATGCAATCTTTTACTACATCACCCTTCAATTAGTGTGACATGTTCAATATGAATGTCACATAAGCACATATGTACTTGGATTCACGGATAAGTTTTTATGTACATTGATGGTTACCTTTTTAAGGTGGCTAATCCAAATCCTATATATTTTAATATTGTCATTACACATGCTTAAAAAAGCGATTTCTTTATGTTTACATACAATAATTTTAGCTAACAAAAGCTTTTGTCACCGTGCAGTGCATAACTTTATGGTCCATGTGTGAAAATTTTGTAATCATGCATCGACATGAGCATCATGCTACTAACAGATAATATAAGTTTTGTTAGCGATATGTTTTCCATAGAGATAAAGCTGTCATAATGGTCATAGATCAAAAGGAAGAATTTGTGTAGGTATGTGGTTATTCATAAGAAAAGTCTATTTAAACACAAAATCAATAATGTTTATATTAGGCATTGTAGGATAATTATTTTACGCAGTAAAGATTAAATACTATAATTCTACGATAACTTGTGTAGATTTATATAGTCATCGATTCTTAATTTAGAGGATTAATCTATATACATAGTTTATGCAGTCATAGTTTACTTAAAGTTATAATTTGTAGACTTACATAGGTTTTTGCAATTTATTAAAGTTCAACGGCACTTGCAGTGTGACAATGTTCTGATATAAGGGTCTAGAGATGGTTTATTGCCAAAGCATTATCTATTCACAATTTCCCTTAAATTAGATATGTCATTATATGATGTTAGTTTCCTATATATTGATAATAATTATACAATTTTACTTCAAACTCAATAACCACGACAGAGTTGCCGACCTACTTTTAATCTTACAAATACAATTATTTTTTGTAATATTACATTATATTTAGCGAATTCTCAAGTGTACTTTGAATCTTGATATGTATAAGCTATGGAAAATACAATTAAACCACACCTATAAAATTATGTGGTTCAAATTCCGTTTTCGCCCATTATGATTCTTTTGGAAAATGTTCTTACAGTTGTTCTTTTAACAGATTTGCTTGGTTATATGGTTTATATAATTTTAAGGGAATAACATAATAAATTTTTTGAATTTTTTTCAGGGGAGAAACCGACACTACCATAAAACTCCTCCTAGTGCACCTAACCCAATCCGCGGGGTCATCAGGCTTATGCAAAATTAGTTGTTTACTTTCTCTTTTGTGATCAACTGCAAACATAATTAGTTGTTTAGTTTCTTATATTTATATGGAAAGACACAAAATTTTGCAATTTTAATTGGTTAAGTTCGATTTAATTGATGCAGCTCTCATTTTTGCTAAGTGGAAATAATACAAGGACACACCTCCATACATGAGTCTATTAACAATCCCTTTTTTTAAAATTGTTTCCCTTTATTACATATAAAATAACATCACAAATACAATGTATATCGTAAATATATTTACATATGACCAAAGCAACAATTAAATCAATCTCCTGCTTCTTCAGTTCTTCTACCCTGTCACTTTCATCCCGCATCATGTAGTTCTATACCCCACTTGGAAAGAAGTCGTATGCTTCGAGCATTTCTCTACGTCGAACTACCATTGCCGTTAACAAGATATCGAATCTCCTTCTCTATTTGACGAAGCTTTATGATAACATCACATGATATGTTCTGAAAAATCCTGTGATTTCTTTCTGACCAGATATGATAGATTGTGGTAGTTATAGCAGCATAAGCCAAATCCTTTAGCTGATCTCCAATTTTAAAAGTATCACGCAATAGCTTAATCTCCTCTTCTAATGTTAGATGTGTTGCTAAAGGTAGTTCTAGTTTTAATTTCAATGCATTCCATATGTAACCAATGTAGTCGCAATTAAAGAAGAGGTGACAGTGTGTTTCTTCTTCACGTTGACACAATGGACACGTGGTGTTTTAGATTATTCCATAACGAAATAATCGGTCTCTGGTGTACAGTCGATTCTGCAGTGCTAGGTATGATATAAAAGACATCCTCCTACTGTTTTTATTATGCCAGATTACATGTAAATGTGGTTTAATCTCACCATCTCTTCGAATTGACTGCATGGCTCTGGAGAAGTAAATTTGTGTCCATCTCCCCACTCGTAATAGTCCTCTGTCTTGCCATTTCGAACTTCAATGTGATGTATCTCCGTTGCAGCTTCGCGAGTACCTGGGTGTAGCAATGGGAAAATGTGACCGTCCTGCATCAAATCTGAAACATGTACCCGGTCATCTCCTGCAGATTGAATTCTATTGCATCCGATGATGTCGACTAGACACTTGCAATCAATCAAGGGATCATGCCATAAAGAGGTTGTGTTACCATTTACTATTGCCTTGTTAAACAGTTGTTTTCCTAAAGTGCGAATTCGAAGCATAGATTTCCAGGTTGAGGAAGTGTTGTTGTCGATTGCCATGCTCCAGAAGTGTTTGCCTCTACAATATTTGTTATACATCCATGTCCTCCATAGGTTATCTTTCGTGAGAAAATTCTAGACTAACTTGATACATGCAGCCCGCTTAAGGTCAGAGAATAGCTTAAGCCCAATACCCCCTTGAGATTTGAGTTTACATAGCGTGGCCCATGCAACTTTGTGGTTTCCACCTACCCAGGAAAATCAGCACGCAGAGATTGAATTTTATCCAACGTAATTTCTGGTATTTGATAGACAAATAACCAGTATAGCACCATAGGATTAATAACCAATGAAATAAGTTCAGCCCGTCCTGCAAAGCTTAAATGCTTAATTTTCCATCCATGAAGTTTGGATTGTACCTTTTGGATTAGGGATTGGCACTCATTAGCGTGTAAGTAATTAGATGACAAGGGTACACCTAGGTATTAATGGGAAGAGAATCAAGACGAAAACCAAATATAGAATGAATGGCATGAGTGTGTTTGTTTTGCTGAAATAAAGTTTACTTTTATCTGTGTTTACAGTAAGGTATGCGTAGTGCTCGAGCTTAGAGAAAATGGCTCGAGCTTAGAGAAAACGGTTTGTAAATCTATACTGCACGTAGTATCTGACTTGCTAAAAATCAATAGATCATCTGCATAGAGGAGATGGGTTATATTAGGGTTTATCTTATTAGCAGGTAGAAACTCCTTGTTAATGGTGGCTTCGTTCATCTGGAAAGTGCAGTATTCCATTGCAATGGCGAAGAGATAGGGAGATAAAGGGTCTCCTTGTCGTAGTCCTCTTGTAGAATGAATGGAACCCCTGGGAGCACCTTGAATCATAACGGAAAAGTGGGAGTTGACATACATTCATAGATGACGTTGATGAAATGCGTGGGGAAGTTCATGCAGTGCATAATATGACAAATAAGTTCTCTGTTTATTGAGTCGTGTGTCGTTTTCAGATCTACCTTCACGCAGAATTTTCCCATCCCTTGTTTGTTGAAGTCTCGAAGCAATTCATGAGCGAGGGGTATATTTTCTCCAATGCACCTGCCCGATATAAATGCACACTGATTTTGTGAGATAAGATAAGGAAGGAAATATTTGAACCTGTTGCATAGGACCTTGCTCAGGATTTTGTAATACATGTTGCAACACGAAATTGGCCGAAACTGTGTTATGGAGGAGGGTTTGTCGGACTTAGGAACTAGTGTAATAAAGGTGTGATTTATTCCTTTAGGCAATTTTGCAGAGTTAAACATATCAGTTATGGCTGACATCAAATCGAGCTTCAGGTCATCCTAATGTAATTTAAAGAACTTAGCATTATAACCGTCTGGACCAGGACTTGAGTCGTCGTGTATGGAAAAGACCGCCTCTTTGATTTCCTCTAGAGTAATTTGTCGAAGTAAAAATTGCTGATCTAGAGTGTAAATAGTTTGGAAAGATGTAAAGTCTGAAATTGATGGGTCGTTAAAGAAGTCTATGAAAAAAGAAATAGCCTCTTTCTCCATGTCTTCGGGTTTGAGCAAGAATTCACCCATCTTCTTTAATGAGAGCAGATATATTATTTGTAAATTTTCTTGTGGACATTCTGGCATAAAAGAATCTGGAATTGTAATCACCTTGCTGTAGCCACAATATCTTAGCCTTTTGCCTTATGCTCCAAGATTTAAACCGCTGATGTGTCAATAAATTATTCTTTTCCTTCATATATTCTTCATAAGTGTCAAGGTTTAAGGGGTTGCGGTCTACTTCTTTCTCCAGATCTTCGACAAGTAGCTCCATCTGTATAAGAATGTCATCCTCCTTTGGTCTATATTTATTCCATTGTTTCAATTCTTGCTTGCATGCAGCGAGTTTTGCATGGAAATTATAACTGGGATATCCCCATGTTTCCATACGCAAGCCATTGTGAACACAGTCATAATATCCAGCATGAACATGCTAGTCGTTTTTGTATCGGAAAGGAAAGCCTTTGGTTTTTTTGGTGGGTATGAGATAGAGAAGCAATGGGTTGTGATCGCTGGATAATTGGGAAAGGGTATATGCTCTCAAGTTTATAAATTTAGAAAGGCAAGCATTATTGACAAGTATTTTATCAATACTTGTTGCAATCCGCTTTCTCCTCCATGTAAAATCAAACCCTATTGGTCGTATTTCAGTGAGACCACTCTGAGATAGAAATGAAGTGAATATACAAAGATGTTGAAAAGGTATTGATAACTCTCCTTGTTTGTCTTGAAACGATGAAACGTGATTATAGTCTCCCATTAGAACCCAAACATCACTTATAGTGGAAGCTTCTTGAGTCAATGAGTCCCACAAAACCTGCCCATCGTGTAAAGAGTTACTAGCATAAATGATTGTGGCATGCAAACATAAATCACCGGAGTTATTTACATGCAAAGTCATATGTTGGAAAGTAGATGAGAAGATGGAAATGTTCAAAACTGACGCATCCCATATGATCTAAATTCTGCCAGGACTCTCAACTGTGTTATTTGTGAGGAGCAACCAATGCGGAGGTAATCTATTCACAAACAACTCTAAATTTCTAGTGTTTAACCTATTTTCTAATAAACCAACAAGAGTTGGTTTGAATTTAGTTAGGAGATTGAATACATCACCAAATCTTTAGGGTGTATTCAAGCCCTTAACGTTCCACGTTAGAAAAGTCATTTAATAGAGGAATTTCTCCTCAAAGTCCTTTTAGGAGTAGTTGAGTTAAGAGCTGGTTGCTTTCCTTCCATTTTGTCAAGATAGCTGGCATTTTTGGTAACAAAATGAGAGAAATCTGGAATGTCATCTTCAGGAGGCGGATCACCTATATGCTCTGCTATATTTTCGAGATCATCAGGAATAATATAGGAGGGTAATCCGTCGTCTAAAAATTGAAGATGGTCAGGATGAGGGACAAGTGTATATGATTGTGCAGTGTTGTTTGTAGTCTCGGTTGTTGGAACAGGTGTACGAGAATTTGAAGTGGATGGTATGTCATTTTTTGCTTTTGGTACCCATTTCTGCTGGTAATTTCTGTTGTGTGTGTAAACTTGATGACCGAAAATTTTGCATTTCTCGCATTTGGGGGGATAAATTCATAGTGTACATTAATATACTTTGTAGTACTCGTATGCGACAATACTGAAATTTGTTGTGGTAATTGTGAATCCGTGTTGATGCTTATCTGAACTCTTGCATATGTAGTAAGTTGCTTGGAATAAGTTCTATCGTCGATTTGAATTGGTTCACCCAAGTAACTTGAAATCATTGATATTGCCTCATTTGTCCACATCTCCATGTTGAGATTCAGCAATCTCACCCATACCTGCACTGAATCGGTCTGAATTTTCTTGAAGTCATACCCTGGTTGCCACGCATCAGTTAGAAGCAGTTTGCCAAAATATGAGTAGGTTTTTGTCTGGGTAATACGTGCGTAGTCATCTTCATTTTCAGATTGTACGTAGAGTTGAAAGTCCGCCCCGATATGAAGGAAGTGTTGACCTATTGGCTTCCATACTTTCAAAATGTAATTTTTCAGTTTATGTACTGATAATCGAAATTCCACTGGGTGCAGAACTATGGTGTGCGACCAAATTTCTTTTAACTTGTTGAATGTGGTTTCTGGAAGAACGGCATGGTTGATTAATAGTTTGATGTAAGATAGTTTCCTTGGAGCAGGAATGGATAAGTTTCATGTAAGGGCTTCCACGTAAGTTTGTGGAGTAGATGAAGATGTAGGGTGTGATTGGGTGTTTGCGGTTGAAAGTGGTGGTGGTTCAGGCGGGATGTTTGAATTTGGGAAGAAAGAAGTTAACCGCTCGTCAGCCATTTTTAATATTCATCATTACTATATATTTAATACATTTTTTGGAGATTTTATATGTGTAAGAATATTTGATAGTGTTAATTTTTAGGACTAGATAGGATAACACACCAACAATTGATGCAGATATTTAGTCCCAAAGCAAGTGTATGCTTGAGTAGGAAATCAATCAGGAAGTATGGGATAATTTCAATCATTGAGTTAGTTTCTGCTCGGTATATGCACAATCGGTTATGAGTAGGAGGGTGATGTCCCGTAAATGGGACAACAGTTGAAGCAGCAGATAAATCCATCCATGTGAAACGTATAAAACGTTCACTTTCTTTGTTAGAAGATTAGATTTTAATTTTTGTTCATTTTCCATAAATTCAATTTGTAATTTTTTAAGCTTGCGTTTATATTCGATTTGAATTTATTTAGGATTCACAAAATGTGTTTATTAATGTGAAAATATTTAATGTTTTTTTCAATAAATCATTATATCAAATTTTAAACTTTTATTGACATAGTGAATTTTGCATGTTAAATTTTGTATTAATTCGACCATGCTGATCACTTAATTAACACCGATAGTAAATAGGACCTTAGAAAGTTGTGATATGCATGTTTATTATATTTCAAATTGCATTCTGAAGAAATATGAATAAAGTTAGCATATCTAGAATCTAATAGTGTGATTATTTTTGTTTTTGTTTTTGGCTTCGGGTTTCTATATTAAGATGGGCCTAAAAAGGAGGAAAGCAAAATAAAATTATTTTCAGTTTTGTTTAGTATGCCCAATTTTCAAAGTGCTGATTTTTCAAAATGAATTTTACAAATCAATAAAAGAAACAAGTTTACGATATTTTTTAAAACTAAAAGCAGAAAATGGTTTGAAAACGCTAAACAAAACAAGGCCTAATCTTCTGCTCTTTTCCTTTTGTTTTCCAGTAACTTTAAATTTTAAAAGCACCCGATCAGGACTAAGCTTTAAATGCAAGTTCTGAAATCTTTGTTTTCAAAGCACCATTCCTTATCTTATTTTGTTTTTGGTTCATATGAGCATGTCACCACCATTCGTTGATGAATGAATACTTAACTAATATAATGTTGCTTTTAAGTTTTTCATAATAGTCATTTTAAGATCTACATATCACAATAACTACCATTTGTAGTAGTCGACTGTTTGGTCTTAACTGGATTTGTTAGCTGTGATTTAAGATCATCTGCATCAATTATTTAGTGTGTTACTTATAGTTCATGAATGAGATTCATATATGTAGTACTAAGTAGAACCTAAGGGAAAGTTGCTACAAAAATTAATATAAACATTTAATCTTATAGAAAATTTTCAGTTTGTATAAGGAAAACACGCAATAATTTGAAGAAGAAAAACTACATGGGTCTATCAATGATTTAAGAGCAAGACAATATTTTAAATATATCAAACTATGTATAAGATTATATTATTATTATTGTACCATAAAGCTCAGACTAAAGTAAAAGCTAAATAGATGAGATGTTTACCTTAGTGCCAGGCAACTATTAATTATTCGGAATCCACCGATAAATATAATGAATATTTCGATACCGTCATTAACCCTGGTATTAATTATCAATTTTTTTATGTTTGATAGATCCAACACGCTTTTTCACACGGAGATCAAATTAAATTTATTTTGCATAAATCCGTACAACTTAAAAAACATATGCTCGCTATGCTACGATAGTAATACGTCTCCTTTAAAACAATTGTTGTTTGAAAATGGAATTTGGAGAGTTTTTTTATACTTTAAAGCTTACATACTATGTTGTAATATATTGTCTGCACTTATTTATTTTCATCAACTCTTAGTAAAGAATTTAATATTAGCGTACTTATGGAAAAGGTTATGTGATTCTTGCATCATTGTACATGATGTTTTTTCGAAGATTGTAGATTATATGTAATGGTCTGTTATGAGTTATAATTACATTGGTAATGGATGTATGAATGTGCAATTTTTTTATTCGTTTACTTAAACATGATTTATTGACTAAGCAGTATTTCTCTACATCTCCTGTAAATGAAATGTTGTTCTATATATTAGGATGTTTATGTACCTACGGAGTAATGTACAATTATTTTGAACCAAATTAGCACAATAGTCCATGTTTTGTGAATAAGTACGTATTACTCTAGATCTTATTCTCCACTCTTTGTCTTTACTATTAACATAGACACATTTACCTTTTATAGTTTTACAGGGAGCCAGCAGGAATCGGTAACATCCATGCAACAAAGAATGGAGAATCTTGTAGTTTGTTCCTTTATGTTCATGGTTGATGCTTCTTAAGTTGCCTAATCCTAATGCATGATTGTTCTTTTTTGAATGGTTTCAGTTCCAAATCTTAGGGAAAAAAAATTTGGTGCTTGGCTGTATCTATGGGTATTGTCAAAGTTTAAACAATTGTTCTTAAGACAAATATTTTATATGTAAATTGTGTAACGTTTTTATGTTATCATAATAATACGTTTCACATGCGAATTTAAACTATGTATATTGTTTTCAAAAGTTGCTTTGTTATTTTATTCTCTACCAATGTAAATGTTAAACCAATTAAATTTTAAATTGGTTTTCCGTAGTATGTACTGAGTGTAATACTGTACATAATTGTCGTATTAATAAATTCACAACAACAAAAAATTTGCAGATAATTAAAATATATATATGCAGTCCGTATGCGAAGCATGAGTTCACACTAGTATTCAGAATAGGGGAACCTAATAGTTAGTAAAGAAAATTAAACTAGTTACGATCTGATTGTATTTGACATGAACATCACATTTTGCTTGTTTTCGTGCTACTACGCGCCATTATATGTTAGTTTGGCACTGTAGCTAGACTTAGGCCATTTGGATGTATATTATACCTTGGATGTTATAGTGTTGACGTGGGGAATTGTCGCTATTTACGCACGCCAATGCCCGAGTGTATGTTTTGCAGAAAAATGATAATCCAAATCCGAAGTAATGAAATGCAGAGAGAACACAACTTTTGTAGTGGTTCGGAACTAACGCCTACGTCCACTTTATAGTAATCATTCATCACATAATAGCAGATTACAATTGTTGTACAAGTTCGGATAATATTTGCATGCAAAGTGTTACAATACAACCACAAAATATTTGTTAATTATAAATTTTGATGAAAATGCCCTTCTTTTTTGTTGAGCAAAAATATGGAGCAATATCCAAAAAGTAACTTCAATGTCTAAGAAATTCTAAAGATATCCAAAACAGTCCAAAAACAGTGTAAATGTCCAAATGTTGTAGGAAAACGTTTGTGCAACGCTTACAAGTCCAAAAGAAGTCCAAAATCCATGGGAAAGATGAAGGCAGCCATTAATGGTGCTTGAGAGCTTCAATTCCGTATGTTAACGTGTAGGAAGATCACAAACGAGCCAACACCTTTGAATGCCAAATTTAGGGGTATTTATAGGTCAGTTTTGGATGTGTCAACCAAATTTCGTATCCTTGATGCATACGAAATTCGTATCCTAAAATTGGAGTCAAAAAACAGAACCAAGTTGAGAAAACTCAAATTCCTGAAAAATGGAGAAAAAAAATGTAGAAAACGCGTGTTGCGCAGCCCATAATAGCTGATCAACAGGGTGAAATTGAGTGGTCAAGTTATTTGTCACTTTTCCACATTCATATATTTTGAACCCCAAAAACTGGGTGAAAACACGTGTTGATCAACCCAAAATGCATGATCAACATGGTAAAATTAGGTCGTCAAGTGATCTGCCACTTTCCATGCTCCAGATTTCAAATTCTGGAAATATGTTGAAAACATGTGTTGATAAGGCCAAAAGAGAGGATCCACACGGTGAAAACATGTTTGCTAAATTGGCCTGGCAAACACTACGTTTCGAATTCCTCGTGATCAGCCACTTTGCAAATCCCTTACCAAACATGGAGAAAGCGGTGCCAGGGCAGAGTCACGACATGGGGATTTCGTATCCCTCCTAGGATACTAAATTTCAGATGCGAAATTTCCAAGTTTGCCAAGCCAAATTCCTGAGTTGATCGACCCAATGGGTGACCATGGAAAATGGCCATTTTCCCATTCCGATTACCCTATTTTTCATGCCAAATCTAATGGTCGACCACTTCGTCGGATGTGATCAGCCAAGCACGAACCTCTGGTTTTTGATGATTTTCATGTGTCGGTTTTCTGTTTTTGAATGCTCCACACCAAAAATTTTCCAAGCACCAGATTTTAATGTCGTGGGTCGTGCAAGCCATTTTTCATGACGTGCCATATGCCGAACGACTATTTTTGGGTGACCGACTTATGATTTTTCCAAATAATGATTTTACCAAGTTTGACCATGCCATGAGTTGCGTGAGCCATTTTCGAGATCATGCCACGTCGATCAGCTGTTTTTGAGTGTGCAAAACTTGAATTTGCCAGAATCCATATATTTTTCCATGGTGAGTTTTGCCATGTGATCGGACCGACATGCTCGAGCATTTTGAGCTGATCGAACAGAGTCAATCACGTATTTTTACCATGCCAGTTTTTCCAAGCCCATCAACGAAGATTTTATGAATCGATGTTGTTTCCAAAAAAATTCCAAACGTGTCGCAACTTCGACCAAATCGCTTTTTGTTTTTTGATGGCGTTCTCGAAACTTGAGCATGCCGCTAATCTAAATCTTGATGTGTGTAGCTTTAACTAAAAAATGGGTTAACACTATGCCCTCCAAAACATGTCTTGCTTGATCGAGAAAAATGTGTTTTGCAAGAAAGCCAAAAATCCAAAAACCAAAGCCGGGAGAAAGCGAACTTCTATAACAATGGTAACCAAAGAGCCACGATCGCGCCGGATCGTACTAATTCTGAATCAGAAATCCTAAAAGTCGACGATCGCGACAGATCATTTAGAGATAACCAGAATACCAGAATAACCTAAGATTGCCAGCATAGTCCAACAACAACGAGGTTGTGTTTGAGCAGAAGATCGATGACCACTAAGATCGTAATAAAATTGAACTTCGACGATTGCAAGAATTATATTAGGATGGGAATCTGACGATCATGGGAATCAGATTTAGAACGACCTGTTGAGTTCGGAATGCATGAGGTCAAGAAAATAAGAAGTCTTAGGCTTGCTGATGTCGGACGAAGTGATTATATACCTACAAAAGAGGGAGAGGGAGACCAGAGTCTGGATTTTATCCTCGATTGGTCGAGCGTGGAGCTGAAGCCCGAATTTTATATTCGACCGATCGAGTGGGATCTGGAGCCTAAATAATATACTGGATTGATCGAGTGTTGATTCGAAGCTCGGATTTTATACTCGACTGGTCGAGTGGGAGCAAAAGCCCAAATAGTATACTGGACTGATCCAGTGTGAGGGTCGGAGACTATGTTCATACTGGACGAATCTAGTGTGGAGTCGGAGCCCTATGTTTAAACTGGACGAATCTAGTGGAGGGCCAGAGCCCTATGGACAATCTTTATTGATATCATGAAAGTACAACGGTCGCTAATCCGACCCGAGGCACGACTGAAGACCACAAGCCGATTTCTTGCGTGTACAAGCTGATGTTGCCGCTTTGATTACATACAAAAAACATAAAAGGGCGAGAAGTCGTCAACAACAAGAACAAACATAGGTAAGGGATCAGAGTCCGATAAATCCACAACGGATTTGTAGAGCCACGCCAGTTGATGACATTGCCCTGGGGGCGACAAGTTCTGCCCTATCCTAAGATGCGGTTGGAGTTTGAGCGGGAGACATCGTTGTTGCAGGATTCTTGACATACTACGGTAGTTCTCCACGCCAGACGTGAGCTTCAATGAGATCGCAAAACTTCCTACAATGGTCAGTGTCATAACCTGGCAGTTCATTAGTAAAGGACGTATTTGTCAAAGCTTTCTTATTTCGGAGTCAGGTCCCTCTTGGGGGCTTCCGGAAAGACGCAGTTTTGTGTATGTCGAGATAAATCCTTTCCAGGCTAAGAGTGAGCTCAGTGTAAGCATGGAACTTTAGCTCGAAGCTAGGCTGTGAGTTTTGATTTCCCCAAGATTTTCCCTTTCCTTTGCCGAGTGTGGACGACCCTGAGCCTGTTGCAGAGTTGATTTGGTGCACGAGTTTTTCATCATGGGATTCCTCCTCCCTGAGAAACCTTTCAGCCTCGAAGCAGAATTCAGCGAGATCCCTCAGTGGGTCTCGTCGTAGTGAGATCTTGAAGTCTGTCTTGTCGAGGATGCCGAAGATGGTGGCCATTAGGACCATAGACTGATTTGGCCTATCGACAAAGGTCACTACCGCATTGAATCATTCAAGAAATATACGCATAGTCTCGCCTAATCTCTGTCTGACTGATGTCAAAGCCATGACGTTCCTTGGTTGGGCAATGTGAACTCTGAATTGCTCAACGAATTTTCCAATCAAGACATTTCAGCTGTTAATGGATTCTGGTTCCAACTATCTGAACCATAAAGCAGCAATGTCTGTAACATAGAGCAGGAAGCACTTCGCCATAACGTTGTCTGAAGCAAAATGTACTTCCTATGGTGCATGTAGCGCATGATATGAATTGTATTATCATTCCTACCATTGAAAGCTTCTAACACTGGAAATTAGAAGCCCGGCAGGTTTTGAGATTTTATGATATCATGAGTAAAGGGGCTGCGAGTAACACATTCCAAGCTGGAATGGGGTCCCTCGCCACGGGTATAACGTCGAATAACATGGTGACTTGACTTTCACTGCCTATGCGGAGAAACTGATTCATATTATGTAAATTGATGCACGTGTCCCCAGCGTCAAGTCCAACATTAGCAAAAGGTCAAGCGCTAAGCAAAATATATGGCTCGATCCTGACTTGAGGTGCCTCGACCGGTGCTAATCCAACATTTGGAACCATGGGAGTCCCTATGTCCAAAATTGCGCGCATCGGCACTTGAGCGGTATTTCCGATACCTAATCCTAATACCCGGTTGACAACAATCTAAGATGAACCATTGATGAGATTGGGAGTGTTTCCCCCGAGCCTAGCCGATCTTGTAGCTTCCTATGGATTGGTGTCGAAACAGGGTTGTTCTTCGGGAATTGCCCCCAAGTCCCGAGCTAATCCTTGCGGAACACTAGCACTTATTCCTATCATGTTGCCCTGGGCCGACTGCCTCATAAATCCTTCAAGTCGTAGAGAAGAGTGGCCATAGTGGCTTCCTATTGACAGAAATGTTCTTCCTGTTGTTCTAAACAAGAAGTAAGGTCCTTTGTTAAGTCCTTGACGACTCCAACGATGTCGTCTCGAGTGACAAAGTTCGATGGGTGTCCAGTCGTGGAGAGTTCTTATTCCTCCTCCACACCTGCTCCTTCTGAGCAAGCTAACTGTTTTCTTTTAACCATGGAGGGAAGTAAGTGAAATCCATTTTCAAAATAAAGTTAAAGTTGAATCCCAAAATTCGAAGATCAAAATTGAGAGCGAAGACCGAGAACCAAAGTTGGAACTGAAGTCAAGAATTGAGACTGAAGCTGAAGTTGTGCACCCCCTTCCTGGTGCGCCAAAGTGTTAACATGGGGAATTATCGTTATTTGCGCACGTCAACATCCGAGTGTATGTTTTTCAAAAAAATGATAATACAAAGTAATGAATTACAGGGAGAACACATCTTTTTATATTGGTTCGACACTAACGCCTACGTCCAATTTATAGTAATCACTCATCATATAATAGCTAATTACAATTGTTGAACAAGTTCGAACAATATTTGTGTGCAAAGCGTTAACAAAATATTTTTTAATTCTACACTTTGACAAAAATGCCCTTCTTCTTCTTCGTTGAGCAAAAATATAGAGCAATGTCCAAAACGTAGCTTCAACGTCCAAGAAATTCCAAAGATATCCAAAATAGTCCAAAAACAGTGTAAATGTACAAGAAAATATCCAAATGTTGTAGGAAAACGTTTGTGCAATGTTTAAAAGTCCAAAAGAAGTCCAAAATCCATGGGGAAGATGAAGGCGGCATTAATGGTCTTCAGAACTTCGACCCCGTATGCTAATGTGAAGGGATGGTGCAAATGAGTCAAATCCTTTGAATGCCAAGCTTGGGGTATTTATAGGGGAGTTTTGGGTGTGTCAGCCCGAATTTCGTATCCCTGATGGATACGAAATTCATATCCCGAAATGGAGTCAAAAAACCAAATCCGAGTTGAAAAATCTCGAATTCCTGAAAAATTAGTGAAAACGCGTGTTGTGCAGCCCAAAACAGCTGATCAACACAGTGAAATTGAGTGGTCAAATGAGTAGCCACTTTGCCACGCTCATATATTTTGAATCCCAAAAACTAGGTGAAAACGCTTGTTGATCAGCCCAAAATGCGTGATCAACACGGTAAAATCAGGTGGTCAAGTGATCTGCCACTTTCCATGCTCCTAATTTTGAATCCCAGAAATATGTTGAAAACGTGTGTTGATCAGGCCAAAAGAGAGGATCCGCACGATGACAATACGTTTGTCAAATTGGCCTGGCAAACACTAAACTTCGAATCCCTCCTGATCAACAACTTTTCGAATTCCTTGCGAAACACAGAGAAAGCGACGCCAGGGCAAAGTCACGACATGGGGATTTTGTATCCCTCCTGGGATTCGAAATTTCTAATGCAAAATTTCAAGTTTGCCAAGCCAAATTCCTGAGCTGATCGGCCCAATGCATGACAGTGGGAAATGGTCATTTTCCCATGCGGATTACCCTATTTTTTCATGCCAAATTTGATGATCGACCACTTTAGTAGATGTGATCAGCTAAGTACGAACACGTGTTTTTGATGATTTTCACATGTCGATCACCTGTTTTGAACGTTCCAAACCAGTATTTTGCCAAGCACCAGATATTTATGTAATGAGACGTGCAAGCCATTTTCGTGATTGTTCCATGCCGATTAGCTGTTTCTTGATTGATCGACACGTGATTTTGCCAAATCCCGATTTTACCAAGTTCGATCGCGCCATGATTTGCACAATCCATTTTTCGTGATAGTGCCATGTCGATTAGCTGTTTTTGAGTGTGCAAAACTAGAATTTGCGAAAATCCATATTGTTGATCCCAAAATTGGAATCAACACAAAGGGTGTGAAATCACACTTCACAAATTATGGTCAGAAATTAAAAGGGGCCACAAACGCAAAATAAATGAAGAAAAACAAGTAAGAGACACAGGATTTTTATAGTGGTTTGATTCAATGTGAATCTACATCCATTTTTCAATCACTTTTCATCATTATGGAGAGAATTACAAATTTTATCATCTCATACATCGCATTAATTACACTTGACCACTTTTGTGGTAATTCTCCACTTATCGCTCTCTTTTCGCTTTAGATCGCACTTTGTTTCGAGAAGTAACGGATTGGATTGCGTAATTACACACTTTGCCTTGATTCCATCATGAAAATGAGGTTAGATCCATGCATTGAGGAGGAGCTATGGCGATTGGAGATCACTTGGAGTAGATCAGAGTGTGAATTAATGGAGCTTGGAGAAGATAAGATCCATCTCATGTTGGAGGGAGGAGGAGAGAAGTTTGGCGGCCATTAATGATGTTTTTGAAGCTTTTAGGGAAGTGTAGGAATGGTTTAGGCAGCCCTTCGGGGTCAAGAAATTGGTCCCTTGAATTGTGGAGCAAGGGGCTATTTATAGGAGAAGTCTGAGGGTGATGGCAGTTTCGTAATTACGGAGTACATAATTTGGCTCGGGCATAGATCTGGCTCGGGGTAGTTTGGATCGGACGTAGTTTGGATCGGGGTCAACATGGATTGGGATAAACATGGATCGGGGTATACAAATTACCGGAGTGACACTGCTTTTTATACTTGACAGATCCACTTTGTGTTGTTGTGTACCGATCCATTTCCCAATTCTAATGCCTCGAATCAGTTTGCCAACGTACCGGTCCAGTTTCAATATACTGTACCGATCCAGGTATGACTGAATACACCGATCCACTTGTTTCTCCCAAGAACGATCCAAATTCAGTTACAGGACCGATTCATTTTCTGCCAGCTATGCTAATCCAATCATAATTTAGTAACAACCCCGTTCACTGCAATGACACCGATCCAGTTAAGATGTTTACACGGGACCGACTCATTTCTTTGCATAATATAGGACCAGTCCACGTGTCCCATAGTGATGTTGTCGCCATTTAGTTTGCTACTGTTCCATGTGATAGCTTTCATGAACTGACCCAGATACACTTCTATGGTACCGATCCAAATGGGAAGCTTCAAGCTTTTTCCTGTGCATGCATGTGCAAATCATGGCACGTACATTTCAAATGGATGAGTAGCTCCATCCATTCACGCTTTTGTACATATTTAAAGTGTTGAACTAACAATACTCATTCATTTGAATATAAAGTAGCATCCCTTTGTTATATGTATTAAATATAAAGTGCCGCCACATTGCTTCTACACGTACAATTCAAGTCTTTGAGAGTTTGTGTATGCATTGCCTTCCCCATTCATGTACAGTACACTATATTTATCCATGAACCAATTTCAACATTTGTGCTTGCTGTTATAATACTAGCCGATCCAAATGATGAAATGCGCAGTCCATGCAAATATAAATGTGTCGATCCATTTTTATGAATAAACCGACCCGGTGTGCCACTTACAGGACAGACCTGGTCTGTTAATACTGACCGATTTGATCTGCTTTAGATGAAATGGACCGACCCGATGTTTGCGACCGACCCGATCCGTTCTGAACGGACCAACCCGGCACTTTGAACTGTGTTTTAACAGTGTTAACACATATATTTTTCCATGACGAGTTTTTCCATGTGATTGGACCGACACGTTCAAGCATTTTGAGCTGATCTGACCAAGTCGATCACATATTTTTACCATGCCAGTTTTTCCAAAACCATTAACGACAATTTTACGAATCGATGTTATTTACAAACCTTTTCCGAACACATCGCGACTTTGACCAAATCACTTTGTGTTTTTTGATGGTGTTCTTGAAACTTGAGCGCATCGCTAATCAAAATCTTGATGTGTGACAGCTTTGACCAAAAAGCATGTCAACATATAGATAGGTTCTAATTGACTTATTATGGTCATTTTGGATATTTGTATGCTTGTTTAGGATTTGGACGACTATTAGATGCATGGTTGACTTGTTTGCTTTGTTTAGCATACAACGTTGTTCATAGGTGATCTAGTATTAGGAAATATTCCCTTCATTAGAGTTTGGGTGCACATTAATCAAATGCACATGTTGGTGTATCTTGATTGTAGCATAAAGATGTAAACTCGAACAGACTAAATATATTATTGAAGGAGCTTCAGAGCGCATGGATGGATTCGACGACATAGCAACACTGGAGCTCGACATTAGATCTTAATACTTGGTTGCAACAAAGAAGGTGAAGGATGGAGTGGATCCTGGTTCAACCAAGTCCGGATGGTCCATACCGATCCGGGTCGGTCAAATCTGGATCGGCTATGCCAAACCGGAGTAAGGCCGATCCGGGAAAGGTGACGTGATGGTGGCATCTAGGGAACGAGTTCTTCATGGCAACATTTCTTTTTAGCGACAAGCTATATTTCATGATGAATGTCGAACGTTTTCCTTGGGCGTGTATTTAACCAATTTTGGTTAAATACATGATCTGAATATTCGTTATCGATTACTGTGAAGTGGTCGATATGGACTACTATTGTAGTTGGCTAATTTGGCATCGATGATGATGTGGTTGGAAGGAGTAGGATATGATGGTTCGTTCAATATTGGTTTCGACATGATGGCTCTTCGATCGGTGGCTTTGGCTTGGTGGTTCTATGCAGTGGTTTGTCATTTGGCGACGATGATTCCAGGATGTGGAGAAAAGATGCTACGATGGATTGCTATTCTCTGAGATGCAGAAAAGATGATATTAAGTCGTACTGAGGTGACCGCCAAATAGAGAGAGATGAGAGACACAAGATGATACCTACGACATACAATGATTGTTGGGGATAGTCCCCATATTAAGACAACTTCAAATGGGAGTCTTATGGACAGTCTAGTGATGGTTTCTGCTGCGGAGGACTTGTGCAAAGCAGTTATTGGTATTTGTGACTTTGGTATACCTTAGATAGAGTGGGATAAGGACAAATCAGAGACAATGCGATGTGCATTGACCGACCTGGACCCTAGAGCAAATGCGATGTGCACCAATTTACCTAGCCCCTAGAGTTAATGCGGTGTGGACTGTGTAGGGTTATCGACTACAACTCATGCGGTGAGGAGTATTGATAACCAGGGTAGAGCTTATACGGTGGGGCCTACCAATGCAATTATTGATTAGGTGACCAGAGTACTGGATACCATATACTTTACACGCTGAGTGAGTGAACGTGAGGATGGTTTATGGATGCTATGGTTGTTTATTTATTTATCACCATTCAGTACTTAGACATCTGTCACACCCTTTTTATGTGATGTTGATCACAGTATAACATGTATCGATTGTTATGTGTTAACTTCGTGGATGCATGGGTAGCGCAGGTATGATTCTCCATACCCTTCATGCCATATATACTATTACCACTTTTGAAGTACTTTGAGATATTTTTATCGCTCATACCATATTTTTGTTTGGCCCAAAGTTTTATGTTCCCTCTTATTACTTTGGGTGCTCATCGACGTTGCTGATGAGCAGATCGGGCAAGAGATTTGTGTATTATCTAGAGATGTGCAAGTAGATTCGCAGGAGGTGACGATTTTACATATTTATACTTGCATCATTATTGTTTATTCCATTGTGTGACACTGTGGAGCCCTGAAAGTGTTATGTGTTTTACTAGAGAAAATATATCATTTGAGTTTATTTACTTGGTATATAAACTCTATTATTACTCTTTATTACTGCATGGACCCATGCACTCTAATTATATGGTTTGTACAGTTATTCCTATCTCACCTGTTTTATATCTATGATGTGATTATTATATGTTATCTAGTGCACTGTGAAATATACAACAGGTTCTGTGATCAAGTTTATGTTTTGTTGTCTTCTTTATCTTTTATTCTCTTCCCATCTTCCTTCTTTTTCTTTCTTTCTACTATTTCTTGCTCTTGATGATCGCTTAACATTGATCGGGTGCTTGTGCAACACAAATTTTTAGTTTTGAGCACCTATGGTGTACGATGTGCTGTCACACTTGGTATCAGAGCTTAGGTTGCGTTATTCAATCTAAGCAGTGCTAAATTTGAGAGTTAATATATATGAGAAAGTAAGTATTTGTATATATGTTGGTTTTCAAGTCTATATAGTATTAGTATATATAATATGGTTTGTTTTGCAAATGATTGCCATCTGAAAAGTTTTCTCTGTTAGAGACTGACTGTCCCATTTGAAACGATCCAGTGAACAAGAAATACTCCTAATTTCTCTGTCTCTGGAGTTGAGATTCAGGAAGGATCAAGAACTACTAGCCTCGATTTACAGTTTTGCTTCTAGTAATGATAAGATCCGTCATCTGGGGTGCCATAGAATCTCTAATTAGTTATGGGGCTCAAGTGCGGTGAGTCGAGTATAACGAATTGTGTGGATGCTTATGTGTCCATGTGACATACCGTCCCTTGGAACGAAATAGACTATTTTGGTACGAGAGCTGTTTGGGTGAATTTATATCTTAATTCATGTGTTTATGCATCTAATATAGCAACATAAATTGGTAAATTCATATGTTAATTCATGTGTTTATGCAATTTTAGCTCCATTTGTTAATTCATTCATTGTTTTATCATTATTTGGTGAATTCATATGATTATATGATGATTTATTGTTGTGCTAATGTGAGTTGATGAGTGCTATTGATTTTGGTTTGAAAATTGGTCGATTTTGGATGAGTTGTGTATATGGATGTTGATTGTCGAAGCATTGATTGATGGATCGTTCAGAAGCATGGCATGAAGCTTGGGTCACCATGGCTTATTGCGCAAGAAAGGCTAATTGAAGTTGGGTCATTTGAAGTTAGGTCATCGATGATGTAGCAAGAATTGGTCGGACTTGGTATGAGAAGCTTGGGTCGGGTCGTTGGTGGCTATGGGTCGTTCAAGACCTGATGAGTTGGGCCATTCAAGACCTTTTGAGTTAGATCGTCTAAGTTGGGTTGTCCATGTTGGGTCATCCACGTTGTGTCGGGTTGTCCAAGCTGGGTCGGGACACTTGAATTTGGGTCCGTCAAGATAGCATTTGATAAATTGGTAACAGTGGCTTGCAGCACTTCAGTGGGTCACTATGAATAAAGGGTTGTCATGGGAGCAGATTGATGGGTTATGGGACGACCAGGGAATGGTCGCAACATTTGTGAAATGCTATGCATTGTGACTTATGGCAAAAGATGAAATGTTGTAGTAAAGAAGGGTGAAACGATATGTATCAACTATCGACCAAACAAAGCTTGTTATTGGTTCGATGATGGTCGTGGCTTCAACGTGAGTTCAAGGTGGAATGTTCGAAGTGTTTTGAAGTGTTCGTTGATCGATGAAATGCAGTGAAAGTGGGAACGACTCAAGGATGTTTGAGTTCGTGGATAATGGCTGCTCAAGGATGTTTGAGCTTATGAATGGTGGTCGATGATGACTACTAGATTTATTGGAGGCCGAGGAATTATCGTTGTCGTAGGTTTTAGCAAACTCAAAGCAAGGGTATAATAGGGATGCCTAAACGACCGATTGAATGGTTGAGTACTCTTGATGATCGTCCATAGCTTCCTGGCACACCTTTTAACGCATTATTCCTCTTGTTAAGTGCAGGAGTTATGGGCAGTCATGACATTTGGTATTAGGGCTCAAGTTAATCGATTTTAGCTAAAGTTTGAAGATGTAATAACGTATGAGATGCATTTGTAGATTTTAGATGGATGTATACTATATTATAGTGTATAGTATAGTAGTGTTTGAACTTTGTTTGTATTTTTCTCATGTGTAGACTAATCATTCTATTTTTTCAGATTTAGAATGAGTCATAGAACGTCGAGACATATTGCTAGGGAGGAGATTGTTCCTGGAGGGGGTGATGGCGGTACACCAAATTACCCAGATATGTTCGAGGCCATGATGGCAGCGATCATGAGGAGGGTGCCTGCTCCTAGAGCAACCGCGGCAGATGTAGGGGTTCATGTGCAGGTGCCTAGAGTGGTGGACTTTGCGAAGCTATGCAAAGACTTCACTACTCTAGGAGGAAAACCGTTTAAAGGGACGGAGTAGACTATAGAGATTCAAGGGTGGTTTGATACTTGCATTCGGATATTCGGAGGCTTAGGTATTGACGATGCAACGAAGAGGAAGCTTGCATCGAGACAACTATAGGGAAGAGCTATGGATTGATGGAACTCTATCACTTTAGAGCCCCCAGAAGATGAGATCACATGGGATCAGTTCCAAGTCAAGTTTGAGACGAAGTTCATTTCTTCCATTCAAAAGTCTATTATGTTCAAAAGGTTCATTGAGCTGAAGCGGAATGGTAGGCCGGTGTTGGAGTATGTTTCAGATTTTGAAGCTTTATCCAAGTATGCTCTTTCGTATATTGAGACTCCCTACTAGAAGAACAAGAAGTTTGTCATGGTCTTGGACAAGTATCTTTGGAATCAGCTAGTTCACTTACCAGAAGATTGTGGAGAAAGCTTTGAGGCACGAGAGTTTGTTTCCCAAGGAAGAGACTGTTGTTGCAGTTAAAGAGGAACTGAAACCACAATAAAGCGGTAATAACAAAAAGAGGAAGTAGCAGCAACGGAAAGGAGAAGATGGTCAGAAAAAGCAGAAAGGCGAAGTGAGTTGCTACAACTACCAGTACAAGGGCATTATTCCAAGGATTGCAAGAATCTGAAAGCAGAGAGAAAGTGCTATAACCATGGCAAGCCTGGGCATAACTAGAAGGATTGTCCGGCTAAGGGAAAGAAGATTGTGAAGGTGTATGGTTTGGAAGCTATGTTATCTTCTTTGAGAGCTCCTACGGACGAGGAGAAAGGGAAGAGTGTTGTTGTTCAAGATACACTTTCTGTTGGGGCATTTCAGTTCAAGTGTTGTTTGATACTGGAGCATTGCATTCTTTCATTTGCAATGAGCTTGTGAACCGCTTGGGTTTGGAACCCAAGATATGTGATAGACCTTTAGTTGTGACTAATCCAGTTGGACGTTCGTCCAGCCTTTATATGATTTGTCGTGGTCTTGTCTTATTGACTCATGGTTACTCCTTTATGTGTGAATGCTTTGTTTTGAACTTCGTTGGGTTTGGGATCATTTTGGGTATGGACTGGCTCAAAAGGTATGCGGTAGAAGTGGATTGCAAGAAGCTCGAGGTGACAGTCAGGAATGTGGAAGCGCGAATGGTTGTGATTCGATGAAAGCTAGAAGACGGGGTCTTCGTAAGCAATTTATATTTGCTTGTGATTCCAAGGGAAGACTTGTCATCGGTGTCGATCGCTAGTGTATTCGATGATGTCTTTGACAAGGTAAAAGGGTTATCGCCGCATCGTGAGATTGAGTTCAGAATCGATCTGGTCGAAGGTGCTAAACCTATCATTATGCCTCTTAGGCGGATGGCGCCTAAGGAACAATGAGAGTTAGAGGTGCAAAATCGTGACCTTTTGGTAAAAGGAATAATTCGAAGGAGTATGTCCGAATGGGGAGCACCAATTCTTTTTGCAACCAAGGCTGATGGATCCTTGGGATTGTGCATGGATTATCATGAGCTGAACAAGGTGACCAAGAAGAATAAGTATCCATTGGCAAGGCTATATGACTTGTTAGATCAGCTTCACGGAGCCAAGGTGTTTTCTCAGATGGATTTGGCAATGAGAATTTACCAGTTGAGAGTGGCAAAGGATAGTGTGCCGAAGACATCTTTTAGGACACCATCCAGTTTCTTCAAATGGTTGGTGATGCAATTCGGGTTGACTAAAGCTCCAGTGTATTTCGTGGATCTTATGAATAGGGTTTTAAGATATCAGTTGAACAAGTTCGTGCTTGTGTTCGTAGATGATATTCTTGTTTATTCCCAAAATATGAAGAGCATAAGACTCACTTGCGAGTTGTTTTGTGAATCTTGCAAAAGCATCAACTGAGAGCTAGGTTTTTGAATTTTCACTTCTGGAAGAGCAAAGTGAGGATTGTCGGCCATGTTGTTTTTGGAAATTGAGCAGCAGAGGGTCCCGCTAAGGTGGCAGCAGTACAGGACTGGAATAGGCCTAAGAATTCAACGGGTGTTCGGAGTTTCCTTGGATTGGTGGAATATTATCGTTGTTTCATCAAGGATTTCTAGCTGCACCATTAACAAGATTCAATTTCAAGCCTCAATGCGAGTTAAAACCCGAGATGTTGGCAAGCTTGTCGATAAGACCTACCCTTATCAAAAGGATTGGAGAGAGCCCAAAAGCAATGTAAAACTTCTCGAGATTATCAGAAGTTGGAACTAGAGGATATGGAATTCAAAGGCGATCAAGAAGGTTGGCCTCGAAAGGGAGGAAGACTAGTTGTTCCTGACATTGATGGATTGAGAGACGAGGTTCTGAGGAGATGTCATTGCTTGAAGTTGACGATTCATCCTAGTGGTAATAAGATGTATCAGGACATGAAGCGAGCTTACTATTGGGAGGGTATGAAGAGGGTTTTTGGAAAGTTTATTTCCAAATGCATGAACTATCAGTTGGTGAAAGTTGAACAGGAGAAGCCGAGTGGATTGCTTCATCCATTGGAAGTTCCTACGTGGAAGTGGGAGCAAATATCGATGGATTTTATCGATGGACTACCCAAAACTAGGGCAAGAAACGAAGGAATTTGGGTCATTGTGGATCGCTTGACCGAAAGCGCAAGATTTATTCCTTTCAAAACGACAAGGACAACATCGAAGTTGGTTGTGCCATATTAAATGGATAGTTCGATTCCATGGTATCCCAAAGAGCATAGTGAGTGATCGAGATCCATTGTTCACAAGTGGATTTTGGAAGAGTTTTCAAGAGACTTTAGTAACCAAGTTGTGTTTAAGTACGGCTTATCACCCCTAGACTGATGGTCAAACTGAGAGGGTTAACCGAGTTTTGGAAGATATCCTAAGTGCTTGTGTATTAGACTTAGAGGCATCATGGGAAGACCATCAACATCTAGTTGAGTTTGCATATTACAACAGCTACCAATCGAGCATTGGGATTGCACCATATGAGGCGTTGTATGGTAGACCGTGTAATTCTTCGGCATGTTGGTTAGAAACTGGAGAAAAGTTGATGCTTGGGCCAAAGATGATCAGAGAAACTCGGATTTTATCGACATCATTCAACAACGAAAGAAAGCAGCCCAAGATTGTCAGAAGAGTTATGTTGATAAGCATCGATTTTTTTTGGAATTCGACGTTGGTGATATGGTTTTCATGAAGATTCCGTCGTTGAAGCATGTTTTTCGGTTTGGAAGTAAAGGAAAGTCAGCCCCAAGATTTGTTGGACGGTTTCCGATAATCGAGCGGACTGGGAAGCTCGCGTATAGATTAGATTTACCTGAGAAGATGTCGAGTGTGCACAATGTTTTCCATGTATCATTTCTACAGAAGTGTGTATATGATTCGAATGTGGTGGTATCTCCGGAACAGTACGAAGACCTAGAAGTCGAGTCTGTAGTTACAAAACCTCGTAAGTCGCTTTGCATTGTGGGGAATGACACGAAACAGCTTAGGAGAAAGATGGTTAAGCTAGTCAAGGGGCAGTGGAGTGAGGATGATGACGATTGTAAGTGGGAAACGGAAGAGAGTATACAGACAATCCATTTTGAACTCTTCCTTGGTATGACCCATTAATGTCGTGTCACTCTTACACCATTGTAACTTATACTATTCGATAGAATTCCGTGTGCTAGGTTATGGCTATGGACGCATGGCTTGATGGATGCTAGTTTGGATGATAAATTGGCTGCTTCTAGATGATTGCAATGCAGAGTTGTTTTGGTTGGTTGCGATTTCGGGGGCGAAATTCTTAAGGACGAGAATGCAACGACCCATATTTTACGTATAGGAGGGTCATAAAATATTTTTATTTAATTCCCTGAGGGTCGAATCATTCTCATATTTTGATATGTTGGTTATGGGGATGTGAAACATGTCCATAATTTTCATCAATTTCATTTGTGACTATTTTACCCCTATTAGTTTTGCACAGCAGATAACTTTTGACTGGTATCAAATCAGGTGCTGAGATCAATTTTATTGGAAGGGAAATGTTGTTGCCAATTCCATAGAGAGGTCACATTAATGATTTGGTTCAGTGATTTGGGAGGAATCGTTGTTTTAGTGCTACACAATTTCTGGACAGGCTATATAGTCCTTAGTGGGCTGATTTGTTGTGGCCCATTAGTGGGTTGGTTAGATGATTATAAATAGAGGGGTAGAGGTAACTTAAAGGGTTTTGTTTCTTCATTTTCATTTGGTTGAGGTCATGATCCTTCTTGCTCAATCAAATACATCTCTCCTCCATTAAAATCATAGATCTACATTAGAAGATTGAAGACCTACATCATGGAAGGCTAGATCAACATCAAAAGAGAGTAGATCGCATCAAATCAAGAGATCTGAAGATTGTTCTTCATTGTCCAGATTTGTTGATCATCGTTTTAAAGCTAATTTGTGGATTATGTGGGTGATAAGCATCTCTCACACAGATTCAATTGAGTATATGGATTGTTTGATCTTATTTTTCATCATTTCAAGTTGTTTTCACCTATATCTACATCATGATAAGTATGTTTCCATTTGAATCACCATAGGTTCTAATCTAGCAACTTAAATCAGTAAATTCATATGTTAATTCATGTGTCTATTCAAGTTTAGATCCATTTGTTAATTCATTTATTGTTATATCATGATTTGGTGAATTCATGTGGTTATATGATGATTTATTGTTGTCTAATGTGTGTTGATGATTGTTATTGATTTTGGTTAGAAAATTGGTCGATTTTGGATGAGCTGTGTGTAGATGTTCATTGTTGAGGCATTGATGGATGGATCGTTCGGAAGCATGACATGAAGCTCAGGTCGCCATGTCTTGTTGCGCAAGAAAGGCTAATTGAAGTCGGGTCGTTTGAAGTTAGGTCGTCGATGACGTGGCAAGAATTGGTTGGACTTGGTATGAGAAGCTTGGGTCGTGTCGTTGGTGGCTTCGGGTCGTTCAAGACCTGTTGAGTTGGGTCATTCAAGACCTGTTGAGTCAGGTCGTCCAAGTTGGTTCGTCCAAGTTGGGTCGTCCAAGTTGGGTCGTCCAAATTAGGTCGGGTCGTCCATGTTGGGTCAGGTCTCATGGAGTTGGGTCAGTCAAGGCAACTTTTGATGGATTGGTGATGGTGGCTCACAGCACTTCAATGGGTCGCTATGATTAATGGGTTGTCATGGGAGCGGACTATTGGGTCGTGCAACTACCCGGGAATGGTCACATCATTTGTGAAATGCTGTGGATCGTGACTTATGGAAAAAGATGAAACGCCGTAGTAAAGAAGAGTGGAACATTGTGTATCAAATATCGACCAAACAAAGCTTGTTATTGGTTCGATGATGGTCATGGTTTTGACGTGAGTTCAAGGTGAAATGTTCGAAGTGTTTTGAAGTGTTTGTTGATCGATGAAATGCAACGAATGTGGGAACGACTCAAGGATGTTTGAGTTCGTGGATATTGGTTGCTCAAGGATGTTTGAGCTTATGAATGGTCGCTGATGACGACAGTTAGAGTTATTGGAGGCCGAGAAATTATCGTTGTTGTAAGTTCAAGCGGACTTAAAGCAGGGGTATAATAGGGATGCCTAAAAGACCGGTTGAATGGTCGGGTACACTAGGCTGTCACGATGGGCCTAGAGATATGAGTCATGATGACATATGATATTTTTGATAGAACCAAGGTTACCATCAGCCCTTGACAAATGGCATGTGGTAACCATTCATAAGATTAACGATGGTTTCAAGGCAGGATTGGCAGTGATATCCAGAGTCATGGATGTTTGTTGCTTTTCTTGGATCATCTTGTGTAGATTGTTCGACATCGAAGGAGACATCTCTTGGGTGCTTGTATGATGTTGATTTAGACCTTCGAGTTTTGTACTTAGGGGATGTTGATCTCGATTAGGATGGTCTACACTAGATAATTGGTTGCTATGACTGCTATGTTTTCTCTTAGGTTATTGTAAAGGCTATCACCGTCAGATATGGGGAAGACAGGTTTGAGTTTCTTCTCTGTAAATGTTGGTAGATTAGACGGTTGATCTGCCTATTTCTCATATACTTTATTGATGATGTTAGAAAGTTGTTTTATCGCTCATTAAAAATGTTGTCTGACTTAAGGTTTCATGTTTCCTTTTATTACCTTGGGTTGTTCATCCATTGTGTTATGGATGGGAAGACTAGATATCATGTGACAAGTGATAGATCTCGATGAGACGATGCTGCAGAGCGATAACGAGCAGGAGGCTTACGTATTACTTTCTACTATACATACTAGTTGGATCCGCTGTTATGCTTGATGAGTGTTCTCTGAGTGATTGTAGTGAGGCATTTTGTACAGACTCTTATGATGTACACTAGTGATGTATGGTTATTTCTAGTTGATATGAAAGTTTAAATTTCTGCTCAAATATGCTTCACTATTATATGCCTGTTGTATATGTTCTATTATACTTTATCTCTGCACTATGAGTTATACGACAGGTCTCGCTTGTACTTATCTTACCTTGATGATCGTTCATAGCTTTCTGGCACACCTTTCAGCGCATTATTCCTCTTGTTAAGTGCAGGAGTTATGGGCGGTCGTCACATATATCCTTATTTAGTAAGTTATCAATGTTATTTTCCAACATCGTGTTGTATAAAAAACAGGCATACAACTTAGTGTTTGGCCTTGCTGCATCGATCCCAAGTTGGGATACGGTCGTACAAAAGAATGGGAATGCTGGCTTCATGCCAAATTTTGAGTCGATTTCCTTTGTTAAGGTCGCTTCAATGGTTGTTACTGAGAGCGATAAATGACAATTCCTTTTTTGTTGCCACTTACTCGAGAGCGTTGGGTTATGTTGTTTTGCTCCTGAGGATTTCGAGTATGAAATCCTTTAAGGGCAGAAGAATGTAACAGCCTGTATTTTTACGATTGGATATTTAAATATTAATCTTCAATTAAGAGGAGGTTCCAAAATAAAAAATTTCGCAGACGATCAAATCAGGATTTAGGACCAATTCCACTGATTCCAAATCGATAGTGGGAACTTTTTAGACTATAAGCATCGATATGTTTCGACTGTGGGATTTTTGGCTGGTAGCTTAGGATTGATTCGCGAATCGATCCAAAAAACTAACTTTTGCGTATGATGGAATTAGTCCTGGAACCTATTCCATTGGTCTTAGAATGGCCATCAAGACTCTTTTGGGTATAAAATCCAATATGTTTGGGGTTCGGGAGATTTCGGGTTTGGTGAATAGTGTTTTGGGTGGAGATTATAAATATAAATCATCTCCCCCATTTGCAATCCAATATCCATCTTCCGCATCAATGACCGAAATTGGCTAATTTGATCCGTCCACTTTAGCCAAAACCCCAACAAGAAAGTTGTTCATATCGATGAAAAGAACTCAATGGCATTGGGTACTCGCCAATTGGATTCCGGAGTTCGCCTGAAACTAGCAAAAACCAGCCCAGGTCTATTCGTTCTTTTGCTTGTTGCGACTTCCTCGTCAAGAATCAACTCTAGGCACCAAAAGGAAAGATGTAGAGGATTGAAAAATGAAGAGATTGGCGCAGGTTTTATGTCAATTGGAGTTCATTTTATAAAGAACTCTTCATTTTAGTGATTTCAATACTTTTGGTTATTCCGGCGAACGGAGCACAGTCGGGTGGCGATTTTTCTGGCAAGGTAGCCGGGAGAGAGGCGCTTCAGATTGCGGTGGGTTGGTATGACACCCCATAATTTTTTTAGACCATTAATAAACTAAAATTAATAGTTAATTAATTAAATAATGGGAATTAAGCAAAACAGACTGTACCATTGCGTTCATCTCGGAATTCTGGTTCAGATAGACTCCGAGTTTGCATAAAACATACATCTTATAAGGAAGATATAAAGGTCAGAAGTTTGTATACATATAAGAGACTTATGTATAAATGAATCGAACCCGAATTCAAAATAATTCAAATTACATAAGCGGGAAACGAAGGTGGCAATGGGTGGGAATCTGACCCATTAAGGGTCGACTCACACCTGGTCTGGGCCGACCTATGGATCGACCCAAGGTCAGGTGGGTCAACCCAAGTGTGGGTGGGTCAACCCAACCCTGATATGGACGAATACATTTTTCTGTACTTGGACTTATTTGTGTGCTGGGTTCGTTGGAGATAGTATATATAAGGGTCATCATTTCTATTGTTTTCTTACACTTAAAACAATGGAGATAATGGGATGCTGCCACACCTTGGATTGAATCAAGACTATCATCTACAACATCAGCCTATACATATATCTGAGACATTTCTTTTACACTGATTCAATCTCTGTGAGTTCATGTTACTTTTAGATATAAAGTTTAACAGTAATCCTGACCTGTTAATAAATCTGGATCTGAGCCTATGCCTGTTAAGAAACTGATTCATTTCTAAATAGTTATGTTATAATTACATGTATTTTTCCATACACTTATTTTGTTGTTCATTTGTTATTATATGCCTATTTCTATTGTTATTATGCCTATTTTTACTCTTCTCCTACTCTTATTCCCTTTTTATGTTATAAGCCTAGGCTACCTTCGAGCCTAGGATAATTTCGTAAGAGATCTTCGTATGAACAAAATTGGGACAATTGGGAAATGTTTGGGAGTGAAAAATTGGAGAATATCGTGTACTGTGGAATATGACTGAAATTTGGGGTGTATGAACATGTGACTCTGTAGGCTTAATTCAAAGATTAAGTGGAACATGAAACTGTATATATATAACCCATAGAACCTGTTTAATCTATTGGGGTTAAGTAAACCTTTTTAATCTGTTGGGGTTAACTAAACATGTTTAATCTGTTGGGGTTATATATAACCTGTTAAACTGTAATACTTAAACTGTTTAATCTGTTGGGGGTTATATGAACTTATTAACCTGTAAAACTTAACCTGTTAATCTATGGGGGATTAGGCGAACCTGTTAATCTGTAAGGCTTAACCTGTATAAAATCCTAGTTAATTGGGGGACACAAGTTTTAGGCATTTATCTTGTGTCATATGCTGTGTGGGACCCATATCAGTCAGTAACCCATTCTGGTATTAAACAGGGACCCCGCCCTAGGTAGGGGTCAGGGCACGCATACTGAACTGATTGTAAGAGGTTCATCTGAATGTGGGTGTATACGGGCGCGCTCCAACGGAGTCATGTACGTGTATGAGTCTGGTCTGTGGGGGAAAATAAGCCACTATAGCACCAATAAATAGGTCTGTGTCCTTCTGTAGCCACTTTTGGAAGTAATACACCCTACTGTGGGGCCGACACAGGGGATTTACACATTAGGGAGCCGATCTCTTGGGGATAGTAATTAGGGTACATCTAGTCCTGTCTGTTTTCTGTTTAGGTACCCGTTATTTCTGTTTGAGTAACACCCGTTATTTCTGTTGAGGTACCTATTATTTCTGTTTGGGGTAAAACCCGTTATGTAACTAGAGTACATCTAAAACTACCATTATGTTTCTGTTGGGATCATTTTGTTTCTGTTATATTAGGAGACACCTAATTCTGTCATAAATCATGTTATACTAGTATTCATGCAGAGAAAAGTATTTGAGAAGCATAGTCTACTCTATTTATTCTGCTTATCATGTTCATCCCGTTAATACCTGTTATATGATACTGTTATCTCTGATCTAGTCTTATATACCTATCATGATACTTTTATCTCTTTATGTGCTAAAAGTCAGTGGACTCACTAGGCTTTATGTCTGACCCTTTTTGTTTCCTTTTCTCTCTTTTCCTTCCCCACACATTCTCAGGGTGGGAACGCTCAGGCGTGATTAGGATTCTCTCTTCTGTTTTCTGCTTGGATCTGGATCTGCTTTGATGTATCACTTCGACTACTTGTTTACTTTGTTATGGCTATTATTGGGGAATATGATTTTACATTTATGTACACTAATGGTTTTTAGCGCAAGGCAGATGTTTTGCTTTGATGTACTTGGTTTCAGTATTTTAGCTTGATGTTGTAACTAGTTTTGAGACTACGATATTTTTCTGCTAAATAATGAAGTTTTAAATTTTCGCTGTTATTTTTATATCTGTCTTATGAGATTCTATTTCTGTTTACCTATAACGCTTCACGGAACTTAATGCATTCTGATAAAGAGTGGCATTAACGGATGTGGTATGTCACATTTAGTGTCAGAGCTGAAGGTTACAAGATCGGATAAAAGTTTTGAAAATGGTTTTTAAAAATAAAGTATTTTCAAAGAAAAGTTTGTTTTTGAAAAACATACTCCCCAAAGCCATATAAAATATCTTTTTGATTCTCTGTTTGTATCCCTTTTCCTTTTCTTTTCAGCATGTCTGGGGAACCGAATCCTCCCAAGGGCGTTCCAATACCGGCTTGGTCCCATAGATATCTTGAGGCTACGAGACCTGCCGGAGGCCTAGGAGATTCCCCTCCCCCAGCAGCAGCCGCTGTTCGTCCACCTCCATGAGTAGATAATTTCTCTAAGATACGCAAGGACTTCTGTGGTATGGGAGGAAAACCATTCCGTGGAACTAAAAACTTTGTGGAAGCACGGAATTGGTTGCGAGAGACAAAGAACTTGTTTGGACTTTTTGATGTCGATGACCGTAGGAGGATACAGTTGGTTGCATGACATCTTAAGGACGAGGTTTCGTTTTGGTGGAAGGTGATGCAAGGGCATCCAGTTGATACTTGGGCTGATTTCCAACAGGGATTGGAGACGAAATTTCTTTCTCAGGCAGAAGAGAGTATGCAGATGGAGAGATTCTTGGCACTTAAGCAAGGAAGTATGTCTGTTAAAGAGTATGTCAATAAGTTCAATCAATTGGCAAGGTTTAGGAGGGAAATGGTGAATACTCTGCCCAAGAAAGCTTTAAGGTTCGCTAGAGGATTAAATCAACCTCTCCAAGCATTGGCATTGTCTCATATACGAATGTGGGCAAATTTTGAGAAGCTTGTTGACATGGTATTAATGCACGAAGAGGGTAAAGATGAAAAGAAAGAGGTTAAGGCTGATGAAACTCAAAACAAGAAAGTGTGGCCCAAGAAAGAAGCACAAAATAAAGATGGAAAGAACGACAAAGCTTAGAACAAGAAGGAATGTCATGGTTGTGGGAGCTGGGGTCATCTGGTCAAGGATTGCAGAAAAAGGAAGAATGCTTGCTTTAGCTGTGGTGAAGTTGGACATTATACTAGGGAGTGCCTGAAGAAGTAAGGACAGGGCAAAGGGCAGAACCTTCTGGAGGGCAGGTGCATGCTCTCGAGGCTAGTGGACCGGACAGAGGTAGGAATTTTTTTGTTAAAGGTTTGATTTCTCTTTCCGATCATCCAGTCAGGACCCTTTTTGATTCTAGCGCTACTCACTCTTTTATATCTGATTATGTGGTTTAGTCTCTTCACCTTAGTACTAGTATTATTTCTGATCCTGTTATCGTCTCAAATCCCATCAGAGGCACGACTCATCTGTCTATGATATGTCGGGGTTTGAGGATATCTGTGTTAGGCATCGAGTTCGAGTGCGACACGTATGTGCTTGGTTTTATGGGCTATGGTCTGATTCTAGGGATGAATTGGCTATCCATGTATGGTTCCATCCTAGATTGTGAGTGGAGGGTCATTACACTTTTGATTTGCCAAGGGAGGACTCTCGAGATTTCCTGTGACCCAAAGGGGTCTGTCATGCTTAGTTTACTAGAATCGCTTGATGCTTCTGCCATTGATTTGCGATCTGTACCCATAGTCTTTGAGTATACATATGTTTTTGATGTGGTTCGGGACATACCCCTGAGGCATGAGATTGATTTCTGGATATACTTGGTGGATAATGCGAAGCCAGTCGCATTGCCTGTGCGTCACATGGCTCCTAGGGAAAGGAGGGAGCTTTACAAGCAAGTAGGGGATCTACTTGAGAATGGGTTTATTATGTGAAGTATATCAGAATGGGGTGCTCCAGACATCTTTGCAACTAAGGTGGATGGCTCATTTTGCCTATGTGTGGATTACGGGGAATTGAATAAGCTCACTAAGAAGAATAGGCACCCACTCCCAAGGATTGACAATCTGTTTGACTAGCTTGTTGGTGCATCTATTTTCTCGCAGTTAGATCTGGCCATGAGATTTCATCAGTTGAAGGTGGACGAGGACAATATGGACAAGACTGTTTTCAGAACTCCAGATGGCTTCTTTGAGTGGCTAGTTATGCCGTTTGGGTTGACGAATGCACCCGCGTATTTTGTGGACATGATGAGTAGGGTGTTTATGGAGTTTCTGACTAAGTTTGTGGTGGTCTTTGTGGATGACATCCTGGTTTTCTCGATGAGCAAGGAAGAGCATGCCCTGCATTTAGGAGAGGTTTTAGGACTCTCAGAGCACATCAGCTGTCACACACCGAACTCGCTCGATCCTTAAAGAGACGGGAAAACAAGGATTGTGTTGGGAACACGACGCATCAGAACACATATATGAGAAGATTTCATTGCTATTACAACAATTTACATCAGAGTACAAGAATCAGAGTACGAATAAATAATATACAGCGGAAAAATATCAGAGATTAAAATACATAAATTTAAAATGTATAAATACAATGTACAGCGGAAATACATCAACTGACACAACGGAAGGAAATACACGGATACACAACTTTCCGAATATAGCTCCAACTGTAATCTAGGATCCTGTGAAAAGAAATATCTGCGAAAACCAAAACTACTAGCTGCCAGTGGTGGAAAATTTGGGCATCCAAAGTTTTGGTAGAAACAATAAACTCCGAGTCAGTCATGGGACTGGTGTGAGAACTAAAACAGTTATTGACTTTATTTTAAAGTTGGGTAAATCAAGGGACCACGCTGTATAACATGGAACGGGTTTCCTTCCAAGAATACCATAAATAAACAACGCAATGCTAAAAAGGAAAAATGAAGCCATTATAAGACTCAGGTCCCATCACACTATGCAACACAAACCAGAGGATAGAGTTTTACCTTATAATGGCCAAACATGCTTGATACGCGAAATTTATCTTTTATTATTATTACTATAAGTAAAGAAATCAACTTCAAATATAAATGTATCAATCATAGACGACAAAGTACCCCATCCTACTATGTCGCCATATAGGTTTACAACTAAAGCCAAAAGGTCATGTATTGGAAATTGGATTTTCGTCATGAGTCAAGGCAAGGGATGGTATCCTTATCGATTTAGATCACCTCCAGCAAGATGACCCAGGATCACACCTATGGGCAACCCTTGGATCCTCCAAGGTCGGTCCTCCCTTACTTTTGAGGATTAGTTATCCCTGAACACATGTTTCCCGGTCCTATCAGGCCTATCTCTGAGCCATTGGAGGCTCGATATCTGAGGCGCCTCATTCCATCATCCACATAAGTAAAAATGTCTGGGCTCCATACCATGACACCACTTCTAGCTAGAAAGAAACATCATGCAATCCTTGGGTCCCTTATTCCGTTTTTGACTCATACCAAGGTGTGAGGCTCGCGAATTAACGCTATACACAAAGCTATGCTACTTGAAGCCGTGCTTTGATCATTATCCACAAGGCCCTGCTTTTCAACAAAAGCCTTGATTATTTGCATCTTAGCATGCCACATTATCAATCCATACCATACCATTGATTTCTGCTAATATATAACCTCTAAGCTCATACGTCTCAGAGAAGGGTGTTAAGCAAAAGAATAAATTCTCCACCACCAAACAGATATATATTTAGCAGAGATCAAGGAATATAGCACACAATACAATGTCAGACATAATCCATTTACAAGTTCGTTTTGGGTCTGAACGAAACCAGAGGCACCTTATTCCTCATCCCATATGTTCAATATAGGAGTGAAGTCCTCGCATATCCGGTCGATCTCCAAGTACGTCTGGAAGATCACCACTTATTATCTCGTCTTGGGTGTATAACCCAATCAAGATATCAGTAATCATCTAAACGATGTGAAGATCTCTTGTCGTCAACCACCATCTTCTTCAACTTTTAATCATCGTAACAGTTATTCAAAATGGGTTAAACCTGATCTTTTCGAATAACTCGCGTATTTTATAATAAAGTGCTATAAAACACATCATACGTCTCATTCCAATCCAGAATACTCTTTTATTCGAATATTCTTTATATTAATAATTATTCCCATAATTCTTATTAAGATTTATTTCATTTAAACAACTTGTTTAAATCTTTCTTTGAAAACCATTGCAAAAGATTTTGTATTATCTTTTTACAAAACTCAAACCAAATTTAAGGTTTATCAAACTAGTCGGGATTATCGAGCCTTACTAAAGTATTCATAATTTTACTATCCCAATCCCAACCTATTCATCCCATGGAGTAAAACTGGTAACACTCTATATTAACACCCAATGTGTTATCGGTAAAATTAATTACCATTTCACGCTTCAAATCTAATTAAATATTTAACTATCGCGTGGAGTAAAACTGGTGGTACTCCATTCTCGATCATTTCCTTGCATTTGGTAATTTTAGTTACCCCTTTCACTTTCCAATCTAATTAAAGATTCATTAAAACTCTAATTTAGTTTTAATCTCAAAAATCATTACTTAATGATTATTCAACTTTAGGAATATTAATTCGGTCTTTAAGTGGGTTAAAGGACCAATGTCATTTAAAACACCGTTCATGGTAAACCCCAAAATCATTTTCCATCAAAATAGATTCTTCATGGAAATCATAACAGTATATAATCGATATAAATTTTCATATCGGACTAATACTATAAACGGAACAACGACAAAGCCTTTTAAATTCGATAAATTGTAAACGCCTTCCTTCGCAGAAGCTTATTTCGATTATCAGTAAATCGAATTCCATTAAATTCCAATTTCTTTTATTGAACTGAAAAACTTTACTTTGGAAAATTTCCGTTAAATATTTGAATAAAGATTTATAAATTCCAAATCTTAACTTCACTGTTAATTGGGTTTAAGAACTAATGTTGTTTAAAACATTGTTCACAATCAACCCAAAATCAACTTCCATTTAATTCCAATTATATTTATTAAATTGGAAAACTTCCTTAAATCCTAATTAAAAGATTTATTCTTTTCTCAACTGGGTTTAAGAAAAGTGTTATTCAAAACACCATTCACGACAAACCCTAAGTCCAATTTTATTCACATTTTAAATAATTTTATTAAGGCCCTTACAGTCGGTTTCCAATATTGGCCACCGAACCACATTAATAGCGACCTTTTCCAAAACTGATTTGGACATATTTTAAAATGTACTATTAGATTTCAAATCTCTTATCATCATTCGAAAACTCTTTTCGATATGAACCCATCGGTTCCGGTTTTAGGAGAATCCGACGATCGGGTCTCCCATTATGCCAATTCAAAATTAATGGTTGAAATTCGTGAACGGTCGCTGCACGATACATTATATTCAAATCATATATATATATATACACACACACACACATATATTGTCGATTTCCTTTTAGAAAACATTCATAAATTCATTTTGAAACGATTCCAACTTCCATTTCAATTTTAAATCAAAATTGAATTCCCTATATCCTTATGATATCAAAATAATAATATTTTCAAAATATCACATTTTGAAATCCATTTTCTTGACATTCGTTATAAAATAATGGAAATCGATAGAAAACTCCGTTCGAGTTAAAAATGGCGTTCATTAGCCTAAATCGGCTTCATATTCATTCTAGTTATGAATAATTCAATATTTTCGTGTCCATCCAAAATCGGACATCAAAATCATATTTTGATTCTTTACTGAATATTAATTTAAAATATTCGTATATACTATGAACCGGAATGTGACTTAATCAATTACTATATAATTTTATTTACATGGATTCCATACATCGCATGTATTCAAAAATAGTGATAAACAACTATTAAACATTCAATTCACATCCAAAGTGCAATTTACAACCGTATAAGCATTAAATAATTGAATAACGTTTACTACGACCTGTCGATCAATCGATTGACATTCAACTAAACACAAGGGAGATATGTGAAGTTATTATCATCCCCAGACCCGTGTGGGGTTTTCAATCAGCATCCAATGTTTATTATTTTCATACTTGGGCGATGTGTAAAATTATCGTCCCAATACCCGTGTGGGGTTTACATCTCAATCTATGTTTACTTATGTATTATTTTCATAGTTCAATAATGATAACAAATAAAGCTATAACATCCATCAATCACCAAACAAATATTGCAATCATAGGCAATCAACATATATTCAGTTATAAATATATATATGTGTATATATATATATATATAACTATACAAAATTTTGAGTGAGAGAGTTCTCACCATTGGTTTCCACTCCATCATTCTTTTGATGATTTATAGAAATAATTTCACAAGAATCAAGCTGCTGAAATCTGTGAATTAGATAACTGAAAAGTCACAAACGAAGTTCAAAAGGTCTGGGCTCCGGCCGGGAGACATCTTGGATCAAACTATACCGTGGACCGAGGATCTCCGATCCACAACAGTTTACCAGTCAACTGGTCCAAAATGGACCAGTCGACTGGTCATAACCTGGGCTTTTGCCCAGGTCTTTACCAGTCGACTGGCCCATTATGGACCAGTCGACTGGTGACTGTTAAATAGCCGGCCAGTCCCTTTTTTTCTTATTTGAATTGTTCCCGGCGGCTACGGAGGCTATACCCTTGATCTTAATGATAATGAGGGCTTATAAGCTCATTGAAACAACTCACTAACACATGCACAAACATATATACTTAAGATTGCTATGATTTTGATCATATATTCCAAAATGAACAAAATATCAAACCACGACAATCAAGCATGATTTAAACGAATGGTGAAGTTTTAGAACTTGCGGGTGCAAGAACGGAGCTTCACAACATTGCCTAAACACTCATAGCATTTGCATTTGATTGTGTGCACAACTAAAATGAGAAATTTCAATTCTATGAAACTAAAACCAGTGAACCAGAAAGTGTATACTAAACTAACTAGTTCATATGCATATACACAACTCTAAATGAACCTAGTTGATCCTTTACAAGCCAACAAATCGTAGTACAAACTCTAAGAACTCACAAAGATCTCACCTTTGCTTGCTAGAAGCAAGAAATCAATCCAATAACAAGCTAGAACAACCACTCTTCGACAAAAACACTAGAATTAACAACCTATGATCATATGAACACATTTCCTAAGAATAGGTCATAGGAATCATCACAAGCTGAAGAGGAAACAAGTTGGAGAAGATGTCTATGCTTGATTTCTTCTTGATTTGAGCTCCAATTTGCAAAACCTAGCTTAGGAATTTTAATTTCCCATTTCCACTCTCTATCTCTATTTTTTGACTAAGTGGAAATGAATGAATGAGAAAGAGGATGATTTGGGGGTTATATGGTGAGCTAGGTTAGCTCAACCAAGACCCAACCCAAGTGCCAAAACTCCGAAGCTTGGAATATATCAAAGCTTATACTTTTCAAGCATGTAAACGATGTTTTGAACTCAATGGAAGTGGTTTCGAATCCAAATTCGTCCATATGCAAAAAGTGATATTTTGGTCTTATATCCAATGAAAAAACCAAAATTTCTCCAACTCCAACGGTGTCGAAATTTACAGTTTTCGAACACCTAAATGACATTCCGAACTCAATGGAAGTGATTTCGTTGAAAACGGAAGTCGTTTGCAAAATGTGACTTTTCTATGGGCTATATATATTATTAAAAATATATAAAAATTCCGCAGCGACTCTTCTAAATTTTAATTAAGTCATAACTTACAATGTATAAAGTGAAATCTCCATTTCATATACTCGTTATAAAATTATAATTCAAAACATCTCAATGTTTCTTGTTTTATCCCATTCTGATTTATATTAAATTCTATATATATATTCATTCAAAGTTTAAAATCGATTTTTCAAACTACCGTGCCATTTCGAGTTCGTTTTAATTAAACTTTAGATTTGTACATTCTAACTTCGATTAAACTAATTTTTAAATCATTTATTCTCAAAATAAATAGTCCAAAAATTTATTTTCCATTAGAACCAATTAAAAATAATCCTTAAATTGGTTCTAAAATTCGGGTTGTTACACCAGCTGTAACGACCTGCATTCTATGCATCGGAGGATCGTAGAATATTTATTTCATCTTCATACGAAGTCATATGATCGTGTAACTTTGGGAAACGACTATTAGGGTCATTTCCCACATTCACGATTTTTGCAGATTTTTAAATTATTGTTTTGCCCCTTGGCGAATCTTATTTCGCATATAACTTTTGATTGGTAAGGAGTTATGACCTGGAACTAATTTCATTGGATTCAGACGATGGTTTACCTTTTTGTAGAGTAGTCACATTAATAAACGAACTTACCATTTAGAAGATATGGCTGAAATAAGGTTTGAAGATGGAAAAACAGCTTAATTGAGCTTAACAGGGTAATTTAGCAGCTAGGCCCATAACGCATTTCAGAATTAGGGTTATGATAGGGCTGAAAGGGTTTGGGAAAACATTTCTTTTTAGTTTCTAGCTGCCACTTACATATCTTGGAACCTGGTAATGGCTTCCATCTCTCAAATCACCCTTTAATCACTTCCTAATCGCTAATTAAGCAAAATTACATCAAATAGAGTCAAATTGGCATCAAATTAGAGATAGAGTTGCTACTATACAAAGGAAGCCATGCCAAGTCAGTGGAGATTTTTGATCTATAATTTATTTGTGGCTAAGGTGAGTGATTAGCATGTTTATTCAATAATTATGACTAATTACAGATGATTAGTAATAACTAGCGAAATTATACCTCAGAAAAATATGGAAAAAATATGTATCTACAATATTATTTTATGTCACTGGTGAAAATTTGGGTTAATTTGGATTAAGTTTGATAATCCTATTGTTAGATGTAGCTAAACGTGATTAAGGGGAAAACCATGGGTTTGGGTATGTTTGATCTAAATTATCATATAAAAATATTATTTTGATGTTTTTGGTTAATTCTACATGTTACTACTATTGTTTGGTATATTTTGTGACTTCATAGTAAGGTTAGAATGGTTGAAAACGCTGTCGTTTGGCGAAATTAGCTTGTTGGAAAAACTGCAGAAAATCGGTTCTTGAAGGGGGTATGCCTCACGAGCCTCCCAGGAGAACTTCGATTCTTGAAGGGGGTATGTCACAATATCATGGCCACGAACCGCTCCAAGATCATGGTCACGAACCTCTCCAAGATGATGGTCATGAACTACTCCAATATGAGGGCTCATGAGTCGGGGGGGGGTCACGAGCCAAGGGGGGTGTTACGGACCGGGGGGGTCATGAGCCAAGGGGGGTCACGAACCGACCTGGTGGAGGACCACAACCCGAACTGAGATGATGACTCCGAACCGAACCAGAGTCAGACTTCTACCACGCGATGACAATTGTGAACTCTTTTGAAGATCAACTACAATCTAACCAAAACCCGAGATGCAAAGGAAGCCCAAATCCAAAGTTATTACTCAGGTTCCAGACGGGAACCAACGAGTTAACTTCTAGAGTTAGGCTTTGCTGCGAGACGTGTGCAAAGGGGTTATCGATATTTATAACTTTGGTTCACAATTGAGAGAGGTGGCATGTAGACAAACCAGATCCAGGGAAATGTGGACTGGTTAGCCCTTAACCTAGAGCCAGGGATGTGTGGACTGGGTAGGGTTATTTACTATAGACCAGGGATGTATGGTCATAGCAATAGTTGTATGGAGTTGCCGTCATGGCCCAGTAGATTTGGTGATCAAAGCAGTGGATATTGTATGCTTTACGCACTGAGTGAGTGATGTGAGGATAATTGCTATGTTTAATGTTTGCTATCACCATGACACACACTCCCATTTTACACTGTATGTTAGTGTTACCTTAGAGTACTGTACATCTTGTTGTGCTAACTCTTTGGTTGCAGGTCCAGGTTCAGGTATGATCATTATACCTGTATTGCTTTATTCAGTTATATACAGTTGTAATCGCTCATACCAGACTTCTGTCTGACCCAGAGTTTTATGTCTCTTCTTATTACTTTGGGTGCTTCTAAACGAGCAGACTAGAAGCAGGTTAGGGGGTTATGCGCGAGTAGCTATCTGGAGGCGAGCAGGAGACTTCCACGTGCTATATGCATATATTCTCACTGTGTTGTTGTTGGTCACTACTTTAGGCATTAGTAGTTTACCTCTCTTTGTTTCCTTTTTAGAGACAATATTTTGAAGTTGTAATAATGGTTTGGATCGTAAGCTGTATTTGGTTTCCGCTACTCTGATGGATATGGTTTAGTTTTTAGCTTATGCACTGTCTCTCCTATTTTATATCAAGTTATGTTATTATTATATTTTATTCCATGCGCTATGAGATATACTACAGGTTCTTGGTGATTCATCGTTTCGAACCTTTTCTTTTTGACGACCTTTCCGTGTTAGATGGACATTGGTACAGCGCATTTCAGGGAAATGTCGGCTAGTACGAGGAGTGTCATCACGCTTGGTATCAGAGTCTAGGTTGCATAGTTAACCTAGGGGAAGACATCAAGGAGAGATAGTTTGCGTATATGAGAGCATGTATTTGTGATATTTTGTTTTTCAAAAGGCTATATATATTATTAGAATATCTGAGGATGAAGTCGCACTGCATTGGCACCACTAAGGAGATGGTTAATCGTTTGCTCTTTAAAGATTGAACGATGAGCCGAAATACGAGGAGCACGGTGAGGAATCCCACATCAGGAGTTGAAGAGGGAGCAGGTTCAGGGGCCAACAATGGGAATGTCCATGATATAAGGACGATGTTTACTGCCTTTATGCGGGAGATGCTTAGGGATGCTCAGGGGGCAGTTCCTAATTCTGCTAGCGGTGGTGGTGTAGTGGTGCAGGCGCCTAGGGCCGATTTCGCCAAGATTAACAAGGATTATACTAGTCTTGGTGGGAAGCCATTCCATGGAACGAAATCGGGTACGGAAGTCCAAGATTGGCTTGATAGTTGTGAGTGCATCTTTGAGGATTTGGGGATCGAGGATGCAATGAAGAGAAAGTTAACATTGCATCAGCTTCAAGGACCAGCAATGAATTGGTGGAATGCTATTAAAGTAGCTATTTCCGAGGATCAAATTACTTGGAATCAGTTTAAGACTCGCTTTAGTGACAAGTTTATTCCAACTGCTCAGAAATCAGAATTGTTCAGGAAATTTTTGGAGCTTAAGCAGAATGGTAGGGCAATCTCAGAGTATATTGCTGAATTCGATACCTTATCGAAATATGGATTATCCCTTATCGATGTCGTCGAGAAGAAGAACGAGAAGTTCATAACTGGCCTAGATAAGTACTTGGGGGAATGGTTGATAAATCATATAGATGAAACTTTCAAATCTGTTGTGGGGAAAGCATTGAGATCAGAAAGCCTTTACCCTAAGCCAAAGACTGAGGTTGCTATTACATCTACAGAGGAGCCAAAATTGCAGGCAAGCAGTGATGGCAATTAGAATTCCCAGAGTAAGAGGAAACGGAATCAAACTAAGGATGGTCAGAAAAAGAAGAATAAGAAATATATCGAGTGCTTTAGCTATGGCAAGAAGGGCCACTATGCCAGCAATTGTCGAGCAAAACCAGGGGAAAAGAAGTATTTCAACTGTGGCCAAGTGGGACATTTCAAGGATAAATATCCACAACCCCTAAAGAGAAACAGATCGTGAGAGCATATGCTATCAACGTTGTTCCTTCTTCGTGAATGCCCCAACTGCGGCGCAAAAGGGAAAAAGTGTCATTATTCAAGGTATGATTTCTATTTATAATTTTCCTGTTCGAGTGTTGTTTAATACCGATGCTTCCCATTCCTTCGTTCTAGTGACCTGGTAGATAGGTTGGAATTGGAACCTGAGACTGTCGTTAGACCTTTAGTTGTGACGAACCCAATCAGTGGTTCGACTAGCCTTTGCATGATTTGTCCTAATTTGGTCTTATTGAGTCATGGATGTATGTTTGCTTTGTTTTGGGCTTTACTGGGTTTGGCATTATTTTGGGAGTCGATTAACTCCAAAGAAATGGGGTGGTGGTAGACCGTGAGGGGTCTTTGGTGACCATTAGAGAGGATGATGGGAGGAGGGTGGCATTGGGTTGCCTACCTAGTGATGAGGTGATGGCTAGTTTTCTACATTCCCTTAACGTCCCGTAGGATGAGTTATCAGTTGTGCCTATTGCTGGTGAGTATCCGGACATCTTCGAGGAAGTGACCGGACTTCCACCACACCAAGAGATCGAGTTTCAGATTGATTTAATGGGAGATGTGAGACCTATAGTGATGCCACTTCGTCGTATGACACCAAGGGAGCAGAGAGAGCTCGAGGCGCAAGTACGCGATCTTTCGAAGAAGGGCTTTATCCGAAGAAGTGTTTCCGAGTGGGGAGCACCGGTTATATTTGCTACTAAGGCCGTTGGGTGACTAGGAGGTATAAGTATCCTCTTCCACAGATAGATGATTTGTTTGATCGACTGAATGGAGCAAGAGTGTTCTCCTAGTTGGATCTCGCAACATGATTTCATCAGCTCTGAGTAGCAGCTGAGAGTATTCCTAAAACGACATTTCAAATGCTGTTTGGATTCTATGAGTGGTTGGTCATGCCATTCGGATTGACCAATGCACCCGCATATTTTGTGGATCTCATAAATAGGGTTTTCAGGGATCAACTAAATAAGTTTATTCTTATGTTTGTGGACGATATCTTGGTTTACTCAAGGAAAGAGGAAGAACACAAGTAACATTTGAGGATAGTGATGGAGATTTTGAGAAAACACCAATTAAAAGCGAAATTTTCTAAGTGTCACTTCTAGAGGAGGAAAGTGAGATTCTTGGGCTATGTTGTTTCAGAAAATGGTATTTCTGTGGATGCTGCGAAGGTGGCTATGGTGCAAGATTGGTCTACGCCCAAGAATGCAACGAACGTGGGAAGTTTCTTGGGATTAGCTAGATATTATCACAAGTTTATTCAAGACATCTCCAAGATAGCGACATCTTTAACACAACTGACCAAGAAGAATCAAGCTTTCGTCTAGGACTAAAGGTGTGAGAATGCATTTAAGAGCCTAAACGAAAAGTTGACGTGCACATCAGTGTTAGTCATTCCTAAGGGGAAGGAAGAGATGACGGTATACACAGTTGCCTGCGGTACCGGACTAGGTGTTGTACTGATGCAAGAAGGTAAGGTTGTGTCTTATGCTAGTAGGCAAGTGAGACCACATGAGAAAAGATATCATACCCATGATTTGGAATTAGCAGCGCTCGTGTTTGCGTTAAAGATGTTGAGACACTATCTCTTGGGAGAAAGATTTGAGTTTGTTTACCGATCATAAGTCATTAAAGTATCTTTTCTCTCAAAAGGGTTTAAATCTTCGTTCGCAGAGATGGTTAGAGTTCTTAGCTTCATATGATTTCAATATCACATACACACCCGGAAAGGGAAATGCGGTAGCTAATGCATTGAGTAGGAAACATGCCAATTTGGGGGATATGTTTCTTGAATAGAAGCAACTAGGTTATATCGCAGGGTATGATTTCAGACGTAAGTGTGAAATGGACCTAGAGATGTTAGCAAGTTTGATGATCAGACCGACTTTGATTGAGCGGATTGGTTCCAGTCAAAGGGACGATCTTAACCTATTGAAAATCATCTTTAAGATAGAGATGGGTATCGACGGTGAGGAGATGAACAAATATGGACTTGTTAGAGTAGGATGGCTTTGAAAGAATGGGAGACTAGTTGTACCCAAGGTTAATGGATTGAGGGATGAAGTGCTTAGAGAGTGTCATCACTCGAAACTGACTATACATACCTGTGGTAATAAAATGTATCAAGACATGAAGCAGACCTACTGCTGGGAAGGGATGAAGAGAGACGTTGAGAAGTTTATATCCAAGTGCATGAATTTCCAGTTGGTTAAAGCCGAGCAAAAGAAGCCTAGTGGTTTAGTACAACCGCTAGAAATCCCGAATGGAAATGGGAATAGGTCTCAATGGATTTCGTTGATGTTTTACCAAGGACTAGATCGGGTCATGATAGTATTTAGGTGATTGTGGATCGATTGACCAAAAGTGGAAGGTTTATACCAGTCAAGTCGAATAGAACGACAACTAAGTTAGCAGAACTGTATATGAAGTGGGTAGTGGGATTTCATGGAGTACCTAAAGGTATCGAGAGAGTCCGAGATCCATTATTTACTAGTGGGTTTTGGAAGAGCTTACAAGAGGCTTTAGGGTCATAATTACATCTTAATACTGCGTACCATCCCCAAACCAACGGTCGTACATAGAGAGTGAATCGTGTATTAGAGGATCTCTTGAGAGCTTGCATATTGAATTTTGGAGGGTCATGGGGTGACCATTTGCATTTAGTTGAGTTTGCATATAATAATAGTTATCAGTCCAGTATTAGTATGGCTCCATTTGAAGCTTTGTACGGAAGACCGTGTAACTCACCATCATGTTGGTTGGAAAATAGTGATAAATTTGTGCTTGGGCAAGATGTAATAAAAGAAACTTCAGATAAGATCAAAGTTATTCAATAGCGGATGAAGGCTGCCAAAGATAAGCAAAAGAGTTATGCTGATAAAAGACGAAGAGATTTGAAATTCTTCATTGGCGACTTAGTATTCATCAAGATTTCTCCATTGAAGAATGTGATTAGATTTGGTAGGAAAGGTAAGTTGGCACCAAGGTTTATTGGTCCGTTTCCAGTTCTCGAACAAGTTAGGAATTTGGCATATAAAGTTGGATTGCTTGACAAGATGGATGGAGTTCACGACGTATTTCATGTTTCCCAGTTAAGGAAGTTCGTGCACGATTCTGAAATGACTATTTCTCCATATCATTGGATGATATCGAGGTAGAATCTGAGGTAGTTGGGAGCCACAAGACGATTCATATTATTGGGCACGATATGAAACAACTTCGAAGGAAAACAGTGGAACTAGTTAAGGTCCAGTGGGGGCGATAATGAGAATGACTGTACATGGGAAACAGAGGAAAGCATAATGAATTCGTATCCAGAACTCTTTGCCTGGTAAGATTTTAATCGCGATATAGTTGCTCCCTTTTTAGTAAACCACATGCTAGGATAAGCTTGTTGTGTTATTATGTATGATTGGTTGTTTGTAAATGGTTGATAGGCATGCTAGACACCTTTGTATGTTTTCTTAGTTAAGGAATTTCAGAAGCGAAATTTCTTAAGGGGGGAAGAGTGTAAAGACCTGCATTCTACGCATCAGAGGATCGTAGAACATTTATTTCATTTTCATATGAAGTCATATGGTTATGTAACTTTGGGAAATGACTATTGGGGTCATTTCTCACATTCACGATTTTTGCCAATTTTTAAATGACCGTTTTGCCCTTGGTGAATCTTGTTCCGCATATAACTTTTGATTGGTAAGGAGTTTTGACTTGAAACCACTTCAACTGAATTCAGATGATGGTTTACCTTTCCGTAGAGTGGCCACATCAATCAAACGGACTTACCGTTTGGGAGATATGGCTGTAATAAGGTTTGAAGATTGAAAAACAGCTTAATTGGGCTTAATAGGGTAATTTAGCAGATAACCCATTTCAGAATTAGAGTTATGGGAGGGCTGAAAGGGTTTGGGAAAATATTTCATTTCAGTTTTCTAGTCGCCACTTACATCTCTTGAACCACAATAATGGCTTTCATATCTCAAATCACCCTTTAATTATTTCCTAATCGCTAATTAAGTAAAACTACATCAAATCAAGTCAAATTAGCATCAAATCAGAGATAAAGCTGCTATTATACATAGGAATCTGTGCCAAGTCAGTGGAGATTTCAGATCTATATTTTATTTGTGGCTAAGGTGAGTGATTAGCATGTTTATTCACTAATTACAGCTAATTACAGATGATTAATAATAATTAGAGAAATTATACCTCAGAAAAATATGGCAAAATATGTATAAATTCTGGAATATTATTTTATGTCACTGGTGAAAATTTGGGTTAATTTGGATTATGTTTGCTAATCCTTTTGTTAGATGTAGCTAAACGTGATTAAGGGGAAAACCATGGGTATGGGTATGTTTGATCTAAATTATCATACGAAAATACTATTTTGGTGTTTTTGGTTGATTCTACATGTTTTACCATTGTTTGATATGTTTGGTGACTTCATAGTAAGGTTAGAATGGTTGAAAATGCCGTCGTTTGGCAAAATTAGCTTGTTGGAAAAACTGCAAAAAATGGTTCCTGAAGGGGGTATGCCTCACGAACCGCCCAGGAGAACTTCGATTCTTGAAGGGGGTATGTTTCCTGAACTGCTCCAATATCATGGTCACGAACCGCTCCAAGATCATGGTCATGAACCGCTCCCAGATGATGGCCATGAACCGCTCTAATATGAGAACTCACGAGCCAGGGAGGGTATCACGAGTCGGAGGGGTCACGAGTCGGAGGGGTCACGAGCCGGAGGGGTCACGAGCCGGGGGGTGCCGGGGGGTCACAAGCCAAGAGGGTCACGAACCGACCTGGTGGAGGACCACGACCCGAACCGAGATGATGATTCCAAACCGGACTAGATTCAAACTTCTACCACGCGACGACAATTGTGAACTCTTCTGAAGATCAACTACAATCTAACCAAAACCCGAGATGCAAAGGAAGTCCAAATCCGAAGTTATTACTCAGGATACATACGGGAACCAACGAGTTAACTTCTAGAGTTGGGCTTTGCTGCAGGACGTGTGCAAAGGGGTTATTGATATCTATAACTTTGGTTCACTATTGAGAGAGGGGGGCATGTAGACAAACTAGAGCCAGGGAAGTGTGGACTGGTTAGCGCTTAACCTAGAGCCAGGGATGCGTGGACTGGGTAGGGTTACTGACTATAGACCAGGGAAGTATGGTCATAGCAATAGTTATATGGAGTTGTCGTCATAGCCCCAATAGATTTAGTGATCAAAGCGGTGGATATTGTATGCTTTACACACTGAGTGATGTGAGGATGATTGTTATGTTTAATGTTTGCTATAACCTTGACACACACTCCCATTTTACACTGTATGTTAGTGTTACATTAGAGTGTTGTACATCTTGTTGTGCTAACTCTTTGGTTGCAGATCCAGGTTCAGGTATGATCATTTATACCTGTTATTGCTTTATTCAGTTATATAGAGTTGCTATCTCTCATACCAGACTTTTGTCTGACCCAGAGTTTTATGTCTCTTCTTATTACTCTGGGCGCTCCTAAACAAGCAGACTAAAGGCAGGTTAGGTGGTTATGCGCGAGTAGCTATCCGAAGGCGAGCAGGAGGCTTCCACGTACTATATGCATACATTTTCCCTGTGTTGTTGTTGGTCACTACTTTGAGCATTAGTAGTGTACCTCTCTTTATTTCCTTTTTAGAGACAGTATTTTGAAGTTGTAATAATGGTTTGGATCATAAGTTGTATTTTGGTTTTCGCTACTCTAATGGATATGGTTTAGTTTTCAGCTTGTGCATTGTCTCGCCTATTTTATGTCAAGTTATGTTATTATTATATTTTATTCCATGCGTTGTGAGAAACACTACAGGTTCTCAGTGATTCATTGTTTCAACCCTTTCCTTTTTGACGATCGTTCCGTGTTAGTTGGACATTGGTACAACGCATTTTGGGGAAATGTCGGCTAGTATGGGGCGGGTCGTCACACCAACTTAAGGCGAAATTCTCCAAGTGTCACTTTTGGAGAAAGGAGGTGAGATTTCTAGGGCATGTGGCCTTCAAGGATGGGATATCGGTGGATCCTGCGAAAGTATCTGCAATTAAGATTAGAAGGTTCCAAAGAATGCAACGGAGCTGAGAATTTTTCTTGGTTTAGAGGGCTATTATAGGAAGTTTAGTAAGGACTACACAAAGATATCAGCCCCACTCACCAGACTAACAAATAAGAATCTGACCTTTTCTTGAAGTATTGACTATGAGGATGCTTTTCAGCGGTTGAAGAGGGATCTGACAACAACCCCAGTCTTGACATTGCCTGATGGGATTAAGGTGTTCATGGTATACACTAATGCATGTGGTACAGGGCTTGGTGTCATCTTGATGTAAGAGGGAAAGGTAGTATGATATGGGAGTAGACAGTTAAGAGTTCATGAGAGGAACTACCCCACCCATGATTTGGGGTTGGCTGCTATAGTGTTCGCATTTATGCCTTGGCAGCATTATCTCCTTGGAGAAAGGTTCGAGTTATACACGGACCATAAGTCGCTCAAGTATCTGTTCTCGCAGAAGGATCTCAATTTGAGATAGCAGAGATGTATGGAGTTCCTATCATCCTATGATTTTGAGATTGCTTATACCCTTGGCAAGGGTAATGTAGTGGCAAACGCATTGAGTAGGCAGAGGATGACTTTGAGTCCTCTATTCATAGAGAGGCAGAGTTTGGAGTACATATCAACCTTCAATTTTAGGCCATCTACGGATCCTACACCTAGTTTGTTGGCATCCTTAGAGGTGCGACCTACTCTTATGGATTGAATAGGATCTTCGCAACGAGAGGACCCACAGATAGTAGACATCTTAGATAGACTCGGTAGAGGGGGTTTTATAGTCACCTCAGTAGATATTCCACAGATGACATAGGGTGGCTGCGGGGGGATGAGCGGCTTTGTGTTCCTCGATTTGGGGATTTGTTGAGGACAGACCTTAAGGAAGCCCATCATTCTAGGATGACTATCCATCCGGGCAGCGATAAGATGTATAGAGACATGAAGAGGATTTTCTTTTAGGCCGGGATGAAGAAAGACGTAACAGAGTTTGTAGCTCGATGTTTAGTTGGTCAGCAAGTAAAAGCTGAATAGAAGAAGCCTGACGGTTTGATTCATCCTTTGGAGGTCCCACAATGGAAGTAAGAGAGCGTCTCTATGGATTTCATCTATGGTTTGCCTAGATAGAGGAGAGGCAACATCGGTATCTGGGTTATAGTAGACAAGCTTACTAAGGGCGCTCATTTCATTCATGTTAAGAGCAAGAGAACATCTGCATGGTTGGCATCAGTTTATCTTTCGGAGATAGTCCGTCTACATAGAGTACCTTCTAGCATAGTGAGTGATCATGATCCCATCTTAACTAGTGTGTTTTGGAAGAGCCTGCAAGAGGCACTAGGTACATAATTATGTTTGAGCACCGCATATCACGCTTAGATCGATGGACAGACTGAGAGCGTGAATAAAGTTCTTGAGGATCTTTTGAGATTGTGTATCCTAGATTTCGGAGGGACTTGGGAAGAGCATCTTCCATTGGTGGAGTTCTCTAACAACAACAGCTATAAGACTAGTATAGGCATGGCACCCTTCAAGGCACTATATGGGAGACCTTGTAGATCACCGACTTGTTGGTGGGAGACTACAGATAGGCTTTTACTTGGACCTGAGATGATTAGAGAGACCTCAGAAAAGATTGATCTTATCTGCCGACGTATGAAGATAGCGCAGGACAGGCAGAAGTCCAATGCAGATAAGAGAAGGACTGACATTAAATTTAAGGTAGGAGACATGGTTTTCATCAAAGTATCACCTCTGAGGAATGTGGTTCGCTCTGGATCTGAAGGGAAATTGGCGCCAAGGTTTGTAGGGCCATTTCCCATAGTGGGGAGGTTAGGTCAGATGGCCCATAGGGTGAGATTACCGGAGAGATTGGAGGGCGTTCATGATGTTTTTCATGTTTCCCATTTGCAAAATATCTTCACGATACAGCAGAGGTGGTTGAGCCGAGTATGCTTGAGGAAGTAGAGGTAGAAAGGGAGGCAACAGTTATACAAGTTCCTACCCGTATACTTGGATCAGAGGTTAAGGAACTGCGCAATAGAGAGGTTAAGTTGATGAAAGTGCAACAGGGAGAGGACCGCGAGGATGCAACTTGGGAGACTAAAGACAAGATTTGTGCTTCGTACCCTTTTCTTTTCAAGGGTATGTTCTTAACTTCTTTTTCGTAGCTTTTTATTCGTACTTACTTCTATCATTCGAGTATATCATATCGATCTAATCTTTGACCATTAGGTAGAAAACCAATGGATGTAAACATGTGTTTGAGACATGTTATGTTTGATGGATGCAAGTGGATGCAAGTTTGATAGTGATTGCTCGTGGATGCATATACACATACTAGGCACTAGATCGGCTCAAACACCCACATACTGCATATGGATGTATGTGCATTTTATTTTTATGGGTGAACATGGATGTATTATATGGATGTTGCATTTGAATGAATGATTGTGCACACATATAGAAATTACATGATATACTAGGACTATTTGAATACATCTTGGATTCATGGCACAAACATGTATTGGATTTAGGAGGTCAGTTGAACCAGTAGACCGCCTGATATTTGCATTAGCATAGGAACATATACACACACCTTTGCATATGTTTATACAAACTTTAGAAATTACTAAGGACCATGGATGCCTATGGATGATGGATGAGTAGATGATTGTAGGTGGATGTTAGGATAGTATCGTTCTCCTGGACTTGGAGATTTCGGGGACGAAATACTTTAAGTAGGGGAGAATGTAACACCTCGTAATTTTTTTAGAACATTAATAAACTAAAAGGAATACTTAATCAGATATTGGAAATTAAGTAAAACAGAATGTACCATTGCATTCGTATCAGAATTCTACTTTAGATAGACTCCGAGTTTGCGTAAAACAAACATCATATGAGGATGATATAGAGCTTAGAAGTTTGTATACATATAAGAGACTTATGTATAAATAAATCAAACTAGAACTCAAAATAATTCAAAATACATAAGCGGGAAACGAAGCCAGTAATGGACGGGAATCTAACCCGTTAACGGTCGACCTACGCTTGGTCTGGGTCGACGTACGGGTCAACCCAAGGTCAGGTGGGTCGACCCATGGGTCAACCTAGGTGGGGGTGGGTCGACCCAACCCTGATGTGGCCGAATACATTTTTCTGCACTTGGACTTATTTGTGTGTTGCGTTCGTCGAAGATAGTTTGTATAAAGGCCAACATTTCTAGTTTTTTCCTACATATAAAACAATGGAGATAGTGAGATGTTGCCTCACCTTGAATTGAATCAAGACTATCTTGTACAACATTAGCTTATACATATATTTGAGACATTCCTTGTACACTGATCCAATCTCTATGAGTTCATGTTACTTTTAGATATAAAGTTTAATGGTAATTCTGACCTGTTAATAAACCTGGATCTGAGCCTATGCTTATTAAGAAACTGATTCATATCTGAACAGTTCTGCTATAATTACATGTATTTTTCCATACACATATTCTACTGTTCAGTTGTTATTATATTTCTATTTCTGTTATTATTATGCCTATTGTTATTCTTCTCCCTCTTTTATTTCCTTTTTATTTTATAAGCCTAGGCTACCTTTGAGCCTAAGCCAATCTTGTAAGAGATCTGCGTATGAACAAAATTGAGACAATTAGGGAATGTTTGGGAATGAAAAATTTGGGCATATCTTGTACTGTGGAATATGACTGGAATTTGGGGTGTATGAACATGTGAATCTTCAGGCTTAATTCAAAGATTAAGTGGAACATGAAACTATATATATATAACTTGTGGAACCTGTTTAATCTCTTGGGGTTAAGTAAACCTATTTAATCTGTAGGGGATAAGTAAACCTGTTTAATCTGTTGGGGTTATATATAAATCTGTTAACCTGTAATACTTAACCTGTTTAATCTGTTGAGGTTATATGAACCTGTTAACCTGTAAAACTTAACCTATTAATCTGTAATCCTTAACCTTTTAAAAATCCTAGTTAATTGGAGGACACAAGTTTTAGGGGTTTAGCTTGTATCATTTGCTATGTGAGGCCCATATCAGTTAGGAACCCATTCTGGTATTAAACGGGGACCCCGCACTAGGTAGGGGTCAGGGCATGCATACTAAACTGATTGTAAGAGGTTCATTTGAATGAGGGTGTATACGGACGTATTCCAACAGAGTCATGCGTGTGCATGGATCCAGTCTGTGGGGGAAAATAAGCCGTTGTAGCTCCAGTAAATAGGTTTGTGTCCTTCTATAGGTTGCTACATTAGGAAGTAATACACCCTACTTTGGGGCCGACATAGGGTATTTACACATTAGGGAGCCGGTCACTTTGGGGTAGTAATTAGGGTACATCTAGTCCTGTTTGTTTTCTATTTAAGTACACGTTATTTTTGTTTGGGTAACACCCGTTATTCCTATTGAGGTACCTGTTATTTCTGTTTGGGGTAAAACCCGTTATGTAACTAGAGTACACATAAAACTACCATTATGTTTCTGTTGGGATCATTTTGTTTCTGTTATATTATGAGACACCTAATTCTGTCATAAATCATGTTATACTAGTATTAGTGCGGAGAAAAGTATTTGAGAAGCATAGTCTCCTCTGTTTATTCTACTTATCATGTTCATCCTGTTTATACCTGTTATATGATACTATTATCTTTCATCCAGTCTTATATACCTGTCATGATATTTTTATCTCTTTATATGCTAAAAGTCACTGGACTCGCCAGACTTCATGTTTGACCCTCTTTGTTTCCTTTTCTCTCTCTTCCTTCCCCTCCCCTCGGGTTCTCAGGGTGGGAACACTCAGGCGTGATTAGGACTCTCTCTTTTATTTTCTGCTTGGATCTGGATCTGCTTCGACCACTTGTCTACGTTATTATGGCTATTATTAGGGATTATGATTTTACGTTTCTGTATTCTGGTGGTTTTTAGTGCAAGGTAGATGTTTTGGTTTGATGTACCTGGTTTCAGTATTTTAGCTTGATGTTGTAACTGGCTTTGAGACCACGATGTTTTTCCGTTGAATGATGAATTTTTAAGTTTTCGCTGCTATTTTTATATCTGTCTTGTGAGATTCTATTTATGTTTACCTATAACGCTTCACGGAACTTAATGCATTATGATAAAGAGTGACAACAACGGACGTGGGGTGTCACAGTTGGTGTCGATCGAAGGTGCGTGGTGATTGTGCAGTTGGTCAAAGTTTGATCAAAGGTGCGACAGTTCTTAGGTAAGGGGCTCAAGCCCAGTTCGTCTATGTCAATCCGTAAAGGGGGCCGATCTGAAAAATTGATCAAGAAAAGTAATTAGCATAGGCTAATTACATGTTTAATTACGTTGAGTATATTATTGTTGTTGCTATTATATCTTTTGCATACTTTATCAGATTCAGACGCGATTTCTAGCATTGGACTCGTATTCACGAGCTCACGCTATGCAGCAACTTTGCACTTATTTGGTTGAGCTGAATGATATTATCTTTCATGATAATGTAGTTGTAGCATATGACATTTGATGTTTATGTGTGATATCTAATTATAAAAGGGAAATCTGGGGTAGCAAAACCTAGTAATTAGTCAAGAAAATGAAATGAGTAGTGATCTAAGTGGATTTGACATGAACATCACATTTTTTCTGTTTGCACGCTGCAAAGCGCCATTATACGTCAGTTTGGCACTATCACTAGACTTGGGCCACTTGGACATATATTATACCTTGGATGTTATAGATAGGTTCTACTTGACTTGTCATGGTCATTTTGGATATTTGTATGCTAGTTAAGGATTTGGATGACTATTGATTGCATAGTTGAATTGTTTGCTTAGTTTAGCATAAAACGTCGTTTGTAGGCGATCCAGTATTAGGAATTATTTCATTCGCTAGAATTTGGCGTGCTTATCAATCAAATGCACATGTTGGTTATCATGATTGTAGCACAAGGATGGTAGACTCAAACGGATGAGATATATTATCGACGGAGCTTCAAAGCACATGGATGGATTCAACAACAGAGCAATACTGGTGCTCAACATCAGATCTGAAGACTTGGATGGAGCAAAGAAACTGAATGACATAGTGGATCCTGGTTCGACCAAGTTTGTATCTGTAATAACCCGGAAAATCCGAGCCAGTTTAAAATTTTTATTTTGGCAGTTTTAGCGAATTTTGAATATTTAAAATGAATTATTTTAAATAATATCGACGAGAAATTTATTTTGAATATAATTATAACGTATATATTATATACGCGTCGTCGTTAGAATATAAATAATTATATATAATTATAAATAGAATTGAAAATGGCGCGGTAGTTCGATAATTCGATTTCAAACTTCAATTGAATGTACCGGGTGCAAAACAATCCGGATTTTAGTGAAACCAGAAACATTAGGATCTAATTGATGATATCTTTCCAACGAATCCAACAAATCAAAATTTCATAGCGGGAATCAAAAGATATGTCCAGTTGAAAATTCTGAATAGTCGCTATGGAATTCAGGCCCTTAAAAATGGTCATTTTGCAAACGACCTCGGATTTCGACGAAACCAGTTTTGTTGGGTCCGTGATGTCAATTTATTGCTAGATTCCAAATTTCATAATTTTCCGAATCAATATGTGAGCGTGGCAAAGGAAAACGCGTTTTGACCATTTCAGTTGATTTTAATCGACTGGAAATTGGCCATTTTTCCAACGGTCTCAGAATTCGACGAAACTAGTTTTGTTAGGACCGTATCGTCAATACGAAGCTAGAAAATATTTTTCTGGAATTTTTAGAGTTAGTATGTGCCCCCGTTAATTTGAAATGCGCGTTTAAATTCAATATAGTGATTTAAATGTAAATTCAACAGAAATTGATTATAACGATCAAATCAGCTTACGAAACATATCCCATTGTGTTCGGAATGGGGGTAAAACGCTAGGGACGACAGTCGTTGGGTCCAATTCAAAGCCCGAACGAAAAAGCAACTTTACGGAGAATTAATTGAATAAATAATTAAATATATTTTCTTTTATAAACCCCCCCCCCCTCGTTATTTTCTCATTTCAGAAATTAAAAAAAAAAAAGGAAAAAAAAAAGAAAAAAAAAGAAGAATCGAATCGCGCAGCCGCATCTACGACCCCCCCTCCAAGCGGCGGCGCCGCGACGCCAACCTCCCCCCCCTCCCTTCTTCTTCCTCCTCCCTCCACTCGAACGCCGTAGCCAAGAACCCCCCCCCCCGAATCGAGCTCCAACCCCCCCTGCCCTAATCGACAGCCGCGAGACCCCCTCCCCCCATCCACCGACGCAGCCACAGCCACCACGACCCGCCACCCCTCCGACCCCTCTTCTCCTCCATCCCCTGTAAGTCGTTTTTATTTTATTTATTTGTTTTTTTTTTTTTTTTTTTTTATAAATAGGAATATTTAAAACTGATTTTTTTAGGAATTTTAAAACTGATTTTAAAAGTAATTTAAAAACTGATTTTAAAAGTAATTTAAAAACTGATTTTAAAGGTAATTTTAAAACTGATTTTTAAAGAGTAGTTTAAAACTGATTTTTAATTTAAGTTTAAAACTGATTTTATTTATTTATTTTAAAAAAAAAAAACTGAATTTTCTTTAGTTTAAAAACTGTTTTTTTCTTATGTTGTAAAGTGATAAAAATATAATCTTTGTTTTTAAAATATGATTTTTATATTTTTAAAGTAGTAAAAATATGATTTTTATATTTTTAAAGTATTAAAAATATAGTCTTTACTATATAGAGGATGTAAAAATATAATTTTTACATGTTAGGAAGATTAAAAATATCATCTTTATATGTGTAGGAAAATAAAAATGAGATTTTTATAAAGATGAAATCTTTAAATTTGAAAAGGCGAAGTCTATATTTTTATAAAGGTGAAATCTTTATTTTAGAAAAGGCGAAGTCTTTATATGGAAAATAGCGTGATAAAACTATAATTTTTATCTATATGGCATAGTAGTAAAAATTTGATTTTTATATATTGAATAACATAGTAAAAATTCGATTTTTAAATGTATGAAGCAAATATAAAAATATGATTTTTAAATGGAAAGTGAATATGAAAATGTGTGATTTTTATATATGTAGTGGCTACGGGCAAAGAAGATAGCGAAGATGCGATGGCGAAGAAGATTTCTATCAATGAAGTGCCATGGAGCTAGGATAGCTATAAGTGAGAATTTCTCACCTTTCAATTTCTTTTCTAGTTATATATATATACTAGGATGCAGACGGTGTTTAGTAGCACCCGACACAATCGTCCACAGACCATGGACTTGTTTGTTTGGCTGTTTGGTTATTGATTGCGATATTGGTTTGAATGTGGTTTGTGGTGTGAAAAATCGAATCGATAAATTGGTTAGGATTAGACGTGCGCCGTTATAAGGCGAAGGAGTAAGGCTAGGTTAGACTCTTACTCCAAATTTTGTGGGTAGCATAATGAAATTGATTTGATTGATGTGTGAATGGCGTGGGCCTTCACTAGTCCGGGGATAAGGCTAGGCCTCGTCCCGTTTCTAGTATCGTGCCGTTATGCCGCCGAAATTTTCTAAAATATGTTAGAAAAATAAAAATATCATTTTATTTAAAGAAATGAATTGAATAGAAATTCATATGTTGAAATAAAATGTTTTGTCGTTAAAAATATAATTTTTAACGTGATGTGAATAAATAAATATTCATTTACAAACCAGACGGTTTGTTTATGTACACCTATTTGAATGACATTGATTGGGACGATAAATTTTACACATCGCCCAACTGCACAAATAAAATCTGTGTTTGATTGTTTGAAACCCCACACGGGTATTGGGATGAAATATGAAGTTCACTCATCCTGATTGATTAAATATGTCGATCGATTGATTGACAGGCTGTTATAAGCGTTAGATATTTATATTTGATGCTTATACAGTGTAGTGCACTTTGGTTGATGGTTGATTATCTTTCAATGCTATTATATACATGTGATGTATGAAAATCCATATAATTAACATTATATGGTGATTGATTGGGCCTCATTCCAATTTAGAAAATAAAGAATATATAAAATAAAGGTTCATGTGTTGACTATACTCATCCGTTGAGATTAGTCATGTGTTGAACGAATTATTTTTATAATAAAATTTACATCTTTATTAATATAAAATAAAGGTTCATGTGTTGACTGTACTCATCCGTTGAGATTAGTCATGTGTTGAACGAATTATTTTTATAATAAAATTTACATCTTTATTAATATAAAATAAAGGTTCATGTGTTGACTGTACTCATCCGTTGAGATTAGTCATGTGTTGAACGAATTATTTTTATAATAAAATTTACATCTTTATTAATATAAAGTAAAGGTTCATGTGTTGACTGTACTCATCCGTTGAGATTAGTCATGTGTTGAACGAATTATTTTTATAATAAAATTTACATCTTTATCATTATAAAGTAAAGGTTCATGTGTTGACTGTACTCATCCGTTGAGATTAGTCATGTGTTGAACGAATTATTTTTATAATAAAATTTACATCTTTATCAATATAAAATAAAGGTTCATGTGTTGACTGTACTCATCCGTTGAGATTAGTCATGTGTTGAACGAAATATTTTAACAAAAATAGTCACACATGGACGGTACTCATTCGTTGAGATTAGTCGTGTGTTGACAAAAAGAAATATTTGAAATAGAATATATAAAGCCGTGTTGAATAGTGATGCGCCATTTTGACGCGAACGATATTTATATCGATTTTATCGATTTCGAAATGAATTGAATATATAACGATTTCGAAATGAATTGAATATATAACGATTTCGAAATGAATTGAATATATAACGATTTCGAAATGAATTGAATATATAACGATTTCGAAATGAATTGAATATATAACGATTTCGAAATGAATTGAATATATAACGATTTCGAAATGAATTGAATATATAACGATTTCGAAATGAATTGAATATATAACGATTTCGAAATGAATTGAATATATAACGATTTCGAAATGAATTGAATATATAACGATTTCGAAATGAATTGAATATATAACGATTTCGAAATGAATTGAATATATAACGATTTCGAAATGAATTGAATATATAATGAATTGGATTCAAATAGAAAACGAAACGAATTTGATTTGAATAGAAAATGAATTTTAATCGAATAGAAAACGACTTTGAAATTGGATTGAATTGAAAACGAATTCAAATTGAATCGAAAGCAAAGTGAAATGAATTCAAATTGAATTGAAATTTGAATTAAATAGAAGTGAGTTTTAAAACGAATTTATAAAGAAGAATTCGATTTTGATTTGAATGGAAATGGAAGTTGAATTTGCTTTTGAAACGAATTTAAAACTATTTATATAATTCGTTTTAAATGGAAATCGACGAAATATATATTATATATATTATATATATAATATAATGGCCTGAATAAAACGCGCCGCGCCGCGGCAGTTCGTAAATTTCGACCATTTATTTCAAACGGACATTACGGGAGATCCGACCGTCGGATTCTCCTAAAACCGGAACCGTTGGGTTCGTATCGAAAAGAGCTTTCTAACGAATATTAGAAATTTGAAATCTAACGGTTGGATTTGGAGATACGTCCAAATCAAATTCGAAAAAGGTCGCTATAGGTGCAGTTCGATGGCCGTTGTTGGAAATCGACTGTACGGGCCTTGATAAAATTATTAAAAATAGTAATAATTTATGTAAAATCATAAGAAATGATTTGGGAAGAATTGGGATGAAAAACTCCATATTTGAAAAGATAAAAATAGATTGTTATCGAAATGAACTAGTTTTGAACTAAATTTAAAACCTAATTATTTTTAAATAAATGAATTAGATTTGAAAAGGGGTTTTAAATAATCGAATTTCTAATATATTTGATTGAATTTGAAATGGGTTTATCGTGAACGGTGTTTTAAATAACACTAGTTCTTTAACCCGATAACAAATAGAATGTGACTTGGGTTTGTCGTGAACTGTGTTTTAAATAACACCCAGTTCTTTAACCCAGTAAAAGGAGTTCTAAGGAATCTGCAATTAGATTGAAGTGTGAATTTGTAATCTAAATTATCAAATTTAGAAATGAGCGAGAATGGAGTATTACCAGTTTTGCTCCAAAGCGATAGTTAAATCTTTAATTAGATTTGAACGTGAAATGGTAATTAATTTTACCGATAACACCACGGTGTTAGATATGGAGTATTACCAGTTTTGCTTCATGGGATGAATAGGTTGGGATTGGGAAATAAAACAAACAACTACTTCGTTACGGTTCGCTAATCTCGACTAGTTGGAAAAACCATAATTTGGTTTTAAATGGCATCCAAAGGAAGATTACAGGATAAATTTTAAAGAATTTATCTTGGATAAAATTAATGGGAACCTTTCCCTAAGAATGTGGAATTTAGTAACTAGCTTTAGGTTGGCTAAGAAGAATGGCTTCCTGGGTATTGATCTGATGTTGGTTTCGGCCTTCGGGGTTAATGTTTGGGAAATTGTTCTCTGGCTAATTTGCGGTTAGTGACTAATGAATTGGAATGAGGCGTATGTTGTGTTTGTGTAACATTTGTTTTCAATATACGCGGGTTGTTCGGAAAGTCCGGGTTTATACCCATTCTGAATAACCGATTCGACGATATGTCGAAGATGAAGACGGTGGTTGAAGACCAGAAGTCTTCACATCGTTTGGATAATTACTGACGATCCTGATTGGGCAGTACACCCAAGAGGATGGAAATAGTTGGTGGTCGTCCAGACGTACTTGGGGATGGATGGATATGCGAGGAAAGTGCCTCCGGTTTCGTTCAGACCCAGAACGGACTTGTAAATGGATTGTGTGTCTGACATTGGATTTTATTCTGTGTTGATTGATTTCTATTAAATATACATCTGTTTGGCGGCGGAGAATTTATTCTCTTGCTTAACGCCCTTCTCTGAGACGTACGAGCTCAGAGGTTGTATATCGATGGACGTCAGTCGCATGGCATGAATTGCCTGTGTGGCATACTAAGATGCAATGATCAAGGCTTCTGTTGAAAAGCAAAGTCTTGTGGTTGATGATCAAAGCACAGCCTACGTGGCAGCTTTGTGTATAGCGTGAATTCGCGAGCCTCACACCTCGGTATGAGTTAAAAACGGGATACGGACTGCAGGGAGAGCACGACGTTTCTTTCTAGCTTTGGTGGTGTCAGTGACTTACCAGCCCTGACATTTATATACTTTTCACCTTTGTGGTTGTTGGATGAGGCGCCTCGATTATAGGTCTGTAAGGACCGGGAAACGTGTGTTCAGGAATTGCCAATCCTCTAACGTAAGTGAGGACCGGCCCTGAAGCATCCAGGGGTTACCCAGTGTGCGTAATCCTGAGGCATTTGCTAGAGTGTCTCGAACGCGGAGAGGAGCTTGCCCCTTGCCTCGACTCATGACGGAAATCCAATTTCCAATACGTGTATTGCGGTTTTAATTGTAGAACTAGTATGGCGACATGATATATGGTACCCATGCCGTCTATGATTTATATTTATGATTGAAGTTGTTTTGACACTATACACTTATTATAGTATCAAATGATTTGTTTTTAAACGTACCAAGCATGTTTGGCTATTATAAGGGAAAACCCTATCCTCCGGCTTGCGTTGCATTGTGTGATGGGACCTGGGTCTTATAATAGCTTCATTTTTCGAAAAAGCATTGCGTTGTTTATTGATATGCACTGGTATTCTTGGGAGGAAACTCGTTCCGTGTTATACGGCGTGGTCCCTTGAATTACCATCTTTTAAAATAAAGTTTTAATAACTGTTTTAGTTCTCACACCAGTCACATGACTGACCTGGAGTTTATTGTTTTAACCTAAACTCTGGGTGCCCCTATTTTCCGCACGGGCAGCTAGTAGTTTTGGTTTTGCAGATTTATATTCACAGGATCCTGGTTTACAGCTGGAATGATATCCGGAAAGCTCTGTATCCGTATATCACCTTCAGTTGTGCTTTGTATTATTTTCCGCTGCTATGTAATTTATTGTAATCTCTGATATTTATCGAATGTAATTTATTCAATTATACTATGTATATTCTTGTATCTGATGGAATTGTTGTAATAGCAATGAAATGTTCTTCTGTTTGTGTCCTGATTTGTCCTGTTCTCAAACGTTCAGGGGTTTCGAACGGTCTAGATCGGTTTAACGACTGATTCAGATCGAGCGAAATTCCAGGCCGTCACATTTGGTATCAGAGCTTTGGTTTACAGAGCTCGAGAACAAGGCACATTAGAACCATACGAAAGAATTCATCAGATATTGGATTAGTAGCATCCAATTAGAATGACTCGTTAGAGATAGGATCAGTAGTATCCTAGAACGAGTGAGAAGAGTATATTTTTCAAATTAAAACAATTTGGTTTTGAAATTTAAACCATTTTAAACGTATTTGATTATTTATTTATTTTGAATATGGACAATCGAGTATATAAAGATTTTGCATATACGCGTCATGAACGTATATTCGAAGTTTTAATATATTAGATAGATATAGAATCATACTCTAGTGGCCCGAAGATGATTCTGATGATTGACTAGTCGTCATTAGTATTCATGTTCGAGTAACGAAGGTGTGATATCTATATATTTCCATTAGACTGGTGTGAGAACCAAAACCAATATAGTTAGAACACATTGTTGTGAATTGGCACCAAAAACAAGATTTTTTGTATATGTATCAAAATTAAGAATTTGAAACTCTAATTCACTAATTGATTGATGTTTGTGTTGTTTGTTTATTTGTTTGCTAAATTTTAACCATTTAGCCTAATTGAGTCAAATATTGGATCATATTGAAAATTGGTCGCATTTGCTTGTATACATATACTTACATTGAACAGGTCATAGCAAGGAGGCTAGAGCCAGAGAATAAAATTTGTTTGCCCGACAAATAGGTACATGTTTACTACATAATTTCCTGTTTTGTTTGGGTGATGATGATTTTGTGAGCCTATTGGCTAGCCGCTTGGCTTTTTCTTTTTCTTTTTGAGATTAGAAGGACCGGGGAAGCTATTTGAAATTCCCCGATGCTCCCATTGCAGGGGAGGTTATGGCGAAATTTTTCGAAAATTTAGGGTGTTAGCCAAATTTTTGAAAATTTGAAAATTCTCAGAAACTGAAAAGTTGGAGAATGCAAGCCAAATCGGACGTAGAGTTGATTAATCAAACCACTTTCGACTTTGTTCCTTTTCGGGGACGAAAAGTTTTAAGTGGGGGAGATTGTAATAACCCGGAAAATCCGAGCCAGTTTAAAATTTTTATTTTGGCAGTTTTAGCGAATTTTGAATATTTAAAATGAATTATTTTAAATAATATCGACGAGAAATTTATTTTGAATATAATTATAACGTATATATTATATACGCGTCGTCGTTAGAATATAAATAATTATATATAATTATAAATAGAATTGAAAATGGCGCGGTAGTTCGATAATTCGATTTCAAACTTCAATTGAATGTACCGGGTGCAAAACAATCCGGATTTTAGTGAAACCAGAAACATTAGGATCTAATTGATGATATCTTTCCAACGAATCCAACAAATCAAAATTTCATAGCGGGAATCAAAAGATATGTCCAGTTGAAAATTCTGAATAGTCGCTATGGAATTCAGGCCCTTAAAAATGGACATTTTGCAAACGACCTCGGATTTCGACGAAACTAGTTTTGTTGGGTCCGTGATGTCAATTTATTGCTAGATTCCAAATTTCATAATTTTCCGAATCAATATGTGAGCGTGGCAAAGGAAAACGCGTTTTGACCATTTCAGTTGATTTTAATCGACTGGAAATTGGCCATTTTTCCAACGTTCTCAGAATTCGACGAAACTAGTTTTGTTAGGACCGTATCGTCAATACGAAGCTAGAAAATATTTTTCTGGAATTTTTAGAGTTAGTATGTGCCCCCGTTAATTTGAAATGCGCGTTTAAATTCAATATAGTGATTTAAATGTAAATTCAACAGAAATTGATTATAACGATCAAATCAGCTTACGAAACATATCCCATTGTGTTCGGAATGGGGGTAAAACGCTAGGGACGACAGTCGTTGGGTCCAATTCAAAGCCCGAACGAAAAAGCAACTTTACGGAGAATTAATTGAATAAATAATTAAATATATTTTCTTTTATAAACCCCCCCCCCCTCGTTATTTTCTCATTTCAGAAATTAAAAAAAAAGGAAAAAAAAAGAAGAATCGAATCGCGCAGCCGCATCGACGACCCCCCCTCCAAGCGGCGGCGCCGCGACGCCAACCTCCCCCCTCCCTTCTTCTTCCTCCTCCCTCCACTCGAACGCCGTAGCCAAGAACCCCCCCCCCCCCCCCGAATCGAGCTCCAACCCCCCCTGCCCTAATCGACAGCCGCGAGACCCCCTCCCCCCATCCACCGACGCAGCCACAGCCACCACGACCCGCCACCCCTCCGACCCCTCTTCTCCTCCATCCCCTGTAAGTCGTTTTTATTTTATTTATTTGTTTTTTTTTTTTTTTTATAAATAGGAATATTTAAAACTGATTTTTTTAGGAATTTTAAAACTGATTTTAAAAGTAATTTAAAAACTGATTTTAAAAGTAATTTAAAAACTGATTTTAAAGGTAATTTTAAAACTGATTTTTAAAGAGTAGTTTAAAACTGATTTTTAATTTAAGTTTAAAACTGATTTTATTTATTTATTTAAAAAAAAAAAAACTGAATTTTCTTTAGTTTAAAAACTGTTTTTTTCTTATGTTGTAAAGTGATAAAAATATAATCTTTGTTTTTAAAATATGATTTTTATATTTTTAAAGTAGTAAAAATATGATTTTTATATTTTTAAAGTATTAAAAATATAGTCTTTACTATATAGAGGATGTAAAAATATAATTTTTACATGTTAGGAAGATTAAAAATATCATCTTTATATGTGTAGGAAAATAAAAATGAGATTTTTATAAAGATGAAATCTTTAAATTTGAAAAGGCGAAGTCTATATTTTTATAAAGGTGAAATCTTTATTTTAGAAAAGGCGAAGTCTTTATATGGAAAATAGCGTGATAAAACTATAATTTTTATCTATATGGCATAGTAGTAAAAATTTGATTTTTATATATTGAATAACATAGTAAAAATTCGATTTTTAAATGTATGAAGCAAATATAAAAATATGATTTTTAAATGGAAAGTGAATATGAAAATGTGTGATTTTTATATATGTAGTGGCTACGGGCAAAGAAGATAGCGAAGATGCGATGGCGAAGAAGATTTCTATCAATGAAGTGCCATGGAGCTAGGATAGCTATAAGTGAGAATTTCTCACCTTTCAATTTCTTTTCTAGTTATATATATATACTAGGATGCAGACGGTGTTTAGTAGCACCCGACACAATCGTCCACAGACCATGGACTTGTTTGTTTGGCTGTTTGGTTATTGATTGCGATATTGGTTTGAATGTGGTTTGTGGTGTGAAAAATCGAATCGATAAATTGGTTAGGATTAGACGTGCGCCGTTATAAGGCGAAGGAGTAAGGCTAGGTTAGACTCTTACTCCAAATTTTGTGGGTAGCATAATGAAATTGATTTGATTGATGTGTGAATGGCGTGGGCCTTCACTAGTCCGGGGATAAGGCTAGGCCTCGTCCCGTTTCTAGTATCGTGCCGTTATGCCGCCGAAATTTTCTAAAATATGTTAGAAAAATAAAAATATCATTTTATTTAAAGAAATGAATTGAATAGAAATTCATATGTTGAAATAAAATGTTTTGTCGTTAAAAATATAATTTTTAACGTGATGTGAATAAATAAATATTCATTTACAAACCAGACGGTTTGTTTATGTACACCTATTTGAATGACATTGATTGGGACGATAAATTTTACACATCGCCCAACTGCACAAATAAAATCTGTGTTTGATTGTTTGAAACCCCACACGGGTATTGGGATGAAATATGAAGTTCACTCATCCTGATTGATTAAATATGTCGATCGATTGATTGACAGGCTGTTATAAGCGTTAGATATTTATATTTGATGCTTATACAGTGTAGTGCACTTTGGTTGATGGTTGATTATCTTTCAATGCTATTATATACATGTGATGTATGAAAATCCATATAATTAACATTATATGGTGATTGATTGGGCCTCATTCCAATTTAGAAAATAAAGAATATATAAAATAAAGGTTCATGTGTTGACTATACTCATCCGTTGAGATTAGTCATGTGTTGAACGAATTATTTTTATAATAAAATTTACATCTTTATTAATATAAAATAAAGGTTCATGTGTTGACTGTACTCATCCGTTGAGATTAGTCATGTGTTGAACGAATTATTTTTATAATAAAATTTACATCTTTATTAATATAAAATAAAGGTTCATGTGTTGACTGTACTCATCCGTTGAGATTAGTCATGTGTTGAACGAATTATTTTTATAATAAAATTTACATCTTTATTAATATAAAGTAAAGGTTCATGTGTTGACTGTACTCATCCGTTGAGATTAGTCATGTGTTAAACGAATTATTTTTATAATAAAATTTACATCTTTATCAATATAAAGTAAAGGTTCATGTGTTGACTGTACTCATCCGTTGAGATTAGTCATGTGTTGAACGAATTATTTTTATAATAAAATTTACATCTTTATCAATATAAAATAAAGGTTCATGTGTTGACTGTACTCATCCGTTGAGATTAGTCATGTGTTGAACGAAATATTTTAACAAAAATAGTCACACATGGACGGTACTCATTCGTTGAGATTAGTCGTGTGTTGACAAAAAGAAATATTTGAAATAGAATATATAAAGCCGTGTTGAATAGTGATGCGCCATTTTGACGCGAACGATATTTATATCGATTTTATCGATTTCGAAATGAATTGAATATATAACGATTTCGAAATGAATTGAATATATAACGATTTCGAAATGAATTGAATATATAACGATTTCGAAATGAATTGAATATATAACGATTTCGAAATGAATTGAATATATAACGATTTCGAAATGAATTGAATATATAACGATTTCGAAATGAATTGAATATATAACGATTTCGAAATGAATTGAATATATAACGATTTCGAAATGAATTGAATATATAACGATTTCGAAATGAATTGAATATATAACGATTTCGAAATGAATTGAATAAATAACGATTTCGAAATGAATTGAATATATAACGATTTCGAAATGAATTGAATATATAATGAATTGGATTCAAATAGAAAACGAAACGAATTTGATTTGAATAGAAAATGAATTTTAATCGAATAGAAAACGACTTTGAAATTGGATTGAATTGAAAACGAATTCAAATTGAATCGAAAGCAAAGTGAAATGAATTCAAATTGAATTGAAATTTGAATTAAATAGAAGTGAGTTTTAAAACGAATTTATAAAGAAGAATTCGATTTTGATTTGAATGGAAATGGAAGTTGAATTTGCTTTTGAAACGAATTTAAAACTATTTATATAATTCGTTTTAAATGGAAATCGACGAAATATATATTATATATATTATATATATAATATAATGGCCTGAATAAAACGCGCCGCGCCGCGGCAGTTCGTAAATTTCGACCATTTATTTCAAACGGACATTACGGGAGATCCAACCGTCGGATTCTCCTAAAACCGGAACCGTTGGGTTCGTATCGAAAAGAGCTTTCTAACGAATATTAGAAATTTGAAATCTAACGGTTGGATTTGGAGATACGTCCAAATCAAATTCGAAAAAGGTCGCTATAGGTGCAGTTCGATGGCCGTTGTTGGAAATCGACTGTACGGGCCTTGATAAAGTTATTAAAAATAGTAATAATTTATGTAAAATCATAAGAAATGATTTGGGAAGAATTGGGATGAAAAACTCCATATTTGAAAAGATAAAAATAGATTGTTATCGAAATGAACTAGTTTTGAACTAAATTTAAAACCTAATTATTTTTAAATAAATGAATTAGATTTGAAAAGGGGTTTTAAATAATCGAATTTCTAATATATTTGATTGAATTTGAAATGGGTTTATCGTGAACGGTGTTTTAAATAACACTAGTTCTTTAACCCGATAACAAATAGAATGTGACTTGGGTTTGTCGTGAACTGTGTTTTAAATAACACCCAGTTCTTTAACCCAGTAAAAGGAGTTCTAAGGAATCTGCAATTAGATTGAAGTGTGAATTTGTAATCTAAATTATCAAATTTAGAAATGAGCGAGAATGGAGTATTACCAGTTTTGCTCCAAAGCGATAGTTAAATCTTTAATTAGATTTGAATGTGAAATGGTAATTAATTTTACCGATAACACCACGGTGTTAGATATGGAGTATTACCAGTTTTGCTTCATGGGATGAATAGGTTGGGATTGGGAAATAAAACAAACAACTACTTCGTTACGGTTCGCTAATCTCGACTAGTTGGAAAAACCATAATTTGGTTTTAAATGACATCCAAAGGAAGATTACAGGATAAATTTTAAAGAATTTATCTTGGATATAATTAATGGGAACCTTTCCCTAAGAATGTGGAATTTAGTAACTAGCTGTAGGTTGGCTAAGAAGAATGGCTTCCTGGGTATTGATCTGATGTTGGTTTCGGCCTTCGGGGTTAATGTTTGGGAAATTGTTCTCTGGCTAATTTGCGGTTAGTGACTAATGAATTGGAATGAGGCGTATGTTGTGTTTGTGTAACATTTGTTTTCAATATACGCGGGTTGTTCGGAAAGTCCGGGTTTATACCCATTCTGAATAACCGATTCGACGATATGTCGAAGATGAAGACGGTGGTTGAAGACCGGAAGTCTTCACATCGTTTGGATAATTACTGACGATCCTGATTGGGCAGTACACCCAAGAGGATGGAAATAGTTGGTGGTCGTCCAGACGTACTTGGGGATGGATGGATATGCGAGGAAAGTGCCTCCGGTTTCGTTCAGACCCAGAACGGACTTGTAAATGGATTGTGTGTCTGACATTGGATTTTATTCTGTGTTGATTGATTTCTATTAAATATACATCTGTTTGGCGGCGGAGAATTTATTCTCTTGCTTAACGCCCTTCTCTGAGACGTACGAGCTCAGAGGTTGTATATCGATGGACGTCAGTCGCATGGCATGAATTGCCTATGTGGCATACTAAGATGCAATGATCAAGGCTTCTGTTGAAAAGCAAAGTCTTGTGGTTGATGATCAAAGCACAGCCTACGTGGCAGCTTTGTGTATAGCGTGAATTCGCGAGCCTCACACCTCGGTATGAGTTAAAAACGGGATACGGACTGCAGGGAGAGCACGACGTTTCTTTCTAGCTTTGGTGGTGTCAGTGACTTACCAGCCCTGACATTTATATACTTTTCACCTTTGTGGTTGTTGGATGAGGCGCCTCGATTATAGGTCTGTAAGGACCGGGAAACGTGTGTTCAGGAATTGCCAATCCTCTAACGTAAGTGAGGACCGGCCCTGAAGCATCCAGGGGTTACCCAGTGTGCGTAATCCTGAGGCATTTGCTAGAGTGTCTCGAACGCGGAGAGGAGCTTGCCCCTTGCCTCGACTCATGACGGAAATCCAATTTCCAATACGTGTATTGCGGTTTTAATTGTAGAACTAGTATGGCGACATGATATATGGTACCCATGCCGTCTATGATTTATATTTATGATTGAAGTTGTTTTGACACTATACACTTATTATAGTATCAAATGATTTGTTTTTAAACGTACCAAGCATGTTTGGCTATTATAAGGGAAAACCCTATCCTCCGGCTTGCGTTGCATTGTGTGATGGGACCTGGGTCTTATAATAGCTTCATTTTTCGAAAAAGCATTGCGTTGTTTATTGATATGCACTGGTATTCTTGGGAGGAAACCCGTTCCGTGTTATACGGCGTGGTCCCTTGAATTACCATCTTTTAAAATAAAGTTTTAATAACTGTTTTAGTTCTCACACCAGTCACATGACTGACCTGGAGTTTATTGTTTTAACCTAAACTCTGGGTGCCCCTATTTTCCGCACGGGCAGCTAGTAGTTTTGGTTTTGCAGATTTATATTCACAGGATCCTGGTTTACAGCTGGAATGATATCCGGAAAGCTCTGTATCCGTATATCACCTTCAGTTGTGCTTTGTATTATTTTCCGCTGCTATGTAATTTATTGTAATCTCTGATATTTATCGAATGTAATTTATTCAATTATACTATGTATATTCTTGTATCTGATGGAATTGTTGTAATAGCAATGAAATGTTCTTCTGTTTATGTCCTGATTTGTCCTGTTCTCAAACGTTCAGGGGTTTCGAACGGTCTAGATCGGTTTAACGACTGATTCAGATCGAGCGAAATTCCAGGCCGTCACAGTATAGACATGGTCGATTCAGAGTCGATTCGACCAAGTCTAGATGGACTATACCAGAGTTAGGTCAATCCGGGGAGAGGTGACATGATAGTGGCCTAAAGGGAAGGAGTTCTTCATAGTGGAATTTCTCCTTGGCGACAAGCTGGATTTCATGATGAATGTCGAACGTTTTCCTTGGGTGTGTATTTAAACAATTTTGGTTAAATACATGATCTGAGTAGTCATTATCGATACTACGAAGTGGTCGATATTGATTATGGTTGGCCATTTTGGCTGATTTGACTTCGACGATGATGTGATTGTGAGGAGAACGATATGATGGCTTGTTCAATGGTGGTTTCGACACAATGGCTCTTCGAGCTGTGGCTTTGTTTTGGCGCTTCTATGCGGTGATTTGTCATTCGACAACGATAATTCTAATATATGTGGTAAAGCTGCTGTGATGGATTGCATTTCTCCGAGATGTAGAAAAGACGACATTAAGTCGTATTGAGGTGACTGCCTGATAAAGGGAGATGGGAGATACAGGATGATATCCTACAACATACGATGATTGCTGGGGATAGTCCCCATATTGAGACGACTTCATATGGGAGTCTTACGGACAGTCTAGTAATGGATTGTGCTTCGGAGAACATGTGACAATGGGTTATTGGTGTTCATGACTTCGGTACATCTTAGAGAAAGTGGCACAAGGACAGATCAGAGCCGATGCAGTGTGGAATGATCGTCCTGCACCCTAGAGCCAATGTGGTGTGGACTAAATAGGGTTATCGACTACAACTCATGCGGTGGGGAGTAGTGATAGTCAAGGTGGAGCTCATGCAGTGGGCAGTGCATGGATTAATTGGGTGACTGGATTACTGGATGCCATATACTTTATGAACTGAGTGAGTGAATGTGATGATAGTTGATGGATGCTATGGTTGTTTATTTATTTATCACCACTTAGTATTTAGATATCTATCTGACCCTTTTTATGTAATGTTGACCGCAATATAGCATGTATCGATTGTTATGTGCTAACTTTATGGATGCAGGGGCAGGGAAAGTATGATTCTCCATACCCTCCATGTCATATATACTATAACGACTTTTACAATACTTTGAGACTTGTTTATCGCTCACACCATACTTTTGTCTGACCCAAAGTTTTATGTTCCCTCATATTACTTTGGGTTCTCATCGATGATGTTGAGACGAGCAGACCAAGTATCAGGTTTGGGTATTATCTGGAGTTGTGTAGGTGGATTCGTAAGGGGCGACAGTTTTACATATTTATACTTGCATCATTATTGTTTATTCCAATGTGTGACACTGTGGAGCCTTGACAGTGTTTTTTTAGAGAGATTATATCGAATGAGTTTATTTTCTTGTTATATAAACTTTATTGTTACTCTATATAACTATATGGACATGTGCACTCTGGTTATATGGTTCGTATAGTTATTACTGTCTCTCTTGTTTTACGTCTGTGATTTGATTATTATATGTTATTTGATGCGATGTGAGATACACGACACGTTCTTTGATCATGTTTATGTTGTGTTCTCTTATATTCCCTTCTCTTCTTATAGTGTCCTGATGACCGCTTTGCATCGATCAGGTGTTTGTGCAGTGCAGATTTTTAGTTCTAAGCACTGGTGGTGTATGTTGGAACGTCACAGTCCACCGTCAAAGATGCGTTTAGGCTAATTGAAGTATGAAAACATCTTCTTAGTTGAAAATAGATTAATGGAGATTGAGATTAGTTTTGAAAAGTGGGAAAATGATTTAGATATGTTATATAATATCCCTAATCAGGCATCCCAAAATGGGTTAGTGGGATTAAGTTTAAGCTTAATTTATTACCCACTAATTTGGCCAACTGATGCCTAAATTTAGAACATTCATATCTTATAAACGGTAAGTTCAAATCCTTAATATGACCATTTTGCGGAAGAAAACCATTACGAACTAGTGTAAGTGTTCCGGTGCCAAATTCGACCCCTTTCCTAATTTATAGTCCTTACAAGGTTTTCAAGATTAAAATTTATGGATAAAAATTCTATGGATATAAAATGTCAAAAGTAGGCACTCAACAAGTGATAAATCCATATGAGAAAAATAAGGATGCAACATTTGTTTTCTATTTTTACACATACAGAAGTGTGCATGATGCATGTATATCATAAAAAGATTCATTAGAGAGAAGTAACATTTAGGATGATTATCGACATTCATCAAAACATGCAAGATATGTATTCTCAAAGGTAGGTTGAATTTACAAATGAAGAGTACATGTCTAAGCTAGACAATAAAGCTCTGAATCTCATCCCCCTACCACAAGGAAAGAATCCATTGATTGTAAATGAATGTTTAAAACGAAAAATGATATAAAAGGTAATCTCAAAAGACACAAGACTCTTCTTGTTGCAAAAGATTTTTACTTAAAAGGAAGATCTCTGTTTCAAAGAGTCTTCTCTTTGTTTTCATTAAAAAAAACTCTTCTAGAATAAATTTTGTATTTTTTTCAAATTTTAATGTCGTATTACATCAAAAGTTGAAATTGTGTTTCTTAATGGAGACATTGAGGAAATAATTTATATGGTGCAAGCAAAAAACTTTGGGTCAAAGAATATCCAAAGAATATGTGTTGCAAACTAAAGAAATTCATATATAGACTCAAACAAGCTTTTCATCGATTATATCACAAATTTCGTAATATAATGACCTATTTTGGTTTTGAGATAAAGATCGTCAATAATTGTGTCATACAAAACCATGATATATTATTCTAGCACCTCTAAAATGAAAAATCATGGTGGTGCCTTTTTTACAAATCCGTATACGCGCTCATGATGTATTAGAAAAGGTTCCTAACTGGTTTATCATGCAAGAATGTATGACAAATTGTAAACTAGATGATATCCTACAGCTAAAGGCCCACTATAGCATAAAGCAGTTATATATATATATATATATATGCAAGCGTTTGGTTGCACCCCAAAAATGAAGCACCCCATTAATCCTCTGATTTCCACCTCTCATTTATATTAAAGAATGCATTGGTAGGGGGAGAGAGTTAGTGTAAGAAGAGAGAAAGTGATTGTGTGGTGGAAAAGAGGGAGGCCAGAGGGGTGCTGCACTATTTGAGGTGTCATTGAACCTGCCCCTATATATATATATGTATATGTATATATATATATATATATATATATATATATATATATATATATATGCGCCAAGCATTCAGTTGCACCCCAAAAATGGAGCACCCCAAAAGCCCCTGATTTCCACCAAGTATTTAAAGTAAAATAAGTGAGTGGGAGGTGAGAGAATGAGTGGAAGGAGAGAGGGAAGAAATGTGTGGTGGAAAATAAGGAGGCCAAAGGGGTGCTCCACTATGTCGGGTGCCATTGAACCTGCCTCTCTCTCTCTCTCTCTCTATATATATATATATACACACACACATATACACACACACACCCGCTAAAGAATGCCTTTAAGGTGAAGTTTGAATGTATTGGGGATAAGTTCTAAGGGTTCTCTACATGCAAGCTTTAAGATATTTGAATTGACTTACTGATTGACCTATCACAGGATGAGTGATGGCATCCTCTGATGTTGCTTATATATAACCTCACGTGGCTGCCACTTAGAGCATCTCCAACAAGGTTACGGGTCGTAATATTACGACCTGTAACATTCAGAGAGATATCTTTGATATCTACCAACAGGGGCGAGCCGATTTTATCGGCGCGCCTTGATTTTATCGGCATGTGCCGATAAAATCAGCTCGCAAGCTCACGAGCCAATTAAATCGGCTCGTGGATGTTATAATTTTGAAAAATACTTATTTTTAAGGTTGATATGCAACGTTTGAATGCATGGAAACAAGTGGTTATGATCAAAATGATTCAATTAATATTTCGCATATTGATAACACTAACAATAAGCATACAGATACAACTGGTCATTAAAGATACAACAACTAATGATAGTAGAAGCCAACTAAAACATCAAAGCAAACGCAAAAAGTTACTAAGCCAACTACATTTATATGTTCAATCTCAAGGGAGTATCATTATGTTCAGTCACAACTGTTCAATATCATTTTGGAGAAGTCTAATCTCTCGTTCGAGTTCGTTTTCATATGCTATTCCCCTTGGGCACAAAGGGTCGTTTATCCATTCTATGTAATTGCATCCATTTGGATAGGATGGACATTTTTTGCATGCGTCGACCTGTATTGTTGCCCTCTGCTCGAACCAAAACTTCAACAGCATAACTGCAGTAGCAACGTACTGGATAAGAATCAAGTCCCTGTTCATACGGTGGTACTCGATAGAACTCTACTTCTTGTTGTGGTTGAGCGACCACCTGTTCATACGATAGTTGAACATGTGGTACTTGAGCTTCATGTGGAAGATTTATGTTCCCATGTTTATGCGATGGTTCATCCTGAGGTCTTATTTGGTTAGAAACTGGAATTTGTCTTCGAGCTCCTTTATTCTCATCTGTTCGTACACCTGTTCATTAGAGTCTGTAGCTGATGACCAAGAAGGTATTTTGAATGAGTGATAACATGAGTAGGTAGTACAAGAATGGGAACAAATTTGTTTGAGTGAGGAAAGTTGTGAGTAATTTGATAGAAATATATAGCTGCGTAGTACAAATCAATAAAAGAAATAATGATGTAACCGGTCACTATTACAATTGTGCTTTACGTGCTGCCCGACACTGTTTCGCCTGACGTAAAAGTGTAGGGAATTTTCTTTTCGTACTGCCATGATGTGATCGGTCACTAGTTCCACTTTTCTTTACGTGATGCGATTTTCAAAGCATTTGTCAGCAATAATGCTCAAGTGGATGAGTATGACCCTATTTTCTAACTCCTTTGTGTATTGAATTGTTTAATTTATGCGGGGACCCTAGTTTTTAACTTATTTGCGTTCATAAATATAAACAATACCTATTAACCTGCGTACAAACTTCGTTCATTATAACAAAATACAAGATACATGATACAGTGAATGTTCGACCTAACATAGAACTACGATAAAGCACGGATTTTGTTGGGTACAAAGCCAACAAACTGCGTTATAGTTGGCTAACCCGATATGGTGCTGAATAGGCTAATGGTTTTGTTTAGTACTTGTTGATGAATCTTTTAGTTATTTGATGATTCTACATAAAAAAATTGAGATTTCTTCTAATTTGATACTTTAGTTAAGTTATAAAACTATCAGCTTAGGGAAACAATAACAATATAAAAAAAGCACACATTCCATTTATAAGAAAATCATCACTACAGCAGGGAATATAAGGTTACTACAATAACATAATACAAGAAACTAGTACTACAGATAGTGGTGAACAATCAACTTATAAGTGAGGAAACCGTGATGTTAGAATATGATGTTTCATTCCAATCCAAAATTCTTGCTCCAATTGAGGTATTCCAGTCAAATTTTTGTTTATGATAGAAATCTCTTCTTAATCTTTCTTATACGCATCTTGCTCTTTCTTGTATGCTAAGTCATCCGCTAGAATTTGTAGCTTCTTCTCTTCCAGATCAGCAAACCTTTTCATAACCTCTATTCTTTCCCTAGCTTTCGCACGTCTTTCTTCAGCTCTACGACTGTGTTCTTCGTGGCGTGCGTTCAATTTTCCTTCAAGCTCAACCGCTGTTTTGCCCCTTTATATTGCAGCTTTGACTCCCTTAGGTCTACAGTCTTCGTCAATCGTGGCATTGAACACATCAAGTAGGTTTTCCCCTTCACATTGAGTATTTTTGGCAGTTGACCCGCATGAAAAAAAAACAGATTTAGAAGCTTTTTTCTTGCTGTTGCTAGCGGTTTGAACATTGCGGAGGCTCTTAGCAAGTCATGAGTTTCATTTTGGTTGACTAGTAAGCATTTCATAACAATGCATAAACCGATAATAATGTGGGCTTTTCTAGCCATTTTCTCTAGGAATAAGCTTCTTGAACTCCTCGTTTGCCATTCGTTTCTATTTAAAAAAAGAATATGAATCATAAAAATAATCTACCAACCATTAACGTAAGTAGGAAGAAAATATACCAGATTATCTTCTCCTCCCAAGCCGCTTGGATTCGCCATCTTTGTTTTGTACACTTGTGATTCATAAAACTGGGTTTGACGACTTATTTTGCCAAAACGACCTTAAATCGCCGATAACGTCTGTCCGAATTCTGGATGCTTCTCAACGAAGGCGATCTTAATTTTTTTCCAAAACGTAATGACTGATTGGTCATTCCCCGTTGCAGAATCTTGTGAAAATTGATAATAGATGGTGCGTAGGTCGATGTCCTCTTGGTCTGTCCACGACATGGTTCCTTGTTTGCTTGGCTAAGTTCCCATAAAATTGCTCGTGTTGTCTTGCGAAAACTGGCTTCCGTCCCTCGTCGAATGTGAGAAATTTTCGAATGGAGACGGCATTATAGAGTAAGAGTTTGCTTAGATTAAAGAGATAGAAGAGAATTATGAATATGTTGTGATGTAGAATGGTAGAATGGAGCCAATATATAATTGAAAATGCATCCGTTTGAAAAGTTTTAATCGTTTTATAGCCGTTGGGGTGAATAAGACCGTTTTCTTGTTGTTTAGTCAATGTCCAACGGTCATGAGGCATAGGCGATGGCGCGCCTATTTTTTTGGTTCGTCTGGTGGCGAGCCGATTTTATCGGCGCGCACCGGAAAAATCGGCTCGCCAGAAGACGAGCCGAAAAACTCGGCGTGCGGGGCAGATTCAGAATTGGCCCCGTAATTTTCCCCTGAATATTCAAGAGAAGAATGTTTGGGAGGGGGCTCAATTCATGATTCAAAACATGAATTGAGCCATTGTTGGAGATGCTCTTATAGTTCGGAGAAATGGTTATGGATTTTGCATCCAACTTGTCGGGTTTCCTTCTACAGACTTTTTATTTGGTAATTGGTGATGAATGGTAACTTTTCAGGAAGCGAGGTTTAGATATAGAATGTTATCAATGTTGACTTGTTGTGAGAGTTGGTTATGCTATAGTATTGGTAAGTGATAACAAGAAAGAAAAGAGGCGCTGATAGAGAGTGACACGGGTAAGTGATAAGCATTTTTGTATTCCACTGTGCATTGCATGCAATTTGTATGCACAAGGTACGGAATTTCAAGTTGACAAAGTTGTGGTAACAACGTTCTTATGTGGTTTTCCTGAGGTGGTAATTAAAGCAAGTAATTTATGATCACGTTGGGGAGAATATCATATTGAAGCATGGTCCCAAGGCGTGAACCTTAACTTATCGAAATGCGAGTAGCTAGCTTCAGAAGGATGTCAGTGAAATATGATTTTCACTGAGTTTATGTGGGATAATGATCCTATTTTTTAATTTAGCTTTGTATTTTTTTTTAGTTCTATGAGTTAGAAATGGTGGTTAGTAAAGAAATGTCGGCCAACACAGGAATCATTTCATTATATATATTTTACATGTATATTGGACTTGGGCTCAGCCCACATCATTTATTTGTCAGGCAAATGTATTACATGGAATTTAACCGTTAGTCAGTCTGCCTATATATTCTACCCAGAGTACAATGTAATCTATATATCATTACACATTCCAGAATAAAGATTTACATTCAGTTCTTACAAATATTTCTTCATAATCTCTCCACTGCAAATTTATCATTTCAGTTAGCTATTTTATCTTGGCATCGGAGCGTATCGCCTAATGGCATATCAATTCTATAGGTGTTGCGTTTTGTTGTGGATAACATACTCATCTGATTATGTCTTCATCACTTGAGTATGGCTCATCAGAGGGTGCTCCTAATCATTTAAGAAAGGACATATTCTCATTGACCAGTGTCATGCCTGGAATCATCTCAGACCAGGCTGCATCTAATCAACAAGCTATATTCCCTGTTATCAGAAACAAAAATCGCCAAGAAAGCAACCAAGGACACAAGAAATCACCAAACAAGTAAGAGCCATACCTGGAAAGTTTTTCAAAAAGGTAGAAATACAAAATTTCATTCATCACTAAAACTTCCCAACTGCTACATATCTGTCTGAGTGATCAAACTTAGATTCTTGATTAGTTTCAGCATTCTTCATCTCTGATTTTGATTATTGATTCTGGATAATCTCTATGACCTCATCTGCCTGGCGTCAATGGGTGATGAAACCACTTCGACGACATCAGACAATGGTCTGAACAATCTTCCTCCAGCCAATTTAGATGTTGATCAAACAAGAAAGATAGTGATTAGTCTTAAAAGCCAATTAATAACTATACATCTCAAAGAAGACAATTATCTTCTTTGGAAATTACAATGTGAGATAGCAATTCAAGGATATGGCTTAGAGGGGTATATTCTTGGCATTATTGATATACCAGCCAAGTTTTTTACTTATGCAATTAATAGAACTATCGCAAATGAAAAATATGTTAGGTATCATCGACAAGATAGACTCATTAGTTCTTGGTTACTATCTTCCATAAGCACAAATCTACTACCCCAAGTTATTAGATGTTGTTCTGCATATGATATATGGACTACCATAGAAAGAGAATTCAATAATTAATCCTTAGCTAAAGTTCTACATTACAGAAACCAGTTGCAGAGTGTTAAATTGGAGAACTTATCGATAAGAGAGTACATCTCCAAAGTTAAAAAATCGTGTGATCTATTAAATGCAACTGGGAATAGAGTTCCGAATAATGATGAAGTTCTATATCTTGTTAATGGATTAAGTAATTACTATGAAGTTGTGCTCGTAGTTATAACTTCTCAAAAGGTTGTTCCACCTATAAATGGAGTAAATTCAATTTTATTGTCTCATGAAGCAATAATAAATGCCAAGAAATCTCAAGAACCTGACTACTCTATTAATTTCACCACCGGCTTTAAAGGGAAGAATCAAAATAACTTTAACAGAAATGATCAACCTTACCAAAGAGGAGGAGGTGCAAGAAGAGCAAGAGGCAGAGGTAGAGGGAACAAGTTAAACAGACAAAAATGTCAAATCTGCGAGAAGATAGGCCACACAGCATTGAACTGCTATTTCAGATTCAACACTAGCTACCCATCAAACCAAAATCAGAGGAACAACAACAATCCAAATATTAACATAACCCAATCTCTATCTGAAAGCAACAATCAAGATAATACTGGCAGAAATAATCAAAATGATATAGCAAAACTAGACATACTGTAAGATGACAGTTGGTATCCAGATTCAGGAGCTACACATCATATTACAAATAATCTAGACAACTTGAATCTTGGAAATGAAGACTATAGAGGTAATTATTCCATTTTATTGAGCAATGGTAAGTCTATTCCTATTACTCATATTAGGAATGCTAGTATAAATGGTAAGAGACAGTTATACTTACGCAATTTGTTAAAAGTACCAAAGATCAAGAAAAACTTAATTAGTGTTTCTCAATTTGCTCAAGATAACAATGTTTTCTTTGAATTTTACCCTAAATATTGTTTAGTTAGAGACATTCTAAATAGAGAACCCATTTTACAAGGTAACATGACTGGTGGGCTTTACAAGTTCAACATTGTAATGAACAACAGTGATATTAAAGGAGAAAAACACTATAATTTGAATGTTTTGAATAGTGCTGATAGCAGCAAAAATGTTTTTGATCTTTGGCATTGGAAGCTTAGTTACCCAAGTGCTAAAGTTGTAATGAAAATAATAACTGAAAATAATATTTAGTTTGACCATGTTTCATTACCATACATCTGTGATTTTTGTCAAGCAGGAAAAAGTCATAGGTTACCCTTTATTGACTTTGAAATTATTTACACTGAACCATTGCATTTAGTTGCAACAAATCTATGGGGTCCTGCACCTATATATACTGATTTTGGTTATAAATATTATATAGCCTTTGTTGATGCCTACTCTAGATTTACACTGATTTATTTTTTAAAGGATACATCTGAAACTAACAGTGCTGTGATTAATTTTATTACCTTGGCTGAAAAACAACTTAATTCTACTGTCAAGATTATACAGTTTGATGGTGGGAGTGAATTTAAACGTTTGAATAATTATTTTACTAAGAGAGGAATTATTCATATAACAACATGTCCTTACATTTCTCAACAAAATGGTCTTGTTGAGCGAAAACACAGACATATCATAGAATCTGGTTTAACACTATTAGCACAAGCCAAGTTACCTTTAAAATTCTGACCAAAAGCCTTTAATACTTTCGTATACTTAATCAATAGGCAACCAACCAAAGTTTTGAAGGATCTAACGGCAATTGAAAAATTATACAGTGTTAAACCTGACTATACCAGTTTAAAACCCTTCGGATATCTGTGTTTTCCCTATCTATGGCCTTTCAATATACCAAGTCAGATTTCAGGTCTAGACCGTGTACGTTTCTTGGGTATACTACTAACGACAAGGGTTACAAGTGCCTTCACGAGACAGGTAAAGTATATATAAGTAGGCATGTTATTTCCAATGAAGCTGTATTTCCATTCTATAATAGAGAAATCAAAACAACTAGCAAAATAAGGAATCCAAATGCATCAATACCTAAGATTCCAATCTGCTATAACACCTGGCATCAAGATGATGAAAGTAAGGCTGCTGAAACCAGTCAATCATCACAATTGTAACAACCCGAATTTTGGAATCAATTTAAAATTTTATTTTTAATTGATTTAATGGATTTTAAGAATTTAAAATGATTTAAAAATTTATTTAAATCGAAGTTAGAACATTTAATTTTAGAATTTAATTAAAACGAACTTGAAATGACGTGGTAGTTTGAAAATTTGGTGTTGAACTTCAATTGAATATACATAATTCAATATAAGTCAGAATTTGATGAAACAAGAAACGTTAGAATCTATTAACTATATATTTCTAACTAATGTAAGAAACAGAGATTTCACTTTATAAATTATAAGTTATGACCAGTTTAAAATTTAGAATAGTCGCTATGGAATTTATATACATTTTAGTAATATATAGCCCTTAAAAGTAGCCATTTTGCAAACAACCTCCGTTTTCGACGAAACCCATTTTGTTGGATCCGAAACGTCAAATTATTGTCAGATTTAAAATTTCAAGTCATTTGGAACTAATACGTGAGCATGGTAAATTTAAACGTGTTTTCAATTTCAGTTTAAATTTAATGAGCTAATAAATATACCATTTTTCAAACGATCTTCAAATTCGATGAAATTAATTATGTTAGGACCGTACCATCAAAACATAGCTAGATTTCAATTTTCATAATTTTTGAAGTCAATATGTGGCCCCGGTAAATTAAAATGTATGTTGAAATCAATTTTGAACGTTATATTAATTTATATTTTAATTTTGATAAAAACTGATAGAAATGATAGAATTGGCTTACGAAACATATTCCATTGTGTCCAGAATGGGGGTATTTGGTTAGGGACGACAGTCGTTGGGTTTGATTTGAAGTTCGGATTGATAAACAAGTATTTTTGGAATTAAACAATGTAACAACCTGAATTTTTTTTTTTGATTTAATTTAAAATTTTGATTTCTATTTTATTTCGTTTATTTAAAACTCAATTTTTTCGTATTTTATTGAAATAACTATTATGATTTAAAAATATATTCTTTTGATTCTGTGTAGCAAATGAATTAGATTTCGATATGTTTTAATAATACAAATCAAAAATTGATATTTCGGATTTTATTTATTTAGTTTAATTATCAAGTTTATTTATTTAAATTTGTATTCTATTTCTTAAAATTTTAAATTTGTAAACTTGTTTTACTATGGGATTTGTTTTCAATATTTATTTAAATTTCATCTTTTATTTGTTTCAAAATATTTCTCATGTTGATATACTATTTCATATTTATCGATTATCGCTATAGATATCGTTCAATTATCATTTTTATGATTTGTTATTTCAAATCGTTCATTTCTAATTGCAAATGTTCGTTCGCTTTTTGAATTTTTAGCTGTTCGTTATATAGTTTTAAACTGTTTGTTCATTCTTATTATTCAAACCGTCAGATCCATTCGATCACTTTTAATTTAAATGGTTCGCTCGCTTTCGTTTCCATGTTCATTCATTTTCCAATGCTGTCATTTTCAAATTCAAATCGTTTTCTGGGTCGTTGGCTACTTTCCGTTGAGAAAAACAAATATCTTTACTTGATTCCGTTTTATCGATTCATTCTCTTGGTTACAAAGCTTCGTTCAAATTTATTAGTTGTGTACCTTCCCAAAATCATCTGTCTGTATTCTCGGCATGCCTTGTCCTTTTCCCAAGCCTAATTTGTAGCTGAAGAAGCGTTCAAAAGAAAATGTACGGAACAGTTATTTAAAGATATATAGAACAAAAGCTGCTCCTTTATTTCCCTCTTCTCCCACCGTTCCCATTCGTGATGCCTTCCACTCCTCTCTCTTTATTTCTTCTTCACAACTACTACCTCAAATAAAAGTTGCTCCTCATTTTCACCGTCTCCCTATATGTTTCCTTGTCTCCCTCCCGTTCGCTCCTCCTCCAAAGCTATCTGCCCAATCTCGACGGGACCCCAAGCCACCCCGGCCTTACTCATCAGCTCCACTCTTTTCCCTCATGATTCCTTTCTCTTCCAATTGTAGCACCCGCCAAAGCCGAGCCCATGACCCCTCTCTTCCCCAACAATCTGCGTCCCCTCCTCCTGGCCTTTGCAGCCATGCCTTGCCAAGAAACCTCCGCCTTCCTCCGCGTCGACTCCCAGTCCTCTGCCTTAGCTCCACCTCCCTTGAACAGCAACTCGTCTGACCTTCCTCCTCCCAGCAGCCTTCACCAAACTACACCCGAGTTTCGCCTTGTCCAGCTCGCCCACCTCCTCAGACCAAACCCAAACCCCTTTTCAAACAGCTTGTATTGTTTGTGGGTTGTATTGTTTGTGGGTTGTATTGTTTGTGTGGTATGTGCATATTGATTTCTATGTGCTTTTGTGGTTGTGTATGTATACATGGATTTGGGTTGTGTATGGGCTTGAGCGTGTAGTGTGATGTCTTGGCTGTGTTGAGTTGTGATTTGAGTGTTATGGGTGTAAGCTGATTTTATGTGAGTTATTGGTGCATTGGGTGAGTGATTTGTATGAATACAGGGAGGGTATTTTGTGCATGAGTCATTGTATGGAGTTGTGTATACATTAATGTGCGTATTTTTGTGTCTACGGTGTGCTTTGTTTATAGATGTTTGTACTTAAATTATAAATAAATAAATAAATATATATTGGGTGTATAAATTATAGTATATAACTATTTTGGTGTGAATGATTTCAAATTTTTATATTTTATAAATTTATTGTGTGCTGTATATATAAATATTTATATAATATTTTGTAAATAAATTCATTGTTTATTTTGAGTCGAGTGTGGTGTTGAGTTCGAAACCCCGTTCCAAACCGAACAGCCAACCCGATCCATTGAAAATTCCCTAGCCTCCTCTTATAAAAATAAAAAATTTATATATATAGCGATCATCGAGTTTGATACAATTTGAATCATGCCTGGAAGTCGTCATTCCATTCTGTGCCAATCCGTCTGCCGTCTTTATTTCTTTGCCACGAAAGATGAGTTTATCTCATACTTAAGTTGCATTATTCATGGATGTTAGATCAATAATGAACTGTTATATGAAATGTAATGGATTGCTGGTAGAAATTGTTTGATTTGATATATATGAACATTTCATATGTGACACGATATATTCATATGACAATAGTTGCCCTGATGATGTATATGCTGTGGTTGTTGTTATGTGATTGTTGTTTGTAATTGTTGATACCCCTAGTTTAGGAAAAATCATTAAAGGTTGAAATGATACATACCCGAACAAACATTAGAATAGGGAAAAATCGTTATGGGTTGAAATGATAGATCTGAACATTTTTTACTGAATTTGGGATCGCGGGTTGAAATGATAGACCCGTAGAAATTTATAAATCGCGGATTGAAATGATAAACATCTGTATCACTTGGCCATAGGGTAGAAAACTATTTATGGACACTGTTGGTCGTGTTTTTGAAATAAAATGATTTGGAATTTGAATTTAATTTAAGATTTTATATTTTATATTTTAAGATTTTAAACTTATGTTTTGTAAATTTTAAATTATATGTTTTAAAATGATTTTTTAAGTAAATATAGAATTAAATACTTATTTAAGATTTTACTTATAATTTTATTTATTTTAAATTATATAATTTAATCGTATAAATATTGTAAAACTTTTTATATTGTTATAAATAATTTCTTTAACTTATTATTCTAATCTTATATATGTTTATAATCTATATTCGAATTTATTTTTAGAATTTTATAAACTTATACATATATATACATTTTTTCAACTGTATATTAGGCTCACATCCCTATTTTGAAACTTAATTAGGCTCACATCCGGTCATAAACTTATTGTAAATTAGGTCCCTATTTTCTGAAAAGTCATCAAAAAAATAAAAAAAAAATAAAAAAATCACGTAAATTCGTATTTAAATAAAACATGTAAACACTAAAAAATTCTGAATAAAAAACCATCAAAGAAGGCGTCAAAAAACAAAAAAACAAAAAAAAAAAACGAAATTTCCAGTTAAATGCATAATAGTATGCACATATATCACTTTCCTGCATACATCCGTGCATATTTTTCACTACATACATCTTCGTTGATTTTTATTCATGCAAATAAATGCATACATGTGCGCAAAAATTTCAAATACTTGCATACATTTGTGCAGGTTTATTTTCAGATTTTAATCTGAAAACAGCTTACAGAAAAGTTGCATACATATATGCAATTATCAGTAATAATTGCATAAATGTATGCAACTATTTTTTTTCGATTTCCGTAGATTCCTGACATTATTTCCATATTTTAGATTTTTTTTTTATGAACGTACGCACATTTTTTTTAAAAAATTACAAAAAGGCGGAAAAAATAAAATAGGGGGCGGGTTTAAAAAATTTCAGAACTTTGTTTTTTTATAAATTAGGTCCCTACTTTTTATCCTATAAAAATGTTGCACACATGTGTGCATTTTTTTGAGAAATTTGCACATTTGGATGCAAATAAAAATGAACTGAAAAATTATGTTAAATCTATCCGCTGGAAGAACTGCAATAACTGCATATATGCATGCAATAAAATCAAAAAGGTGCATAATATTATGCATTTAACTGTAGTTTTTTCTGTTTTTTTGCTGTTTTCTCCTTTCTGACATTATTTTTGTTGTTTTTTGGACTGAATTTGTTTTATAATGCGTAATATATTTTATTACTAATTTACGAATTTTTTTTTATTTTTTTTTAATTATTATTTTGTAAGTTTTGAAAACAGGGACCTAATTTACAATAAGTTTATGACCGGGTTTTTTTTATATTTTGAAACTTAATAGGGACCTCTAAAAAACGCTTATATTTCTTATATATATATATAAACTTTAACAATAAACCAAGAGTTGGATAAGTTAAGATTTCGTGAATTTAAATTCGAGGTGTAGAAGATTTAAAATTTATATAACGATACTTGATTAACAAATGAACTCATATAAGATGATAATTTGAATTTAAACTTGATTCGAACTTAAGAGATGAACTTGAATTGTGAATTTGTTTTATGAATTTAAATTTCCAAATTTAAGGAACAAATTTGATTTTAAATAAACTGAATGCGGACTTGAATTAGTTGATTTAAATATTGAAAGATGTGAACGTTGATTGCTTAAATTAATTTTATTTGAATTTATAATTAATATGGAATGAATTCGATTTTAAGTAACCGAATGTGAATTTGAATATATAGATATTATATATAGAATCAATTTTTAAAATTTTTATTGTTTGAATTGGAATATTTGTGAAATCAAACTTATAATAATGGTTTAAATTGTATGAACCGTTTGAATTGAAATTTAAGCTTTTGACTTGACTTTATAGTAATAAAATTTGATTTCTGCGACTTGAGTTATAAATTTTGATATGGTTCGTCGAAACAGAAACGAGAGATTTGATTTGAGTTATATAAATGGAATTGGGACTTAAGTGATTGAATTTTCGATTCAACTTAAATGAATCTTTATAAAGGAAACCTGATTATACGAATTGTTGAATTTATAAATAACGATTTCGAATTATACTACTTGAATTATAAAACAGGGTATGATTTGTTTAATTGAAATGCAAGTTTTGATTTGAATCAAATATATTGAATTTGAGGCAAAATGTTGGATTTTCGTGGATCGACTTAATGGGTTCTATAAAAAGTAAAAATAAAATCATCTGAATTGATTTGAACTTGAATTTTTGCGAATATTAACCAACCCAACTATTATTGAAGTTAAATGTTTTAGCATCGATTTAAATGGAAATTGAGATATTTAAGGTATAATTTAAATATAAGTCGATTTTTGGAATTCGGAAGTTGTTATGCGATTTTGTCGGAAAATTTATATAAAATCGAGGTTAAATAGTATAGTATTTGCTTATACTATATTTTGAAATCTTTTCGAAATAGTTTTAAATCGATTTGATTTAAGCAATTTGAGTTGTTTTCAAAATTAAATATATTCGAAGTTAGATATTTAAATTTGATTTCAAATTTGAATATGAGATTTTGTATTATCGATTTTATAAAGTGATTTATAAAAAATGACCATGATGTGAAAATGTAAACGATTGGTTGTTAAAGAGACCGGGATCGGCTGCTGTCATACTCTATGCCAATACTGAAAACCACTTTAACGACTGTGTACGCGGTGGAGTTCCAGAATAAAGAGGATGATTTGGAGAACGACTATATTTTTTTATTTCATATTAATTACGAGACTATGACAACCTTGAGTCAGCTTGATGTGGCTAAAACAGGAGCTATGCACGGACCAAGTGAGGTCATACCTCTTATCGAGCACACTTCTTCGATATTATTCTATTATTGTTGAGATTCGATTTGGGCCCTTTTGATTACGGGAGTGTGTATCGAGGTGGGCGGTAGTAGCTACTATGCGTTACCACTAGTCCGGCTCTACAAATGGTGAATCCACCCAGGCATTCCTTGCTTGCCTTGTCACATGCCTTATACGATCCTACTACGACTTTGTTTTGTACTGTTTTATATGGAGTGCCCTCTGATCAACCTCCAGTTTACGGAGGAATTATGGTACTGTATATACTATGGGAATATATAAACGGTGTAAGGGTAATCATGGTAATCCCACTTACGCTATTTTGATATTTTTACTCTACTGATAGACACTATTGTATATAGCGTATTATACTATATAGTATTAGTTTGACGGATCCTTAGAAGACGGTGATCCCAAACATCCTCTAAGTTACTGATTTCATTTCATCGAACATTTCATTTGAGTTGATTTACTTCCATGAAAATGTTAGTCCTGATCCGAGTTGTTTTATTTTGCATTATTACTCGGGTCAGATCGATTGCCACAGTTTTCGAGATTCATCCTTGGAGTTGGAGTTTATATTGAGATTTGTTCACCTGTGTCTACCTATTCAGTTGATCTATATCCAGCTATTCTTGTCATTTATGTTTTATACTGTTACTATTTATTTATGTATCTGAAATCACTATATTAGACTTCTGCTGTATTATTTATGTAAATTCTGATGTAAAATTTATTTAGTGGCTTCATGAACTACTATTGTATTATTTATTTCCGCTGCGAGAAGTTATATTGCTCTGTATCTGTGATCTGCGATCTGCGATTCTGTGATTTATTCTATTTACCCCAAAAGCTAATAACAATCTGTCGTTTTGGACGTTTCGAGTTGACATGTTTTGTTGATTCGGCATGGTCAAAATGGCGGGTCGTTACATGTGGTATCAGAGCTTTGGTTTTATTAAAGCTCTAGCCTATGGGGTAAAAACTCATTAGAGATAGGGTAGTGATACCCTAGAACTATTGAGATAAATCGCGGAATCCTTCTTAAGAGAGAGCGTATTTTTAAAGTATAAATGGTTTTTAAAATGATTTTAAAATGTTTTAAACAAATATTTTCGAACATAAAATTTTGTTTAATACCTAAAGCTCATTCTGAAATTTCCCTTCCTTTTGAATCCTTTCTCCTTCGCAGATCCTCTTTGATTAGGTTCTTTCGTTCGTTCAACTTTTAACTCAAATTCTATAACTTATCCTTATCCGCAACAAGGTAAGAAGTAGAAGGACAGTGTAAGTCTTCCAGCGAGTCCATTTTACTAAATTTTCCCTACTTAAAATTTTAATGATTTGAAATATATTATTAATAATATATTATTTGAAAACTTGGTATATATCCTTTTTAAATATAGAAAGATGGTTTTTGTATTTATTTGACATTAAAGTTGGCCTATCGAATACTTAGTGATTTGGGTATACGTCTGATCAACGTATATATTAAATCCTATATGTGTTAGATGGATATAGAGTCACACTCTAGTCGCTTGAAAATGACTCTGGTGATAACGACGGCATCATCGATATCTATTTTCAGGTTTCGAAAGTGGGACAAATATATTTCGCTAATCGAGACGTCAAGTGAATACTTAAAACTATTTTTGAAATGTTTGAAAATATTTTAAGCTTTGATTTATATATTTCAAATTATATATATGTATGAAATTTGATATGAACCACTAGTTTAAATATATATTGATTACCTAATTACTATTTCCCTGCCTCGTTCCTTTTCGGGGACGAAAAGGTTTGAGCGGGGGAGATTGTAACAATATGAATTTTAAGTTTTTATTTAATTAAATTTTTGATTTCTATTTTATTTCGTTTATTTAAAACTAAATTTGTTCGTATTTTATTGAAATAACTATTTTGATTTATGATTTAAAAATATATTCTTTTGATTCTGTATAGCAAATGAGTTAGATTTCGATATGTTTTAATAATACAAATCAAAAATTGATATTTCAAATTTTATTTATTTAGTTTAATTATCAAGTTTATTTATTTAAATTCGTATTCTATTTCTTAAGATTTTAAATTTGTAAACTTGTGTTACTATGTGATTTGTTTTCAATATTTATTTAAATTTCATCTTTGATTTGTTTCAGAATATTTCTCATGTTGATATACTATTTCATAGTTATCGATTATCGCTACAGATATCGTTCAATTATCGGTTTTCTGATTTGTTATTTCAAACCGGTCATTTTTAATTACAAATGTTCATTCGCTTTTTGAATTTTTAACTGTTAGTTATATAGTTTAGTTTGTTCATTCTTATTATTCAAACCGTCAGATCCATTCGATCACTTTTAATTTAAATGGTTCGCTCGCTTTCATTTCCATGTTCATTCATTTTCCGATGCTGTCATTTTCAAATTCAAATCGTTCGCTGGGTCGTTGGCTACTTTCCATTGAGAAAAACAAATATCTTTACTTGATTCCCTTTTACCGATTCGTTCTCTTGGTTACAATGCTTCGTTCAAATTTATTAGTTGTGTAACTTCCCAAAATCATCTGTCTGTATTCTCGGCACGCCTTATCATTTTCCCAAGCCTAATTTGTTGCTGAAGAAGCATTCGAAAGAAAATGCATGGAGCAGTTATTTAAAGATATATAGAACAAAAGCTGCTCCTTTATTTCCCTCTTCTCCCACTGTTCCCATTCGTGATGCCTTCCACTCCTCTCTCTTTATTTCTTCTTCACAACTACTACCTCAAATAGAAGCTGCTCCTCATTTTCACTATCTTACCATATGTTTCCTTGCCTCCCTCCTGTTTTCTCCTCCTCCAAAGCCATCCGCCCAATCTCGACGGGACCCCAAGCCACCCCGGCCTTACTCAGCAGCTCCACTCTTTTCCCTCGCAATTCCCTTCTCTGCTAATTGTAGCACCCGCCAAAGCCGAGCCCAAGACCCCTCTCTTCCCCAACAATCTGCGTCCCTTCCTCCTGGCCTTTGCATCCATGCCTTGCCTAAAAACCTGCGCCTTCCTCCACGTCGACTCTCGGTCCTCTGCCTCAGCTCCGCCTCCCTTGAGCAGCAACTCGTCTGACCTTCCTCTGCCCAGCAGCCTTCACCAAACTACACCCGAGTTTCGCCTTGTCCCGCTCGCCGACCTCCTCAGACCAGACCCAAACCCCTTTTCAAATAGCGTGTATTGTTTGTGGGTTGTATTGTTTGTGTGGTATGTGCATATTGATTTCTGTGCGCTTTTGTGGTTATGTATGGGCTTGCGCGTGTAGTGTGATGTCTTGGCTGTGTTGAGTTATGATTTGAGTGTTATGGGTGTAAGCTGATTTTATGTGAGTTGTTGGTCCATGGGGTGAGTGATTTGTATGAATACTAAGAGGGTATTTTGTGCATGAGTCATTGTGTGGAGTTGTGTATACATTAGTGTGTGTATTTTTTTGTCTACGGTGTGCATTGTTTATAGATGTGTGTATACGTTAGTATATAACTGTTTTGGTGTGAATGATTTCAAATATTTATATTTTATAAATTTATTGTGTGTTGTATATATAAATATTTATATAATATTTTGTAAATAAATTCGTTGCTTATTTTGAGTCGAGTGTGGTGTTGAGTTCGAAACCCCGTTCCAAACCGAACAACCAACCCGATCCACTAAAAATTCCCTAGCCTTAAAAATAAAAAAAATTATATATATATGGCGATCATCGAGTTCGATACAATCTGAATCGTGCCTAAAAGTCGTCATTCCGTTCTGTGTCAATCCATCTGCCGTCTCTACTTCTTTGCCACGAAAGGTGAGTTTATCTCACACCTGACTTGCATTATTCATGGAAGTTAGATCAATAATGAACTGTCATATGAAATGCATATGATTGCTGGTAGAAATTGTTTGATTTGATATATATGCACATTTCATACGTGATACATTATATTCATATGACATGTAGTTGCACTGATGATGTATATGCCGTGATTGTTGTTTTTAATTGTTGATACCCCTAGTTTAGGAAAAATCTTTAAGGGTTGAAATGATACATACCCGAACGAACATTAGAATACAAAAAAATCGTTATAGGTTGAAATGATAGACCTGAACGATTTTTACTGAATTTGGGATCGCGGGCTGAAATGATAGACCCGTAAATTTTTTATAAATTGCGGATTGAAATGATAAATATCCGTATCACTTGACTATAGGGTAGAAAACTATATACGGACACTGTTGGTCGTGTTTTCGAAATAAAATGATTTGGAATTTGAATTTAACTTTAGATTTTATATTTTATATTTCAAGATTTTAGACTTATGTTTTGTAAATTTTAAATTATATTTTTTAAATTGACTTTTATAAGTAAATATAGATTTGAATACTTATATAGGATTTTGCTTAAAATTTTATTTCTTTTAAATTATATAATTTAATCATATAAATATTTTAAAACTTTTTATATCGTTATAAATAATTTCTTTAACTTATTATTCTAATCTTATATATGTTTAATCTATATTCTAAATTAATTTTAGAATTTTATAAACTTATACATATATATATATATTCTCAAAGTTATATTTCTTATATATATTTATAAACTTTAATAATAAACCAAGAGTTGGATAAGTTAAGATTTCGTGAATTTAAATTCGAGGTGTAGAAGACTTAAAATTTATATAATGATACTTGATTAACAAATGAACTCATATAAGATGATAATTTGAATTTAAACTTGATTCAAACTTAAGAGATGAACTTGAATTGTGAATTTGTTTTCTGAATTTAAATTTCCAAATTTGATTTTAAATAAACTGAATGCGGACTTGAATTAATTGATTTAAATATTGAAAGAAGTGAACATTAATTGCATAAATTAATTTTGTTTGAATTTATAATTAATATGGAATGAATTCGATTTTAAGTCACCGAATATGAATTTGAATATACAGATATTATATATAGAATCAATTTTTAAAAATTGTATGGTTTGAATTGGAATATTTGTGAAATCGAACTTATAAGAATGGTTTAAATTGTATGAACCGTTTGAATTGAAATATAAGGTTTTGACTTGACTTTATAGTAATAAATTTTGATTTCTATGACTTGAGTTATAAATTTTGATATGGTTCATTGAAATAGAAGCAAAAGATTTGATTTGAGTTATATAAATGGAATTGGTACTTAAGTGATTGAATTTTTGATTCGACTTAAACAAATCTTTATAAAAGAAACCTGATTATACAAATTGTTGAATTTATAAATAATGATTTCGAATTATACTACTTGAAATATAAAACAAGGTATGATTTTTTTAATTGAAATGCAAGTTTTGATTTGAATCAAATATATTGAATTCGAGGCGAAATGTTGGATTTCCATGAATCGACTTAATGGGTTTTATAAAAAGTAAAAATAAAATCATGTGAATTGATTTGAACTTGAATTTTTACGAATATTAACCAACCCAAATATTATCGAAGTTAAATGTTTTAGTATCGACTTAAACGAAAATTGAGAAATTTAAGGTATAATTTAAATATAAGTCGATTTTTGGATTTGGAAGTTGTTATGTGATTTTGTCGGAAAATTTATATAAAATCGAAGTTAAATAGTATAGTATTTGCTTATACTATATTTTGAAATCTTTTCGATATGGTTTTAAATCGATTTCATTTAAGCAATTTGAGTTGTTTTCAAAATTAAATATATTCGAAGCTAGATATTTAAATTTGATTTCAAATTTGAATATGAGATTTTGTATAATCGATTATATAAAGTGATTTATATAATAATGACCAAGATGTGTAAAATGTAAACAATTGGTTGTCAAAGAGACTGTGATCGGCTATTGTCATACTCTATGCCAATACTGAAAACCACTTTAACGACTGTGTACGCTGTGGAGTTCCAGAATGAAGAGGATGATTTGGTGAATGACTCTATTTTTTTATTTCATATTAATTACGAGACCCTGACTACCTTGAGTCAGCTTGATGTGGCTAAAACAGGAGCTATGCACAAACCAAGTGAGGTCATACCTATTATCAAGCACACTTCTTCGATATTATTCTATTACTGTTGAGATTCTATTCGGGCCCTTTTGATTATGGGAGTGTGCATCGAGGTGGCGGTAGTAGCTACTATGCGTTACCACCAGTCCGGCTCTGCAAATGGTGAATCCACCCTGGCATTCCTTGCGTGCCTTGTCACATGCCTTATACGATCCCACTACGACTTTGTTTTGTACCGTTTTGTATGGAATTCCATCTGATCAACCTCGAGTTTATGGAGGAATTACGGTACTGTATATATTATGGGAATATATAAGCGGTGTAAGGGTAATCACGGTAATCCTGCTTACGCTATTTTAATATTTTTACTTTAATAATAGACACTATTGCATATAGCGTATTATACTATATAATATTAGTTTGACGGATCCTTAGAAGATGGTGATCCCAAACATCCTCTAAGTTACTGATTGCATTTCATTGAACATTTCATTTGAGTTGATTTACTTCCATGAGAATGTTAGTCCTGATCCAAGTTGTTTTGTTTTGCATTATTGCTCGGGTCAGATCGATTGTCACAGTTTTCGAGATTCATCCTTGGAGATGGAGTTTATATTGAGATTTGTTCACCTGTGTCTACCTGTTCAGTTAATCCAGTTCCAGCTATTCTTGTCATTTTTGCTTTATACTGTTATTATTTATTTATGTATCTGAAATCACTGTATTAGACTTCCGCTGTATTATTTATGTAAATTCTGATGTAAAATTTATTTAGTAGCTTCATGAACTACTATTGTATTATTTCCGCTGCGGGATGTTATATTGCTCTGTATTTGTGTCTGTGATCTGCGATTCTGTGATTTATTCTATTTACCCCAAAGCTAATAACATTCTGTCATTTTAGACGTTTCGAGTTGACATGTTTTGTCGATTCGGCACGGTCAAAATGGCGGGTCATTACAAATAATATTAAAAGTATCTATATAACCCTAAAATAAAACCCTGGGCCCAATCAGAAATCCGCCGCCCCCAATTAAAACCGATAGCCGATATTGCTCCAAATTTTAGTCTCCCTTTCTTTCAAAATACGGCGAATTAAATAATGAAATCAAAAGTAAAAATGAAGAGGGAAGTGAGGGCTTCGATTTGGTACGGGTTTGTTGGGGTTTAGTGTTGTGTGGAGCTTGAAATCGAGGTGCAAAGAGACGTCATTCGTGGTCGATTTCCGGTGAGATGGGGGCATCGATCTGGCTGTCGCTCACGGTGGTGGTGGCTAGCGGCAAGGGCTTCGATGTAGAGGGTCTGGATCGGGTTCTAGTGGCCTAGAGGAGGAGCGGCGACGGTTGGTTCAAGTCGATGATAGGTCGGATTTTTTCCAGAAAGGTGAATGAAGAGAAAGGGGTAATTAAGAAAAGGATTAGCTTAATTTTATATTTAACTAATTATAAATCTAATTAAAGGTTTAAGTTATTGTAACCATATAAGATCGATATTCGACGATTTAAGTTGCATTGCGATCGTGACAACAAACTCTACAACATGGAACTAACCAGAACGGAAACGGAAGCTGTTGCAGTTTTTGATAAAATTAAATGCTCGTTTAATTTTATTAAAAAAATCCTCAATTAAAGACTGACGGAGTGGAAACCAAAGTGAGAACTCTCTCACTCAAAATTTTGTACAGTTATTTATTTTTATAACTGAATATGTATTTATTGCCTGTGATTGCTATATTTGGTTGGTGGTTGATGGTTATTTACAGTTTTAATATTGTTATCATTATTAAATTGTGAAAATAGAATTATATTCACATGGACTATGATGTAAACCCTACACGAGTATTGGGATGATAATTTTACACGTTGCCCAATTATTTGTTGATGTTTGAAAACCCCACACGGGTTTGGGGACGATAATTAATTCACATCTCCCTTGAAAATAATTGTATGTCAACGATTGATTGACAAACTGTGATGAATGTTATTTAAATATTTAATGCTTATACAGTTGTAAATTACACTCTGGATGTGAATTGACCGTTTAATAATTGTTTATCACTACTTCTGAATACATGCTATGTATGGAATCCATATAAATAAAATTATATGGTAACTGATTGAGTCTGATTCAAATTCAGAAATAATGAATATTTTAAAATAATATTCAGTGAAAAATCAAAATATGATTTTGACGTCCGATTTTGGATGGACACAAAAATATTGATATATGAAGCTGAATTAAGTAAATATACGCCATTTTACTCGAACGGATTTTTCTATTGATTTTATTTAATTTATAATGAACATCAAAAAGGTTTGATTTCAAAATCTGATATTTTGAAAATATTATCATTTTAATATTATAATGATATAGAATATTCAATTTTGATTTAAAATTGAAAATGAAGTTGAAATTGTTTAAAAGTGAATTTATAAACGATTGATAAAATATAATTTGAATGAAAATTGACGATATATATTATATATATTTAAATGGCTTGAATAGAACGCACCGCGCAGCGACTGTTCGCGAATTTCGACTATTAACTTCAAATTGATGTAATGGGAGATCCGACCGTCGGATTCTCCTAAACCGGAACCGTTGGGTTCATATCGAAAAGAGCTTTCGAATGATAATAAGAGATTTGAAATCTAATGGTTAGATTTTAAGATATGTCTAAATCAATTTTAAAAAAGGTCGTTATGAATGCAATTCGCTGGCCGATATTAGAAACAGACTGTAAGGGCCTTAATAAAATTATTAAAAATATGAATAAATTATGTAAAATCATAATAAACGATTTGGAAAGATTTTGAATTAAATATTTCAAGTTTTGAAGAGATAAAAGATATTTTTATCTAAATGAACTAGTTAACAACTAGATTTGAAATCCAATAATTTTTAGAAATAATAAATTGGAATGAAAATGGGTTTTGAAATAACCATAGTTTTCCAACGAAAAAATTGGAAAGGGTTTGAAAGGAAACTATCTTCGGATATTTTAGATATTGGATTCTGTGATTATACGGATATTGTTGAGGAATTTGGAAGATACAGATATCATTATTCCTAATATGATATCCGTTAGTTTCAGAATTTGATATTGAATATAAGCCAATATTATTTTTATTCAGAGCCTTATATTTAGTATCAAATTGGATTTTGGGTTTGTCATGAATGGTGTCTTAAATAACATTGTTCTTAAACCCTTTAATAAGGAATGAATCTTATAACTAAGATTAATGAAGTTTTCCAGGTTATAACTATAAATTGGAACTAAATGGAAGAAGATTTTGGGTTCATTATGAACGATGTTTGAAATAACGTTTGTTCTTAAAACCCAATTAACAGTGAAGATATGATTTGGAATTTATAAATCTTTAAATTAAGATCTAATGGAAATTTTCCAAAGTAAAGTTTTCCAATTTAATACATTTAATTGGAATTGAATGGAATTTGATTTAATAATGATCGAGGTGAGCTTATGTAAATGAAGGTCGTTACTATATATTGAATTAAAAAGGCTTTGTCGTTATTCCATTTATATTATTAGTCTGATACAAAAATTTATATCGATTATATATATTGAACTGTTTTCCGTGAAGATTCCATAGATAATGGAAGTAGATTTTGGGGTTTATCGTGAACTATGTTTTAAATGACATTGGTTCTTTAACCCAAGTAAAGACAGGATTTATTTCCTAAAATTTGGAAAAATCATTAAGTAATGATTTTTGAGATTAAAACTGAACTGGAGTTTTAGTGAATCTTTAAGTAGATTAAAATGAGAATGGGACAACTAAATTTACCGAATTCATGAAATGATCGAGAATGGAATACCGCCAGTTTTACTCCAGGCGGTAGTCAAATCTTTAATTAGATTTGAACGTGAAATGGTAATTAATTTTACCGTAACACTATGGGTGTTAGATAAGGAGTACTACCGGTTTTACTCTATGGGATGAATAGGTTGGGATTGAGATTAATAAATAAATGATTACTTTGGTAAGGCTCGATAATCACGACTAGTTTTATAAACCTTAATTTGGCTTATAATTGTTAAAGGATAAAATAAACTCTTTTGAAAGAAAGATTAAAGAATAAGTTTAAAAGAACTTATCTTTGATAAATTTAATGGGAACCATTCCCCTAAGATGTGAATATTTATATAAAAGAATATCCTGAATTGGAATGAGGCGTATGTTGTGTTTTTATAGCGCTTGATTATTGATTATAAAACACACGAGTTATCCGAAAAAACCAGGTTTATCCCATTTTGAATAACTGCTATGAAGAATAAAAGTCGACGATGAAGATGGTGGTTGAAGACCGGAGATCTTCACATCGTATGGATGATTAATGATGTCTTGATTGGGCTGTACACCCAAGACAAGGTAATAAGTGGTGATCGTCCAGATGTACTTGGAGATCGATATGCGAGGACCTCTCTCTTGTATTGGACATATGGGACGAGGAATAAGGCGCCTTTGGTTTCGTTCAGACCCAGAACGGACTTGCAAATGGATGATATGTCTGACATTGTATTTCCTTAGACTATATTCGTTGATCTCTACTAAATATATGTAATAACCCGGAAATCCTTAGACTGTATTTCCTTAGACTGTATTCGTTCGAAAAATCGATTTCAAATTTCACATGAATGTACAGGATTTAAAATAAACCGAATTTTGGCGAAACCAAAAATATTTGAATCTATTTGAGAATATCTTTCCAATGAATCCGAAAAATTGAAATTTCATAGCGGGGATAAAAAGTTATGCCCAGTTGAAAATTCAGAATAGTCGCTGTGGAATTCTGGCCCTTAAAAATGGGAATTTTGCAAACGATCTCAGTTTTCAACGAAACCACTTTTGTTGGATCCGGGATGTCAAATTATTGCTAGATTCCAAAATACGTAATTTTTCGAATCAATATGTGAGCGTGGCGAAGTAAAACGTGTTTTAATAGTTTCAATTGATTTTAATCGACTGGAAAATGACCATTTTTCAAACGATCTTCAAATTTGATGAAATTAGTTTTGTTAGGACCATATCATCAATACGAAGCTATAAAATATTTTTCGGGAATTTTTAGAGTTAGTATGTGGTCCCGGTAAATTGAAATGTGCGTTTGAATTTAAAATATAAGGATTTATATTTTAAATTTAGCGGAAACTAATCGAAATGGCCAAATTGGCTTGCGAAACATATCCCATTGTGTTCGGAATGGGGGTATTACCCTAGGGACGACAGTCAGTGGGTTTGATTTCGAGTTGAAAATAAAAAGTTACTTTTGAAAATTAAAATATAATTGAATATATATTATATTATATGATCTCCCTTAAGCCCTCCCTCCTTTTCGAAATCAGTCAACACAGAGGAAAAAAAGGGAAGAACGTCGATCGCGATTTGCAGTAGCCTGTCGCCGCCACCGTTCGAGCTGCGCCACCCCACTCCGGCGATCGCCCCTTGCCTCGCGTGCAGCACCTTATCGATTCTCCCTCCCCGAATCGCTCCCCCTCTCCTAACCCAAAAACAGCCGCGCCCAAAACGCTAGATGCCCTAGACCGCCACCTGATGATCTCCAGCACCCCGAGCGCCACCAGCGAGCCTCAACACCCCCTTCCCTTCGCTGAAATACAGTAAGTATTTATTTTTATTTTAATTAAACTTAGTTATTTATTTTCTATATAAATATAGCAAGACAGGATTAGAATTGTTGTAGTGGAAAGATGAGATTTTCATGTTAGAAAAATATGATTTTTATATTTTAGAAAGAATAAAAATATGATTTTTATATTATAGAAAGAATAAAAATATGATTTTTATATTATAAAAAGAATAAAAATATGATTTTTATATTGGTAGAGTGTTAAAAATATGATTTTTAATATATAGAACATCATTTTAAAAATGTGGTTTTTAATATGAACAGCGTGAAAAGGACGGCATAGGAATTTCGGGCAAATCAAATCGATCAAAAATTCAGAATAGAATGGTGGAGTGGAACCCTCGGTGAGAACTCCTCACTTTTATTTATTTTCTAGTTGAAATATATACTAGAATGTAGACGGTGCTTAGCAGCATCCGACACCCGTTGTCCACAGACCATGGACGACTTGTGTGATTGTTTGTGTTGTGAAATTTGACTATTGAATGTGATGTGAAAAGTAAATATTCATGTGTTGAAAGTAAAATAATTTCATGTGTTGGAATAAAATATATACTCATGTGTTGAAATAAAGTATATATTCATGGGTTGAAATAAAGTATATATTTATGTGTTGAAATAAAATATATATTCATGTGTTGAAATAAAGTATATATTCATGTGTTGAAAGTAAAATAATTTCATGTGTTGAAATAAAATATATATTCATGTGTTGAAATAAAATATATATTCATGTGTTGAAATAAAGTATATATTCATGTGTTGAAATAAAGTATATATTCATGTGTTGAAAGTAAAATAATTTTATGTGTTGAAATAAAATATATATTCATGTGTTGAAGTAAAATAAATATTTATTTACAAATCGAACGATTTTTTTATGTACACCGATTTGACTGATATTGATTGGGACGATAAATTTTACACATCGCCCAACTGCGCAAATAAAATATGTGTTTGATTGATTTCAAACCCCACACAGGTATTGGGATGATATTTGACGTACACTAATCCCGATTGTTTAGTTGTATGTCAATCGATGGGTTGACAGACAGTGTAAGCGTTAATTATTTATATTTAATGCTTATGCAGTTGTGTGGTGCACTCTGGATGATGGTTGATGATTTATTGTTGCTATTATATACATGTATTGTAGAAAATCCATATAATTAACATTATATGGTAGTTGATTGGGCCTCATTCCAATTTGGAAAATAAGGAATATTATAGAAAATAAATTCATGTGTTGAATAGAAATAAATTCATGTGTTGAATTGAAATAAATTCATGCGTTGAATAGAAATAAAAAATCATGTGTTGAATAGTATAAATTCATGTGTTGAATAGTATAAATTCATGTGTTGAATAGTATAAATTCATGTGTTGAATAAAATAGATATTCATGTGTTGAACAAAATAATTATTCATGTGTTGAATAGAATAAACATTCATGTGTTGAATAAAAGCCGTGTTGATTAGATATGCGCCATTTAGACGTGAACGATATTAATATCGATTTTATTCATTTTTATAATGAATATATAAAAGGAAGTGATTTCAAAATATAACGTTTTGAAAATATTATCATTTAGAGATTAATGATATTGAATATTCAATTTCGGTTAGAAATTGAATATGAAGTTGAAATCGTTTCGAAAACGAATTTAAAACGATTTATAAAATACGTTTTAAAAGGAAATCAATGAAATATATATAATATAAATATTATATACATTAAATGGCCTGAATAGAACACGCCGCGCCGCGGTAGTTCGCGAATTTCGACCATTGACTTCGAATGGATATTACGGGAGATCCAACCATCGGATTCTCCTAAAATCGGAACCGTTGGGTTCGTATCGTAAAGAGCTGTCCAACGAATATTAGAGATATGAAATCTAACGGTTGGATTTGGAATTATGTCCAAATCAAATTTGGAAAAGGTCGCTGTAAGTGCAGTTCGATGACCATTGATGGAATTCGACTGTACGGGCCTTGATAAAATTATTAAAAATAGTAATAATTTGTGTAAAATCATAAGAAATGATTAGTGAAGTATTGAGATGAAAAATTCCAAATTTGAAAAGATAAAAATAGATTTTTTTATCGAAATGAACTGGTTTTGAACTAGAATAATAATTTATTTAGTTTTGAAATAAATAAATTGGATTTGAAAGGGTTTTAAAAGTAACCAGAAGTTTTAATAATTGAATTGGAATGGAATGTGATTTTGGGTTTACAGTGAACGGTGTTTTAAAGGACATTAGTTCTTTAACCCAATTACAGAAAAGATATGATTTCCCAAGTTAAGCAATCATTAATATTGATTTTTGGGAAGATTAAAACCAAATGCAGTTTTAATGAATCTTTAATTAGATTGAAATGATCGAGAATGGAGTATCACCAGTTTTGCTCCAGGCGATAGTTAAATCTTTAATTAGATTTGAATGTGAAATGGTAATTGAATTTACCGATAACACAGTGGTATTAGATATGAAGTATGACCAGTTTTACTTCATCGGATGAATAGGTTGGTACGGGGAAATTAAAATAAATGATTACTTTAGTGTGGTTCGCTAATCCTGATTAATTTGAATTGATATTTAAAGGAAGATTAAATAATAAATTTAAAGAACTTATCTTTGATAAAATTAATAGGAACCTTTCCCAAAGTGTAAGAATATTTGAATAAAAGAATATTCTGAATTGGAATGAGGCGTATGTTTGTGTAACACTTATTTATTATATACGCGAGTTATTCAGAAAGACAGGGTTTATCCCATTCTGAATAACTGATTCGACGTGGTGTCGAGGATGAAGACGGTGGTTGAAGACCGGAGGTCTTCACATCGTTTGGGTGATTACTGATGATCTTGATTGAGCTGTACACCCAAGAGGAGGGAATCAGTTGGTGATCGTCCAGACGTACTTGGAGATCGATGGATATGCGAGGTACAAGGTGCCTCCGGTTTCGTTCAGACCTAGAACGAACTTGTAAATGGATTGTGTGTCTGACATTGGATTTTATTCTGTGTGATTGATTTTTATTAAATATATATCTGTTTGGCGGCGGAGAATTTATTCTCTTGCTTAACGCCCTTCTCTGAGACGTACAAGCTCAGGGGTTATATATTGATGGATATCAATCGCATGGAGTGAATCGCCTGTGTGGCAAATGATCAAGGCTTTTGTTGAAAAGCAAAGTCTTGTGGGTGATGATCAAAGCACAACCTGTGTGGCACAACTTTGTGTAGCGTTGATTCGCGAGCCTCACACCCCGGTTGTGAACCAGAAACGGGAGAGGACATCATGGAGGACATGCATTTCTTTCTAGCTAGAAGTGGCGTAAGTGGTTTTACACGCCCTGACGAGTTTAACTTATGTGGTTGTTGGGTTGCGAGGCGCTTCGGATATATCGGTGACTGTGTGGAGCCGATGGAGCCAGTGGGCTCATTTACGCCCCAAAGGCTGGGAAACGCAGTGTTCAGGCATTTTAATCCACATCGATGGACCGGCTCTGACGATCCAAAGGCTTGATTGAGTACTTGCCTGAGACATGGTAGCTAGATTGTCTCGAAACGGTGAGGACGTTCCCTGGCCTCGGTTCACAGACCGAAATCCAATTTCCAATACGTGACAATTGTAGTTTTGATTGTAGGTCCTAGTATGGCGACATAGTGGTATGGGGGACCTATGCCGTCTATGATTGATACTTATGATTGAAATTGTTTTGACACTATACACTTATAGTAATAATAAAACATGAAATTTAGCATATCAAGCATGCTTTGGCTGTTATAAGGTAAAACCCTATCCTCCAGCTTGTGTTGCATTATGTGATGGGACCTGGGTCTTATAATAGCTTCATTGTTCTTTATTTAGCATTGCGCTATTGTTTTATGCACTGGTATTCTTGGGAGGAAACCCGTTTTGTGTTATACGGCGTGGTCCCTTGATTTACCTAACTTTAAAATAAAGATTAATAACTGTTTTAGTTCTCACACCAGTCACATGACTGACCTGGAGTTTATTGTTTTAACCTAAACTCTAGGTGCCCTTATTTTGACACGGGCAGCTAGTAGTTTTGGTTTTGCAGATTTATATTCACAGGATCCTGATTTACAGCTGGAACGATACCCGGAAAGCTCTGTATCCATGTATTACTTCTAGTTGTGTATTGTATTATTTTCCGCTACTGTGTAATGTATTGTAATCTTTGATATTTTCTGTATAATATTTATTCATACTCTGTACATTCTTGTATTCTGATGGAATTGTTGTAATAAGCAATGAAATGTTCTTCTGTTTGCGTTTCGATGTGTCTTGTCCTCAAAGTATCCGGGCTTTCCTAACCGGGGAAGGTACGGGTCTTCTCATTTGGTATCAGAGCTTTGGTTTACAAAGCTCGAGAACGAGACACGTTAGAACCAAACGAAAGAATTCATCAGAGATTGGATTAGTGATATCCAATAAGAATGACTCGTTAGAGATGGGATCAGTAGTATCCTAGAACGAACGTGAAGAGTATATTTTAGAAATGAAAACGAATTTTGTTTTGAAAATTTAAACTTTATTCAATGTATTTGAATATTTATTTGTATTGAATTTGGGCAATCCAATATATAAAGATTTTGCATATATGTCTGATCCACGGGTATTCGAAGTTTTAATATATTGGGTAGATATAGAATCACACTCTAGTCGCCCGGAGATGAAACTATTGATGACTGTACAGCATTAGTCGTTTGGGTTCGAGTGCCGAAAGTGTGATATTTATATATTTCCAATTTACTGGTGTGAGAACCAAAACTAGATAGGGCTTATTGTTGTGATTTGGCATCAAAAAACTGATTTTTGGACTGTGTATCAAAGTTATGAATTTGAAAAGCTAATTAACTAATTGATTGCTGATTGTGTTGTTTGATTATTGGTTGATTAATTAAAATTTGAACCATTTAACCAAATTGTACCAAATAGTGAATTGTATTGAAAATTTGTTGCATTTGCATGCATATACATGTACTTACATTGAACAGGTCATAGCAAGGAGGTTAGAGCAGAGGAATAAAATTGTTTGCCCGACAAATAGGTACATGTTTATTGTATTTCTTGGGTTTCTGATGATTTTATGAGCCGATTGGTTAACCGCTTGGCTGTTTCTTTTTCTTTTTGGATTGGTGAGGGCCATGGGAGGCTATTTGAAATATCCCGAAGCTCCCGGTGTAGGGGAGGTTATGGCGAAATTTTTCTAAAATTTAGGGTGTTAGCCAAATTTTTGAAAAATTTGAAAAGTTCTTAGAATCTGAAAAGTTGAAGAACTTAAGCCGTAATAAAAATAATAAAAGTTGAGTTGATTAGTTAAACAACTTTCGGCTTCGTTCCTTTTCGGGGACGAAAAGTTTTAAGTGGGGGAGATTGTAATAACCCGGAAATTCGAGCCAATTTAAAATTTTTATTTTGGCAATTTTAGTGAATTTTGATTATTTAAAATGATTTATTTTAAATAATAACGACGAGAAATTTATTTTGAATAGAGTTAGAACACATATATTTATATAAATCGTCGTTAGAATATAAATATTTTATTTATAATTATAAAAGGAATTGAAAATGGCGCGGTAGTTCGAAAATTCGATTTCAAATTTCAAATGAATGTACAGGATTCAAAATAAACCGGATTTTGGCGAAACCAAAAATATTTGAATCTATTTGAGAATATCTTTCCAACGAATCCAAAAAATTGAAATTTCATAGCGGGGATAAAAAGTTATGCCCAGTTGAAAATTCAGAATAGTCGATGCAGAATTCTGGTCCTTAAAAATGGGAATTTTGCAAATGATCACTGTTTTCGAGGAAACCACTTTTGTTGGATCCGGGATGTCAAATTACTGCTAGATTCCAAAGTTCGTAATTTTTCGAATCAATATGTGAGCGTGGCGAAGTAAAACGTGTTTTAACAGTTTAAGTTGATTTTAATCGACTGGAAAATGACCATTTTTCAAACAGTCTTCAAATTTGACGAAATTAGTTTTGTTATGACCGTATCGTCAATACGAAGCTAGAAAATATTTTTCGGGAATTTTTAGAGTTAGTATGTGGTCTCGATAAATTGAAATGTGCATTTGAATTTAAAATATAAGGATTTATATTTTAAATTTAACGGAAACTGATCGAAATGGCCAAATTGGCTTGCGAAACATATCCCATTGTGTTCGGAATGGGGGTATTACCCTAAGAACGACAGTCGGCGAGTTTGATTTCGAGTTGAAAATAAAAAGTTACTTTTGGAAATTAAAGTATAATTAAATATATATTATATTATATAATCTCCCTTAAGCCCTCCCCTCCCTTTCAAAATCAGTCAACGCAGAGAAAGAAAGAAAAAGGGCAGAATGTCGATCGCGATTTGCAACAGCCAGCCGCCGCCGCCATTCGAGCTGCGCCACCCCACTCCGGCGATCGCCCATGGCCTCGCGCGCAGCACCCCATCAATTCTCCCTCCCCGCGTCGCTCCTCCTCTCCTAACCCAAAAACGCCGCGCCCAAAACCCTAGATGCCCTAGACCGCCACCTGATGATCTCCAGCACCCCGAGCGTCACCAGCGAGCCTTAACACCCCCGTCCCTTCGTTGAAATATAGTAAGTATTTATTTTTACTTTAATTAAACTTAGTTATTTATTTATTTTCTATATAAATATAGCAAGACAGGATTAGATTTGTTGTAGTAGAAAGATGAGATTTTCATGTTAGAAAAATATGATTTTTATATTTTAGAAAGAATAAAAATATGATTTTTATATTATAGAAAGAATAAAAATATGATTTTTATATTATAGAAAGAATAAAAATATGATTTTTATATTGGTAGAGTATTAAAAATATGATTTTTAATATACAGAACATCATATTAAAAATGTGGTTTTTAATATGAACAGCGTGAAAAGGACGGCGTAGGAATTTCGGGCAAATCAAATCGATCAGAAATTCATAATAGAATGGTGGAGTGGAACCCTCGGTGAGAACTCCTCGCTTTTATTTATTTTCTAGTTGAAATATATACTAGGATGCAGACGGTGCTTAGCAGCACCCGACACCCGTTGTCCACAGACCATGGACGACTTGTGTGATTGTTTGTGTTATGAAATTTGACTGTTGATTATGTGAAAAGTATATATTCATGTTTGAAAGTAAAATAATTTCATGTGTTGAAATAAAATATATATTCATGTGTTGAAATAAAGTATATATTCATGTGTTGAAATAAAGTATATATTTATGTGTTGAAATAAAATATATATTCATGTGTTGAAATAAAGTATATATTCATGTGTTGAAAGTAAAATAATTTCATGTGTTGAAATAAAATATATATTCATGTGTTGAAATAAAATATATATTCATGTGTTGAAATAAAGTATATATTCATGTGTTGAAATAAAGTATATATTCATGTGTTGAAAGTATAATTTCATGTGTTGAAATAAAATATATATTCGTGTGTTGAAGTAAAATAAATATTCATTTACAAATCGAACGATTTGTTTATGTACACCGATTTGACTGATATTGATTGGGACGATAAATTTTACACATCGCCCAACTGCACAAATAAAATATGTGTTTGATTGATTTGAAACCCCACATGGGTATTTGGATGATATTTGACGTACACTAATCCCGATTGTTTAGTTGCATGTCAATCGATGGGTTAACAGACTGTGTAAGCGTTAATTATTTATATTTAATGCTTATGTAGTTGTGTGGTGCACTCTGGATGATGGTTGATGATTTATTGTTGCTATTATATACATGGGTTGTAGAAAATCCATATAATTAACATTATATGGTAGTTGATTGGGCCTTATTCCAATTTGGAAAATAAGGAATATTATAGAAAATAAATTCATGTGTTGAATAGAAATAAATTCATGTGTTGAATAGAAATAAATTCATGTGTTGAATAGAAATAAATTCATGTGTTGAATTGAAATATATTCATGTGTTGAATAGAAATAAATTCATGTGTTGAATAGAAATAAATTCATGTGTTGAATAGAAATAAAAAATCATGTGTTGAATAGTATAAATTCATGTGTTGAATAGTATAAATTCACGTGTTGAATATAATAAATATTCATGTATTAAACAAAATAATTATTCATGTGTTGAATAGAATAAACATTCATGTGTTGAATAAAAGCCGTGTTGATTAGATATGCGCCATTTAGACGTAAACGATATTTATATCGATTTTATTTATTTTTATTATGAATATATGAAAGGAAGTGATTTCAAAATATAACGTTTTGAAAATATTATCATTTAGAGATTAATGATATGGAATATTCAATTTCGATTAGAAATTGAATATGAAGTTGAAATCATTTCAAAAACGAATTTAAAACTATTTATAAAATACGTTTTAAAAGGAAATCGACAAAAAAAATATAATATAAATATTATATATATTAAATGGCCTGAATAGAACGCGCCGCACTATGGCAGTTCGCGAATTTCGACCATTGACTTCGAATGGATATTACGAGAGATCCGACCGTCGGATTCTCCTAAAATCAGAACCATTGGGTTCGTATCGAAAAGAGCTTTCTAACGAATATTAGAGATTTGAAATCTAACGGTTGGATTTGGAATTATGTCCAAATAAAATTTGGGAATGGTCGTTGTAAGTGTCGTTCGATGGCCGTTGATAGAATTCGACTGTACGGGCCTTGATAAAATTATTAAAAATAGTAATAATTTGTGTAAAATCATAATAAATTATTTATGAAGAATTGCGATGAAAAATTCCAAATTTGAAAAGATAAAAATAGATTTTTTATCGAAATGAACTAGTTTTGAAATAGAATTAATTTATTTAATTTTGAAATAAATAAATTGGATTTGAAAGGATTTTAAAAGTAACCAGAAGTTTCAATAGTTGAATTGCAATGGAATGTGATTTTGGGTTTATAGTGAATGGTGTTTTAAATGACATTTGTTCTTTAACCCAATTAAAGACAGGATATGATTTCCCAAGTTAAGCAATCATTAATATTGATTTTTGGGAAAATTAAAAACAAGTGGAGTTTTAATGAGTCTTTAATTAGATTGAAATGATCGAGAATGGAGTATCACCAGTTTTGCTCCAGGCGATAGTTAAATCTTTAATTAGATTTGAACGTGAAATGGTGATTGAATTTACTGATAACACCGTGGTGTTAGATATGAAGTATGACCAGTTTTACTTCATGGGATGAATAGGTTGGTACTGGGAAACTAAAATAAATGATTACTTCGGTGTGGTTCGCTAATCCCGACTAATTTAAATTGAAATTCAAAGGAAGATTAAAGAATAAATTTAAAGAATTTATCTTTGATAAAATTAATGGGAACCTTTCCCAAAGTGTAAGAATATTTGAATAAAAGAGTATTCTGAACTGGAATGAGGCGTATGTTATGTTTGTGTAACACTTGTTTATTATATACGCGAGTTATTCAGAAAGACCGGGTTTATCCCATTCTGAAAAACTGATTTGACGTGGTGTCGAGGATGAAGACGGTGGTTGAAGACCAGAGGTCTTTACATCGTTTTGGTGAATACTGATGATCTTGATCGGGCTGTACACCCAAGAGGAGGGAATTAGTTGGTGATCGTCCAGACGTACTTGGAGATCGATGGATATGCGAGGTACAAGGTGCCTCCGGTTTCTTTCAGACCCAGAACGAACTTGTAAATGGACTGTGTGTCTGACATTGGATTTTATTATGTGTGATTGATTTCTATTAAATATATATATATGTTTGGCGGCGGAGAATTTATTCTCTTGCTTAACGCCCTTCTCTGAGACGTACGAGCTTAGGGGTTATATATTGTTGGATATCAATCGCATGGAGTGAATCGCCTGTGTGGCATGCCTAAGTGGCAAATGATTAAGGCTTGTTGTAAAGCAAAGTCTTGTGGGTGATGATCAAAGCATAGCCTGTGTGGCACAGCTTTGTGTAGCGTTGATTCGCGAGCCTCACACCTCGGTTGTGAACCAGAAACGGGACAGGACATCATGGAGGACATGCGTTTCTTTCTAGCTAGAAGTGGCGTCAGTGGTTTTACACGCCCTGACGAGTTTGACTTGTGTGGTTGTTAGATTGCGAGGCGCCTCGGATATATCAGTGACTGTGTGGAGCCGATGGAGCCATTGGGTTCATTTACGCCCCAAAGGGTGGGGAAACGCAGTGTTCAGGCATTTTAATCCACATCGGTGGATCGACCCTGATGATCCAAAGGCTTGACTGAGTATTTTCCTGAGACATGGTAGGTTAGATTGTCTCAAAACGGTGAGGACTGTAGGATCTAAATTAACCCTAGAGGGAGGGTGAATAGGGTTTATCGCAGATTTTCACAGAGTAATTAAATAATCACAACACAGATTAAAAACAGAATAAATGCAGAAAATAAATAACATACAGATATACCCAGCTTCGGCAAAACCCTGCCTACTGCTGCATTCCCCAAGGTTTCTACTAGGAGTTAAAACAATCTCTACGCTTACAATCCCCTATAAACTCGCGACACTCGCTCCCAACTGTTCTTAACCCTACGCTCAAAACCCTGCACTAGTTTTTATCCCCAAAACCAGATTTCCCCGAATTACAAACCCTGTAATTCGTCACCCTAGTTTTAGAGACAAACTAGAAAACTCTCACTCGATTATAATTTGAAATTAAAGACAAAAAAAATCCTAAGACAAATTTAGAACCCTAGAATTTAAAATTAGGATTTTTGAAAAGAGAGTTATCCCCTTTTGTTTAACACTTGGCCGGCCTCTTTTATTTTGCTCCACCACTTTTAACTTGAGCCCGACTTCCTTTGTCTCTCTCTGGAAATAGAAATGGCGGCTTTAAAAAAAACTAGGGTTTTTCTGAAAACACTGAATCGAGATGCCTGGTTGATGAAAATCAGTTCTCTGGTGCTCGATTCTTCTTGGCTTCAATCTCTAGCGGCTTGTATCTTCTTCGATTGAATTTATGGACTCTGATTTGGATCCAAGTTTTCTATATTTCTGGTATGATTTTACTATTCGATTTTATGCTTTAATTGTGCTTGAACTTGGATGAATTGCCTGTGATGAATCAGTGGTTATTTATAGGATTAAAATCCTAAATATATGATCTGATTTCGTGTTAGACCCGGTTTGATCTTTGAGTAATTTTTGGGCTTTTGCAAACGGCTTTTAATTGTTCTTGATCTTCTGGAAATTTCTTCGATTTGAATATTGTGGAGTAACTTGCGTTTAACCTGTATTCTTTAAACTTGAATTTCCTGCTTTAAATCAATCCCTTGATTTCTGGAACTTTGCGAGAATTTTGGCATTTAAATCTTCCTTATATATTTCGTACATACTCCAAGAATTTAAACTCTGACTTTTTGATGATTCCTGAAAATGAAAGGATACTATATTTGATATTGTCTTTGTTGCCATATCCTTGTAAATGTGCTTCTGCATATGCCTGTGTTCCCATGTGGTCGTATGCTTGACATGCTGTTTTATTTTTCTGTCTCGAATAAAATCTGATACTACACTTTGATTATGCCTCCGGGCAGACTTGTGCTTGTGACTTGTTTTTGATTCAACTCCCATTGCGTTTGTAACTTGAGTTGTCTACATAGATTGCTATTAGCATTGTAAATCAGCTCGATCATATCTGCACTGTCTTGTATGTGTTAGACTTTGTGTTTGGAACTTGTACATAAACCTTGCTTGATCTTTATGCTCGACCATCCTTGACAATGCATTGATGATCTTGTGTGTATGTATATGCTGTCATTATCATGTCACTTGTATTTGCGCTACTGCTTGTGGATTTTTATGATATTTCACTTGCATACTTGTAACGTTCATGGCTCGTCTATGACCATGTATTGCAGCATCCACTTTGTAGTTGCTATAATTCATGTATATGAGCTCTATGTCAATGCTTTGAACTTGCGTCACTTGTCTTGGTCTGGCCACTTTAGTATTGACTGAAATACACGTGTTTGCTTCACGCTTGAACCTGAAACTTGTGTAAATTTTTTGCTTGATGTTCCATACACTATATATATATATGATATAACTGCATCTTGATTTGTGCACTACTTGCATTCACCATCTAAGTTGATGACATCGTGTTGTTTGACCATACCATTATTGTATGAATGCTTGTTTGCTGCACCAGATTCGCTTATTGTCTTGAGTGAGTTGATCCCATGTGTAATCTATATTCCTGCTATGCTGTTAAATGCCTCGGCACTAGTTGATCATTTCCAGTGGCGTTTGCATGTACTTGAGTTAAAAAAAATCTTCTAGAACTATGATGAGCTGCTTGATTTGTTCATGAAACAAACTGATTTATTCATGCTTTGATAAGAACAGACACTGTACTTGATCCCTTGATTTCAATATCAATTTGTGGCACCCTTGACTTGTGTATTACTTTCACCTCTTGGCATATTAACTTGATATTGGCACCTTAAATAAACTCCTATGTTGACCTCATTGAGTTCATGTGATCTGACCATTTAGCTGTAGCTTTTGCACCATGTTTTCTTGCACCATGGTTCAAGTTTGAACTTGCTGAGTGTAATCTGCTCATTTGAAAAGTTTTGTCCTATTTTGTTTGTAAATCCACTCTGGCTTGTGATCATGTTGCACTGACTTCTTGTTGCACCATTAGCTGGTGCATGTATCACCATATTTCTGTTTTGCTCCTTGGTTAATTTTTTAATGTGCACTGAATCAAGACGGTCCTTGTGGCTACTCCTCAGTTGCTCACTGATTGGCGAGGGAGCGCACACGTGTGTACATGCAGCCATCAGACGAGTTTTTCTGTCCCTGCATATCAGACAAAGTCTAGAAAAATGATGAGAAACACACCGTAATTCTGAGGCAAATAAAATTTTTAAAAAATAAATTTTTATTTTTTTTGTATTGAATTTTATTTTTGTTGCAGTCTACTATGTGTGTTCTTCTGTATATGACAGGTATGAAGACGGTGTCTGGACTGATTGAAAGCTGTGAAGACCGGACTGATAGAAGATAGAGAATGCAGAGTGTATATGAGTCGGTGAATATGAGTCAATATGAAACTGTATGTATATATGAATTATATAGAGATGTAAATGAGTGTTGAGTGAACAGTAGTGAGGAGGTGATGTACATAAAATAGAAAGTTGTACTGATATTTGTAATAAACTGATTTGGTTGAAATAAAATATTATTTTATTGTGTTCAAACAAATTTGTCTATTGATTTCAGTTTATTTACAAGTACATATTCTTGTGATGTGTTTGAATAGTGGAGTTATAAATAGTTGTACTGTTTGAATGCTTGAAATATAATATTTAATTTAAATAAAATGTTGTATGAATATATGAATGTCTGTACAGTCGTATTCTATTTAAATATAAATATTATATTCCTGTTTGTGATGTATATATATAGAACAGTACAGTAACAAACACATTTAAAATAATATTTATTTGGTTGTTATCATCAAACAAAAATCATATGATTGTGCATACAACACTGTTATATACAACAAGGACGATCCCTGGCCTCGGTTCACGGACGGAAATCCAATTTCCAGTACGTGACAATTGCGGTTTTGATTGTAGAGCCTAGTATGGAGACATAATGGTATGGGGCACTTATGTCGTCTATGATTGATATTTATGATTGAAATTTTTTTGACACTATACACTTACAGTAATAATAAAACATGAAATTTAGCGTATCATGCAAGTTTTGGCTATTATAAGGTAAAACCCTATCCTCCAGCTTGTGTTGCATTGTGTGATGGGACCTGGGTCTTATTATAGCTTCATTGTTCTTTATTTAGCATTGCGCTGTTGTTTTATGCACTTGTATTCTTGGGAGGAAACCCGTTTCGTGTTATACGGCGTGGTCCCTTGATTTACCCAACTTTAAAATAAAGATTAATAACTGTTTTAGTTCTCACACCAGTCGCATGACTGACCTGGAGTTTATTGTTTTAACCTAAACTCTGGTTGCCCTTATTTTGACACGGGCAGCTAGTAGTTTTAGTTTTGCAGATTTATATTCATAGGATCCTGATTTACAGCTGGAACGATACCTGGAAAGCTCTGTATCTTTGTATTACTTCTAGTTATGTATTGTATTATTTTCTGCTGCTATGTAATGTATTGTAATCTCTGATATTTTCTGTATAATATTTATTCATACTCTGTATATTCTTGTATTCTGATGGAATTGTTGTAATTAGCAATGAAATGTTCTTCTGTTTGCGTTCCGATGTTTCTTGTCCTCAAAGTATCCGGGCTTTCCTTACCGGGGAAGTTACGGGTCTTCTCAATATATATCTGTTTGGTGGCGGAGAATTTATTCTCTTGCTTAACACCCTTCTCTGAGACGTACGAGCTTTGAGGTTTTATATTGGTGGAAATCAGTGGTATGGTATGGATTGACAATGTGGCATGATAAGATGCCAATGATCAAGGCTTTTGTTGAAAAGCATAGTCTTGTGGATGATGAGCAAAGCACAACTTTAATTAGCATAGCTTTATGTATAGCGTTAATTCGCGAGCCTCACACCTCGGTATGAGTCGAAAATGGGATAGTGACCGTAGGGAGAACACGACGTTTCTTTCTAGCTAGAAGTGGTGTCATGGTATGGAGCCCAGACATTTTTACTTATGTGGATGATGGAATGATGCGCCTCAGATATCGAGCCAATTATGCTTAGACATAGATCCTATAGGATCGGGAAACGTGTGTTCAGGAATAATTAATCCTCAAATGTAAGGGAGGACCGGCCCAACCGATTTCCAGGGCTCGCCAGCGTCCGAGTCCTAAGGCATTTGCTAGAGTGTCTTGAAATCGGTGAGGAAGATCCCTTTCCTCGACTTGTAGATGGAATCCAATTTCTAATATGTGACTTTTCTGTTTAGTTGTAAACCTATATGGCGACATAGTAGGATGGGGTACTATGCCGTCTATGCTTGATACATTTATATTTGAAGTTGTTTTGACACTTTGCACTTATAGTAATATAAAAATGATTTGTTTTAAAGCGTATCAAGCATATTTGTCTATTATAAGGGAAAACTCTATCCTCCGGTTTGCGTTGCATTATGTGATAGGACCGAGTCTTATAATAGCTTCATTTTTCAAAAAACAATGCGTGGTGGTGTGGTTTTGACTTAAAACCGCACTTGGAACCGCTAGAGTGCGGTTTTCAATAATAAGAACCGGAACCGAACCAAGAACCGTTGGTGCGGTTCGGTTTTAAAAGTGTGATTTCGGTTTTAAAACCAATTAATAAAAAAAAGGCGGCGTTCCCTAACCAATCAGCATGAACATGACATTATCACACATAAACACAATCCAGTCACAGCAATCAATATCTGCTCAAAAATGCAACCTGCGATAAATACAATGTTGTCCATTTCTCAATCCAAGTAAACTATATATTTTCTTATGTTTGTAGCTGAAGTGGAGTAAAATGAAAGCATTTAAATTGATACAATACAAAGTGTTGTTGGAATGCAAGTAACGAAGGCTTGAAAAAAGATACAAGACAAAGTGATGTTGGAATGCAAGCATTCATAAACTATATCGGTGCGGTTTCGGTTTTGCGATTTGAGAAAAGAAAAAATCCGAAACCGGACCATGCTAACGGTGCGGTTTCATCGGTTTTGCGGTTTTATTTCAGTGCGGTTTTTTAAGATGCGTTTTTTAGCAGTTTTATGTGGTTTCGGTTTGTAATTCGTTTTTCTGCTCATCCCTAGTTTTATGCCTTAAACTAGTATTCATGGGAGTAAACCCGTTCTGTGACATGCGACGTGGTCCAGTGATTTACCTAATTTTAAAGTGAAGCTTGATAACTGTTTTGAGTTTTCACACCAGTCCCATGACTAACTCGGAGTTTATTGTTTCTTCCTAAACTCTGGGTGCCCATATTTTCCACAAAGGCAGTTAGTAGTTTTGGTTTTCGCAGATATTTCTTTTCATAGGATCATGGATTATAGCTGGAGTTATATTCGAAAAGCTTTGTATCCGTGTATTTCTTTCAGTTGTGGTAGTTGACATTTTCTACTGCACATTATGTTTATGTATTTAAATGTAATTTAAAACTCTAATATTTTTTCCGTTGTATATTTATTCGTACTCTAATATATTCTTGTACTCTGATGTAAATTGTTGTAATTGCAATGAAATATTCTATTGTTTGTGTTCCGATGCGTCATGATCTCAAAGCAATCCAGGCTCCTCCATCTACTCAAGGATCGGGGAGGTCTGGGTCGTTTCAGTTTGGTATCAGAACTTTGGTTTACAAAGCTCGAGAACAATACACGTTAGAACCGAATGAAAGAATTCATCAGAGATAGGATTAGTAACATCCTATAAGAATAACTTGTTAGAGATAGGGTTAGTAATACCCTAAAATGAGTTCAAAGAGTATTATTTATAAAAACAAATTTGGCTTTGAAAAAATATATATCTTATTATACGCATTTGAGTATTTTATTTTATATTAAATTTGGACTATCTAGTATACGAAGATCATGAATATATGCATCATTAACATGTATTTGAAGTCTCAAATATACTAGGTAGTTATAGGATCACACTCTAATCGCCCGGGAATGATTTTACTGATGACTACGTAGCATCAGTAGTTTATTTTTGAGTTTCGAAAGTGGGATATCTATATATTTCCAATTGACTGGTGTGAGAACCAAAACTTAGTTAGAGTTTATTGTTTGTGATTTGGCATTGAAGTATGATCTTAAGTATATAAAAGTTATATATTTGAAAAGCTAACCCACTAATTGATTATTGATTGTGTTGTGTGATTATTAGTTTAACTAATAAAATTATTGAAACCAATATGAAAACGAAAGGGTAAACTAAGCCAAATCAAATAAAATATTGAACTGAATTGAAAATTTTGTTTGGATTGGATTATATATATATATAGGTATGTGTGTGTGTGTATACATTGAGCAGGTTATGGATTTACTGTTGAGTAGAGAATTAAATTGCGTTCCCGACAAACAGGTGCACCTTAATGAGTTAATTGCACAATTTTATTTATTATATAAACTACCATGAGTGATTTGGATGCGTTGTGATGGTTGTTCTGTGTGAGATTAAAAACATATGCCATAGGATAGAAACAATAATTATAGACTACACTACATACATCATGAAGATAGCATATCATATCATATTCCATATAAGCATTTGGTGCTTATATGACGAGGTTCGGATTTCCATACGAGCGATACGCTTGTATGGTGATGACTGAATTATAGGTTGAACCGAATACTAGTTATAGATGGCATACCATATCATATTCCATATAAGCATTTGGTGCTTATATGACGAGGTTTGGATTACCATATGAGCGAGACGCTTGTATGGCGAGGACATGATTACAGATTGTACAGAAGACTGACTATGGACTTAATAACATATAACGGTGAGGGGCAGGATTTAATAAAAACCCTACACAGGTCTGGAAAGACAAAAATTCATGACTCTCTTGATTTTAGTTACGACACATGGATTATTTTATTATTTCCAACATGGGGGCTAGGTATGAGATTTCGACCTTTTTACACGTCTCCCTTGGGGATAGATAGGTCACAAAAATTGTGTATGCTTTTTATTGATTTATTGGGTGCCTAATAAGGCCTAATAAAATTTTCAAACCCTCCCCGTACAAAGGAGGTTATGGCGAAATTTTTCAAAAATTTAGGGTGTTAGCCAAATTTTTGAGAAATTAGAAAGTTCTTAGAAACTGAAAAGTTGAAGAACTTGAGTCAAGCTAAGGTTGAGTTTGTTAAGTAAACAATCTTAGATTCTATCTTCCTTTTCGAGGACGAAAAGATTTTAAGTGGAGGGAGATTGTAACAACGCGGATTTTGGAACCAATTTAAATTTTTTTTTTTCATTGATTTAATGGATTATAAGAATTTAAAATGATTTATTTTGAGAATTAACGATTTAAAATGTATTTAAATCGAAGTTATAATGTATAATTTTAGAATTTAATTCAAACGAGCTTGAAATGGCGCGGTAGTTTGAAAATTTGGTTCTGAACTTCAATTGAATATACAGAATTCAGTATAAGTCAGAATTTGATGAAACAAGAAACGTTAGAATCTATTTAACTATATCTTTCTAACGAATGTAAGAAACTAAGATTTCACTTTATAAATTATAATTTATGACCAGTTTAAAATTTAGAATAGTCTTTATGGAATTTATATATATTTTAGTAATATATAGTCCTTAAAAATAGCCATTTTGCAAACGACCTCCATTTTCGACGAAACCACTTTTGTTGGATCTGTAACATTAAATCATTGTCAGGTTTAAAATTTCAAGTCATTTGAAATTAATACGTGAGCGTAGTAAATTTAAACGTGTTTTCAATTTCAATTTAAATTTAATAAGCTAATAAAAATGCCATTTTTCAAACGATCTCCAAATTCGACGAAATTAATTTTTTTAGAACCGTATCGTTAAAACATAGCTAGAGTTCAATTTTCGTAATTTTTGGAGTCAATATGTGGCCCGGTAAATTAAAATGTACGTTGAAATCAATTTTGGACGTTATATTAATTTTTATTTTTATTTTGATAAAAACTGATCGAAATGATAGAATTGGCTTACGAAACATATCCCATTATGTCTGGAATGAGGGTATTTGGTTAGGGACGACAATTATTGGGTTTGATTTGGAGTTCAAATCGATAAACAAATATTTTTGGAATTAAATAATATTAAAAATATCTATATAACCCTAAAATAAAACCTTAGGCCCAATCAAAAATCCGTCGCCCTCAATTAAAACCGATAGTCGATATTGCTCCAAATTTGATTCTCCCTTTTCTTTCAAAATACGGCGAATCAAATGATGAAATCAAAAGAAAAATTGAAGAGGAAAGTGAGGACTTCGATTTGGTACGGGTTTGATGAGGTTTAGTGTTGTGTGGAGCTCGAAATCGAGGCGCAAAGAGCCGTCGGTCGTGGCCGATTTCCGGCGAGATGGGGTATCGATCTAGCTGTCGCTCATGGCGGTGGTGGCTGGTGGCAAGGGCTTTGACATGGAGGGTCTGGATCGGGTTTCGGTGGCCTAGGGGAGGAGTGGCAACGGTTGGTTCAAGTCGACGATGGGTCGGGTTTTTTCCAGAAAGAGGAACGAAGAGAAAGGGGTAATTAAGGAAAAGGATTAGCTTAATTTTATATTTAATTAATTATAAATCTAATTAAAGGTTTAAACTATTGTAATTTTTTTAATACGAGATCGAAATCCGATGATTTAAGTTGTGTTGCAATCGTGACAACAAACTCTACAACATAGAACTGACCAGAACAGAAACGGAAGCTGTTGCAGTTTTTGAAAAAATTAAATGCTCATTTAATTTTATTAAAAAAATCCTTTATTAAAGACTGATGGAGTGGAAACCAAAGTGAGAACTCTCTCACTCAAAATTTTGTATAGTTAATTATTTTTATAACTGAATATGTATTTATTGCCCGTGATTGCTATATTCGGTTGGTGGTTGATGGTTGTTTATAGTTTTAATATTGTTATCATTATTAAACTGTGAAAAATATAATTATATTCACATGGACTGTGATGTAAACCCCACACGGGTATTGGAACGATAATTTTACTCATTTCCCAATTATTTGTTGATGTTTGAAAACCCCACACGGGTCTGAGGACGATAATTAATTCACATCTCCCTTGAAACTAATTGTATGTCAACCAATTGACTGACAGACTGTTATGAGCGTTATTTAAATATTTAATGCTTATACAGTTGTAAATTGCACTCTGGATGTGAGTTGATTGTTTAATAGGTGTTTATCACTGTTTTTGAATACATGTGATGTATGGAATCCATATAAATAAAATTATATGGTAATTGATTGAGTCTGATTCCAATTCAGAAATAACGAATATTTTAAAATAATGTTTAGTGAAAAATCAAAATATAATTTTGATGTACGATTTTGGATGGACAAAAAAATATTGATATATGAAGCCGAATTAAGTAAATATACGCCATTTTTACTCGAACGGAATTTTCTGTTGATTTTATTTACTTTATAGTGAACATCGGAAAGGTTTGATTTCAAAATTTGATATTTTGAAAATATTATCATTTTAATATTATAATGATATAAAATATTCAATTTTGATTTAAAATTAAAAACGAAGTTGAAATCGTTTTAAAGTTAATTTATAAATGATTTATAAAATACGTTTTAAATGGAAGTTGACGATATACATATTATATATATTTAAATGGCTTGAATAGAACGCGCCGTGCAGCGACTGTTCGCGAATTTCGACCATTAACTTCAAAGTGATGTAACGGGAGATCCGACCGTCAGATTCTCCTAAAACCAAAACCGCTGGGTTCATATCGAAAAGATCTTTAGAATGATAATAAGAGATTTGAAATCTAATTGTTAGATTTTAAGATATGTCTAAATTAGTTTTGGAAAAGGTCGCTATGAATGCAGTTCGGTGGTCGATATTGGAAACCGACTGTAAGGGCCTTAATAAAATTATTAAAAATACGAATAAATATTGTAAAATCATAATAAATGATTTGGAAAGATTTTGGATTAAATATTTCATGTTTTGAAGGGATAAAAGATATTTTTATCTAAATGAACTAGTTAACAACTAGATTTGAAATCCAATAATTTTTAGAAAAAATAAATTGGATTGAAAATGGGTTTTGAAATAACTAGAGTTTTCCAACGAATAAATTTAAATGGGTTTGAAGGGAAATTATCTTCGGATATTTTTGATATTGGATACCATGATTATATAGATATTGTTGAGGAATTTGGAAGATACAGATATCATTATTCCCAATACGATATCTGTTAGTTTTAGAATTTGATATTTAATATAGGCCGATATTATTTTTATTCAGAGCCATATATTTAATATCAAATTGGATTTTAGGTTTGTCGTGAATGGTGTCTTAAATAACACTATTCTTAAACCCCATTGAAAAAGGAATGAATCTTTTAATTAAGATTAATGAAATTTTCCAAGTTATAATTATAAATTAGAACTAAATGGAAGATGATCCTGGGTTCATTGTGAATGATGTTTTGAATAACATTTGTTCTTAAAACCCAATTAACAGTGAAGATATGATTTGGAATTTATAAATCTTTACTTTAAGATTTAATGGAAATTTTCCAAAGTAAAGTTTTACAATTTAATACATTAAATTGGAATTGAGGGAATTTGATTTAATAATGACCGAGATGAGCTTCTATGAATGAAGACCGTTACTATATATGGAATTAAAAAGGCTATGCCGTTATTCCATTTATATTATTAGTCTGATACGGAAATTTATATCGATTATATATATATATATATATATATTGATCTGTTTGCTGTGAAGATTCCATAGTTCATGTAAGTAGATTTTGGGGTTTATCGTGAACTGTGTTTTAAATGACATTGGTTCTTTAACCCAAGTAAAGACCGGATTTATTTCCTAAAATTCGGAAAAATCATTAAGTAGTGATTTTTAAGATTAAAACTGAACTAGAGTTTTAACGAATCTATAAGTAGATTAAAATGAGAATGGGATAATTAAATTTATCGAATTCATGAAATGATCGAGAATGGAGTACCGCCAGTTTTACTATAGGCGATAGTCAAATCTTTAATTAGATTTGAACGTGAAATTGCAATTAATTTTACCTATAACATCGTGGGTGTTAGATATGGAGTACTACCAGTTTTACTCCATAGGATGAATAGGTTGGGATTGGGATTGATAAATAAATGATTACTTCAGTAAGGCTCGATAATCCCGATTAGTTTTATAAACCTTAATTTGGTTTAGAATTGTTAAGGGATAAAATAAACTCTTTCGAAAGGAAGATTAAATAATAAGTTTCAAAGAAATTATCTTTGATAAAATTAATGGGAACCTTTCCCCTAAGATGTGAATATTTATGTAACAGAATATCCTGAATTAGAATGAGGCATATGTTATGTTTTTATAGAACTTGATAATTGATTATAAAATACACGAGTTATTTGGAAAGACCGAGTTTATCCCATTCTGAATAATTGCTATGGCAACTAAAAGTCGACGATGAAGACGGTGGTTGAAGACCGGAGATCTTCACATCGTATGGATGATTACTGATGTCTTGATTGGGCTGTACACCCAAGACAAGGTAATAAGTGGTGATCGTCCAGACGTACTTGGAGATCGATCGGATATGCGAGGACCTCTCTCTTGAATTGGACATATGGGAAGAGGAATAAGGTGCCTCAGGTTTCGTTCAGACCCATAACGGACTTGCAAATGGATGGTATGTCTGACATTGTATTCCTTTATACTGTATTCGTTGATCTCCACTAAATATATATCTGTTTGGTGGCGGAGAATTTATTCTCTTGCTTAACACCCTTCTCTGAGATGTACGAGCTTAGAGGTTATATATTGGTAGAAATCATTGATATGGTATGGATTGACCGGAGCTTAGAGCTTATAGAACGAAATGGCTTTCCTCCCATGGCGTGGACTTTGCATAACTTAGAGAAGTTATCAACTTGTGGAGGTGGAGGAACAACGGCTGCAGCTGGCAGAGGAGCATCCCTTTGACCTTCGGCAGGTGTCGTAGCCTCAAGGTATCTACAGAACCATGTCGGTAACGGAATTCCCTCAGGAAAATTGGGTGCAACAGACATGCTAAAAAGAAAAGAAAAAGGATTCAACAAGAGATCGAGATATTATTGACTACTGCTTGAGGGGATATGTTTCTCAAAAGCATATTTTTCCTTGAAAATACTTTGCTTTTAAAACAAATTTTAAAACTTTTTCTATGATCATGTAACCTTCAACTCTAATACCAAATGTGACACCCCACGTCTTTTAGCGTCGCTCATTAGAGAATGCATTAAGTTCCATAAATCTCAATAGGTAATCATTACATAACATTTCCAAGACAGATAAAATATGCAGCGGAAAATCTTAAACTTTATTATGAAAGAAATAAAGCATAGTGTCAGAAATACATCAAAACCCAGTTACAACTAGCAAACTGTCTCAAATCTATCTTTCAAAACATCTCAGAAAATAAAATATCAGAGTACATAAAATCATATCCTATGCCACAAGGCAAACTAAAGTAGAGAGCAAGTCAAAAAGATACATCTCAAGAAGTCCAAGTCAAGTCCAAACTGTCAGAGAAATCCTAGTCACTGTTGAGTGCTTCCACTCTGAGGACCCGGGGGGGGGAGAGAAAGAAAGAGGCGAAAGTGAACAGGGTCAGACATAAAGTCTGGTGAGTTCCAGTGTTTTACAAATATGCATAAAATAGGAATGTCAAGATAAGTAAATAAGACTGGATGGGAAAGGTACAGTACCAAAATAGATAAATTAAACAGGATTATATAATGGACAGGAATAACAGGAATAAACCATGATCGAGTTATGCTTCACATTTATACCCTAGAACAGGTATGTCTAAACAAATATGTTTGCACCAATACTAGTATAACAAGTTCAATAGGATTAGGTTCTTTGCCTAATTACATATCAATAGGATTACAACCGAAATAATCAGCAGGATTAAATAACAGGATTAAACAATAGGATTAGGTGTACCATAATTACATAACAGTATTAGGTGTTAACCTAATTACATAACAGCAGGATTAGATGTACCCTAATTACTACCCAAGCGATCAACTCCTTACTACTAAATACTCTGTGTCAGCCCCGGCAGTAGGGTGTATTACTCCCTAACCCAGCAACTGTATGACACAGACCTATTTACTGCTGTTATAGCGTCTTATCTTCCCTAGTCGGATCCATGCACGCTCATGAATCCGCCGAAACACGCCCATAACCACCCCCATGTGAACCTCTTACTATCAAGTTCAGTAAAGCGTGCCCTAACACCTACCTAGTGCAGGGCCCCCATTACAGGATACATACAGGGATACTGACTGATATCGGTTCCAAACATCAGATTGACACAAGCCAAACCCCCTAGGCTTCTACCCTCAAATATCTAGGATTTAAGAGTCCCCAAAACCCGATACAACAGCAGACGAGGGACCTCTTTGCTTATATTTATGTTTAGCCTAGCAGGTTTAGGTTTACTAATAAGCATGGTTGTAATGTCATTATGTGTACAACCCTATTCTTAACATGTCATTTACTTAATGTCCGCCTAAGTCAATTTTAACATGTCTAGTCCATATGCATATTATTCATCAACTACATTTCCAAGTTACAGTTTTATGCACAACGCCTACTTACAGCAAGTATCTACAGCAAGTCTAAACATGTATATTTATCCTTTTCCCCAAATTATAGTCAATTAGTCCAAGCAAATAACATGCCTAAGTTACTCTTTTTATATTATTCATTTTAGTAGCAATAGTACACCCATTCTAATCGGGTATAGCCTAGGCTTGGTGTAAAATAAAAAAAGAAATCGGGGAAGAGGAAGACATATACGTATAACTTGTTAATTTTCCATCATTACAGGCATTTGTATAACTTGTCAATTTTCTAACATCGGAGGCATATGTATAACATCATAGGCATAGGTACAACTTGGCATAACATCTGAGGCATATGTATGATATGTATAGGTATAACAGGCATATGTGACTAATGGTGAAAACAGGTATAACATTTATTTTACTAACACTGTAGATCCTAACTAGTTTTATTTAACTGTCATGTTCAAGGCCTAAGAAATCAAATCTGTAAATAACTGAAACTCACAGCGAGTCTTGGTGAAGATAGATATGTATATAACACTAGGCCACAGAAAGTCCAATCCAAGTTGTAAGTCTTGATGTTGCCCCTATTTGATCCAATCTCAGCATTCCCCCATTATATGTTTATATTTTTTAGAATAATTTAGAAGTAGAGTAAGAGTTGAAGAATTTGTGTGAATTTCAAAATGAGGGAAGCCATCTATTTATAGAGTTACAGAGCCGACATCAACCCTTAGATCTTAGGTCTTAAATCTGAACCGTACAAGTCATGCTGAGTCAACATAAATGGTGCCACAAAATCGTCCAGGTTCAATAGGCAGAATCCAGATGGATCCGCGGTGGGTCGGCCCACCTACCCTCTAGGTCGACCTATGGGTCGACCTGGGCAGGAGTGGGTCGTCCTCTAACGGGACCATTTCCCTCTTCCTCTTCCCTCTTACTTTGTTTGAAATTCTGGAATTTATATTTGTACAAAATCCCCTTGTATGTATACACAATTCTAGAGCCTATAACTTCTCCATACATTGTCCGTTTTACGAAAACTTGGGGTCTATCTGAACCAAAATTCTGAGATGAACGCAAGGTAATGCCGGTTTCACTTAATTTTGAATATTTATTATGGTTATAGTGTATTATATTTTGGCGTGTTACACCCCTATCCCGTACACATATAAGAAAATAAAAAACCTACTTCAAGAGCCTAAACAAAAGTAGTCCAAAGTAAATAACAAGCTAAAAGACACATTAGCTTACAAAGACTGTTGTGAGCATCCAAGCCACCGTTAGAACCTTTAGCTGCAAAAAATAACACAAACATAGTGTAAGAAAATATAAGTATATATATACACACACATATATTCACATAAGGTGTGTATACAAATACACGCAAACATTAAAAAATGGAACAAGAAGTCAACAACAAACTAGAGCTTAATGTTTACTATTAAGGCTTACTTTATGCCTTAAAAAAATGATATAAACTACAATAATTTTAAGAAATTCTTTAAAACATCTATTTATATTAAGTTTATAACCTGGATTCGAGATCTAGTTAAAACAAAATAAAGAGGTAGTACAAAATAAGGTCACTAGATCTACATTCTAATTGTTAAAGGCACATTGGTTCGTCTTAAACCAAATAAACCAACAAATAAAAATGAGAATAGTGTCGAGTAGCTGATTTCTAACTACATTGGACGGTCCACCTTAAATGCAGATACAGTGGACGACCCACTTTAAATGATGTATGCGGTGGATGGTCCACCTTAAAAACTGAATTAGCTGACTGCTGACTACATCACTTGTACCATATTGTAATTTTATTATTAGTCATAATAAAAGAGAGTTATGGAACACGATAAAACCGGTCCGCTATGCCAAAAAAAATAGTGTCGAGTAGATACATATTAAGATCGTTGTGTTGAAATCTAAGGCTATCCCAATATAATTCACAATTAATATAACTATGTATTATATTGAAATCAAATAGGCTAAGGATGTTAGCCAAAAATAGTTTGGTTATAAGTATAAGTGATTTGTATCTTCATTTTCATTGTTACAAAAATAACATTTCTTATCAACGAAAATATTTTTCTTTTTAGAAATTATATAGTTTTCAGCTTTTCATGTAAAATCAACCACATTTCTAATATAACTTTAGGATAAGCTTTAACTTTCTAAAAATCTTTAAATAATTTCGGTTTAATTCCTAGAAAATTTATGAAATTATAAATGTTAGAGTTTATGCCCTAGAGGCAATCCATTTGATGTGATTAATAAAATTGTTGACGTTATTTTATTTGAAATAAAATATTCTATTATGATATATTTACTGTGTAGTATAAATATTAACACAGTAGAAGTGATTAGAATAATAACACAAATTTATATAGTTCAAATAAGTGACTTGAACTTGAGATTATATAATATATTAAATATTATAATTCTTAAATGTCCTTAGTCAAGTTTTATTGTTTATATAGGACAATAATAAAACATTGAGACTAGTACGTTGATTGATGGATGATCACATCTCAATGATCATTAATATATGTGGTATTAATGTCAAGACATAAGTATGTATTGGAGAATAGCGTATTGGGTTAACCCAAAGTAAGAAAAACTACATGGAATATAATTAACAGTATCATAAGTTATTCTCATAGTGACAATGATGTAATGGTCCTCAGACTTGAAATCATTATAATTTTATTCGAGGATATTTGTATTTTGATATCATCTAAAGTTACTTGTAACAAAGTATACGATAACGGTGATTATTACACCTCGAATCGAATGAAAATTAAGAATGATCTAGATGGAATTTAACCCTACAATATATTTGTAGTGATATCCATAGGCCTCATGACTGAGTCAAACTATGAAATGCACGGTTGTGCTCAAATATTGATTTGTTTTATATAGTCTACTCATCGATCATAAACAGATTAAATTATAAAGAGGGTGACACGTTCCATGCCTCGAGTTTAATCCTGGATATACTGGTTAAAAGGATTATATTACATTGATGCACTGGTCATAGAAAAGGTTGTATCGAATCGATGATCTGATTATAACTTGGGTAGCAGTGACGTATTGCTAGTTGTCAATTATTGTTTATGATTTTAAATACAACTTGAAATCATTGCCAAAGTTGTAATAACCTATAGGGTCACACATAAAAACGTCTGGAAAAGTGAAGAACCGTTCTTAATAAAAGAAAATCAAAATGTCGATATTTACTTTTATTTTGAAATGGTATAAGGATGACTCACCCCTTTTTATCTCGTTCAACACATATTAGAATAAGGCTGACCTTATCCTTATTGATTAACACATCAAAAATACAACGAGATAAAAAAAAGGGGAAAATAAACCCAAATTCTTTTTCTACTAGCACCATGCTTTTCAATTTCGATTCGTATGACGAAATCGAAGACAGAAGTTTGTGGATACTCAAAAAGGTTCGGCGCATGACGTACTAACATATTCGATCGACCACCATCTCCAATTCAGATTCGCGGATTCAAAAAGGGATTTGGTATGATTTTAAACTTCGATTTACTATTTATTGCATTGATAAGATCCAGTTGTAAATTGATTAGATTTATAAAAGTAGGTTACGATTTGATCGATATTACCTTACAGCGGTATCAGAGCTAGGATTTCGCAAAATTAGTATTTTGATTATTTTTTTTTGGGTTCTGTATGTTTGATTTCGTGAATTATTGATGATATCACTATCATAGATTTGAGATATAAACTTATAATCATTACAGATGCGAAAATGTTCCATTGCTGTTTGATTACCAGTATTTGATACAAATTATAAAATGGCTCCATTTGGCACAGGTCCCTATTAAGTTTTAAAATTAGGCTCACATCCAGTCATAAACTTATTGCAAATTTAGTCCCTATTTTTTCAAAATACACTAAAAAATAAAATATAAATATAAAAAAATCATGTAAATTCGTATTTAATTAAAACACGTAAACTAAAAAAACTCAAGCGAAAAACCATCAAAAACCCGGCCAAAACAAAAAAACAGCAAAAATGTAGTTAAATTCATAACAGTATGCATATATTTGAATTTTCTTGCATACATCTGTGCATGTTTTCCATTCATGCATCTATGTTGATTTACTTGCATATATCTGTGCAGGTATTACATAATTTTTGCATACAACTGTGCAAAAATTCACTTGGATGCAAATCAGTTCACATTTATTTGCATTCAGGCGTGCACTAAAACAGAAAAGCTGCACACATTCGTGCAACAATCCACAGGTAAAAATTCACTCATGTTTTCTTCATGCAATAGTTGCATACATGTGTGCTAGTATTTCAAATAGTTACACACATGTATGCAAGTTTCAGTCCAGATTTTCAATGAAAACAGCTTATGCAATAGTTGCATTGGTAAAAGTTGCATACATGTATGCAACTTTTTTTTGATTTGGGTGAACTTCTTGGAATATTTCCAATATTTAGATATATTTTTTACCTGGCAACGCTTTTTTTTGACAAAAAACGTAAAAGACGGAAGTAGGGAAAATAGGGACCGGGTTTGCATAGAAAAGTTGGGAAGGACGTGGCTTACATTTTGAAATATAATAGGGGGAGGAGCCTTATTTCCATTTATAAAATTGTTTTATTACATATAAGTTTTATATATGATATAAAAACATGAAACAAATTCATAGAAATATTAAATTAGTTTGATATTCCTAATTCACAAACCATGGAACCTGGAAGATTAATCAAAATCCAGTTTTGATTAGTCAAGGATATTAGGTCCTTTTGATCAAATTTTGTATAACATTTTTAAGTTTGTCAATTCAAGTACTTACTATTTTGATTAGATCTGAAATAGTTATGTTATGTAAAGATCAATCTGTTTGAATTGGTGAAATTATTTGAAACATGATATTTTGTAAAACTGATTTCTGATTTTGATTAAGGAATGCCAAACCTGTTATTATTTTGTCAATTTTGTTAGACATCTCTTGTATATATAAAGATATATATATGTATATATACACACACACAATTGTGTATATTGCTAGATATTAAAATGTTTTGAAACTGATTTAATCTAGTGCATATCAATTTATTTATGTGATCATTTCGAATATATAGATACTTAAATGATTATGTTATACAAATCTGATTTGTATAATTTTATTTTCATATAGATATTATGATATATATTGTAACAACCCAGAAAATCAGAACCAATTTAAAAATTTTCTTTTGGCAATTTTAATGAATTTTGAATATTTATAATGACTTATTTTAAATTATATCGACTAAAAAATTATTTCGAATAGAATTTGAATGTATAATTTATTTAAATCAAAGTTAGAATATAAATATTTATTTTAATTATAAAAGGAATTGGAAATGGCGCGGTAGTTTGAAAATTCGATTTCAAATTTCAATTGAATGTACATGATTCAAAATAAACCGGGTTTTAGTGAAACCAAAATATTTGAATCTATTTGAAAATATCTTTCCAACAAATGTGAAAAATCCAGATTTCATAACGGGAATAAAAAGTTATGTCCAATTGAAAATTCAGAATAGTCACTATGAAATTTATATAATATATAGCCCTTAAAAACAGCGATTTTGCAAACGATCTCCATTTTCGACGAGACCACTTTTGTTGGATCCGGAATGTCAAATTATTGCTAGATCCAATTTTTATAATTTTTTGGAATTAATATGTGAGCACGGAGGATTTAAACATGTTTGGTCAAATTTAATTTGAATTTAATCGACTGGAAAATGATTGTTTTTCAAATGGTCTCCAAATTCGACAAAATTAGTTCTGTTAAGACCGTATCATCAAAACATAGCTAAATTAATTTTTCTGGAATTTCTGAAGTCAGTATGTGGCCCCGGTAAATTAAAATGTGCATTTGAATTTAAAATATATTGATTTATATTTTAAATTTAACGAAAACTGATTGTAACGGTCGAATTGGCTTGCGAAACATATCCCATTGTGTTCGGAATGGGGGTATTTAGCTAGGGGCGACTGTCGTTGGGTTTGATTTGGAATTCCGACGTAATATAACTAATTAGAGAATTAAAATATAATTAATATATATACTATACCCTAGTCAACATTGGTCAAATCCCCCACTTTCCCATTTCGTGGTCAACGAGAGAAAGAAACCCCGCCTCCCACTAATTTCAGCAACCCAAAATGCTTGAAATTAAAACCCTCAATCATTTGAAATCTGCTCCAAATTGAACCCAATCTCCAACGCAAAACCGCCGACTTAGGGGAGCTCAGCGATTTTGTACGGTGGTGATCTTCTCTCAAGCGACGTGGTGGTTGAATGAAGCACGCAAAGGCGCTAGAGTTCGTGGCCGTCGTAGGCCCGAGGGGGACCTCGAGTTCACCGAGGTTGGCGGCAGCGGCGTAGCTCACGATGGCGGAGAGGATGGTGGCGTCAGATCAGGCGCTGGCGGCCTATGGTGGTGACGTGCCCAAGCCCTAGGCGGCGAGCAGAAGGTGAATTCGATCCAGAACAATTAACAGAGAAAGGTGATTTTTTATTTTATAAAACATTGTTTTTAAAATCAGTTTTTAAAATATATATAAAGCATTGTTTATATCAGATTTTTTAAAAAATATAACAGAATAGAAATGTAAATTTTTATTTGAATAACATAGAATAGATAGGTAAATTTTTATATGAATAACATAGAATAAAAATGTAAATTTTTATAGGAATAACATAGACTAAAAATGTAAATTTTCATATGATTTTTATATGAATAGCATTAAGATAAGAATGTGATATATATATATATATATATGGAACAGTTCAAAAATATGATTTTTATTTGTTTGAATTGCGATTAAAAACATGATTTTTATTTATTTGAATAGCGCTTAAAAATATGTTTTTTATTTTTTTGAACAGCGATTAAAAATATGTTTTTTATTTGTTTGAATAGCAATTAAAAATATGATTTTTATTTGTTTGAATAGCGAATAAAAATATGATTTTTATTTGTTTGAATAGCGATTAAAAATATGATTTTTATTTGTTTGAATAGCGATTAAAAATATGTTTTTTCATAATATAAAAATATGATTTTTATATAAGAAAAGCGTTATAAAAATATGATTTTTAGCATTGTAAAAATATATTTTTTATATAAAAAGTAGCATTGTAGAAATATAATTTTTATATAGAAAGTAGCATTGTAAAAATATGATTTTTATATGTACAGTAGCGATATAAAAATATAATTTTATAATGAAGTAGCGGAATAAAAACATGATTTTCATTATATATGAAGCGAAATAAAATTGTAATCTTTTATATATAAAATGCGATTTTTAAATATATAAACACCATATTAAAAATGTGATTTTTAATATGAACAGCGTGGAAAGGATGGCGTTGGAATTTCAGGAAAATCCGAACGGTTCAGGAATTCAGAAATAAAACTGGTGGAGTGGATCCCAAAGGTGAGAAGTTCTTACCATAATTTATTTTCTAGTTAAATATATATACTTTGATGCAGACAGTGCTTAATAGCACCCGATACCTTTGTTTGAAACCATATTTGTTTAGTTGTTTGGTTGATTGGTTTATTTGTTTGAATTTGGTTTGGAAAGTGAAATGAATTGATTAGAATTGGTATGTGTATGGTGCGAGCCAGGGATAAGTCTAGACCTTGTTCGGTTCTAGTATCGCGCCGTTATGCTGCCAAAATTTTATAAAAATGTTAAAACAATAAAAATATTATTTTTATTGTATAAATGAATAGTATAAAATATTTATGAGTTGAAATAAATATTTTATAGTTAAAACTATAATTTTTAACGTGTATGTGAATAAAATAAATATTCATTTACAAATTGGACGATTTGTTTATGTACACACATTTGACTGATATTGATTGGGACGATATATTTTACACAACTGCACAAATAATAATCAGTATTTGTTGTTTGAAAACCCCACACGGGTATCGGGCTGATATTGGACATACATTAATCCCAATATTTAGTTGTATGTCAATCGATGGGTTGATAGAATGTTGTAAGCGTTAATTATTTATATATAACGCTTACGCAGTTGTGTAATGCACTCTGGATGATGGTTGACTGTGTTTGATTATTGTTGTGTACATGTGTGTATGAAATCCGTATAAATAAAATAATATGGTAATTGACTGTGTCTGATTCCAATTCGGAAAGAACGAATATTTTAAATTAATGAATATTTTAAAATGACGAATAATGAATATTTTAAAATAACTAATATTTTAAAATAATATTCAATAATGGATCAAAATATGATTTTGATGTCCGATTTGGGATAGACATGAAAATATTGAAATATATGAAGCTATGTTGATTAGATTAACGCCATTTTGATGTAAACGATACTTACATCAATTTTATTAATTTTTATAATGAATATCGAAAAGGAAATGATTTCAAAATCCGATATTTTGAAAAAATCATCATTTATATATTACAATGATAAGGAAAATTCAATTTTGATTTAAAATTGAAAATGAAGAATTTGTAAAATACGTTTTAAATGGAAATCGACGAAATATATATAATATATATATTTAATGACCTGAATAGAACGTGCCGCATCACGGTAGTTCGCGAATTTCGATCATTGACTTCGAATTGACATTACGAGAGATCCGACTGTTGGATTCTCCTAAAACCGGAACGTTGGGTTTGTATCGAAAAGAGCTTTCCAACGAATATAAGAGTTTCAAAATCTAACGATTGGATTTGGAGATATGTCCAAATCAAATTTGAAAAAAGTCGCTATGGATGTAGTTCGATAGCCATTAGTGGAATTCGACTGTACGGGCCTTGATAAAATTATTAAAAATATTAATAATTTGTGTAAAATCATAATAAATGATTTGGAAAGAACTGGGATGAAAATTCCATATTTGAAAAGATAGAAATATATTTTTATCGAATGAATTAGTTATTAACAAGAATTATAATCCAATTATTTTTAAATAAATAAATTAGATTGAGAATGGGTTTTAATATAACCAGAATTTCCAATATATGAATTGGAATGGATTTGAATCGAAATTATCTTCGGAATATTTCAATATTGGATTCCGTGAATATACAGATATTGTTGAGGAATTTGGAAGATATATATATATCGTTATTCCCAAAATGACACTTTTTGGTTTCAGAATTTGATATTGAATATAAGCCGATATAATTTTTATTCAGAGCCTTGTATTTGATATCGAATTGGATTTTGGGTCTGTCGTGTATGGTGTCTTCATTAACACTATTCTTAAAACCAGTTGAGAGAAGATTAAATCTTTTAATTAAGATTTAATGAAGTTACCCATTAATTAATATTTAATTGGAATTGAATTGAAACAAGATTTTGGGTTTGTCGTGAATGATGTCTTCAGTAACGCTGTTCTTAAACCCCATGTTAAAAGAATAAATCTTTTAATTAAGATTATTGGAGTTTCCAATAATATTTAGTAACTGGAATAAAATGGAATGTGAATTGGGTTTATTGTGAACTGTGTTTTTAATAACATTCGTTCTTTAACCCGATTTACAGTGAAATGTGATTTGGAATTTATAAATCTTTTAATTAAGATTTAGAGGAAATTTTCCAAAGAAAAGTTAATTTAATAAAATAAATTGGAATGGAATGGAATTCGATTTGGTGATAATCGAGGTGAGCTTCTGTAGTGGAAGACCGTTACTATATATGGAATTTAAAAGGCTTTGCCGTTATTCCATTTATATTATCGGTTGGATATGGAAGTTTATATCGATTATATATATTGATCTATTTTCCATGAAGATCCCATTGTTAATTGAATGTGATTTTGGGTTTATCGTGAGCTATGTTTTAAATGACATTGGTTCTTTAACCCAGTTAAAGATAAGATTAATTTCTTAACTTTGAAAAATCATTAAGTGATGATTTTTGGAGATTAAAACTGAATTAGAGTTTTAATGAATCTTTAAGTAGATTGAAATGTGAATCTGATAATTCAAATTATCAAATTCGAGAAACGATCGAGAATGGAGTACCACCAGTTTTACTCCAAGCGATAGCTAAATCTTTAATTAGATTTGAACGTGAAATGGTAATTAATTTTACCGATAACACCATGGGTGTTAGATATGGAGTACTACCAGTTTTGCTCCATGGGATAAATAGGTTGGGATTGGGAAATAAAACAAATGATTACTTCGGTAAGGTTCGCTAATCCCGACTAGTTTGGAAAACCTTAATATGGTTTCAATTGTGAAAAGAATATTTGAATAAAAGAATATTCGGAATTGGAATGAGGCATATGTTGTGTTTTTATAGCACTTATTTATTATATACGCGAGTTATTGGAAAGGCCGGCTTTATACCCATTCTGAATAACTGATTCGATGATAAGTCGACGGTGAAGACGGTAGTTGAAGACCGGAGGTCTTCGCATCGTTTGGATGATTACTGATGTATTGATTGGGCTGTACACCCAAGAGGAGGTAATAAGTGGTGATCGTCCAAACGTACTTGGAGATCGACCGGATATGCGAGGACCTCTCTCTCATGTATTGGGCATATGGGACGTGGAATAAGGTGCTTCCGGTTTCGTTCAGACCCAGAACGAACTTGTAAATGGATGTGTTTTTGACATTGGATTTCGTTCCATGTTGATTGATCTCTATTAAATATATATCTGTATGGTGGTGGAGAATTTATTCTCTTGCTTAATACCCTTCTCTGAGACGTACGAGCTCAGAGGTTATATGTCGATAGACATCAGTCGCATGACGTGAATTGCCTGTGTGGCATACTGAGATGCAAATGATCAAGGCTTCTATTGAAAAGCAGAGTCTTGTGATTGATAATCAAAGCACGACTTTAATATAGCATAGCTTTGTGTATAGCGTTAATTCGCTAGCCTCACACCCCGGTGTGAACCAGAAACGGGAGAGGACTTCAGGGAGGGCATGCGTTTCCTTCTAGCTAGGAGTGGTGTCATGGTATGAAGCCCAGACATTTTACTTATGTGTATGATGGATAGCGAGGCGCCTCAGTTATATCGGTCACTACGGGGCCGATGAATGGTATGATCGATATATTGACCAGATTGACGCCCCATAAGGCGGGAAAACGCAGTGTTCAGGCATTTTAATCCACTCCGTGTGGACCGACCCTATCGCTCCAAGGGTCGATGTGTTCTGATCTTGAGACACTGGCTAGAGCGTCTCGAAGCGGTAAACACGATCCCTTGCCTTGGTTTATAGATGGAAATCCAACTTCCAATATATGACATTTCGGTTTTGATTGTAGAGCCTAGTATTGGCGACATAATAGATGGTACCCATTCCGCCTATGATTGATACATTTATATTTGAAGTTATTTTATACACTATGCACTTATAATAGTACCAACTGATTTGTTTTAAATGTACCAAGCATATTTGACTATTATAAGGTAAAACTATATCCTCCGGCTTGCGTTGCATTGTGTGATGGAATCTAAGTCTTATAATAGCTTCATTTTTCCAAAAATCATTGCGTTGTTTATAACTGTTTATGCACTGGTATACTTGGAAGGAAATCCGTTCCGTGTTATACGGCGTGGTCCCTTGATTTACTTTTAAAGTAAAGTTTTAAATAACTGTTTTAGTTCTCACACCAGTCACATGACTAACCTGGAGTTTATTGTTTTAACCTAAACTCTGAATGCCCCTATTTTACATACGGGCAGCTAGTAGTTTCGGTTTTGCAGATTTATATTCATAGGATCCTGGTTTGCAGCTGGAATGATATTCGGAAAGCTCTATATCCGTGTATCTCTTTCAGTTGTGTTTTGTATTACTTTCCGCTGCATTGTAATTTGTAAATCTCTGATATTTATCAAATGTATATTATTTGTTCATACTCTGTATATTCTTGTACTCATGTGTAATTGTTGTAATAGCAATGAAATGCTCTTCTGTTAGTGTTCTGATTTGTCGTGTTCTCAAGACAATTCGTTCTTTCTCTTCTCTTCGGAGACATGCGAAGTTCGGGTTGTCACACACACACACACACATGTATATATATTACATATACAATTGTTTTAAAAGGACATTATGGCATGTTTTACATAATATTTTTACAATTGACAATTATATATATACATATATATTGAATTAATTTGAAAAGTTGTTTCATATATATTAGTGCCCAGATGGATGTAGAAGTATGAATGAGTATATTAGATAAACCTATTGAATTTACATTACATTTTTCAGCAGCAAATAAGATTTGCTGAATGATTTATTAAATACTTGTGTGATGATAAATAATGTGCAAATTTCAAAATTTTAACATGATCTATAACATAGGTCATAATTAACATATATACATGTACATATATGAATTTGATATGATCAGATTTATTTGGATTTGAAAGAATCAGACAAGCCCTTTTTCAATTTAAATACGTGTATGATCTATTTATTTATAATTACTAGAAATTTAATTACAACATATATATATATATAAGTGTGTATCTGTTGCAAATGTGGTTTGCAATTTAAATCTCCAAAACATACCCATTGTGAAATGTATCATATGGCAAATTCAAAGCACTGCAAATATTTAAACCACTTTATATATATATATGTGTGTGTGTGTGTTGTTTTATTTGGCATACAATTGAAAGATTGGTTCTTGTAGAAATAAAAAAAGTAGGAATAAAAATAAATGTTATTTTATTCTTAACAAACAAGCTATACGATGGTTATACTTTCATTACATGTATGTTATTAATTGAATGTTTATATGTATAAAATAAATATTGACAGATCTTAGCTTTGAAAAACCAAATCAAAACAGTTTAATTTTTGTAGTGAATGTTATTGACTTAATATTTTGAGGAGTATATTGTCTAATTTAATGATCATATCTTGATCCATAACAACATTAAATTCTGTAAGACTGGTTCATCCTCTGTCTTAAGTCAAGATGTATATATTCATCTGATTTTAAAAATGCTTACTGATTTGCATTATATTTTATAACTATTGTATGAATATAATGTATATTCATAAATAGAATCTGATATGAATTCAAATTCATTACATATATTGCTAATGTATATATGTGCAAACATATTACAGGTATGGATCCTTACTCTTATCTGTTGTACCCATATGCAAATATTTTTCATTGTTCTTGACACTTCATATATACAGTAGTTAAAACATGTTTTATCTGGTATTAGTAATTGTTCATAGTTATAAGTATACATTAAACAAATGTGAAATGTTTGTGTTAATATATGTATGTGTGTGTCAAAACTGTGCTATTATAAGGTTTTGAGAAAAACTGACTCATATCCTGATATGAGAAGCATGAGTTTTGAATTATATTTGTAAAGTATATGATAGTGTAAATGTTATGTTTGATACAAAGTTAAATCCATGTATCTATCTGTATATGTATACTGTACTATTAAAGCTGAGATATTCTTTGATGCCTCTCAAGCTCCTCTGATTTTTAATAGGACTTCTTACGCGTTTGACACGTGTAACGTTTACTCAATCCTCTCTTTTCCAAAATCGCATTTTCGCGTTTAAACTTTTCTTTCGCCCCTCATCTTCCTTTTTATTTCGTCCTCTCGCCTTCGCCTTCATTTCCCCCCTCCCATCTCCTGCCTCCTTCATGCCCAATCGTTCCCTTCGTGCGCACAATCTCGATAGCGACTTCCCTCTCCTTGCTGTTTACGCCTCCTGCTCTGTAAATCCTAGGTATTCTGACTACTTATTTTTTTTCCCCTTTTCTTCAATTTTTCAATTTTTCCTAGGGCCGCTTTATCTACGGGCTACATGCCGTCGTGCGATTTCCTTCCCCTGAATCTTGTGTAAGTTTTGAATCATGTCTAAAATCTTCTCTGGCTTTCGTTACCATCTTTGTTTCTTCGTTATTTTGTATTTCCTTTTTTACTGCGGTGGCTTTCCCGAAACTATGGCGATTAAAGTTGCCTGTTGTTTTTTGTCCAGTTTCAGAATGAGGTCGATTTCTTCTGCCTTTAGCTTGGTAAGCTTTGCGATTAACTTTTTCTATCGAATTGAGATTGAAAAGCGAATTTATCTGTTAACCTGTAGCTGCTAGACGTTTTCCGAATAATGGTGCCGGTTAGTGTTTGTTTATTCTAATATCAACTTGCACTCAGAAATGTATTACTAGATGGATTTGTGTTATTGCTAGCTAGATTTTGCACATGTAACTTATTTAATATAATAGCTACGAGTGTGACATAAAGAATATGCAACTTTATGTTCTCTAACAGGTCATATGATGTGTGTGTTTTCAAAGACGAAAGCATATCTGAAATATGTAATTTTATAAAATGATAATTCATTTCCTAAGCTCTTTGTTATATATGTTATGAATATGAATCTTCAAGATATTTATATATACATTGTTATTGTTGTTTAATTTGTTTTATATACAAGTTGGGGATGGATTCTTTTTTGTTTGGTAAATTTTTAATTACCGAGTTGTAAAATTGAAAACCTAAAATAACCTTTTTATATTCAACATTCATAATTAAGAATTAGCATTTAGCTAGCAAAAAATTAAACAAATACAGCCTAGATCATGAATACAACATACGTTGATCATTAGAAACTGGCTTTATTTCTTTGTTTTGTTTTTTGTTTTTTTATTGATTGATGAAATAAGGAGCTTTAAATAACATATTGGTTTAGCATTTTGAGGAAAATGAAAATCGTTTATCTTTTGCCTTTTTTTAATACTTTTGAGTAATCTAAATATTGCATATGATTGAAGAGATCTTCATTTAATTATTAGGAAGCACTAATTAAAAAGTGAGCAAGAATGAAATTACTCAAACATATACACAACAAAGATGGATTTCCTATATTTTAATCGTTGATGAAATAGTTTCAAAAAGTCCATACTGTTGAACAAATGGTACAAAACTTTTTGAATATATGGAAAAATAAAAATAAAAGAAGACATTTTCTTGAATAAGATCCTATATTCTAATTAATAGTAAGCATTATGGAGCATCCAGATAATTTTAGCAATTTTTTTTTTAATTTATACACACATATCAATCCCATGTGTAGAAGAGTTAACTCTATTTGTTTTAAACTTCTTTTCATACATAATTTTGTTTTGCTACGTTTGGGATATATAACATTTAAGATATTTTCCTGTTGTTTTTTCCTCATTCGGATGGCAGAGGTATGTTTTGTTGTTGAGCGTTTTCAACATCTTTTTTGTTTTTTCTTCGTTGATTAATTATGATCCTCCAAATAATGGAAGTGAGCAAGGAAGGATTAAATGGGGTCTATGTGGGTAGATGGTATTGTACCATTTTCAGCTCACGATTTCTTAATTTGATTAATTATATCTCAGCATAATGCTACCACTTTTTTCCGCAATACATGCAATAAATTGTCTTTTGTTTCAGTTTTTCATATAAAATTTGTAGTAATCCAACTATTCTGGATTTTTTGTTTTGTTTTGACTATTAAAGGATAACGATTCTCATGATGTAATAACCAAAGCTTTTTTAGCATACATATTTGTTATGTCAAAAAATATATTAATTAAGATGTTAATTACACTTCATTTTCTTATATACATCACTTATCTTTTTCTCAATTGGTTGTTTCGACCTGAGTGTTTTAGCACAAAAGTGCTCAAGTAAAAAAAGTCGTGAAAAATATGTTGTTTTTGAAAGGCTAGATGTTTATACACACATAAAGATGTAGAGAATGATGAAACTGTAGATATATTGTTAGATTTACCACAAAATTGTACTAATAGATGTGGTCCGTGAAATTTTGACTCTCCGTATCTTTTGATATCGAGTTATTTTCTGCAATGTCTTTGTATCAATTTGGTTGCTGATTTTTTTTTATATGCATGGTTATACATCTATAAATTACTTTTATTTTTGCCTTAAATTACTTATATTTTTGGACAGTAGCAAAGAACTCCATAGATTTTGTTTAGGTGACAATTGAACTTTTACTTCGAGTATTCCTACTGCATTTTTGATTTGGTAAGCTCTTTTCATTACTCACGCACATGGAGAGCTTTCATTAACCAGTGTCTACATACATACAGAAAAACAATGATCAATTATGAATATAGGATGTTATTAAGCAATGATGGAATTTGTATACTTTGTGTTTGCTGATGTTATTTAACCTTTCGTATCATTTGAACCTGTTTTCTTTAGTCCTCTTTCAAGTGTGTAACTAGACCTAAACTTGTTGTATTTAATGAATTCATAATCATGGGGAATTCCTTATCCTGCGATAAAATCATACAGAGCATGATAAAGGCAAGATATAATATCCACCATCTTTTGTTTAGCATTAATTAAAAGATCTTGAATCATGTTTCACTTATACATATCCATTTCCATTGGCTTCAATATTGGCAAGACAAAATACCATGGCACTAATATTCATCTATTTACTGTTATGGTTGAAGATTCTTATTCGGACCACCTTATTTGGAGTTGTAACATGAAGGAAATATCATGCTATCGTTAGTGCTACCAAAGTTGCATGAACTCTGACCAGCATTACTGAAGATTGGACAAGGTAAGCACTATCTTTTTTTTGAACAATATTAAACTAACCATTATGTGAAAATATATGGTAACATGTTTTCTTTCACTATTCGGAATTTTTAAACGTTAAATATTCAAAAAATGATATCCAGGTTTGAAGCTGCAAAAGCCAGAATTAAATAGATTCCAATCACTATCGTAGTAGCATATAGGACATTTAAAGAGGAAAATAAAATAAAATAATTTTTGGCACAGAGCCGCTCATTCCATCTTTTTCCTTGCATTCCATCTTTTTCCTCCTGCCTTCTTCATTGTCTTAATTTTCATTGGAATAAAAATAAGTGCCACTGCATATTTCTTTGCACTCTTCTTCCATCCATTAGTATCTTCAACCCAGGTAATTATTTAGCCTCCCTTCCGGTTATCTTTTCAATATATTCACATCAAGTTTCTACCTTCATCCTTATGTGTATATTTATAATGATTAGTAACTTGATTTGCATGCTTTTATTTGGGTATTATAGTTAGCTATTGACTGACAATCAATGTTTTAAAACGCAAAAGGCGTAAGTGAGGCATTTTCAGGTCCGTGAGGCGAGGCGTAAACTTCAAAGCGTTGAGGCGTAAGCCTTTCGGGTAGAGAAAAGCGCAATACATATATTTAATTTTTAACCACTTCCATGCAACATCACGTTTGTTCAATTTAAATTAATCTAGCCAACAATAGAAATTAGAAACCAACTATACAAGCGTTTTTCGGGTAAGCCTGCATTAATTCAAAATGTATGCATACACACATTATACAATCCTTTTTATTTCCATTAAACAACTAAAGTTTAATGACATTTATCTGTGTCAATATCAACAACCAAAGATAAACAAGTTTTTAATTCATATGCCTCAACTGCTTGAGGCGTACGAGTCGTAAGCTTTATGCGCTTTGTATGCCGTAAAATCTTGAGGCGTAAGCTTTAGAGGTAAAAAGCCATTTGGAATAAGCCTCAAGGCGTTTTATCTCTTATTTCCTCGAGGCGAGCCTTGAGGCGAGTATCGAGGCGAGTTTTTTAAAACAATGCTGACAATCGAAATTATTCACTGAAAGCTGATTCGTATTCTTTTGTGTTGGATGCTAATTTTAGGACTATCCGCTGCCGTACTCCATGTTTATTGCCAATGTTTTTCAGTTTTTCTTTTTCCATTTTTGGACATGATTTGTGGCAATAGTCTGTAATTTTGACGGGTAGAAGATGAGTCTCAAATCATCTCTGATGGCCATTCTTTTGCATCTTTCATCTGACTGGGAGCATACAAGAGCAGACTGAGAATATACTGGTGTTAAGCATGCTTGAATCATCTGGGAATGAGGTCTTTTGTACATGTAGCAGCAGTCAAATTGAAACTTTGACCTGAGAATCAGTTTTCATCCATTTCTTTTGATCTCCGCCTGTGATGTTTATATATGTAATTTTCTTTATGTTCATGTGCTTGGCCTGGGCGCTTGCTGTTGCGACCTTTTACTACACAACTATTTATTGCTTTGTGTTAGTCGTATGGGTGTTTTTATTGTGACAATGGAAACACTCCTGCACCTGTTTGGAACATGAAGAAATATATGTAAAATATATTATGTTATGCAAAGCACCCAGATTATATATATATATATATATATATGTATATGTATGTATGTATGTATATATATATGTATATAATTTTAAGTGAGTAGGAGGTGAGTGAGAGGCGAGAGAGTTAGTGGAAGGAGAGAGGGAGGAATTGTGTGGTAGAAAAGTGGTAGGCTATTGGGGTGCTAAGTTTTTGGGGTGCCATTGAACCTGCCTCTATATATATATATATATATATATATGTATATATGTATATATGTATATTTGTATATATATATATATACTTATTTAAATCTACTAGCTCAACGTGGTATGGTGCTCTGGATCGAGTTTCTAAATATCTTGGGTTCGAACCTCGAGGCATCAAAGGTCGTTGTAAAGGGAAGATTGGATATATTGAATCAATGCTTGAGATTGGATGATATATCCTCATCTAACATAATGATAGAAGTGGTGAGTTTAACTCTATAAGCAACTAATATTCGGTTACATTGCATTGACTACTAAATAAAATATAATATTTATTTTTCTTTAATGTTTCTTTCTTTTTCATTGCATATGTTAACCTTCCTTACGTTTGAATTTCTTCTTGGTTTACAGTTAGTAATACAAACATGGTTAGAGCTCATATATTAAATGAAGATATGTACTAATTAATTTGGTTTCTAGAGCTTTTTTGAAACAATATTAACAATCCGATGAATAATTTTACTCTATTATTTTATTTCATACTAAGCACTATGTTATGTTATACTATGATACTCTGTCAAAATTATTTCCAAAGCTACAGATCCCTTTTTTTGAATTGCAATAATCTATTACATAGCTAATCATTACAATGCATTCTGCAGAAAATATCATATATTAACAACGTATGAGTATTGCATATTAAAGGAATATAGGCACAAAGGTTCAGGTCGACAATTGGCCATGGGCTGTTGTAGAAGATATCTTATAAATCTTTTTTAAATGTGAAAAAGTTAATGCTGGGATTCGGCTTTACATAGAGATATTGTTAGAGGAGAATGACAAGAATCAGCTTATTTGGAGTATTGGTTTTTGAGTTTGTCGCCTATTTGTTATCGCAGTGTATATTATTATAGGTTCTATTTGTGCTTTTTTCATATTTTTTTCTTCTGAAAATTTGCTTTTTTTCATATTTCATAAATATGATATAAAATTTGATATTTTTAACCCATGCAACATTTATGGTAGATGACGACGTTTGCTCCTCTTACAAAACTATTGTCATAATAAAATGAGGACTTGCGGTTCACAAGCGTTGGGATCCAAGCATCACAAGTAAGCATCTTCTTAACCTTTTGTTTTCTTCTGCAATATATATGAACTGCCAAAGCGTACAAAAATAACAGTCTGAGCCTACTGCAAATTTTGTTCATTGCATACTATTTTCAAACTAACTGATATTACACTCAAGATTTGAACTGATTGCAACCTACTAAACAGACAGCTATGTTTTACTTTTAGCTTTGGCGAGCGTATTTATTTGAATAAATACATAAGTAATATCGTGTTTAATTTGTAGCTATTTTAAAGAAACAAGTTTAGTACACTAGACTACACGTTATAGAGTTTATTTTTGACATGAGTGATTTTAACGTCTCCATATATTATTTATGTTGGTTGTTTCTATGATCATATGTTGCCCGAGTAGAACCATATACATACTTTTAGATATTTATTTTTGTAAATCTGTTAGCTTCTTTTTATATTTTCTATAATTCTCGATACAAACATTTTTGTACAACTTTTCGATTTACAGCTCTATAAATTCTCAATATTGGGTAATTACAAATGCAAGAGCAGAGAGTTAATTTTTTTTAATCAATTGTTCGTTAATATTTTGAAGTGCAAATTAAGTAATGAATGGAATTCCTTTCTGAAACTATACTTGGTGGAAGTATTTGAGAGAATTTATATTTTCCACCTGGATATGAATTTATCATAATTATTGTTTACATTATGTGATATTTGGATTAATTTTGTTGAAACTTTTGAATGATCGAGTTCGAAGTTTGAATGTGATTATATGTATTAATCAAAATTTATAACAAAATTATAATAACTTCTTTTAAAAAAATATGTATATTTTCATAATAGTTATAGCACCTTCATAAATGTATATATGATTCATCTGAGAAAGAAAGTTAGTGCGGTAATCGTTGAGTAACGACACAAATTAAAAAAAATGAAGTTTAAGCATGTAGAGAAAAAATACACTCAAATTGTTCTATTTTGTATCTTCTTTTCTTTTCGCAAAATTGTAACAACATAACAGTTAATTTTTCGTGTAAAATATTCTTTGAAACCCCAAAGTGATCTATTGTTTATAGAATAAAAAAATCCATTTCATATATTTTGAAGACATCGAGTAAGCTTCTTTGCGACATATTCATATCCTTAGATTAGAAACAAATATGTCAAACCTATATAACAAATCTAATAATTCAACACATAAATTTTGAGTTTCCCAATACTGTCTAGATTTTGGACCTTAATAGCACGCTAATCAAGTTTTTTCAATAGGTGTTCAGACACTATGCTTTCAAAACATGTATAATAAAATTAACTTATAGTGTATTATAATATATTTCCAAGTTGTGACGACCCGAACTTCCCCGTAAAGGAAAGAACGGATTGCTTTGAGAACACGACAAATCAGAACACAAACAGAAGAACATTTCATTGCTTATTACAACAATTCCATCAGAATACAGGAATATTACAGAGTATGAATGAATAAAATACATTCGATAAATATCAGAGATTATAATACATTACTGCAGCGGAAAATAATACAAAACACAACTGAAAGAAATAAACGGATACAGAGCTTTCCGGATATCATTCCAGCTGTAAACCATGATCCTGTGAATATAAATCTGCAAAACCAAAACTACTAGCTGCCCGTGTGGAAAATAAGGACATCCAGAGTTTAGGTTAAAAAAATAAACTCCAGGTCAGTCATGTGATTGGTGTGAGAACTAAAACAGTTATTTAAAACTTTACTTTAAAAATAAAGTAAATCAAGGGACCATGCCGTATAACACGGAATGAGTTTCCTCCCAAGAATATCAGTGCATAAAACAAACAGCGCAACGCTTTTTCAAAAAATTGTAGCTATTATAAAACCCAGGTCCCAACACAATGCAACACAAACCGGAGGATAGAGTTTTCCCTTATAATAGCCAAACATACTTGGTACGTTTAAAAACAAATCATTTTGATACTATTATAGTGTAAAGTGCATGAAACAACTTTAAATATAAATGTATCAATCATAGGCGGCATGAGTACCATCTATCATGTCGCCACTACAAGACTCTACAATCAAAACCGAAATGTCATATTGGAAATTGGATTTCCGTCATGAGTCGAGGCCAGGGATGGCTCCTCACTGCTTCGAGACACTCTAGCACATGTTTCAGGACTACACACTCCGGGTAACCTTTGGATCTTCAGGGCCGGTCCTCCGTTACGTTTGAGGATTAGTTATTCCTGAACACACGTTTCCCGGTCCTATCGGACCTATCCATTGGTTCCATAGAGACCGATATATCCGAGGCGCCTCGCAATCCAACATCCACAAAGGTAAAAATATAAAATGTTAGGCCTTGATAAAACACTGACACCACCTATAGCTAGAAAGAAACGTCGTGCACTCCCTGCAGTCACGATCCCGTTTTTAGCTCATACCGATGTGTGAGGCTCGCAAATTAACGCTATACACAAAGTTACGCTGTATTAAAGCCGTGCTTTGATCATCAACCACAAGACTCTGCTTTTCAACAAAAGCCTTGACCACTGCATCTTAGCTTGCCGCATAGACAATTCATGCCATACGACTGATATTTATCGATATATAACCTCTGAGCTCGTACGTCTCAGAGAAGGGCGTTAAGCAAGAGAATAAATTCTCCATCGCCAAACAGATATATATTTAATAGAAATCAATCAGCACAGAATAAAATCCAATGTCAGACACACAATCCATTTACAAGTCTGTTCTGGGTCTGAACGAAACCGGAGGCACCTTATTCCTCTCCCGTATGTCCAATACAGGAGAGAGGTCCTCGCATATCCGTCGATCTTCAAGTACGTCTGGACGATCATCACTTATTACCTCGTCTTGGGCGTACAACCCAATCAAGACATCAATAATCATCCAAACGATGTGAAGACCTCCATTCTTCAACCACCGTCTTCATCATCGACATATCGTCGAATCAGTTATTCAGAATGGGTATAAACCCGGCTTTTCTGAATAACTCGTGTATATAATAAACAAGTGCTATAAAAACACAACATACGCCTCATTCCAATTCTGAATATTCTTTTATTCAAATATTCATATCCTTTGGGGAACGGTTCCCATTAATTTTATCAAAGATAAATTCTTTAAAATTTATTCTTTAATCTTCCTTTGGATTTCAATTCAAACCATATCCTATCTTTAACTGGGTTAAAGAATCGATATCATTTAAAACACGGTTCACGATAAAGCCAAAATCACATTTCATTTCATCAGCCTCTAACCGTAAATTAGCAAGTGAACAATTCCCTAAGTATTAACCCCGAAGGCCGAAACCAACATCATATCAATACCCAGGAAACCATTCAACTTAACAAATCTCCAATTACTTTCTGATTCTCTTAACTCCATTGTTAATCGGGTTAAAGAACCAGTGTTATTTAAAACCCCGTTCACGATAAACCCAACGGCCAATTTCAATTCAATTCCAATTAAATATATTAAATTGGAAAACTTTGCTTTGGAAAATTTCTGTTAAATCTTAATAAAAAGATTTATAAATTCCAAACCTCGTTTCACTGTAAATCGGGTTAAAGAACGAATGTTGTTAAAAACACAGTTCACAACAAACCCCAAAATCCAATCAGTTTCCAACTGTAAATTAGTAAGAGAACAATTCCCAAAGTACTAACCCCGAAGGCCGAAACCAATATCAGATCAATACCCAGGAAGCCATTCAACTTAACTAATCTCCGGTCAGATTCTAATTTTCTTAACCCCATTGGATTTAAGAACAATATTATTAAAGATACCATTCACGACAAACCCAAAATCCAATTTGATATTAAATATAAGGACTCTGAATAGAAAATATACCGGCTTATATTCACTATCAAATTCTGAAACCAACAAATATCGTATTGGAATAACGATATATATATCTTCCAAATTCCTCCATAATATCCATATAATCACGAAATCCAATATCGAAATATTCCGAGCATAATTGCGATTCAAATCCATTCCAATTCATATATTGGAAATCCTGGTTATTTTTAAAACCACTTCAAATCCACTTTATTTATTTTAAGAATATTGGATTTATTTTATTTCAAAACTAGTTCATTTCGATAAAAATATATTTTTATCTTTTCAAATATGTAATTTTTCATCCCAATTCTTTCCAAATCATTTATTATGATTTTACACTAATTATTGATATTTTTGATAATTTTATCAAGATCCGTACAATCGATTTCCAGAAACGGCCATCGAACTGCACTTACAACGACCTTTTCCAAATTTGATTTGGACATAATTCCAAATCCGACCGTTAGATTTCAAATCTCTAATATTCTTTAGAAAGCTCTTTTCGATACGAACCCAATGGTTTCGGTTTTAGGAGAATCCGACGGTCGGATCTCCCCTAATGTCCATTCGAAGTCAATGGTCGAAATTCGTGAACTGCTGCAGCGAGACGCGTTCTGTTCAGGCCATTATATATATAATATATATATTATATATATTTCGTCGATTCCCTTTTATAACGTATTTTATAAACCGTTTTAAATTCGTTTTCAAAACGATTTCAACTTCATATTCAATTTCAAATCAAAATTGAATATTCCATATCATCGATATATAAATGATAGTATTTTCAAAATATTAGTTTTTGAAATCAATTCCTTTTCGATATTATAAAAATGAATAAAATCGATATAAATATCGTTCACGTCAAAATGACGTATATCTAATCAACACGGCTATATATATTTAAATATATTCGTGTCCATCCCAAATCGGACATCAAAATCAGATTTTGATCTTTTACTAAATATTATTTGGAAATATTCCTTATTTTAAAATAATCGTTATTTCAAAATATTCATTCTTTCTGAACTGGAATCAGACACAGTCAATTACCATATAATGTGATTATATGGATTTCACATCTATACACAACAACAATCAAACACAGTCAACCATCATCCAAAGTGCATTCCACACTGCATAAGCATTAAATATAAATATTCAACGCTTATAACAGCCTGTCAATCAATCAATCAATCGACATACAACTAATTATTGGGACTAGTGTATCTCCAATATCATCCCAATATCCGTGTGGGGTTTCAATCAACAAATAATGAATTTTATTTGTGCAGTTGGGTGATGTGTAAAATTTATCGTCCCAATCAATATCAGTCAAATGTGTGTACATAAACAAATCGTTTGATTTGTTTATATTTTTTTTATATACACGTGAAAAATTATATTTTCAACTATAAAATATTTTATTCCATTCCACATAACACAATCAACTTTCACAACACAATCAAACAAATAAACAAGCCGTCCATGGTCTGTGGACGATGAGTGTCGGGTGCTGCTAAGCACTGTCTGCATCCTAGTATATATTTTAACTAGAAAATAAAATAAAAGTGAGCAGTTCTCACCTTTGGGGTTCCACTCCGCCATTCTCTATTTCTGAATGGTTCGGATTTGCCCAAAATTCCAATGCGATCTTTTCCCGTTGTTCATAATAAAAATCACATTTTTATTTCAATTCTAAAAATTATATTTTTACTTCAAAACCATATGTGTCAAAATCACATCTTTAACACGATATTTACATTATAAAGATAATATTTTTATTTCGATGTTCATACAATAAAAATCATATTTTTAATCCGCTACTCATATAAAAATCGAATCTTTATATACGCTACTCCAGGATAATAATAAAGTTCATATTTTTCATTAACCAAAATATTTCATACATAGAATAAAAATCAAACCCTTTTCTTGCTATTCATAATAATAATAATAAAAAATTATATTTCTATCCCGCTAACTTCATAATAAAAATCATATTTTTATTATGCTATTGTATATATAAAAATCAATTTTTTACTTCTTTTCATATATAATTAAAAATCTAATCTTTTTTAAAATTAAACACCTACTCTTTTCAAAGTTAAAAATCGAATCTTTTCAAAGTTAAAAATCTAATCTTTACCTTTCTATACAAAATCCCATCTTTTCCATAACGCTTTGTATTTTTTTTAAAAAATTTTTATCGCTAATTTATATATAAAAATCTGATCTTTTTATGTTATACATATGAATAAAATTCAAATCTTCATGCCGTTACATACATATAAAAGATCATATTTTTGTCTCGCCCTTTTTTATCCTAAAAATATAATCTTTTCTCTTATGAAAAATCATAACTTTATTATGCTACTATACAAATAAAAATCATATTTTTATACCCTAGTTCTCTATATAAAAATCGTGTTTTTATTTCGAAATTATGTGTAAAAATCATATTTTTACTTGCATGGTTAAATAAAAATTGAAATAAACACTCACATGCGATTTTGGGTGAGGTCAAGCGGCAGCGGTGCCTCTGGAGGTCGATGGTGGTGCTATGGGGCTTGGATCCGTTGAATCAGGGCTGTGGAGGCTTGGTTGGCGAGTTGGAAAAGGGGAAAGTGGTGGCTTGGAGTGGGGAGGCGGCGCAGGGCCTAGGGGAGGCGGCGCTAGGGTTTTGGTGGCGGCAGGGGCGGTGGAAGGGGCTGTCGGTTGTGGGGTTGGGTTGTGGGCGCGGGATTTTCGGATATAGGTGAGAGGAGAGAGAGAGAGGGCAGGCAGTGGATGGGGTGGTTCGTGGTGGGCGGCGGCCGGCGTAGGGCGACGGTGGCTGAGGGCAGGGGAGGTGGAAGGGTCAACGTGGTTTTTTTTAATCTGAAGAATGAGAGAGAGAGGGAGAATAGAGGGGAGGGGCTTTATATAAAATTTAATTATTTAATTATTTTAAATTTCCAAAAATCAACTTTTTATTTCGACCTCCAAAGGAGACCCATCGACTAATTGCCGCCATTCCGAACACAATGGGATATGTATCGTAAGCCAGTTCGGCTTTTTCGATCGGTTTCTGTCAAAATCAAAATATAAATCTATATATTGAATTTGAACGTGCATTTCAATTTACCGGGGCCACATACGAATACGAATTTTGGAATCTAGCAATAACTTGACATTTCGGATCCAACAAAAGTGGTTTCGTCGAAAACGGAGGTCGTTTGCAAAATTTTCATTTTTAAGGGCCAAAATTCCATAGCGACTATTCTGAATTTTCAGTTGGGCGTAACTTTTTATTCCCGCTATGAAATTTCAATTTTTCGGATTCGTTGGAAAGATATTTTCAAATAGATTCTACTATTTTTGGTTTCGCTAAAATTCGGTTTATTTTGAATCCTGTACATTCATTTGAAATTTGAAATCGAATTTTCAAACTACTGCACCATTTCCAATTCCTTTTATAATTAAAAATAAATATTTATATTCTAACGACGATTCAAATAAATATATACGTTCTAATTCTATTCAAAATAAATTTCTCGTCGTTATTATTTAAAATAATTCATTTTAAATATTCAAAATTCATCTAAATTGCCAAAATAAAATTTTAAATTGGTTCATATTTTTCGGGTTATTACACCAGCTCTTGGTATGCGTGTTTCGTCTTCGGGTGGTGAAGGATAAGAGAGCGAAGATTGGCAGGACGAAATGGTGGAAACTCAAAGGAGATGCTTCATTGGTGTTTAAAGATAGAGTGATGGGAGAAGGAGCTTGGAATGTGGAAGGAGAAGCAAATGTCATGTGGAATGCGATGGCAACTTGCATTCAGAGAGTCGCTACTGAGATATTTGGGATAACAAGAGGAAGCAAGCGAGAACCCAAGGATTCGTGGTGGTGGAATGACGAGGTGCAAAAGGCTATCAAAGAGAAGGAATGCTACAAACGCATGTACCGTTATAGAAGCGAAGAGAACATGCAAAGGTACAAAGTGGCAAAGAAGACTGCAAAGAGAGCAGTGAGTGAAGCAACGGGACGAACGTACGAAGATTTGTATCAAATGCTAAGTACAAAGGAGGGTGAAAAAGACGTTTACAGAATAGCTAGGCTACGCGAGAGGAGGACAGGCGACTTCAATCAGGTTAAATGCATTAAGCATGAGAATGATAGACTTTTGGTGAATGACGGTGAGATAAAGAATAGGTGGAGAGAATACTTTGATAAGCTTTTCAACGAAGAAAGTGATAGCTCTTCGATCGAGTTGGAAGACTTAGCCGACAGCACCAATAGACATTTTGTGAGGAGATTTCAAGAAGCTGAGGTAAAGGGAGCGTTGAAACGTATGAAATCAGGCAAGTTGGTAGGACATGATGACATTCCTATTGAGGTGTGGAGATGCAGGGATAAGATGGCTAACTAAGTTATTCAATAATATTTTCAAATCAAAAAAAAAATGCCGGATGAGTGGAGAAGAAGCATTTTAGTTCCAATCTTCAAGAATAAAGGAGATATTCAAAGTTGCACAAACTATGGAGGAATTAAGCTTATGAGTCATACAATGAAGCTTTGGGAGAGAGTTTGCGAGCAGCGTTTGAGGAGGTTGACAAGTGTCTCTAGGAATCAATTTGGTTTTATGTCTGGAAGGTCAACCACTGAGGCGATTTTATTGGTTAGGCAACTTATGGAGAGATATATGGAGCAGAAGAAAGATCTCCACATGGTTTTTATTGACCTGAAGAAAGCTTATGACAGAGTGTCGAGGAGGGTTATGTGGTGGGAGCTAGAAAGGAAGAAAGTGCCATTAAAATATATTACCCTTATTAAGGATATGTACGAGGGGGTTGTGACTAGTGTTAGGGCATGCGATGGTGATACCAGTGACTTTCCAATTAACATAGGGTTACATCAAGGTTCGGCTTTGAGTCCCTATATTTTTGCATTAGTGATTGATGAAATCACAAAAGATATACAAAGGGAGATTCCCTGGTGTATGCTCTTTGCCGATGATGTTGTGCTGATTGATGAAAGTAGAATAGAGGTTAATCGACAACTGGAGTTGTGGAGGGAGACCTTGGAATCAAAGGGTTTCAGGCTTAGCAGAACTAAAACAGAATATATGAAGTGTGAGTTTAGCAGTGTCAGGTCAGATGACGGAGATGTTACCCTGACCGGTAGAGTAGTACCCAAGAAGGAATCGTTTCGATACTTAGGATCTATGTTGCAGTTTGATGGAATGATTGATAAGGATGTTAGTTTTAGAATTCAAGCAGGATGAGTGAAATGACGACTAGCATCTGGCATTCTCTGTGATCGGAAGATTCCTCAGAAGCTTAAAGGAAAGTTCTGTAGGACAACAATCAGGCCTGCAATGTTATGTGGTGCAGAATGTTGGCCTACTAAGAGGCAACACATCCAGAAGATAAGCGTAGCAGAGATGCGGATGCTGCGTTGGAGCTGTGGGCATACCAGACGAGATCGAATTAGAAATGAGGATATTCGCGAAAAACTTGGAGTTGCACCTATTGAAGAGAAGTTAGTCCAATACCGCTTGAGATGGTTTGGACATATCCAACGTAGACCATACGATGCACCTGTACGCGTTGGAATTCTAGGCTGCGCCGAAGGCCCTAAGAGAGGTAGAGGTCGACCTAAAATGACATGGGATGAGATAATAAAGAGAGATTTAAGTAACTGGAGTTTATCGGAAGAGCTGGTAGTTGATAGGAGTGCATGGAAATTGGCAATCCATGTACCAGAACCTTAGGTTTTTTTTTTAGACTTTATTTCACGTTTACTGAACCTTTTTACTTGTTATTACTATTTTAGATTTTATTTCACTTTTATTGAACCTTTTTACTTATTATTATTATTTTAAAAAAACCTTTATCGGATGACTTTTTATTTGTTTGGTTATTTTAAGCCCTTTATATATATTATTATCATCATTATTAATTTTATTTTATTTTAATTTTGGGTTCCATATCTAGTCAACTCCAACTTGTTTGGGATATATGGCTTTGTTGTTGTTTATGTGCATAAGTAGAAAAATTAATTTATCTGGTTTGTTAAGTATATTTATGTAAATATCTGCATCACAGGATAAGGATCCAGCTCATTCACAGGATAAGGATCCAGCTCATTCACAGGATAAAGATCCAACTGACTCATACACATTATGCCGTGTCATAGGATAAGGATCCAGCTCATAATACTAATACTTTCCTCTTATATTATTTTCCCTTTATAACTTATTACCGTTACATTGTTATTGCATGTTTTAACCTCATGTACTCCATCTATATAAAGCACTGTAATATATACATCGTGTAAGGAATTTTGCTCTATCAATAACATTATAAAATTGTATCTATTCTACAATCCCTCACACTATTAGAAAATCTATCATGGTATCAGAGCTTCCCTAAATTAGGGATTACTAATAATTGCTATTTTTTTAGCGTCTACTGTTAGTAATAGAAAGCTGAAACTATGGAAAAAATCAAGTTTGATAGAGGTCGTGGTCGTGGTCGTAGTGGCAATTTCACCGCAAATGTGAGTAGCAATAACCAAGGTGTAGCACAAGAGGTTGTCGGTGGTGATCGAGCATATGTTCCTGCATTGAGTGATGCACAATTCAATATCTTGATGACTACTCTCAAGCAACACAAGCTCTCATCCTCTACTCCAAAATTGCATGGTAAGAAATTCTACGATAATCAATGGATCATTGACGCTGGGGCCTCAAATCACGTGTCAGGTAATATTGAATTGTTCACCCACTTGCATGATATACCTTCCTCTTCTGTTGGTTTACCAAATGGAAAAGTTACAAATGCTACTAAAGATGGCCAAATAAAACTAAATGAAAAATTGATCCTAGAAAATGTATTATTTGTCCCTGCTCTTACTTGTAATTTGCTGTCTGTGTCTCAACTTTTGAAAAAGCAAAAGTTCATTATTTTATTTACTAACAAGCTATGTATTATATAGGACCACACTTTGAGGAACCTGATTGGAGCAGACGTGCAGAGAAATGAAGTCTATCTTTATCATTCAATTCATAGTTTTCAAGCAAATAAAGTGTCAGCAACAGATTTGACAGTGTTATAGCATCGACGCTTGGGGCACCCTTCATCAAAAGTTTTGCTTCTTTTACTTGGAATAGATGGTAGTAGTAAGAACTGTTTTGACAATTATGAAGTATGTTATCTTGCAAAACAACCTCGCACTTCTTTTCCAAATAGTATGAATAAAGCCAATGATTTATTTGATATTACTCACTATGACATTTGGAGTCCTTATAATACTGCTTCAAGTTGTGGTGCACATTATTTTTTGACAATCGTAGATGATTGTTCTCATGCTGTGTGGGTGTACTTAACGGCTGGAAAGTATGAGGTTGGTCATTTGATTCAAAAAATTTGTGTCATGATAATAAAAAGGTAAAAAATTTAAGAAGTGATAATGGATAAGAGTTTGTTTTGAAATCTTTTTATTCGAAGAATGGTATGGTACATCAAACTTCTTGTGTCGATACACCTCAGCAAAATGGTAGGGTGGAACGCAATCATCAGCATATTTTGAATGTTGCTCGTGCTTTAAAGTTTCAGGCTAATTTATCAATGAAGTTTTGGGGGAAATGTGTATTAGTTGTTGTTCATCTAATTAATAAGACCTCTACCCCAGTTGTAGATGGAAAAACACCTTATGAAGTTTTTTTAAGCAACCACCACCTATATCTGCTATACGTGTGTTTGAGTGTTTATGTTATGTTGCAAATCGTCCTCGTGTAAAGGACAAATTTGGACCTCGTAGTAGAAAATGCATGTTTGTAGGGTACCTTTTTTGTCAAAAAGGGTGGCGAGTTTATGATTTGAAAACTCATGAATTTTTTGTTAGCCGAGATGTAAAATTTTGTGAGAATATTTTTCCATTTGCGGATACTGTGGGTGATAATGATGATGCTCAAAGGGAGGCCTACCTGCACCAGCCTCCTTTGGAAGAGGATACTCGAGTGGTCAATAGTGACAGAGTTATAGAAGACGATGGTAGGGCTATGAATCCAATGGATGATGATAGTGTTGTGCAACCAATGTCCCCAAGCAGTGACGAGCTTTATGGTATTGTTCCTTATGACACTACTACTCTTCTACGTTTAGGAGAGAATTCTTCAGTAAGGGAGAGCGAATAACTCAGCAAGGGTTTTCGAGTTCTCCAACCGTCTTCGAGATTAAAGGATTTTGTGACTTATATTGTTTATAAGATAGACTCCGCTACTTCTGCAAGGTCTGCTCAATCAAGTACCTCAGGTGAACCTTTCAATCTAGCTTGTTATGTTGTTATAATAATTTTTTTGCGAAACACAGTTTTTTTTGGCAGCAATTACTAAAGGTAAAGACCCGACTTCATTCAAAGAGGCGGTCAAAGATTCAAGTTGGAGACAAGCTATGAAAGAGGAGATTGATGCACTTGAACGTAGTGGTACTTGGACTTTGGAAGACTTACCTTCCGAAAAGAAGGCTATTGGTAGTGGATGGGTCTACAAAATCAAATATCGAGCTAATGACGATATTGAACGTTTCAAAGGACGTCTTGTGGTGTTTGGAAATCGACAAGTCGATAGTGTAGATTATAATGAGACGTTTGTCCCAGTTGCGAAAATGGGAACGGTTCGTATTTTTTTATCTATTGCTGTCGCACGAAATTGGGAGGTACATCAGACGGATGTTTGTAATGCGTTTCTTCATGGTGATTTGGAAGAAAAAGTATATATGCAACTACCTCCTGGTTACCATAGTCCTATTCCAGGAAAGGTATGCAGGTTACGCAAGTCTTTGTATGGTTTACGGCAAGCTCCTCGACAATGGTTTGCTAAATTATTTGATGCTTTGAAAAGTTTTGGTTTTGCCCAGTCATATGCAGATTACTCCCGATTCACTTATCAACATGGTAATGTTTCCTTGTATGTTCTTGTCTATGTGGATGATCTTATTATTACAGGTTCCTCTCAAAAAGCGGTTTCGCAATTCAAACAATATTTGAGATCTTGTTTACATATGAAAGATCTTGGTGTGCTAAAATATTTCTTGGGCATTGAAATTGCTCGTAGTGATGAAAGGATATTTCTTTCCCAAAGAAGGTATGCATTAGATATACTAACAGAAGCAGTAATGTTGGATTGTAAGCCTATTGACACTCCAATGAAGCAAAATCATTGTCTTGCTAATGTTGAAGGAGAGCCATATCAACATCCAGATCAATATAGACGTTTGGTTGGCCGTTTGGTATATTTATCTGTCACTCGTCCATAGTTGAGTTAGTTCATACTCTGGCTCAGTTTCTCAGCAATCCACAGGTTGCTCATTGAGATGCTGCTATTCGTGTATTGCGTTATATTAAAGGAAGTCCTGGTCAAGGTATGTTGTTACAATCTGGTGATATGCAACTGAATGCGATTTGTGATAGTGATTGGGCGGCGTGTCCCATAACTCGCCGATCATTGTCGGGTTATTATATTCTTCTTAGTAGGTCTCATATTTCTTGGAAGACAAAGAAGCAGCCTACAGTGGCTCGTTCATCTGTAGAGGCAGAATATCGTGCTATGGCAGTTGCTGCTTGTGAACTTAAGTGGTTAAAATCGTTGTTGCGTTCTCTCGGTGTACTACACTCTAGGCCAATGCGAATGTTCTGTGATAGTCAGTTTGCTCTTCATATTGCAAAGAATCCAGTGTTTCACGAGCGAACGAAGCATATTGAAGCTGATTGCCATTTTATTCGTGATGAGTTACAATCTGACAATATTTCTACGGCATATGTTCCGACGGGTCATCAATTGGCAGATATATTGATAAAAACTCTTAGACGTCAACAATTTACATTTTTATTACACAAGTTGGGCATTTGTGATTTACATATTCCAAGTTGAGGGGGAGTGTTAAGTATATTTATGTAAATATCTACATCATAGGATAAGGATCCAGCTCATTCACAGAATAAGGATCCAACCGACTTATACACATATCATGTTGCGTCATAGGATAAGGATCCAACTCATAATACTTTAATACTTTCCTCTTATATTATTTTCCCTTTATAATTATTACCGTTACATTGTTATTGCCTATTTTAACCTCATGTACTCCATCTATATAAAGCACTGTAATATATACATCGTGTAAAGAATTTTGCTTTATCAATAACATTACAAAATTTGTATCTATTCTACAATCCCTCACACTATTAGAAAATCTATCATGGTTTGTGAATTTATACAAGCTATTTCCATCGTGTTATACAAGACAATTTAGTGGGAAAATATAGTAAATGTAACGATTCATTTAAGCAAGAGGACATTAGTTTTCACTTTATTACTTGGTACTCTTACACTTGAAGTCAACCTATCTTCAATCCTTAGACATAAAAAAATCTTAATCGTTTTCAACAATATCCGTTTAAATATTAAAATATAAATAAACTGTGTTCTTACTAAATAAGAATGAAAATTATGCATATGATATCTTAGTTATTTCCCTTCCCACATACTTTGGGAAAGCTCTCCACTTCTTTTATGTCTTCTTCCCCTCAACGTCCTTTTGAACCACATTAATTTTGATTGTAACATTTTCATATTCATTGATATGTATATTAAATTTAAGGTTGTTATGTTAAATTTAAGCTCTCCACTGATTTGGATAATTTAACATAGTTGTTTCTACTTTAGCAGCTTTCTCTTCTAGATATTATTGAAGTTTTTAACTTTCAAAGCAACATAAATGATAACAATACTCTTTTGCAAAATAATATTTACATACTTTCTTATTATTATATGCCATGAGGTTAAAAAAAATCATATTTGTCATGAAAAAAAAATCAATAGCATTTATTAAGATACAATTATCAGTTAAAAGAGTTGGTATAAAATTTCTCCAAGTATCCTGACTTTCAAGATACATGGAGTTTCAGTGGATATATGTTTGTCACTATTGGCATGTTGTTGAGATTTATTGGGCATACTTTTTGTATGACCACCAAGGAAACCACGGGTAATTCAATATTTTTACTATTAATTAGCTTAGAGAAAGACTAAAGCTTTTTGCACAATCATACCACCATGTTAGACATTAAATGAAGGAAGCTTTTAATCAATTAGTTTGAGGTTAAAAGTGTAAACATTTTATCTTGCATGCAAAATTTTGGAAGTTAAGATTTGAAAATTTATTAATAAATAGCCAACAATTTTTGGTTATAAGTTATAGCAAAACAGTAGATTGAACATTGATGCGTACTTCAAACAAATAATGTTATAACATTGGTGTTTGTTTACAAATCAAAATTAGTAATTTGCTGAATTGTCCTAACTGAAGTCATTCCAGGATATATAGTTTGGAGTAAATGATGCACTAAATGATCGAAATCGGTGCGTCACTGCTGCAACTGAAATTTGAATCACACAATTGTTTATTTCGCGATATAAACATGACAACATCCTCTTAACTCCAAGTTCAAATAATTCATATCATTCCTTTCAACATGTTAGCCATTAAAATTTTCTTAGTTATACCTATTTTTAAATGACACAACACAATATTATTGTTTTTGTACCATTGCATGTTATAATCTGAAATACACTTTACATGGTTATTTGATTTTCACTAACAACTCATATGAATGGATTTTTATTGACTTAAAAAGCAAGTTTCGATCCAAGATGACATTTTATTTTTTAAATCTCAACTGTACTTTTATAAAGAATACATGTAGATATGATTCACTTTATCAACTTCCTGTGGCCTTTTTGACCGTAATATAGAGGGATGATGCTAATACCTTTAATTAGTTTTATAAATGTGCTAATAAACGTGAAATTCAACATGCTTTGGTCTACCTGAGTAGATTTGAGGTTTTGTTCCTTATCTCTCATTCATTCTTAGAAGGTTATAGCATTATACTTTTGAATAAAGTTAGTTTCTATGTGTAAACTGATCCTCAATAAAATACCGAAGGATATGGCCATTCAAGCAGCAGGGTCTGCATTATCATTTTCTATAACATTTAATATATCGTTGGAATTTGTTTTTGTTGCTTTTAAAATACATATTTTCTTTTATGTTTGAATGCATGTTCAATAAATGAGCAGAAAAACTATTAATTATGTTCCATGCCTTAAACTATAACTCATACATCTCCTTTTATTTCATCCAAATTGATGTATATTTTTTGTGTAGAACTCTTAGTCTTACCTTAGTTGTATAATTGTGTTTTTAGTGCAAAATAATTGTAAATTTGAAATTTGTCACTGTTTATATAATGTTAAGAAAAACAATAAGGCATATGAATATGAGACAGTTATCACATCAATGTGTTGTGATAAGAAGTATCGGTTTACAACTTTTCATTCATGGGTCTTTGTGTGAAGAAAATATATGTTTCACTATGGGAATTACGATTAGTATGCCATATGTATTATTATAAAGCATATCAAAGCACTTTGTTTATAAACAATCATATTATTATTTGTTATCCCATTTTTGTGTTCTTTTAATGCATAGTGGGATACAAAATAGTGTTTACATTTCTAATTTGAAATGTTCATCTTCGTTACACATCTTTTCCCTTTAGACAAGCACTACTAATACCAAATATGTACATGACGCTTTAGTTTAACTTAACCGCTGAAACTGTCCATGAATTTTATCATGCAAATATGGTAATTTATTATAATCTCCACCGTGACACCTTCATGTAATGAGTTAGTTTTCCCTCCCTTCCATTTAAGCTTCTGTCGAACAAATATTGCTGCCATAAATGAATTAACATAATAAATACCATTTCATTACTCATTTGACTCAACTTTGACCTCAATAAAAGACTATAATATGTTTTCATCAATGTAAAAATTAGAAATAGTGAGGTATTGGTTATTATTTTGCTTTGGTGCTACAAGTTATGCAAACATGTACTTAAAATAGTGGTTTGATTATCAATATATTCACGCAATTATCAACCAATGGGGGGGATGCAAGCATGACAATTGTGCCGGGGAGTCTTTATATATATATATATATATATGTTGTTTACAAAGGGTGAAGATATAACAATATATTTACTTGATCTATGTAATATGTTTGGCATTATATTTCGTTTGGATTAAGCAGCTTAGTCTACAATCTATTTGCATTCTGCTTATATGCATTATTATCATTGCTGTGTAGCAACTAATGTCAAAAGAAGCTATGAATGATAGTGTTGGGAGAAGCTTGCTACGAATGGTCGAATTCGAAGATTTGATTTGAAATTTTCTGGTTGTTAGTTCAAAAAATTTCAAATTATTTTTGTCATGCTTTGGTCTAAGAATTAAACTGCTCATTTAACCTACAAATTCAGTTCCCAGAAGACACTACGCTTCCATTGATTGCTTATGCTATTTGTTTAGATGCTGTCAGCATGAGTCGGTAAGCCGCCTTAACTCAACAACCATGGAATTTTTCACATAATGCTAACCCCACACATGGGAGCTACATATTGGATAAATTAAATGTCGTTCCCATCATGTATTCATTTAATAACAATTGCATTATATTAATTTCTGTGTATTTTGCTTTTCAGTTTTTTGCTAGTAGTGCGAATCATGGTTTATAAAATTATAGTGAATTCTTAATTTTATGCGAGTATTTTTACTACTAATGATGAAATTATAGTTGAACATTTTATATTTCACAGATGATTGCTGAGAATAATGCATCCACTGAGTTCAGACAAAACAGAGAGCATGTGGATGCTCTAAAGCTGATGGAGGTTAATGATACCGGAAATGGTCATGCTAAGAAACCCAGTGTCGCTGACTAAAAAATCAAAGCTGTGTTTCTGAAACTCCATACTACTGACTGCTACTTGGAACCACACATTGAGGAACTTGCAGAAAAAGCACTAGAAGAACCTAAGTATCAAGATTTTTACTTGAAGACCTTTGGTTATACAAATTTTGTAGGATGACAGATGCAAGGTTTTCGGACTTGGAATTGATCATCGAGTTCGATAACCTTGAAGTTATCATGTATGAAGATGGTACTAGCTAGCCTAGAATAAGGCAAGGGTTGAATAAACCATCTTTAGTTTCTTTTCTCAACACCAATTGTGTCAACAGGAATAGTGGAAAAGCTTGCACTATAAGATCTAAAGTTGAAACAGTAAGTCAAATGCTGTAGACGAAAGCTGAAATTTTATCTTAAAATGCAGTTGTAGGAGACTGGAAGGTTATGATGAAGCTCTTTCAGAAGGCAAATTGATATGGAAGGTCCTTTGATGAACCTGCCTTGCTGCTATTCCTTGTTTCTTTATAGTCTGCATTATATATTACTTTCCTATTTCGTGTTACTCCAAATGGTCTCACATGGGAAAATATTTCATGTAAAATTGGCATCGCAAGTTATTCTTCTAATTTGTATGTTATTCTGGAGAGAAATACGTTTACTTTTACGAGATGATTTTTGCTATCAGTATTGTGTTTTGACCATATAAGGTTTGTTTACTAATAAGTCATATATCATATATGCATGCTTATGCCACTAAAGAAGGCTTTGATTTTTTGAGTGCATCATGTGCGGATTAATGCTATTAACAGTAAATTTTGGTAGCCTAAGTTATTTTGCGCTCGCGCTGGATCAGACAGCCAGCCCAGGTTTAGATTTAGGAACAAATTTCTACAACTTGAACGTGTACCATGCATTCATATAATTAGATCAAGGTCCTTACCGACGGCGGATCTAGGAATTAACAAAAGGGTGGACTGACATTAAATTTGATTTTTTACAAAGCTAATAATAGAGCAATTTTAATTACTACTACAAACAATAATCAAACTAATTTTTTCTCGACTTTCAATACACATTTCATCGAACATCTAGAAAAATTAAAGAATAAGTTGCTGACCAATCATCTGAAGACATTACTAATGATCAGAGGAAAACAAGAAGAGAAGAGAAACAGTTGGAAACTGTTTCGAAACAGAAAACCTAAAGAGTAAAAGCTATGCACGGTGTATGTGTAGAAACTATGGACAAATGAATAAAAGCCCAGCTGTAATTATTATTATATAATTTGTAACGGCTAGTTAGACTGGGTCAATGAACTGTATGTGTAAATAAGAGGACAACTAACCATAATAGGTATGATTAAGAAAAAGCAATAAAAGTTCTCTTACACTGTTTCTTCTATCTTCGCCTCCTCCTTATTTTCTGTTTTTTCTTCTGCTATATTCTTCCAATCTCTTTCTGGAAATCCGTTCTGTATCTTCACCACCTTCACATTATTTTCTCGTGCAAGTATTTCGTGATCTTCTCTAGTGACCCACCAGTCACCCCTTTCTTGTATTCCCATTTCAGCTATGAATACTAGATCTCAAGTTCAAAAGCAAAACGAGGCTGTGGACAGGGCTAGGTAATGATTTTTTGAGTTTTTTTCACCCTGGGCTGCAGCCCAGCTGTGCCCGGCCCTAAATCCGCCCTTGATCCTTACAAGAAGAGTTATACACAACCGTGTGCGAAGCACGGGTTCACACTAGTATGTATATATAGACATATATATGATTACAGATAGATTTACTGGTACAATATTTAAAGTCTTCACATGCACTGTATAGGATAAATATATAGTACATTAAACCTGTATGTTAATCATATATATATATATATATTATTATTATTATATATAATGGGTTTTATTGTATCCATACATTTTTATTTTTTTAATGGGTTTAGAAACCTGTAATATACATATATGTTAAAATGCATGGATTTTGATTATCAAATTGAATTTCTGTAAATAATGGATGAAATTCCTGCATAATTTGATATGAGTCTGAATTAAATATTTTATTATGCCTGATTAACATGATAAGTTTGATATTATGATTTATATATATATATATATAATTCAAACTATGTATATATATATAATTCAAACTATGTTCATTTCAATAGCTTGATTGTGTTTATTTCTCAATGATACTCGAATGTTTAAGACAGTCTGAATATTTTGAGAAGGGAATAATGATTACTATATAGATAAACACTAGATTGACAACATGAACTTGTCCACCAGTATACAAATTTGTTTGTGTTACTTATATATATATATATATATATTTGATATATATGTTTGAATTTGAACAATGATATGTATATATATATAATGCATAAATAATGCATTGTTTATTTTCAAATAGAATGAAATATCTGCTATTATATATATTTATTTGTAAATGTTGCAGATTTAACCTTTGATGCTAGGCTTGGTATGACTGAACTAATTGGCGCAAGGATGGACATGTTGATGCAGGAACATTCAAACTTCCAAAACTAAGTGAGACTTGGCGAGTTACAGAAGTTTGGTCTTTAGTGTTGTGTATAGAGATACATAGCATTATACAGATTTCAACTGAATGTATTGATTTGTATATATATGTTATAGTATAAGTATTTTTCTCAATATAAGATGTTGTTTAAATCAGGATTGAACTGAATTCATCAGACATGAATAATGTATTGTCATTTATCATAAGGTTTGACCCTAAATGTACAAAAAGATTGTTCTGTGTATTTTTTTTTAATCTAAAATGTTTAGTTCGATCTCTGTATAAGTAATGCTGCATATTATCTGTCTATGTAATTTTGTTTTGATTGCATATTAAATTATATGTACAGATACATACATGTGCCATAATTTCGAAAATCCGTAAGTATCTATACCCATTCCAGAAAACGTTATGTACTGTTTTGACCATGATATCCAGGAACTAGAAAATATGTATCATGTAAGCATATACTGGATTATGTAATGCGCTGAACGTCTTGTAAGTTAGGATATAAAATTGGATAATAGAAAATCCATTTAAGATTTGAATATTGTATTTGATACAAAAGTTAAAATAACCTATGTTTTGAAATATTCAAAAGAAAATATAAGCATGATTCTTATATAATGTTGAATTTAAACGTGTGTGTGTATATATATATATATATATATATATATATATATAATTTAAATCTAATTAATATTTTGAATATAAAACACATATATTTGATATATGTAAATAACTCTAATATTGTTTCCACTACGAATTATAAAATTCCCTTTAAAGCAAATTTTATTATATTAAGTCATGGTAAGGCCTTCCAATAATACACTCATCAATGTCCAATCTCATTGGATGTAGGTAATGCCAAAGTATTGTGCATCCTTTTATTTTGGTTATATGCGGTGGAGTAAAAGTGGTACTTGAATTGTATTATTGGGTGTGACCTTACTAAGCTGCATAATAAGTTTATGGCTTACAAACAACAACACAAATTATTCTATATTTTGAGCAAATGAATAATACTGAACAAAATGTTCATCATGCGATCCAAGAGTTATATGTACGATATAATTGGCATAAAATGTCTACCTAAAAGGTTGTGTTTTGGGGTGTAGCCAAAGCTTGGTCAAGGCATGAATAGATACGGGTCTTGGAATACCATTGTATACATATACTGAGATATATATACACACACATATATATATATATACATATATATATACACATATATATAAAGAAAGGAATGTTAATTTGAGTGGGAGCGTATTTTAGTTTAAATTATACATTTATGTTAATATAAATTTTGATTGTCAAAATTTTTGTATTTATATTAAATAAATGTGACGACCTCCAACAACTCCTGCACTAAACAAGAGGATTAATGCCCTGGAGGACGTGCCAGGCAACTGCGGACGATCATCATGGTATGATAACACAATCGGTACTTGTTGTAGAACTCACAACGCAAGGATAAAATATAGTAGAACATATACAACAGGTAATAATAGTGAAACGTCATATAACAAACTTTTGAAACTTTCACAACATCCTGAAAAATTATCCATACATCATAGGAAATATCAAAGTCTATACATAAAGCCTCACTACAACACTCATAAAGCAACTCAAACAGTGAAAACAGAAATACTAGATAGTAGGAAAGAAAATACGCTAGCCTTATGCTCGCCTCCGAACTGCAACATCGTCCTCACTAAGCTATCACCTAGTCTGCCCATCCACAACCGGATGAACAGCCCAAGGTAATAAGTGGGAAACATAAAACCTTGAATCAGACAACAATCTTAGTGAGCGATAAAATAACTAACAACCTCATCAATAAAGTATGTAAGAATAGGTAGATAACAACTAATCTACCCATAACACCAGAGAAGAACTCAACGCTGTATTCCCCACATCCGACAGTGATAGCCTTTACATTAAACACTTCAACCATTCATTCATGGAAACCAGAACAAACACCACTATCACTCATAGCATCCAGATTATATGCATCTCACGTAAACCATCCTAATCGAATTCAACATCCCACAAGCGCAAGCCCCAGAGGCCTAAACCAATATCATACAAGCACCCAAAAAACATCTCTTTCGACATTGAACAATTTACGTGAGACGGTACAAACAAGGAAACTAATCAACCATGACAGACTCTGGTTATCACCGCCAATCCGGCTTCGAAACCATCGTTAATCGTATGACGTCCAACTTGCCATATGTCAAGGGCTAATGGTAACTCCAGTTCTATCATAAACTCCATACGCCTTTCAACGATACGTATGTTTGTCAAACCTTGACAACTAGGCCTTTCGACGATACCCAGGGTACTCGACCAGCAACCTTCCGGTCTTTTAGGTGCCCCTATCATACCCCTGTTTTGAGCCTGCTAGAACTTACGGCAACGAAAACTTCTCGGGCTTCGCATCTCTAGTCATCCAATCTTACCCCTATCATACCCCTGTTTTGAGCCTGCTAGAACTTTCGATGATACACAGGGTACTCGACCAGCAACCTTCCGGGCTTTTAGGTGCCCTATCATACCCCTTGTAATAACCCGGAAATCTGGGCCAGTTTAAAATTTTTATTTTGGCAATTTTAGCGAATTTTAATTATTTAAAATGAATTATTTTAAATAATATCAACGAGAAATTTATTTTGAATAGAATTTGACGTATATATTATATACGTCGTCGTTAGAATATAAATAATTATATATAAATATAAAAGGAATTGAAAATGGCGCGGTAGTTCGATAATTCGATTTCAAACTTCAATTGAACATACCGGGTGCAAAACAAACCGAATTTTAGTGAAACCAAAAATAATAGGATCTATTTGATAATATCGGTCCAACGAATCCGAAAAATCGAAATTTCATAGCGAGGATAAAAAGATATGTCCAGTTGAAAATTCTGAATAGTCGATATGGAATTCAGGCCCTTAAAAATGGAAATTTTGCAAATGACCTCGGATTTCGACGAAACCACTTTTGTTGGATCCGTTATGTCATGTTATTCCTAGGTTTCAAATTTCATAATTTTTCGAATCAATATGTGAGCGTGGCAAAGGAAAATGCGTTTGACCAGTTTCAGTTGATTTTAATTGGCTGGAAAATGGCCATTTTTCAAACGGTCTCAGAATTTGACGAAACTAGTTTTGTTAAGACCGTATCGTCAATACGAAGCTAGAAAATATTTTTCAGGAATTTTTCGAGTTAGTACGTGACCCAGTAAATTGAAATACGCGTTCAAATTCAATATATAGAGTTATATGTTGATTTCGACGAAAACTGATCGTAACGGCCGAATTGAGTTACGAAACATATCCCATTGTGTTCGGAATGGGGGTAATTAGCTAGGGGCGGCAGTCGGTGGGTCTCGTTTCGAGTTCGAAATCAAAGTCAACTTTATAGGAATTAAAAAGAAAAGAAAATAATATATATATATATTCATTCAAACACCCCCTTCTCCCTTATTTACTCTCAGAACCCTAAATAAAAAAATCGCGCCCCCTTTTAAACCCGTCGCCCTCGTTTCTGCCATTCCACCGTCGCCTAGCCTGGCGCGCCGCCGCGCCGGAGACCACAGTCGCCCCCCACCTTTCCTCCTCCTCCCAGATCGATACCCCCCTACCCCTCAACTTGAGAACACGAACCTGCATCCGCCGCGAGACTGCCAAACCGCGACCCCAAAGGCGACGCCACCTGTACCCGTCGATCCCACCGCCTCGCCTCCTGACCACCAGCGCCGACAGCCCCCTTAACCACCAGTAAGTATTTTTAATTTATCTCTCTTTATTTGTATAATGATTTTCAGTTTTATTTAGTTAAATTAAAAGCTTTATTTATAATGGTCGGATTTTTCATATGTATGAACGCGAATAGAAAATTCAATTTTTATATATGTGTAATGATAAAAATCCGATTTTTAAACATGAAGTTAAAGCGATAAAAATCCGATTTTTGTATATATGAAGCGAAGTAAAAAATCGATTTTTATATATTGAATAGCGAAGTAAAAATTCGATTTTTATATATTGAATAGCGAAGTAAAAACTCGATTTTTATATATTGAATAGCAAAGTAAAAATTCGATTTTTATATATTGAATAGCGAAATAAAGATTCGATTTTTACATATGTAGAGAATACGGGCAAAGATAGTGACAAGAGGCAAGAACGGCGAAGATTTCTACATAAGAAGAGTCGTGGGATCGGATTAGCTATTCGGTGAATAGCAAAGTAAAAATTCGATTTTTATATATTGAATAGCGAAGTAAAAATTCGATTTTTACATATGTAGAGAATACGGGCAAAGATAGTGACAAGAGGCAAGAACGGCGAAGATTTCTACATAAGAAGAGTCGTGGGATCGGATTAGCTATTCGATGAGAACTTCTCACCTTTTAATTTTGTTTTCTAGTTAAAATATATACTAGGATGCAGACGGTGTTTAGTAGCACCCGACACCCGTCGTCCACAGACCATGGACGGCTTGTATGCTTGGTTGTTTAATTTTGATGTGTAGTTGATTGTGTGATGTGATGTGAAATAAAATAAAATATTTTATAGTGGAAAATATTTTATGGTTAAAAATAGAATTTTTAACGTGTATATGAAATGAAATAAAAATAAACAAATCAGACGATTTGTTTATATACACACATTTGATTGATATTGATTGGGACGATAAATTTTACACATCGCCAACTGCACAAATAAAATCTGTGTTTGATTGTTTGAAACCCCACACGGGTATTGGGATGATATTTGATGTACACTAATCCCAATAATTAGTTGTATGTCGATCGATTGATTGACGGACTGTCATAAGCGTTAAATATTTATATTTGATGCTTATACGGTGTAGAACGCACTTTGGATGATGGTTGATGATTTATCGTTGTCGTTAGATACGTGTGGTAGAAAATCCATATAATTAACATTATATGGTAATTGATTGGGCCTCATTCCATATTTGAAATAGAATATTTGAAAATAGAAATATTTGAAAAAGAAACATTTGAAATTGAAATATTTGAAATAGAATATTGGTAAATAGAAATATATGAAGCCGTGTAGAATAGATTGACGCCATTTTGACGTGAACGATATTTATATCGATTTTATTCATTTTATAATGAATATCGAAAGTGATTTCAAAATTTGATATTTTGAAAAGAATTGAAATTCGAATTGAAACTGAGTAGAAATGAATTCGGATTGAAATTGAATAGAAATGAATTCAAATTGAAATTGAATAGAAATGAATTCGAATTAAATTAAAATTGAATTGAAATCGATTTGAAATGAATTTAAAACGAATTTATATTGGAATATTCAATTTTGATTTGAATTTGAATATGAAGTTGAAACCGTTTTGAAAATGAATTTTAAAACGATTTATAAAACACATTTTGAATTGAAATCGACGAAGTATATATTATATATATAATATAATGGCCTGAACAGAACGCGCCGCGCCGCGGCAGTTCACGAATTTCGACCATTGACTTCGAATGGATATTACGGGAGATCCGACCGTCGGATTCTCCTAAAACCGGAACCGTTGGGTTCGTATCGAAAAGAGCTTTCTAACGAATATTAGAAATTTGAAATCTAACGGTTGTATTTGGAATTATGTCCAAATCAAATTTGGAAAATGTCGTTGTAAGTGCAGTTCGATGGCCATTGATGGAAATCGACGGTACAGGCCCAAATAAAATTATTAAAAATAATAATAATTTGTGTAAAATCATAAGAAATGGTTTGGGAAAAATTGGGATGAAAAACTCCATATTTGAAAAGATAAAAATAGATTTTTATCGAAATGAACTAGTTTTGAACTAGAATTATAATTCTATTTATTTTTAAAAAAATAAATTGAATTTGAAAAGGGTTTTAAAAGTAACCAAAATTTCCAGTAATTGAATTGTAATGGATTTGAATTGAAATTGTCTTCGGAATATTTCGATGTTGGACTTCGTGATTATACAGATGTTGTTATGGAAATTTGAAAGATATTTATATATCCCTATTTCCAATACGATATTTGTTGGTCGTAGAATTTGATATTGAATGTAAACCGATATATTTTCTATTCAGAGCCTTGTATTTAACATCAAATGTGATTTGGGTTTGTCGTGAATGGTGTCTTCATTAACACTGTTCTTAAGCCCAGTTGAGGAAAAAGATTAAATCTTTTTATTTAGATTTAATGAAGTGTACCAATTAAATAATATTTAATTGGAATTGAATTTGAATTGATTCTTGGGTTTATCATGAATGGTGTTTTAAATAACACTCGTTCTTTAACCCGATAATTAATAGAATGTGATTTTGGGTTGTCGTGAACGGTATCTTCAATAATACTGTTCTTAGACCCAAAGGAGTTAAGAAAAATTCAGAAACTAACTGGAGATTAGTTGAGTTGAATGGTTTCTGGGGTATTGGTCTGATGTTGGTTTCGGCCTTTGGGGTTAATACTTAGGGAATTGCTCACTTGCTAATTCACGGTTAAGGACTGAATGAAACGTGAGGTGATTTTGGGTTTATCGTGAACCATGTTTTAAATGACACTGATTCTTTAACCCAGTCACAGATTAAAACTAAGTGGAGTTTTAATGAATCTTTAATTAGATTGAAATAATCGAAATGGAGTATCACCAGTTTTGCTCCAGGCGATAGTTAAATCTTCAATTAGATTTGAACGTGAAATGGTAATTGAATTTACCGATAACACCGTGGTGTTAGATATGAAGTATTACCAGTTTTACTTCATGGGATGAATAGGTTGGGATTGGGAAATTAAAACAAATGATTACTTCGGTAAGGTTCGTTAATCCCGACTAGTTGAATCGAAATTCAAAAGAAGATTAAAGAATAAATTCAAGGAATTTATCTTTGATAAAATTAATGGGAACCTTTCCCTATGAATGTGAAATTTAGAAACTAACTGTCGGTTAGCGAAGCAGAATGGTTTTCTGGATATTGATCTGATGTTGGTTTCGGCCTTCGGGGTTAATATTTGGGGAATTGTTCTCTTGATTAATTTACGGTTAGTGACTGATGAATTGGAAGGAGGCGTATGTTGTGTTTGTGTAACACTTATTTAAAATATACGCGAGTTATTCGGAAAGACCGGGTTTATCCCATTCTGAATAACTGATACGACGATAAGTCGAAGATGAAGACGAGGTCGAAGATCGGAGGTCTTTGCGTCGTTTGGGTGATTACTGATGATCTTGATTGGGATGTACACCCAAGAAGATGGAAACAGTTGGTGATCGTCCAGACGTACTTGGAGATTGATGGATATGCGGGGTACTAGGTGCCTCCCGTTTCGTTCAGACCTAGAACGAACTTGTAAATGGACGGTGTGTCTGACATTGGATTTTAGTCTGTGTGATTGATTTCTATTAAATATATATCTGTTTGGCGGCGGAGAATTTATTCTCTTGCTTAACGCCCTTCTCTGAGACGTACGAGCACAGGGGTTATATATTGATGGATATCAAACGCATAGAGTGAATTGCCTGTGTGGCATGCCTAAGTGGCAATGGATCAAGGCTTCTGTTGAAAAGCAAAGTCTTGTGGATGATGATCAAAGCAAGGCCTGTGTGGCATAGCTTTGTGTAGCGTTGATTCGCGAGCCTCGCACCCCGGTTGTGAACCAAAAACGGGAGAAGGACCTCAGGGAGGGCATGCGTTTCTTTCTAGCTAGGGTGGTGTCAGTGACCTACCAGCCCTGACATTTATATACTTTTCACCTGTGTGGTTGTTGCTGTTGTGAGGCACCTCGGTTAGATCGGACGATCCGGGTCCGATGGAGCCATTCGTTGGCTCATTTACGCCCCAAAGGGCGGGGAAACACAGTGTTCAGGAATTTTAATCCACATCGGTGGACCGGCCCTGTCACTCCAAGGGTCACTCGAGCTCTGATCCTGAGGCTCGGGCTAGAGAGTCTCGAATCGGTTGAGGACTATCTTTTGCCTCGGTTCATAGATGGAAATCCAATTTCCAAATACGTGACATTTGCGATTTTATTTGTAGAGCCTAGTATGGCGACATAGTGGGATGGGGCGCTTATGCCGTCTATGATTGATACTTATGATTTGAAGATTGTTTTATACACTATGCACTTATGATAGTATCAAATGATTTATTTTAAACGTATCGAGCATTCTTGGCTATTATAAGGTAAAAACCCTATCCTCCGGCTTGCGTTGCATTGTGTGATGGGAACTGGGTCTTATAATAGCTTCATTTTTCTTTATTTAGCATTGCGCTGTTTGTTTTATGCACTGGTATTCTTGGGAGGAAACCCGTTCCGTGTTATACGGCGTGGTCCCTTGATTTACCTAACTTTAAAAATAAAGATTAATAACTGCTTTAGTTCTCACACCAGTCACATGACTGACCTGGAGCTTATTGTTTTAACCTAAACTCTGGGTGCCCTTATTTTCGACACGGGCAGCTAGTAGTTTTGGTTTTGCAGATTTATATTCACAGGATCCTGGTTTACAGCTGGAAGGATATCCGGAAAGCTTTGTATCCGTATATCTCCTTCAGTTGTGTATTGTATTATTTTCCGCTGCTATGTAATGTATTGTAATCTCTGATATTTTCTGTGTAATATTGATTCGTTTATACTATGTATATTCTTGTAATCTGATGTATTGTTGTAATATACAATGAAATGTTCTTCCGTCTGCGTTCTATTTTGTCGTGTTCTCAAAACAATCAGGCGTTTCGAACGGTTTAGATCGGTTTAGCGACTGATTCGGATCGAGCGAGATTCCCGGTCGTCACACCCCTGTTTTGAGCCTGCTAGAACTTACGACAATGAAAACTTCTCGGGCTTTGCATCTCTAGTCATCCAATCTTGACGACTTTTCATAACTTGAGCAACCTTCTCTAGTAACCATTATCCACCAACTCACAACCTTTGAGTTGTCATCTCATTCGTTGTTCCATACTGCACTGCGACACGGGTTCAGGGGCATCGCCCCCGAAAAATTTGGGTCATACCCGATTTTTTCTCTCTTTAGAAATAACCATGTGCGACCGACCCTCTGGTGCGACCGACTAGATCCCTTGGGTGTGCGACCGACCGATCACATCCAGAAACATGACTGACCCCATGCTCTTTCGATCGACTTGACCCACTTCTAGGTGCTTGACCAACCCAATCACCTTCCTCTTGACCGACCTGATTCGTCTCTATGCTGACCAACCGACCCAATCACCTCTGTGCGACCAACCCCATTGCTTTGCACGACCACACCATGCACGGCCGACCTAGTCCCATGTTTCTGAAGCCACAACCGACCGACCGAGCTCATAATGCACAACCGACCCTCCTTGCTCAAGCCTAGGCCGCTCAACCTGAAGCCCGCTCGACCTGACCAAGTCTTGCCTGACCCCGTGCATTTCTGCTCGACCGACCCAAAGCCGATCGACTGACCCTACTGCGTGCACGACCGACCGCTGTGACTTGCTCCCCAATCCCTGCTCGACCCGTGGCCTGTACAGCCCCAATCCGAGTCCAATTTCGACCAAAACTTCGCCAATCGACACGATTGATGAAATATACTCATCTAATTCATCCAGCACAACCATAAACAAGTTGTGAAATCACTAATGACACGAATATGACGATTTTCATCAAAATTATGCAAACTTCACCAAAATCATGATAAATGAACATATGAACATAATTATGGATCTAACTTGCATATACATTTGAAAATATATGAAAATTACTGGTTTTAAGTTGCTAAATTAGATCCTATGGTGATTCATATGAAAATAAGCTTACCGTGGTGTAAATTTAGGAGAAATCGATTTTAAAATGATGAAAATATGTGCATACAACTTTTATACTTGCTTGAGTCCGTGTGAGAGATGCATATCATTCACCAATTCTCCAAAATGATTGAAATACGATTCTGGAAAGCAAAGAATTTTATCCAAACTCTTCAAGTCGATGATCTCTCCCTTGTAATGATGTAGATCTAGCATCCAATGATGTAGATCTTAGATTCTCTAATGTAGATCTCGAATTTTAATGGTGGAAAGGTGTAGGAGAATGGAGAAATGGATGATCACAAGCTCCTCCAAATAAGATAATGGAGAAAGTAAACTATTCTCCATGCCTCCTACCCTCTATTTATAGCCTCCACCAGCCCACTAATGGGCCTCCCCAAATCGGTCCATTATGGCTTTATAAACTTGAACAACCAACTATAAAACCTTAAAACAACGATTCCTCCCAAATCGCGGAGCCATCTCTTTAGTATAACCACTCTACGAAAAGGGAAGCATCATTTCATTTCCAATGGCAAAGGTTTCAACACCTGACTCCATCCGAATCAAAAGTTATTCCCTGTACAAGACTAACAAGGGCAAAATGGTCACAAACAAAATTGGTAAAAATTATGAACATGTCTTACATCCTCGTAAACAACATATTAAAATATGAGAATGATCCAACCCTCAGGGAAGAAAATAAAAATATTTTACGATCTTCCGATACGAAAATGGCAAGCTGTTACAATAAATATTAAAAAACCAGTTATTATTTATCATCTATTGTAGATATTAAATAATAAATAACTCTGATAATTTAAATTAGTCCTTAAGAAGGATAAATTGAATTAAATCAGATTTCTTGACTGACATTGAAATTTGAGGATTGTCCTCAAACAAATTAAACGTAACTGTTTTACAAATATTGAAGATCTAAAAAAAAGTTGAAGTGTGACTTCAACCGAATAAGATATAAATGTTATGACAATCTACTTATGCATTTCTAGTATTGGATACTAAATATGAAGTATATAAATGTAAGTAAATTTACGGAGATTGTAAAATAAGTAGAAGTCTGATAAAAGGACAAGTGGACTTACAAATTGGAAATGAAGCAAATTTTGCTGGATTATCCATAGGAAGTTGATTCTTGTTCTATATACTGGCTTAATTAAATAAATAAAATAATTGTTATTATGAAATTCCATATAAAATAAAACTTATTATGAATCTTGTTTAGACAAGTTTGAATTTTATTTGTAATAAAAGAACAATTGCTATTTATTTTATTTAAACGAAATATCTATGGAATTTCACAAATAGTTAATGAACTTTATAAATCGTTAATTATAATGTACTTGACATAAATAATGAGTGGATTAAATTTAGTGATATAAATCCAACTTACCTTTAGCATAGCCAGTTAGCCCATATCAATAAGAAAGTATATCGAAACCCCATAATGATGGAATTTTGAGATCATTTGATTTTCAATCATATAAAGAATGAAAATCATGTTCATTAGGCAAAATAACTGAATTACCTTTCACTTGACACAATGAATGAGTGATAAGTATTGGGTCTCATACATAATGATGTATATTGTAATAACCCGGAAATCCGAACCAATTTAACATTTTTATTTTGGCAATTTTAGTGAATTTTGGATATTTAAAATGAATTATTTTAAATAATAACGACGATAAATTTATTTTGAATAGAATTAGAACATATATATTTATATGAATCATCGTTAGAATATAAATATTTATTTTAAATTATAAAAGGAATTGAAAATGGCGCGGTAGTTTGAAAATTCGATTTTAAAATTCAAATGAATGTACAAGAATAAATCGGATTTTAAAAAAACAAAAAATATTGGAATCTAATTGAAAATATCTTTCCAACGAATTCAAAAAATTGAAATTTCATAGCGGGAATAAAAAGTTGTGCCCAGTTGAAAATTCAGAATAGTCGCTATGGAAAATATAGCCCGTAAAAATAGCCATTTTGCAAACGACCTCCGTTTTCGACGAAACCACTTTTGTTGGATCCGGGATGTCAAATTATTGCTAGGTTTCAAAATTCATAATTTTAGAAATCAAAATGTGAGAGTAGCGAAGTTAAACATGTTTTGACAGTTTCAGTCAATTTGGATCGACCAAAAAATGACCATTTTTCAAACGTTCTCAGAATTTGACGAAATTAGTTTTGTTAGGAATGTATCATCAATACGAAGCTAGAAATAATTTTTCTGGAATTTTTAGAGTCTGTATTTGGCCCCAGTGAATTGAAATGTACGTTTAAAATGGAATATACTGATTTATAATTTAATTTTGATGGAAATTGATCGTAACGGTCGAATTTGCTTGCGGGACATATCCCATTGCATTTGGAATGAAGGTAATTAGCTAGGGACGACAGTCGTGGGTCTAGTTTGGGGTTCGTATACGAAGTCAACCTTTTAGAGGATTAAATAAATAAATTAATATATATATATATATATTCATTTACACATACACCCCCTTTCCCTTTCCTTTCTTCGATCAGAACGAGAATAAAGAAAAAAAACAAAAAAAAAACGATTCAAGGAACGCGCCGCCCCTCTAATCTTCCACCACCAACGCACTCGACGCCGCAACCACCCAGCCACCGTCCTCCGACCAAGCCTCGCCCTCCTTCTTTCCCCCTCCAACGCAAGCGAGGACACCCCCCTTTCTAGCGATGCTGCGCCCCCTTTGCCGATGCCACCACCGCCCCTTTGCTGATGCCACCACCGCCCCTTCTGCGCCAACCCCTTCCCTCACCGCGAGCCACCGGCGACGGCCTCCCTTTCTCCAATCAAGACCAGCGAGAAAACCCCCCTCCACTCCTCGGAAAACTGAAATCGAAGTGAGTTTTACCTTATATTTTTTTATGTATTTATTTTAAGTTAAAGCAATTTGTTTTAGCAACATACAAACAATCAGTTTTAGCATGGTAAGTAAAGAAATGATTTTTATTTAGGTAAAGAAATGGTTTTTTTATTTAAAAAAGTTGAGATTTTTAAAGTAGTAAAGATCGAATTTTGTTGTATGCAAAGATCGGATTTTTATTATGTAAATATCGGATTTTTAATTATATAAAGAAGTGATTTTTGTTTATGGGAAGTTATGATTTTTATCGTTCAAGTAGTAAGATAAAAATATAATTTTTATTATGTAAAAGGTATAAAAATATGATTTTTATTATGTAGAAGGTATAAAAATAAGATTTTTATATAGTAGAGATTATAAAAATATGATTTTTTTTATAGTAGAGATTATAAAAATATAACTTTTATGTAGTAGAGATTATAATAATATAATTTTTATGTAGTAGAGATTATAAAAATATGATTTTTATATAGTAGAGATTATAAAAATATAATTTTCATATAGTAGAGATTATAAAAATACAATTTTTATATAGTAGAGATTATAGAAATATGATTTTTATATAGTAGAGATTATAAAAATATGATTTTTATATAATAGAGAATCTAAAAATATAATTTTTATATATGTAGCGAAATAAAAATCTGATTTTTATTATATATATATAATGAGATAAAAAGGTGATTTTTAATGTGAACAGTGTGAAAAAGATTGCGTTGGAAGTTTGGGCAAATCCAGACGGTTTTGAAATTCAGAAATAAAGAATGGAGGAGTGGATCCCATAGGTGAGAACTCCTTACTATAATTTTTCTATACAGTTATTTATGTTATAACTGCATATATGAACTGTTCCCCGTCGTCCACAGACCATGGACGACTTGTGTGGTAGTTTAGTTTGGTTGATTGGATTGTTTGGTTGAATTTGGTTGTTTGGGTGAAATGGAATTGATTAGATTGGGATGTGTATGGCGCAGGCCATTATTAGACTGGGGATAAGGCTAGGCCTTATCCCGTTTCTAGTATCGTGCCGTTATGCCACCGAAATTTTCTAAAATATATTAGAACAATAAAAATATCATTTTTTTATTGTGTAAATTAACCGAATAAATATTTTATCGTAAAAAATATAATTTTTAACATGTATATGAAAGAGAATAAATATTCATAAACAAATCGGACGATTTGCATATGTACACACATTTGACTGATGTTGATTGGGACGATAAATTTTACACATCGTCCAACTACACAAATAAATCTGTGTTCGTTGTTTGAAAACCCCACACGGGTATTGGGATGAAATTGGACATACACTAGTCCTAATAATTAGTTGTATGTCGATCGATTGATTGACAGACTGTTATAAGCGTTAAATATTTATATTTAATGCTTATACAGTGTAGAATACACTCTGGATGATGGATTGCTGTTTTCATTGTGGTTATACACATTTGTTGCATGAAATTCATATAATCAAATTATATGGTAATTGACTGTGACTGATTCCAGTTTAGAAAGAATGAATATTTGAAAATAACGAATATTTTAAAATAATATTCAGTAAAAGATCAAAATCAAATTTTGATGTACGATTTGGAATGGACACGAATATATATAAATATATAAAGTCGTGTTGATTAGATTGACGCCATTTTGACGAGAACGATATTTATATCGATTTTATTCATTTTTATAATGAATATTGAAAAGGAATTGATTTCAAAAATTATCGGTTTGAAAATATTATCATTTATATATTGATGATATAGAATATTCAATTTTGATTTGAAATTGAATATGAAGTTGAAATCGTTTTGAAAACGAATTTAAAACGGTTAATAAAATACGTTTTAAAAGGAAATCAATGAGAAATATAATATATATATATATATAATGCCCTGAATAGAAAGCGCCACACCGAGGCAGTTCATGAATTTCGACCATTGACTTCGAACGGACATTACGGGAGATCCGACCGTCGGATCCTCCTAAAACCGGAACCTTGGGTTCGTATCGAAAAGAGCTTGAAAAGAGCTTTCTAACGAATATAAGAAATTAGAAATCTAACAGTTGGATTTGGAATTATGTCCAAATCAAATTTGGAAAAGGTCGCTGTAAGTTCAGTTCGATGGCCGTTTATGGAAATCGATTGTACGGGCCTTGATAAAATTATTAAAAATATCAATAATTATTGTGAAATCATAAGAAATGATTTGGAAAGAATTGGGATGAAAAATTCCATTTTGAGAAGAAAAAAATAGATTTTTATTGAAATGAACTAGTTTTGAACTAGAATTATAATCCATTTATTTTTAAAATAAATAAATTGGATTTGAAATGGTTTTGAAAATAATCAGAATTTCAAATAAAATAAATTGGAAATGGATTTGAATTGAAATTGTCTTCGGAATATTTCGATGTTGGATTTCGTGATTATACAGTTATTGTTATGGAAATTTGAAAGATATATTTATATCGTTATTTCCAATATAATATTTGTTGGTCATAGAATTTGATATTGAATATAAGCCGATATATTTCCTATTCAGAGCCTTGTATTTAATATCAAATGGGATTTGGGTTTGTCGTGAATGGTGTCTTCATTAACACTGTTCTTAAACCCAGTTGAGAAAAAGATTAAATCTTTTTATTTAGATTTAATGAAGTATACCAATTAAATAATATTTAATTGGAATTGAATTGGAATTGATTTTTGGGTTTATCGTGAACGGTGTTTTAAATAACACTTGTTCTTTAACCCGATAATTAATGGAATGTGAATCGGGTTTATTGTGAACTGTGTTTTAACAACATTCATTCTTTAACCCGATTTACAGTGAAACGGAATTTGGAATTTATAAATCTTTTGTTAAGATTTAAAGAAGATTTTCCAAAGTAAAGTTTTCCAATTTAACATATTAAATTGGAATTGAATGGAATTCGATTTGGCGATAATCGAAGTAAGCTTATGTAGAGGAAGACGGTTAACATATAGGGAATTTAAAAGGCCTTGTCGTTATTCCATTTATATTATCGGTTGGATATGGAAGTTTGTATCGATTATATCTATCGATTTGTTTTCCATGAAGATTCCATTGTCAATGGAATGTGATTTTAGGTTGTCATGAATGGTGTCTTTAATAATATTGTTCTTGGACCCAACGGAGTTAAGAAAATTAGAAACTAACTGGAGATTAGTTAAGTTGAATGGTTTTATGGGTATTGATCTGATGTTGGTTTCGGCCTTCGGGGTTAATACTCAGGGAATTGTTCACTTGCTAATTTACGGTTAAGGGCTGATGGAATGGAATGTGATTTTGGGGTTTATCGTGAACCGTGTTTAAATGTCATTGGTTCTTTAACCCTGTTAAAAGACAGGTTATGATTTCCCAAGTTAATTAATCATTAATATTGTTTTTTTTGGAAGATTAAAACCAGGTGGAGTTTTAATGAATCTTTAATTAGATTGAAATGATCGGGAATGGAGTATCACCAATTTTGCTCCAGGCGATAGTTAAATCTTTAATTAGATTTGAACATGAAATGGCGATTGAATTTACCGATAACACCGTGGTGTTAGATATGAAGTATTACCAGTTCTTGTTGCAATCATGATGGGGGGTTCTCACCATGTGGTTTGGTGGTGAACAGTGGGCTCTTACCCCACATGCCCCTTGCAAGGGTTGGTTAGGTTGCGGCCGAGAGGCTTGAGAGGGTCGCCGTAAAGCAAGTGAGACTGGGGGACCAATGGGATCCACGGTGGGTTTTACCTGCTGCTTCGGGGGATGAAGGGATGGTTACAAAGCCTACCGGATTTCGTCAGGCTATCTCGGTTTGGTATCAGAGCTTTGGTTTACAATGCTCGAGAACGAGACACGTTAGAACCAAACGAAAGAATTCATCAGAGACTGGATTAGTAATATCCAATGAGAATGACTTGTTAGAGAAAGGATAAGTAGTATGCTAGAACGAGTGTGAAGAGTGGTATTTTTAAAATAAAATTGAAAACAAAATTTGTTTTGAAAATTTAAACCTTATTCAACGTATTTGAATACTTATTTATATTGAATTTGGACAACACAGTATATAGATATTTTCATATACGTCTGATCCACGTGTATTGAAGTCTCAAATATACTGGATAGATACAGAATCACGCTCTAGTCGCCCGGACATGATTCTGGTGATGCCCGGGCATCATCAGTAATTGTGTTCGAGTTTCGAAAGTGGGATATCTATATATTTCCAATTGACTGGTGTAAGAACCAAAATTAGATAGGGTCTATTGTTGTGATTTGGCACCAAAAATGTGATTTTTGACTATATATCAAAGTTATGAATTTGAAATGATAACCTACTAATTGATTGCTGGTTGTGTTATATGATTATTGGTTTGATTTATTAAATTTTGAACCATTTAGCCAAATTGAACAAATATTGAACTGAATGGAAAATTGTTTGGAAATGCATGCATGTACATATATATGTGTGAACATGTCATAGCAAGGAGGCTAGAGAAGAGGAACAAAATTGTATGCCCGACAAATAGGTATATATTTATTGTATTGTTTGGGTTTGGATGATTTTATGAGCCGATTGGCTAATCGCTTGGCTGTTTCTTTTTCTTTTTGAGATGAGAAGGCATGTATGGCGATTTCGGGATTTTCTCGGTGCTCCCGTGCAGGGGAGGTTATGGCAAAAAAAATTGAAAATTTAGGGTGTTAGCCAAATTTTTGAAAATTTGAAAAGTTCTTAGAAACTGAAAAGTTGAAGAACATAAGCCATAATCAAAATAATGAAAGTTGAGTTGATTTGTAAAACAACTTTCAGCTTCGTTCCTTTTCGGGGACGAAAAGTTTTAAGTGGGGGAGATTGTAATAACCCGAAAATCCGAACTAATTTAAAATTTTTATTTTGGCAATTTTAGTGAATTTTGGATATTTGAAATGAATTATTTTAAATAATAACAATGAGAAATTTATTTTGAATAGAATTAGAATGTATATATTTATATGAATCGTCGTTAGAATATAAATATTTGTTTTAAATTATAAAAGGAATTGAAAATGGCGTGGTAGTTTGAAAATTCGATTTCAAAATTAAAATGAATGTACAAGATTCAAAATAAAGCAGATTTTAGCGAAACCAAAAATATTGTAATCTAATTGAAAATATCTTTCCAACAAATGAGAAAAATTGAAATTTCATAGCGGGAATTAAAAGTTATGCCCAGTTGAAAATTCAGAATAGTCGCTATGGAAAATATAGCCCGTAAAAATAGCCATTTTGCAAACGACCTCCGTTTTCGACGAAACCACTTTTATTGGATCCGGGATGTCAAATTATTACTAGGTTTCAAAATTCATAATTTTTGAAATCAATATGTGAGGTGGCGAAGTTAAACGTGTTTTGACAGTTTTAGTCAGTTTGGATCGACCAGAAAATGACCATTTTTCAAATGGTCTCAGAATTTGATGAAATTAGTTTTGTAAGGACTGTACCATCAGTACGAAGCTAGAAATAATTTTTCTGGAATTTTTAGAGTCTGTATTTGGCCCCAGTAATTTGGAATGTACGTTTAAAATGGAATATACTAATTTGTATTTTAATTTTGATGGAAATTGATCGTAACGGTCGAATTCGCTTGCGGGACATGTCCCATTGCGTTTGGAATGGGGGTAATTAGCTAGGGACGACAGTCGTTGGGTCTCATTTGAGGTTCGTATATGAAGTCAATCTTTTAGAGGATTAAATTAATTAATATATATATATATATATTCATTTACACATACACCCCCTCTCCCTTTCCTTTCTTCGATCAAAACGAGATTAAACAAAAAAAACAAAAAACACAAACGATTCAAGGAATGCGCCGCCCCTCCAATCTTCCACCACCAATGCACTCGACGCCGCAACCGCCCAGCCACTGTCCTCCGACCAAGCCTCTCCCCCTTCTTTCCCCCTCCGACACAAGCGAGAAACCCCCTCCCCCCTTTCCAGCGATGTTGCGCCCCCTTTGCCGATGCCGCCACCGCCCCTTTGCCGATGCCACCACCGCCCCTTCTGCGCCACCCCCTTCCCTCACTGCGAGCCACCAGCGACGGCATCCCCTTCTCCAATCATGACCAGCGAGAAAACCCCCTCCACTCCTTGGAAAACTGAAATCGAAGTCAGTTTTACCTTATATTTTTTTATGTATTTATTTTAAGTTAAAGTAATTTGTTTTAGCAACATACAAAAAATCAGTTTTAGCATGGTAAGTAAAGAAATGATTTTTATTTAGGTAAAGAAATGGTTTTTTTATTTATTAAAGTTGAGATTTTTAAAATAGTAAAGATTGGATTTTGTTTTATGTAAAGATCGGATTTTTATTATTTAAAGATCGGATTTTTAATTCTATAAAGAAGTGATTTTTGCTTATGGGAAGTTATGATTTTTATCATTCAAGTAGCAAGATAAAAATATAATTTTTATTATGTAGAAGTATAAAAATATAATTTTTATATAGTAGAGATTATAAAAATATGATTTTTATATAGTAGAGATTATAAAAATATGATTTTTATATAGTAAAGATTATAGAAATAAGATTTTTATATAATAGAGAATATAAAAATATAATTTTTATATATGTAGCGAAATAAAAATCTGATTTTTATTATATATATAATGAGATAAAAAGGTGATTTTTAATGTGAACAGCGTGAAAAAGATTGCGTTGGAAATTTAGGCAAATCCAAACGGTTCTGAAATTCAGAAATAAAGAATGGAGGAGTGGATCCCAAAGGTGAGAACTCCTCACTATAATTTTTCTATACAGTTATTTATTTTATAACTGCATATATGAACTGTTCCTCGTCGTCCACAGACCATGGACGACTTGTGTGGTAGTTTAGTTTGGTTGATTGGATTGTTTGGTTGAATTTGGTTGTTTGGGGTGAAATGGAATTGATTAGATTGGGATGTGTATGGCGCATGCCATTATTAGACCGGGGATAAGGCTAGGCCTTATCCCGTTTCTAGTATCGTGCCGTTATACCGCCGAAATTTTCTAAAATATATTAGAATAATAAAAATATCATTTTTATTGTATAAATGAACTGAATAAATATTTTATCTTTAAAAATATAATTTTTAACATGTATATGAAAAAGAATAAATATTTATAAACAAATCGGACGATTTGTTTATGTACACACATTTGACTGCTATTGATTGGGACGATAAATTTTACATATCGCCCAACTACACAAATAAATTTGTGTTCGTTGTTTGAAAACCCCACATGGGTGTTGGGATGAAATTGGACATACACTAATCCCAATAATTAGCTGTATGTCGATCGATTGATTGACAGGCTGTTATAAGTGTTAAATATTTATATTTAATGCTTATACAGTGTAGAATGCACTCTGGATGATGGATTGCTGTTTTCATTGTGGTTATACACATTTGTTGTGTGAAATCCATATAATCAAATTATATGGCAATTGACTGTGCCTGATTCCAGTTCAGAAAGAACGAATATTTGAAAATAACGAATATTTGAAAATAACGAATAATTGAAAATAACGAATATTTGAAAATAACAAAAAAATTAAAATAATATTCAGTAAAAGATCAAAATCAAATTTTGATGTCCGATTTGGGATGGACACGAATATATATAAATATATAAAGCTGTGTTGATTAGATTGACGTCATTTTGACGAGAACGATATTTATATCGATTTTATTCATTTCTATAGTGAATATCGAAAAGGAATTGATTTCAAAAATTAATGTATTGAAAATATTATCATTTATATATCGATGATATGGAATATTCAATTTTGATTTGAAATTGAATATGAAGTTGAAATCGTTTTGAAAACGAATTTAAAACGATTTATAAAATACGTTTTAAAAAGAAATCGATGAGATATATATATAATATATATATATATTACATATATAATGGCCTGGATAGAATGCGCCGCACCGCGGCAGTTCATGAATTTCGACCATTGACTTCGAACGGACATTACGGGAAATCCGACTGTCGGATCCTCCCAAAAACGGAACCGTTGGGTTCGTATTGAAAAGAGCTTTTTAACGAATATGAGAAATTAGAAATCTAACGGTTGGATTTGGAATTATTTCCAAATCAAATTTGGAAAAGGTCGTTGTAAGTGCAGTTCGACGGCCGTTTATGGAAATCGATTGTACGGGCCTTGATAAAATTATTAAAAATATCAATAATTAGTGTAAAATCATAAGAAATGTTTTGGAAAGAATTGGGATGAAAAATTCCATATTTGAAAAGATAAAAATAGATTTTTATCGAAATGAACTAGTTTTGAGCTAGAATTATAATCCATTTATTTTTAAAATAAATAAATTGGATTTGAAATGGTTTTGAAAATAATCAGAATTTCCAATAAAATAAAATGGAAATGGATTTGAATTTAAATTGTCTTCGGAATATTTCGATGTTGGATTTCGTGATTATACATATATTATTATGGAAATTTGAAAGATATATTTATATCGTTATTTCCAATACAATATTTGTTGGTCGTAGAATTTGATATTGAATATAAGCCGATATATTTCCTATTCAGAGCCTTGTATTTAATATCAAATGGGATTTGGGTTTGTCGTGAATAGTGTCTTCATTAACACTGTTCTTAAACCAAGTTGAGAAAAAGATTAAATCTTGTTATTTAGATTTAATTATGTATACCAATTAAATAATATTTAATTGGAATTGAATTGGAATTGATTTTTGGGTTTATATGAACGGTGTTTTAAATAACACTTGTTCTTTAACCCGATAATTAATGGAATGTGAATTGGGTTTATTGTGAACTGTGTTTTAACGACATTCGTTCTTTAACCTGATTTACAGTGAATTGGGATTTGGAATTTATAAATCTTTTGTTAAGATTTAAAGAAGATTTTCCAAAGTAAAGTTTTCCAATTTAACATATTAAATTGGAATTGAATGGAATTCGATTTGGCGATAATCGAAGTAAGCTTCTGTAGAGGAAGACGGTTAAAATACAAGGAATTTAAAAGGCCTTGTCGTTATTCCATTTATATTATCGGTTGGATATGGAAGTTTGTATTGATTATATCTATAGATTTGTTTTCCATGAAGATTCCATTGTCAATGGAATGTGATTTTGGGTTGTCGTGAATGGTATCTTTAATAATATTGTTCTTAGACCCGACGGAGTTAAGAAAATCAGAAACTAACTGGAGATTAGTTAAGTTAAATGGTATCTCCAGTTAGTTTCTGATTTTCTAGGTATTGATCTGATATTGGTTTCGGGCTTCGGGGTTAATACTTAGGGAATTGTTCACTTGCTAATTTACGGTTAAGGGCTGATGGAATGGAATGTGATTTTGGGGTTTATCGTGAACCATGTTTAAATGACATTGGCTCTTTAACCCAGTTAAAAGACAGGTTATGATTTCCCAAGTTAAATAATCATTAATATTGATTTTTGGGAAGATTAAAACCAAGTGGAGTTTTAATGAATCTTTAATTAGATTGAAATGATCGAGAATGGAGTATCACCAGTTTTGCTCCAGGCGATAGTTAAATCTTTAATTAGATTTGAACATGAAATGGTGATTGTATTTACCAATAACACTGTGGTATTAGATATGAAGTATTACCAGTTTTACTTCATGGGATGAATAGGTTGGGGTTGGGAAATTAAAACAAATGATTACTTCGGTAGGGTTCGTTAATCCCGGCTAGTTTGGATAAACCATAATTTGGTTTGAATTGATATTCAAAGGAAGATTAGAGAATAAATTTAAAGAATTTATCTTTGATAAAATTAACGGGAACCTTTCCTAAAGTAAAAGAATATTTAAATAAAGGAATATTCTGGATTGGAATAAGGCGTATGTTGTGTTTTTATAACACTTGTTTATTATATACGCGAGTTATTCGGAAAGACCGGGTTTACCCCATTCTAAATAACTGAATCAACAATAAGTCGACGATGAAGACGGTGGTTGAAGACCGGAGGTCTTCACATCGTTTGGATAATTACTAATGATCTTGATTGGGCTGTACATCCAAGAGGAGGGAATCAGTTGGTGATCGTTTGGACGTACTTGGAGATCGATGGATACGCGAGGAATAAGGTTCCTCCGGTTTCGTTCAGATCCAGAACGGACTTGTAAATGGATGTGTGTCTGACATCGGATTTCATTCTGTGTGATTGATATACATCGGCTGCATAGCATGAATTGCCTGTGTGGCATGCTGAGGTGCAAATGATCAAGGCTTCTGTTGAAAAGCAGAGTCTTGTGGTTGATGATCAAAGCACGGTCTTTGTGGCATAGCTTTGTGTAGCATTAATTCACGAGCCTCACACCCTGGTGTGAACCAGAAACGGGAGAGGACCTCAGGGAGGGCACGCGTTTCTTTCTAGTTAGGAGTGGTGTCAGCATTTTTCACGCCCTGGAATTTTACTTATGTGGAAGATGGATAGCGAGGTGCCTCGGTTATATCGGTCGATCCGGGACCGATGGAGTCATTTGGCTCATTTACTCCCCATAGGGCGGGGAAACGCAGTGTTCAGGCATTATAATCCACATCGGGTGGACCGGCCCTGACGATCCATGGGGAAGTTGCGGTTGTTCTTGAGGCTCGGGCTAGAGATTCTCGAAGCGGTAAGGACGATCCCTTGCCTTGGTTCACAGATGGAAATCCAACTTCCAATACGTGACTTTGCGGTTTTGATTGTAAACCTATATATGGCGACATAGTGGTATGGGGCACTTATGTCGTCTATGATTGATACTTATGATTGAAATTGTTTGACACTATACACTTATAGTAATAATAAAAGATTAAATTTCACGTACCAAGCATTTTTGGCTATTATAAGGTAAAAATAGGTTCATTGTTCTTTATTTAGCATTGCGCAGTTGTTTGATGCACTGGTATTCTTGGGAGGAAACCCGTTCCGTGTTATACAGTGTGGTCCCTTGATTTACCTAACTTTAAAATAAAGATTAATAACTGTTTTAGTTCTCACATCAGTCATACGACTGACTTGGAGTTTATTGTTTTAACCTAAACTCTGGGTGCCCCTATTTTCCGCACGGGCAACTAGTAGTTTTGGTTTTGCAAATTTATATTCACAGGATGCTGATTTAAAGATGGAATGATATTCGGAAAGCTCTGTATCCGTATATTCCTTTCAGTTGTGTTTTGTATTATTTTCCGTTGCATTGTAACTTGCAAATCTCTGATGTTTAGTAAATGTGTAATATTTACTCCTACTCTGTATATTCTTGTATTCTTATGTAAATTATTGTAATAGGCAATGAAATTTCTTCTGTTTTTGTTCTGATTTGTCGTGTTCTCAATTCAATCCAGGCTTTCCTTAATGGGGAAGTTCGGGTCGTCTCATATATGGAGCAAGAATACATAAGTTAGAGGCATGTTTTATTACTTCATTATATTTACTGATGACACTACTACAAAAGTGGGCATATTCGACACTATTTTTATGTGGCCGTAGGTCAAAAAAGCGTTGTTGTATGCCATTTTTTCAAATAGGCAACACCAGGGGGAGTGGCATCCGTGGTCGTTGCATTAGCCATCTAAGGCAACGCTTTTGCCCATCCATGGCCACAGAAAGAAAGTGTTGCATTACAGCCGTAATGCAACACTATTTGGATGTAATGCAACAAAACACAACGTTGCCTTAAGCATTTGCTGTCAAATCACGATAGTGGAGCCACGTCAGCTTTCCACGTAAGTTGCTCACGTGTCACACGCCACATCAGCTTTCCACGTCATCTGCATACGTGATAGACGCCACGTCAGTTATCCATGTGTCGCACGCCGCATCAGCTATAGGGTCCACGTGTAGTACCATACTGGAATTAATAATATTTTTTCAAATGCAACACTACCGCATAATGTAATGTAACACCTGAAAAAAAATCAAATGCAACAGTAAAGAAGGCAAATGCTACATAACAAGAAAGCAAATACAACGCTTTAATTATAAATTCTGTAGTACCACTTTTGTACATAAGAGTGTCTTATTAACAAATAACATCAAATCAGATACAACTAATACATCAATAACACAATTTCGGTTGAATACAACAAGAACATAAGAGCTACATGCTTCTATTTTTTTCCACATGTAAACCATTTTGAAAAATAATGCCATATAAACAAAGTATGGTCTAACAACAAAAATAAAACCATAAGTCAAGGGACATAATGCCACCAAAATCGGCATCTCCCTTCCAACAGCTCTACTTATATCTGACCCAATGGCAGCAAAATACGAGTTCATGAGCAAGCTTTGCATTATACTATCATATTTACTTGAGCAATACTTTGTCAGGAGAACAAAAAATGCATCAAAAGATGCTCGCCATAATGACAGATTAGGTGTATTGTAACAAGTACTAGCTGCAAATGGTTGTACTTGTAATAGATCGTCTTCTCTTTCCAATACAGATTTAATAATAACTAAAGCACCATCACCAGAAGTACTACCAAAAGGTTGAAGAGGCGGTTGTTCTGAGGAACATACAACAGCAGCCAAACAAGCGCTACCAGCGCCTAAATCTGTTTTAATAACACAATTGGCGACAACCCTAGAAAGATTAATTGTAGTCTCAGTTGCAGAAGCTTCGGTTGGCAGACCACCAAATAAAAACCATAAATGACGGAAACTAGCCATGCAAACTATGCGGGTAAGTTCACTTCCTGGTTAAACATGCTAAAGGAGACGTGAAACAAGCTTTCCACCTTTGGGAAGAGAAGTTAACCTGAGGAATACGAGGTCATCTTTTAGTCCAGAACTGACTGAGCGGCTGAATGGATCGACAAGTTGAAGTGATGCAGCAATACCTTCAAGGAGAATCTGGCGCCTTTGCCTCAACTGAGAGCCTCCATCTTGAGCATGACCATGCTATAACATTAAATCGCAAGTAACATTAAATTTCTTTCTTCTTTGCATCAAGAAAAGAAAAAGCATCAGTTAAATGCCTTCCGTGTATCTTTAGCACCTACTGCATTATGCATTTTGTAAGTTTATAACCATTGTACGACTTGTCCAAAAAATATGTTGAACAAACACATGAGAAACAGAAACAAGTTTGATTAATGTCATTCTTTAGCTATGAAGACCATGATAAAATGACCAAAACAAAATTGTAGTACTGCATATTTATTACAAATGATACCGAAATACAACCGAAATTCCCAGAATTTCCGGGATGGGACCGAAATTTCAAATTTTCAGGGTGACTAGAACGGAACCAAAAACCGGAATTTCAAACCTTGGTTATTTTCATATGCCCAGTTAAAATAATCAGATCATTAGATTATGTGAAATGAATAGTCGAGATGAACTTCATCAGCAGTTTAGTTGAAATGAATAGGTGAGTTTTGGTCTTCTTTAATAGATTCTTCAACCCAAGTTATTTTCATCCTCTTTAAGAATGAATAAATTAGCTGTCAAAAAGGTTACCTTCAAGCTGTCAAAAGAAAAAATGAGTATAACTTTGAATATATAACTTAGTGCTCTTGAATCTTGCAGATCAAATCCCGAGTCTAATGCAGTTTTTGCCTGTAATAACTGAGAGAGTTCTTTCACTACTAAGCAGTTCCAGGTTTTAGCTCCAGAAATTTGTTGTATTCTCTCTTAGATTCAACGTATCTACATCAATCAAAAAATTTAAAAATCTACTAGCCTTATAATCCACATGTAGCAGACTGAACCTTTGAAATGATATCATAATAATGCTTTCATGCTGATAAAGGATAAATATTACCCTGAAGTAAATAAATAAATAAACATAACATAATTTATATAACTGACATAAACTGTAGTCTAAACTCCGCTTATATATCATAATTTGGTTGGATTTTGTGTATTTACTCAAATCTCAACAATTAAAAAGTGATCAATAAATATGTAATTCATGTATAGTTTCAACTAACAGCCTAACATCAAGTTGACCACAGATTTTCTATTGTTATCATTTATCAAGGTGAAAAAGTTAGAAATAAGAAATAAGCTGAGCTGAATTTAAACCAACAGAACCCCACACATACATATAGTATCCTAATTTAAGTTATATCAATAATTAAGACTATTGAACAAACAATCTAACCTTCTTATTTTTTGAATTTGGAAATACTAAAAAAACATACGGGTGCTCCTTTGATAGAAGGGTAAATCCAATAGTCAGAAGAACAACAAGCACAGAAGTAAAGCAAGCCGCTTAAATTAATCGGCAGTAATCTAGGGTTTTCGATTTAAGGATTTGGGGAAAGTTTAGAGTTTGTTAAAAGTGTCAAAGGAGCAAGCAGAGTAAATTAATATAGAATTACAAATCTAAAAATTGAAAAATAAGAATGAAACGAGATTTGCAACTCTCTGTTGTTCATCATTTGGTGAGAATGAAATGAGAAATGAAAAGAAGTATCGCGAGAATGAAAATCTTAGCGGGAAATAGAGAAAAGGTCACGTGGATTGATCAACGTAATTTGATGGTTGTGATTTTTCATTTATGAGGACGCGGATTGATGAGGTGTACTTTTAACTGGTGCAACGTAACGCTTTGAACTGGTGTTGCACGTCATAGCACTAGGATTTCAACCGCAATAGTGCATTCACGTCTAATGCAACAACGCATGAATATTGTTGCAGAAGATCAAAAAAAGCATAGCTTCTGCCACACTTTTCATGCAACGCACACATATTAGTGTCGAATATGCCCACTTTTGTAGTATCATGATATCAGTAGATACGGATATGTGTATCTTATGAAACACTTATCAGAATCCTTTGAAAAGTTCAAAGAATTCAAAGTGAAGTTAAAAACCAATTTTGATAGAAAATAAATACTTTTCGAACATATCAAAAGAGAATATTTAAGCCAATTATTTAATGACTATCCAGACGTGTTTGAAATTGTTTCACAATTCACTCCATCTAGAACACCATATTGGAACATTGTGTCTGAAAGGAGAAATCGCGCCTTATAAGATATAGTATGATTAATGATAAGTCATATAGATCTTCCAATAAATTAAATTTAGAACAATTGCATTTAATCCTACTAAAATGAGTTTGAAGATGACATATAAGATATGGACTAGGAACTGTCCTAGTGTGTCTAATGCGAAGATTTGGAATGGAAGGCATTTATTAAACGTCCTTCCTCTGATAAGATCGGACCCAAATCAGATAACTTTTTTGTGGAATATCCACAAGAAACAAATGGATATTATTTCTATAAATTCTCTGAGAATAAAACGTTTATTGCTCAAATTGGTATCCTTTATAAAGGAGAGTCGGTTTCTAAGATACCGAATGAAATAAAATTCGAAATGTCTCGAAAACCACAAAATACCATTGAATCTTGTATAGACAAGAAATTAAGTGGGAGTGACACAATAATTCTAATGTTATTTGATAACACATTAATTAGTGTGAATAATGTTAGTTTTAAAACAAGAAATAAATACTTATTCTAAGAAAGAAAATGTTTGGATTAAGAAGTTCATAATTGAACTTAATTCATTGTTGATCCAATGATTTACATTGAGATAACAATATGGCAATTGCTTAGGCCTAAAGCCTAAAACTCACTTTCGATCTAAAAAAAAATTAAAAAATATAATTCTTATATGAAGTTGTTCAAATAGGAAATAAACATATCTGCAAAGTTGCAAAAGTTGTAATGTTGTAGACCTACTGAATTAAACTCTATCGTAGCAGAAGTTTAACGGTCACACTAGTTTCATGAGTATACGATACATGAATGATTGACTCTAGTGCAAGTGGGATATTATTAGAGTTTATGCACTAGAGGCAATCCATTTGATGTGATTAATAACATTGTTGATGTTATTTTATTTGGAATAAAATATTCTATTATGATATATTTGCTGCGTAATATAAATATTAACATAATATAAGTCCTTAGAATAATAATACAGATCAATTTAGTTCAAGTAAGTGACTTGAACTTGAGATTATATAATATATTAAGTATTTTAATTCTTAAATGTCCTTAATCAAGTTTTATTGTTCATATAGGACAACAATAAAACATTGAGACTAGTATGTTGATTGACTGATGATCATATCTCATTGATCATTAATATACATGATATTAATGCCAAGACATAAATATGTATTGGAGAATAGTATATTGGGCTAACCCAATGTGAGAAAAACTACATGGAATATAATTAACAGTATCATAAATTATTCTCATAATGACAGTGATGTAATGGTCCTCAGACCTGAAATCACCATAATTTTATTCAAGTATATTTGTGTTTTGATAGCCTCTAAAGTTACTTGTAACAGAGTATTGGTGATTATTGGATACATCTCGAATAGAATGAAAATTATGAATTATCTAGATGGAATTTAACCCTGCAATATATTTGTGGTGATATCCATGGGCCTCTTGATTGAGTCAAACTATGAATTGCATGGTCGTGCTCAAATATTGATTTGTTTTATATAGTCTACTTATCGATCAAGATAAACAGATTAAATTACAAAGAGGGTGATACGTTCCATGACTCGAGTTTAATCCTAGATATATTGGTTACAAGGATTATACTACATTGATACACTGATCACTAAAAAGGTTGTATAGAATCGATGATCTTATTATAACTTGGGTAGCAGTGACGTGTTGCTAGATGCTAATCATTTTTTATGATTTTAAATACGATTTAAAATCATTTCCAACATTATAATAACCTATAGGGTCACACATAAAAATGCCTGGAAAAGTGAAGGACCATTCTTAATAAAAAAAATCAAAATGTTGACATTTACTTTTATTTTGAAATGGAATAAGGATGTCTCATCCCTTTTTATCTCATTCAACACATATTAAAATAAGCCGACCTTATCCTTATTGATTAACACATCAAAAATACAACAAGATTAAAAAAAAGGGGAAAATAAACCCTAATTATTTTTCGGCTAGCGCTGTGCTTTTCAATTCGTATGACGAAATTGAAGACGGATGTTTGTGGATACTCATAGAGGTGCGACGCATGACATACTAACAGATTCGATCGACCTCCATCTCCAGTTCAGATTTGTGGATTCAAAAAGGGATTTGGTATGATTTAAAACTTCGATTTACTGTTTATCACATATGATCCAATTTTAAATTGATTAGATTTATAAAAATAGGTTACGATTTGATCAACTATACCTTACAATAAAAAGAGTAAGAAGTACATTTCTTAGTCTTACCCCAACACCAAGTTATAATATCCAGGTTATTATCAATATTGTGAATATCTAACTTAGCACACAACAAAGCAAAATTCCTAAGAGTCACGTCCTCTAGTATATGCGATTGAAACTAAAATCCAAGAGTAAGTACAGTTAGGTTTGTAAATATCAAAAATCAAAACATTTTTTAAATTGCAAATATCATATAATTCCTTAAATTCCACATTGAGTAGAGTGGCAAAAATCAACAATTAGGCCAGAAAGAAGTGTTATTGCCAGATGAACAATAATATTAGTACTTAGTTTAAAAACTTCAAAATTTAACATAATCGATTTCTAGAACTGATACACGTTGTTGGCATTGCTAATGGTTGTATGATTTATATTATAGAAACCACCATACCATTTATTCGAAATTATTTCTTTCCACGGCATTCTTTTTAGTTAAATTTCCAAATTCATTTTCCTAATAGATATTTAAATTATTCAAATTAAGAATGTTTAATCCCCTTTCAATTTAAGATTTACAAACAAAATCCCAATTAACCAAACACTTGGAACTACTATTGGGATTATCCACACTCCAAATGAATTTCTTCTAATCTTGTTGATATTATCAATAACTCATTTTGGATAAATATAAAAAGACATCCAATAAATCGACAAAGCAGATAAAATTGAGTTAATCAACACTACTTTACCTGCTCGCGATAAGAATCTACACCATTCCAAATAAATAATTACTAATTTTATTTGTTACAATTTTTCAATCATCATGTTTAAGCATTTGTGGTCTGATTAAGAAACCTAAGTATTCTACGGGGAATTTCATTGTTTTGTTGTTCGGAGTGGTAGCAAATTGAATCTTAACATTATCTCTATTATTTAGCACTAAAACGGAGCTTTTGTCAAAGTTATTCTTTAAACCAGAATAAAAATAACTTTTTAATATGATTTAATATCTAATAAAGCTTTTTGCATCCCTATTACGTTCTGCTGTATCCTCACTTTATTAGCATCGTAACTTTTTGCTCTTCCATCTCTATAAACCTATAAGCGTTTTAACTATATAATACTCATATTGTTAAAAGAGATAAATTTCTTATCAAATAGTATCCTCATAACATCCTTAAATCTGAAAAAAGACGCAAAAAATTCAAGGAGTTTAACATATGCTCAAGTGTGCATATAATAGTGCATGCATCGTTGGAGCATTGATATGTATATTAAGGATTATGAGATATCTGTTAAATAGATGGACCAAGTGTTAAGAAATCATTTGTAGCTTCTTACTGGATAAGCGTAAAATAATCACTCGTCGATTCTTCCACCATGAAAGCAAAATTTATCGCTTGTTGTAGAGCATCTAACCATACAAAACGACTCCGAAATTTTATCAAGTGAGCTGCACATTCCTTCCTGATAATATAGGAATCACTACAACATAATGGCCATTTGGCAACTCTTTTTTTTCAACTGCCAACACATATATGTGTTGTAGACTAGTGACAATAATATGTGTTTCTATAGTAAAAATGTGTCACCAAAAATGTGCCAACACTTATTTGTGTTGATATGCCTGGTCAACCCTTATATTCAGAGGGCAAAGGGGTAAGTTCTCACCCATAACCTAATCGGTACCTCAACCTTTTCTCCCTCAACGCTTATTCCTTTTAAGGCCGCGTCATAAGAAAATAAAAAAAGAGCTTCGAAGAATAGATACAGCGATCCCTCTCTCTAATTGATGGATTTTGGATTTCTCAATTTGGTATTAGTCTCTCAAATCCTCTCTCCACCCGTTTCTCAATCATCGACTTCGAATTGGGGCTTCTAGGAATCACGATAATAGGTAAAAAAAAGTCGATTTCGTTTTTGTAACATGCTGAATTAGCTCATCGCCCAAAGCATGTTCCTCTTTTATCCCAAGATTCTAAGTTATTTCCGTTTCTATTTGGATGCAGACTGTGAATTAGAATAGTGAAATTTAGAATTTGATTTGAGAATTTACATGTTTGCTTACAATGTTAGAGTTGCTAATTACAATGTTTTATTATTATATGAATTTGAGTTTCTGCGTTTTGAATTCTCTATTAACATTTCTAACTTTCAGTCAACATATTATTTGAATACAATGTTTTATTATTTGAGTTGCATATTTTCAAGTGTTTTTAAATTGTTTAATTATATTAGGAAGTAATGTAAGTAGCCTCTTAAAGCTTTATCGTTGGTAATTTATATTATGTTATAATTATAATATGTTTAGCTTTTACACCTTGTAGTAAACTTGGTATGCTGTACCTCTTTTCAAAAACATGAAGCCATTAAATGATGTATTCCATTCTGTTTCAAAGATAACCCTATCATTTTCCTTCTCTTTTAAAAAACATGAAGCCATTAAATGATGTGTTCAGCAGTAGAATGGAGTAAGAATATTGTTTACTGTATAATTATTTCATATAAACGATGTATTCCATTCTGTTTCAAAGATAACCCGACCATTTTCCTTCTCTTTTCAAAAACATGAAGCCATTATCTGTTCTTCAATTTTCATCACTGTCAGGACTATAAAGAAGCTTGATCATATTAAGGTTGGCCCCTTTTTTACCTCCTTATATATTTTTATTTATAAATCTCATTGCACATTTTTACAGCTTAAGTTACTTGGAGCAGTGCACTGACCTTTGCTTTTAAAACTGATCTCTAATTTTATTTATAAATAATTTGTTTTTAGTAACTATGATGGTATGTGCTGAATTGTTTTGATGGAAAAGCAAATGAACATGTTTATGGTAATTAAAGTTGTGGGTCTAGGGACGTATAAACCGCTGTTAAGTCAAAAATAGAAAATTTGTTAATGTATGCCACTTTTGGAAACCTTTTATGGTCATTTCCCAATAAGCTATGGAAACAAACCTATTTCCACCATGCAGTCATTTTGAAGAAGAAAACGGTGTTGTATGAGCTTCGCTTAATTACGCTTCACAATTTATTTGTTTTGCTTGAGGTATGGTTAAAGTTGTTTTCGTAGTTGGTTTGTATAAATTATTCTCATGTAATGTATTAGCTTAGATACATGTAATATACTCATTTAAATTATATATTTGTAAATTATGCCCCTGTTCATGCACCACTGCATTGTGCTGATTTTCAAAATATGCTGGGCTTGTAGGGGATTAACTGAACAAGAACATGTTTGTATCGTTATTTTGCATGTTGAAGAATGTGGAGAAGGGAGAGGTGAAGAAATGGAGATCAATTGAAGCAGATAGAGGGTTTAAATTCCTAAGGTATAATTTGACTGTGGCATATCATCAGACTAACTTGCTGACTCGTTGTGGTAGGTAAGACGTACAAATACATAGTGAACTTTTATATGATTCTAGAATCTAGTTACTTTTTATACTAGAATTGTTGAATCCTCTAATACCTTCTAATGTCATCTTGCATTTCCTTGCAGACCCTCATGTTACCTTTGAAATATATCAAGCACTATCTTGTATGCACAGGTCATTATAAAATTTCAGAGATTGTTTGCACAGGTCATTCATTCTCATCTTCAATTTACAAAACTATGCTCCTAAATTGTAGGGTTATTGAATTAATCAATAATTTAGTATTATAAAAATTTAAGTAAATAGAATAAGTTTTATTGAGGCTCAGTTTTCGCGCGAAAACTGGGCTCAGTTTGCACGAAAACTGAGCTGAGGCTCAATTTGCTCAAACTGAGCCAAAAACCGAGCCTCAGCTCAGTTTTTGCTCAAACACGTAGCTAAAACTAAGTGCATTTACAATCGTTTTTTGTATTGAGTATAAACAAATCTTGTATTGAATTTATCATTTTTGCGATTACTCTTGTTATTTTTCAATTTTGCAATTACAATTGTTATTTATCAATTTGTTATTCTAAAAAAAATGAATGCATTTATATTTTGTAGGCACTTGCGGAGGAGGAGAAAAAAAAAATTGGAATGTAATGACAACGAGAAAGCAAATATGTGTGATCTTGACAATGATTCTATCTCCAAAGTTTTTGGTTCTGATAAAAGGAAAAATTATCGTCGTGCAATTAGCTCCACTTCTTCCGTAAAGCAAGTAAAGATGATACAAGCTTCAAAAGTAATTGTCGAAAAGAATAAAAAGGACAATTTTCATCAATAGTTTACGGAATTACAAAATCAAGTTGCAAGTCAAGTGGCGAATCAAGTGTCAATTCAAATCATCGATGCTCTCAAATCATTTGCTTCATCCTTTCTTACTATGGTATCGGGATTGCAACATAACGTTAATGACGGTCTTGTGACGCCTATGGCAGAAACTGACCCTAATTTGGATAAATCTACACCGAACGTTGGACGTGCTAATTCGCTTATTCCGTCAAACGATGTTGGATCATCAACAAGGGAAAAACAATTTGTAATGCTATTATCACAAGATTTGAAGAAGAATGTAGCAAAAGCTTATACTGGAACACAAACCATGTGTCATTTTAGACAGATAGTGCAAAATGTTGAGAAAGTTGTTTGGATAACAGAAGTTTTAGATCCGGAAGCACCTATTTACGACGGTCCTCAAAACAGACATTACAAGCTTTGTAAATTTTCAGATGGAGACTTTGTGATATGGTCCACATTGTGCCTTCGTAGTATCTAAAATTTTATGCATCTTTAGTAAAACTTTATATTGCTTTTTATAATTTAAACTTTATATTTTGAAATTGGAAGCATGTAACAAATATTTTGACCATTATGCGAATGTGACAATGTTGAATTTGAAATATAGAAGTACCAAATCTTATATTGAATTGATATGTTGAATTATATATCTGATTGGAAGTCATAAAGACATGTTATGCTCATTTATAAGTGTTAGCAATTTATGTATGCCAACATTTATAAGTGTTAGTAGGATTATGATACTGACATTTATAAGTGTTATTATATCTTATGGTTCCAACATTTATAAGTGTTAGCAACGATTACGTCTGTAACACTTATAAGTGTTACCGTATCTTCTAGTTCCAACATTTATAAGTGTTAGCAATGAATATGTTTGTAACACTTATAAGTGTTACCATATATTATGTGTAACGACCCGGGAAAAAGCGACCTTGGTTATCCGATATATAACACCTATCGAACAATCAAAAGTCGAAATTACCGGATAGTCCAAGAAAGAAATTAGAGGGTGAGGATAGATAAGATAGAAAATTAGAACAGAAGAAGAAGAAGAACACAACAACATCAGAGTAACACGAATCTCACAGCGGAACGAATAAAATATAATAGACAACATATCTTGAAATCAAAGTAGTATATGTATATCATACCATTATCAGAGTACAACACTTTCAACACAGCGGAATAATCAATAGCTAGAAAAATCTTGAAGCCTCCTGCTCCAAGCTCTTCAAGCATACCTGTAAATCCTGACTACTTGACTGCCCGTACAAATTTGGGCACCCAAGAGTTTAGGGAAAACAAAACAAAATAAACTCTGGGTCAGTCATGGGACTGGTGTGAGTAAACTCAAATCATTTGGTTTAACTTTCAAAATCCTTCCGAAAGAAAAGATAATCGTAAGACCAATCCACACATAAACACGGACGGTTTTTACCTTACGATAACCCAAAACACTTTGGAAATCATATATTATCTGATATTATAATAATGTCTAATCACAAGTAATTAAAATATAGTAGAACGCTTGCATCTCACGCTCTACATATATAGTATACAAATCAAACTCGCGGGCACTTATTGGAAATTGGATTCCAACTTTGACAAGGTATGGGACCACCTGCCGATAGTGTATCTCTAGAGGCGAATACACTGGGTTCAACAAGAACATCTTGCAACCCGGCCCTCACTTGACCGACCGCTCATTTCGCTTGAGTGTATCGAATGTATATCACCAACGGTTGGGATCAGCAACCGTCTCCCGAATGGGGCAACATCGATAGATTTAAGAAGCAATTGGAATTTTTGTAGATAGGTGATCATACATCCTAATGGGTGCGACCCACATAGCCATGCTGCCTGCCCGATTTTTGTCATTTCCCGGTTGATGAGGCTAGAGGTCATAACGTATCTTTTGACGGATCACACCTCCATTACTTTGAATTCCACATCGTCATACCCGCCAAATCACAAATTGATTTCACCAAAAATACCACGGGTATACAGCTAAGAGAAACGAATTCCTCCGCCACCAAACGTAAGTACGTTTGAAGAGATCAACTTACGCGATCCTTTGAATATACTCTGTCAGACATTCGTCCATTCACGTTTGTTCTGGGACTGGACAAACCGAAGGCACTATTCTGTAAATAGGATAGCCCTTGCATAACTCCCTCTTCAATATATTCAGCATACTTGATTCGCAACGCTTATGCCAATACGGAGTGGTTCTCTGGATAATAATCCAACCGGTCTCTCCATATTAACAACGTAAATTGGTCAAAAACTTTGATAGTCGGTGATTTAACTATCAAATGAAAACATGTCTGTGTGCAAACAACGATATTATTTCCAGATGGAAATTCTATCGATCAATCATCATTCATCATCAAATTATCATAAATTTACCCTTTTCCTTATTCTTGTTTTCCTATATTTCTTATTTACTATATTTAGAAAATATACGTTATTAACAATGGAAAACAATTCCATTTCTCATTTTCTATATTCAGAAAACATTTCTGATTTTTCATTTGGAAGACATTTCCAAATCTCCTTCATTGGGTTTAAACTGATGTTTGAATAAACATCGCTATGCCAAAACCAACCATTTCGCTCATTAACAAAATTCACTTAACCACTTTCACTCTCGAACCTTATCCACTTCTTAGTTAAAACGAAGTCAATCAAGTTGGGGTATAATTACCTCTCAGACCTTAACTGAACAACATTTCTAACTTTGAAATAGACAGAGTTCAAACTTCACTCTTTAAGAAACTTCCTTGCGAACTCTCGGATTCTATTTATGAATCCACTTCCTTTACTGAATCATTTGATTATAACTATAAATGTTATAATTCCATGCTTTCAAAATATGTTAACTAAAATATATTTCCATATCTTAATTTGGATAAATAAACAACCAACTACTTTATTAACAGATAATTAAAACTTTATTTGAAATGGAAAGTAAACATTACTTCCCTTGATTCGATATAATCGAATTTCCATGTATGATTCACTCTCGAATAATCACTATCCGATAATTCTCTTTCGAATAAACTATATTCGATTCCCCTGTTCGAATAACTAATATTCGTAATCCTTTTCTTCAAATAACTAATATTCGAAAAATCTCACTTCGAATAAACCATATTCGATAATTCTCTCCTTCGAATAACTATATTCGATTTAACACACTTCGAACGAACTATATTCGATTACTCTTCTCGAATAAACTATATTCGATAACTCTACTTCGAATAGGTGATATTCGATTAATTCCCTTTTTGACTAACCCTACTTAATTTACTAATACTCGACTAACTCGACTTAATTAACTTCTATTGATTAATTACTATTTGATTTAACACAATTTGCTTGACTCTAGATCGCAGCGATCACAATGGTTACGCCTGATTCCCCCAGGAAACATCCGACCGCCGTAGGCTATCTGCAGCCCTGCGAATTACGCTAGCAGTCGTGCTAAATGGAAATTCATCCTTAAATAACTTTGTCTATTTTTAACTCTATCTCGAATAATTAGATTCGATCAATTCTAATTGAATAACTAATATTCAATTAACCCTTATTCGATTACTATATTTGAATAACTCTAGTTCGATTTGACTCAAAACGATTAACTCTAACTGATTAACTCTAACTGGTTAATTCTAACTGAATAACTCTAACTGGATAACTCTAACTGAATAACTCTAACTGGTTAACTCTAACTAACTAACTCTAACTGTTTAACTTTACGGTTTAACTCTGACAGTTTAACTTCAACGGTTTAACTCTAACAGTTTAACTCCAACTGTTTAACTCTAACAGTTTAACTCCAACGGTTTAACTCTAACAGTTTAACTCCAACGGTTTAACTCTAGTTGATTAACTCTTTTGAATTAATCCCTTTGACTTTTCTCTTTTGAATAATTCCTTTGGAATAATTCCTTTGAATTACCTCCCTTGAATAGATTCTTTTTCTATTCGTTTACTCAACAAATAACTATTCTCTTTCCGCTTCTATTTATTTAACAAATAAATATTCCCTTTAACTTTTCTATTTATTCAACAAATAAATATTTCTTTTAACTTTTCTATTTATTTAACAAATAAGTACTTCTTTCAACTTTTCTTTATTCCCTACATGAATATTCCATTTTCAATTCCATTTGTAAATACTTTTACGAATGTTTCCCTTTTTATTTCTATTTGTAATCGTTTCACAAATATTTCCCTTCTATTTGATTTCACCAATATTTTCCCTTATATTTGATTTCACCAATATTTTCCCTTCTATTTGATTTCAACAATATTTTCCCTTTTATTTGATTTCACCAATATTTTCCCTTCTATTTTATTTCAACAATATTTTCCCTTCTATTTGATTTCACCAATATTTTCCCTTCTATTTGATTTCACCAATATTTATTTTTTTAACAAAGGCTTTGATTCTATAATCATTTTCTCTCATGAAATTCTCTTCCTTTTATATATAAAATCTATTGATTTTATATAAATAATTTATTTTCAAAATAAACTTTGAAAATCCCTTTTCACCTTCTAGTATCACTTATGGTATAAAAATACCAAATCAAAAGGTTCAATCATCATCCAAACACACAGGTTCAACAACATATGATATAACACATCATATATCAGAATATTTGAAAAACGGTAAATAAATGTTGAGGAATCCAGTTGGATTCCTCCCACCTGTTTCCCTGCATCCACAGATGTCGGTCAACATAAATAACATGGAGGTAAAATATTCTGATAAACATAATCAATATTTCGATACGATTTATATATATCGTTATTGATATTTTCAATCAACTGACTAGCAGTTCAACCAAACATCCAATACACAGCAAATCAGCCAATATTTACCAATTCTATAAATACTTTAGAGAAATATAAAGTGTTCAGAGTTAGTGAGATTTACTCACATTGGACGGTTTATCGTTGAATAACGATAATCGGTCATTGATTTGGTTCAGGCGTTTAATTTTGCCATAAATCCAAACGAGCTCCAATCCACTTGCGGTCAGTTCCATTGCGTAGTGCTTGTCCATACGATCCCAACGGATCCTGTTTCGTTAAATTTCGTTAATGTATGCAAAAGTTATGCTATTTACAATATTTACCTAATTTAAATGAATATATATTTAATTAAATTATTTTTATCTTAATTAATTTCTAATTGCGTTATAAGCCAAATTACCTTCCCTGCCCTTCTAAAAAATCCTACTTTCCCATCTCTAGCCATATCCAATTTTTCTTTAAAATTGAAAAACCATTTTAATATTAATTAAATTTAATTTACAAATAAAATATTTAAAAATATTCATTTAATTATAACTTAAAAATTTTAACCCGGATCAAAAATCTGCTTCCTCTCATTTTAAAGTATTTTTCGATAAGAATCCAACGGTCCTTGTTTCGTGGAAATCCGACTTGTTTTGAAAAAGTTATAAGCTTTTAAAGTTTATGGTTAAAAATTACGAAAATGCCCCTGGTCTGTTTTAAATTCAAATTAAATTTAAAATTTAAAATTTAAATTAATCATCCCATTCGTCGGATCAGTTAGGGATAGCCAGGGAGAGCAGGAAACTATATTTTCCAAACTCAAGCCTTAGACACTATCCTCTCTGTCACCCTTAGAATGTTCCGATATTTATTTTTACAAATTCTATTTTAATTATTATATATATATATATTGCAAAAATAAATAAATAAATATTATTTAAAAACTTACCCCGTGAAGCCCAAGCCTCTGCCTAAGAGTCCCTAGCTCCCCGTCTTGCCCTCCTTTCTCCCTTTCTTCCCTTTTCCCTATTTCCTAATATTTTATTATTATTTCTGCCATTGCCAAAGCTTGAAAGAGGAGGAGGAGGAGTGAGTTTAAAATGAAAGGGGGGGCTATTTATAGCCGAAGGAGTCACATGGATTGCTGAGATGGCGCGAATCCAACGGTCGAAAATGGATGGCTAGGATTAATCCTTAAATTAATTAAATTATAAATAAATTTAATAATTTATGAATAGTAAAGTGTGTTTTCTCAACCCTATTCGGATGTTAATTTGACTTACTTATTGATAACTTATCCGAAATCTTTTTCAACCATATTGTTCGATTTTTCTTACTCTTCAATACTATATAAAAATATATCAATTTTGAATTTGTTTGAACTTTCAAATAATTTAAATTCAAATTCAAAATAGTGTTTTGTGTTAGTTTCAACACCTTCCGGTCTCATGTTGGAGTATCAAACGATAACGGTTTTCAGAAATTCTTCCACCATCTGGTCCGGTTTTTAACGTACTTCAATCCTATGTATTCAAATCAAAAATCGGAGTTCGTTTAGATTTTCAAATAATTTATTTAAATTTTGTTTCCTTAATAACTTTTTATATCCGTTATAGGATTTTCCCAGATTTCATATATAGCTAATATCCTATGTTTAGAATTTTCCTGGATAGGTCACAGGTTCCAGTTTTGCCGTTAGCATTAGCAAATTCCAATTACCGTCAAAATTTAGTTCAAATTTTGGCCTTTTATTTTTTCCTTTCCACATACGGATGCCATTTTTGACGTAACTTGGTTGGTTACCTAATTTCATCATTTCGGATTTAATGAAACTGATTTAATCGAAATCCGAGTTCGTTAGCTACTACATCCTTTGTAAACGTACTATTTTAAATTAAAAATTTATCCTTTTATACTGCCAGTTCACATTATATTGCAGATCCACTAAATTTCTACCATTTCGGAATAACATAAAATATTCAAAATTATTGAAATTAAACCATTTAAACTTCCAAAACAATAAAAAAACTTTTTTAAATAATAACCAAATGGTCAAAAAATCTGGGCCGTTACATTCTTTCCCCCTTAAAATAATTTCGTCCTCGAAATTGCTAAGGTAGAAAAATGAACTTTATAACTAGGTTAAAATTATTTATTTACTCCGGTTTCACTAAACCAATTAATTCTAATTAATTTATTTCTATAAACAAAAATTTCAAAAATTCTGAAAATTTTCTAACATTCGAAATTTCTGAAAAATTTCACCAGCATCTCCTTTGTACTGGTCAATAGCTCAAACTCCAACTCGCCTCTCTAGGCCTTCTTCAACCCAAAAGAAAATCAAACAGCCAAGTGGCTTACCAAACAGGCTCATAAATCTCATCCAACTCATATGAATATGTACATGTACCTTTTTGTCGGCATTCAATTCTGCTATCAATTTAGCATATACCACTATCATCCCAATCAAACTCCCAATCACTTTTATCTTCAACATGACCATCCGCTTATAACCAAGCCAAATTTCAATCAAACTGCAATTCCAATCTCCATTCAAATTTCTTGCTCAACCATCCATTTCTATCCCAGATTATCTCTAATCTAGTCCAATTCTACTTGATACCATTCTATTCAATTCAACTCAATTTCCACTTAACTGCCTTCAATTCAATTTCAAATTTTCTTTCATAAATTTCTATTTAATTTGTGTTTATTTCAATAATCTGTACCTGGGAGTTTCAAATAGCTTTGCCTTTTCCAAAAATCAAATATCCCTTTGGAATATCAAAACAACTCGGTTTTTCAAAACAATTAAAAACAAAATCTTTGGTAGTAATCTGTCACTTACAAACTCGAAAATGAGCACCGATGATGTCCGGATCAACATCGGAATTTATTTTCCAGCTATCGAAGTGAGTTCAATACTATAGCACTTTCAAAACCCATTTTTAAACATTTTCATTTTGAAATTCATTTCAAAATATCCCTTTTCAATGCTTGTAACAAATTTAAAATCTCCCAGGATTTTAAAATTCACATATATTCAATTTAATTCCATTTACAACGCTTATTCAAATTTTAGCAATTTTAATTCCAATTCTGAACTTAAATTCAGATTTAAATTCAGATTTAATTCATCTGATTTCATATATTTCACTTATATGAATTTTGATTTGTTATTTACATAACCATTTCACATTTTATAATCTTATTCGATTATAATCACATACTATAATAATTTCAAAGATCTATACTTTGCTTATATCAAAATATAATTTGGGTAAAATTATTTCATTTACCCTTTTTTTTTTTAAACATATCGTGTCGACCCATCGTATTCAAGTGTTTATAAACTCCTATCGATACAGTGGATCAAACTGATCGACTAGAACTCATAAACAACTCAACCAATAAATCTCCACAATATAAAACCATTTTTATATCAAATAACAAATACGTTCACTCGTATATATACACTCAAACTCAGTCAAGGGCATTACTAACCCCATCTCTACTGAGTCACGCCACAGAGCCAAGGTAAATCACTAAACCTTCAGATCTGATACCAACTGTAACGACCCGGGAAAAAGCGACCTTGGTTATCCGATATATAACACCTATCGAACAATCAAAAGTCGAAATTACCGGATAGTCCAAGAAAGAAATTAGAGGGTGAGGATAGATAAGATAGAAAATTAGAACAGAAGAAGAAGAAGAACACAACAACATCAGAGTAACACGAATCTCACAGCGGAACGAATAAAATATAATAGACAACATATCTTGAAATCAAAGTAGTATATGTATATCATACCATTATCAGAGTACAACACTTTCATCACAGCGGAATAATCAATAGCTAGAAAAATCTTGAAGCCTCCTGCTCCAAGCTCTTCAAGCATACCTGTAAATCCTGACTACTTGACTGCCCGTACAAATTTGGGCACCCAAGAGTTTGGGGAAAACAAAACAAAATAAACTCTGGGTCAGTCATGGGACTGGTGTGAGTAAACTCAAATCATTTGGTTTAACTTTCAAAATCCTTCCGAAAGAAAAGATAATCGTAAGACCAATCCACACATAAACACGGACGGTTTTTACCTTACGATAACCCAAAACACTTTGGAAATCATATATTATCTGATATTATAATAATGTCTAATCACAAGTAATTAAAATATAGTAGAACGCTTGCATCTCACGCTCTACATATATAGTATACAAATCAAACTCGCGGGCACTTATTGGAAATTGGATTCCAACTTTGACAAGGTATGGGACCACCTGCCGATAGTGTATCTCTAGAGGCGAATACACTGGGTTCAACAAGAACATCTTGCAACCCGGCCCTCACTTGACCGACCGCTCATTTCGCTTGAGTGTATCGAATGTATATCACCAACGGTTGGGATCAGCAACCGTCTCCCGAATGGGGCAACATCGATAGATTTAAGAAGCAATTGGAATTTCTGTAGATAGGTGATCATACATCCTAATGGGTGCGACCCACATAGCCATGCTGCCTGCCCGATTTTTGTCATTTCCCGGTTGATGAGGCTAGAGGTCATAACGTATCTTTTGACGGATCACACCTCCATTACTTTGAATTCCACATCGTCATACCCGCCAAATCACAAATTGATTTCACCAAAAATACCACGGGTATACAGCTAAGAGAAACGAATTCCTCCGCCACCAAACGTAAGTACGTTTGAAGAGATCAACTTACGCGATCCTTTGAATATACTCTGTCAGACATTCGTCCATTCACGTTTGTTCTGGGACTGGACAAACCGAAGGCACTATTCTGTAAATAGGATAGCCCTTGCATAACTCCCTCTTCAATATATTCAGCATACTTGATTCGCAACGCTTATGCCAATACGGAGTGGTTCTCTGGATAATAATCCAACCGGTCTCTCCATATTAACAACGTAAATTGGTCAAAAACTTTGATAGTCGGTGATTTAACTATCAAATGAAAACATGTATGTGTGCAAACAACGATATTATTTCCAGATGGAAATTCTATCGATCAATCATCATTCATCATCAAATTATCATAAATTTACCCTTTTCCTTATTCTTGTTTTCCTATATTTCTTATTTACTATATTTAGATAATATACGTTATTAACAATGGAAAAAAATTCCATTTCTCATTTTCTATATTCAGAAAACATTTCTGATTTTTCATTTGGAAGACATTTCCAAATCTCCTTCATTGGGTTTAAACTGATGTTTGAATAAACATCGCTATGCCAACACCAACCATTTCGCTCATTAACAAAATTCACTTAACCACTTTCACTCTCGAACCTTATCCACTTCTTAGTTAAAACGAAGTCAATCAAGTTGGGGTATAATTACCTCTCAGACCTTAACTGAACAACATTTCTAACTTCGAAATAGACAGAGTTCAAACTTCACTCTTTAAGAAACTTCCTTGCGAACTCTCGGATTCTATTTATGAATCCACTTCCTTTATTGAATCATTTGATTATAACTATAAATGTTATAATTCCATGCTTTCAAAATATGTTAACTAAAATATATTTCCATATCTTAATTTGGATAAATAAACAACCAACTACTTTATTAACAGATAATTAAAACTTGATTTGAAATGGAAAGTAAACATTACTTCCCTTGATTCGATATAATCGAATTTCCATGTATGATTCACTCTCGAATAATCACTATCCGATAATTCTCTTTCGAATAAACTATATTCGATTCCCCTGTTCGAATAACTAATATTCGTAATCCTTTTCTTCAAATAACTAATATTCGAAAAATCTCACTTCGAATAAACCATATTCGATAATTCTCTCCTTCGAATAACTATATTCGATTTAACACACTTCGAACGAACTATATTCGATTACTCTTCTCGAATAAACTATATTCGATAACTCTACTTCGAATAGGTGATATTCGATTAATTCCCTTTTTGACTAACCCTACTTAATTTACTAATACTCGACTAACTCGACTTAATTAACTTCTATTGATTAATTACTATTTGATTTAACACCATTTGCTTGACTCTAGATCGCAGCGATCACAATGGTTACGCCTGATTCCCCCAGGAAACATCCGACCGCCGTAGGCTATCTGCAGCCCTGCGAATTACGCTAGCAGTCGTGCTAAATGGAAATTCATCCTTAAATAACTTTGTCTATTTTTAACTCTATCTCGAATAATTAGATTCGATCAATTCTAATTGAATAACTAATATTCAATTAACCCTTATTCGATTACTATATTTGAATAACTCTAGTTCGATTTGACTCAAAACGATTAACTCTAACTGATTAACTCTAACTGGTTAATTCTAACTGAATAACTCTAACTGGATAACTCTAACTGAATAACTCTAACTGGTTAACTCTAACTAACTCTAACTGTTTAACTTTACGGTTTAACTCTGACAGTTTAACTTCAACGGTTTAACTCTAACAGTTTAACTCCAACTGTTTAACTCTAACAGTTTAACTCCAACTGTTTAACTCTAACAGTTTAACTCCAACGGTTTAACTCTAGTTGATTAACTCTTTTGAATTAATCCCTTTGACTTTTCTCTTTTGAATAATTCCTTTGGAATAATTCCTTTGAATTACCTCCCTTGAATAGATTCTTTTTCTATTCGTTTACTCAACAAATAACTATTCTCTTTCCGCTTCTATTTATTTAACAAATAAATATTCCCTTTAACTTTTCTATTTATTCAACAAATAAATATTTCTTTTAACTTTTCTATTTATTTAACAAATAAGTACTTCTTTCAACTTTTCTTTATTCCCTACATGAATATTCCCTTTTCAATTCCATTTGTAAATACTTTTACGAATGTTTCTCTTTTTATTTCTATTTGTAATCGTTTCACAAATATTTCCCTTCTATTTGATTTCACCAATATTTTCCCTTCTATTTGATTTCACCAATATTTTCCCTTCTATTTGATTTCAACAATATTTTCCCTTTTATTTGATTTCACCAATATTTTCCCTTCTATTTGATTTCAACAATATTTTCCCTTCTATTTGATTTCACCAATATTTTCCCTTCTATTTGATTTCACCAATATTTATTTTTTTAACAAAGGCTTTGATTCTATAATCATTTTCTCTCATGAAATTCTCTTCCTTTTATATATAAAATCTATTGATTTTATATAAATAATTTATTTTCAAAATAAACTTTGAAAATCCCTTTTCACTTTCTAGTATCACTTATGGTATAAAAATACCAAATCAAAAGGTTCAATCATCATCCAAACACACAGGTTCAACAACAGATGATATAACACATCATATATCAGAATATTTGAAAAACGGTAAATAAATGTTGAGGAATCCAGTTGGATTCCTCCCACCTGTTTCCCTGCATCCACAGATGTCAGTCAACATAAATAACATGGAGGTAAAATATTCTGATAAACATAATCAATATTTCGATACGATTTATATATATCGTTATTGATATTTTCAATCAACTGACTAGCAGTTCAACCAAACATCCAATACACAGCAAATCAGCCAATATTTACCAATTCTATAAATACTTTAGAGAAATATAAAGTGTTCAGAGTTAGTGAGATTTACTCACATTGGACGGTTTATCGTTGAATAACGATAATCGGTCATTGATTTGGTTCAGGCGTTTAATTTTGCCATAAATCCAAACGAGCTCCAATCCACTTGCGGTCAGTTCCATTGCGTAGTGCTTGTCCATACGATCCCAACGGATCCTGTTTCGTTAAATTTCGTTAATGTATGCAAAAGTTATGCTATTTACAATATTTACCTAATTTAAATGAATATATATTTAATTAAATTAATTAAATTATTTTTATCTTAATTAATTTCTAATTGCGTTATAAGCCAAATTACCTTCCCTGCCCTTCTAAAAAATCCTACTTTCCCATCTCTAGCCATATCCAATTTTTCTTTAAAATTGAAAAACCATTTTAATATTAATTAAATTTAATTTTCAAATAAAATATTTAAAAATATTCATTTAATTATAACTTAAAATTTTTAACCCGGATCAAAAATCTGCTTCCACTCATTTTAAAGTATTTTTCGATAAGAATCCAACGGTCCTTGTTTCGTGGAAATCCGACTTGTTTTGAAAAAGTTATAAGCTTTTAAAGTTTATGGTTAAAAATTACGAAAATGCCCCTGGTCTGTTTTAAATTCAAATTAAATTTAAAATTTAAAATTTAAATTAATCATCCCATTCGTCGGATCAGTTAGGGATAGCCAGGGAGAGCAGGAAACTATATTTTCCAAACTCAAGCCTTAGACACTATCCTCTCTGTCACCCTTAGAATGTTCCGATATTTATTTTTACAAATTCTATTTTAATTATTATATATATATATATATTGCAAAAATAAATAAATAAATATTATTTAAAAACTTACCCCGTGAAGGCCAAGCCTCTGCCTAAGAGTCCCTAGCTCCCCGTCTTGCCATCCTTTCTCCCTTTCTTCCCTTTTCCCTATTTCCTAATATTTTATTATTATTTCTGCCATTGCCAAAGCTTGAAAGAGGAGGAGGAGGAGTGAGTTTAAAATGAAAGGGGGGGCTATTTATAGCCGAAGGAGTCACATGGATTGCTGAGATGGCGCGAATCCAACGGTCGAAAATGGATGGCTAGGATTAATCCTTAAATTAATTAAATTATAAATAAATTTAATAATTTATGAATAGTAAAGTGTGTTTTCTCAACCCTATTCGGATGTTAATTTGACTTACTTATTGATAACTTATCCGAAATCTTTTTCAACCATATTGTTCGATTTTTCTTACTCTTCAATACTATATAAAAATATATCAATTTTGAATTTGTTTGAACTTTCAAATAATTTAAATTCAAATTCAAAATAGTGTTTTGTGTTAGTTTCAACACCTTCCGGTCTCATGTTGGAGTATCAAACGATAACGGTTTTCAGAAATTCTTCCACCGTCTGGTCCGGTTTTTAACGTACTTCAATCCTATGTATTCAAATCAAAAATCGGAGTTCGTTTAGATTTTCAAATAATTTATTTAAATTTTGTTTCCTTAATAACTTTCTATATCCGTTATAGGATTTTCCCAGATTTCATATATAGCTAATATCCTATGTTTAGAATTTTCCTGGATAGGTCACAGGTTCCAGTTTTGCCGTTAGCATTAGCAAATTCCAATTACCGTCGAAATTTAGTTCAAATTTTGGCCTTTTATTTTTTCTTTTCCACATACGGATGCCATTTTTGACGTAACTTGGTTGGTTACCTAATTTCATCATTTCGGATTTAATGAAACTGATTTCATCGAAATCCGAGTTCGTTAGCTACTACATCCTTTGTAAACGTACTATTTTAAATTGAAAATTTATCCTTTTATACTGCCAGTTCACATTATATTGCAGATCCACTAAATTTCTACCATTTCGGAATAACATAAAATATTCAAAATTATTGAAATTAAACCATTTAAACTTCCAAAACAATAAAAAAAAACTTTTTTAAATAATAACCAAATGGTCAAAAAATCTGGGCCGTTACATTATGGCTCCAACATTTATAAGTGTTAGCAACTATTCTATTGTAACACTTATAAGTGTTACAAATATGGCTCGATAATTCCTCACACGCCATTAGCAACACTTAAAAGTGTTACAGAAATTATTTGTAACACTTACTCATTGGGAATCCCCTGTTTTGGTGTAGTGAATATCATTAAAGTTATGTTATGACCATAGTTAATAATATTATAAAGTCAAATTACATTGGCACCAAGTTTTTAATGTAAAGAAGAGGGCGTAGAATGAATTGACACATATAAAGCCTATAGGAATAAACTCTATGCTAGCGGATCCGCATACAAAATAATTACCAACTGGTATTCCATAAACACGATGCTAAAATGAGTCTTATCCTCTGTTAAGGATTGAAACAAAGGAAGTTTATATTTAGTGTTTCTTTATGACATCATTTTGTATTCTGACTATGGACATACTTTAATGTTTTAGTTTTTCTCTAAAAGAAATGAGGTGATGAAATTTTACTTGCACTTCATTTAGTTCATGTATTGAACTTCTGATCTCGCTACACTAAAGCAAGATCAATTAAACATGTCTAGACCACATTTCAGATATGCATCCATGATTGATTTATGTCATTTGATTGTTAATAGACTACAATACAAATAACAAAAACCGATTTAATTGTGAGACAGTTTATCTCAGGTCCCTGATAGGTTTTGAAATTCAGCTCACATCCCTCCCTTAAAATTTTATAAATTAGGTCCTTATTTTTTAAAAAATCACGTAAATTCATGATTAAATTAAACACGTAAACATCATCAAATTCATGCATTTAAACCAACAAAAAAACACATTAAAAAAACACGAATCTCCAGTATATTGCATCAAACGATGCAATTATTTGCAACTGTTGCTTACAGTTCAGCCACAATTGCAGTTATGTATCAAACTGTTGTATTATTGCTGAAATGTCAACAATAATATTGCAATAATTACATCGTTTGATGCAATAATTCATTCCCCGCCTGTTTTTTCGATCATACACCATTTTTAAGCATTGTTGCTTACATTTCCGCAATTATAAGCAATAATTGCATGCATATCAGCACACATTGATAAGTCTTCATCTGTTATAACATTGTTGCATACATTTCAGCAACTATATACAATAATTACATACATTTCAGCAAAATTTGTAAGCCATGCAGAATTGTTCATCTTTAATTAGATACATCTCAGCCAGTATAACCAATAATTGCATACATGTATGCAATAATTTATCCAGATTTACGATGTAAACTCAGGATAAATAGTTGCATACATGTATGCAATTATTGGTTATAATTGTTGATTTTGCCGAGTTTTTTTACAGAATGCTTCTACGAATATTTGCAATTTTTTGAATTATTTTTTTATGTACTAGCGCTTTTTTTTTTTTTTTGAGAAACACGTAACACTGGAAAATAGGAATCTGGTTTGTATTTAAAGTTTGGGGAGAAGGCCGTTATACCAAACTTGGAAAGAAGAAAGTGACACTAATTTTCACTTTAATTATTTAGTGGATATTTGTTTCAATGACGCATTTTTTTTTTTTTTTTTTTTAAAAAAGTAGATCTAAGGACAAGCAACTTTTGTTACCTAAATCAAGGACAACTTTCATGTTTTAATTGGAAAAAGGGGTTTTAAGCACAAGGACAAAATTTGAGAAAAGTTTAGGCATAAGAATAAAAGAATAAAAATTTAGCCATAAGGACACTTTTTAATGTAAATCAAGGGATTTAGGGGTCCACCATCATTTTCTATTTCACACTAAAAAGTGCTCTTCAGCCTAAATTTTTGGCCTCTCCCAAATTTTTCTCTATTTTTTTCCCTTCACACTATTTTCCTGTTGAAAAAAAACCTAAATATTTTAAATTAAGGACACACAATTACATTTTGCAGATAATAAAAATTAATAAAAAAAAATGTTTTTATGTGATTATTACATTAAAAATTAATAAACTTCAATTAGACAATGTTTTTAGTCATAGAAAAAATAAATATAAGAAAATTTAGGACGGAAAGCTAAATGAATATAGCTTCGCTTTTTACATATATCTTTTTTTTTTGTGTAAACGACATTAGCTTTAAAATGACTTAATTATGTGCTTACGTGAATCGTGATACAATATAAAACTATATATTTAAGTTATAAAGCTATATTTATTTAGCTTTCCGAGTTAATTATTTTTATATGTTTATAATTACATTAATAGACTAAAATAATTTTGAAATTGCATTTTTTTTTAAAATAAAAATAAAAAATAGGGTCATTTTTTTTTCTTTAATTGGTTTAATAATTATAAAAAATCAAAGTGAATTTCATTGTGATATAGTACAACTTGGTCTTTGTCCTTGATTTATTTATTAAACTTAGTTGTCCTTCGACCTAATTTAAAAAAAAAAAAAAAAAAAAAAATGTGTCCTTAATACTAAATACCCCCAATTATTTATTTGTAGTCAATAAACAAGGTTGTCTAGGAATAGCAAATAAAGTACAACCCCAGGTTATTATATATGCAACACACGTGGAGACTATAATATATATGATCATACATGTAAACAAAAAAGAAAAATGTTTTGCTAATTCGATACGAAGTTAAAAGGCATAGGGATCTAAATATCATCATATAAATACATAGATTTCGAATGAAATCTGAAGGCAAAATTCAAAATTATAAATATTGCAAATAAAAGGTTGCCGGCCCAAATTGCAAGTTTTACCATATTCTCTGGACCCTCGGCTACGAAAATATTTTCAAATCTTGCGTTTGTGGTAAATTAGAAGACCTAACCAGAATTAATCATACCCAATCATCTTCAAGGAATCTAGGTACGAATTCCACAATTATGCTCGTCTATTTTGCGTTTGTCCATGATATTAGTGAGTTATTTTTTTGAATAATCCCATTAGAACCTAATACTCACTTATCTAAACGTCTGACAAGCTCAAAGCAGCGTTAAATTCAAACTTGAAGGTCGTTAGTTACAAATCAAACCTGAGCAAGGGAAAATATATGCATACATTCAATACAAACAGATAAATATAACACGATAGTACTAATGAAAAGGTCATAGTTAACAAACAACAGATTGTCCACAAACTGAGATTCCATAAGCTATATGTGACAAACGCAGTAATTTTGCAATTTCGTGCTAAGAAACACTCGCATTACCTATTTATCTTCTTACTTGGTATATATACATCTAGTGCAAGATTGAAATAACAAATAGTATACAGCATGGTTAAGAAGTCGCAGAATAAGCAACTTCAGTTCATCCAGCTCCACAAATGAATTACAATCTAGCCCGACTAAAATTCCACAAAAAATTTATTTACCAGACAAAGAGTGATTTTCTTTCATATCAACATTCAGCACCAGTATTCAACATTAACCAGTAGCTTCCTATGCAAATGGGTTTCCACCAACTGGGGCTATTGGACCTTGTGACGGTATGCTCCTAAAACAACATAAACTTAGTTACTTAATTTATTTTTTTGGCTATTATGAGATCACGTTCAAAAGTCTGTAAGCAATATTTGCATAGTGGAAAGAGCAAGCTTACTGTGGCTGTTGAGTTGGCACTTCATTAGGTGCTTGCCCTCCAATATAAGTTAAGCCACCTGGATTCAGCATGAAGTTATGTAATTTTTTGTGGTATATTAAACCCAAAAAAAAAAAAAAAAAAAAAAAAAAAAAAAAAAAAATCAGAAGTTTATTTAGTATTTTTACCTTGGGGTGCAGGGGGTATAAAGCTGGCAAGAGAATCTTGCTGAAACCAAAGGTCAGGTGAACTATCAGGGAATGAAGGCAATGGTTGATCTGGCAATGTGGCTTGCAGTGAGCTCATGTCCAGAAACTGAAAATTAAGAACAATGCCTTACATCTTATAATTATCATGTTGGTGCAAATGAACAAGGATGGTAAAAAGTAAAATTTTAATTATCATGTTGAGCAAATTGGTTTAATTGAAATAGAAGAAAAAAGACAGCTGTGATTCTATTTTATTCGATATTCAAAACATCTGTAACTACTAAAATATTACAATGTGGATATGAGTCGTGGTATCTTTTTTTGTTCTGTAACAATATCGAACAGGTAGGAGCGAAGACCACTGCTAACTTTGGATAATTCCGCCACAGCATGCACTCGTTCCTCAACTTATCTCAATAACAAAACATAGGAGTACAAAAAGGGAATAGTGATGTTAAAGAGACGATCCTAGACTAGGGGTTCATAAAAAAAAGTACTCTACAAACACTGCCAAGGGAATTATCAACCCGTGAAGTCTGTTTATAAAAATATTAAAGTATCCATATTTCCATCCTGTATAAAAAAGTCAAATGTTGTTTTTTTCAATATTTATAAAATTTCAATAATTAAACTTTTTTTTTATAATCTAAGCATATTTTAAATAAATAAAAATAAGCATTTCTGCTTTCTTTAAAGGAAATAAAAACAATTTTTGTAAATAATTAGATATTTTCAGAAAAATAATCACAGTCATAAAAAAAGAACATTATCTTTGAAAAAGAATAAAAAAAATCAAAAAATAAAATGTTTTACGATTTGAAATTTCCAAAAATAACATGAAAAAATAAGACCTGATTTTACTTTATAAGGTTTGAAGATCTGAAAATAAAAGGGAAGCAAATATTCAAAGGTTAATTTAAAAAAATTGCAACTACAAAAGAAATTTAAGAAACAAGGTAACTTTGGAAAAGTAAGGCAGTGTTTGGTTTACTTTGTGCATTGAGTTTTCAACGTTAATTCCGAAAGGTGTGAAGATTTGAAGGATAGCGGAAGTGACGGACCAAACGCCGAAAGGATGGTGGAGGGGACGGAGGAACCGATGGATGGATAAATTTACAATCGTTCTTCCGTTATTTCTTAAAATACGGAAAATAATAAAAAGTTATTTTTTGTTTTGTGTGTTAATTTCGTTTTGTAAAACGGTAGTTTTTCACAATATGTGTGCACAGTTCGTACTTTCGTATGTACGAAAACCCAAAATAAGAAAATATAAACCATAATTTACAATTTTCATTTAAAGTCAACTAAACAATTATAAATTTGGAAAAAAAATAACAGAGTTCAAAAGATTAATCAAGAACGGAGTCAGGTTAGATATGGCAACTGCATGTGGGTTCATGTTTGAAAATTCATGTCCGCTGCGTAAACCAGAAAAAAACAAATCAAATTCATCACAAAAATACAAAATTTATAGACAAAAAAAAAAAAAAAAAAAAAAAAAAATCAACAAAAAATATCTCATAGATATTTTCCAAAAATCCTCAATTTATACAAACTTCATAACAATTTTCATATTATTTGCCTGCAACCACTTATAATCAGCCACGTCCAATGAAACACTTCACAAGAAGCCAGAAAGCGAAGTCGTATGGCCGCCATTAGTTTGAATATCTCCAAAAATCAATTAAGGGATGTTCGGCTTTAAGATTTGAGTTTTGCTGTTTGCATTTCTAATGGGTGCTTCAAAAGGCAAGATAGATGAGGGGTCAGGAAATAATAACATTAAAACAAACGGAAGAAGAGGGAGAAAGTAAATATTATTTGGTATTTGCTATGTAACACCAAAACCAGGAAAAGCTGATTTTCAGTTTATATGGTAAAACCGATTTTCAAATTGACCATTTTCCACCACATCCCCACCCTCTCATGCCTTTTGAATTTTGAGGTACATATTGGAAAGTAAAACACAAAACTCAATCTTTGAAGCCAAACGCTCTTATTTTTTCAGAATTTTATCTTTTCCTGAGGTTTGTATATTAGTTTTCCTATGGTAGGTTTGTTTTGAATTCAAGAGTAAAATTGTCCATTAAAAACCAGTAAGGGAATTCTCAGAATGCATGAAGAAGATAAACACATATGCACCATGTACTAATCAAATTAACCTTTACATTTTTTTTCTATTCGTACATGTTTAGAACAGGTGGAATAGTTATTGAGAGGATTAAAAAAAGAGTGTTTCGTTATCACTTCCCAGTGTAAAACGTCCCTTTATCAATTTGCTGAACCATGAAGTCCCCTTACAAAATAAATATTATCCAAATCTGGCATCCCTTTTAACAAGAGCTAACCAGATTTGAAATTTTCGAAATCAATCCACGAGCAATAAATGCAATGCAAATAGGTTGCATCAGAATACAGGTAATGAACATAAAGGGTAAATTTGGCTGGATTTAGCTGGTTTTCCTCCTTCCCATAATTTATTATTTTTATCTTATTTTTGGACAATGGAAAGTGATGCATTACAGAATGAAGACTAGTATTTATCAAGGTTCAAAAACTCGGTTTCGGACTTGGTTGTGGTCAACTGAAATTTTCCTAGTTTCAGACGATTTCGAAAATTTTGGAAGTTTCGGATTGATTTCGGTCCTGGTTTCGATTTGTAATGACTTGCTAATGAAAACGAAATAATAATGCTTCTAAATATAATGTGAAGTATAGTTCATGAAAAATAGAATACAATACACTATATTATAAACAAATAAGCTAAACCTAATTACTTTAGGGTTCTAATTAACCAATACTTGATTGCAATCGGAAACTAATTGTTAGCCCAGCCCAGCCCAGCCCAAACCCAAAATAAACCTTGATATGCTTAATCTTATAAAAAAAAGTCGATGTACCGTTCCCTTTCTGGTCCAAACTCGATTCTTAGCCCAACTTAACCGTAAAAAATTACTTTATGCCCAGCCCAATCCCTACTGTTGCACTAATTCAACTTAACCTAGCCCCCCCCCCCCCCCCCCCCCCACCAAAAGCATACTTTGATGCAAAAAGGAAAAGAAAAAAAAAACATCAATGATGAGATTCAACCAAAGTAGGGCTAATATGAAGTCAACGACGAGACTGAAGATGACCATGAGATTTGATCCTATCTAGTTAGATTTGGTTGGAATCAACGACAAGATTGGAGTCGACGATGAGGCTTCAGGTATATTCGACTAGATGCATGCAATTTTTCAAACTTTTTTCCTTCTTCTCAACCGTAACCGGATTTTTGCTAGGGTTTCGTTTCGGAGTCCATCGAAACCGAACCAAGGTGGCCAGAATTCACTATTCCGGGTGAAACCTCAAACAAACCATGCTATTTGTGCATTTATCCAACATGACCACCGTCACATACATGTCTTCAAAGTACCATTATAAAATACAAATAGATGGTAAGTATAAAGCAACGTACCATGTCGTTAGCTTCTGGTTCCAAGTCAAATGAAAAATCAAACGGGTTTAGTGATGCTTTGCGTTCTAGTGAAACACCGCCCTGAAATAAACACCCTTAGCATATTGAAGCTTATATATATGCAATTGTTAAGTGTGTGTAGTGTGTGCATATGTGTGCAAAAATGACTTGATATGGGCATCATGAATGTAATTTCCCACTTGATATCTACATGGAATCATGGATGTAATCCCACAGTGAACACACTGCAACACAAGTAGGATCAATGATCTCAAAATAAGATCTAACAGCACTGCTATAAATAAAAAAATAAAAAAATAATGAAGGTTCACAGCGAAAATTCATATGGAACAAACGAATATACATTTAGAAAATAGATCAAAAATTAATATTTGTCAGCAGGGTGGATATCATTCGAAAATGAGTAATTCAGATAGAATCAAACTTTTGATTGACGTAGGCACTTTGGCCTCAGTATATTTTTCTAGACAAAACCCCTTAATTAATTAAGCATGCCACTATTTATACCACCACAGAACTAACGGCTTTTATATGCTTCATTGATCTGCCAAATTACAATGACAATTCCTCCAACGTCACTACTCAATAAAGTAAGCATGATAGATACAAACCGTTGGATGTTCTGAGGGTGGAAAGAAAGAAGAATTAATTAAGCCAACATCAGCAGTGGCTGAAACTTTTTCATCTACAGATGGAATCAAATATCCATCGTTAAAGGTGACCTAAATTATCAAGAAACGTGAGAAAATTTATGAACATGTAAAAAATCACATATACCAAACAATATAAAATATTACCTCCAAAGGTTTGAAACCAAGATCAACATATGAATGCAGTCCATGTAACGCATCTTGGGAGTCGTCGTTTTGAGATAAGATGGCAGGCAACGGTTGAGCAGTGCTACCAACGGGAGCAAAAAACGCATTCCACGCCTGCAACGCAGATTCCCCGAATTGTTAAGCAAGTAAAAATGGTTAAATTATCTTGCACTGAAGTAGCTCATGAGAGAATTGGCTTGACAGCATGTGACTGCTTCATCTTCCTTTTATTGCAAGGTAAAATATTACTTCCAGCATATGGCAGGAAACTATCCTACCGCAATTATCATCCTGTCAAATCCTAAATTTACAAACTTGACCATTTTACCCCCCACATGAATAATCAACTGTCCACCTCTATTTATTTTTTCCCTATTAATGATCAGAATAGCGCTAAAATAAACTTTGATGAAATGATGCATGCAGCAACAGCGGTAGATCAGTTTGTCAGTTTCCACTGTATGATAAAAAGTGAAATAGGATTCCTACAATTGAAAATTGTCTATTTGACACAAAAGCAAGCCAGTTGCAATAATAAAAAGCACAGCATGTTACGTTTTCTCCTGTGTATTGCTTGTCTTAGAAGAATTGCTTACTTCATTTTGAGATGTAGAACACTGATCTCTTGTCAATGAAGGCTGTACATGGTTATTGGTACTTTGCATTAATGACCAGTCCACATTATTATGCATGGATGAAAACAAATCAATGGTTTTCTCACGAACATCTGTTGTAGCAATATGGGGTAAATTTACTGCTTGAGAAGCAGGTTCAATTTGATGGGATAAATCAAAATTAGCCCATCCGCCATTATCAACTGCAGGTACTGGATTTTGTTCAATTGATGGTTTACTAAGTGGCAAATGATTGAAACCAGCAAACAGATCTATAGACGGAGCCAAAACCGTGTTCTGTGTTGGCACAGGTTGTTGGTTGAAAAGGTCAATTTTTGTTGCATCAGCAGCATAAGTTGGAACAGCTTCGAGAACAGAATCAATTAAACTTCCAGAATTAGTAGACTTTGATGAATACGAATTGCTATCAAAAGAGTCAAAGCTTCCTGATGATGCACTTCTCTGGGAGAATTATAGAAAGGTTAGCAAATACCGAACAAACTGATATTTATATATTCACTGAAATATGTGTTCAGCTAAGAAAATTGAAGATAAGACTCATCGCAAAGGACGTCTCGGGAAGTAGTTACCACACCAGGTGTTAGAGCATCTGGTATAAGGCTTGAGTGCATCTGTTTTTTTAAGTTAGCGTCTATTTAAAAGATAAAGCAATTTATTAGGTTTTAATTATATCCATTGTTGCATGGATGAGCAAAATCTCTTACATAAACCCAAAATGTGTGGTAAATAAAGGGCAATGTCATCAGTTAAATACTGAAAGAATTCAGTGTAAATTAAGGTTGCACGTATCAAATATTTAAGAAATGGTTAAACCTTCAAGTTAGCGCTAAATAAGAAAATAAAATAAAGCTTAAGTGAACATTAGAAAAATGGTAATAAGTACTATCAAAGTGTTACTTGTAGCCATGAAGATTAGACCTCGTAGCATATACAAATATATTATATCAACTGTAAGTTTTTTTCAAGCAACTAGTACAAAAAATTACTAACATGTGCATGGGAACCTTTGTTTGAATCTTCCATGGCAATTTGAGAGCTAGCAACTCCAACCTGTGATGGAGGGCTAGCAATTCCAACCTGTGAAGGTGGGCTAGCAGCTCCAAATTGCGGAGGGGCAGCGGCTCTACATTGTGAAGGGAGGGTAGGAACTCCAGCTTGTGGAGGGGGGCTAGTAAGTCCATACGCTTGAAAATTTGGTGACTCGTAATTGTATGTAGATGGATCGCTAGACACTGAGTAATCAGACTTTCTTGAACCAATGTGGTCATGTGTAAATTTATTTTCATATTTTGGTTCACCTTGACGATCTGGGCTGTACAGGAAACTAGAGAGTTTCCCTTCAATCCCACGATCTGATCCTGGCTTTCTTGTTAACATACCCACTTGTTTACCGTATTTCCTTTCTTCGTATTGATGATCATATGGAGGACTCTGTGAAAATGAATGATACGAACTGGCTCTCTTGTAATCTTCTCCTTCCTTGATATTCTGATTGTTAAAAATAGGATAATGTTAATTCTCAGTTGAACTGTATCATAGAGAACATAAGTATTGCTATATTGGACTGATAGTCAAGGAAGTAAATTTATATGTTACCAAAATTTTAAAACTGGTAAAATCAAAAAAAAAAAAAAAAAAAAAAAAAAAAAAAAAAATCAAAATCCAAATTCCAATTCTCTTTTGGCACACTGAAATTTGTACTTCCACTCGGTTCGAGATATTGCCCAACATAAGCCAACAAGTTCATCTTGTAGACCAATATTGGATATTGTTATGGTACACCTATACAGCTTATTCTAGTCAGTTGATTCTGAAGCTGGGTAATACACAGGTCTTAAGTAGGGTATGTGTCTCTTGGTGGCATAGCATGGAGCTGAATGTTGCACCCCCCCCCCCCCAACACACACACACACATACGTATACTTACAAATGTTCAAATGTATGTGTGTATGGAGGTATGTGTATGAATGTGTGTATGGATGCATGCATGTGTATACATACACAACACACACATAAATGCACACACAAAGAGACATGAAAATCATCTGCCTTCAGAAATCTACCCATTATTATAAAAAATTAACCATATTATCTATATTAAATACCCAGGGTACTTGAAGATAAGAATTACCTGTGTGTCTCTTGGTGGTTTATCCGAGGTCTTACTACCACAATATTTCTTATCTACATAAACATTTTTGATGAACTCCCTAATTTTGTCTGGATTGCTGTTGAAAAAAGGATTAATTACTGTTCATGTATGAAAAGTAATTATAGGTATATAGTACAAAAATGCACGCATTTTACCTGTTATTAGGTAATCTCATCCGTTGTACATCCCACTCCCCCAAAAATTGTTCTCTCGCACGCTGTCACAAATCGTGTCATGAACATCACAGAACTACATTCAAAATGTGCGATATCAACAAAAAATACCTGATTGCCGCCTCTTTGAAGAGCATCAACTTCTTGTGTTGTAAACTTTGACATGGATACAGATTTAACACGGTGAGTAAATTCACGACTGTAAAATCAGGAGGAAACAACATTAAAACTTACAGACTAGAGAGTGGAAACGGATTAATAGGCAATAAAACAATTATCTATGAACAGAATAAAATAATCCTTCAAAACATATGTAACCACCAGCAGCTATAGGGATCAAGGAAAGAAGCATGCAAGTTAATAAACTAACAGAGTTTAACCTATCAGGGTTTATTTATTTATTTCTACTGCAATGCCACCTCAACAAAACTATCTCATGAAATTTCAATGTATTCCATTGTTTTATTGTGTTGGAGTTGGACTAATTCGATAAGCCGATTCAAAACTATCTACTTCGTTCAAACAAGATACACATGTTCAAATACAAGCTATAAGGAGTACGGATTATGCCTAGGACAGGATACATATATTGAATAAACACAATTTTCTCTGTTAGTCTCGATTAGTAAACTTAATTTCTCTACATCATACAAGGACAGAGAAACAATCAAAATCTAAGTGAAGTACAGAAGCAATAACGCTTTTCAATAAGACGATGTGAAAGAAATACTCACTGAATCCCGCTGCAAGTTATACAAACAAAAGTCCAAAAAGTCGTACAAACATATTGCGGACCCTGCATAAAAACAGTAATTAATTATGAAACGCACAATCTATAACTAGCAACGACAAAAGTATAGATTAATTTAGTACCGCACTATCGCAGTTGATGCATCTCCGGTTGGGCGGAAGCTTCAACAAACCTCTAACAATTTTCTCGTTTCTCTCCTCCTCTCTCTTACTACTCATCTTTTATACTTTCTAGGGTTTTAGTCTAAACAAATCAAAACTCCTATAATCTGAAGTTCCCGTCTGTGGATCTGAGGATTGGCAAAGTGCTTATTTGGAATATATTAGGGTTTGAGAAGTAGGAGCGAAGAGAAGATTCTCTGAAATTCAGCACCGAATCCTCGTAATTTCTATGAAAAGAAAAGGGACTTGGATAGAGAGCAACTTTATTTGCAACGTTACTGTATACTTCAGCGGATAATTCGTTTATTTAGGATGGTTTACTTGAATGGTTATATTTGAGCTTGATAACTGACAGTAGATGCGGTGGAAATAGAAATATGTTTGTTAATGCGTACTTGACATTTGAAACGGAGCGTTTTGAGGGCTGAACGCAAGAGGAAAATTGTTTGAAGGACACGCTTTAATAAAATTTTATAACGAATGACATGCCACTTTCGTAATGGGTTAGAAGGACAGATTTGTCTCATTTTTCTGTTTTGAATCAAAAATTATGTTTTAAGGATATTCACTGTTCCGCTTTCTTCCTCTTTTTGATTCAGATTTACTACAAATATTATCGACGGAAAATTATTCGGGTTCATAAATTCATCTTCTGGATTTCGATTAAACAGTATCGATTCAGCAATACCGATTTGTGGTAAATTATCTTCTCTATGTTTTTCTATTCTCGATTTAGGTTTATCATTTCAAATAATGTCGATTAACGAATATTTATAATTTCAGTTTCTGAATCTCGATTGAACAGTATCGATTCATCAATATCGATTTTGGGTAAATTCTCTTTTCTATATGTTTTTAAATTTTTTTGTTCGATTGTGTAATTATTTTAATTTAATTTTTGTAGGCTTATGTTTCAGCGGCGGACAGGAGTGCTTGTAATTCGATTTCTTCTTACTTGTATTTTGATATCTTTAATTTCTTATTCTAATTCTGTCCGCTATTTTAATTCTACATGTTAATTTTATTTTTGCTATGTTGAATTAGCTTTTATTTTATACAATTTGTTGTTATTTTGTTTTTTAATCTATTGCAATCATAGCATTAAAATTATTTTTGTTGGTTGCTTTATTTTGAAATTTTTGTGTTGTTTTTTTTTTTTTTTTAAACAGTGGCACAAGTTCGATTTTAGTTGTTTTCATGTATGATGAAACAATAGTTGCCGTATTGGTTTGAATGCTTCTCTTCTTCTACTTAAGAATGAGTTATGCGATATTAGTCATCATTAACTTCGTTGAGTATTGAATATCATACATGCTTGAAGGAAATTGTAGAGTTGTTGATACTGATTCAGATTTACAGAGTATCGTATGTTTTTCATTGTTTAAGAAGAACGAATATGTGGTATTTAAGGTATGTTTGAAATTAGTTTTGGTCGAATATGAGAGTGTTAATGTTAGTGAGTCTGCAACTAGAAACTCTTTGATATCTGATTCTTCTAGTACAAATATTCGGTTTGATTAATATTTCACTTTTGGATTTTGTTGGATATCGATTTGATGGAGCTTTAAAATTCATAATTCTTTTAATAGCCTATCAAATTAAAAATGGTTATAAGTTGAAGAATATTAAGAATTGCAGAGAAAGAGTTACTTCCATTTGTTATTGGTTTGATGAGGGTTGCAAGTTCAAAATTCATGCTAGTTGTGATTCTGTAAATGTTAATAGTTTTTATATTAGAAGCTTGACACATGAGCATTCTTGCGGTGCTGGGTTACATGATATGAATCATCATCATGTTTCTAGTAAATTCGTTAAGTCTATGATTATTGATCAAATTAGAGATGAGCCTTTGAAGAAACCAAAAGATATTATTAATCAATTTAGAAGAGAATGTAATTTTAGTATGAATTATTACTATGCTTATTCTGGGAAACAAATGGCTATGAAAGAAATTTTTTGTGATGATGCTTTGTCTTACAATGATTTACGGTGGTATATAGATGTTGTTAACATGTCAAATCCAGGGAGCTATGTTGATATGGAAGAGAATTGTAAAACAAATCAGTTTGAGAGGTTTTTTTTATTGGTTTTCATGCATGTATTGTTGGTTTTAAACACTATAGGCCTTTGAATTTTTTGGATGCTACTTTTTTGAAAGATAAGCATGGTGTTTTGTTGACTGCAACTGACAAGAATGGAAATCAAGGATTTTTTTCCTTTGGTTTGGCTATCGTCTCTAAAGAAAATAAATGTAATTGGAGTTGATTTTGTGAACATTTGAAAAATATGTTTGATGAAGATTGACCATTGGTTTTCATGTCTGATAGGCATTGGGGTTTGCTTTTAAGTGTTCTGAAATTCTTTCTATCTTCTTGCCATTCATTTTGCTTGTTTCATATGCGAAGTAACCTTCTAAGTCCTGTGAAGGTGAAGAACAAAAATTACTGTATTAAAGATTTATTTGAAAAAGTTGCTAGGTCTGCCAAGCTTTTTGAGTTTGAAAGATCTATGAACAAATTTGTTGAGATTGGTGGTTCTAGTGCATTAGATTTTTTAAATGATAAACCATACGATCATTGGGTTGACTTTTTTTTTTTTTTTTTTGTCAGGGAAGAGGTATGGAGAGTTGTATTCTCATATGGCCGAAAGTTTTAATTCATGGATTTTAGCTGAACGTGCTCTTCCCATTACTTCTTGTTTAGATTCTATTCGGATTAAGTTGATGGAACAAATGTCTAAACGTAGAGAGGAGGTTCAGAATTGAAAAAGCGTACTTTGTCCGACTATGGAAGCTCGATTGTCTGAACTTATTAATGAAATATATGGATGAGATGTGTTTAAGTCATCTGATCATATTTTTGAGGTCAAATCTTCAAAGTTTCATCATGTTGATTTGAATTTGAAAATGTGCAGTTGCAATTAATGGAAAATTACTTGTTTTCCTTGTGCTTATGCCATTAAATGTATGAATAGGTGTAAATTGTCTGTTTATGAGTTTGTGGAGTATTATTATACAACTGAAGCTTATCGTGCTAGTTGTTCTCATGCTATAATGCCAATTCCTAATTTTGATAAACCAAAAGCTTCCCTTGAAGATAGTGAAATTGTAAGACCTCCTAAATCCATTCGACAAGCTGGTAGGCCATCATTCAAAAGAAAGGGAGGTCCGGCTATTTTTAAAACCAAGAAAAACAAATGTGGAAGATGTAGTCAATATGGCTATAAATTGCAAGTCTGTGCTAAAGTTTTAGATAGTTCAGGTATTTTTTTTTAATGCTATTTAGTTTTTAAGTTTTAGATGTTTCAGGTTTTATTATGTTTTTTCCCTATTAACTGTATACAAATGTTTAGTCTAGTTCTTTTACTTATTTAGCATTATCTTTTTATTATAACTGGTTTTTTTTATATAACTGTAGAAATTATTTTATGCAGCTATGTGAAATGAATATGGTGTTGTTTTACTTGAAATATTTGGATGTTGGCTAGCGTTTGATTTCAGATAGTGTTAAGTTTTAGATGGTTCAGGTATATATATTTTTATGCTGTTTAGTTTTTATGTTTTATATGGTTCAAGTTTTATTATGTTCTTTTCCTTTTAATTGTACAATAATGTTTAGTATATTTTTTTTATTATTTAGCTTTATTCTTTTAAATTAGGGTGCATTTTTTACAGGTCTCTATTAAGTTTTAAAATTAGACTCACATTCGGTCATAGTTTCCAATACACTTCCGCCCCCTATTTTTGAAATGCCGCCTCTTACATTCTTGGATCCACTTCCTACTTTCACGTCCCGCCTGATGCTTCTTTCCCTTCGCTCCTTCGTTTTTTCAAAAAAAAAAAAAAAGTGTGGCCATGATTAAAAAAAAAAAAAATCTAAAATCTGGAAATAATCCCAGATGTCCACGCCAAGAAAAAAAGACTTGCATATATGTATGCAAGTATTAACAATACTTGTATACATGTATGCAATTATTGCACAAAGGAAATTATGCTATTATTTTGTCTGCATATATATTGCACACATATGTGCATGTTTCGGATTTAATTGCACACTTGAATGCAAATAAAAATGAACTGAGTTACACTGCTATGAAATTTTGCATATTTTTATGCAAGAACGATGCAATACTTACACATAAATATGCAAAAAATTCAATACCGGATGAAACGCTGGAATACTTGCACATATATACGCAAGAAATTGAAACTCTTGCATAACAAAATGCATTTAACTGTATTTTTTGCTGTTTTTTTTTTGTTTTATTTTTTTGCATGTTTATTATATTATTTTTTTGGCGAATTTATGGTCGAATGAATAATTTATTTAAATAATAATTTTCATATTTTTTTTTACTTTTTTTTCATTTTTTTCGCAACTTTTGAAAAATAGGGACCTAATTTATAATAAGTTTATCACTGAATGTGAGACTAATTAAGTTTGCTTTTAGAGACCTGAGCCTTATTTTCACTTTAAATTAACTGATTTGTTTTTGTAATTGCATAAATTATTTGCTGTAGCTATGTGGAATGAAGATGGTATTGTTTTACTTTATGATATATTGCTGGCTAGTGTTTGGTTTAGATAGTTATAGGCTGTTAATCAACAGTAGCTGATATGTTAGTTGATACTTTTATAGGTTGTTTTGAGTTGGATATTTTTTGTCAATTTTTAAATTTCAAGTCATACTTTTCAATTATTGCATAGATAATAGTATATGGTATAGTTATAGGTTATTGATACTTTGATATATTGCTTTGAAACTTTTAATATTTGATCAATGAAATAATGTTTGAGTATTATCTGTGTATTTGTATTTTTGTACTGTATTTGTAGTTTATTAGTATTTCTGTAATCTATTAGCATTATAATGTTTTGATTAGTATTGTCTGTGTATTTGTTGTTTATTAGTATTGTCTGTGTATTATATGGCTTTCAGTGTAGTTGTACTGTATTGTATAGCATTGTAATTTATTAGCATAGTCTGTATGAAATGTTAATCATTTTGTGTGTCATATGAATTTCAGTGTTGTATATTGCGGTAATTTCATCTTGTAATGTAGTGTGATATATAGCAATATTTTCAGCTTTCACATTATATATATAATTGTGTTGTCTAGTAAATTGATGGTAATAATGTAGGGTGTCATACGAGTTTAATAGTTAGATGATTATGTTGTCTATATTATACTAAAAGCCACTCAAAATGTTTCGGATAAATTGCAGTAGTTTGTATGCTTATGTAGTCTATTACTATATAGGCTTCAAACTCATTGCAGTAATTGGATTCAAAAAAATTGCAAACATGTCCGAAATATATTGCATTTCACATGATATTTATGATTATGCAGACTATACCGTAGTAAAGGCTTCAAGCATATTGCAGTAGTTTGATTTTCATAGGTCTCAAAGATTCATTATTTGTGTGATTTTATTTTTTGATTTAAATCGGCCATACAACAAGATAATGCATTTCAGCCACTTCTTATGTTGCAAAAGAATGTAACTGCACGAACATAAGGCAAATTGATCAAAATCATTATATGACAAACAAAATTACAAGTCGCGGTATCCTTAAACTATTTAATTAGAAATTACAAGTCATGGTGGTTAAACTCTGATTAGAATTACTTTTCAAATTGATCAGCATTGTAACAACAAAATTACAAGTCACATAGTTAACTATATGACTAAAAATTCAGCAACACAATTACAAGTCAAAGATGAACAATAACTTGCAGTATCCTTGAACTAACTAGAGTTAACTATTCTGATAACAAGTCACAGATTTTAGAAAGTACAAGTCTAAAACAGAATGTATATTTTCTAACAAGTTACAGTATCCTTCATACCATTTTCCAGTTGACCTATGCACTAATACTTTTTTCCACTAAACCTATGCACTAATACCTTTTTCCACTAAACCTATGCAGTAATACTTTTTTCCACTATATCTATGCAGTGATACTTTTTTTCCACTACTAGTGGTAACCATTTTAGCTGTTTCAGGCATAGGTCCTTGAAGACAATACTTGTATATCCATGGGCTTTTTACATCTGTCACCAACTCGTATGCTAAGGTTGCTCTGAACTTGTACATTGCTGCATCGTCATAAGAAAATGGAAATGAATAAGGTGTTATTTCTGTCAAATGTTTCATGATCTCCATGACATACAGTGCACAGTCAAGTCTGTTGATTGAAAAATGATGAGTAAATAATGATTAGCAAGTAAATAAGTGGTATTGAAATTCAGTATTATTCTAAAGATCTTAGCCGTTTGGATATAACATGTCCTGATGGAGTTAATAGTGTATAATCAAAGCACTTTCGTTGGCCAATGCAGCATAATTGACTACATTCTAATGTCACATGAGCTTCTAAGTGGTTACAATATCAAAAAATTTGAGACCATGGTGCTGCTTGAAAATAGTCTTAGGAAATCTTACTATTCAATAAAATGGAGCTCAATATTTTATGCATTTTCAAGGATGGGTTATCCAATGAAATAAATTACATGGAATTAGGTATGTATCCCTTTCTTGGAATATTTTTTGCAAATAAATGGTACTGTTAGTTGATATTTTCAGGGAATATGTGGAATTTAGCAAGGATGTCCGTATAGTGACAAAAGACAATGTAAGTGACATAATCACACACGTGTACGGACACGCACATACGCATGCACACATAAGGATAGAAACCTATTAAGAAATGATATATTGCAGTGCTTGTGCATGCTTTTGTGTGTATCTTGCATGTATGAAATAGTGTAGATATTAAATATAATTTTGTTTTGCATGTAGCCTGGTTAGTATATTAATATGCATTTCAACAAATTTAAATATATATATATATATATAAGGAAAGGTGTTATGATGTAGATGGTTGTTGTGGACAATTTAGTTGATCGATCTTCTTTTTTGGTGTCATTTTCTTTTTGATTTGATTTTTGTTCCATGCTTCCTGAATGTACTTTTCTACTCTTTCTCTCTGCATTGATTAGTAAAATGATATTAATGCTTATGTTATGAACAAATAAGCATGGTAGCAGTATGTATATCTTACCATTAATTGTGCTAGCCTGTAGTTTGGATTTGAATATGTAGTTGATCTTATAGGTCTCAAAGAATCATAGTGTTTCCATAATCCATTCCATGGTTGTGTAGTCAAGAGTTACTAACGTCCAGTGCACACCTTGGTGCATTGGAAAAAACAGAGTGTCTGCAAATTCATCACTGACAATTTCTTCGATCTTTGGGATGACAAGATGCTTTGTAATGTTTTCATAATTTTCTGTCAATTCTTTCTAATGAAATAAAATTTGACTGTTTAGCTTGTTAGTTTATCAATAGTTGTACGCATACTAATGAAGATATTAATAAATCTTACTGTCATAGTTGTTGTGAAATAGTATTTGTGTTCGGTTTTGTCTAACTTTTGCAGAAACCAGTCTATCACCTGCAATTTAAAAAATAAAATTTCTTTTATTTTGATTAGTACACTATATATTGCAATATGACAGTGCAAAGAAATATCTTCTTATGTCATATAATGATATTCAATATGGCACTGTATAGGTTGTGCTATTCTGTGTCTGTATAGTTCGAGATCCCTCTTAACAATTCAAAAACGAGTGGTGTAGTTTTAAAAAGTAATAATGTATTATTCAAAATTAGAGTGTTATTAACAATATTGCTGCATAATGATAAACTTTAACTAATAAATGATTATCAATCATCACAACCGTACGTGCTGGAAATAGAATGACTACACATGCATCAATTTTCCACCTTGTTTCATCTATACTCAAATCAAAAGTCATCATTCTCTGTTGTCTGTCTGTGACAAAGGAATGAAACAAGGAATTGGTACATGTAAAACAAAAAATGATAAACAAAGCCGACCTCCATCTGAGCTTACTTAGAAGTTTCGTATTTCATATGTTTCTGTCACAGAATTTTCACACAACAGGAGGAAAAAAAGACCATGAAACATAAGGAGAGACAAGTCAGGTGTACTCGTGCTTTGTTTTGTTGGGAAGCTACGTGGTATTAATGGTCCAATACATTTTTAATGGGGAAATATCCAGTAGTCTATGAATCCCGATGATCTTACTTAAGGAAAGAATCTGTAACTTATATTAGGTTTATAATGGAAGCTGCCTGAATCCTGATTTTTAGCTATTTCAAAGCATTCTTGGTGAATTTGTCTATATTAAATGTATAGTAACATATTCTTTTTTTTTTGTAGTTTGCAGTTATTATTTTCTAATTAATAATGGTAACTGCAGCAATTACTTTCAAATCATACTGATTGTTATATTTGAGACTGGATATTTTACTTAGCAATTTAGTTATCATACACAGTTATATTACTTTATAGTTATCTTATTGTTGTTTTTCTTTCTGACAATAAAACATAACATACATGTACTTAACACTTTAGTGCTTATGCCAATAATAATGCATAATATACATGTACCCATAATAAATATCCTAGTAAAAGGTCTTTTTTTTCATACATACATTCATTTTGTAGTTGAAAGAAATTACCTGACCCCTGATGAAAGATCCTAGTAAAAGGTCTTCAATTTATTTTCTATTGACAATTCTAAGTTCCTTTCCTACTTCTCCTTCCCAAGTTGTTGCACTATAAAAGTAACAAGCAAAATGTTAATGAAATAGTTAGTTTGTCAGATTTTTTTGGATTTAAATTAAATGGGTTGGTACTTTAATTCACCTACATAGTAAACAAAGGAATGAATAGCAGACATTTTCGAATAATCTAGAAGTTGAAGATGAGAGCCTTCCAAGCTTCTTGTTGGCAATGTAGATTCAGTTTCTAGTGTCGCAATTTTTTTGACGTCAATAATTTTTGTCCGTACGTCTTTACCATCTTCATTTGTCTTACCGTTTTTCTTTTTTCTTTTATGTTTCTCATAAGTAAAATCCAAATCTTCTTTTTTGCCCTTTTTCCTTTTGTTTTGATTCGTTGAACCATTGAAGATTGTTTCACTATCACTTTCTCTGCATTTGCAATGTTGATTTATTCATTTTGTTGGTTCTGGTCTTCCTTTTTATTTGGAGGACTTCACTAATTCGGTGTCTTCTTGAGTGCCAATGTTGGTAGTGTCATATTCATGATTTTTTTTGATGCAAGTCATATTCATGATTTTGTCGATGTATACCCGTAGTGGTTTTTTGTTGTCATTGTTGTTGGCACTTTCTGGAGTATTAAGTTTTTTTTCTAAAATTTAATTTTTTTCTACAGCTTCATAATGTTTGCGAACAAATTAGACAATTGTAAACAACTGTAAAATTCGTTCGGCTTTCCTAAACAACAAGGATTGTTGTAGAGGGTGTCGAACTCTGGGACCAAAAATATTTTAATTAATAAATCCAATCAAGTTATCCCTAACTTTTGATTGGTGGAAAACAAAGAAAATAGCAGGAATTAAATAAAAGAGAGTTTTAACACTAAGTGAAAGCAATTAGGGGATAATGACATAGATCAGATTCATAATCATCAATAGCCAAAAGATTAACCAGATTTAATACATGTTTCTGTCACAAACATGAATCAACGATAATAGGTTTTTAGAAACAAATATGTAAATAACGACAAGCATAGCCTATGAAGGAGCTCAGCTCTACAACCATAGACTATCAGGACAGATTCACTAATTAATTTCTAAAACCCTAAAATTAGATTTAGATCTGATAATTGTTAGACCGAACACGAATATACCCTGTGAAGGAGCATAGCTCTTAAACGACACAGGATATTAAGGTTCAGATCTAACCCTAGGTTCAGATCTAGATCTATATACATGAATTCCTCATCCTTTGGCTATGTGATTCATATTGAATCATACTATCAGCGTCATCACCCCCTAATCAAAGGGGATTAGCTAGACATAGCTAAAGAAGAAGAAAAACAGAAATTAAATAACAAGAACATAAATAAAACTAAAACTAAATAGAAAAGAGGAAGAAGAATGATTTTATTCCAAGAAGAGAATTACAGAATAAAACCCAATGTGCTTTACAATGAATGAGATACAAGGTATTTATAGCTGATATGACAAAGGCTAGCTAGCTAATTACATAATGTGGGACTAAAGAAATAACCCAAATAACACATAAGCCAGTGTGAACGCAGCTTTAGAGTGAGTGGTCTAGCAAATAGGCTAGTGTGAACGCAACATGAGTAAGAGGCCTTCCAAATGAGCTAATGTGAATGCAGTTTGAGTCTTTATTGAGCCAAATCTTCTTAACTGAAATATAATTGCAATCGTTCTTCAAGCTTTAGACTCTTCAAGCTTTAGCAATTTTAAACTTCACTCTTTTTAAGCAAATTCTTCATGCTTTATCCATCAAATGCTCTAAACCATGCTTCTTGTCAACAATCTGAAAATACAGCTATAAATACAAAGTATCAATTATTTTAAAGGGAAAATAAGATAAATAAGCGGATAAAATATACACATTTACGTGTATATCACATAATCTCTAAGTTCTTTTCCTTTCTCAATTCATTTTCATCAGATAACTGTTTTTGCATATCCTTTAGCTTTGATTCCAGTTGCTGAATTTGATATTGCATCATATTTTGATGTCCCAAACTATTTGTTTGTAATTTCAAATCTTGGTTGTCTTCTGAACTTCTTATTTCATCACTGTCTTCTACTTCTTCAAGCAGTCTTTTCTCATAATCAGTGACATTTAGCATCTGCTTGTTGAGCTATATATAAAAATTCAGGATTATATTTTGCATATAGTGTAACTACTGTTTTAGTGGCATATACTGGAAAGCAGTATGCGTGTATATATTTGAAATACATGCAGCTATTTGTTTTTCAACATTATTTATTCATACAAAGTAGGCTAAGTTAGCAATAAAAATACAAACAAAATTGGAGGCAGAAAGCCATCTGCTATTTGGCAGCTTCACAGCGTACAACTTTGTGTATGATAAAATGGGACTGATTTATTATTAGGTAGACAGCACATATAAAATATGGTTGATTTTGTGTCATTTCCATTTTATAAAAGAGGAAGTAGCTTGAATTTAATAAAATAAATTCTAGCTGATCAAAAATTTGTTAGCGAACAATTTATGAAATTTGTATAAGAATGTAGAATTGTAGAAGTTATAGATAAAGTACAGTATGATATAGGAAACAAAGGTATTTAGATCACATACAAAAAAAAGATGTCATTTTTAATAATAAACTACAAAGCTTGTGATCATTTTGAACCAATATTTAAAATTAGGAGTATTAATAGAGAATTGAATAGTTTAAATAATAGTGGTACCTTTGATTTTGGCAAGTATTTCAGACCATCATATGATATCCTGTGTCTCAATATGCTAAGATTCCATTTAGCTGCTCTTGATAATGTGGAGTCGGTAATTTTTTTGGGGATAATAATTTTGATATGCTCACATAACCAATACTGTTATAATGGAGAACAAAGTTAGTTTGTAGTAATTATGTTTAAAATTAAATTTACTTGTACATACCAGTGTAAGCATTACACAGCCAGAAATGTTCCTCGGTGATCTTTTGAAGTGAGTTAAGCTTTAAGTGATGCTTTCCTTCAATGATGATGGCCCTGAGATGGAATTCTTCTTTCTCAAATTAAGGATATATGGAACAAATGTCCATCGTAGTAGCCTTTGGTTGTTTGGAAAAAAGAATGTTACTTGAAGATGCATTATTATGAGAAGCGAGAGATCTTTTTCATTTTTGTAGGCTTTGATTTCCAATAGTTGGTTGATTCTTTTTTCAATAATATCCCTTGATATAAACTTATATTCTCCAAAGTTCCTTGTAATGAATTGTTGTTCATTTTCATCTAAATTAGTAAAGCCTATTGGTACTAGAGGGAATAAGCTTTTTCCAAATGTTGGCATTCCAAAAATCAAACTTATATCATCTACTGCCACTTCCATAAATTCTCCTCCAATTTCAAACATTTCTTTGTCAATTGAATAGCAAGTAATTAATGCATCTAAATTCCTTGCACATTTGCCAAAATCCAAGGTATTAACATGACCATCGTAGAACATTCTAATAAAGTTGTTAAATGGTGTTTTCCTTAGAAACTCTAACTGATTTTCTGTAAAATAATCTTTTGATTTGATAAGTTGGATCATCTTAAAAATACCTTGCAAATTGCATCTATAAGTATTGTTATTGATTTCCACTTGAACATCTTCAATATTGTTATATTATGTTGCTGTAATGGATTGTGTTTCTGCATCTTTTTTCTTCTTCTTCATGTTTGTCTGTTTTTTTGAATTCTTTGCTTCAGGTTGGTTTTCGGCATTCGCTTCGGGTTGGTTTTCAGCATTCACTTCAGGTTGTTTTGCATTGCGCTGTTCAGCTTGCTTTGTATACAACCCTTCATGTTGTTTTTCATCATTCAGCTCAGTTTGTTTTTCTTTTTGCTCTTTAACTTGTCTCCTTTTTGTTTCTCTTTTTGATCTTGGGATGATTCAAAATTTGATATATCCTCACCAATTTGAACATGTAAAATAAAAATAGTGTTAACAGTTATAATTGTAAGATAAAAATAGTGTTTCTAGTTACTACAATTAGCTTTATAGTATGTAATAATTACCTTTATATTGACAATCAGTTAGCTTTATAATATGTAAATACATGCAATTAGCTTTGAAGTATGCAATAATTACCTGTACAATAAGATAAATCCATAAATTGAAATAACGGTTATACTGAATTTATCTTTAATTTAATAGTAACTAGCTACATAAAAGTGTGAATGTATAGGTCATAATAAATTATATGGTTGAATTTAGCTTTAAATTAGATGATAGATAGCATATTAAAAGGGATAAATCGAACAACTATTGAAATTTAACTTCATACTATATGCTAGCAAGTATAAATTTATATAAGGTTGAAAGGACAAATTTTCAAAATAGGCTAGTTTTAAAAACTAATGGCACAAATAAGCTAGTTTCAAAACTATTTGCAAATATAGGCTTGCTCAGCAATGGGCGGGCCAACTTTTTTTTGAAAAAAATATGGGGTGCACTTGCCAAGTGCGCCAGTATAAATTTTCACTGTCGCACTTGCCAAGTGAGCCTAAACAAATTTACACTGGCGCACTTGGCAAGTGCGCCAGTGTATATTTGATCATTTATGATTGTTAGTTATTACAAATTAGCAGTTAAAATTTAAAATTAATAACAAATAATAGTTTATGTATAATAAATAATTATTGTTAATTATTAACAATTAGTAAATAATATTTAATGAATAATATCAATTATTTGATAATTAACATTTACTATTGAATAATTAAGAAGTAATAATTAATAACCGATACTTAGCAGTTAAGAGTAATATTTAACATTTACCATTTAGCAGTTAATTTTTTATAGTTAACAAATATCATCAAATAATTACTTTTAATAATTACTTTTAAAAAATAACTAAAATGTAGTAATTAATATTTAGTATTGGTTTCTAAAAATTAATAAATGCTACCAAATAGCTACTATTAATAATCAATATTTGATACTTTATATTTAATAATTAATTTTTAAATGCTATTAAATTATTATCATTAGCTAACTAATAGTTGGTTGTTCATTGAAATTATTATTTAATACATAATATAATTTATAATTAGTAATAATAAATAATATTTATATTAATAATTACTAATTACGAAAAAAATTATAATTGATAATTAATAAATAATATATATTACAATTACAAATTAATAAATAATAAATAATATATAATTACAATTACTAATTAATAGATAATACTAATAATAACAAATAAATATGTAGCAAATAATATTTGTAATTACTAACTATCATAAATGATTAAATATACACTGACGCACTTGACAAGTGAACCAGTGTAAATTTGCATTGGCTCACTTAACAAGTGCGCCGGCGTAAACTTGTACTAGCTTACTTGGCAAGTGCGCCAGTGTACATTTATACTGGCGCACTTGGCAAGTGCACCCCGTATTTTTTTATAAAAAAAAGTTGTCCAGCTTATCGCTGAGCTTGCCAAAACTAGCCTATATTTGCAAATAATTTTGAAACTAGCCTATTTGTGCCATTAGTTTAAAAAATTGGCCTATTTTGAAAAATTGTCCAGGTTGAGATTAGCTTTTTATTAAAGTAAGTAGCAGTTCAAAAATAATAAATATGCAGGTCAATATAAATAGAGTTGTGGAATGTTCAATTTTATCTTTATTTTATATAATAAGTACCAATTGAAAAGGATTAATATATTTATCACTGAACTTATCATTTTATTATAATAATTTGCAGTTGAAATTGATAAATGTACAAATCTAAATTAATTGTATTATGGAATTTAGCTTTATATTACATAATAATAGAAGTCAAAAATGATTATTCTACAAGTCATAGTTTGTTCAACTTTGCATGCATTTGAAATTGATAAATATACAAGTCAAAATTTATTGGACTATGGAAAATTGATTAATTACCTGCACAATAAGATAAATCTATAGATTGAAATAACAGATATATTGAATTTATATTTAATTTAATAGTAACTAGCTGTATAAAAATGTGAACGTATAAGTCATAATAAACTGAATGGTTGAATTTAGCCTTAAATTAGATGATAGATAGCAGTATAAAAGGGATAGATCGAACAACTATTGAAATTCAACTTAATGCTATATAATAAGTGTCTGCTGGAAAGTATAAATTTATATATTGTTGAAATTAGCTTTTTATTAAAGTAAGTAGCAGTTCAAAAATGATAAATATGCAGGTCAATATAATTAGATTTGTGGAATTTTCAATTTTTTCTTTATTTTATATAATAAGTACCAATTGAAAAGGATTAATCTACATATCACTTAACTTATCATTTTATTATAATAATCTGCAGTTGAAATTGATAAATTTACAAATCTAAATTAATTGCTTTATGAAATTTAGCTTTATATTACATAACAATAGAAGTCAAAATGATTAATCTACAAGTCATAATTTGTTCAACTATTGCATGCAGGTGAAATTGATAAATGTACAAATCAAAATTTATTGGACTATGGAAAAATGATAAATCTACTACTCAAAACTTGTTGAACTGTTGGATGCTGTTGAAATTGATAAATCTACAAGTCTTGAACTATGGAATTTAGCTTTTAATTACTTAACAAGCTCTATTCCTTCTAGACAACTGGAAAGTCAGTTTCAAAACCACTTAATTTTCAATTTAAGCTACAAGTGAAAAATAGTATGAATGCAAATATCGCCTAACTTTAAATTACCTTTTTGTTCAGTTGTTTGCTAGATCGATTTATCGTCATCGATAAGCAAAACCCTAGGTTGAAGAAAATTTGATCGACAGTAACCAGTGATGGATAGTAAGTAGCTGATGGTGAGTAAGCAAAACCATAGCTCGCAAAACCCTATCTCGAACTGTAAAATGAAGTCAGTGAGCAGCTTAAAACCCTAGCTCGGAAAACCCTAGATCGCAAAACCCTAGGTCGCTATAAAATGAGGTGGCCATTAAAATGGAATTTTAATTGAAAAAGTAAAGTACAGAATACCGGTCGGGTTTGTTTTCATGTCCTTATTTTAATTAAGAAAGTTCGTTGTCCCGTGTTATAATTATTCGCCCAAACGTCTCCTAAATTTATAATAACCAGCAACCCTTTTTCTTTCAACTAACATTTTCTCTCTCCACACATCATTTTTCTCTGTTTTCATAGTGGATCATTTTTCCATTGATGTGTCCGATGCAAAAAGATCGAAAATGCCGAAGAAATAAGGGTGTGTTTGATTTTTAATTTTTAATTTTCGGTTTTCATACATACAAAAGTACGAACAATGCATGCATATCATGAAAAATGATCACTTTACAAAACGAAATTAACATACAAAACAAAAAATGAATTTTTATTATTTTCCGTATTTTGAGAAACAACAGAATTACGATGGTAAATTCATCCACCCACCGTCCCTCCAACCTCCTCATCATCCTCTCCGTCTTTGGTCTGTCACCTACGTTATCCTTCAAATCTTCGCATCTTTCGAAATTAATGTTGAAAACTCAAAACACGGAATAAACCAAACATAAGTATTGAATGACACATAGTCATTTGGCCGACTCACAATTCTAAGTTAATGATTTTAAAACATGATTTATAGTCCGCATGATCAACCGTTGTTACTTTTCTCATCTTGATATTTGCAACACCCCATGTCCGTTAATGTCACTCACAAAGGGAATGCATTAACTTCCATGATGCATTATAAGTTAACAGAACAGAATATTACAAGACAGATACATAAAGTAGTACTTGAAAATTTTATAACTTTATTACAGCAGAAACAGAAGTAAGTTTGGTTACATCTTTCAGAACCACAATATCATAATTCAAGTACATATATATCAGTCTTGTACAAAAGCCTTCAGAGTACGTAATTTTAAAGCCATAATCCCCAACAGAAAATGCTATAAATAGGTAGAATCAAAGCCAAGTGATACTTCAAGCACTTCTAGCACTTCAAGCAGAGAGAAATCTAAATCAAGCTCCTACGTTCCCAACCTGAGTACCTGGGGGGGGACGGAAGAAAAGAGGCGAAACAAACTAGGTCAGACATACGTCCGGTGAGTCCAGTGACTTTTAGCACATGAACAGATAACAGTATCATGACATGTAAATAAAACTGGATGAGAGATAGCCGTAACAGGAATAGCAGGTTAACAGAAAAAACATAATGATATAGGCTAAGCTAAACTCCTTACTTAGTTTTCACTTCTCTGCACTAATACTAGTATAACATAATCAGGTGTTGTCCTATTGTCTAAACAGAAAACAGAATGATCTCTTCAGGAACACGATGCTAGAAATGGGCCTTTACAACCCGAACGGAGACGGACGGTACAGAAACAGAATCAGGAACGAAATCAGAGACAGAAACAGAATAATCCCTATGGAAACAGAATATTAGAGTTAGGTGTACACTAGTAATGGGCCTTTACCACCCCAACAGATGGTACCACACAGAAACAGACATGTGTTACCACCCCAACAGAAACAGACGGTACCCCAACAGAAACAGACAGAACTAAGTGTACCCTAAATTCTACCCCAAGCGATCGACTCCCTAATACATAAATACCCTGTGTCGGCCCCACAGAAGGGTGTATCACTCCCTAAAGTGGCAACCTATAGACACGAACCTATTTACAGATGTCACGGTGTCTTACATCCTCAGACCAGACCGGATCCATGCACGCACATGACCCAGTTGGAATGCGCCATCATCACCCCTCGCCATTATCAGAGTGAACCTCTTACAATTAGTTCAGCAAGCGTGCCCGGACCCCTCTTAGTGTTGGGTCATAGTTTTGATACCAGAAAGGGTTACTGACTAATATGGGCCCAAATAACATATGACACAAGTAATTATCCCTCCTAACCTTGTATCCCTAGACTAACAGATTTTAGATTAACTTGTTTAAAGATTTCAGATGTACAAAGTTCAGATTAACTAGTTTTCAGATCAGACATACAAGTTAAATAGGTTTTCAGACTAACGGATCATATGTACAGATTAACAATTTCTCAGACTAACGGATCAGATATACAGATTAACAGACTTACAGATTGTTTTACCTAACTTTGTATTAGGCCTACAGATTCACGAAACGAGTTTATTAGATTCATCAGTCCAGTTGTTTTAACCCTATCCACCCAACACGTTTTATGCATCATATTTATCTTAGATTTGCATTAATCGTTTTAGGCATCATATTTATCTTAGATTTGCATTAATTAAATATTAATGCATAGACATCTCACATTAGGTCGGTAGCTTGTGGCCGCTGGATGTGCCGGGCGGTTCTGGGCAGACTTTTGTCACAAGCCAGGCCTAACCTCATGTCTAAGCATCCTTATGCCTATGACCTCTCACATTAGACTTTGCGGTTGCTGGTTAAGCCTGTTGGGTCCGGACAGGCTTCCACCGCAAATTGAGTCTAACCTCGTGTCTCAGCATTCTTATTTGTAGCTAAAGTTTTCATTCACAGATTATGCCAATATCAAATTATTTGTGCCAATTCAACAAATTAACTTCTTTACAAGTTACAACAGATTATTCAAAGTTCCATTAACATGTTTTGCTCAATTTTAGATTGAGCCTACAGATTACATACCCAAATCACAGTATTCAATTCCAACAGATCTAGCGGATTGGGCAATTTAATAGATTTAAACATATCCTAAGGTTCTATTAACATATCTTGCCTAATCATAAATTAAGCCTCATTTTACATGCCCAAATTATGGTCATAATTCTCAACATAACATATGCCCAAATTTAGTTAGATTTTCCACAATACAGAATATTTTCTAAAAGCCCCAAATCATGATATACAATATGAATTAAGCCAATTTATAGCCATTATTACCGCGTATGTCAAATATCCAAAAATCCGAATTAGGCGTATTCACATTAATAGTTATCCCTATTTTAATATAGGTTTTTCAGGCCTAAGTCACATATCCTTTTTCTTCCAAATCATAGATCGTCATATAAAATATGCCCCAAGTCTAGCTCTTAAATTACAACATGTATTATGTCCTCAAAACCAGATCTTGAATTATAACATGCATTATGTCCCCAAATTACAAGTCATATGTTGTCATACATTAATTCTCCTTCTTCCAAATCATAAACCGTCATATATAGTATGCCTAGATCTAGATCTTAAATTACAACTTATGTTGTGTTCTCAATTTAGTCATAAATCAGTTATGTCCAATTATGCATCATTCAATATTTTCCCCAAATTTAGCGTTCGCGTGTCAATCTCTTATGAGATTTGGCTCAGGCTCGTAGTAGCCTGGCTATAAAATAGAAGGAAGGAAGAGATACTGTAACGACCCGCATTCTACGCATCAAAGGATTGTAGAATATTTATTTCTTTCAGATACGAAGTCATATGGTCATGTAACTTTGGGAGACGACTATTGGGGTGATTTCCCATGTTCATGATTTTTGCTGATTTTTAAATGGCCGTTTTCCCTTAGATGATCTTGTTTCGACCGTAACTTTTGATTGGTAAGGAGTTTTGACCTGAAACCACTTCTATTGGATCCGGATGATGGTTTACCTTTCCGTAGAGTGGTCACATTAGCCAAACAGACTCACTGTTTGGGAGATATGGCTGAAACAAGGTTTAGAAGGTGAAAAACAGCTTAACCGGGCCTAATTAGGGTGATTAGCAAGAGGGCCCATAACTCATTTCGAGATTAGGGTTATGGGGAGACTGAGAACAGTAGGAAAACGAATTTTATCTCATTTTTTAGCCGTCAAAAACATTCCTCTAACCCTAGCCATGGCCTCCACCTTCTAATTTCATCCCAAATCACTCCTAATCGCATTCTAATTGAAGATTAAGCCAATCTACACCAAATCTAGGCAAATCAACATCAAATTTGGAACATAGATGCTGGAACACACAGAGATTCAATCCATAATAGAGGATATTTCAGATTTAAATTTATTTGAGGCTAAGGTGAGTGATTTGCATTGTTTTTCACTAATTACGGCTAATTAGGGTAATTAGCGAAGATTAGCGAAATAATAACTCAGAAAAATCTAGAAAAAATTGTGAAATTCCATAATATTATTTTATGCCTCTGATATGAATTTGGGTTAATTTGGACTAATTTTGCTAATCCCGGAATTTAGGTGATTAAGGGGTGATTAGTGATAATTAGCGAAATTATGCGTCATAAAAATCTGGAAAAATATTCAAAAATTCTAAAATATTGTTTTAGACCTCTGTTAGAAAATTTGGCTAATTTGGTTAAGTTTTATTAATCCTATCATTAGTTGTTGTTGAACATGTTTAAGGGGAAAATATGGGTTTTGGGTATGTTTGATCCATTTTACATGCTATGATTGTTGTTTTGCTGTTTATGGTTGATTGTACATGTTGCTATGACTGTATGGTATGATTTGTGATTGTCTAGAAGTGTTAGATTGGTCGAAAACGCCGTCGAGTGGCGTATAAGCGGTCGTTGGAAGTTGCAGGAAAAGTGCAGAAAAGTACCCAAACCGGATCAGATTGGATGGGAGGCCGAACCAAACCGGTGTGAAGCCCTTCCCCACGAACCGCTAGTGGAGCATCTTCTCCGATCCGACCCGTGTAGTCTTCTCCGAACCGATGGGAGCATTAATCTCCGGACCGATCCGCTTACTTGGAGAGCCCACGATCCGAACCATGTTACCCGACCCGAACCGATGCGCCATGGAAGAACTAGAGGAACTCGACCCGATCCGAGGTGATGAGGCATTCCGATCCGAACTGTGGAGCTTGGACATGAGGCGTGGACCACGAACTGAACTGGGGGAGCACGATCCGAACCTGATGGGAGTACGATCCGAAGCAAGGTAAAGGGAGGAACCGAACCGATCCGGTGACGACTAGAAACCCGAGATGCAAAGGTGGTCCAAGTGGAAGTTTGTACTTAGGATCCAGTTGGGAACCAACGAGTTGACTTCATGAGTTGGGATTTGCTGCGGGACGTGTGCTAAGGGGTTGTCGATGTCCGTAACTTTGGATCACTATGTGTAGGGAGTACGTGAACGGATTCAGGGCCACAGTGGCCTAGGTACGACTAAAGAGCTATAGACCAATGAAGTGGGGTCATTTGTAAAGGTTTGGTCATGACTCCATGTGGTAAGCTTGGTAGTAGCAGTAGTTGTACAAGTCGAACTCCGTCACTACTTCGATGGGTCTAGTGATTGACAGTGGTGGACATCGTATGCTTTACGCACTGAGTGGGAGATGTGAGGATGACTGCTATGGTTGATTTGTTTGCCATCATTATGACATGCACACCCCCACCCCCGTTATCTTTACACCATCCGTTCAATGTCGACTTTGAGTATTGTACGTTATGTAGTGCTAACTCTTTGGTTGTAGGTCCAGGTTGAGGTATGATTTAGTATACCTGTTATTATTCTGTTTAGCTGCTTATCGCTCATACCAGACTTTTTGTCTGACCCAGAGTTTTATGTCTCTTCTTATTACTCTGGGTGCTCTCACGAGCAGACTAGAGACAGGTTAGCTGGGTATGCACGAGTAGCTGATCCGGAGACGAGCATGAGGCTTCCACGTATGATACATATAGTATTCTCCATGTGTTGTTGAAGATCACTGCTTGGGCATTAGTAGTGCATCTTCTACTTTTGATTTAGAGACAGTTTAAAGTTATAATAATGATGTTGGATCATAAGCTGTATTTGGATTTCCGCTGTTATGTTGGTTTAGTTTTCAGCTTATGCATTGTCTCGCCTGTTTTATGTCAAGATTATATTATTATTATATTTTGTTCCATGCGCTGTGAGACATTCTACAGGTTTTCAATTAGTTCATTCTCTTCTTTCCTTTCTTTGGCGACCGTTCCGTGCTAGTCGGGCATGTGTACAATGCACTTTCGGAGGAAATGCCGGGTGGTGCAGGGCGAGCCGTCACACTTGGTATCAGAGCTCTAGGTTGCGTAGTTAATCTAGGGAAGTTATCAGGGGGAGATAGTATATGTATATGAGAGCGAGTATTTGTGATTATTTTGGTTTTTAAAAGCTATATATATATATATATATATATATATATATACACACACACTATTAGTATAGCTAAGGATGAAGTCGCGCTGCACTAGCACCACTATGGAGATGGTTAATCGTTTTCTCTTTACAGATTGAACGATGAGCTGATACGCAAGAGGTGCTGGTAGTGGAGCCAATAATGGGAATCCTGCTGACATGAGGACGATGTTTACTGACCTCATGAGAGAGATTCTTAGGGATGTTGAGAGGGCAGCTCCCAATGGTGGTAATGGTGGTGGTCCGATAGTGCAGGCGCCTAGGGCTTATTTCGCCAAGCTAAACAAGGATTATACTAGTCTTGGTGGGAAGCCGTTCCATGGAACAGAGTCGGCTACGGATGTTCAGGATTGGTTGGATAGCCGTGAACGTATCTTCGAAGACTTGGGTATCGAGGATGCGATGAAGAGAAGGCTAGCATCCCGTCAGCTGCAAAGACGGGCAATGAATTGGTGGAATGCTATAAAGGCAGCTACTCCCCAGGATCAGATTACTTGCGAGAAGTTTAAGGCTCGCTTTAGTGATAAGTTCATTCCAGCTACTCAGAAGTCAGTGTTGTTTAAGAAATTCTTGGAGCTTAAGCAGAATGGCAGAGCTGTCTCGGAGTATATTGCAGAATTCGATACTTTATCGAAGTATGGGCTATCTCTTATTGATACTGTCGAGAAGAAGAATGAGAAGTTCATAACTGGCTTGGATGGATACTTGGGGGGAAAGGCTTATTAACCACATCGATGAGACGTTTGAATCGATTGTGGGGAAAGCATTGAGGTCAGAGAGTCTTTACCCTAAGTCGAAGACTGAGGTTGCATCTGCAGAGGAGACAAAGCCGCAAGCAAGTGGTGGAGGCAAGAGTGGTTCTCAGAATAAGAGGAAGCAGAATCAGAATAAGGATGGCCAGAAAAAGAATAAGAAAGATGTTGAGTGCTTCAGCTGTGTTAAGAAGGGCCATTATGCTAGTAATTGTCGGGCCAAGCCAGCGGACAGGAAGTGCTTCAACTGTGGCCAAGTGGGACATCACAAGGACAAGTGTCCGTAACCACCTAAAGAAAAGCAGATGGTGAAAGCATACGCCCTTAATGCTATTCCTTCTTCATCAAATGCCCCAACTGCGGCGGAGAAGGGAAAGAATGTCATCATTCAAGGTATGCTTTCTGTTTATGATGTTCCTGTTAGAGTTTTGTTTGATACCGGGGCTTCTAGTTCTTTCATATCTAGTGACCTGGTATATAGGTTGGGATTGGAGCCCGGGATTGTCGATAGACCTTTAGTAGTGACGAATCCGATTGGTGGTTCGACTAACCTTAGCATGATTTGTCGTAATGTGATCTTATCGAGTCATGGATGCATGTTTGTTTGTGATTGCTTTGTTTTGGGCTTTACTGGGTTTAGCATTATTTTGGAAGTCGATTGGCTCCAAAGATACGGGGTGGTGGTAGACTGTGAGGGCTTTTTGGTGACAACTAGAGCGGATGATGGGCGGAGGGTAGTGTTTAGTGGTCTACCCGGTGATGGGGTAATGGCTAGTTTTCTGAATTTCCTCGACATTCCGCATAGTGAGTTGTCAGGTTTGCCCGTGGTTGGCCAGTATCCGGACGTCTTCGAGAAAGTGACCGGGCTTCCACCACACCGAGAGATTGAGTTCCGTATCGATTTAGTGAAAGATGCCAGACCTATAGTGATGCCACTTCGTCGTATGGCACCAAGGAGCAGCGAGAGCTCGGGGTGCAAGTCAGCGATCTTTTGAAGAAGGAATTTATCAGAAGGAGTGTTTCTGAATGGGGAGCACCAGTTGTGTTTGCTACCAAGGCGGATGGTTCCCTTCGTTTGTGTGTAGACTACCGCGAGTTGAATAAAGTGATGAGGAAGAACAAGTATCCTCTACCGCGGATAGATGATTTGTTTGATCAGTTGAGTGGCGCGAGATTATTCTCTCAGTTGGATCTCGCGACAGGTGTTCATCAGCTTAGAGTGGAAGCTGAGAGTATAGCTAAAACGACATTTCGGACGCCGTCTGGATTTTATGAGTGGTTGGTCATGCCATTCGGGCTGACCAATGCCCCAGCATATTTTGTGGATCTTATGAATAGGGTATTCAGAGATCAGTTGAATAAGTTTGTCCTTGTGTTCGTGGATGATATTTTGGTCTACTCGAGGACAGAGGAAGAACACAAGGAACATTTAAGAATAGTGATGGAGGTGTTGAGAAAACACCAATTGAAAGCAAAGTTTTCTAAGTGTCACTTCTGGAGGAGGGAAGTGAGATTCTTGGGCCATGTTGTTTCAAAGAATGGTATTGCCGTGGATCCTGCGAAGGTGGCTACGGTACAAGATTGGTCTACGCCCAAGAATGCAACGGACATTAGAAGTTTCTTGGGATTAGCTGGATATTATCGTAAGTTTATCCAAGATTTCTCCAAGATAGCAGCACCGTTGACTCAGTTGACCAAGAAGAATCAAGCCTTCATCTGGGACAAAAGGTGCGAGAATGCATTCAAGAGCCTAAAGGAAAAGTTGACATGTGCACCAGTATTAGTCATTCCTAAGGGGAATGAAGAGATGACTGTATATACGGATGCATGTGGCACAGGGCTAGGTGCTGTATTGATGCAAGGAGGTAGGGTTGTGGCTTATGCAAGTCGGCAATTGAAACCGCATGAGAAAAGATACTCTACCCATGATTTGGAATTGGTAGCGATCTTGTTCGTACTGAAGATGTGGAGACATTATCTCTTGGAAGAAAGATTCGAGTTGTTTACCGATCATAAATCGTTAAAGTATCACTTCTCTCAAAAGGATCTAAATCTCCGACAGCAAAGATGGTTGGAATTCTTAGCTTCCTATGATTTCGATATCGCATATACACCAGGAAAGGGTAATGCGGTAGCCAATGCATTGAGTAGAAGACATGCCAGTTTAGGGGCTATGTTTCTAGAATGGAAGCAACTGGAGTACATCATTGGGTATGATTTCAGACCAAAATGCGAATTGGATCCAGAAATGTTAGCAAGTTTGACGATCAGACCCACTTTGATTGAGCGGATTGGTTCCAGTCAGAGGAGCGATCATAACCTATTGGAAATCATCTCAAAGTTAGAGATGGGAATCGACGGAGAGATGAACAAGTATGGGCTTGATCGAGATGGTTGGCTTAGAAAGAATGGAAGACTAGTTGTACCCAATGTCAATGGATTGAGAGATGAAGTGCTTAGAGAATGTCATCACTCAAAACTGACTATACACCCCCCGTGGTAACAAGATGTATCGAGACATGAAGCAGACCTACTACTGGGAAGGGATGAAAAGAGACATTGGGAAGTTTATATCCAAATGCATGAACTGCCAACTAGTTAAAGCTGAGCAAAAGAAGCCTAGTGGTTTGCTACAACCATTAGAAATTCCAGAATGGAAATGGGAACAAGTGTCAATGGATTTCATTGATGGGTTACCAAGGACTAGATCGGGCCATGATAGCGTTTGGGTGATTGTGGACCGATTAACTAAGAGTGCAAGATTTATACCCGTCAAGTCAAACAGGATGGCAGCTAAGTTAGCGGAACTGTATATAAAGTGGGTAGTGAGATTTCATGGAATACCCAAAGGCATTGTGAGTGACCGAGATCCGTTGTTCACTAATGGATTTTGGAAGAGCTTACAAGAGGCGTTAGGATCAGAACTACCTCTCAGTACCGCGTATCATCCTCAAACCAATGGTCAAATAGAGAGGGTGAATCGTATACTAGAAGACCTCTTGAGAGCCTGTGTATTGGATTTTGGTGGATCATGGGATGACCATTTGCATCTAGTAGAGTTTGCATATAATAATAGTTATCAATCCAGTATTGGTATGGCTCCGTTTGAAGCTTTATATGGAAGACCGTGCAACTCACCGTCATGTTGGGTAGAAACCAGTGAGAAGTTTGTGCTTGGACCCGATGTGATAAGAGAAACTTCAACTAAGATTAAGATTATCCAACAGCGAATGAAGGCTGCCCAAGATAGGCAGAAGAGTTATGCCGATAAGAGGAGAAGAGAATTAAAGTTCTCCATTGGCGACTTGGTGTTTATCAAGATTTCTCCGTTGAAGAGCATGATACGATTTGGCAGGAGAGGCAAGTTAGCACCAAGATTTGTTGGTCCATTCCCAGTTCTTGAGCAAATCGGGAATTTGGCATACAAAGTTGAATTACCAGAGAAGATGGCAGGAGTTCACAACGTATTTAAAGTTTCCCAGTTAAGAAAGTTCGTACACGACCCAAATGTGACTATTTCACCTGATCAGTTGGATGATATCGAAGTTGAACCTGAGGCGGTTGGGAACCGCAAGCCTATGCATATTGTTGGGAATGATACCAAGCAACTTCGAAGGAAGGCAGTGAAGTTAGTCAAAGTTCAGTAGTGCGAGAATGAGAATGACTGTACTTGGGAGACAGAGGAGAGCATTAGGAAGACGTATCCAGAGCTCTTCGCCTAGTAAGATTTTAACTTTAATTTAGTCTTTCCGCATGCTAGGATAGGCTTGTTTTGTTTGTTTTGCATGATTGATTGTTGTATATGGTTGGTAGGCATGCGGGATCCTTTGTATGTTTTGGGTTAAGGAATTTCGGGGACGAAATTTCTTAAGGGGGGGAGAGTGTAACGACCCGCATTCTACGCATCGAAGGATCGTTGAATATTTATTTCTTTCACGTACGAAGTCGTATGGTCATGTAACTTTGGAAGACGATTATTGGGGTCATTTCCCATGTTCATGATTTTTGCCGATTTTTAAATGACTGTTTTGCCCTTAGTTAATCTTTGTTTCAACCGTAACTTTTGATTAGTAAGGAGTTTTGATTTGAAACCACTTCCATTGGATCCGGATGATGGTTTACCTTTCCGTAGAGTGGTCACATTAGCCAAACGGGCTCACCGTTTAGGAGATATGGCTGAAACAAGGTTTAGAAGGTGAAAAACAGCTTAACCGGGCCTAATTAGGGTGATTAGCAAGAGGGCCCATAACCCATTTCGAGATTAGGGTTATGGGGAGGCTGAGAACAGTAGGAAAACAAATTTTATCTCATTTTTCAGCCGCCAAAAACATTCCTATAACCCTAGCCAAGGCCTCCACCTTCTAATTTCATCCGAAATCACTCCTAATTGCTTTCCAATTGAAGATTAAGCCAATCTACACCAAATCAAGGCAAGTCAACATCAAATTTGGAACATAGCTGCTGGAACACAAAGAGATTCAATCCATAACAGAGATATTTCAGATCTAAAGTTTATTTGAGGCTAAGGTGAGTGATTTGCATTGTTTTTCACTAATTACGGCTAATTAGGGTAATTAGCGAAGATTAGCGAAGATTAGCGAAATTATAACTCAGAAAAATCTAGAAAAATTTGTAAAATTCCAGAATATTATTTTATGCCTCTCATATGAATTTGAGTTAATTTGGACTAATTTTGCTAATCCGGGAATTTAGGGGATTAAGGGGTGATTAGTGATAATTAGCGAAATTATGCGTCATAAAAATCTGGAAAAATATTCAAAAATTCTAAAATATTGTTTTAGACCTCTGTTAGAAAATTTGGCTAATTTGGTTAAGTTTTACTAATCCTATCATTAGTTGTTGTTGAACATGTTTAAGGGGAAAATATGGGTTTTGGGTATGTTTGATCCATTTTACATGCTATGATTGTTGTTTTGCTGTTTATGATTGATTGTACATGTTGCTATGACTGTATGGTATGATTTGTGATTGTTTAGAAGTGTTAGATTAGTCGAAAACGCCGTCGAGTGGCGTATAAACGGTCGTTGGAAGTTCCAGGAAAAGTGCAGAAAAGTACCCAAACCGGATCGGATTGGATGGGAGGCCGAGCCGAACCGTTGTGAAGCCCTTCCCCACGAACCGCTAGTGGAGTATCTTCTCCGATCCGACCTGTGTAGTCTTCTCCGAACCGATGGGAGCATTAATCTCCGGATCGATCCGCTTACGTGGAGAGCCCACGATCCGAACCATGTTACCCGACCCGAACCGATGCGCCATGGAAGAACAAGAGGAACTCGACCCGATCTGAGGTGATGAGGCATTCCGATTCGAACTGTGGAGCTTGGACATGAGGCGTGGACCACGAACTGAACTCGGGGAGCACGATCCGAACCTGATGGGAGTACGATCCGAAGCAAGGTAAAGGGAGGAACCGAACCGATCCGGTGACGACTAGAAACCCGAGATGCAAAGGTGGTCCAAATGGAAGTTTGTACTTAGGATCCAGTTGGGAACCAACGAGTTGACTTCATGAGTTGGGATTTGCTACGGGACGTGTGCTAAGGGGTTGTCGATGTCCGTAACTTTGGATCACTATGTGTAGGGAGTACGTGAATGGATTCAGGATCACAGTGGCCTAGGTACGACTAAAGAGCTATAGACCAATGAAGTGGGGTCATTTGTAAAGGTTTGGTCATGACTCCATGTAGTAAGCTTGGTCGTAGTAGTAGTTGTACAAGTCGAACTCCGTCACTACTTCGATGGGTCTAGTGATTGACAGTGGTGGACATCGTATGCTTTACGCACTGAGTGAGAGATGTGAGGATGACTGCTATGGTTGATTTGTTTGCCATCATTATGACATGCACACCCCCACCCCCGTTATCTTTACACCATCTGTTCAATGTCGCCTTAGAGTATTGTACGTTATGTAGTGCTAACTCTTTGGTTGCAGGTCCAGGTTCAGGTATGGTTTAGTATACCTGTTATTATTCTGTTTAGTTGCTTATCGCTCATACCAGACTTTTTGTCTGACCCAGAGTTTTATGTCTCTTCTTATTACTCTGGGTGCTCTCACGAGCAGACTAGAGACATGTTAGCTGGGTATGCACGAGTAGCTGATCCGGAGACGAGCTGGAGGCTTCCACGTATGATACATATAGTATTCTCCCTGTGTTGTTGAAGATCACTGCTTGGGCATTAGTAGTGCATCTTCTACTTTGGCTTTCTTTTGCTTTAGAGACAGTTTAAAGTTGTAATAAAGATGTTGGATCATAAGTTGTATTTGAATTTCCGCTGCTATGTTGGTTTAGTTTTCAGCTTGTGCACTGTCTCGCATGGTTTATGTCAAGATTATATTATTATTATATTTTGTTCCATGCGCTGTGAGACATTCTCCAGGTTTTCAATTAGTTCATTCTCTTCTTTCCTTTATTTGGCAACCGTTCCGTGCTAGTCGGGCATGTGTACAGAGCACTTTCAGAGGAAATGCCGACTGGTGCGGGGCGGGCAGTCACTGATACAAAATAGTTACAATAAGATAGATCTACATAGAAAAACAGATCTGATAAAGAAGAATAAGATGGATCTACACATAAAAAACAGATCTGATAAACAAGAATAAGATAGATCTCCAATTCAGACTTATACCCATGTCAAGATCATAATTAAATTTCATATCTGAAAATAACTGTACTCACAAATCGTGGTTTAAGAAAGAGAAGAACGATTCTGGGATCTGATTTTATGGAGTTGATTTAGCTTTCCGTTGATGTAGGCATTGATTTATTATCTTTATCTTCTCTTTTGAATTGATTGATTAAGGTGGATGCTAGGTCACTTTAGGTTAGGAGCATGGAGGCACCATTCCTCTTTGTTAATGAGTTAGGGTTTAGGTTTACGGTCCTTATTTAGTTGTAGAGAGTGTTTTATGACCATTAGATTAACCCTGAACCATGAGAACCAATCAGATGCCACATTTGCCTTAGAGCGAATTGGCCCACGGGTTGACAGCCAAACACCCTGAATCAACCCCTAGTCGACCCAGCGAGGCTCGGGTCGACCTCAAAAATGGGCCGGTTCGGTTATTCCCCCTCCCGATTTGTTGTTTTGAACTTTTTGCATATTTATTTATTTAATTTTTCTATATATATATATTTCTCATATGCATACAAACTTCAAGGCTTAATAACATCTTCATAAGGTATCCGTTTTGTGCAAACCAAATGTCTATCTTCACCCAAAATTTTGAAACGAACATAATAGCGCAACCCATTTCACTTAATTCTTCTTCTAAAAATTAAGTATACTTTAATTTGTGAATTTTAATGTTGTAAAATTATGGGGTGTTACATTCTCTCCTCCTTAAAGGATTTTGTCCCCGAAATCTCCAAGCTAAGAAGAATGTATCCTACTATCCAATCATCCATCTACTCAACCAACATCCACAAGCATTCGTTGTCCTTAAAAGGTTTTTCAATGCTGTATGAACATATGCGGATTATGTGTATATGTTTCTTATCTAATGCAAAATCAGGCGATCTACTGATCCAGTTAACCTCCTTAATGCGAGTTATGTTAGTGCCATGAGTCCAATTATGTATGCAAGAAATCCTATTTGATACACATCATTTCCATATGAGTGCATAACCATTCATCCAAATGCAACATCCACGTGATGAGTCAATCATTTTGCATCCACAAAAACTGAAAAATGCACACACATCCATATGCAGTATGAAAGTGTTATTGAGCCGATTTAGTGCCTAGTCGTGTATATGCATCCACGAGAAACCACTATCAACCACTTGCATCCACTTGCAACCCTCAAACATAACATATCTCAAACACATGTTTACACCCATTAGTTTCTACCTAAAGGTCGAAGACTCGATCGATAGGATACAGCCGAGTGATAGAAGCAAGTACAATCAAAATAAAAGTTCTGTTCCTATTAGACATCAGTTAAGAAAATAAATCCCTAAGTATCAACCCCGAAGACCGAAATCAACATCAGATTGACACTCAAATAATTACTCCCATCAAAACAATTTCAAAACTGGAAATCTACTTCACGCTTCGAGTAAAAACTCCTATCCTTTTCATAAATATTAAGATACTTACAGACTACTGGTACAGATCAGATTATCAAATGATTCTTAGGAAACTAAGCATGATAAAACCCCACCATATCCCACAAAAACCAGAATGTATGCATCATAGTCAACTTAACGCTTAACACAGATACCCTCAAACCCCAACCTATCACAAACAGATGAGTCGTAACTCTTATGGGGTTTGAGACTATAGTAGGATCAGAAACAAGACTAGTATTAAAGTGCAGAGACTCAACTACAGAATTAAAATGCCAGAATGATCAGATAAGGAAATTAAACTTTCTACGAAATTTTTTCCACCTCTATCCTGTCCACTAACTGCGAGAGCATTCGCCTACCTTCCAGAAGATTCTGCCCTTTGCCCTTGCCTTCTGGGGCAATCCTTGATCAGATGTCCTATCTCACCGCACTGAAAACAACCAGTCTTCTTACATGTTAAGAAGTCTTTCTCTAAAGTTGCCCCCATCGCGCGAAAAACCCTACGAAGCTCGAAAGAGGATTAACCGTAGGTGAAATTAATGCAGCTACAGATTGAAGTTAGGCACTTCTTTGCCTTTTGACAGGCACCGTAGTCTCATCATGCATACGGAATCATGTCGCGATGAGGTTACCTCCTAGAAAGCCAGGAGCCCCGGAGACTCAGAAAAGAAGGAAACAAGAATTAAACAGAAAATCAAAAGATAGATATATGGCTTTGGGGACTATGTTTTTCAAAATAACTTTCCTTTTGAAAATACTTCCTTTTTAAAACCTTTTTGAAAATAGTTTTCAAAAACTTTTTATCAAATCTGGTAAACTTCAGCTCTGATACCAAGTGTAACACCCCATGTCCGTTAATGTCACTCACAAAGGGAATGCATTAACTTCCATGATGCATTATAAGTAAACAGAACAGAATATTACAAGACAAATACATAAAGTAGTACTTGAAAAATTTATAACTTTATTACAACAGAAACAGAAGTAAGTTTGGTTACATCTTTCAAAACCACAATATCGGAATTCAAGTACATAAATATCAGTCTTGTACAAAAGCCTTCAGAGTACGTAATTTTAAAGCCATAATCCCCAATAAAAAATTCCATAAATAGGTAGAATCAAAGCCAAGCAATACTTCAAGCACTTCTAGCACTTCAAGCAGAGAGAAATCTAAATCGAGCTCCTACGTTCCCAACCTGAGTACCTGGGGGGGAACAGAAGAAAAGAGGTGAAACAAACTAGGTCAGGCATACGTCCGGTGAGTCCAGTGACTTTTCAACATATAAACAGATAACAATATCATGACATGTAAGTAACACTGGATGAGAGATAGCCGTAACAGGAATAACAGGTTAACAAAAGAAATAGAATGATACAGGCTAAACTAAGCTCCTTACTTAGTTTTCACCTCTCTGCACTAATACTAGTATAACAGAATTAGGTGTTGTCCTATTGTCTAAACAGAAAAAAGAATGATCTCTTTAGGAACACGATGCTAGAAATGGGCCTTTACCACCCGAATGGAGACAGACGGTACAGAAACAGAATTAGGAACGAAATCAAAGACAGAAATAGAATAATCCCAATGGAAACAGAATATTAGAGTTAGGTACACACTAGTAATGGGCCTTTACCACCCCAACAGATGGTAACACACAGAAACAGACAGGTGTTACCACCCCAACAGAAACAGACGGTACCCCAACAGAAACAGACAGAACTAAGTGTACCCTAAATTCTACCCCAAGCGATCAGCTCCCTAATACAAAAATACCCTGTGTCGGCCCCACAGAAGGGTGTATCACTCCCTAAAGTGGCAACCTATAGACACAGACCTATTTACAGATGTCACGGTGTCTTACATCCTCAGAGCAGACCAAATCCAAGCACGCATATGACCCGGTTGGAATGCGCCATCAACACCCCTCGCCATTATCAGAGTGAACCTCTTACAATTAGTTCAGTAAGCATGCCCGGACCCCTCTTAGTGTTGGATCATAGTTTAGATACCAGAAAGGGTTACTGACTAATATGGGTCCCAAACAACAGACGACACAAGTAATTATCCCTCCTAGCCTTGTGTCCCCAGACTAACAGATTTCAGATTAACTTGTTTACATATTTCAAATGTACAAAGTTCAGATTAACTAGTTTTCAGATCAGACATACAAGTTAACAGGTTTTCAGACTAACGGATTAGATGTATAAATTAACGAGTTCTCAGACTAACGGATCAGATATACAGATTAACAGACTTACATATTGTTTTACCTAATTTTGTATTAGGCCTACAGATTCACGAAACGGGTTTATTAAATTCATCAGTCCAGTTGTTTTAACCCTATCCACCCAACACGTTTTAGGCATCATATTTATCTTAGATCTGCATTAATAAATATTAATGCACAGACCTCTCACATTAGGTCGGTAGCTTGTGGCCGCTGGATGTGCCGGGCGGTTCCGGGCAGACTTCTGCCACAAGCCAGACCTAACCTCGTGTCTAAGCATCCTTATGCCTACAACATCTCACATTAGACTGACAGTTTGCGGTTGTTGGTTAAGCCGGTTGGGTCCGGGCAGGCTTCCACCGCAAACTGAGTCTAACCTCGTGTCTCAGCATTCTAATTTGTAGCTAAAGTTTTCATTCACAGAATATGCCAATACCAGATTAATTATGCCAATTCAACAAATTATTTTCTTTATAAGTTACAGCTGATTATTCAAAGTTCCAGTAACATGTTTTGCACAATTTTAGATCGAGCCTACAGATTACATACCCAAATCACAATATTCAATTCCAACAGATCTAGCGGATTGGGAAATTTAATAGATTTAAACATATCCTAAAGTTCTATTAACATATCTTGCCTAATCATAAATTAATCCTCATTTTACATGCCCAAATTATGGTCATAATTCTCAACATAACATATGCCCAAATTTAGTTAGATTTTCCACAATACAGAATATTCTCTAAAAGCCCCAAATCATGATGTACAATATGAATTATGCCAATTTATAGCCATTGCTTACCGCGTATGTCAAATATCCAAAAATCCGACTTAGGCGTATTTACATTAATAGTTATCCCTATTTTAATATAGGTTTTCAGGCCTAAGTCGCATATCCTTTTTCTTCCAAGTCATAGATCGTCATATAAAATATGCCCTAAATCAAGCTCTTAAATTACAACATGTATTATGTCCTCAAAATCAGATCTTGAATTATAACATGCATTATGTCGCCAAATTACAAGTCATATGTTGTCATACATTAATTCTCCTTCTTCCAAATCATATACCGTCATATATAGTATGCCTAGATCTAGATCTTAAATTACAACTTATGTTGTGTTCTCAATTTAGTCATAAATCAGTTATGTCCAATTATGCATCATTCAATATTTTCCCCAAATTTAGCGTTCGCGTGTCAATCTCTTATGAGATTTGGCTCAGGCTCGTAGTATCCTGGCTAAAAAACAGAAGGAAGGAAGAGATACATAATAGTTACAATAAGATAGATCTACACAGAAAAGCAGATCTGATAAACGAGAATAAGATGGATCTACACAGAAAAACAGATCTGATAAACAAGAATAAGATAGATCTCCAATTCAGATTTATACCCATGTCAAGATCATAATTAAATTTCATATCTGGAAATAACTGTACTCACAAGTCGTGGTATAAGAAAGAGAAGAACGATTTTGGGATCTGATTTTCTGGAGTTGATTTAGCTTTCAGTTGATGTAGGCGTTGATTTGTTATCTTTATCTTCTCTTTTGAATTGAATGATTAAAATGGAGGCTAGGTCACTTTAGGTTTTAGGAGCATGGAGGCACCATTCCTCTTTGTTAATGAATTAGGGTTTAGGTTTAGGGTCCTTATATAGTTGTAGAGAGTGTTCAGGACCATTAGATTAACCCTGAACCATGAGAACCAATCAGATGCCACATCTGCCTTAAAGAAAATCGGCCCACGGGCTGACAGCCAAACACCCTGAATCAACCCCTAGTCGACCCAACAGGGCTTGGGTCGACCTCAAAAATGGGCCGGTTCGGTTATTCCCCCTCCCGATTCGTTGTTTTGAACTTTTTTGCATATATATATATATATATATATGTATGTATATAATTCTCATATGCATACAAACTTCAAGGCTTAATAACATCTTCATAAGGTATCCATTTTGTGCAAACCAAATGTCTATCTTGACCCAGAATTTTGAAACGAACATAATAGCGCAACCCATTTCACTTAATTCTTCTTCTAAAAATTAAGTATACTTTAATTTGTGAATTTTAATGTTATAAAATTACGGGGTGTTACAATATTTGTATTTCGTGTTATGGTCATTTTATATTATAAGGGCGGTAATCTTTTGTAAAACAGTAGATTGAAATATCATGAATTTTATTATCAATCTAATGATAATCATCAATGATTTTTTTTTATAAAATTGCGTAGATGATCTATTTTCATCATATAAACATATACATTGTATTTTATAATTACATACAAATCAAAAAATTAACTACCATATAAATTAAGAAATAAAACGCTTAAATAGGTTTAACTGCCTTAAAATGCTTTAGAAGTGCCAAAATTACCTAAAATAATATTAAAGTTGTGTAATAAACATAGGTAAATAATTAGCTACATAAAAGTTATGTAGTTAATTAATGCATCTTCCAAATGCATGTATAAGGCTTTATATACTTAGAATTTATTACTGAAATGCAATACAACAATTGTATATAAATGTTGTACTAAAAAGGGAACTTCATAATTATTTTTATGTGGTTAACTGTACCTGATCGTTTAAGGTTAAGAATTATATAGAAAATGTTGAAATCCTAAATTTGCATCATTCAAAAGCGATAAAAAAAAACTACATAAAAACCATTAAAAATAGAATCTTATCTATTATGTGGTTAGTTCTTAACACTAGGAATGTTAAAAAAATGATTAAAAACAATATTAAGTTATTTAAACTACGTTATTCAAATAAGATATAAAAATTAAAACTGTAAAAAGAAAGTTTCAATAACATTTAAACGATAAGCTATTATTGCTCTAAAAATGGTAAGAATTACTTATAAAAAATATTAAGCTACTTACAGTTGTACAGGTCAAATTGTCTTGATGTGTGTACATTTCTAAAATATCTCCTGAAGTTGTCGTACTGATAAGGATCAATTGGATAGCTTACTGCTTTGGGATACTAGTTCGTTACAATGAATCAATTAAAAAGCTCATATAAGCATGCCGAAACGTTAACAAAATTTAACTTTGATACTGAATTGCCATATTTCTTGTATATGAATGGTTTAGGAGTGTTAACTCCAAAATTGGAATCAACACTAAATAGTGATGGAAGCACTAGCATTAAAGGTAATCCAGGTGATATCTGACACTGAACACAAATGAAAGTAGATTAAAAAAAAACAAAAATAAGAAAAGAAACAGGTAATTTTTATAGTGGTTTTGTTGACTTTGACCCACGTTCACTTTAATCAATCTTTTATTATGATCTTGCTAGTTAGACCTCTCTAGATCTGTAACATCCTGTTTCTAAGGCCCAAAGATAAGCGCTATGGATGTTGCGGTCATCTATAGTGTTAGCTTTCGGTGATAGTAAACGACGAGTTAATAAACCAAAAACATTCGAGAACATGTGAATGTGAAAAGGAATGAAATAACATTTATTCAATTACGTATATTCCCTTTTGCGTTGCCCGTACTGATAAAATATGAAAATTACAAAACACGAGAGCGATATATGAAGGTGCCTACTTAGATGATCATATTTTTGATTAAGGCATTAAACATATTTGATTCTTACTCTACCCAAATAAACACACAGCCAAATAAGCTCCTAAGTAGCTAAAGCATCATGTTCATCTCCGAAAGCTCAATCGAGGAAGCAAAATCTAAAGACCCTAACTCTCAACCTACTCAAAAGAATATTTGAGAGTTAGAGGGAAAACAACTAAGATTCAGTCAAACAGATTGGTGTGAATAATAATATCTTTTCTATCTGAAACCGAAAGGTAATTAGCGAGACCACGTCTCCTTGTAGAGCGGGTTTTCTCTCGCTAATACCGAAACACAACAACCAACCATGTGCTTCTACACTTAATGGTTAGCTCACTACAAAACAATAACGAAAGCGATATGATATACAACATGCAATATGCAATGGTGTTGTGGATTTCACATCCCTCTCATTATACTGACTAACTGTCTTAACAATGCTTTTATATGCCTTTCGACCCACCAATCATGTTGGTGTCATTCTAGTTTCTTATCTTATTTATTTGAACTATTCTTTTCATTAAATTTTGGGATACCCTCCCTTAGCTTTTGGATTAACCATCCCATAATAAATTTATGAGGTAACACCTTTAATAAATGTCAGCTAACCACCAGGTATTCTCTTAGTTTTATTTATTGGTTGACTAAGAACCGAGTAATTTTATACCATGGGATAACTAGAAACTCTCGACTGGATGTCGGCTAAACTACCTAGCACCCTCTTAGTTTTATATGTTGGTTAACAAAGAACCATATAGTTTTATACGATGGAATAACTAGGAACATATCCAAACTTGGTGTGGATTATCTATCGCACATCTCATATATTTTTGCTGTAGGATAACTAAGAACCTAGTAGTTTTATACTATGGGATGACTACAAACTCTTATTCAAAATAGTGTAGTTTTATCCATAGGGTTGCTATAAACCTTACATCATAATCCGTAACATAAGCAAACACCTTGGTTTATAAAAGCGACTAACATATCAATCCCTTTGTTAGCAATTCCGTTGGAGGAAATTGTGGAAACAAGCCAATATGTCCTTTCAATCAACCACGACGACATCATCTATGTTGGTAGGACTCTAAAGCAATATGTTATAACAATTTGTAGACATCAACTGTGTTGGAGAGTTTCATAGGCAATAAGATTATAAACCAACAACAATCCATACTCAAAACTTATGTCGGAAAACGACACTCTTTTGGATCCACAGGGTGATGAGGCCAGATTCTCTATTCTAAGTTTAAAAGTTACAAAACAGAACCCCCTTCCGGTACCCCCAGAAGACAGTGAGGTGATAACCTCTTCTAATTTATAAAAGTAAAATCTTTATAATGACAAGTCCCTACGGTTTCTCCAAAGGGCATTGAGGCGACAACCTCACATCAATGTCATCGTTAAACAACCAACCACAAAATGAAGGAACCTTTCCAACCCCATTGGATGGCAAGAAAGCTATATACTTTGGATCCATCCAGACATAGTTACCAAAATATACCTCCTCGGTCCTACCAAGAGATACTGGGACGATAGCCCATCTTACCTTTTATGAAGAAAAACGTTTCATAAACAGCCCTTTGCAAGGGGATCCATCCGACTTTGTTGTAAGAACATATGCGTCATGCCCTTACTTTTATATAAAGGAACTTTAGACAATCTTACTCCTTTTGTTTCCCATGAAAGGTGTGGAGGAAATAACATTATATACTTTTAATGAAATTCTTTAAATTCAAAGACCTTTACATAACCAATCCCTTCATCACCGTCAAAGAGTTTGGAGGCATTAGCCTTTCAAGGCATTATGCTTTTATCTTATTATACTCCATGGTCTGAAGAAATAGGCATAATTCAACAACGTTAAATGGTGTCGAAGAATAACCCTTTATCCTTATAAAACAATAGTAAGGGAAGTGATTCCTTTAGACTGCATTGAAAGTCATTGGTCATAGACCCCGTTTCCTATATTAGATTAGGTTTATAAATATGCTCCTTTAATTATCTAAAGGTCGCGAAGGCTATATGCCTTTAATCTTTACAAAAACGTAGCTTTATGGAAAATGATCCTTTGACCAAAATAAAAGTAAACTAAGGTATCACATCTTAGGTTCATTCATAAAACATTTCTCTTTAAGAAAATAGACTCATCGACTCAACAATGACACAAGCCCATGTGCGGAGGCGATAGGCTTTACTAGACTTAACACTAAAAAATTGAAAGCCACTGACCAATATTCCAAGACGAAAGCCAAAGGTTGAAGCCTTATACAAGGAAGTAGAAATCCAAATGCTTCATAGGTCAACTTGTGACATTGCATGCATCTGATACTTTTGGAAAGGAAGTGGAAGGTTCTCCTGATCGTTCCAAAAGACAAGAAAGAGGCTTTTTTATCTTTTGGATGATGGCACTAACCGTAATTGAAAAGAAAAAATGGTTAACAACTTTATACTTGTCGAATTACCATTGGTCTAAAAGAGAAATATTTTGATCAAAGTACAGTACTTCCTGTATTTTTGCCCGGTCTAAAACATAGAATATTTGCATTTATGCATTAACGCATTAGCTTTCCTAAGCAAAATCAACAGTAGGAGTTCATAACAATTAGAAAACGCAGTGGGGTAAGCCCAAAATTCGACAGAGTGAAGAGGATACCCTCCTCTATCATTCATAAAAGTTTGGGTACAAAATAATTAATTAACTGCTTAATTAATTAAACCTGTAAGCAACAAACAATATTCCTTAGGAAATTCACCGAATATTCCTAAGTACTCAGAAAATTATGAAATCGGAAACTCATCTCCGACACCATGTTACAAAGAACATATCCAAATTTCATAATATTTGGATATGTCTAACTGTAGGTTTTAACTAAAACCTATTCGTTTTATGCAAAACAAGCATATTATCAAAAAGAAAAACACAGGTATAACACAAACAATTCGAGTATAAGCAAATAGCCGAATCAAAATATGGGTAAAGATTATTATTCACCTTGTTTGGATTGAGAGCTTGAGATCTGTAGAAGTTAATATCCTTAATTTAATCTCTAGCTTTATTTTAGGTTTTTCTTCTTCTTGCCTTTTCTTTTAATGGTCGGTCGCCCCTAAGTTTATTTTAGTTTTGGAGAAATTGTGAAAAATGAGAGAGAAGAGGTAGAAAAGTTATTACATAGGAGGACAAATGTTACCCATTTTGTCCCTTTCATACGTAATTCATTCTCTCGACCGAAACACGTTGTCATTTGTTCATATGTATAAATATAAACTCAACAATCTACTAACATTATTTTTACTTAATTAATTCATTTAGTTAAATATCCTGAGTATTGCTTTAAAAAAAGAGGGACACTACATCATTCCCACCTTAAATGAATTTCATCCTCGAAATCTAATCAAGAACAAAAAAAACATAGAAAGAAACATAAAATGCTATATGTACTAGTGTAACTCACTGGTTGCTAGTCCTATAAAATAATATCGAGCACACCCTACTAGTGATACTCTGAGCAAAAAGCCATCTCTACTGAGACTCGATATCCCTCTTCTCCTTACTTACATAGATACTCTTCCTATATTGGCTTCCAGCCATCGATCTTTGATCGTCTCGGTCTTCTTTATAGCTCTTTCTGCCTCTCTTGGATCAGAAACCAATAGCCACCATCTGTTGATAGAAAAGGACACTTCTTTATTATAGCAGAATACCTTAACATTAAATTGTTTGCATTCCTTCCTTCCTCTCTTCTTCCTGCATCCATGGAAGTCAATTTAAAAGATGAGGGCTCCGAAGCAGCTTCTTTACCCTTCACCACCTTTGGGAACTTATCCTTGTAGTGCCCAAGCGAGTCATCATCAAAGCATCGAACCTGCAGCCTCTCGGTAGATGATCCTTCTTTCCTTGACTAGCATTCCATAATGCAAGGATCCTACCTGCCATATTTAAGGTAAGCGATCTTGACTTTGCTCTGCCTGATTTTCTCTTTCTTCCAAGCCTTTTGTTCCAAAAAGGACTTTCAGTTATATCTTTAAAGATTATAGGTATTAACTGGTCTACTTCCCAAGATATAGACTTCCTCTTTTCTCTCCACCCTAGTGAAACCCTAACTTATTCTGGCATAACCTTTGTCGACTTGCGCCATTAGATAGACCTCTATCTATAACAACACTTGCTCTCATAAAACCATCAACGACCAACTCGCATCCTACGAATGATGGAATGGAGCATACTTCTTGCTTTCTCTGGTGGTGCTGTAACATTGCTATCCTCATCACCCTTTAGATCATGGTCTCCTTGAACTTTGGATCTAGAATTTTCGTTACTAGTAGCGCCTCTACCACTGAGATACATCTTTTCATATTTTCTACCTATCTGCCATGCAAAACTTCATAAGATACCCAAGGATGGACTAAGAAGGTGGAAGTATATTTATACTTATATAATAAAAATACAAGGACGTCATAGATCGTTATCCCATACCCTGAATATTTCTCTGATCTTTGGTTTTTAATGAATCTTTTGTAAGAAAATATTTCTAAATTTACACAAACCCATGTTCTAATAACAAGTTGTAACACCTCATTTTATAGGGCCGAAAGCTAAGCGCGATAGATATTGCATCGATGATAGGAAACAGAGGGTTAACAAATCAAAAATATCCAAATGCTTATGAATATGAAAAAGATTGAAATAACATAATTCAGTCGCATTCATTACATGTTCCCTTTTCCATATCTCATACTGAGAAAATATAAATATTACAAAAACACGAGAGCAACATATGAAGATTCCCTCTTGGATGATCGAAGTTTAGGTAAAGGCATTAAACACCTTCGCCTCTCCCTCTATCCAAAATAAACATACAACGGAATAAGCTCCTGGATAACAAAAATCTCCTGCTCGTCTCCGGAAGCTCAATTGAAGAAGCAAAGCCTGAAAGACCTTAATTTCAACCTATGCAAATGAGTACCCGAGAGTTAGAGGGGAAAACAAAAACTATGGGTCTTTCGAATAGTTTGGTGTGAATAATAATATCATTTATACTCAAAACTGAAATGTAACTAGTGAGACCACACCACTTAGTGGAATGAGTTTCCTCTCGCTAATGCCAAAACATAACAACCTACTACATGCTCCTGCATTCAATGGTTAGCTGATTACAAAATAATAACGAAAGCAATATGATATGCAACATGCAATATTAGATCCTATTATGGATTTTCCATCCCTCCCATTATACTGACAAACTATCTTGACAGTGTTTCTATATGTTTTTCAACCTACCAATCCTGTTGGTGTCATTCTAGTTTGCTAACTCATTACATGAACTATTCTTTTTATTTAATTTTAGGATACACTCCTTAGCTTCTAGATTAACTATCCCACTATAAATTTATTAAGTAACCCCTTCAATGGATACCGCCTAACCACCAAACACCCTCTTATGTTTATCCGTTAATTGACTAAGAATCAAGTAGTTTTATGTCATAGGATAACTGAAAACTCTCCATTGCATGTTGACTAAACTATTTGGCACCTCTTAGTTTTATATGTTGGTTGACTTAAAACCGAGTAGCTTTATACCGTGCACAACTAGAAACTCACCTTGTAATAACCCGCCCGGAATGGGCCTAAATTCTGACCTAGGAAAGGCCCATTAGAACTTAGAGCCATTCTTAACGGATCTTTGGTTTCTATAAGGAAATACTTAAATGGATATAACAGACAATCTAAAATGAAATTAGAATCTCACACAATGGAAGGAATAAAATATAATACCTCAAAATAGATGTACCATAAATAAACCATCATAAATGTCAATTAAACGAGTCTCAAGCGGTAATAAAAGGTACATCAATAATAATTATCCTAAATAATACAATAATGATATTTCCATAAATAACTAAAAGCCTCCAACGTCGGGATCCATCTCAAAAGCATCATTGATCCAAGTGTTCCCACCTACTTACTTGTTTATATGTTAAGAGGAGGGAGGTCAGAACAATTAGTTCCAGTGAATGAAAATCACATAAGTTAAGGGATAACTATTTTCTATACTTAACAATATGAATACATCGAATTATGTCTACGCAAGCAAGCACACACAACTAAACATATGAGGCAGACATCCTTATAGTCACATAAGGCCTACATGTTAATAATAGGGCGTAAATCCTTACACTCGCTTAATACCCCCATACAGTAATATAAGGGCGGACATCCTTACAACTGCTTAATACCCCACGAGGTGGGCACTACTTGGTCAGTTAAGGCGATTACCTAGATTTATTTATGGATGGATTCCTACTATCATTTATTACCCTATGGCAGATCCCTAGCCACTTAAGATCTCCTCTTTGATCGTCAACTTTATCACATATATATTCTCCTTGTAGGTCAAGAGATAGTGAGCAGTCACTTAATACTAGATCTAGGTAGGAGCATGACACTATTTAAGACCCTCCGGGCGAAATCCTATGTTCCTATCTAGTTGTCCCTACGGGTGAACTCCTTGCCACTTAATACTTCCCTTAGACGGTGATTTCCTTAGGCCTCTTATATAAACCGTCCTCGGGTCAGCCCTCACATAACCCTTAGAGGAAGCGGACAACTTCCGGAGAACTACTCGCTCATACACAATCGCTAAGACTATTTAATACTTCATGAATATTGGATAAAGGCAAACCTCGTAACCACTTAAAACTTCATAAGGGCGGGTCCAATGACTTGGGTCCTAAACTAAGGGATAAACCTTAGGAATGGACTTAGTTCAAACCACTTAATACCCAAACCTGGCGGGTCAGCCACTTAATAACTACCTAGAGGCATGCCTATGTGACACACAAATACACACACACACACACACACACACACACACACACACACACACACACACACATATATATATATATATATATATATATATATAGGGAGCGACTATTTGAACACAAAATTAGACACAAAGAGAGAGAGAGATACAAAGCCTCAACCATTGGATCTTTTTGTCTTTATATGGTGAGGTGTAATTCATGGGGTGATCCAATTGTGCAAATCAATTCTGTCAACATTTGTGTCAAAATTTTGTGTCTCTATAGACTTTCCCATATATATATATATATATATATATTCACACACACACACATACACACAAAAGACATGTCACATTAAACTGACCACTTGTTAGATGCTTGATTTGCTAAGCGAATCCAGGCAGGCTTCTACTACAAGTTGGGTTCAACCTCGCGTCTTAGTGTAATAATTACAATGACCTATGACACCTAGAGCTCTCACAAATTAACTAGTCTTACTTGTATATGTTGGATATGTCGTTCGGTTCCAGGAAGGCTTCTACTATAAGCAACAGTTAACCTTGTGTTTGTGTGTCATTAATTATAATAAAAGCCACTAACTCACACACATACGAATGTCCTATGAGGACGTTCAAATTCCTATTTTCACAACTTAGCACATTTAGTACGTAATTAATAAGCATCTATAATATGTTTATTATGTTATAAATATATAAATAATTAGGGTAAATTTAGCGCACGTGAATAATGACCTCGTGAATAATGACCTAATACGTTTGAATGTTAATCCTAATAAAAAAATTAAGGTATACAAGTTAATTTCCCTATCAATTAACATGGTCCAACATGTATATTCACATTCAATGATAAAATCTGAAATAAAAACACATACAAATAAAACTTGTAACCTCGATTTGAATAATTATATAAGAAAAGTATAAACAAGGTGCAATAATCCTATTCACTAGTACAAAAAATGCCTTTTGCATCGCCTCATTTGCATCAGTTGTCCTTATACCCGATGTAAATAATGTTATTTGCATCGGGTTTTGAGCAGTCAATGCAAATAGATCGAAGCAAATTGCATTCTTTGCATCGGATGTATTTACAGCCGATGCAAATAACATTATTTGCATCAATTTCCTGGAACTGATGCAAATGAGCCGATGCAAATCGTGTTATTTGCATCTGTTCTCAAGAACCAATGCAAATGCACTGAAGCAAATCGTGTTATAGTTAATACTTCTTAATTACATTTACAAATTAATTTAAATTAGTAATTAATAATAAAATTTAATACTTATGAAGTGATATTTAGTAGTTGTTAATTAATTTTAAATAATTATTAATTAATAATGATTTTTGAAAATAATAATTAATAAATAATAAAAGGTAATAGGTAATAATCAATAAACTAGAAGTTGTAGCATGAATAAATCGAGAAAATAACATGATATAGCGGATGAGTCTAAAATAGAATATAAAACTCATATTTAATGCTTTTACAAATAAATAATTGATAAATAAATGGATTATTAACATTCAACTTTATCATAATTAGTATATTCTTAGGTTTATATAAAAGTATTAGAAAATATTTGTAAATAAGTGTAAACTTATATATGGTAAGAGACATTTTAAGCCAGTTGCAAAAAAACATATTTTTTTGCAATTGAGCTTTTCCGTTGGTTGCGGAAAACATAATTTAAGCAACTGCGCTTCTCTATCAAAAAACATATCTTTAGAAATTGTCTTGTTTGCCACTTGCAATAAACTTATTTTACAATTAGCATTTCTGCCTGTTACAAAAAACATGTTTAAAAAAAGCAATAATATTATAAAACATACTTAATAATTAAAATTAACGATCATATTTATTAGTTAATAATTAAAAAAGTAATAATCTATAGTAATTAAATCACAAATAAAATTAATTATTTTAATAAATAGTAGTCATTATTAACTAGTTAATAAATCGTAATTATTACCACTTAATAATTAATTTTTAATAATTACTATAAATAAGTAATATTTATTTTTCATTATTTAATAGTTAAAAATATATTAAAATTTAAATATCCAAAATTGTAATAATTGATGATTACATTGAATAATTCAATAACTAGTATTGAATAACTAAAAACTACTAACTATCAATTAAGAAAAATGTTTACTAGCACTATTTACTGAGGGTGCGTCAGCTTTTTTTCAAACTACTAGCTAGGAATTACCAATTACCAACGTCACTCATAGGAAACTAGCTTCCTTACTAGGCCTAACACATGCACATAGAAATATTGCAAGGCACTTGAGTATGGTACATTACTTATGGTAGCAGTTATTAAGGTTTTAATTTAGGTTCAAATCAAAGTTACCGCTTGAGTATACGTAATCAGTAATCTTTAATCTAGATTCAGGTTTAACAGTTAGGATTTGGAAATTACTAGAGTTTTACATCCTAGTCTGATAAAATTGAGCTGTAATAATCATCTTATCAAAACGTATTCCCACTCAGTTTAGATCAAAACTCTAACTTCGCTCTTCACGTATTGTTTGACTTCAATAGGTTCATCCTTTCAATATCTAATCTTCTCTCATTTTTTGCTTTGATTTTATATTACTTTTGTAGAAAGTTTAGAAGGAGATGAACCGTGCCCAGTAATCGGTAAATCTCGTTACCTTCTTTTCTCAAATTTTCTTGTCCCGCCTTTTCTTTTCATTACCCCGCCTTGTTTTTTCGGTCTTCCCGCTTTCCATTTTCATCTTCCCCTCTAATTTAGTTCGCTTCCCACTCAATTAGTCAAGCTATCCCCAGCCCTAAAAATCCTCAATCCTAAAACCAAAATATCTCCTTCCTCTTAATCCACGAATGCCCCGATTCTTCCCTCTCCCTTTTTCTGGTCATGTCTTTTATCTCTTCCTTTCCCGACCTATTCAAAATCAACAATCATCAGCAGCTCTTTCCGTTAGTAATGGGTACTAAGTTTATTCTTCATCCACCGCTTCTCTAATTCTTCCTCTTTCACTATCGCTTCTTTTCTTCATTTAATCCTCTGCCTTCACCGCTACGAAGTCTTCCATCTCCTATTATATCTTAACCTAGCTTTCCCCAGTATGGCGTTTAGGTTGTCGGTGCCAATTTCGTGCCCCTTCTCCAAATTCATATCTTGATTTGCTCCATCTGATCCGATCCTCTTCGTGCTCCACGTGGTGTAATCGGCGACTCCGCGACTTTTTTATGTCCTTTTCTATCGGTTGATTTTCGACTGCATTGGCCATTTTCCCGACTCCTATTCACCAATGCAAGTCATTACAGCTTTTCAGATGGTGTTGCCTTGGGGTATGGTAGTTAGTTTGTTTTAATCTTTGATTTTCCTATGTATATTATATTTGCCTTAAACAACTTGTTTTCAAAAATGAAATACACTAGTTCAAAATACGCCTGTGTATTTATGCAAAATATGGACACTTCTTTTAATATTATATAAGCATCAAACTTATGTATGTATGTAATTTGTGATGTAGGCCGGCATCGTGAAAAAGGATAAAATCAAACTCCATGGCTTTTGATTTTTTGAACTACAAGTACCTGTCAAGAAATTCAAAATTGGAAGCTTATTTTATTTATAACTAAGTTTGGTGATATTTAGTGTGTTTGTTTCAGATGTCTAGTCTTTTGTAATGTTTTGCTATGGTTTCTTGTTTTTGTGATTGTGCTTGCATTTGGAACCATTCAATAAATTTCTTTTCTATATTTATATGTTTGTGTGACTGTGGTAGCTCTGTTGATGATTTAGGATCAGGCATGTCAGAAATTGCAGAATATTTGTAGCTAGTGATTTGTGTTGATACGTTGGTGGTTGCTTTGATTATCAAGTTTTTGATTGTGTAAACTAGCGAAGCCTGAGTTTGAAGCCAGGGGTTGCGGTGTTTGGTTTAAGCTACAGTATTGATGGGGTTAAGACACAGTGATGTTGAAGGAGATTTAAAAGGCTGTGAAAAGGATGTTTGGGTAGTATAGATGTTGTGATGAATGTGGAGATGTGATGGGGTGCTGTTTTGCGATGATCAGTGGTGCGTGACGGTAGTTTCAATGACTACATGGGATACCTACTGCAATGGACAGTGATAGAGTTCTACTCATTGATGTAGGTACTAATATCCAACTTGATTTTTTTTCTTATTTACAAGACCTTAAAATTTGGCCGAAATCCATAGTGATATTCAAAATATGACCTGCCATAATATATCATATTCTTTGACATACTTTTCATTGTTTAGTTTTCTAGATATGACATTTTGTGTTATAATTTATAATAATGTGTTTCAAACGAATTCAACAGGCCTTCCGGTTTGATACCAGTTCCATTTACAGAATTTGATGTGCTTCTGTTAGTTTTTAGGTTTAGTACAAAAAAGTGACAATCACTTAATAAAAGTGAGAAATAAACATGAATGTATTTGAGTTTGATCAACACATGAGAAGTTGTATAGGCATTGTTTTGATTTCTGTGTAAATATATGATGTAGTTTCTTTTGTCCAGTATTAAAGAGATGGTACCCCATGTTAAAACCATTATACAGAAAGCATTTACACATGTTATTCTTATTGCTTATGCGTGATGCCAAAGTCATTAACTGAACCATTTAGACAAGTATACATTATGAAAGCATGTCCTATAAATTATCCTATTTTGCTGATAAAAAGTATGCTGGAATGTCAGTATTGCATTTTTATTCCAAAGTTTCCATCTGCATAATATTTCAAAGTTTCAATCTGCATTTTATTTCGAAGTTCTAAATACATTTTTATTTATTGACATTATATTTGTTATCTCAACTCAGGTTTTTGTTTTGGATCGAAGCGAAGAATGATGCCGAAGGTGTTGTTGTATTAGGGACTTAATAGTCTAGGCTATATTGCTTTTAAATGATTGTACCCATCAAATGTTTGAATTATTATATTAAAATGAATTTATGAATCACTTTTTTGTATTGTTCATTGACACTATAATTGAAATATATATTGGTGTTTTGTTATTTAATTTGCGTTTGTTGTCAATTTGATTTTATTTTAAATAATTATAATATTGCATGGTAATTTTTTGTATTGGTATTGACATTTGAAGCAATAGAATGATATTTTGCATCAATCGATGGTTAGAAATAACTGATGCACAATAAAAATGGGAAAGGGTAGTGTTCCCTATATTGCATCGGTTGGTAGTAATAATCGATGCAATAACATATTTTTTTTCATCGGTTATTACCAGTAACCGATGCAACATAGAAACTAGTTTTAAGCTAAAAAACTTCCTTTTGCATCGGTTATTGCTAATAACCAATGCAAAATTATAGTTTTTGCATCGGTTTTGAAACCGATGCAATTTTTTTTTACTTTGTTGCATCGGTTGCATATGCATCGGTTGCTGAACTGATGCAATAGAGGGGTAAACAACCGATGCAATTGACCTATTTTGTAGTAGTGATTGCTTATGCAAAACCTTATTCCTGGCTCTGCTTCATTTTTTTATTTTGTATCGCATACAAAAACTTAAGATTCTAGTATATAGTATACTAGTACAAAGGCGCGCTTGATGGGCATGTGCATAGATAGATTTGACCAAAGCAGGCAACTTTGATACAGTCGTGGGAAAACAGAAAATAATACAGTAGCAATAGTCCGCTAAGATATACAGTGCTTAGTGATGACAGCTGAGCTGTGAAGAATGATGAAACACAAGTATGCTATAGCAAAATCATAAGTGATCTGATAATTGGGATAAGGGTTTCCATGGAAAGGTGGCAACAACAATACCATTTTGTACCTCATTGAGTGAGAAGGGTTTTGGAAAGATCTAGCCATTGAGTAATGATGATAGCAAGAATTGTAAGTTGGGTTAGGACATTGCGGATGATGAGGTAAAAATGCGTTTAGAATAGGAATTAAATTTAAACTGTGGGTGGAGATGCAAGTGTGATGGTTGTTTCAATTGTTTTGAAGATGTTTTCAGGCTTCTTTTTTTTAGTTCGTTGCTTATATATATATATATATATGTTGTAATACATATGAATCATTCGGTATTGTCCTTCCTTTTGGATATTTAAACTAATGGAAGTACTGATGAGTTGAAGAAGAAAAAATTCTTAAGTGATGTGATTCAAAGGGGTATTATCTCCATGTATGTAAATGTTTTTCATTCAACGATTCAGTAGCAAGGTAACATCTTTTCTTACCCATGCCATTTTCAATTGTAAAACTCAATGTTAACCCAAGCAGTTACATAAATATCACTAAACATTAGTAACATTTATGCCTAAATATGTGAACAGCAAGACATTGGAAATATAGGTGCAGAAAGTAAATCACCCAAAACTGATATTTTCAGGTCGTAGATTCATAAATAGAATGCAAAATCATGAAAGTTCTCATGTATCCAGGACCAAGGTTTAAAGAAAGTTTCAAATAGTATATCACGGAATGGTATATAATACGAGTCTTATTTTCAGCAAACATACCATGGGCTGGTATATAATAGAAAAGAGATGGAAAATAAAAATACCTTACTAGTATTTACGGTTGTGTAAAAACGAGTTCAGACAAATATAGTAGGCTGATTTGTTAAACGACTGCTTCATGATCTTCTTTCTCTAGACATGAATAGCTGCAAATTTACTGGATAATTATCAATGAAAAGAAGCACCTGGCTGCCGTGAAAATGGTAACATGATCTGTAAATTTACTATATATATATATATATATCATTTTTCTTGACCCAAGTTAATTTCATACTACTCTTCATCTTTGGGAAAGATTAAGAGAAAATATATACAACTGAAATTAAAAATTTATACCTACAAACATGTTGCCTTCTTACAGATAAAAAGCACCTTTCTCTTAAATTGTTAAATAACACATTAAATTATCAAATCAAACCTGTAGTTCATTTCTTAACAATGATTAATTCTTATATATAAAATTGAAAAGTAAAATTTTGTATGTCCAAAATCACTAAACCTCACATGCTCAACAATTGTAGTTGCCCACTGATTCACTCCATATGCATCTACTCTTATCCTCGTGGTGCATATTTTATATCTGAACATGTAGCTCAGTACATAGAAGATATGAACTTTCCTAATTACCCAACGTAAATTGAATTAGTAACTATTATTGCTTTAATGACATGGAAATGCATGCTAAATATAAGCTGAGCCAAATACACTGTAGAAAGTACCTGCAATTTCGAGTTTGCTGCATGATTTTCATTGAGTTGTGGTCCTTTCAATTGTGTGAACTCTTCGGTTTGCATCTAACATTACATCATAGTTATAGTGTGAACTCATTATTTGCAGTAACCCCAAAACCCAATTTAGTTACAACCATGCAACACAACGACGGATCCACACACACACAGTTTTATATGGAAACTGGATTACTATTCACAAAGGATACACACATATTTATATGAAAATTGGATTACTATTCAGAGAGGATACACACAATTATTTATAGGAAAACTTGATTACTGTTTATATAGGATATAAATGAACAATTGTAAGAGGAAAATAGTGTCAGATGTATCATAGGACAATTTTACCAATTAAGGAACCCATATAAGTAAAAATATCTTCTAACATACCATTAAAAGCCATAGCAGGCTAGCATACCTTTGCAATGAACACTCAATATAAAAATCCAGCATACAAACTGTTAATTAGCATAGCTTGCATATTTATTTTAATCGAAACTAAAATACTTATACTATGATAATACTACAATCTTTAAAGTTTCAGATAACAAAAAATATAAGTATTTCTTCGAAAATCTGTATCACTAATAATTTATGCCCCCTGATGATGCAAATTTAGATCTGAAAATGGCGACCTCATCTTCTTCTTTCACCTCCTTATTGCAAGCCTTCGATTCATCCTTCCCTCCTCTTCCCTCATGCAATTCACAGCCTATTCCCCCTGATCCTCCCCCTCCTATCGACAATCCATCTGCTGCCAAACCCTCCAATGAAAATCGTAGAACTAATCTTCCAGATCCACTTGCTTCTGTTAGATCTACCATTCCCGATGCAAACCCTCCTATAGCTAACGGCTTAACTTTCAATTTGTTGAACTCCTCCTCCTTAAATGCAAATCGTTCCTCGTCTAATGCTTCTTTTCCATCGTTCACGAAAAGGATTATTGTAACACCCCGGATTTTTGAATAATCGAATTAACTAAATTAAAGAATAATTAATCTCAGACGTGAGAACTAAGGGAAATGGGTTGCGCCATTGTGTTCGTCTCGGAATTCTGGTAGAGATAGAGTCCGAGTTTGCGGGAAACGGATAACGGATAAAGGAGATATGGACGAACGAAGTTAGGCGGCAAAACAAGAAAAAAAAAGATTGCACTGGCGCACTTGGGAAGTGCGCCAGTACAAATTTGCACTTGCGCACCTGCCAAGTGTGCCCAGGCCAAGCAGCAGGCCTGCACAGCTTTCTGGTTCAGTCTGATCTGTGTTGTGACTCTTTGCTGAGTCTTTTCTGACTCCTTGCCGAGTCATTAGGGCTGAGGTGTCACCCTATCCCGACTGAATGGTTTTGATTAACCCTAAGATCATCCGACGGCTATAATTAAATTAAAATTCTATATAAACATGGGTAGACTCAAAACCTAAATCAAAATAGAAACTGAAACTATGGCCGTCATGCTGTCAACTTGTAACCTAGAGTAGTCACCACCAATTAAAGAGGAAGAACAAATAATCAATTCAGTTCTATTCAAAATTAATCTAAACAACAACGAATCTACTGCAAAGGCGAGCTTAATCAATTTCAGAACTCAGATTTCAGAACGTAAGACCTTCTTCTTCTGAGTTCGATTTCTTTAATAAAATAATTAACGATTTAATTGGATTAAGCTATGATGCGGATTATATGGTTATGTTGTGAATTATTGACCGCATGTTATCATCCATGTTGTAAAATTGTGGTATTATCATTTATGTTGTAAATTCTATGATGTTATCATCTATGTTGTAAAGTTGTGATATTATCATCCATGTTGTAATTCTATGATTATGTATAATCAATTCATTATGATGTTTCATATGCTAGTTTGGTTATGTTGTCGGAACTAATTCATATGATGAATCACATGTATGTATGCAAGTTAGGATGTTATTTGAGACATAGTTCATATCCAAGTTAGTGAAAAGTTTATGCATAACCTTACATGTTTCATGACATCTATTTTTGATCTAAAGTTAGGCTATGACATGTGTGAGTTATATGCTAAATTTCACATGCTAGTTTATATGTTTAGATGTAAGTTTACACCATCGTTATGTTGCATAAATCACATATGCAAGTTTATATAAATATATGTGTTTGGAGTATGAATCATGTTATGTAAGTTTGTGGTTATTGCCTATGCAAGTTTACACCTTTAGATGTAGATCTATGACATACATGATTTATGCAAGTTTATGACTATTGCCTAAACAGGTTCACACCTTTAGTTTGGATATATGACATATGTAGTTTTATGCAAGTTTGTGACTTTGTCCTATGCAAGTTTTAGATGTAGAACCTCATTCACACATGCAAGTTCACCCCTTATGTTTAGATCTAGTTTTATCTGTATGTATGTTGTGATGTTTTCTCTTTATTCCATGAGTTAGACTATTCGAGTCTAATGTATATTTTGCGTTAAACGAACGAACGTACAACGTGGGGCCATGGGATAATATTAAAAGATTTAATATTGAGAATTGGCATAAATGCCTTAAAAGGCATAAAATAAATTTATGATGAAAATTGGTATGATTTTACATACCATAAATAGATGGATATAATTGAGTCAATTATGGCCATAGTTAAATTTGGAATTTATTGATAATTTGAATAGGGAAATTAATTCAAATTGGGGAATGATTAATTAGGAGTAATCGTCTAAGACACGAGGATAGGCTCTTTTGTGGTGTAAGACTGCCCGGACCCGCCAGGCAAATCCAACCGCCACAAATGCTAGTCTAATGTGGGAGTTCTTAGGCATAAATTAAATGCATAACAATTGTAAAGACACAAGGTTAGGCTCTTTTGTGGTGTAAGACTGCCCGGACCCGCCCGGCAAATCCAGCTGCCGCAAATGCCAGTCTAATGTGGGAGGTCTTTATGAGGTTACGGTCTTAATGAATTAAGAAATACTTAACCATATAAACATGTAGTGGGACATGAGGGGGTTAAGTGGGTGCCTTGGGTGGCATGTGGAATTTAGTGGGTGCCTTGGGTGGCATTGGAAATACGATTAGAAACACTTAACCAAAATTGAAACATGTAAGTGAACATGAATAAAAAGAAGGTTAAGTGGGATGTACTAGAGGGGACCAAGCTTAGGTGGATAGTTTGTGTCAAGTAATGAGGGGCCCGTTTCAACCAGTAACCCATACGTATCTTTGTGGGCTCGACCTAAGTCGAGGACGGGACACGCATACTGGCCTTGACTATAAGAGGCCAAAACGGGTTAGCGGTGGCAATGCAAGTCCAACGGGTTCATATGCGTGTGTAGGCCCGGGAATGGTAGGTAAGACGTTGTTGCATCGTGTAGGTATAAGCCGTGCATCATTGGTGGTATCAGGTTGCCACTTTGGGGTGTGATACACCCCCACTGTGGGGCCAGCACGGGCATCTATGAGTTAAGGAGCCGATCGCTTGGGGGTAGTGGGTACACCTAGTGGAGATAGGGGCAAGCGGCACCTATGAAGGCAACTAGGGGTGCTCGAAGCTACCATTATCATTATTAAGTTTTGTAGGCGGGATCAACCTTAGGGTGACTAGTGGTGGTGCAATATAGTAATTATCTTATAGTGGTTTAGGTGCGCTTTAACGTTATCTTTGTTCATCTTATTTCCTTGTTTACTCTGTTATACCCAATTGTTCACAGTCTTTTCCTTATTTTCCAACTTATGCCTTAGCCTAGTTATTTTGCTTATTATATTGTTAAAGTTATCACACTCGCCAGACTTTATGTCTGACCCCCTTTGTTTCCTCCTCTTTTCTTCCTTACCCCCAGGTGCTCAGGTTGGAACTAGCACCAGTGGGGATTGATTTTGGACAACTATATCTCTGCTTTTAGAAGTTGCTTGGATCGCTGAAGTAAAGTTCAGCCTCTCTTATTTATGGCTATTTTGAAATGGGGTTATGTCTTTCAATTTATGTACTTTGATTTAGTCAAGATGGATATTATGTACTTTGACTCTGGTTTTTGATGATGTAATCAAACTTATGTGTTTACCGCTGCAATGAATAAAGTTTTGAAGTTTTAAGTACTGTTTATATCTGTCTTGTTGTTAAGTTTCTGTTCTATACACACTTAAAATGCTCCATGAAAGTTAATGCATTCCCTTTGTGAGTGACATTAATGGACGTGGGGTGTTACACGTGGTATCAGAGCTGAAGGTTACCAGAACAAATATGAATTTTGAAAAACTGTTTTTCAAAAACACTTTCATAAAGAAGTACCTTCAAAAGTACATTTTAAGGAAAGTATTTTCAAGAGAAAAGCTTATTTTAGAAAGCATAACCCTAAGAGCAATATATCTTTCCTTCGGTTCTTTTGTATTGAATCTTTCCTTTTTCGTTTCAGCATGTCTGGAATTCCCGGGATACCCGAGGGGATACCGATACTAGGATGGTTTAGGAGGTATTTGGAGACTAGGGCCACCACTGCAGGTCCAGCAAATGCTCCCCCTCCTCCTCCTCGTGTCAATACTTTTGCGAAGATATGTAAGGACTTCCGGGCAATGGGTGGAAAACCTTTTCACGGGACAGAGACATTTGTTGAAGCTCGAAACTGGCTAAAGGAGGTGGAAGAATTGTTTGGGATCTTTGAAGTGGAAGATGGAAGAAAAGTCCAGTTAGCTGCCTGGCTAATGAAGGATGAGGCCTCGTTTTGGTGGGAGGTCACTAACGGAGAGCGTCCAGTTGACACATGGCCAGATTTCAGGTGGAGGTTTGAGGCGAAGTTTCTCTCACGGGCCGAAGAGAATCTATACATGGAAAGGTTTCTAGCATTGAAGCAGGGGAATCTATCAGTAAAAGAATACGTTAACAAATTCAATCAGTTGGCGAGATTTGGCTTGGACTTGGTGAATACTCCAGAAAAGAAGGCCCTGAGATTTGTTAAGGGTTTGAACGAGCCGCTTCATGGGTTAGCTATGACCCACATCACCATGGGGGCTACCTTTGAGAGACTAGTTGACATGGCGCTTATGCATGAAGAGGAGAAGGGCTCCAATGCTAATAAGGCATCCGAGAAGAAAGGGGATCAAAAGAAACTGCAACAGCAACAACATAACAAGAAAGGTGGAAAAGGCAACAATGGTAAGGGAAAGAAGAGATGCTTTAACTGTGCGACACCAGGCCATCTAAGCAAAGATTGTAGGAAGAAAAAGAAGACTGGCTGTTTCCACAGTGGCGAAGCGGGACATTTGATTAAGGACTGCTCAAGGAAAGGGCAGAGGGAAGGGTCTACCTCGGGAGGACATGTGCAGGCTCTCATGGCACCAGGGCAGGCAAAGGGACAAGTTCAGGCTCTCGTGGTCCCACTGCTGCAAGAACGAGGTAGAGCAATTTCCGTTGAAAGTTTAGTTTTTCTATTTGATCATCATGTCCGTACTTTATTCGATTCTGGCGCATCACATTCGTTTATCTTTACATCATTAGTTAAAACACTACACCTAGATACTAGTCTAGTTACAGATCCCTTAGTAGTCTCAAATCCTATTAGTGGTTCGGCTCATCTTTCTATGTTCTGTCGGGATTTGAGAGTTTTTATCTTGGGCGTTGGGTTTGAATGCAACGCCTTTGTTCTTGGCTTCATGGGCTACGGCTTGATTCTTGGTATGGATTGGCTAATTAGATATGGGGCCATCCTAGATTGTGAAAGAAGGGTAGTTAGATTGTTGACGCGTTGTGGAAAGACCCTTGATATTTCTTGTGACCCTAGAGGTCCAGTAATGCTTAGCTACCTAGAATCCCTTGACGTATTCGATGATGATTTACATTCTATTCGTATAGTCCGTGAATACGTTGATGTCTTTGATGAGGTGAGGGGTTTACCCCCAAAACGCGAGATATACTTTCGAATATATCTAGTAGATAATGCAAAGCCAGTTGCATTGCCAATGCGCCACATGACTCCAAGAGAGAGAAGAGAACTCAGTAAGCAAGTGAAAGAATTGTTTGAGAAGGGGTTCATCAGACGTAGTATATCGGAGTGGGGTGCTCCAGTAGTATTTTCCACGTAGGTAGATGGGTCCCTTAGACTTTGTGTGGACTATAGAGAGCTTAATAAGCTTACTAAGAAGAATATGCACCCACTGTCGAGGATTGACGATCTCTTCGATCAGTTAGTTGGCGCCTCAGTGTTTTCGCAGTTGGACTTAGCCACGGGTTTCCATCAGTTGAGAGTGGCTGAGGATAGCATAGACAAGAATCTCTTTAGGACTCCAGACGGCTTCTTCGAGCGGCTTGTGATTCCCTTTGATTTGACAAACACCCCCGCATACTTTGTTTACTTGATGAGTAGGGTGTTTAGGAAGTACCTTAATAAATTCGTGGTAGTCTTTGTGGACGACATCTTGATCTTTTCTAAAAACGAGGAAGAGCATGCCCTACATCTTAGGGAAGTGTTGGAGACTCTTCGAGCGCATAGTCTTAAAGCTAAATTTTCTAAGTGTCACTTTTGGAGAAAGGAAGTGCAATTCTTAGGGCACGTGGTTTCCAAAGAAGGGATAGCTATGGATCCTGCGAAGGTAGTGGCCATCCAAGATTGGAAGGTCCCTAAAAATGCTACCGAGGTGAGCAGTTTCTTAGGGTTGGCTGGCTACTATAGAAAGTTTATCAAAGACTTCGCAAAAATATCAGCCTCATTAACACGCTGGACGAAGAAGAACTTAGTGTTCACGTGGGACGTAGATTGTGATGATGCGTTCAAACGTTTAAAGAGAACTTTGATCACAGCCCCAGTCTTAGTGTTGCCAGATGGGAGTAAGCCATTTACCGTTTATACCGATGCTTGTGGGACAGGACTAGGCGCAATCTTAATGCAAGAGGGAAGGGTAATAGCCTATGGCGGAAGGCAGTTGAGAATGCATGAGAGAAATTACCCTACTCATGACCTAGAGTTGGCCGCTATTGTTTTCGCGCTTAAGTCTTGGCGTCATTATCTTCTTGGCGAAAAATTCGAATTGTTCACCGACCACAAATCGCTAAAATACTTGTCCTCTCAGAAGGACTTGAACTTAAGACAGCAAAGGTGGATGAAATTCTTAGCATCCTACGATTTTGAGATAGCATATACCCCTGGCAAGGGTAACGTGGTGGCAGACGCCTTAAGTAGGAAGAGGTTGTCCTTGAGTCCATTGTTTGTTGAGCGGCGAAGCTTAGAGTTCATCTCTACGTTTGACTTTAGACCTTCCGTTGACTTTGTACCCGGTTTGCTAGCATCCTTAGAGGTCAGACCTACGCTTTTGGGACGGATTGGTGAGGCATAACGAGATGACCCGTAGTTGGTTGAGTTAGTAGAGAAGCTCAAAAGGGGGGAGTCATCAAGCCATCTCAGTAGGTATACCCTAGATGATAAGGGTTGGTTACGTAGGGACGGTAGACTTTGTGTACCACGGGACGAGAATTTGAGGAAGACCATTCTTGATGATGCACATCGTTCGAAGATGACCATCCATCCCAACGGGGATAAGATGTACATGGACATGAGACGAGTTTACTTCTGGGTCGGCATGAAGAAGGATGTGGCCGAATTTGTCGCTAGATGCTTGGTGTGCCAACAAGTAAAATCAGAGCAAAAGTAGCCCAGTGGGTTGCTTCACCCATTGGAGGTCCCACAATGGAAGTGGGAAAGTGTATCGATGGACTTTATTGATGGGTTACCGAGATCGAGGAAGGGTAATACGGGGATTTGCGTCGTGGTAGACAGACTTACTAAGAGCGCCCATTTCATTCTCGTAAAGAGTAAAAGGACTGCTCCTTGGTTAGCCTCCGTATACATTCGAGAGATAGTTCGTTTGCATGGTCTTCCTTCTAGCATAGTGAGCGACCGCGATCTTATCGTTACTAGCGAGTTTTGGAAGAGCTTGCAAGAGGCGGTAGGGACTCAGTTATGTTTGAGCACCGCATATCATCCTCAGATGGACGGCCAGACCGAGAGGGTGAATCGTATTCTAGAGGACTTATTGAGGTTGTGTGTCTTAGACTTCAGAGGTACATGGGAGGAACATCTTATGTTGATGGAGTTTGCATATAATAATAGCTTTCAGTCTAGCATTGGCATGGCACCGTTCGAGGCTCTTTATTGACGGCCGTGTCATTCGCCTACATGTTGGTTCGAGTCTACAGATAAGATCTTGCTTGGACCTGACATGATTAGAGAGACTTCGGAAAAGATCGATTTGATTCGAAGGAGGATGAAGACGGCACAAGATAGGTAGAAATCGTATGCAGACAAGAGGAGGACAGATCTTGAGTTTGATATTGGGGACATGGTCTTTGTCAAGGTGTCTCCATTACGGAATGTTGTTCGCTTTGGTCCATTAGGAAGTTAGAACCAAGGTTCGTAGGGCCGTTTCCTATTAAGGAGAGAATTGGCAGATGGCGTATAGAGTGGAGTTGCCCGAGAGACTTAGTGGTGTACACGATGTATTCCATGTATCACATTTAAGGAAGTGCTTGCACGAGACCGCAGAAGTGGTAGAGCCGAGCTTGCTTAGAGAGGTGGAGATAGAGCGTGATGCGATGATTCGACGAGCTCCTATGTGCATTCTTGGGTCGGAGAATAAGAAGTTGAGGAATCGAGAGGTCAGGCTAGTCAAAGTGCAATGGGGAGATGATGAGAGCAACGCTACTTGGGAGACGGAAGAGAAGATGCGTTCATTGTACCCTTTTCTTTTCGAGGGTATGTCTTTTAATTTCTCCTTTATCGCTTAGCTTGTACTTGTTTGTCTTTAGTATGTCCTCTCGCTAGTATCTTTGACCTTTAGATAGGGTAGTCCTATGGTTGAAACATGTGTTTGAGACATGTTATGTATGATGGATGCATGTGGATGCAAGTGGTTGCTCGTGGATGCATAAACACGTACTTTAGGCACTAGATCGACTCAGTCACTTCATATTGCATATAAATGTGTGTAGATATTTAAGTAATGGATCTATAATGGTTGTGTTATCATATGGATGCTTCATTTCGGTGAATGGTTGTGCACACATGTAGAAATAATATGTATCGATAGGATTCTTTCGCATACACAATGGACGCATGGCACTATCATGGTTTGCATTAAGGAGGTCAACTGAATCAGTAGACCTCCTGATTTTGCATTAGATAAGGAACATATACACACACTTCTTGCATATGTTCATACAGCATTAGGAATTTAATAAGGACAATGGATGCCTGTGTTTGATGGTCGAGTAGATGGTTGTTTGGATGTTAGGATATGCATTCTCCTTAACTTGGAGATTTCGGGGGCGAAATCCTTTAAGGAGGGGAGAATGTAACACCTCGGATTTTTGAATAATCGAATTAACTAAATTAAAGAATAATTAATCTCAGACGTGAGAATTAAGGGAAATGGGTTAGAGTCCGAGTTTGCGGGAAACGGATACCGGATGAAGGAGATATGGACGAACGAAGCTAGGCGGCAAAAAAAAAAAGATTGCACTGGCGCACTTGGGAAGTATGCCAGTAAAAATTTGCACTCGCGCACCTGCCAAGTGCGCCCAGCCGAGCAGCAGGCCTGCACAGCTTTCTGGTTCAGTCTGATCCGTGTTATGACTCCTTGCTGAGTCATTAGGGTTGAGGTGTCACCCTATCCCGACTGAATGGTTTTGATTGCCCTAAGATCATCTGACGGCTATAGTTAAATAAAAATTCTATATAAACATGGGTAGAATCAAACCCTAAATCAAAATAGAAACTGAAACTATGGTCGTCATGCTGTCAACTTGTAACCTAGAGTAGCTGCCACCAATTAGAGAGGAAGAACAACTAATCAATTCAGTTCTATTCAACATTAATCTAAACAACAACGAATTTACTACAAAGGCGAGCTTAATCAATTTCAGAACTCAGATTTCAGAACACAAGACCTTCTTCTTGTGAGTTCGATTTCTGTAATAAAATAATTAACGATTTAATTGGATTAAGCTATGATGCAGATTATATGGTTATGTTGTGAATTATTGACCGCATGTTGTCATCTATGTTGTAAAATTGTGATGTTATCATTTATGTTGTAAATTCTATGATGTTATCATCTATGTTGTAAAGTTGTGATGTTATCATCCATGTTGTAATTCTATGATTATGTATAATCAATTCATTATGATGTTTCATATGCTAGCTTGGTTATGTTGTTGGAACTATTTCATATGATGAATCACATGTATGTATGCAAGTTAGGATATTATTTGAGACATAGATCATATGCAAGTTAGTGAAAAGTTTATGCATAACCTTACATGTTTCATGACATCTATTTTGGATCTAAAGTTAGGATATGACATGTGTGAGTTATATGCTAAATTTCACATGCTAGTTTATATGTTTAGATGTAAGTTTACACCATCGTTATGTTGCATAAATCACATATGCAAGTTTATATAAATATATGTGTTTGGAGTATGAATCATGTTGTGTAAGTTTGTGGTTATTGCCTATGCAAGTTTACACCATTAGATGTAGATCTATGACATACATGATTTATGCAAGTTTATGACTATTGCCTAAACAAGTTCACACCTCTAGATTTGGATCTATGCATATGTAGTTTTATGCAAGTTTGTGACTTTGTCCTATGCAAGTTTTAGATGTAGAACCTCATTCACACATGCAAGTTCACCCCTTATGTTTAGATCTAGTTTTATCTGTATGTATGTTGTGATGTTTTCTCTTTATTCCATGAGTTAGACTATTCGAGTCTAATGTATATTTTGCGTTAAACAAATGAACGTACAACGTGGGGCCATGGGATACTATTAAAAGATTTAATATTGAGAATTGGCATAAATGCCTTAAAAGGCATAAAATAAATTTGTAATGAAAATTGGTATGATTTTACATACCATAAATAGATGGACTTAGTTGAGTCAATTATGGCCATAGTTAAATTTGGAATTGATTGATAATTTGAATAGCGAAATTAATTCAAATTGGGGAATGATTAATTAGGAGTATTTAATCGTCTAAGACATGAGGTTAGGCTCTTTTGTGGTGTAAGACTGCCCGGACCCGCCGACAAATCCAGCTGCCACAAATGCCAGTCTAATGTGGGAGGTCTTAGGCATAAATTAAATGTGTAACAGTTGTAAAGACACGAGGTTAGGCTCTTTTTTGGTGTAAGACTGCCCGGACCCGCCCGACAAATCCAGCTGCTACAAATGCCAGTCTAATGTGGGAGGTCTTAATGAGGTTACGGTCTTAATGAATTAAGAAACACTTAACTAGATAAAAATGTAGTGGGACATTAGGGGGTTAAGTGGGTGCCTTGGATGGCATGTGGAATTTAGTGGGTGCCTTGGGTGGCATTGGAAATACGATAGAAACACTTAACCAAAATTGAAACATGTAAGTGAACATGAATAAGAAGAGGGTTAAGTGGGATGTACTAGAGGGGACCAAGCTTAGGTGGATAGCTTGTGTCAAGTAATGGGGGGGGGGGGGGCGTTTCAACTAGTAACCCATACGTATCTTTGTGGGCTCGACCCAAGTCAAGGACGGGACACACATACTGGCTTGACTCTGGTTTAGTCAAGATGGATATTATGTACTTTGACTCTGGTTTTTGATTTAGTCAAGAGGGTTAAGTGGGATGTACTAGAGGGGACCAAGCTTAAGTGGATAGCTTGTGTCAAGTAATGGGGGGGGGGGGGGGCGTTTCAACCAGTAACCCATACATATCTTTCAATTTATGTACTTTGATTTAGTCAAGATGGATATTATGTACTTTGACTCTGGTTTTTGATGATGTAATCAAACTTATGTGTTGCTGCAATGAATAAAGTTTTAAGTACTTTTTATATCTGTCTTGTTGTTAAGTTTCTGTTCTATACACACTTAAAATGCTCCATGGAAGTTAATCCATTCCCTTTGTGAGTGACATTAATGGACGTGGGGTGTTACAATTATGCATGCCTATTTAATTCTCTACCTCGGAATGCTGGTGTATATCTGCCTCAACATTTTGAAATCCCTAGGGATAGTGTGCCGAAGAAGATCCCAGACACTATCAGATCTGAAGGTATGAAGTTCTGGAGCGATTTCTTGGTTGGATTCTTTCTTGATGGTACCTCATCATATCCTTCAGTGGTAAATTTTTTGAGCCGGTTTTGGAAATTAGATGGTGATGTTAACATAAGATCGGATGGATTGCATAACTATTTCAAATTTTCTAATGAAGCTGATAGAGATTTTTTTTTTAAATCTGATCCAATTTTTATAAGAGGACACATGTTCATTATAACTAGATGGGATCCGTCTATAGGAAATACAAAAGCCCGGATTAAAAAGTTCCTATTTGGGTACATTTTTTCCGAATCCCTACTATTCTTTGGACGTTAATGGGTACAAATTGGTTTTCTTGCCATTTGGGGAGACTAATATGTTTTAATAGTAGCACTGAAAAGTTGCAACGATTTAGATATGCAAAGGCCTTAATTGAGATTTCTTCAGACTCTGATCTCCCTGATAAAATAGTGGTAGATGGTCTTGGTATGGATTGTCCATCAATTAGGTTAGCTTATGATTGGAGACCCAAAATTTGCACCATTTGTAAAGTCTTTGGCCATACATCTAGTGATTGTGAATTTAATGCTAAGGCTGATAGGGAAAATGGGAATCATGTAGAGGATTTGAACACTAACCATCATGTAAGATTTATAGATCAAGCTGGACTTTATTCTAGGAAGTCTAACTCAAATGTCAATCAAAGTAATTGGACTTCAGTTAATACAAAAGCTAAGAAATTTATGAGAAAGAAGGGAGGGATTAATAATAAGGCCACTGAAAATGTGGAAAATGATTTACCTAAGATTAATGATAATACATTTGATATTTTAGCAACAAATAATGATGGAAATGGTTATACATATGAGGATAATGCAGAGAACAATTTAAATTCCAGTGTGCATGTTAATGGAAAAGAGTTAACTAGCAATAATTCAGTTGCTGCTGTTGGTCTAGAATTGCAAGTGCATAATGTTAATGAGGTTGCATTTCAAAACATAGTGGGTAATAGTGATACACAGATTGTAGATGAATAAACATTGGTGGCTAATCTCTTTGATGAAAATATTACTATTGTAGATCAATCTATAATGGCAGTTACTGGTACAAGCATCCCTGTTGCATCACCAGGTTCAACGGGTTTGAATGCTAATGCTTTCCAATCTATTATCAATGTTGTTAATACATCCACTTCTAGTACAACTCCTATTGCCACTAAATCCGGCGCTTCAGCAACTTTATCTTCTACACCCTCAAAATCTTCCCCTTACCATAACTTGAAACTTCCCTCATACCTTTAACTACCACCACCTATTGTAACAGGATCCGGTTTGACTTTCCCTGTTGTTAACACTGCTCTCCTATCTACTGTGGAGCCCACAAGCTCGCTTACATCATCTTATTATAAGGCTAAAAACTAAAAGGAAAGTTTTGGGCAGATGATGATCTTGATAAAGGGAATGACTACGGCCCAGAGGATGTGTTGCCTCTTGGTAATAAACTGAAAACTTCTTGACGGCATACACGGAAAAATCCAATGTATGATCCTTCTCTCACTTGATATGTTGCTGTTGTGCTTTCATCTGTAGTTGCTGTATAATCTTGGCACTACTAGGATTTTGGTCAATGCTTATTACTACTCTTTGTCACTGTTCATTGATCACTGGGTGTAATTGGCCACTTGCATGCAGCCAGTTATGCTTTTGTTGTTCTATTCTGTTCTGGTTTGGTGCTACTGACTTGGTTGCCAGTGTAATGCTAACGCATTGTAGCTTGGTGAAGATATACAACACTTAAGATGGTGTTTGAAATGCAATGGTGGTTGTTGAACTTTATTTTGTTGTGTTATTTGATGATCTGCACTTTAAATCTTTTGTATTTTATTGTGAACTATGAGGCTAGAAATTGTCAAGAGTATGTTTTAGCTTAGAAGCACTTTGATTGTAACTCTTGAAGTTGTCTATAAAAATTTTCACATGCCTTTCAAAAAGAAAAAAAATATAAGTATTTATTGTTGCCATGTTAATGAACCTCAGAAAATATAGTATGTTTCTTTAGTTTTCCTTATACACTATACACCAAATCATCCACACATGCAATGTCTAGAAAAGAATACACAAACTATGACAGTTGCAAAATTATATTTTATTTATGCAAATTACTTATCAGTTATACCCATAACCAAATTATGAAATTATATTTTATTTATGCAAATTACTTATCAGTTATACCCATAACCAAATTATGAAGTCCAACCACTCTTTGCAACACATGATAGGTTTCACATTATAACTCTTAGGACCTATGATTTGAAACTCTGCAATTTTGAAGAAAGAAAACAGACTAACTTTGTTTTTTTATTGAAAATAAAAATAATAACTGCATACCACTATCATTGTATATTCAATATCTAATTGCACTAGACATTTAAATAGTTATGAAAGTTTGTTGATCACATAAAAACAATGGTATTCGTGAATGTTCAAATTTATTCGAAGTTTACTGTTGTAGTGGAACGTGCGAAAAAAATATTTATTTTATATGCGACAAACCATTTTCCCATTTTCAGACACAATATGAAATAACCATCAAAAGAAAATGAACACATAACCATTAATAGAAAGTGAATAACTGGAAATGAGTTGGAATTAAATTGCACAGGTCTGGTATATAGACACGATTGCCAAATCATGGATCATGTTTTCATCATTAGAAGTTCCTGAAACAAAATAAAATTCGATAATATATTCAACCGAAACTAACAATAAAGAATATTCAGTCCATATAGCATAGATCCATGTCATAAATTGAGAATTTATAAGTTTGTCTTCGTAATCATTTTCTTATGTTGAAATTGCATAATCATTTTATTATGTTGAAAATTATAAACATTAAAAAGTAATAAACGAATTGATTATTTGAAAACTTTTAAATCAATCGAAGTCATTGAGAATGTGGAATAATTATCAATTTTCAAAAACCATACATTTTCAGAAATCAAAATAAGAAGTCAGCCGTTGAGTGACAAAATATTTCAGAAATCTTAACCCCACTGCACTCCAGCCACCATCATTTTTTCCCTTTGCTTCTTTGTTCTTTTTATATAAATCGTGCTTTCCTTCGTATTTTTTGGATATGTTGTTTGTACAAAGAAGAACATGGTCTGAGCAAACATTATATTGGACTTGTTCTTTCTTAAAGTAAAATTTTTTTTGAGTGTGGTGCCAATTTGATCAAGGTCACTTGTTTTGTTGTTAACAAGAAAAAATAAGTATAGTAATAAAGGCTTTTTTTTAAAACATGTCTAGAGCGAAAAAAATCACCTGATTGAATTCTCAGTCTCCTCAATTGATTTTCTTGTAGAATGAACTTGAGGACCTTATTATTACCCTTGCTATGATCGCTCATTTCTCTCTACATAGTTAAACTATCATAATTCAAAACCAATAAACAAAAATCATGAATTAAAATAGGAGCAATAATTGTCGTAAGTATAAAACATGAACAGATCAATTCCAAAATTTAAGGCTCCTTCATTTTTTGTTCTTTTGCCATACTCAAAGGAATTATGAAATTACAGCAGATGCTATTGCTGGCTTCAACATTAAATATATAAATGCATAATTAGAACAAAAATTATTTTATTTAGGACAGGCTAATTTGAGATCATTATACCTAAGGTGGTGTTCTAGTATCAAGTAAGTGTTCTAAACATAAACTATTCTAAGAAGCAACAACATAGTGGAATGTGCTCCATCGTACTAATTACTCATTTCATCAAAACTTACACTGCAATTTGTAATGCATATAATTAAAGCTGAATAATGAAATGGATTACCATGTCAAAAACAAACAAAGATAGCAGTAAGCATAAAAATCAACATGAGCAAAATTAGTACAGATAAAATTAGGGTTGTAAAATCAAATTTCGTCATTGTATTAGAACGTGAGTAAGGCGATTGAGAAGGGGAGAGGAGAAAAGTGGAAAAGGGGGTTTATTCTTCCGGCAATAATGTAGATCTGACCGGGGGCATGGAAAAAGAAACAGTTTGTGGAATTGAGGGGAAAGCAGTGGGAAGGAGAAAGACATGAAGTATGTGGAGACATACAGTTTACAGCTGTGGATTCAAATACGTAAACATCAGTTTATGAGGTGCTGAAGTTCTGGTGGGAAGGGCATATAAGGAAAAGCCAAAAAGGCTTCACTTTAACCCTTTGGCCACGGGTTTTGCATTATAATATAAGATATAATACTTTCAAACAAATCCTTTTTAGATAGAACCTATTAACATATATGAATATTTAAAGTGAAAATCAAGTGAATCAGACCAAAAACTAGGAATTACATAACATGCAAAGCCTAATCTTCATCATTTCAATAGCACAAATCCAAACATATGACTTTTGATTGACCATCTCCATAAAAAAACCAAGTATAAGATTTGGAGGATTTATAGTGTTTTGTTTTCATTTAAAGCCCAAATCCCATACAGGCATAAAAATTGAAATCTACACTGCAAAGGATAGAAAAATAGTAACTTATATAATTTCCACTTATAGAGATTTGAGAAGGAAGAATAATAGGATTTGTGTAGAATTAGACCTGGATTCAACCTTCGAAATTATCGTACTCCAATCCTCTTAATTTATATAAGAATCAAATCTTAGAATCTTATTTATAAAACTAAATTCCAGAATCAAAATCTATATGAATCTAGATCAAAAAAGATAGAATAGTGGTTAAAGGAAGATAAGGGAATCCTAACTTTTTTTGGATTTCAGCAAAGGCAGAGGGAATATATGAAGGTATAAAATGGAATGAGAGTATGGTTTACAGTGAGGCTAAGGGCTAATTTATAGATGCAAGTGTGTGTATAGCAAAACTATAAGCAACTCCCTATAAAAAAAACCTTCTCCACCCTTCCTTGCGGAGGGCAGTCGATTCCCTCTATAGGAGGGTGGTCAAACCCCAAGTCAATCCCCATCCCATAGGGGCGGTCGAACCCCCTTCTGGGTCGAGTCTGAAGATTTAAATCTCCCTGTAATGTTTTTTTTTATTAATTTCTGAGTTTATGACATTGATTCTTTCCTTATGTTTATTATTCAAGTCCCCTTTTATATGTATATATCTATACTCAATTCAAATTGTTATGGAATATTCTTTTAGGCCATTTAATATATATTTATATTCATTCCATTTAAATTTCAAAACTTGTGTGTAAATAATTTACATGTAATTTGTTTGATTAATATCTTCTTTATACATAATCCATTTTCAACAAATAAAATATGAAAAAGGGTCAGAATCTCGCCACGAACACAATTGTAACACTTTCGTGGCTAAATTCTCAATTATCAAAAATTATTATTTTCATCCTATTAAGTTTATTATTATTTATATTAAGTTAATTATCTATGTCTATTTATGGTTTATTTTACGGGGTGTTACACATCCAAACTTGATGTGGATTATCTATTGCACATCTCATAGTTTTGCCCGTACGATAGTTAAGAACCTGGTAGTTTTATATCATGGGATAACTATAAACCCTTATTCAAAATAGTGTAGTTTTATCCGTAGGTTTACTATAAACCTTTTATACCTAATGTGAAACCCCAATCGACGTCTCATAGTTTTATTTTAGGTTTACTTTGAACCTATCAGTTTATTTTATACTTGTCCCCCGATAAGTGTTGATGTCAAATGGGTAAACCCCCAGTTTATCCCTTCTATTGGTACCCCTAAAGTGTTCAGTCAAATGCAATGAAACATATGATATCCTATGATTATTCAAACAAATTCCCAATTTTCGAAGGCTGAACATAACAGTTATAATGGAGTTTTCATCTAGCTGCCGAAAGCACCCACGTTTTGTTAGGTTCGAAAATCCTCTTTCGATCCTAAAACCTTTCGACTCATTCCTTAGGTGTCGTAGTCACATGATAAACCCCATGAGAAAACAAAACAAAGGAAATAACCCTTGCTTGCAAACAATTCTAAGGAAACATACAACAATCAAGTTGTTCCACAAGCTAAGTCTTTTATCTAAACCAGTTCCATTGGTTCCTCTAAAGGGTACTGAGGCGACAATCTCTTAGTCTGGGTTTGAAAGTAAATCCTCATTCGGTTCTTTTCTCAAGAGTCGTAGTCACCACATATCAATTTATAGGCAAAGCCCTATCAACATCACATAGCAAGTGATCATAACCTACCGATATAAACAATGGAGACAAGGTATGGAGGTGACAACCTCCAGCCAGTTTCAAGACAAACAAAAGGATACTCCTTGACAATACTACCAATGTCAATAGGTCTCGAAGGTAAATCCTTAATACAAAGGCCTATCTTCATAGACAATCGACTTCAAAGGTTTTCAAAAACAAGCATAAACCAACCTCTTCGGCACTAATGGTGTCGACCGAAACACAAACAAATTCCTTAGTTTATAAAAAAGACTAACATATCAATCCCTTCATTAGCAACCTGTCAAAGGAAACTATGACAAAAATTTAAAATGCCTTTTCAATCAATCATGCCGACATCATCTGTATTGGTAGGACTCCAAAGCAGTAGGTTATAATAATTCTTGTCTACATCAATTGTACTGGCAAGTTTCATAGGCAATAAACTTGTAAACCAACAATAACCCATTATCAAAAATTATGTCGACAAACACCACCATTTCAAATCCAATGGAGGGTGTCAAGGCATAGTTTTTATTCTAAGTTTTAAAATTAAAAAATAGATTCCCCTCCAATTCCCTCGGAAGATAACGATTAACGAGGTTATAACCTCTTCTACTTTATAAAAGTTAAATCTTTATAATAATGATAAGTCCCTACGTTTCTTCCAAGTGGCATCGAGGAGGCAGCCTCACATCAATGTCATTTTTGAACGAACAAGCACGAAATGAAAGAATCCGTCCAACCCCGTCGGATTGCACAAAAACTATATGTTTTAGATCCTTAAAGACATAGTTACCAAAATATTCCTCTTCGATCCTGCTGAGAGATACCAAGACAATAACCCGTTTTACCTTTTATAAAGCAAACAAAATCATAAACAACCCTTTGCAAGGGGATCCATTTGACTTTGTCGCAGGAAATTAGGAATTATTCCCCTTACTTTTATGTAAAGGAACTTCAGAAAATCTCACTCCGTTTGTTTCCCATGAAAGGTGTGGTGGAAACAACCTTATATACTTTCACTGAAATACTTTATATTCAAAAACCTTTAGATAACCAATCCTTTCATCTCCTTTGAAGGGTTTGGAGACATTAGCCTTTTAAGGCATTATGCTTTTATCATATTATACTCCACAACCTAGAGAAATAGACATAATTTAACACTGTTGAATGGTGCCAAAGCATAACCCTCTATCTTTATAAAAAAAATGTAAGGGAAGTAACTCTTTTCGACCACATCAAAAGGCACTGGTCATAGACCCCAATTACCTTGTTTGGTTAAGTTTGTAAATATGCTTATTTCATTACTTATAAGGTGCGATGGATATAGGCCTATAGTCTTTACAAAACCATAGCTTTATGGAAAATAACCCTCTGATTAAAATTAAAGGGTACTAAGGTTATAAGAATATGAAACAACCATGTATAAACATAAATAATTCGAGTATAATAAAATAGCCGAGTTAGAACACGGTTAGAGACTATTATTCACCTCATTTGAATTGAAAGCTTGCGATTTGTAGAATTTGATTTCCTAACCTTTAATCTCTAGCTTTCTTTTAGGTTTTCTTCTTCTACCTCTTTCTTTTAATGGTCGCCTCACCTAGGTTTATTTTAATTTTGATAAAATGAGAAAAATAAGAGAGAAAAAGGTAGAAAAAGGTATTATATAGGAGGCCAAATGTTACCCATTGTACCCCTTTCATAGCTAACTCATTCTCTCGGCTGAACCACACTATTCTTTGTTCATAATTCATATGTACAAATATCAACTAAAAATCTACCAACATTTTTATTTCTTAATTAATTCATTTAATTAAATATCATGAGTAACGTTTTTACAAAAATGAGGGACGTTACATCTTAATTAGTAAGTCCTTAGTTCTAGGTTATAAGTTTTGAATGTTTGATAAGATAAGAAGCGGAGAAAGTGATAGAAATCCGACACCGTAATGGCATCTTTAGCATGGTTCGATCCACTTTCTAGTTGAATATGATTTAGTATTTATAGGAAAATCCAATCATGTTGGGCTAGAACCTGGTTGCATCCGTATCTAATAGCCATAGTGAGTCTGCAATATAGGTTGCACTCCCATTCGAGTAAACTTTAATAGTCGGGCCAAGTCATATACATGACTTGAGTCTGAGTCATATACATATATATATATATATATATATATGTGTGTGTGTGTGTGTGTGTGTGTGTGTATATATATGAGTTAGGGTATTTTTGTACTCTTTCTTTTGTTCCATTCTCCTATTGTCAATTTGATTCATCTTATTCAATCTTGAGTCATTTTGGGTTAATCTATCATCCATCTTCAAGACTCTTCCAATCCATCCAAAATCAGAGTACTAGTCATCCATTTCTCGTTCAATACTTTTCCAAATCACTTGAAACTTCATAGATTCAACATGGATGAATCGAAAAGTCATTCATATAGTCGTATGCCCTAGGGTAAAGCCAATATGATTTGGTACCAGGTCATGAAGATGGCCTTGAGTCATGAGGTTAGCCCCATTTTGTCTTAATTATTTAATGAGTTGATACACTACAACAACAAAATGAGTTATTTATAGAAGAACAGAACTGTTATTAAACAAAACGATAGTAGTTCAATAAACGTTGTATATCGACGTTTTATATAAAAAAAGGTATTTATAACATGTAACAAACCTGAATTTTAGCGATAATTAATTTAGATATTTAATAGATTCCAAAAATGGAATTTTTGCAAACGATGGAATTTAACCATGAAACTTGCACCATTACATTTGTGATGGAATTCTGGTCAATTTTCATGTTTGGAACTTCGCAAACGGTGTAATGTCCCGTATTTTTGGTAGTCAAATATTTAATTTAATTTATTATTTTAAATATTATATTAGGAATATTAATGGATTTTAATATTGACTTCGTTTATTTAAAACGACTTTTGAACGTTAAGTTTATATATAAATAAAATCGAGCTCGAAATGGCATGATAGTTCGTAATATTGAGTTTTTAACTTCAATTGAATATACAGAATCCGTTTTATGTTGGAATTCCATGAAACAAGAAATATTTGAGTCTTGTTGATTATAATTTTCATATGAAAGAGAAAAATCTAGATTTCATGTTATAGATTGTTATTTATGTCCAAATCAAATTTTAAAATAGTCGCTATGGAAATCGTTATTAAAATATAAATACAACGTTTAAAAAGGGTTTTAATATAATTTCGATACGGTTTTAACTCGAAATGATGATACTGAGTTGTATAATCTATACTGGTTTATATTTGAAACCATATGATGATTTTATTTGGATAATTATGATAATAATAATTTATAATTATTTAATTCAATTATTTTGGAATTTAAATAATATTTTATTAATATTATATGAGCCTTAAAAATGACCATTCTGCAAACAGGCCTAGTTTTCGATGAAATTAGCTTCATTGGAACTGTAACATTAAACTATTTTATGATATTAAATTTTGTGGCAAACCGATGTCGTATGTAACAACGACAGTCGTAAACGCCCAATTATTTTCTATAGAGCACAAATTAATTACTTTAAGTTAATAGAGGGATATTTGTGTATAACTTGAGTAGGCGATCGAATTAAGCCACAAAACCAATTCCGTTGAATTCGTATTGACGTATAGAGTCAGGATAGGTAGGTAATTTGTTATTTTTGGACATCGGGTATTTCGGTGTCCAAATAGCATTGTTGGGCGTATAAAAATAGCATGCTGGGAAACAGTCCCGGAATGCAACGAAATTTATGTCGTTGGATTCATATTAATTAATTATTATAAGATTTTGATTTTCATGTCAATCAGACGTACCATTTGATCGTGGCAGCGATAAACACCTTAATCGTTTATATTATTTTGCCCAATTTTGACAGGGATAACTTAGAGGAATAAACGACTGGCCAAATGGACTCCGATTTTAGCGAAATAAATTTTGTTGGATCCGTAAGGAAAAGATCTAGTGGAGTTTCAAAGTTTCAGGTTGATTGGATTTATTTTGTGGTCGCGAGAAATTTAAACGCGTCATTTTTAGCTTGTGAATTATAAAGGACCTTTCACAAACGACCTCGAAATTTGACGAAACCTGTCCCATCGGGTCCGAAATATTTTTTATGCTAAGATTAGGATTTTCGTCTCGATAGGAGGTCGTATGTGAGTGTTACAGCATGATACTTCACAACGAAGTTTCGTTATAATATAATAATATTAAAATTATCCCCTCTCTATAGATAAGCCACGACGTAACCCTATTTCTGCGCAAACCCTAGTCAGTATGGTCAACACTTCCGCCTCAACTAATATTTAATGGATGAGAACGTTCTAAACTACTTCCTCCAAATCCTCTTAAACCGTTCACCTATTCTCTATATTCTTAACTAGAAATATGTTGAGCTCGGCAAGGGCTGTAAGATGAATGGACGAGATGGGTTTTTAGGAAGTGATGCGGCCGGAATTGGGTCATATAGCTACGGCGCTCGAAGGTATATCAGAGGCGTATGGCAAGACCAGAGTTACTGAAACTTTGGGCGGAAGCAAGGTGGAGTAAGGTGTTGCGATGGATCGTCTCTGATCGACGTCAGGTGATTCGCAGGGCAGGCGACGACTGAAGTTTTAAGGTGAGGCGTGGGTATGTTTTTAAAAACCTGGAATGATGGTTACAAGATGAAGTAGCGTGAAAGCAAAATGGATTGGGTAGAATTCTGGACGCAGTAAGAAACATGGAGCCTAGATGCTGTGAAAGCGGGAGTAAAAGAAAGTTCAGCCCTGTAATTTCTGAACAAAACGTAAATTATTATGTAAATTTTAGTTTAAATAAGTTAGTTAATGAAATCCTATAAATCATTGGAACGTGAATTTTTGGTGCTGCAGGTGGACAAAATCCAACAGTCGTGGATCCTTAAGTATCGCAGTTGGAGAAGAATAAAGGCCTAGGAGCAATGTAAAGGGATCAGCCAATTTAAATGAAATCGGTTATACTAATTAATAGTTAATTAAAATAATTAAGGATTAGTGTAATTAATTAGTATATTAACATTAAAAATGGTTGTATATGCAGCGAACTATTCCTGGGCAAGAAGATGGTCAAACGGAAAGAAACATTCACGTATCGGATATTTCATAACACGCGACCCTTTTAATCAAATGTAATTATTTAAATGATTAAGCTAATTTTAAAGTTAATTAAGGATTAATAGTGTCATTAAGGAATAATTATTTTAATTAAAACCCTGAATGTTTATAATTATGTAACCTGGTCAGATGTTAACAGAATTAGACAAACAAGGTACCGTTGGGATCATATTGATGAGTACTACACCATGAAAAGATCCGAATGGAATTGGAATCAACTGGTTTTTTTAGTAAAATTAAACGCATGTTTAATTTGACTGAAACGAGCTATTTCAACAATAGAATCAGCTCAACGTGAGTTAAACCCACTTAGTTTTCCCCACTTATATTTTATATAAGTTGGGTTTATAATTGTGTGCTATGGTTACTATTTATTGACTACTTATTATATATATATATATATATTCATATATTGACTAAACCAATGAAATTAAACATTGTTTAGTTTCAGTGAAAACCAAATCGTTATTTTAACGATTGGATCCAATGAAGCTAACTTACCTTGTTGGTTACATTTATAATATAAACGTGTTTAATTTCATGAACTGTTTGAATTGTTTGTTAATGTTAAATAATTTGGTTGGTGTTAAATTATTTTTATTGAATGTTATAGAAATAATCAGTTATATTGAATTAAATGGTTTTATTGAGATAACCTACTTGGATGTAGGGAAGAACATGTTGGAGGGATCCAACGGGATTCCTCAATTATATTTAATGTTATTTATTCTCATATTATCATTATATGAACTATTCGGTTTTGATGATTGATTTGATTGTTAATCATTGACTGAAATATCAATGTTTGTTTTGTTTAAACCAATGGGTAACATTGGTTAAGTAATTGGCAGTACATGGCCTATAAATCAATCGGTTTCTAAATATCGATTTATCGTCAAGTGAATCGACAAACATGAATTTAAAAAAAAATATAACTAGAAATAAATTTTTGAATATATTATTTGAATAAAAGTTTATTATAAGAAAATAAATATTTCTTATCTATTATTTTAGTTTATAGATAATTATTAAATGATTTTATAAAACAAATTCTTATATTAAGTAGATTATGAGCAAGAGAATAGAAATTAACCAAACGGTTAATAGTTAGATAATTGTTTTAAGAAAATAATTAAATGGAATTATTTAAATTAATTATATTATTAATTAATTTATAGGAAGGACTAATTGAAATCGATTAATGAGATAACCGTGTATTCGAGTTGACGAAGTCAACCGTTTTAACTAGGATTATTTAATTTGGTGCAAAATCTAATGAAATATCTTAAAGAATATTTGTTTTAATTTTAATAAGATTTTAAAAAGGAATTTACTATTTATTTTAGTTGGTTAATAAAGTAATTAACTACGTCTACATTAGTTAATGATTGAAGTAAATTATTATTTTAATAATAATTTAAGTGCTTTTAATTGAAATTCATTTAAAAGGTAATCGAGGTTGAAATGAATTTAATTGTGAACAGAGTTTATGAATGGGTTGTAATATAAAACCCAAGTTTTTATAACATAGTTATAAAAAGGGTTTTAAGCGAATACGATAGCTTAAATTAAATGTTTACTTAATATTTGAGTTAAGTAAAAGGAAATTGAGATAAAAAGGGCTTATATTAAACCAGAATTATATAAACGAGGTTTATAAAAGGAGATGAGGTATCAAAGCGTTAATTTTACATTAATGTTACTTAATAATGAAATTAAGTAAAATGGAGGAAATTGTAATAAGATTTTCAAAAAGGAAAAAATGTTGAATGGATTAGCAAAAGGGAATGTTTAATAAATATTTACTTAATCAATGAATTAAGTTATAATAATTGTATTTGAAAAAGAGATTTTCAAACATAAGAAATGGATTATAGAATCATGGTTTAAGTAAAATAGTTAAATGAGATTGGGTTTTGATATTAGAATAAATATCAGTTTTTTAATTATAATTCATATCTATCTTAAGATATGAACGTTGTTGGTCAAGGTTTGAGAGGTAAATAAATACCCCAACTTGAATGACTTCAGAATTATCTGAGGATTATATTAGCGTGTAAAGGGGAAAGAGGTTAAGAATAATTTATTATTTCCATACGAGAAATAATAACACAACGTTAATAAAAAGGATTTGAGAATATAAAAGAAGATTTCAAAGTAACGGAAATAGAAAGGATTTTTTGTGAAGATATAAGGATAACTGAAAAGAAAAAGGAAATGAAAAGTTGAGTTTTGAAATGAGTTATTCAAAAAGGAGAAGTGTTAGATTTGGTTTCCGAGCAATAAAATAAAAGATATTTCATAACGTTATTTACGAATGATAAGTTGAGTTGATTTTCCAAATTATAGATAATGAGGAACGATGTAACAAATGTTTTGAAATGATAGTAGAATAGAAATTGGGTATGATTAAAGGATATTTTCCTAAGTATTAAAATAAACAGTTTGAAAATAATCTTATGTTTAATAAGAAATAAAAGCTATATTCGTAATATGTGAAAGATTTAAGAGTTTTTAAATTTAACATTTATTAATTGTTTTTAATTTAAAAGGACAAGTAATGTCGAGTGCTGAATCAGTGAACCCATTTTATTTTATTTTATTTCTTTTGATAGTTAAATAACCGACTATCAAATCTGACCCATACGATTGTTGTTACGGAAAGGCCGGGATCAAATTTATATTCGAAAACCATTCCGAACCAGCAAATATGTGAAGATATTGATTCAAGATGGCGCAATTGAAGACCGTGGATCTTCAAAAGCAAAAGGATTACTTATCGAATATACTTTGGCCGTACAACCAGAGGTATTCTGACGTGACTCAGTCGTGGTTAAGAATTTACGGATTGCAAGGACTACTCGCTACTGATCCATAGGGTAATTCAAGGATGCAATAGAAGGGTGCCTTCGGTTCATCCTATTCCTAGATGGCTTGTATGGACGAGTGTCTGACAGAGTATTTCCAAAGGGATTACATACGTTGATTTATTCAAACGTACCATAGTTGGCCGCGTAGAAGACACCTTCTCTTAGCTCAACAACTATAGTATTTTTGTGGATGCTAATTAGTGATATCTGATGGATCTGACGATATGGCATTCAAAGTGAATGGTGATATGTTGTTTTACAGTTAATGTTAACCTTAAGCCTTATCAATCGGGAAATGGTATAAAATCGGGTAGGTCAAATGGCTATGTCGGTTTCACCCATCAAAAGGGTATATCATCACCTGATCTGGAGAAATCAAATGCCTTCGGTTGTCCCTTATATTCATGTATGTATGTTATCGGTTCAGTTGGCTGGCCCCCAACCGGGGTGATAATGTATTCGGTACTCTCAAGCGAAGTGAGGGGTCGGCCATGTTTAGCCTGGGTTGCAAGATGTTCTTGTTGAACCCCAATGTATTCATCTCTGGGGGCACATTGTCGGAAAGGTGGTTGTATATACCATGCCATGGAAATTCATTCACTAATCAGAGCCTGCGGTTATGATTGTATACTATGTATGTAGAGCGTGAGATGCAAGCGTTCTGCTATATTGATATTTATTTGTATTTAGACACTATTATAATGTCAGAAAAGATTTTGATTTCAAAAATGTTTTAGGTTATTGTAAGGTAAAAACCATCCGTATTTATGTGTGGATTTGGTCTTATGACTATCCTTTTCTTTCAAAAATATTTGACTTTAAAATCAAGTTGTGTGATACCTTTAAACTTAATATGTTTTCTCACTCTGGTTCACCAGAGTGATCCGGCGTTTGTAATGCTCGGGTTAGACCGGGTTATACAGGTTCAGGTTATCGGATGCAGTGAAGAGACAAGTTGAAAGAGTTCAGACGTATGATATCATATAGTTGTGTTTCCATTGTGTGTTGTATATGAAGACAGATATTTTAACTGTCCAGATGTGTTGATGTACTCTGATGATTGTAAGTATTTTTAAAGCTCTCAGTAATGATTTATTTCCATATTATATTTTGTTGCGCTGCGATATGAGACTATGTGTTGTGCTAGTTCTTCTTCTTCTTCTATTCTTATATTTCTTTCTTACCTCACCTTCTAACTTCTTTCTAATGACTATCTGGTGTTTTTGATACCTGGATTTAGACAAGTGATGCAGGATCTGTATTATTGTCGGAATTCTGACGTCGAATTCCCTCAGGTCGTTACAAATGGAGTCCGTATGAAAAAGTTATAGATGAAATACGAAAAGGTACCGATAATAAATAGAATATATTTATATATGGTAATAGAAAATTTCTCCTGCCTCCCACTTAGGTTGACCGGGGAAGCGACCGTGGAGGTCAACCGCTGGATCGACCCCTGGTCAATCCTAATAGTGACGACTAGGGTTTGTTTATATATGATATTAAAAGTTAAATCTAATGGTCTAGGGCCTATAAATGGAGGGCTAGACCCACACTCTTTTATTCATATTTTCTGGAGGCAGCAGTGAAGCTCTGTCATTTCCAATCCCCTAATTTCTTCTAAAACATAAATTATAAACACATACAAATCTGATTAACAAGAATTGAAGGTATTACATTTAGATATATGGTAAAGAGCTGGTTTTACGAATAAGTAATTTATATTATTGAATTGCCTTCTTCTTTTTCTATATTTTTTTGATCTACAAACTTAAATCTTTGTTTGCAAATCCCCTTTGATATAAATTATAGATCTGTAGGATTTGGAAATTTTAAACCTAAAAGTTACATCAAATTTGGAATTGGATAGCTTTCAGGTGAGTGGGAAATTATATACATTGTTTATAATAAACTTATATATTTGTGTTGAATTTGAATCATATCCCTAAAAGTTATCAGATTTGTTTATTTTGTCAAATCTGAAATATTATGATTATAGAATGAGTATTAGCTTGTAGGACTTTTAAATTATTATCATATTCTTGCGTACAATTATTCTTAAATCATTTATGGTTATTGTAAACACCTTGGATCTGGAAATTAGTCCCAAAACCATTCTTAGGTTTGTAGTTTTATTCCAAATTCGTAGAAATTGGGTGTTAAATTGTAATTGTGCAGTTTTGATCAAAATAATAATAATAATAATCCTGTTTATGTTTTATATTGTTTGTGGTTTCTACTTGGTTATTGTAGTTTTGTCCTCTTTGTTCTTTTCGCAATAAAGGACATTATTTGAAATCTACATGTAACAATAAATAATTCAAATAAGAAGAGATGTGCAAATTCATGTATTTTGTACGTAGTTTGCAACATCTTTTCTAAATAAAATACTAACTTGTTTCCTTAAGATTTGAAATAATGTCAATTTTCGTCTTCTAAGTAGTTTAGACAAAATTTACAATAATTACAATAACTAACCTTTTATAAGATTTTGAATCGTAAAACAAGATCAAAGATAAAAAAGGTTGTTTTGGTTGCTAATTTAGACTAGAGAATAATAAATAAATTTTAGCTAAATAAAAATTAGTAAGCACGTTAAGTATGCATTAAAAAATATAAATAACTATATATATATATATTAAAATCATATCCGTCTAAATCTACATGAGTAACGTTATTATAATAAATGTTTATTATTATGTATTTGAATAATTTCCTTTTTTATGGTATGTATATTGAAATAATATTATGACTATTATAGCAGTAAATGTAATTGATTTGCTATATGATTAAAAAGGGTCATAAGTGAGGTAATAACTATTGTAACCATGAACGTTTTGGGAAATAAAATAAATATGATAAATATTCCTAAATAGTTACAATTAAATTTGGTATTTAAGAATAGAGATTGTAACTCGAATTAGGGAATAAATAAATAGCTACTTATATGTATACATAAATACACACACACACATATATATGTATATGTTCACATAAGAATTAAATGGAGTTAAATTTATAGTAATATTTAAGGGTTACAATAATTAGATTAGAATTCAAATGGGATTGGTATAAATGGCATTTAATAGGATAACGAATGCCTTAGGAAATGTGACTGTTAGTGTCATAAACGGCGGGTTGTCTAGATAATAGAAATAAATGGAATTAGAAAGGGGAATTAATGGGGTTTGATTGTCGTAGTAAATGCTAAGTACAATAAGGACATAAATAATTAAACATTCTAGAATAGGAAGTTATAGGTTTTCCATATTTTATTCTAGTTAATCTAAAATAATATAATTAAAAATAAGAATTGGACTTAGTAGGTTAATGATGCGAGGTCAGTTGCCGATAGAGGTCTGCACTTTCCAGCAGTCAGATATATGTATAACTGATATGAGATATTATTAACCATAAGAAACTACGACGACAGTCAATTGCGTAGCGAGTGTTATTTCTTAAAATGTGGTTTATTTCAAGTGTGAGCTACTGAGTGGTTGTAGGACCCGCCTCCCGCCTTAAAGAGGGAACCTTAAAAAGGAAATAATTCATAAGTGTAAGCCTGTTTCAGGAGAAAGGTATAAAGTAGTTAGATCCACCCTTAAAAGGGTATTAAGTGATCACGTAGCTCGCCTCCCCATCAATAAGAAGTATTAAATGGCTACTGGGTACGAGTCGGGTAACCCTCGCGTAGGTCCGCTTCCTTTAGGTGGTAAGTGATTGAGGTGAGAGTCCGCCTTAAGATTAAGTATTAAATGACATTAAATGAGGTACCATGAGTATGTGTATCATGCAGTAAGTATCAAGTGTCTAGGGGATTATCTAATAAGGTCTGCTAGACAGTAACATGGGGGTCCACCAAGAGGGTCATAAATGGTGTCGCGCTCCTACCTAAACCTGGTATTAAGTGGCTAGTTACTATCTCTCTCCTTATGCAGTGTTTTGGGTATATACATGAATGATGGAAGGCGTAAAGTAGTAGGACTTGGTAGCTAGTGTCCTCCAGTTTATATCAGTGTAAAGTAAACCACCGAGTAAGGTATTAACTGATCGATTGATCCGCCTTGGGTCTTAAGTGATCGCCACCCTTTCCTTATATTGATAGTGAGGTCTTAAGTGGTTATATAGAATAATTAACCTCCTTATGGAATAGTTAGTAATTGAGAGCCAACCTCTTAGTTGGTTATTGGTTGAATGGTAGTTTAAAGTCTTCATACTTACACGTAAACATTCTATTTCAGTATTGCGATATCGCTGCCTTTAAGAACACTACCTTGGGTATGGTAGTTAGTTGTCGTGCATAAATTTTTACAAGGTTAGATTAGAATTACTAGCCTAATTAAACATATTTTTTGGTTCTGGCCAAATGGGATATATTTGTGTATTGTAGACAGTGTTATACATTTTCTACTCACGAGGATTTGTTGTTTTGACACCCTTCACATAACAACAATCAGCTTTAGCTTGGGAAAGGAAGGGCTTAGCAGGTGTTTTGGTTGGTTTTGGTTCTCATTCTCTCATGCTCAATATTGATGTGGCGATATGCTTTAAAGTAGTCACCTTAGTCGGTATTAGTAATCTTATTTTGTCTCCATCATAAGTTAGTTTTATTTTACTTTGATTATGCCATTATTTTAAATTACCATATTTATACTCTCTGTTCTAAGATGGGTTTGAATTTCAATTTTTGTCAAAATTCAGGCTAAAAAAAGTGTGGGTTGTTACGTAACGTAAAAAGAATTCACTATAAAATAGGAAGTTTTTATATCATATATATACCACTCTAGTATATATTGAAAATAGTACACTGCTACCATGAGGTATTGTTTCAATTATCAATACTATAAATGGTAGTTTTGCTGATAATAACCCCAAGTAATGAATAATTTATATTTTGACATGTACTAATCATTATCGTTATATATATATATATATAGTGTATAGTGCAGGATATTATACGGTTGTTGATAATCAAGATTGTACAGTATCAAGATTGAAGAATCAGGATTACAGATCCAAACTGATTCAAGAGCACAAAGACTCATGAGTTTCATGTGTTCAAGATATTATAGAGTCTTAGAAATTATGTTAAAATTTAGGTTCCACTCATCTGATCTTCTTCATGTTTTTATAAAATGATTCTTCTAAAATATTCCAATTTTCAGAATGTTTTTAAATCAAATTACACTTTTTAAATTCTATTTACAAGAAGTTTTCAGATATTTCTTTCAAAGATGCCTAAAAATGAAATTTTTATAATAACTTTACTTTGAAATATTTTTATTTATTAGATTTTAATATTTGAACTTTTATACTTTGATATTATACTTTTAAAATAATTTTGATACTTATACTTAAAATTTAAATGTATACTTTATACTTTGACTTTTATAATTTTTTTTATACTTATATTTATATTTTGAGACTATATTTTGATTTTACTTAAAGATTTTTTATACTTATAGATTTTTTTTTACTTCATTATGATTTAACACTTATATTTTTAGTTGCATATATTTAATTGTATATATGGTTTGTTATACTTTTACTTAAATTATTTTAATTATTTCTAACAGGTTTTCTTAAGTGTTACTATGACTAAACTATCTATTACCTTGATAAAATATGTTTAGAAAGTTTCAAAACATTTTATATATGTATGTATATATTTATATTTATGTTTATATTTATTTACGTTTTCAAAACAATTTCAAAACAGAATTGTTTTCATTTTTAACTAGGACATGTCGACAAGGGGGTCCCATACATGCTGACATGCCACTGAAAATTTTCAAGTTCAAATATAGAAGGAAGTGTCTTTTCGCAATAGGATGCTTCTAATAGTCATATTCCTTCACCACTATAAATAACCTTCTTCGAAAAATGATTTCTAATCGTCATCTTTATATTTCTTCACTCTCCGTACTCCTTTCTTAAAAATCTTAATTTCTATAACTATACTCCTTAGATTTATCATCCGAATCATGCTATTTCTTCTCCAAAGTGATTCTACATCAAACCCTCTCAATTTCTACCAAGATAAAAGTGTAAACCAGAGTTATAGGGCAACTGTAATCAAAGATCAAAGTCTGAATTTTTTATACCTATTACTCAAAAATACTAAAGGATGTGAGCATATAGCTCTAAATCAAGCTGGGTTTGATTATGCCCACCTAAAGCAATTGGGAGCGACTTGTTTGCCTGGGAATTAATTTAGGTAAGGATCCATGGTCCCAAATTAGATTGGCCTATCCATAGATTGTTATTATGGAGGGTGTCTCATTGTGGCCTTGAAATCAAGGAGTGTAACTGTTGATATTAATGAAGACCATACGCGGTGCGGGACTAAATGTAGGGTAACCCGAACTAGCATAAAAAATCCTTGTGTGCTCTTTCCTTTACAATTTTTTATTATTATTATTTTTTATTTAATTATTTGACTCTATAACAACCCGTATTTTAACGATTGGATATTTGAATATTTTATTTAAATGTTAATCGTTAATTAATCGAGTGACGGTTCCAAAAGGTATTTTTCCCAAATGATCAAATCGGGACTCGAGACTAGTTCTGTTGAGTTAGTATGGTTTGCTACTTGGATAAAAAGTATATATTTCTATTTCAGGCCAATTGGCAGTCATATCAATCTCGAAATACGTAAATAATTATCGTTTCGGGCAACAGTCTTCAATTTCAACGAGACCTGTACCATTAAAATCGTGTCATTGTAGTAATGCACGCCGTCGAGTTTCGTGACGATCAAACGTACCGTTTGGCCATGGGTAAATTAAATGTGCGTCAATTTCCGTGAGAAACTAACATTGTAAATATGAGTTTTAAAGGCTATCTTCTACATGTGATCGATTCGGGTATCGAGGCTAGTCCTATTATTTTAAGTTGTTTTTACTTAGAAAAGGGCTGGCGACATGTGTAGATTGGAGTTCGTGGGTTTTTAGGCCCATTTGAGAGTTAAATTAATAAAATATTATTTAATCCTATTCTTTGTTATCCCATTTCCCCTTTTTACTGTTCCTTGCGGGTTTTCACTATTTACGACAACCCATGATCCTATGGCCAGTATCGCACAACCCAATTGGGGTCGAGTTAGGCGGAGGGGCCAATTAGAAAGTTGTGTGCCTCCTCCACCCGATCCTATCACCATTGGTTGTAGGGACTGAGATGGCCTAGGGCGGTGCTAATCTAGGCTCGATTGGCCTGGCTTTGAAGGATGATTCAGTGAGTTGGAGGCGTCGAGTGAAGGCGATGTGGGCATCGTTGGAAAGGGAGCATCCAAGGGGTTCACTAGGTGAGTGCGGTAGTCAGAGAGTGGCCACGGGGGCGATAGAGAGATGGTAAAGGTGGCGATAGTTGGGTTTGGCTGTGTATAGTTATTTTGAGGGTGGAGAGGCAATTCGGGTTATTAATTACTTAAGTTGTTAAATTAATTATCTTTTTAGCATCATATACTTGTATGGATCGAATCTTTTGCATATATGATCAAATTTGGACGCGGTTTTGGACTCGTATTAACGAGCTCTATGCATTAGAGCACATTTGACCTAATTTGGTTGAGGTGATTGGCATTATTTCTCACTTTACTATCATTGTTCATTTAGTATTATAACTGTATTTTCGAAATTAATTTAATTCTAAACGAAAATTCAAATTGTAATTAAATCTAGCTACTGGTTTTGTAAATCGATCAAAAGTGTTTTAAGAATATTTTAAGATAAATATCACATTTCTCCCATTTTTACACTATCTACCGATACTGCTTTAGGACATTTTGACTCATCCTAGTTTGAATGCTTTAGATACATTTTATTTATCCTATTGATGATACCGTGGATGTGTGTATGTTGTTTAAGTCATTTATAGGACTATTGATTTAATTGTTTTTTGTTTAGTTTGGTTGTATATGCCCATTCATTGGCGATCTAGGACTAGGATGGATTCGCGAAGAAACTTCGGAATGTCCGTATTGACTTGGAGGAAGTAGATGGATTTGATGACGAACATGACTTTGATATGAACACCAGACATTTTTACTAGACAAGCATTTAACCAATTTTTCTAGATACTTAGTCTGAGTAGTCATTAACGATTATTAGTGAGTAATCAATAGTGACTACTATTGTTGTTGGTCATTTTGACCAATTTTGACATGGTGATGATGAGTGTTTAACCAATCTTGGTTAGGCACAGGGTCTGAGAGGTCATTAGCGAGAAATCGACATTGACTACTATTAGTGTTGGTCGTTTTGACCAACTTTGATGTCGACGAGTTTTCGAGGAGCTGGGTTGGATGGCCCGTTCGATGGTAGATTTGACACGGTGAATCTTCGATCATATACACTGGTATGAGGCGGGATTGTTGCTTCGCTAAAGAACACAAATTGATGGTGTAATCCATGGATTGGGGCAGTTCGGCCTTCAGAGCGAGTCGAGGACTACGAGTCTTTAATTTCGAGGCTCGGATGTGCTTTAGATGGATCAACGACATGGGCTGATAGTATTCGATTTGCGGATTGGCGAGATTTCTGGATGGATCGGTAAATGGATCAGTGTGATGTAGTTCATAGTGAGGCGAGGATGCATGATGGATCAGTGTTTTGCAGTTCATAGTGGGACGAGGCTGAGAGATCATGGATGAATATGGGATTTACTTCGTGGATGGAACAAAGTTATTGGATGGCATACTCAAAGCACATGTATCATGGGGGAGATCAATTAGGATCGGTACGATTATGTACCCTAGGGAGAGCCTAAGATAGGAGGGCATGCGGTGGCGAGACACATAGTTCGGCTAATATTTGATTGGGTTGAGGGCGTACTCAACCAAATATGGAGAGGGAAGCTGAGATGATTCAAGTGACGATCATTTCATGATACCTTATAGTGTTCTAGTGGACTCAAAGTAGTGGTATCGTAGAGGCACCCAATGGGATCTGTAGGATTGTATACCCTTGGAGGCGGGATTAGGCCAGCAGGGCACGTGTAGTAGACATAGAGTTCCACTAGAATCGGGGTCTTATTAACCCCTGAAAGATTGGGTTAGAATGAGTTATCAACATAGGAACATAGTTAGGAGGTGATATAATAAGATTTGTTTTGATGGATGCTATGGTTGTCATGGTTTCTTCCATCTTATTTCTCTTTGTAGACTGTTGCCACTAGAATTCTGGAGAGACGATGGGAAGTATGGTCAAGACGAGCTATGGAGATCCTTTTGTTCTAAGACAATTTCATCTTTTGTTATTCTGAGTATCATATACTATCTTGATTACATGTGCCGACTCTGTGTATGCAGGGACAGGAAAAATATGAATTTCCATACTTATGTTCCTTATACTATTATGACTTATGTAGTATTTTGAGAGTTATTTATCGCTCACACTAGACTATCGTCTGACCTAAGGTCTTATGTTCCCTTGTATTGCCTTGGGTGCTTATCGATGATGCTAATGAGAGACGAGGCGATAGGTATTAGAATTGCTTGGAGCTATGGAGGTGGTGTTGCAAGAGGCAATACTTTTTCATATTATACCTGTGTTATGGTTGTTTATTCCGTTGTATTGCACTATGGAGCCTTAACAGTGTTATTTATTTTGAGGCAGTTTATCAGTGAATTTATTATTCTTGTATGTACTCTGTTGTTATGTATAACCGTATGGGCTTGTACTCTGATTATGTGGTTTGTATAATTATCACTGTCTCATATATTATACTTGTGATTATTACATATTATCTGATGCGATGTGAGATATTTGACTAGTTCTGTAAATGTGATTTTTTGTTTTATTTACTTCTCCTTTCTTCTCTTCTCTTCTCTTCCCTTCTATTCTATTTCTTCCTTTTCACTTATTTCTTCCTCTTAGAAATCGTCTACACCAATGGTGTAGGGTGGTCGTTATAGATACTCCGCGATTTTGTTCATATATACATAATCATAATCGGGAAGATTTCTAAAGACTCACCAATTTAAGTAAACACTATTAACCCCTCTTTAGTGTTATCTAGCCTTAAGATCTTTAATCCACACCATTTTCATTTGGTATTAGAGCATTGGTTTTCAAAAGTATCATAATATGGTTTTTGAAAAATTTAAATGACTACAACGCTGTCATAGTACATTTGTAGTAGGTTAGTCTACCGTCAAATCACTAGATTTTAGTGGCAGTAGCTTTATTTATTGGGCATGTAGGATGAAACTTTATTTATAACAAATAGGATTAGATAATTATAATGTTACAACAACTAAGCACACTGAATCCGAGGTTGATTATACACAATCGTATGCTGATTAAAAGGCATTTGCACAAAGTAATATAAAAGTCATGAATATATTATTTATTTATTCAATAAAAATGAATTTAATAAATATTTGTTTGTAAGTCTGCATACGAAGTCTGGAGAACATTGCAAGTCACTCATGAAGGGACTAGTAAAGTTTAAAAAAAAAACTAAGATTTCCAAATTAACTAGTCAGTTTCATTTATTTAAAATAAATCCAAATGAATCCGCTTTGACATGTATGATTTCAATATATAGTCATTAACTCATTGCATTAGGCACAAATATTTTTGAAAAAGACCAAGTTTTTTTTAATTCATTCACTCCCGATGTACAGTATATTGCTTGTTTGGTTAAATCAAATTTTCAAAATAATTTTTAATTTAAGTTCATTTTAAAATTAATATATTAAAATTCAAAATAAATATTTTATAAATACAAAAATAAACTCTCATATTTCTAAGTAAACTAAAACTAATATATATGTATATGTATGTGTGTGCTTATCTAGTCACACAATGAACAACATTTTGAAAAGAATCAAATAGTTCAAAAGTACAATGGCATGTCGATATGTCCCCTGACCCTATATCGCCATAATTGTCAGATTCTTAAAATTCAAATTTGTGTTCAAATTTTGAATTTTCCCACTATCATTTCACCAATTCCTATGTAATCAAAAGGAAACTTTTTGTATTAAATGATGTGCCTATTCATATCTATTTATATCATTCGTATTTATCTATATTTATTACCACATTTCAAATTCAAACTTTCGTTACCAAAACTCTTATCTTCCTATAACTCAAATGGCTTCATCTTAAAACACTTCCATTACAATGAGACTTACACAGGCTGTCAAAGCTCATTTCAGCTATAACTAAGAAGTTATTGATACTTACATTAAATATATGAATTAATGCAAATTCCATCTCGGTAGGGTTTCCATTTCCAATAATTTTCCTTCTTATGAGGTTGATTTCTTTTTCAATGAAAACCTCTTTCTCTTGTTGAGGCAACTCAAAATGATTTCGTTTGCTATCCTCATCTTGTCAAAATGTTTTATGCTAGTTTGAGTGGAAAGTTTTTTGATAGAAATGAAAACCGAGCATGGAGTAGCATAAAAGGATCGCAAATCATCTTGGATTGTGAAATTTTAGGCCAAATACTTGACTGTAAACTTAACGAAAATGACTTTTCTATGTTTCAATTGATGAACCCAACAAAAGTTACTTTCCATCACATCTTTGAAAGCGATGGAAATCTCGAATTCAATGATCACAATTTTTGTCCTAAAGAAAAATTTGTTAATCTTCTTTTACAACAATCCACTATTTCCCGATCAAAAAATAATAATAACTGACTCTTGGAGTTAATAAAGTTTTTTTCACTCTCTTTGGTCAATACGACATAAATTGGGTAAAAATCATACTCAATGAATTCTATCATAGCAATCGGTCTATTCATGAATATACTCTCTTCCATGGAGTATATCTTACTTGTATTTTTGAATTTTTCTGTGTCGATTTCAAAGAAGATGAGTTTTCCCCTCAATTTTTTTCCCTTTGGGAATATCCATCTTATGCAAATTCCCACAACGTTTGAGCCTTAGGATTCATTTACCAAAAATGAACAAAGGCTCGTCCATGAATAACAAATGAGAGAAGAAGGAGAAGAATAAGAGTAAGGAGAAGTTATGGAAATCGAGGAAGAAGTTGAGCAAGAACGAGAGGAAGAGGAAGAAACCACCTTAGAAAATGTTAGTCTCCTTTAATGACTAAAGATCTTCTTATGAATCAAAAGAAGATCGTATAAAACCAAAATATTCTTAAGTTTTCCATAAGAAAGAAATTTAATAAAATTTCAAGAAAAATGGACAAGTTCTTTGGGAAGATTAAAAGGAAGTGTGTCTTTCATTATCATCTTCTTTCGGTACATTCTTGATTATCTACATTTATTTAAGTTGTATTGGTTATGTTTCATAGTATATTAGGCATACTACTTTATGTTCCTAGTAGAAGTTGTAATCGATATTTGACACGAATGAAAAATCTCTTGTTCTTTGTTAAACACCTATAGTAGCCTTTAAAAATTGATGCAATGACAATACGAAACCTTAAAATCTCAAAAACACATTAGAAGGCAAATCTGCCTTACATATGTTGACAGGACTCCATGCACATGTAGACGCGTAACAGCCTAAAATCAAAAACGTTGAATTTAGAAATTTGAATAACTACCTAAGTTTCTTTTATTTTGAACTAATTTCTTCTCCTATAAATACCCTTCTAGGCCACAAAATTGAAAAAAAAAACATTTTCTTTCTTTCTACTCATTCCTTAACCCTCAAACATAAAAATGGATTATTCTATCCATAATCTAAGTGAAAATTTAGACCAAGTGTAATGTCCCGTATTTTTTCCAGTATAATAATTAATTAATTTAATTATTCAAAATATTGGTTTGGTAATTTAATGGTCGTTTAATTAAATAATATTGAATATTTAATTAAAATAAATAACATAATAATATATTTAATTTCTGTAATAGTCAGAAATAGTGGAACTCACAATATTGTGTGAATCAGATCTTTTATAATCTATAATTCAGTTTAGAATTGACTTATATTATCAGATATATTATTTTAACGGTCGTTGAACGTATAATTATATTATAATTAAAATTGAGCTCGAAATGGCACGACAGTTCGCTATCTGGCGATTCGAACTTCAACTGAATATACAGGGTCCGTTTTAAATCGGATTTTCGTGAAACAAGAAACGTTCGGAGCCGGTGAAGTATATTTTTCTAGTGGTAGAGAAAATTCGGGATTTCGTCGTGTAGATTTTGATTTATGTCCAAATCAAATTTTAGAAAAGTCGCTATGGAATTCCTTTATAATATATATCGATTTATTTATATTTTAAAGGGTTTTTAAATATAAATCGAATATCAATGTAACACTGGATTTGGAATATCGAGTTATAAATCCAATTGGAGCTATATGGTATTCTGTTGTGAATATATATGATAATATTAAATTATTTTTATTTAATTTAATTGTTTTTAAATATATTTATATATTTAAATGGGTTATTTAGAGCTTTAAAAATAGCCAGTTTTGCATACGACCTTCATTTTTGACGAAACCAATTTTGTTGGGTTCGTAATGTTAAATTATTGGTAGATTTCAATTTCCGTGATTTTTAGAGTCAGTGTGTGGTCGTACGGATTTTTAATGTGAAAAGGAGTGGATATTTTGAAGGTTAAAAATACGCTGTGTGAGCAAACGGAGTCGGAATTCGACGAAACCAGTTTCGTTGGGTCTGTAATGACAAACTCTAGTTGTATGTCCATTTTCATGATTTTTGGATATGGTATATGATCATAGGAATTTTAAAGGATAAATAGAATCAGCGGTTGATTTAAATTGAATATAATATTTCAATAAAATAATATTAAAATATTTCTATAAATACCTACCCAACATCCTAAACCTAATTCCACTCTCCTTTGGTCAAACAAAATTTTCCGCCGTGAGTTTTCTTTCTCCAAATGAGGAAACCGACCTTCAAAAATAGATAACAATCCACATAAAATTCTATAAATTAGAATATTAACATATTTGGATTCACTAATCATTCCTCTTCAATCTGTATTCCTCTCAAAGAATTCGACGTATCTTCCAACTGTTCGAATATGATCAACGTGAGCTAGGGCTTCGTTTTTCAATGGATTACTTGAGTTCTGTGCGAATTGAAGCATGTATTCGAGTTCGTAGAGGTGTTTAACACCTTGCAGCTAATTTTCGGAAGAAGCGGTTGTGGAAGAGGTCGCTGAGTCATTGTAGGGGCTCGAAACTGATGAACGTCGGTTTGTCTATGAAGGGTGCGAGTTAAGTAATGTGTATATGAGGTTGGAGAGGGAGAAACGAGGAGAATAATGGAGATTTTTGTGGAATTTTCTATGAAGAAGAGAAGGAGCACGGAAGTAATAAGGAACAACAAATGGTGGAGGATAATAAAGGAACGCAATTTGGTATGTTTGGGGAAAACGAGATGATGAGGGGTGGGCTTTTTAATTGAAGATGGGCCAGGAATTTAGTGAGGCCCAATTAAAGGTTATAAAGGAAATTTAGCCTTTATTTTAATTTAAATTGTATTAAACTTCTAATCGTAATATCTCGGTCATACTATATCAGAATTTGGAATGGTCAGATCCATTGGGATCGTAGGGATGGACACTACAACATGGAACCGACTGGAAGTAATTCAGAGCTTGTTACAATTTATAGAAAAATAAATTGTCGGATCTGAGTCAAATCGAAGACAGTTTATCGTTATTTAACGATGATCGTCCAATGTAAGTAAATCTCACTAACTTCTGAACAGTTATAATTTCATAACATATTTTCAGAACTGATAATTATCTGTTGATTGTTGTGTGTTAACTGTTTGGTTGAATTGCTTACGTATTGGTTGAAATTATAGATAACGATACATATATATATGTATATAAATCGTTAATCAAATATTGATTCTGTTTAGTAAAATATTTCATATTGAAATGAAATCGATGTTAATTATATTGTTTAACATCTATGATGCAGGGAAATAGGTCGGAGGAATCCAACTGGATTTCTCAACATTTATTTTACTGTTTTCATATATATTGTGATATATGATGTGACATACAATCTGTTGTTGATTGTGTGTGTCTGGGTGATACTGAACAGTGATATATGATATTTGAAATACATAAGAAATACTGGAGTATACAAAGGGATTTTCAAAGTGTATATTGAAATTTAATTATATTTGTAAAACAAATATAAAAATATTTGTGCAAATATAATAGGAGTTAATCGAATATTTATTTAGAAAATAAATATAGTGAATTATAAAAGGAGATATTTGTAAACCATTTACAAATGATTTGGAAAGGAGATATTTGTGAACCATATTAAATAAAAAGATAAAAAAATATTTGTTCAGAAAATAAATAGAAATTATAAAAGAAATATTTATTTAGAAAATAAATAGAATTATAAAGGAAATATTTATTTAGAAAATAAATAGATTATAAAAGGAAATACTTGGAAAATGAATAGAATGGTATAAAAAGAGAACTTTACCCTAGGAAGGTTTCGACCCGTGCTTCGCACACGGGTATAACAGAATATGAATTTAAAGTAGATTTTAAATAGAAATCTATTTTAACAGATAAGTGGAAAAGATAAATTTATAAATAATATTTTATAAATTAAATAAAATGTTTATCATTGGATAAATAGAATATATAAGTCAGGACTTATATAAAGAAGTAAGAATCGATTTCTACATCGATATTTGAAACTGAATATAAACGTAGAGTTAACCAGTTAGAGTTAACCAGTTAGAGTTAATCAGTTAGAGTTAATCAGTAGGGTTAACCAGTTAGAGTTAACCAGTTAGAGTTAATCAGTTAGAGTAAATCGTTTAGAGTTAACCAGTAAGTGTTAACCAGTTAGAGTTAATCAGTTAGAGTTAATCAGTTAGAGCTAACCAGTTAGAGTTAATCAGTTAGAATTAACCAGTTAGAATTAACCAATTAGAGTTAATCAGTTAGAGTTAATCAGTTAGAGTTAACCAGATAGAGTTAATCAGTTAGAGTAAATCGATTAGAGTTAGTATTGATCGAATTAGAGTTAACTGAACATAGTTAATCGAATTAGGATTTATTGAATATTGGTTATTCAATTAGAGTTGATCTAACATAGTTATTTGAGATAGAGTTAGTCAAACATAGTTATTCAGGATGAGTTGTCATTTCGTACGACTGCTAGTGTAATTCGCAGGGCTGCATATAGCCTACGGCGGTCGGATGTTTCCTGAGGGAATCAGGCGTAACCATTGTGATCACTGCGATCTGGAGTCAAGAGAATGGAGTTAAATCGAATATTAGTTATTCGATAGGAGTTTATCAAGCTAAGTTAAATAAGTAGAGTTAGTCAAGTTGAGTTAAATAAGTCGAGTTAATTAAGTTAAGTTAGTCAAAATGAGTAAATCCAAAGGAGTTAGTCAAATATTAGTTATTCGAAAAGAGATAATCGAATATAATCTATTCGAAAAGAGATAATCGATATAATCTATTCAAAGAGAGATAATCGAATATAAGTTATTCAAAGTGATATAATCGAATATAAGTTATTTGAATTGAGAAAATAGAATATTAGTTATTCGAAGGAGTTAATCGAATAGAGATTACTCAAAAGAGAGTTATACGTCGAATTCGATTATATCGAATTCGGGAAAGTATTATTTACTTTTAGGTTTTTAAATCAAGATTTATTTATTTATAAATTAGGTATTTATTTATTTATTCAAATTAAAGAATAAAAATTATATTCGAAGTTAGATATTTAAAAAGTAGGGATTATAACGCTATAGTTATAATCATTGTTTTCAATAAAGAAGTGGATACGTAAATAGAATCCGAGAGTTACTTAAGGAAGTTTGTTAAAGATTTAAAAGATAAATTTTGTCTATTCCGAAGTTAAAACGTTGTTCAATTAAGGTCTGAGAGGTAATTATACCCCAACTTGATTGACTTCCTTCTTAACTAAGGAATGGCTAAGGTTTGATAGTAAAGGATGATTAAGTGAATTTAGCTAATGAGTGAAATGGTTTGAGTTGGCATGGCAATGTTTGATTTAAACATCAGTTTAAATCTAGTGAAGGAGTTTTGAAAATGTTTTCCAAGTAAGAATCAGAAATGTTTTCTGATAACAGAAAATAAGAATTCAAAATATACGGAAACAGAAGATAAGTAAATTAATGAACTAAAGAGATAAATGTTAAATGATGATTGATCGATAAAATTTCCATCTGGAAATAATATCGTTGTTTGCATACGTGTTTTTCTTTGATAGTTAAATCACAGACTATCAAAGTTTTGACCATTTTTCCGTCGTCAATACAGAGAGACCGGTTGGGTTATTATCCGAGAACCACTCCGTATGGGCGTTAGCGTTTCGAATCAAATAGATCGAAGACAAATTGAAGACGGAGTTATGCAAGGGCTATCCTATTTACAGAATAGTGCCTTTAGTTTGTCCAGTTCCAGGACAACCTGCATGGAAGAATGTTTGACAGAGTATATCTGGTGGATCACGTGCATTGATCGTTTCAAACGTATTTACGTTGGTGGCAGAGGAATTCATTTCTCTTAGCTTATACCCGTGGTATTTTTGGGGAAATCAATTTGTGGTTTGACGGGTATGACAATGTGACATTCAAAGTGAATGAATGAGTAATCTGTTGAAAGACACGTTATGAACTCCGGCCTCATCAACTGGGAAATGACAGAAATCAAGCAGGTAGCATGGCTAAGTGGGTCGCACCCAAGTAGGGTATATTGTCACCATCTAGAGAATATTCATATTTGTTACTTCTTTCAGTTCTGTATCTCCCGGGAATGGTTATGTTGGTTTACCAACTATAAGGTGACAATATATTCGATACATTCAAGCGAAATGAGTGGTCGGTCATGTGTGGCCAAGTTACAAGATGTTCTTGTTGAACTCCAGTGTACCGCTTCTAGAGTACACTGAGCAGAAGGTGGATCCATACCTTGTCATAGTTGGAATCCATTCCCCAAATAAGAGCCCGCGGTTTTGATTGTATATTATATATGTAGAACGTTAGATGCAAGCGTTTCTACTAGATTGATATTACTTGTGTTAGACATTATTATAATATCAGAATAATATTGTTTTACAAATGATTTGGGTTATCGTAAGGTAAAAACCATCCATGTTTATGTGTGGATCGGTCTTACGATTATTCTTTCTTTTGAAAGGATTTTAAAGTTAAACAAATGATTTGAGTTTACTCACACCAGTCCCATGACTGACCCAGAGTTTATTTTGTTTTGTTTTCCCTAAACTCTTGGGTGCCCAATTTTGTACCGGCAGTCAAGTAGTCTAGATTTACAGATACTTGAAGAGCTGGAGCAGGAGGCTTCAGAATTATATAGCTATGGTTATTTCCGCTGTGTTGTAAGTGTTGTACTTTGGAAATGATATGTATATTCAAGTACAAATTTATATTTCAAAGTTATGTTATATATTATATGTTATTCATTCCGCTGTGAGGTTCGTGTTACTCTGATGTTGTGTTGTTCTTCTTCTTCTATTCTAAGTTTCTATCTTATCTATTCTCACCCTCTAATTTCTTTCATTAACTACCGGTATTTTCGATGTTGGATAATCGACGTGGGCTTTATGTCGATGACCAAAGATCGAAAATTTCCGTGACGTTACAGTTGGTATCAGAGCTTAAGGTTAAGTAATTACCTTGGCTCTGTGGCGTGACTCAGTAGGGGTAGGGTTAGTAATACCCTAGATTGAGTTGAGGTATATATACGAGTGAACGTATTTTTTATTTGATATAAAATGGTTTTATATTGTGGAGATTTATTGGTTGACTTGTTTATAAGTTCTGGTCGATCAGTTTGATCCGCTGTATCGGTATGGGTTTATAAACATTCGAATACGATGAACCGACACAGTATATTTTGAAAAAGGGTAAATGAAATAATTTTACCCCAATTATATTTTTATATAAAGGATTTATATTGGAATTATTATAATATATGAATATATTGGTTGTTAATATAATCGAGTAAGATTATAAATTAAATGGTTATATATATAACCGAATAAAATTCGTATAAGTGTTACGAAATGAATTGAATTTGAAATTAAATTCAGAACTGGAATTAAAAGTTGGAGAAGTGTTTGTAAATGGATTTGAATTGAATATATGAGAATTTTAAAATCCTGGGAGATTTTAAATTGTTTTACCAACATTGTGAATGGTATTTTGAAATTGTATTTCAAAAAGGAATAGTTTAAAAGTGATTTTGAAAGTGATATAGTATTGAACTCACTTCGATAGCTAGGAAATAACACTGATGATGAATCGTGATATCATAAGTGTTCATTTTCGAGTTTCTAAGTGACGGATTACTACCAAAGACATAGTTTTTGAATTGATTGAGAAAAGCAAGTGTTTGAATCTTGAAAAGGAAAGTTTGATTTTCGATATGGTAAACTGTTTAAAATTCCCAGGGAAAGATTGTTCAGTTAAAACCAAATTGAATTGAAAGTTGGAAAAGCAATTGGAATTAAATTGAAATCAATTATGTAAAAATTGAATTGAATTAGAATATAATGACATCGAGTAAGTTGAATTATTGAGTAAGAATTTTGAATTAAGGTTGGAATTGGAGTTTGAATGGAATTCGACTTAGGTATAAGCGAATGGTTGGATTTATGGATAAAAACTGATTGGAGTTTGATTGGGATAACATTGGTATATGCTGAATTAATAGCAGATGGAAAGAATGTAATGATATGCCCGACAAAAAGGTACACGTTTGTATTCTAATAGGATATGAGATTTATGAGCCGAATTGGCAAGGCGCTTGGCTGTTTGATTTTCTTTTGGGTTGGAGATGGCCCAGAGAGGCGAGTTGTACCGATTGACCAATACAAAGGAGGTGCTGGCGAAATTTTTGAAAAATTTCGGGCGTCAGAAAATTTTCAAGATTTTTGGAAATTTTCATTGATAGAAATAAATAAATATTTAATTGGAATTTGTTTGGTTCAACTGAAACTGAAATGAAGAATTGAACAAATAAGTTCTAACCAGTCAATAGGATTTGTTTTCTACCTTGGCAATTTCGAGGACGAAATTATTTTAAGGGGGGAAGAATGTAATGTCCCGTATTTTTTCCAATATAATAATTAATTAATTTAATTATTCAAAATATTGGTTTGGTAATTTAATGGTCGTTTAATTAAATAATATTGAATATTTATTTAAAATAAATAATATATTTAATTTCTGTAATAGTCAGAAATAGTGGAATTCAAAATATTGTGTGAATTAGATCTTTTATAATCTATATTTCAGTTTAGAGTTGAATTATATTATCGAATATATTATTTTAACGGCCGTTGAACGTATAATTATATTATAATTAAAATTGAGCTCGAAATGGCGCGGCAGTTTGCTATTTGGTGATTCGAACTTCAACTGAATATACAGGGTCCGTTTTAAATCGGATTTTCGTGAAACAAGAAACATTCGGAGCTGGTGAAGTATATTTTTCTAGTGGAAGAGAAAAATCGGGATTTCGTCATGCGGAATTTGATTTATGTCCAAATCAAATTTTAGAAAAGTCGCTATGGAATTCCTTTATAATATATATCGATTTATTTATTTTTTTAAAGGGTTTTTAAATATAAATCGAATATCGTTGTAACGTTGGATTTGGAATATCGAGTTATAAATCCAATTGGAGTTGTATGCTATTCTATTGTGAATATATACGATAATATTAAATTATTTTTATTTAATTTAATTGTTTTTAAATATATTTATACATTTAAATGGGTTATTTAGAGCATTAAAAATAGCTAGTTTTGCATACGACCTCCGTTTTCGACGAAACCAATTTTGTTGGGTTCGTAATGTTAAATTATTGGTAGATTTCAATTTCCGTGATTTTTAGAGTTAGTGTTTGGCCGTACGGATTTTTAATGTGAAAAAGAGTCGATATTTTGAAGGTTAAAAATACGCTGTGTGAGCAAACAGAGTCGGAATTCGACGAAACCAGTTTCGTTGGGTCTGTAATGACAAACTCTAGTTGCAAGTCCATTTTCATGATTTTTGGATATGGTATATGATCATAGTAATTTTAAAGGATAAATAGAATCAGCGGTTGATTTAAATTGAATATAATATTGCAATAAAATAATATTAAAATATTTCTATAAATACCTACCCAACATCCTAAACCTAATTCCACTCTCCTTTGGTCAAACAAATTTTTCCGCCGTGAGTTTTTTTTACTCCAAATGAGGAAATCGACCTTCAAAAATAGATAACAATCCACATAAAATTCTATAAATTAGAATATCAACATATTTGGATTCACTAATCATTCCTCTTCAATCTGTATTCCTCTCAAAGAATTCGACGTGTCTTCCAACTGTCTGAATATGGTCAACGTGAGCTAGGGCTTCGATTTTCAATGGATTACTTGAGTTCTGTGCGAATTGAAACATGTATTCGAGTTCGTAGAGGTATTTAACACCTTGCAGCTGATTTTGAGAAGACGGTTGTGGAAGAGGTCGCTGAGTCACTATAGGGGCTCGAAACTGGTGAATGTCGGTTTGTCTATGAAGGGTGTGAGTTAAGTAATGTGTATATGAGGTTGGAGAGGGAGAAACGAGGAGAATAATGGAGATTTTTGTGGAATTTTATATGAAGAGGAGAAGGAGCACAGAAGGAATAAAGAACGATGAATGGTGGAGGGTAATACAGAAGCGCGATTTGGTATGTTTGGGGAAGACAAGATGATGGGGGTGGGCTTTTTAATTGAAGATGGGCCGGGAATTTAGTGAGGTCCAATTAAAGGTGATAAAGGAAATTTAGCCTTTACTTTAATTTAAATTGTATTAAACTTCTAATTGTAATATCTCGGTCATACTATATCAGAATTTAGAACGGTCAGATCCGTTGGGATCGTAGGGACGGACACTACGACATGGAACTGACTGGAAGTAATTTAGAGCTCGTTACAATTTATAGCAAAATAAATTGTCGGATCTGAATCAAATCATAGACAATTTATCGTTATTTAACGATGATCGTCCAATGTGAGTAAATCTCACTAACTCTGAACAGTTATATTTTTATAACATATTTTCAGAACTGATAATTATCTGTTGATTGCTGTGTGTTAACTGTTTGGTTGAATTGCTTATGTATTGGTTAAAATTATAGATAACGATATATATATATATAAATCGTTAATCAAATATTGATTCTGTTTAGTAAAATATTTCATATTGAAATGAAATCGATGTTAATTATATTGTTTAACATCTGTGATGCAGGGAAACAGGTTGGAGGAATCCAACTGGATTCCTCAACATTCATTTTACTGTTTTCATATATATTGTGATATATGATGTGATATACAATCTTTTGTTGATTGTGTGTGTCTGGGTGATACTGGACAGTGATATATGTTATTTGAAATACATAAGAAATACTGGAATATACAAAGGGATTTTTCAAAGTGTATATTGAAATTTAATTATAATTGTAAAACAAATATAATTGAATTAGAAATATTTGTGAAACAAATATAAAAGGATTTAATCGAATATTTATTTAGAAAATAAATATAGAGAATTATAAAAGGAGATTTTTGTAAACCATTTACAAATAGATTTGAAAAGGAGATATTTGTGAACCATATTAAATAGAAAGATAAAAAAATATTTATTTCGAAAATAAATAGAAATTATAAAAGAAATATTTATTTAGAAAATAAATAGAATTATAAAGGAAATATTTATTTAGAAAATAAATAGATTATAAAAGGAAATACTTGAAAAATGAATAGAATGGTATAAAAAGAGAATTTTACACTAGGAAGGTTTAGACCCGTGCTTCGCACACGGGTATAACAGAATATGAATTTAAAGTAGAATTTAAATAGAATTCTATCTTAACAGATAAGTGGAAAAGATAAATTTATAAATAATATTTTATAAGTTAAATAAAATGTTTATCATTGGATAAATAGAATATATAAGTTAGTACTTATATAAAGAAGTAAGAATCGATTTCAACATTGATATTTGAAACAGAATATAAACGTAGAGTTAACCAGTTAGAGTTAGCCAGTTAGAGTTAATCAGTAGAGTTAACCAGTTAGAGTTAACCAGTTTGAGTTAATCATTTAGAGTTAATCAGTTAGAGTTAACCAGTTAGAGTTACTAGTTAGAGTTAATAAGTTAGAGTTAATCAGTAGAGTTAACCAGATAGAGTTAACCAGTTAGAGTTAATCAGTTAGAGTTAATCAGTTAGAGTTAATCAGTTAGAGTTAACCAAATAGAGTTAACCAGTTAGAGTTAATCAGTTAGAGTTAATCCGTTAGAGTTAACAAGTTAGAGTTAATCAGTTAGAGTAAATCGATTAAAGTTAGTATTAATCGAATTAGAGTTAATTGAACATAGTTAATCGAATTAGGATTTATTGAATATTAGTTATTCAATTAGAGTTGATCGAACATAGTTATTTCAGATAGAGTTAGCCAAACATAGTTATTCAGGATGAGTTGCCATTTCGTACGACTACTAGCGTAATTCGCAGGGCTGCAGATAGCCTACAGCGGTCGGATGTTTCCTGAGGGAATCAGGCGTAACCATTGTGATCGCTGCGATCTAGAGTCAAGCGAATGGAGTTAAATCGAATATTAGTTATTCGATAGGAGTTAATCAAGTTAATTTAAATAAGTAGAGTTAGTCAAGTTGAGTTAAATAAGTCGAGTTAATTAAGTTACGTTAGTCAAAATGAGTTAATCCAAATGAGTTAGTCGAATATTAGTTATTCGAAAAGAGATAATCGAATATAACCTATTCGAAAAGAGATAATCAAATATAATCTATTCGAAGAGAGATAATCGAATATAAGTTATTCAAAGTGAGATAATCAAATATAAGTTATTCGAAGTGAGAAAATCGAATATTAGTTTTACGAAGGAGTTAATCGAATAGAGATTACTCAAAAGAGAGTTATACGTCGAATTCGATTATATCGAATTCGGGAAAGTATTATTTACTTCCTGGTTTTTAAATCAAGATTTATTTATTTATAAATTAGGTGTTTATTTATTTATTTAAATTAAAGAATAAAAGTTATATTCGATGTTAGATATTTCAAAAGTAGGGATTATAACGCTATAGTTATAATCAATGTTTTCAATAAAGAAGTGGATGCGTAAATAGAATCCGAGAGTTACATAAGGAAGTTTGCTAAAGATTTATAAGATAAACTTTGTCTATTCCGAAGTTAAAACGTTGTTCAATTAAGGTCTGAGAGGTAATTATACCCCAACTTGATTGACTTCCTTCTTAACTAAGGAATGGCTAAGGTTTGATAGTAAAGGATGGTTAAGTGAATTTAGTTAATGAGTGAAATGGTTTGAGTTGGCATGGCGATGTTTGATTTAAACATCAGTTTAAATCCAGTGAAGGAGTTTTGAAAATGTTTTCCAAGTTAGAATCAAAAATGTTTTATGATAATAGGAAACAAAAATTTAGAATATATGGAAACAGGAGATAAGTAAACTAATGAACTAAAGAGATAAATGTTAAATGATGATTGATCGATAAAATTTCCATCTAGAAATAATATCGTTGTTTGCACATGTGTTTTTCTTTGATAGTTAAATCACAGACTATCAAAGTTTTGACCTATTTTCCATCGTCAATACGGAAAGACCAATTGGGTTATTATCCGAGAACCACTCCCTATGGGCGTTAGCGTTTCGAATCAAATAGATCGAAGACAAATTGAAGATAGAGTTATGCAAGGGCTATCCTATTTACAGAATAGTGCCTTCGGTTTTTCCAGTCCCAGGACAACCTGTATGGAAGAATGTTTGACAGGGTATTTCTGGTGGATCACGTGAGTAGATCGTTTCTAACGTATTTACATTGGTGGCGGAGGAATTCGTTTCTCTTAGCTTATACCCGTGGTATTTTTAGGGAAATCAATTTGTGGTTTGACGGGTATGACGATGTGGCATTCAAAGTGAATGAATGAGTAATCTGTTGAAAGAAACATTATGACCTCCAGCCTCATCAACTGGGAAATGACATAAATCGGGCAGGCAGCATGGCTAAGTGGGCCACACTCAAGTAGGATATATTGTCATCATCTAGAAAATATTCTTATTTGTTACTTATTTCAATTCTGTATCTCCCGGAAATGGTTATGTTGGTTTACCAACTATAAGTTGACAATATATTCGATACACTCAAGCGAAATGAGTGGTCGGTCGTATGTGGCAGAGTTACAAGATGTTCTTATTGAACTCCAATGTATCGCTTCTAGAGTACACTGAGCGGAAGGTGGATCCATACCTTGTCATAGTTGGAATCCATTCCCCAAATAAGAGCCCACAGTTTTGATTGTATATTATATATGTAGAACGTTAGCTCCAAGCGTTTCTACTAGATTGATATTACTTGTGTTAGACATTATTATAATATCAGAATAATATTGTTTTACAAATGGTTTGGGTTATCGTAAGGTAAAAACCATCCGTGTTTATGTGTGGATCGGTCTTACGATTATTCTTTCTTTTGAAAGGATTTTTAAAGTTAAACAAATGATTTGAGTTTACTCACACCAGTCACATGACTGACCCAGAGTTTATTTTGTTTTGTTTTCCCTAAACTCTTGGGTGCCCAATTTTGTATGGGCAGTCAAGTAGTCGGGATTTACAAATACTTGAAGAGCTAGAGCAGGAGGCTTCAGAATTATATAGCTATGGTTATTTCCACTGTGTTGTAAGTGTTGTACTTTGGAAATGATACGTATATTCAAGAACAGATTTATATTTCAAAGTTATGTTATATATTATACGTTATTCGTTCCGCTGTGAGGTTCGTGTTACACTGATGTTGTGTTGTTCTTCTTCTTCTATTCTAAGTTTCTATTTTATCTATTCTCACCCTCTAATTTCTTTCATTAACTATCGGTATTTTCGACGTTGGATAATCGACGTGGGCTTCATGTCGATGACCAAAGATCGAAAATTTCTGGGACATTGCACCAAGCACTAGAATCCTTCAGGACTTTTTTCTCTATAATACTCCAAAGTCAACCGCATTTAGGACTTAGTCAAATGAAGATGATAATAGTCAAATGAAGATGATAAAAGAGCAAGAGAGGCATTTCGACACAATTCAGTGTATGGTTTCCTCTCTGTCTAATGACAAATCAGAAACCAATTCAAATAGGACCACATCCAAATATGATGACAATTGGAATACTATAAGGCAAGGTCTTATCTTCGGCAAGGATAGTTAGGTAGAAGTGCCAATAGTTGTTTAAATTGGTCTATTTAAATTAAAAATACTCAAAGTTTGATTTAATTTGAAAAGTATTTTGATTTGCATTAAAACTACTAGTGGTTTGATTAGTACGGACTAATTTCGATTAAATAACTTAAATATATATTTATTTCGATTGGATTGAAATGCTTGATTGATTGTTTATTTTTTTCTCTCATTCATTGTTTAGAGTATCCTTATGTTTAACGTTAATATCATTCCTAATAGTCTTAATATTTTAGCCAGTCGATAATATAGATAATACTTTAAGTTAGTATCAATAGTTTACTAAGTTTACTCCTATGATGACAAAGCGGAAAAATATGCATTGATTGAGAGGGAATATTGAGTAAGGGGTTTTATTGTATGAAGGAGATAAGAAGGATATTTTATAAAATAGTTGTCATCAAAAAAAAGGGAAGATTGTTGTCCTATGGATGGTAGTTTTGACGATAATGACCTCATGTAATGAGTATTTTATACTTTAACATGTACTAATCATTATCAAGATATATATATATATATATATACACATACATGTTAACCCTATTTAAGAGCAAGGTTCAAATATAATTGAGCAAATACATATGTGATGGGCCGTTCATCTAATCAGCTCGTCCACTTGGTCTGATTGTTTACACGCATCTGGTTATCATATGCCATCAGGTCGCTGGTTTGCATCATAGGCACGTCACGTGAATACATAATATGTTAGGTCGTATGTACTTGAGGAGATGGCGACGTGGCATTTTAATATGGGTCGGCTACTACTGATCGTGTTCAATATATGTTCACATGGGTCTTCATGCACATGTAAAGAATGGACAAAATGTTATACGTAAACGTATAAAGCCACGTCAACATAGCATAGATCTTGAATAAAGCAGAAGAATGGCTTGCTAGAAAGATGTAAAGCATTGGAGCATGCATTTTTATATGTATGGATTGATGAATCCGTGTGAAACAGTGAATGGCAGGTGCCTTCACAAGCATGGTTTTTGGCATGGTGTATAAAAACGGATTGTAGCAGACCAGAGCATGGGTCGTTATAAATGAGCAGGTCGTTGCACCTTCATCCCATAGATCGCCTTCAATGACTTCAGGTCATGTGAGTGCAGTTAGGTTGTTTGTATTCAATGTATTGCAAAGATTGGTCCAATGATATGCAATAATACCACGTCAACAACTATGGGTCAATCATTCTCATGATAACGCAAAATGTGTATGCATGGCAGCAAGCTAATGGTGAAATGGCTTGTTAACATCTATATATGCAAGGCACAAAGCTTCGCATGATGACAGGTCATCGTGAGTATACATATATCAGTCCGTTCATCACATAATTGAAGACAGGTCCATGAGTCGTAGAAAGTGAAACGTGGCTTCATAAGTGTAGATCAGTTATATGGAAAAATAAGGCCGACTATGTTTAATATTGCCTGGAAATGTGATGACGTGGCAATAGAAAAAGTAGGTCATTCAAACATACGAGAAGCATGTCGTCTGGTCTGAATATGGATGCAACAACAGGTCGTTATGCGACTTGGAAAGTAAGGTCGTCCACCGACCCGAGGCTCCGCACACACATAATTATAACTCTGCCACTCCATTCAAATTACACCCCCCACACTTCCTTCATTCAACAGACGGATTTCTCCAACCACGAAGTACTGTCCAACTCATTTATCAACAACTCCAAATCATTCAAACCTCCATTAAACCTCTTTCAAGCTTCGATTCAACATCTCAATCACCATGGATTTGTCAAAGATCATCGAAGTGATCAAATTGTTGAAGATCTACTCTAACAATCATGGCAATCATATAGATCTAGCCATTTCCATAGCAAAATCGAGAGAATCAAGATATTAAAGAGAAGAAAATAGAGAAAATCATTGTAAAAGGAGAAAATGAGCAAAGTTATAGAAATCATGTACCTTGTAACATTGAAAGTGATAATGAAGGCTATTCAAAGTGGACGTAGGCCAGATCTAGGCCGAACCACTATAAATCTCTCTCTTTTTACTTGTTTTTTTGTGTTTGTGACTACCACTTTTCTAGATCTTAACCGTTTGCGAAGTGTAGAATTACACCTTGAGGTGTTAGTACCATTTTTTGCATTAACATTTTTGGCGCCCACCGTGGGGCCACATCCACATCCTAAAGGTCAAGTGCTTTGTGCGAGATTTCGAAGTTGATGGTTTTTTTTACGATAGATTTTCAAAATTTAAAATCTAAGCCAGTCGAAAGATTGTCTTAAAATTTCAAGAGCTTGTGTGAAATTATGACTCCATTGAAGAAGTACGACAGCAAGTCCGCTAGAGGTTCCTAAAATGTTGATCTTGAAGTTATCGCTACTCCACAAACTAAGCATCCTAGCGTTTGTCAATCCTCGGGAATTGGAGTTGGCTTAACTTGAGATGAATTGAATACGGTTATAGCTAGCATGAATCGGCAAGTGACAAATTCAAATAAAGACTTAATGGATAAGCTAGATGTGTTTCTTACCGCTCAGACTAATCACATACCTCGAAGAGTTAATTCAGAAAAACACAGTAAAGCTGTAAGAGTTTCCGGTAATGCTGTTTAAGATGTCTCTGCCACTTCTCAAACTAATAATACGACCGTTGGCCAAGCACCGAGAGGTGTTGTAACTTGAGAAGAGTTCATTAGTGTTTTGATCGGTTCATATCTAAAAATTGATGTTTCGAATGAGATGTTGTTGAACTAACTCTATGCTCTTAAAGTTGCTCAAGCAGATCTTGCAAATCGTCTAACAAACATCGATTTGGAAGGGAATGTATATTCCTATGTTTCGGATTTTCACAGAGAGAGGTGTAATTACCATGGTTAAGAGAAAGATGAGCCTAAGCATCCTTTCTCTCCCATCGATCTTGAGGACAGTAAGAAAAATAATAACAAGAGATTCTGCTTTTTCAAATCCGAAGAGTTAACCCTACAAAGTAATACCCCAGAGAACATCTTCTTTGCTGCCAAAAAGGAAGGGTATTTTCCAGATCCACCACCATTACAGAAAATCTCGGACAAGGCAGTAAAATTTGGAAGTTTCTTCCTCAACCATAATCAACCTGACCACCGTACTAATGATTGCAAGCATCTGAAGAGCTCAATTGAGAAGTTAATTAGGAAGAATAAGCTACAGCAGAATGTTAGAAAGACGTATGCAACAAATCCTCTTCCAACTCCTCAAGGACAAAGTGTACCATCCAATCAACTAGACCCAAATGGCAAAGCTCCAGCATGGAATGGTGCGAGGTCGATGTTTAGTACTATGGCAAGTGCTCCTCATTCAGCTGCTAAAAGTAGGGAGATAGTGGAGAATTATTCAGATGCTTTGGAGTATAGTCCTACCAAAGCAACAATCCCTGTGGAATTATAAGCTCCCATTAATCCAATGATAGCCAGACATTTCCACACCAATGCCCAGTAGAGTGCTTTCGAAGTCGGAGACCATGTCTTGAGATGAGAAATGACTGGCGCTAGAGTGCTAGGACCTAATTGGCATGGGCCTTAAAAGATCAACTGAAGACTCCTATATGGCACCTTCACTCTAATAACTGTTGATGGGGTTCAGATACCAGGAGTCTGGAATAGTGACAACTTTCGTGAATTCTCTGCATAAATCGTTCCTCGGTTCTCATGAAAAATTGATATGCTTTCTTTTACAAATATAAACCTCTCTTGGTAAAGAAGGGATTGTAATTGAATATCATATATATTACTAAAAGCATGTCTGCATGAGTCAATCTCTTACTTCTAAAATTTTTGTTAATTCAAAATTTGCTTAAAGACGATTCTATTTTGCAGGCTATTTTTGCGAGCGCTTGCTTCTTTAAATTCTGACAAGATGTTATGACCCCAACAGCCCTATCAAAAGTGTCAAGTGCTATAAACTTCAATATGCACAAGTGCGAAAATAAAGAGCACCGCCTTGAAAAGTGGATGAAAAGAGTCACAAAGAGTCAAATAATGAACAAGGGCCACCGCAAACAAACGCTAGGGTTGTAACTTCCATCGTAAGGGCACCTCCCGAGCGAGAGATCCAAGGTCCTGGTTCTTTAGCCGAGATAGCTCGCCAAGTCTAGTGTTCGTTGAAGGAGCTGGCGTCCGCCCCATGGAACAACGAAACGACAAACGATTCCCGAGTGAAGCAAAAAGTCCTTCCCAAGTGAAGGTAAAAGTCCTCCCAAGTGAGGCAAACGCTTCCCGAGTGAAGCAAAAAGTCCTTGCCAATTGAAGGCAGCCTTCCCAAGTGAAGGTAAAAGTCCTCCCAAGTGAGGCAAATACCTCCCAAGTGAAGCAAAAAGTCATTCCCAAGTGAAGGCGGCCTTCCCAAATGAAGGTAAAAGTCCTCACAAGTAAGGCAAATGCTTCCCAAGTGAATCAAAAAGTCCTTCCCCAAGTGAAGGCAGCCTTCCCAAGTGAAGGTAAAAATCCTCCCAATTGAGGCAAACGCTTCCCTAACAAAGCAAAAAGTCCTCCTCAAGTGAAGGCAGCCTTCCCAAGTGAAGGTAAAAGTCCTCCCAAGTGAGGCAAACACTTCCCGAGTGAAGAAAAAGACATTCCCAAGTGAAGGAAACCTTCCCAAGTGAAAGTAAAAGTCCTCACAAGTGAGGCAAACGCTTCCTGAGTAAAGAAAAGTCCTTCCCAAGTGAAGGCAGCCTTCCCAATTGAAGGTAAAAGTCCTCCTAAGTGAGGGAAACGCTTCCTGAGTGAAGCAAAATTTCCTTTCCAAGTGAAGGCAACCTTCCCAAGTGAAGGCAAAAAGTCCCGTTCTGCCGCAACAGAGGCGAGATTATAAGACCCCCCATAGCAGGGGAAAATTAAAATTTTCGTCCTCCTATAGCAGAGGCACAATTATAAGTCCCCCCATAGCAGAGGCAAATTAAAAATTTCGTCCTTCCATAGCAGAGGTGAAATTACAAGTCACCCCATATCAGGGGCAAATTAAAATTTTCACCCTCCCATAACAGAGGGGAAATTAAAAGTCCTCCCATAACAAAGGCGAAATTAAACATCCTCCTACAGTAGAGGAGAATTAAAAGTCCTCCCATAGCAGAGGCGAAATTAAAAGTCCTTCCACAACAGAGGTGAAATTAAAAGTCCTCCCATAGAAGAGGCATCCAATTAATTTACGTAGCTTCTGACATCTCATATGTGAAGAATGTTGGGCTTCCAATTATTTTTCATAGCATCTGACATCTCAGATGTGAAGAATGTTGAGCTTTAAATTAATTTGCGTATTATTTGATATCTCATATGTGAAGAATATTGGGCTTTAAATTAATTTTCATAGCATGTGATATCTCAGATGTGAATAATGTTGGGCTTCCGATTAATTTGCATAGCATCTGACATCTCAGATGTGAAGAATGTTGGGCTTCTAATTAATTTGCATAGCATCTGACATCTCATATATGAAGAATGTCGGGCTTCCAATTAATTTGCGTAGCATCTGATATCTCAGATGCGAAGAATGTTGGGCTTCCAATTAATTTGCATAGCATTTGATCATCTTAGATGTGAAGAATGTTGGGCTTCCAACTAATTTGCGTAGCATCTGATCATCTCAATTGTGAAAAATGTTGGGCTTTAATAACCTCTTCGGAGGTGTCCGATCAATTCGCATAGCGAAAAATGTTGGGCTTTAACCCAAGTCCTCCACAAGCGTGTGCACAGAATCAAAAGACCTTCCCAAGCAGGGGCACAGAATCCAAAGACCTCCCCAGGGGGGGCATAAGAATCAAAAGTCCTCCCCAAGCGGGGACACAAAGATATAAAAAGCTTCTTCAAAGTAGAAGAACCAAACTAGCCGGTAAAGTCAGGATTCCTATTGTATCGACAAGTTCAGAGGCTCCACGCATGTTGCTCGTGACGACCCATAGTATGGGGGCAACACAACCACATAAGGATTGGATAATGCTTGGAAAACATACCATGGGTCCATCACAACATCGCAGAAAAGGCCAAAAAACTAACCAGCACTCGATAAAAATGCCAATACACATGGAAATAAGTGAGCTGGAGTGCAACAAACACGAGATCTCGCCTTAGAAAAGCGTGGAAAAAAATGATATCGCCTTCAAAAAATGGAGCATTTGAAAAATTCATCAAAATCGATATGCTTGATATGTCGATAAAACTCAATACACCGGTGAAGATCAACCTTTGAAACCTTATCAAAACCTTTCAACGCAAAAGCTTCCTCGTTTGCAAAGTCCAACCATAAGTAACTCGAAGAACCCGAGGGTATGCTGCTTCAAACTTAAGAATAAGCAATGCTTAAAAGGCGACTGTGTAAATATGGCGTAGTTCGAATTTAACAAAGCAATAACGGTTCTCATGGAGTTGAAGCTAATATCTATCAACGGTATCAATATGAGTTATAAAATGGAGGCTAGGCAGTAGTCAATCAATGGGATAAATCGCTGTGCGATTAAGATTCAAAGTTTTATATAGTCTAGGATGATTCGCGATATCAAAGCGAATTCAAATTCAAATTTCTAAATCCTACTAAGCTACTGCAGTAGGCCTAAAGATGAACAAACAACAAATTCCTCTTTCCCTGGCAATTTTGCGCCAAACTCGGGAATGTCAAACTGAATGTGCACTTAATTAAAAGAGTTAACACAGAGCGATATCTCTCCAGTGGATTGTCAGGAGGATAGGGAATAAGTAAGGATTGATTTGTTAGCAATTCAAAATTTTTGTAGTCGCTCTAGCCTCAGAAACTCTAAACGAAGCACCAGGTTAAGCAAAAGTTATCTCCTTTTCAAAACGATAGTTAGTCATTTGTCTGGTATTCACTCTACATATAGAACTTCATTTTTCAACAAAGTACCAGGTACACCTTTCATAAAACATAAGCCATCATACAGAATAATACAAGTCATTAAAATATGAAGCTTGGGTTCTACAGCTGGTATATGTCGATTAATTGATTTCAAGCTTCATTGCAAATTCAAACTAGAGCGTCATATCTATACAGGCACAGTTTGACAAGCTATAAATTTAACTGTTGAACGAAGTAGTCCTGTGTAGGCACGTCATTCATTTCAAGTCCAAAAATTCACCATAAGTCATTCTTTAATGATTAACTAATCCATTGTCGATGTGGACGGTCGATGAAGAAGTGTAAAGTCCAAAAAATGTGCAAGTGCTTGTTTCAATTACGGAATAGGTGGAATGAAACATATAAGTTCAACTATTAAATCAAGAGCTTGAGTCACTTGGATTCCATGGGTCGGTTAAGCGCGCTCAACAAATCAGGTCGTTCAAACGATCCAAGGACTTAGATCGTCTAACGACCCGAAGTTCCAAGTCGCTAGAACGACCTAAAAGTTCAGTGTGTCCGACGACCTGTATTCCTAGGTTGTAACACCCCGCATTTTTAATTAAGTAAAATGAAATAAAATTTGAAGAGCTTCCAGAATTTGGTCACGGGATCAGCATCATTGCGTCTAGGAAATTTTCTGGTCAATTTAGACTTATGGATTGCAGAAAACATATTTAAAATGAAAGAGATACCTTTAAATGAAATATTACAACAAACATGAAAAGAAGGTATAAGAAAATAATAATGACCACTATTGTTTTTAGTCTTGTTAACAGAAGCCCTTGTAGCTCAGTTGGTAAAGACATGTGACTTCCAAGAGAGTAGCGCAATTTCGATTCTCGTGGGCGTCATATTTTTATTTTAGAGAAATGACTAAAATAATACATGTTCTTAAGGGAAAATATGTATAAATGCACATATAAGGAAAATTATACATATAAGGATCAAATAACGACAGAGGAGAAATTCAAAATAAACCTACAATCAATGAAAATAGGTAAGAATCAAATAACGACATAACAACATTTGAATTTGTATAATGAAATAAAAGTTGTGCGTATATATATGTGTGTAAAGTGGACATTAAAAGTTTTGTATAAATATAAGGACCTTATATACAAATATAATTCAAATTAATTCAAATTGAAGACCATGTGCAAAAAAAAGGGCCTGGATCGACCTAGGGGTCGACACAAGCAAGGGTGGATCGACCCATCGGTCGGCCCAAGGGGGCTGGGTCGACACACCCCAGATCTGGGCAGATTCGTTTGAGGAATATGGACTGTTTTTCAAACCACATTCGTTGCTGACTCAGCGCCGTGTGTACAAAATCATATCCACTTTCTTGAACACCTATAAATAGGCTAGCAGAGCCGAGCCCAAATCTCATATTTTCCGAGAGACTATCTAGACTCTGCCATTCTTCTTCCTCCTTAAATCTCTTTATAAAATAGAATAATTAGTCTTAGGAAATTTTAATTCAAGATCTGGAGGGAAAGAATGTATATCTGCAAATGGGTGCTCAGAGTTCTGACTGAAGTGAGGTAAATTCTTGGATCTGGTCAATTTAGATTTCTCTTATTTCTTCCCTTTTCTTTTAGTTTGAGAATTGTGAATCCATGGTTATTTAGGTTCTTGATTCAGTTAGGGGAGCCATGGAATGCTAGGTTTGGACCAAATTCATGAATTGGAAAGCTATTAGGTGAATGGATCTAAATTATACCATTTTAAACAACGGTATATCTATTATTTATATTCCACGTTATAATGAATCTGCTAAACGGTTGATATGTGTGGAAAATTGTGTATTAAAACTGTTCAGGGCATGTTAAAAAGGTTATTGTTGTATATAGAACCATCCTAAGAACCCATTTACATGGCATATTATGTAAGTGAACACTTGACTGTAAAAATTGGGATAATTACATGTTAATCTATTAGATTGGAATAATTACATGATTGATTGATTATATGTCATTCTTTTAAAGTTGGATTAATTACATGTTAGGAAGAATGTGCGATATGATAATCAATTAAAATGGACTTAATATGATATTAAGTATAACATGTAAAAATAGAATTATAGAAAAATTTAGGATTAATGATAAAGGATAAATAAGCCTAGTTTGTATGAAAATTTTACAGTAATTGTAACTGCACTGAGACGTGACGCTAAATTCAACTTGTGGTAGAAGTTTGTCCAGAATCGCCCGACAAATCCAGCATCCACAAGTGGTTAATTTAATGTGAGGGGTCTGGTGCATAAACATACATAATGGTACTAAGACATGAGGTTAAGTTCAACTTTTGGTAGAAGCCTGCCCGGAACAACCTAGAAAATCCAGCATCCACAAGTAGTCAACTTAATGTGAGAGGTACGGTGCCTTAACATATATGTAAATATATGTGCGTAATGGAAAATGAATAAATGGAATTAATTGTAAAAAATGAATGTTACAATGGTATAAGAATTAGAATGAACTGGGAAAGATGATAACCTGTTATAATTAATTACATTAATAAGAATGTTATATAATAAGTGGGCTTGTCCTAGGGACAAGTGGAAATTATAACATAAGTTATAATAAAAGAAAAAGAAACTTATTAGTAAACCTTAGTTAAGAGAACTAATTTAATAAGTAAACAACAACAAGTTGTTGTGACAGTGTAAGGTGAAATTATGATTAATTAAGAAAGAATGAGGCAAAATTATGGAATGAAATAAGTTATATTTAATCATATATAATAAGTGACATGTTGACAGAAAACATGTGGACCGAGATAAAATATATAAATTATATATTAAGTAGAACATATTATTGTACTATGAAATCAAACAGTGAATTACATGGTAATAATATAAAGAGATTGTTGATTACAGACCTTAGATTACAATCTAGGAAATAACATGTTATATGCTTATTTATAAACTTAAATGGATTAAGTTATATAACTGAAATTAATAAGCGAGAGGGATCCATTACTTAGAGATATAAGGGGCTCAAAGTAAACTTGGTAACTTGAATAAGAAGTTAATATAATTGGAAATTACCAAGTTAATTGGAAATCAGGTGAGGTAGAGCAAGCGCGTATAATTAAACGTTTAGACATAGGGTCTAATAACACGTTAGCGTGATGCGCTTGGACCAGTCTGCACGTTTGAAGATGAAAAACCCAACGGGGTAGATCACTGGGGTGTCTAAAGACATGGGAGGAGCACGTCCACTTGATTACTCGACTCGAATTACGAATTGATTTCTTAGGGAAACTGGAGGGAAGCACGTGGCTTCCGAGGGATGTTTTAGGGTACTCCGTGGTAGTCCTCTGTTGCGGTGCATGCTCAGGCTGTACTCGCAGGGGTTGGGTCTGCGCTTAGCACCCGTTGAGTATACCTTGACTGCAAAAGTAGTATTGCAGTCAGAAGGCTGTAGCGGCATGACACTAGGGTGATTCGGCGATCGTCTCGGTAGGAGGCTGGGTCAGGACCAACACATGATATTAGATAGTCGGGAACCCTTCATCGGTAGTCAGTGGGATGCGAAAAGACTAGAACTAAAACCAAGATGCCATCCACCTTTCGCTATCGAGGTACAGTGGTTGAGGGACACGCCAACTAGATGTTTAGATTGTTTGTTAGGGGCATGCCACTTAGCTTTTGTAGTCTTTACTAGTTGAGGGAGAGGCCTGGGTAAGGCCATAGCCACTATGAAAAGTGGACCATACTGAAATTTGTATTACGAAGTCCTTAAAAGCGGGGCTGTACAGATATGGAAAAGCTCCTGACCGAGTTCTGTGCATTGGATGTAGCCCTATTACGGGACTCGGGTTACAGTAGATAGAACGTACGTGTGAGGGTCTAGATACATGCATGACTGCTCTAGGTGGTGTACTGTAGACGGTAGGTCATTACTTTGTGTCAAGACCGAGCTTGGCCGAGAAGTTTGGATATGGAGATCAGTACGTCGTTCTTGTGTAGGATGAAGAGTTGTATACGCTTTCATATAATATGACGGAGTAGACCGTGCGAGAAGGGTACCATGGGAGGTACCTTAACATTGGGGGTGGCTACATATACTATATTAGGTTAATCTACTGGGAGGTAGATGGGTACGACATGTGTGTAAGGCCTTGAGTGTTGTTAACCCAAAGTAACCTAATAAATAAAGTAACATACTGAATGGTATATGTGGGGTTATTTCAGATTATGTAATTTAGTCTTGTCACCAGAACTTGTGTTCTGACCCCCTCCTCATAATACCCTCACAGGTTAGGTTTATCGTAGAGATTTGATAGCTATGGATATTGGTTAGGCAATATTATTACTACGATAAGGCTATATTTAGTTATATTATATTTTCTTCATTCCGCTGTAAGATGTTTCCCGAACTCTGATATATTTTATATCTCTGTCTTCTCTGCAGGATACCAAACAAGATAATTCAAGTTTTGATGGATTAGAATTTCGAAAAAGAAACCAGTCTCTCGGAATTCGGGTTATTACATCTGGTATCAGAAATTAGGTATAGGATTCCTGTATAGATAATGAGTGAACGTATTTGTATTTTTATAAAATATAAATATATTGTATATATACCTAGGTCCATAGGGGAACCCATTATATAGTGAAAGCATAATATGGTAAAAGTTGGGATATCCGTTTTGTACACTAACGGAATGAACATGGAAATTTGAGACCCTTAGGTCATTTGGGTGGGAAGTGTACAATATACTTTGTATGGAAGAAAGGTGAATCCCATATGTTAGTATTTCATGTTAGTTATGAATTGGAAAAGGTTAAAAAGAGAAAAATATATTAGGAATATATATAGTTGAGAGTATTGACTTTGTGGGAATGTCTAGGAAAGCCTTATTAAGTTGGAAACCCACTCTGAGTCCAACCCCATTGTTAGCTTTTAAGAACTTGAAACTGTAAAATCTTTTTAGAAAATGGTTTATGGTGTTTTCAAGTTTTGATCTAAAAGTGTTTTTGATGTTTAAAAAAATGTAAAGAATTACATATTGAGTTTTGGGGGTAAAATGGGGTTTATTTTAGAAATAGTGATTTCTTATGAAATTTTTGTCTAAAATAAAATTCTCTCAATAAAAGGTGCACATTATAAAGCATGTATAACTTGCTAATTTTTATGTTATACGGTATGAAAGGATTAAAAAGCAAAACATAGAAAATGTTGCATTTTGTTGAAAACTGGAATTTTCAGTAAAGAAATTTTTGAAATCTCTATTCTTTTGACAATCATTTTTTATAATTATTCTAAAAAAACAAAAATTTGTTGGGTAGACAAAATAAGTTATAGAAATTAAGGATAGAGTATATGTTTGCACCTAGTTGTGAGAAATTGAACTGACATTGTAAGTAAGAATAGTTGTAAACCTGATTGAGTAATAGTTGTCCATGTCTACTCCAATTTTTGTGATTTGAAAAAAAATGCTTTTTTTATGAGATGACATGTTTTTATGGTTTGGCAAAAATAAGTTTTCATGAGGAAAATTAAGTTTTAACACTTTTAACTTTTGGAAGGAAAATAAAGTGTGGAAGCCAAACCACGTTTTTAAAGATCATGGAGTAGATAAGGATTAGTGCCTAGGGAAGACAGGAGGCTATGTAGTATATAGCGAGAAATATCTTGGAATAATGGAAAAATTCCCGTAGAATGCGTAAGCATTGAAAAGCCTAGGGTATTGCTTGGAAATGATTGCTAGTACACAACAAGGACTAGTGGTGACTACTAGTTACTGAAGTGCAAGTAAGTGTTTAGATCCTGGTGCTAATTTTCCTGTTAGGGGTTATACCCGTTATTACATTTCTATTCGGATCGTTCTATTATTTTGATCCTGTTGGGTTGTTAGGGTAACACCTAAACCTGTCACTGATCCCATGGTTTGAACTTTTCTATCTGAAGAGGACATAGTACTGAGATTCTTGTCCCTTAGTAGTAGTTGTGTAGAGCGTCTATTTTCCTGTTTTAATTGAAGGACTATAAGGCTTATTTGAAACTAAACTTAGATCAGAGGATTAAGTTAAATTGTGATGGCATAACTAAAAAGGAAATAAAAAATTCAGTAAAACAACAAACATGACAGTTAAAGAAAAATGGAAAATTCTGAGAAAAGGTGAATAAGAATAAATTTTTCCAAGATACGTTAAAAAAGAAAACCAGTAACAAAGAAAGTTTTCTTATGTGGGTTGTGCTTGGATAGGAAAATAGGGAATCTTTATATAATAGTTTCATAAAATCCAATTACAATTAGAAAAAGGTACATAAAAGAAAAATGGAAGATGTGAAGTTTTCCACTTACCACCTTTTTGCAACATAAGAAATCGAATTTAGAAAATTAGAGTTTTTTGAAATTCGAAAAATAATGTTGCTTGGTAGGGTTTTGGACGTAAAAATTGGATGAACTTCACTCTTGCTTAATAAGATTGTGGGAAAATTTGGATGAAAAAGCATTTTTATTTTCAAATATTGCATTCATATAAAAATTGTCAGTATATTTGGAATGTGTGCATCATGTTTTCAAAGAGATTTTCAAGAAAAGTTTGCATTCACATACGAGATACAGCTTAGGCATTCATTCATTTCATTCATGTATTATTATGTTGAATTACACTTTGCACTAGTACATAAATGGTTGCGAAATTGGATTCACATATGATGGCTGTGATTTATGCGAGGAATTACTTGATTTTACCCTTACCAAATTTTGAGGACAAAATTTTTAGGGTGGGAGAATGTAATACCCCGCATTTTTAATTAAATAAAATAAAATAAAATTTGAAGAGCTTCCAGAGTTTGGTCACAGGATTAGCGTCATTATGTCCGTGGCGATTTTCTGCTCAATTTAGACCTATGGATTGCAGAAAATAGATTGATGATGAAAGAGATACCTTTAAATGAAATATTGCAACAAATATGAAAAGAAGGTATAAGAAAAGAACAATGATCACAAATTTTTCTAGCCTTGTTAACAAAAGCCCTTGTAGCTTAGTTGGTAAAGACATGTGACTTCCAAGAGAGTGGCACAAGTTCGATTCCCACTGGCGCCATAATTTTATTTTAGAGAAACGGATAAAATAATACATGTTCTTAAGGGAAAATATGTATAAACACACATATAAGGAAAATTATACATATAAGGAAGTACAAAAATATATGTATATACGTATATGTAAATATATGCGTATATATATATACACACACACACACGTAAAGGTGAAATTCAAAATATACCTACAACCAATGAAAATAGGTAAGAATTAGATAACGGCATAACGTCGTTTGAATTTTGAAAATGAAAAAAAAAGTTGTGTGTATATATATACACACACGTGTAAAGTGGGTATTAGAAGTTTTGTATACATAAAAGAGCCTTATATATAAACATAACTCAAATCAATTCAAACTGAAGACCATGCGCAAAAAAAAAAAAGAAACAGGGCCTGGGTCGACCCAAGAAATGGTGGGTTGACCCATAGGTCGACCTAAGGGAGGCGGGGTCGACCGAAAGGTCGACACACCCCAGATCCGGATAGATTCGTTTGACAAATCTGGTCTGTTTTTCAAACCAAATTCATTGCTAACTCAGCGCTATGTGTACAAGATCATATCCACTTTCTTGAACACCGATAAATAGGCTAGCAGAGCCTTGTCTAAATCTCATATTTTTTGAGAGGCTATCTAGACTTTGCCATTCTTCTTCCTCCTCAAATCTCTTTAGAAAATAGAATAATTAGTCTTAGGAAATTCTGATTCAAGATCTGGAGGTAAAGAATGTATATCTGCAAATAGGTGCTCAGAATTCTGATCGAAGTGAGGTAAATTCTTGGATCTGGTCAATTTAGATTTCTCTTCTTGCTTCCCTTTCGATTTAATTTGAGAACTGTGAATCCATGGTTATTTAGGTTCTAGATTCAGTTTGGGGAGCCATGGAATGCTAGGTCGGGACCAGACTCATGAATTGGAAAGCTATTAGGTGAGTGGATCTAAATTATACCATTTTAAATAAAGTTATATTATTGTCTATATTCCCCGTTATAATGAATCTGCTAAATAGTTGATATTTGTGGAAAATTGTGTATTAAAACTATTTAGGACATGTTAAAAATATTACTGTTGTATATAGAACCATCCTAAGAACCCATTTATTTGGCATACTATGTAAGTGAACCCTTGACTATAAAAATTAGGATAATTACATGTTAATCTGTTAGATTGGAATAATTACACGATTCGATAATTATATGTTATTCTTTTGAAGTTGGGTTAATTACATGTTAGGAAGAACATGCGATATGATAATCAGTTAAAATGGACTTAATATGATATTAAGTATGACATGTAAAAATAGAATTACTGAAAAAATTAGGATTAATGAAAAAGGATAAATAAGCCTAGTTTGTATGAAGATTTACAGTAATTGTAACTGCATTGAGGCACGAGGTTAAATTCAACTTGAAGTAGAAGTCTGCCCGGAACCACCCGGCAAATCCAGCATCCACAAGTGGTTAATTTAATATGAGGAGTCCAGTGCATAAACATACATAATGGTACTAAGACACAAGGTTGAGTTCAACTTGTAGTAGAAGCCTGCCTAGAACTTCCTGGCAAATCCAACATCCACAAGTAGTCAACTTAATGTGAGAGGTCTGGTGCCCTAACATATATATAAATAAATGTGCATAACGGAAAATAAATAAATGGCATTAATTGTAATAAATGGATGTTACAAAGGTATAAAAATTGGAATGAACAGGGAATGATAATAACCTATTATAATTAATTACATTAATAAGAATGTTATATAATAGGTAGGCCATCCTAGGAACAAGTGGAAATTATAACATAAGTTATAATAAATGAAAAAGAAACCTATTAGTAAACCTTAGTTAAGAGAACAAAGTTAATAAGTAAACAACAACAAGTTATAGTGACAATGTAAGATGAAATTATGATTAAATAAGAAAGAATGAGGCAAACTTATGGAATGAAATAAGTTATATTTAATCATATATAATAAGTGACATGTTAACAGGAAACATGTGGACTGAGATAAAATATACTTAATTATATATTAAGCATGTAACTATGAAATCAGACAATGAATTACATGGTAATAATATAAAGAGATTGTAGATTACAGACCTTGGATTACAATCTAGGAAATAACATGTTATCGGCTTATTAATAAACTTAAATGGATTAAGTTATATAACTGAAATTAATAAGCAAGAGGGGTCCATTCCTTAGAGAAATAAGGGGATCAGAGTAAACTTGGTAATTTGAATAAGAAATTAACATAATTGGAAATAACCAAGTTAATTGGAAATCAAGTGAGGTAGAACAATCGCGTAATTAAACGTTTAGACATAGGGTCTAATAACATGTTAGCGTGATGCGCTTGGACCAGTCCGCACGTCTGAAGGTGAAAAACCCAACGGGGTAGATCACCGGGGTGTCTAGGGACATGGGGGGAGCACGTCCACTTGATTACTCGGCTCGACTTACGAATTGATTTCTTGGTGGGACTGGAGGGAAGCACGCGACTTCTGAGGGATGTGGTAGGGTACTCCGTGGTGGTCCTTTATTGCGGTGCATGCTCAGGTTGTACTCGCAGGGGTTGGGTCTGCATGTTACCACCCGGTGAGTATACCTTGACTACAAAAGTAGTATCACAGTCAGAAGGTTGTGGCGGTATGACACTTGGGTGATTCGGCGATTGCCTCATCAGGGGGCTGGGTCAGGACCAACACAGGATAGTAGATCGTCGGGTACCTGTCATCGGCAGTCAGTGGGATGCGAAAAGACTAGAGCTAAAACCATGACACCATCCACCATCCACCTTTCATTATCGAGGCACGGTGGTTGAGGGACACACCAACTGGATGTTTAGATTGTTTGTTAGGGGCACATCACTTAGCTCTTGTAGTCTTTACTAGTTGAGGGAGGGGCCTGGGTAGGGCCATAGCTACAGTGAAAATCAGACCATACTGAATATTTGTATTTCGAGGTCCTTAAACGCGGGCCTGTACAGATGTGGAAAAGCTCCTGACCGAGTTCCGTGCATTGGATGCAACCCTATAATGGGACTCGGGTTACAATAGGCAAAACGTACGTGTGAGGGTCTAGATACATGCATGACTACTCTCAGTGGTGTATCGTAAATGGTAGGGCATTAATTCATGTCAAGACCGAGCATGGCCGAGAAGTTTGGATATGGAGATCCGTACATCGTTCTGGCGTAGGATGAAGGGTTGTATATGCTTCCACGACATGACGACGTAAACCATGCGAGAAGGGTACCATGAGAGGTACCTTGATATTTGGGGTAGCTACATATGCTATATTAGGTTAATCAACTGGGAGGTAGATGGGTACGACGTGTGTGTAAAGCCTTGAGTGCTATTAACCTAAAGTAACCTAATAAACAAAGTAAACATAACTGAACCATATATGTAGGGTTATTTTAGATTGTGTAATTTAGTCTTGTCACCAGAACTTGTGTTCTGACCCCCTCCTCATAACACCCTCACAGGTTAGGTTTATGGCAAAGAACTGATAGCTACGGATACTGGTTAGGAAGTATTATTACTAAGGTAAGGCTATATTTGGTTATATTATATTTTATTCATTCTGCTGTGAGATGTTTTATGAACTCTGATATATTTTATATCCCTATTAACAAAGGTGCTCCTCCTTTCCATTTACAACTTTCTACAAACCAAATGTAACAACCCAAATTCTAGTCCCCTCGGCTAATTGAAAGACTCGTCAAGAGCTAAGTGACTGTGCCCTATAACAAACAATCTAAACATACCATTGGCGTTGTCCCTCATCCAATGTGCCGATAGTTAAGATCATTGGCCTATTAGCTTAGCACCAGTCTTTTACATACTCGCTCTGACTAATGATAACAGGCATTGTTTGTCGCTTTCCTATGAACTAAAAAAGCACAAATTTTGTAATAATAACTGCAAGCGCACAGATCGTGTAATATGCAGGTCGAACACAGGGAGGAATTATAAATTTTATTATTTATATATTTCCTGGGCGAGTTAGACTAATCTTGGAGGTTGGTTTTGCAAAAAAAAAACAATTTTGAAACTGTAATAAAACTGTTATTGAATGAATCAGATTTGAATCTAATCAAATCTGTATTCAATCCAATATGACCTAAGAAAGCAATAAAAAGGACAAAAATTAAAATTGCAGAAATTAGATAACAAACAGAAAATAAATTAGGATTACCGCTGAATCTAATCAGACGGTCAATCACTAATGAAAATAAATGAAAAATACAAATAGTGCTCTACCAAATCTAATTGTGTAGATAACACTAATTGCTAAGAAAATAAAAATGCAGAAAAGAGAAACGAAAACTTCAATTCATGGATGAAGTTTATAATGAGAATACAAGGGTATTTATAGGATAGATAGCCAACCCTAACCCTAACCCTAATACAATGACAAATGGGTCTTAGGGAAATCACAAAAGACTTTACAATGAGAATTACAAATGGGCCTTAGTGAAATATAGTAACTTTGGACCTTTCCTCTTTTCCTCTTGCTTCCTTGACAATTCTTCATTGATTTGTGATATGCATAACCCTTCTTCCAATTATTTTGTTGTCCAAAAAGCAATTTGATGTAAGATCTTCATCTGTAAGTCTTCAAATATATATACATAGCAACTTGAACTCTATTTTCTGTTTTTCTGATTGTAAGTGGCTTAATTGGTATATCTGCAAAAGTGAAAAAACAATACCCAAGTAATATTTATTTATATACAAAAGATAAGATATAAGAGCATAAAATAGACACATTTCTATGTTAATCAAATACCGCCACACTTATCTTTTACTCGTCCTCGAGTAAAACAGAAATGAAAAACTACACTAGATAGGTCACACTTTCGTAGGAAACACAATTGCATTGAGCGTATGCAACAAGCCGTTAAATCTCTAGGTGTCCCAGGTAGGACGAGTGGTGTCTCGTGAGGGTTTTCAGCGGATACTACCCACAAAATCCAAATGCAGTGTGCAATGATTTTAATGCAACTACATAAATGCAATGGACATATGCAAATAAAAACGAAAAATGGAAAACATGACTTGCTTTAGGAAAGTGGTATAACAAATTAAGTGAACAATTTCTAATCAGTTGATTGATACCTCAACTTGTCACAAAATTTTCAATATAATTCAAGTTTTCAAATGTTATGTTCTAGTTTGGCCAGTTGGTTCGTTTGATAACATAGTGAAGCCATGAAATAAATTCTTAGTTTGCTTGTCACAGCTCGCAAAGTGGTATTCTATTTTCCTTGTGTATAGCTAGTCAAATCAATAAGGTCCAGAAATGTTTGGGCATCATCGCTTATTCTCTATCTCTATAAAAGTTAAAATTTATGATTATTACATACACCTAACTTAAAAGACCAAGGTATACCATCCATACACTGCCTTGCGGACTGACGGAGAGTTAGGACAGAGTTTGGAGGATTGTGCAGACCGACGCTGATTTTGTCAACAACATGTCGGTAATCCTTAGGTGTCCAACTCATAAAATGAGACCAAGATATTCCGACGCTTACTTTGTCGACAACATGTCAGATAGAGCTTGGCGGGTTTGCACACAAACGCTAGATATACAAGCAATGTTGGATACCCTTGGATTGCTATTATTATTGAAAATATAAGAACAAGAGAGAGTTACGCGAATTCAGCTTAACACAACTTAGTTTTAAAGGTCCGAAAAGCCAATATAAGTCTTTTAAGTCCTCCACTCATTAAACAAAGACTACAATTTAGAATAAACTTCATAGCCATCACCTAAGAATCTCCCTATGTACCGGTTACACTATTGTCCCTCAAAATTCAACTTTTCATTATATTTATTATTCGATCTTAGTTGAGAGAAAAAAAATACTATCAACTAACTAACAATTGTTTACTTATTTTGTTGTATCAAACTAAAATGAGTCGTATTTTCAAAAAAAAAGGGTATGTTTCTACATTCTAAAATGCATGATGGTCCTACATGAAAAGAAAGAAAAATTAAAGAAAAATCAAAAGAATGCAATACAGACTCCCCCCACACTAGAACTAAACAGTGTCCACACTGTAAACACGTTTCCTAAATTTGAAAGATAGTACCCAGATATGAATGAGATGCAAAATAATTTGTAAAATGAAATGCAGTCTAACTATATGTAAGAATGGATCATATGTACAATGATATATGGTTTATGGTGCATGCGATATAAAGAATGCCACCAACTTTTTCCCCCACACTTGGTTCTAGCCCGATGAGTCCCATTCCCACTATGTCTAGGCATGTTTTCTAATGACCAAAGGTTTTTGAAAACCATCTCATCTTTATACCTAGATTTATAGTCCAGTAGATGAATGTCCAGTGTCATCCTAACATGAAGTTTTTCAATCAAGCTAACATTACAAAAAAAATTCATGTACTCAACAAATTTATCAATGTAATTGTCCAAAAATTAGTGATCGTATATAAACTCAGCTACAATCGTGAATTTTAAATTCTGAGTGTTTTTCAAGACTATGTGATCACATTTCTCAACTTTATCAGTTGACAACATATTTTCGACATTGACAACTTCAAGTTCATTGGAAGTTTCCTCATATTTAAATTTTCATACTTGGATTGGTGGATTGATTCTATTTCATCCTCATTTGGCAACTCATCCTCATGCAATCCAAAAAATTCATGTTCATTAAAATCCTTCTCTAAATTTGAATTGAAAATTCAACATTTTTTCTGTTCAATTTCTAGAATTTCAAGTTTCTCTAATCATGAAAGAGGAAGATCAAAATCTGAGCTTGAATCTTTTCCTGAAAAGAATCGAAGTCCAAATCATTTGTTGAATTTTGAATAACTTCATTTAGATCGTTATTCTTAATTTCCAAAGTTGTTATTTGAAACTTTTCACTATTAGTAAAGAATGGATTATTTTCTGATTCATCGCTTATTTGAATTTGATTTTGTTTCTCTCGTTGTTCTTTCAAAGATGTCATTAAACAAAGAAGTTCATCCATCTTTTTATTTAGCCTTTCTTCCCTCTCTCTAAGAATCTTAAGATGATATTCTTCAGGATCGTTGATTTGAGAGCTCTCGTTTTGGATTTCTTGATTCTCAAAATTATAGTCCACATCAATTTCACAATCAATATTATTTCCAATGTGGTGGTTGTTTGAATTTTCAGAAAAATGACAATGATATTGGAAATCATTTTGATTATATAAATTATGTCCGTAACCAAAACTGTTAAAATTTGAGGGAAATTTGCAATTTTGGTTATTTTCAAGATGTTGATATGGGTTATAACTTTGAAGATTTTGGTGTACAACCCGTATTAATGTTGATCAAAGCTATATTAGGATTCAAAGCTGTTTTGATGAGGATATGGCTCATAATTGAAATTATTGAAGTTTGAATTGAGATCGCAATTTCAACTATTTCTATGATTTTGAAAATGTTGGTCAGTTGGAAAATTTTGAAAATTGTTGGCATTGGGCTCACGAAATTTCGGAAAATTCTGCCTTGTGAGGTGTAATTCATACTCATACTCCTCCAGTGGACGTCTACACAGATTATTATCCCATGATTTTCTCAAGGATTTTTTTTGAATCAGACATTTGAGTGAAGTCAATGCAAGACAGAATTTATTCTCACTTCAAAATAGTATAAAATACTAAGTTGTGCTCTATTAATTTACTGACTCAATTAGAAGGGGGAAGAGAGTCTTATGGTCGTTCATGTATAGTATAAATACTAAGGGATACGACCAATGTTTTATTGGTAGTATGCAACCTCTTTGGCTAATAGCTCAATAAATTGAACTACTATATATCTGCGATCCAATTATACGAGACAGTTAATGTCACGAAGCACCACTTTCCAATTATATTATTTTATATGAGCTCGCATTTTCCTAGAATCAACGTTTAATGAATTTTAAATTTGAAAACCAATGAGAGTGATGACAGTAGTTATGGAAATTTTATCTAATCACAACAATCTGATAATAATACTGCATAAATTAAAAAATTGCACAAGCAAGCCGCTGGCCCTGCAGAAGATTTTTACAAGAAATTTCTATATTTTCAAGCAGTTGCAGAACCTGTAGTGTTTAGAAAATTTTATAGAACGAGGTGTGGCAGTCCGTTGAGAGAAATTGAGCAGCTACAGCGATTAAAATCTAACTTTTGCAAATGCTTGACTTTTGAATTCCTATTTTTCAGCTTGAGATCTTCTTTGACCATTGATTTGATTTTGATTTTTTTTTGAAAGAGAAAGAATAAAATAAAATAAATAAATCCAACAAAAAAAGTAAACTTAAACAAAAACAAATTGAGACTCTACAAAATCAAAACTGAACAAGCACTAAGAAAAACAAAAATAAAAAATAACTAGGCTAAACGGACTCAACCAAAATAAAATAAAATAAACAATTTTTTTTTTAGAACCCACCACAACACTGAGACTAATATAAAATTAGCACGCCTACCAAAAATGATAAGAGGCAGAATCTTTCACCCTCATTTCTAGAAAAAATAAAAATTGAAGTCCCCTAAAAACAATTAAAAGCGCCGACCCTTCCTATTTTTTCTCAGAACAAATCGTGCTCCAAAATATTATAATTCTGGAAACAAATTGTCCTTTTCTAGAAACAAATCGCCCCACCAATTTTATTCTCAAAGGCACAAAGAATTAACAGATTAAACCACAATATGTTCTTTAACAGGAAGAAAATAACACGCCCCCCTTTTATAAAAAAAAGAAATAAATCGCGGCTCTCAGGAAACAAAATTTCGATTTTTAGGAAACTAATCCCTTTCTTCTTTGCTTAGGAAAAATTCACAACTTGATCCTTAATTTCGATTGGTTCGCAACCGAGTTTTCGAGTCGAGTTTTGTTTTACTTTCGAATCAGTCTCGAATTTGAGTTATTCGAATTGCGGTGCAATTATGAATTGGGGTTTTGGAATCGGCGAATCAGTGATAGGACTGGAGTTTGGTTGAAGTTTGGTGATAGGTGATGGACACGACTGGTATCAACATTCTGGTAGTAGGGTTATTCCGATGTTCGAATCGAGTGTAGTTCGGTTTTGGAGTTTGTGGTTCGGGTTCGAACTTTGTACTGGAGTGCGAGAGTTTTGTAGCTTGGTGGATTGAACTTGGTGAGAACGTCGCTGATTGGATTTGATTGGAGCATTCGGTTTTGATTGTGGTTTTGGTGGAGATGAAGGGGAGTCGGTTTATGAGGGAATGGCTGATGGACATGGAGTTTATTGTTTGGATGGGAGCTGCGAGGATGTAGGACTGATTTTGGGTGGGGGATGATTTACTGGGCTTCGGTGTAGTTGAACGAGATGTTGGAGGGAGAGTTTGGTAGTATGGCGTTCAAGAGCAGATGGTAGTTGCGTGGAAAAGGGTTACGAAGTTAGGTTTTGATGTAAAGAATAGGAGGGCTTTGTGAACGTGATTATGTAATTGATGGTGAGGGGATTGCTAATGGTTTTGTGCATGGATGGTATTTTGGTTAGTGGGGTAGAAGATGACTTGGATGTATTTGAAGGGGAAGGTGATGGAGATGATTGAGTAGCAGTGATCGAATGGTGATGGAAGTCAGTTTTGGGTGGGAGTGAACATGGTGAATGCGTTGAATTTCTGTAGGAGGATGGCAAGTTGACTTAGTGGAGTCAACAAGATTGGATTGAATAAGTGATAGAAAAGAGGAAAGAAATTTGTAATTTTTTTCCCAGAAAAGTGGAAAGAAATTGTAACAGAGGGGAAAAAATTGAATTGGAAAAGTTTGAAAATGGAAAGAAATAGAAGAGAAATTGGCAAGTAACTATTTTTCTTTTGGTTTAGAGATTGTGATATCAACTTGTAACACCAAATCTACAAACCAATACGAATCGGAAATAAAACTAATACGAATCGGAAATTAAATAAAACTAATACGAATCGGAAATTAAATAAATAATAAAATTTAATTGTTGCCTCCCCGGTAACGGCGCCAAAAACTTGTTCGTCACTTTCCTATGAACTAAAAAAGTGTGAATTTTGTAATAATAACTGCAAGCGCATAGATCGTGTAATATGCAGGTCGAACATTATTTATATATTTCTTGGGCGAGTTAGACAAATCTTGGAGGTTGATTTTGCAAACTAACAAAATTGAAGTTGTAATAAAATTATTATTGAATTGAATTAGATCTGAATCTAATCAAATCTATATTCAATCCAATATGACCTAAGAAAGCAATAAAAATGACATAAATTAAAATTGCAGAAATTAGATAACAAACAGAAAATAAATTAGGATTACCGCTGAATCTAATCAGACGGTCAATCACTAACGAAAATAAATGAAAAATACAAATAGTGCTCTACCAAATCTAATTGTGTAGACAACACTGATTGCTAAGAAAATAAAAATGCAGAAAAGAGAAAAGAAAACTTCAATTAATTGATGAAGTTTACAATGAGAATACAAGGGTATTTATAGGATAAATAGCCAACCCTAACCCTAATATAATGACAAATGGGCCTTAGGGAAATCACAAAAGAGTTTACAATGAGAATTACAAATGAGCCTTAGTGAAATCTAGTAATTTGGGCCTTTCCTCTTTTCCTCTTGCTTCCTTGACAATTCTTCATTGATTTGTGATATGCATAGCCCTTCTTCCAATTATTTTCTTGTCCAAAAAGCAATTTGATGTAAGATCTTCATCTGCAAGTCTTCAAATGTATATATATATATATATATATATACACACAGCAATTTGACCTCTATTTTCCATTTTTCTGACTGTAAGTGGCTTAATTGGTATATCTGTAAAAGTGACAAAATAATACCCAAGTAATATTTATTTATATACAAAATATAAGATATAAGAGCATAAAATAGGCACATTTCTATGTTAATCAGGCATCTAAGCGATTACTGTCTATATGCTTTTGGCCGCAAAGCCTGCTCTTGGAGCTAAGGCAATCATTGAATCCTTAAGTCACCCATCAGTCTTTTGGATGCCCTCGATATAAATGCAGCCAAGACATACTCTTTTGATGGAATAACTATAGACCTGCCTCCAAAGGTGCAGCTTCGTTAGGCCTACCCCCAAAAGGCCATCCTAGAGTGTCCTCACATCCTGTAGAAGTCTCGATCTTTCTCCAGCATTGCCGAACAACGTATCGGACGTCCTCCCACTATCAATGATGATCCGCTTCATAGGCCCTCCATTCAAAAGTCCATTTGAACTGCTCCAAACGCACCTTGCTATTTTATTAGATCTTATTTCTAATCGTTCATTATGCATTTAGCTTACTTTTCTTCTTTTATTATAACAGTACTATGGTCTTCTGCCCAATTTCCTTTTTATCTGCGCTTAATTAGTTACTTATTAACTTTATTGTTCACTTATTTTCCCTAATCAGCATTCGTTGTCGGAACGGATCACCACTGTCACATGCTCACTAAACTTAATCAAGATATAAGTTTTGTTTATAATAAGCCTTTCTTACTTCATTTCTCTTTCCTTCTTTCTAATTACAACCTCATATTATATTTTTTCTTGCAAACATTTAGATTTTACCCAATCCTTTTCTCTTTTTAGCTCAATTTTTTGATCTGAGCCCAACCTATTGACTCAATTCCTAGTCTTAGCTTATGACATTCTACTTTTATCATAATAGGTTACATTATTTTCTGGTTACCAAGTGCCTTAATATTGATTTCTCACTATTTTTTTCTTTCATAGCATCTTTCAGTCATAATACTCTTTTACTTGTCGTCTTTGTAAGTTTTATCTTTAGGAAATTATATTTATTCCAAATTGATTGTTTATTAATTAAAACCGTACTAAAATTTATTTCCATAATCTAATATCAATTATTCCTACAAACAGGAATCCATAATTACAAGACATTTCTTTTAATTTCTGAGCTACTAGATAGTGTGAAATACGGCTGAATCCCTGTTTCACATTAATCCACTTCCCTTTTCTTTTATTCTTGCAATTACGTTTAATGCTTTATGTACAAACCAAACTATGTGAATATAAAACTTTTTCTTAATTAACCAATCAAGGTTGTTTCTAACTTCCAATTTAATTGGTATATTTCTAATTCCTATTCTTAATTTATTTATTGACGTAATCATTGTAAATTTACCATAATATGGCTTATATCCCTTTTTCTGTTTTTATCTCAAAAATACTTGTATTTATCCAAGTTCAAATCAAAACAATTAAGTTTTGTATATAAGTAAAAATTTCCCAAATTTACAGTTTAATTACAAATTTACTGTAAACAGTCTGACTAAACTACATCAAATTTAACTATAGTAGAAATAAAACTATTGTAAATAATTCTAGATAAACTATACCTAAATAAAAAAGGGGAAACAAACTACTACAAATAATTCTAAATGAACTATTCTAAATCTTAATAGGAATTTAACGATACTATATACCATTGTTAAAACATATAATTTAAGCCCACTCACCAGTCATCCTAAGCTCTTTTCTTTCGCTGCTACAGATCCCGCCTATAATAGGATTATATAAATATTTAATTTTATAAACCCTTTTCCTATAAAAATTTAAGCCTTGTCCATTTATAAAAGAGAGAATCCAGAGGGAAAAAGATTGAGTTATGAGGAATTAGCTAGGCCTAGGGGGTCTATTTATAGGTTAGGCTAGGGATCTTAAACCGTTGGATACCTAAATTAAATCTAGGCCAACCACGTCATTTAGCCAATAGGAACTTGCCACCTCAGCCTAAATTTAAAAATTAGTTAATAATATCAAGCCACATCAGTTGAAAACGAATGGAATACATCACGTACTCGTGTCTGGGAGAAATCATGCCTAAAAAGCGGGTGGATTGAACCCTGTATAGCTTGTGTCTACCCGTGGGTCTACCGCTCAAACCCCGGGGTCAACCTATGGATTAACCATTTTGGGTCTTGGGGTTGACCTGACTCCTTGTATTTTTTTTCCTTTTTCTGTTTTTGATTCTTCTTCTTGCGATAACTTCTTCTTGCGATAACTTCTTCGTTTTAACTTCGTCTTTCTACAAGCAACAAGACTAAATTGATCAAAAAATCGCCACAGAAACAATAGTGCTAATCCCATGACCAAATTTTGATAATTTTACAATTTTATTTTATTATTTAGTCATTACAAATTTGGGGTGTTACGTATATTTTTCAATTGCATTTATTTGAGTTTAGTCTTCAGTTTTTGTAAAGATATATTATTATAGCTGTCCAGAACTTTAGAGGTTAGTGTTGTATTCTAATATGAAAATTAAAGTTCTTTCCTTTGGTAAAGAATTGTGTTATATTATAATTTTTTTGTTGCAATGTAAGATAATGTTCTTTCTCTTCCTTTCTTTTATCCTCTAATGAACTATCATTCGGACAACTAAATGATCGACATTAGAATATGGAGAATGTATTAAGTGTCGTCTTTAGGGGTAAGAAAGACAATCTTCTTCAAATGGAATTATAGCTTAGGTTGAGCGAATACCTAGGCGTTGGTGGGGTATAATGCATTGTAGATAAGGTTAGAAGTTCCCTAAAACGATTTTAAGTGTATTATATAAGAGCATGTATCAATTAGTATTATAAAAAGGAATTTTTTATTGTGTTGTTTTATCTTTTAGGTGTGTTATGAATTCAGGTTGGTATCGAAGGTACAACAACAATGATAGGGATTTCTAATCACTTGAATAAGAAAAATCAACATAGTATTGTTTTAAATAGGTAAATGAAATAATTTTACATAGAAATATATTTTATGCATTAAAAATAATTGTCAAAATAGTATTTTAGACATGCTTGTAGTTAAGGAAAAATAATATTTTATTATTATTATATCATTTAGGGTTGGTTTGGTCAGGCTTGCCTAATTTGAGCATTGACTATTTTTAGGCTTGTAGACATTTTCCTTTCAATAGGTTGAGTAAATAGAAATTAATAAACATTGAAATCAACACTTTATGAATTTAGTTTCACGATTTGACTATACAATGTTCAGTACCTATATTGAATTAAAATTTGGTTTAATAAAAAACTATCCTTAAGGGAGTTAGGGTATTTAGCTTTGGTATTAGGAATAATTATGTGATTTCAAATTTAAGATAATATGGTTTTAAACAAAGAGAATTTAAGTAGGAAATTCAAAAACTTAAAATCCGATGTTTTGCAAATAGTTTTCAAAGTTACAAAAGTAGTAATAATAATAATTGGAATAAATTTGGTTAAGTATAACAAAGTTTTAAGAACCAAGATTTTATGAAATTTACTTTCTTTGGATAGTCTGGAAGAAGGAATCTCGTTCTACTTGTCATAATCAAAATAATCTTCTTAGTGACGATCAGATGTTTCCCTAGGTGAATGTTGTAAAGTAGTTAGTAAATTATTCATTTTATCTTTTTGTGGTTGAAACGAGTTCGAATCCCAAAAAAATCCAAAGCAAATAGATAATAAGTACTTTTAACAAATATAATACGGCTTCAAAAAAGGGATTTGAAAAAGAAAAGTGTTCTAAGATAACTAGTCTGGATGGTGAACACCCTCTTGAGTATTTTCGTTCTTAGCAAGTGAATGTTTAGTACTATTTGGTAGTACCCAGCTCTTAAGTAATATTTTAATATTACTCAGGCTATGTATAAATATATATATATATATATATATATATTTTCTATGTTTCAGATATATAGTTTGATTTCAAGTATGATTTTGAAAGAAAACCCGGTATTGTGGATATTAAGTTTTTCTAAGTGTGACATAATATAAAATTAGTAGTTGAATCATTTAAGGGTATGCACTTGATCGTTGCTTTCCTATGAATTAGAAAAGCGCGAATTTTAAATTAAATTACTGCAAGCGCACAGGTGTGTAGCATACAGGTCGAACACAGGGAGGTAAATTAAAATCAAATTATTTATCTAATCTCTTGGGCGAGTTAGACGAAACTTTGGGGGTTGATTTTGAAAATAAAACAAAACAAAATTAAAACTGTAATTTGATTCAGAACAGATCTAACTGAACCGACGATCAAATCACAATTTCAATGGAAAAGCAATGAAACTATGAATCAGATTCAAATCTAATCAAATCCCATTTAACCTATGAACGCGATTAAAATAAGAAAATAAAAGTGCAGAATATAAATAACAACAGGAAATAAAATTAGGATTACCGCTGAATCTAATCAGACGGTTAATCACTAATGAAAAGAAATGCAAAATACAAATAGTGTTCTACCGAATCTAATCGTGTAGACAACACTAATTGCTAAGAAATAGAAAATTGCATAAAATAAAAAGAAAAATGAGTTTTATTAATGAAGAAGAGAATAGAATGAGATATATCATAGGATGGTGGCTACAAGGGTATTTATAGGAGATAACCAAACCCTAACCCTAACCCTAACCCTAATACAATGATAAATGGGCCTTAGGGAAATCACAAGAGAGTTTACAATAAGAAACATAAATGGGCCTTAGATAAATAAAGCAAATTTGGGCCTTTTCTCTTTTCCTCTTGCTTCCTTGACACTTCTTCATTGATTTGTGATGTGCAAAGCCTTTTTATCAATCCTTTTCTTGTCCAACAGCAACTAGATGTGAGATCTTCATCTACAATACTTCAAAATGTAAATATATATCAGTTTCATCTCTATTTCTCTACTTTTCTGGTTGCATGCGGGCTGGGTTGGAATATCTGTAAAGGTAACAAAACAATACCCAAGTAATATTTATTTATATACAAAAGATAAGATATAAGAGCATAAAATAAACACATTTCTATGTCAATCAAATACCCCCACACTTATCTTTTACTCGTCCTCGAGTAAAACAAAAATGAAAAACTAACTAGGTAGGTCACACTTTCGTAGGAAACACGATTGCATTGAGCGTATGCAACAAGCCGTTAAACCTCTAGGTGTCCCTAGTAGGACGAGTGGTGTCTCGTGAGGGTTTTCAGCGGATACTACCCACAAAATCCAAATGCAGTATGATATGGTTCTAATGAAACTACATGAATGCAGAGGACTTATGCAATTGAAAACAAAAATGAAAACACAACTTGTTTCGGGAAGTGGTACAACAATTTAAGCCAATAATTTCTAGTAAGTTGATTTTATTTTAGATACCTCAACTTGTCACAAATTTTCAATATAATTCAAGTTTACAATGTTAAACTCTAGTTTGGCCAGTTGGTTTGGTCGATAACATAGTGCAGCCATGAAATAGATTCTTAGTTTGCTTGGCACAGTTTGTAAAGTGGTATTCTAATTTCCTTGTGTATGGCTAGTCAAATCAATAAGGTCAAGAAGTGTTTGGGCATCATCGCTTATTCTCCATCTCTATAAAAATTGAAATTTACGATTAATTACATACACCTAACTAAAAAGACCAAGGTATACCACCCATACACTGCCTTGCGGACTGACGGAGAGTTGGGACAGAGCTTGGCGGATTGTGCAGACCGACGCTGACTTTGTCAACAACATGTCGGTAATCCTTAGGTGTCCAATCTCATAAAATGAGACCAAGATATTCCAACGCTGACTTTGTCAACAACGTGTCGGATAGAGCTTGGCGGGTTTGCACACCAACGCTCGATATACAAGCAATGTTGGATACCTTTGGATAACTATTATTATTATTGAAATTATAAGCACAAAAAGAGAGTTATGCGAATTCAGCTTAACACAACTTAGTTTTAAAGATTCGGAAAGCCAGTATAAGTATTTTAAGTCCTCCACTTATTTAAACAAAGTCTACAATATATAATAGATTTCATGTCCATCACCTAAGAATCTCCCTATGTACCGGTTACACTATTTTCCCTCAAAATTAAACTTTTCATTATATTTCTTATTCGATCTAAGTTGAGAGAAAAAAATACTATCAACTGATTAACAATCCTTAACTTATTTTGTTGTATCAATTGAAAATGAGCTGTATTTCAAAAAAAAATATTTATGGTATGTTACTACAATCTAAAATGCATGATGGTCCTATTTAAATGGCTGAAAATGAAAAAGAAAGAAAAATAAAGAAAATGAAAATGAATGAAATGCAGACTCCCCCCCACACTAGAACTAAACAGTGTCCACACTGTGAACGTTTCCTAAATTTGAAAGATCGTACCCAAAGGTGAATGAGTTGCAAGATTATTTGTAGAATGAAATGCAGTTTAACAATATGTAAGAATGGATCATATGTACAATGATATATGTGTTTGCGATGTATGCGATGCAAAGAATTCCACCAACTTTTCCCCCATACTTGGTTCTAGCCCTATGAGTCCCATTCCCACTATGTCTAGGCGTGTTTTCTAATAAGCAAAGGTTTTTGAAAACCATCTCATCTTTAAACCTAGATTTATAGTCCAGTAAATGAATGTTCAAGGTCGTCCTAACATGAAGTTTTTCAATCAAACTAACATTCCAAAAAATAGTTCATGTGTTCAACAAATTTATCAGTGTAATTTTTCAAAAAATTGTGATCGTATATAAATTCAGTGAAATTTGAAATCTGAGTGTTGTTCAATACTATGTGATCACATTTCTCATCATTAACTGACAATGTATTTTCGACACTGACAATTTCAAGTTCGTTTGAAATTTCCTTAAATTTAAAATTTTCGAACTCGTGATTTGAATTTACTTCTTCCTCATTTGGCAACTCATCCTCGTACAATCCAAAGAATTCATGTTCGTTAAAATCCTTTTCCAAATTTGAATTGAAAAATTCAACATTTTCATTTTGCTCAATTTCAAAAATTTCAAGTTTCTCACAGCCTGAAAGAGGAAGATCAAAATCTGAGCTTAAATCTTTTTCCTGAAAAGAGTCGAAGTCTATATCATTTGTTGAATTGTGAACAACTTCATTTAGATTGTCATTTTCAATTTCCAAAGTTGTAATCTGAAAATTTTCAATATCAGCAAAGAATGGATTATTTCCTGATTCATCGCATTGAATTTGATTTTGTTGCTCGAGTTGTTCTTTATAAGACGCCATTAAACAAAGAAGTTCGTCCATCTTTTTATTTAGCCTTTCCGCCCTCTCATCAAAATGACATTCTTCAGAGTTGTTGATTTGAGAGCTCTCATTTTTGATTTCTTGATTATCAATATTATAGTCCACATCAATTTCACAATCGATATTATTTCCAATGTGATAGTTGTTTGAATTTTCAGAAAATTGACAATGATATTGGAAATCATTTTGATCATAAAAGTTATGTTCGTAACCAAAACTGTTGAAATTTGGCAGAAAATTGCAATTTTGGTTATTTTCAGGATGTTGATATGGGCTATAATTTTGAAAATTTTAGTCGATTTGAAAATCAATTTCAAAATTATTTTCGAATTGGTTTCCAACCCCATATTGATGTTGATCAAAGTCATATTGAGATTCAAAGCTATTTTGATGTGGATCTAGCCCATGATCGAAAGTATTGAAATCGCGATTTCGATCATATCCATGGTTTTGAAAATGTTGGTCAATTGGAAAATTTTGAAAATTGGCATTGGGCTCACGAAATTTTGGAAAATCTTGCTTCATGAGTCGTAATTCGTACTCATACTCTTCAAGAGGACGTCTACTCCGACTATTATCCCACATATCTCTCAATGATTTTTTTGAATCAGACATTTTAAAGAAGTCACTGAAAGACAGAATTTATTCTCACTTCAAAATAATATAAAATACTAAGCTGCGCTCTATTAATTAACTGACTCAATTGGAAGGGGGAAGAGGGTCTTATGGTCGTTCACGTATAGTATAAAACTAAGGGATACGACCAATGTTTTACGGGTAGTATGCAACCTCTTTTGCTAATAGTTCAATAAATTGAACTACTATATATCCGCGATCCAATTATACGAGACAGTCAACTTCACAAAACACCACTTTTCAATTATATTATTTTGAAATCTCTAATCAGATTTATTGTTGAAATACGACGAGAGATGATTTTGGTTATGGAAATTCGTTTTTCACAGACAGAATCAGAAATTTCAGTAGCAGAGCAGTCACAAAAATAAATCGCAGAATTAAATTTTTTTACAAGCAAGTCGCTGCCCCTGCAGAAGATTTTTACAAGCAATTTCTATATTTTCAAAGCAGCTTCAGCGCCTGTAGAGTTTAGAAAAATATTACCGTGGGGTATGGCTGTCCGTCTAGTGCAATTGAATAACTGTAGCGATTAAAATTCAACTGTTTGCAAGTCTGATGACCTTTGATTTCTGAATCCCTTTGATTGCAAATTGTTTGATCTTCAAATCCTCGTTTGATTGCTTGAATTTTGTTCTCTTTGTCCTCTTTTTTTCCGGAAGCTAATTAAACAAAAGAAAGGAAGCAAATTGGAAGAATAAAAACAAAACTAACAACTAATTAGAATGGAAAAAAAGGGAAAAACTTAAAAACAAACTACACAAAACAAAAGCAAAACTAAAATGACAGACTAGACTCAACACACACTAAAACTTAAAAAAAAAACTAGATTCAATAAAAAAAACTAAACCTATCTAAGAAATCAAAAACAAGAACTCGCGCCTTCTAAACAAGCACACACGCATTAAGAAAAGTCAAAAATTCAGTCAACCAATATAACACTATCCTCTCAAATCTCACAAAACCGAGTACCCAAATCAGCCATTCCTTCAACAATACCCACGCGCCCCTTCTTTTTCCCAAACAACGCACCATGTTTTCCAGAAAATTCAGCTAAGCCCCCCAAGAAAAAAAAAACAAGCATGCCCCTATAATACCATTCGAAATACAACCCGAAATCGAACTAAAAAAAAACTCAGGAACTCACGCTTTTTTTTTCTTCTGTGATGGATTTCGGGTTTCGAAATCAAATTGAATTCGCAACGATGTTGCGATATTTGGGATTTGATATGCAGTGATTGGAAGGGTTCGAAATTGTAGATGGTGATCGGGTATGGATATGTTTTTCGGATCTGGAGAGGAAGAAGACATGGGTGACGGTATGTGATTGAGGGTTGTGGTTTTGCTGTGAGGCTTTGAAGATGACGTATTTTGTTTGAGGGTTGATGAATTGTAGTTTGGGTGAAGATAGTGTGCGTGAGATGGCTGGACGTATTGGATGTGAGTAGTGGTGATGATCTAGAACGTGGTGATGTAGTGAAAGTGATTTTGTGGAGTTCTTGGCAGGAGGTGTGTGCGTGAATTTGCTGTAAGTGGGACGGTGAAGGCGATGATTTGAAATCTGGTGCGAGGTGCTGTATAAATCGTCGGTGTTGGTATGGGGTAGATGGGTAATGTGAATTGAATTGGTGAGAGGGTGCTCTAAGGTCTGTGCGTTGATGAGGTGAATATTGCGTGAACTTCTGATGGTGTTTGTATTGGGGTATTGAATGGTAGTAGGGGCGGTTTGGGGATTGTAGCTGTGGAAGATGGTGATTTGGACGATGAGGGTGTTTTGGCACAGTTCAGCTGTAGAGTCTGATGGATTTGGGTATGGCCAGAGAAAAGAAGATGATCAAAGGCAGAAAAGAATACAGAAAGAAAGGGGAAAAGAATAGAAAGAAAGAAATTTGGCTCTTTTTTTTTTTTGGCACTGGATATGGGATGGGTGTTAGAGTTGTAAGGGTCTTGATGGTTTGAGGATGAAGGATTTGGCTATGAAGATTTTTGACAGTGATGAGGGTCTGATGAAATTGATGAACTAAGGAGGTTGATTGGTTTTGTGGCGTGAAGGTGTATTGCGGTGGATTAGCTGATGGATTGTGGGATGAGAGGGCGATTTTGTGGACTACGTGATGGATGTTTGGTGAGTTGCTGAAGTTGTTTGGTCAATGGGAAGGTGATATAATGTTGGTCTGTAGTTGGCAGATGTTGGAATGGTATAGGGTGGGTTTCAGATTTGCGTCATGGGGTTTGTAGTAGTGGAGAATGGCAGAGAAGATAGATGGCAGGGAATACCAAGAATAGGAAAGAAATAGAGGAAAAACAACCGTGAATAGAAAAGGAAGCCTTGTAATTTTTTTTTTATTGGAAATGGTAAAGACAAAGGAAAGAAATTGAGGCAATAGATGGCATTTTTTGTTTTTTTGTTTTTGTTGAATGTAGAAGAAGTAAACAAACAAAATTTGTACACGAAAAAAAGAAGAAATAGATGGGAGAAGGGAAAACAAAAATTGGCAAGATTTCTTTATCTCTTGATTTAGAAGATTACGGTATCAATTTATAATACCAAATCAACCAGTCAAGAATTATTTTTTTCTATATATACAAGAAAAACAAAAGGAAAATATAAACAAAAACTAACACGAATCAGAAATTAAATAAATAATAAAATTCAATTGTTACCTCCCCGGCAACGGCGCCAAAAACTTGATCGTCGCTTTCCTATGAATTAGAAAAGCGCGAATTTTAAATTAAATTACTGCAAGCGCACAGGTGTGTAGCATACAGGTCAAACACAGGGAGGTAAATTAAAATCAAATTATTTATCTATTCTCTTGGGCGAGTTAGAGAAACTTTGGGGGTTGATTTTGAAAATAAAACGAAACAAAATTAAAACTGTAATTTGATTCAGAACAGATCTAACTGAACCGACGATCAAATCACAATTTCAATGGAAAAGCAATGAAACTATGAATCAGATTCAAATCTAATCAAATCCAATTTAACCTATGAACGCGATTAAAATACAGAAAATAAAAGTGCAGAATATAAATAACAACAGGAAATAAAGTTAGGATTACCGCTGAATCTAATCAGACGGTCAATCACTAATGAAAAGAAATGCAAAATACAAATAGTGTTCTACCGAATCTAATCGTGTAGACAACACTAATTGCTAAGAAATAGAAAATTGCATAAAATAAAAAGAAAATTGAGTTTTATTAATGAAGAAGAGAATAGAATGAGATATATCATAGGATGGTGGCTACAAGGGTATTTATAGGAGATAACCAAACCCTAACCCTAACCCTAATACAATGATAAATGGGCCTTAGGGAAATCACAAGAGAGTTTACAATAAGAAACATAAATGGGCCTTAGATAAATAAAGCAAATTTGGGCCTTTTCTCTTTTCCTCTTGCTTCCTTGACACTTCTTCATTGATTTGTGATGTGCAAAGCCTTTTCTTGTCCAACAGCAACTAGATGTGAGATCTTCATCTACAATTCTTCAAAATGTAAATATATATCAATTTCATCTCTGTTTCTCTACTTTTCTGGTTGCATGCGGGCTGGGTTGGAATATCTGTAAAGGTAATAAAACAATACCCAAGTAATATTTATTTATATGCAAAAGATAAGATATAAGAGCATAAAATAAACACATTTCTATGTCAATCAGCACTCTTAATATGTAGCAGAGTATTATACATGTTAAACCTAGGTTTAATATTAGGAAATGTTTTTATAAATAAGCTTAGAAAGTATAGAAATTGGTATTGGTGTAACGATTAAGAAGGGTTCGTATATTGGATATAAATCATTTCTTCTTCTGTATAGTTTGATCTAATTTTAGTACATGATTTTGAGGTGTTTTTACACCATTCTAAATAAGAATCTATCACTCAATTCTTGGCAATGAACATTTAATAATGATTTTCCGTGCGGAATTAATGTTTTCTAATATAGTATACGGTCGTGCAAGAAGAACAGATATTCCCAATCAAGAAGCCTAATTAGAGTCTGCACTAGGGATATTGAATGAATGATGCTAGTTCGGAAATTAAGTGATGTATTCGAGTAAGGTCAAATTAGTTTTTATATTGATGGTATGTGGACATCATTAAGATTTGTGTACATTTTTAAGAGTTCTTGTGGTGAAATTTCGAGGATGAAATACTTTCAAGGGGAAGAGTGTAACAACCTGGAATTTTATGGCTTTGATTTTCAATGTTTAATTAATTTTAAATATTTAAAAAATGACTTTATAATTAAAAATAACCTTTTTTATTTCCTAAAAAACGATAAGAAAATCATTTTAATCTTGGTTTACCAATTTAAATAGTTCAAAGAAAAACAGAAAATGTAAACGAAATAATTTTTCAAAAAGAAAAATGATTTTTGATCATGTAACACTTGTTTGAAATGTCATATAAGTTCCTTAAATAAATGTAACACATAGGTATAATAACTAGTGAACTTAGATTATTATCAATAAGATTAATTTAATAAAGTAATGATTTGATGTTGATTAAGATTAAAGAAAGAAAGAGGAGTACGCTTAAAATAAGAAAATAAAAACACCTGAGGTACTTAGGTATTTAATTAAGTACACATGCTCCATTATAATGCTGGAAATAAGTATAATGGGTGGAAAGTGAAGTATAAGGAAGGAGATGAGGAGGTATGAAGTTAAAAATGGCAAAGTACATAAGGTTATTTTGCTCATTTCGTAAGTACATTTTATATAAAAGTGATTTTTCTTCTCCCTCCTCATTTTTATGTTTTTTTTTCCTACCACTTCCTCTTCCTTCCAAGTTATTTATATGGATTCCACAGACTTATAAAGCTTAGAAATATTTGTTTTCTTTCACTTTCAAACTGTTAAACTCCATGTTCCATTTTCAATTTATATCTAGATTTTACCTCAAATTCCTACGAGAATAACTCCCTCTAAACAACTTTAAATCAACTAATTCTTTTTTTTCTTCAGATTTAGTATAAACGTGGCTAAATCTTTCATTATAACCATTTCCTCAAATGTAGATGTTACTATGTAAAAAAATGCAATTCATTCAAACCCATTTTGGGTCCGAATTTCTAGGTTCGAAAATACCTTTGCTTCATTCAACCATATCACCTTTAAAACTCAACAAAATTAAGTGTTTCTTTCTCGTGAAATAGTAAAGGAGAGAAAATGAAAGAACTTTCATTTTTACTACTTTTCCAAATTACATGCTTAACATATCCTAAAATCACACAATACCAGAAAAGGGTTTTAATAACAGTTATTACTGTTACTAATCAACTTTGTAACAGTTATAACCGTTACTATGGCATACGTGACAAACTGCTGTAACGAATATTGTAACGGTAATAACCGTTATAAAGGATGTATATTGTAACGGTTATAACCATTACAAAGAATGTACATTGTAACGGTTATTACTGTTATAAAATTTATTTTTATAACAGTAATTACTGTTACAAATATGAAACTTATAACAATTATTACTGTTAGTATATAAAGCTGACTACTTCATATAATGAAATTAATAACAGTTATAATTGTTACATACGTGAATATTATACCAGCCCCACAATAGTTAATTCCTTTAATCTACTAACAATCATAATATGCTTTAACTACTTTCATAAAACATATATCAATAAGTATATACAACATATCACAATTTGCATTCTAAATCAAATTTCATTTCGATAAACATCAAACTATCACAATTTAACATACAACCATTCATCATCCAAAACAAATATCAAATAACATCTAAATATCATAATTTAACATACAACCATTACACAACGCATACGATAAGTGGGCCAAATTACAAACCCACCATTGACAAGATCAGATAGTGTATGCATACCAAATTACAAACCCACCATTGATTTGATGTCTTCATGCATTTGATTTTGGTTGTTCTCCAATTTAGCTAATTGTTGTTTAGTTGCATTCTTTTTTGCCGCGGTAATTGCTTTTGAAGCTTGTGCTATTTTTACTTGCTTTACATTGCACGTAGAGCTGATAGCACGGCAATAACTTTTTCTTTTATCATCTCTCCAAAAACTTCAGCAATGGGATCTTTCTCAAAATTATCTAGACTTGTATCATCGCCACCTTCTAATCTTTGTCTTGCTTCCGCTGCTTCTACCAAAGCCTGCGATGCTCAGCAAATATAATGATATGAGTCTATGCCTGATTAAAAAACAAAGAAAGTTTAACTGATGATGCATGATTAAAAAATAAACAAAGAACAGTTAAGCTAAGTTTATGGCTCGTTGTAAACTGAGCCAAAACCTGAGCCTTGTACGCCCAATGTAAGTGAGCCACTCGGCTCAGGTTTACTGAGCCTAGCCCAGTGTAAACTGAGCCCATGGCTCAGTAAACCTGAGCCGAGTGGCTCAGTTTACTGAGCCTTGTAGGCTCAGTGTAACTATAATGCAACTCACTAATATCAGAGTTAATGAATTGATACTCCCTTTAGACATCCCTACCATTCGTTTTGGTTCCACTGAGCATTAAAAGATTTTCAGATAATTGCTAAAAGTAATTCAAGTAAGAAATTGCAGTTTAGTTTATAAGGACAGACAAGATCAACCAATACTTGACAAATTCAACAGAGTATCATGAGAAGTGCATTTATAGAAATAATACTTACAGAGGTAAGCAATAATTGTATGTCTTATTTCTAGAAATGATAATATGCCAACCATACGGATTTCAGACTCTATGTGATATGAATTTGGATTATCCATTTTTTGATCACCATATACTAATACAAAAGGAGAACAAGTAATTGATCACAGAAGAGTGCAAAAGTTTCTGCATATGTAAGACAAAATTAGTATGAACGCAAGACTGCTAAAAATCAACAGTGATAGAGTATAAAATATCCTCAAAAGCCAATTAAACTGAAATTCCACTATACTGTTTACCAAGCCATATTACTGTTATGATAGAAATAGAAATACCATGAAGTCGATATAGGAAAACATTTTTTTCCTTTCTTAAACCCACAAAAATAAAAAAAATAAAAAATAAAAAAGACTACAGCAAAAACCACCAAGTTAATTCACAATTTTCAGCCCTTCAACAGCTTCAGTTAAATTTTTAAATAACTTTATTAAGATAGATAGATGGATAAAATAAAGGAAACTGATAAAATACAAGGAGGAAATTAATGGGTAAAATCTATGATCAGACTGCGAGCAGTGACAGTCTTATTGCAAGAGTAGATTAAAGAGGAAACTGATAAATGAGGGAATCCACAAGGAGGAAATGATTATGTCCGCTGTATCTGAAAATACTGGTTCATAGGCAACGTTAATTTATAAGGTAGTTAACTAAATAGTAAAATAAAGGTCACAATCAAAAGCAAAATCGAAAATTGTAGCCACTGGTGTTGAAAAAACAATTAGTTCTAGTTACCATACCAAATTTCAGATGTTACAATTGATTGATGGCTAAAAATAATAGGATTGTGGAGAACAAATAAGATAAGTAGTCAGTACTTCTTTTGCATCGGGTAATTATGTAAGTTAAGGTCGGTACCCTGAAAATTTCATACCTAAAATTCACTCATTAATAGTCATTTGAAGTAACAATCTGTATATATCAATCAATGAATTCATAGGGTAGATATGATATTTTTCCAATCAAATACATTTTTTAATAATTGTAAACTAAAATTGTCAAAAAGTAAAAAAATAGTTGCTTACCTCTGTAGGTAATTGTCGCGACTGATTTGTCAAGTATTGGTTGATCTTGTCAAGTATTATTTCAATTTTGTAAATGAAACAAAAATAATGCAATTAAATAGATAGCATATTCTGATATTCATGTTACGAAATAAAATGAATAAGATAAATAAAATGAAATAATAACCATGGTCAAATTATAGATGGATACAAATGGCTTTGAGATTTTTCTTAAACAAAATCTTGCTTTCATTTACAAACTTCAGATAATTAATAAAGCACAAGCTGCAATTTAGTCAACAATGCAACAAACACGTTCACTGTTTATTAGTTGTCACTGATTATTTTCAAAGCATACAATATATACTTCCCCAAATGTAGTTTAGTCAATAGATACTTTTAGAGCATACAAACTAGTTTTATCTTAGTTATATTTACCAAAACTTGCATCAACTTTATGTATACCCACATAAAAGTATATACGAAACTGCAGTTAATTCAAAAGGTGATGGTGAGTATTAGAATCTTTAAGCTTGTATTATGCTTTGCTAACTTGTACATAAAGCTTTAGCAGATCCCGAAGGCCTGGTTTGGCAGGGAACTTTAAGTGTCTGTTTGGCTTGAAGATGAATTTTCTGTTCTATGTTTCCAACATTGAAAATTGCTTCAAAATGTAAAATTGAAATTTGATTGTTTTTCCTCTCGCCTTTTGGAAAATGCCAAAAATGACTACTCCACTCGTCTTATATCCTTTGATGCATTGACTAAACGTATTGGGAATGCAAAAACACAAGCTGAACTAACGTTTTCTTTTTCTTTTTTGAATGCTTTTGCAAACGGAAATACAGGACTGCCAAATTAGCTCAGCTTTGTAATTAACTGAAAAATGAACTGTAAATTAACATGGCTATTTAATGAAAAATCAGGTTTTGAATACTGCATGGGATGTAGATATACCCGTGGCCAGTGAAAATGCTTTGCCATGTTATGATAGACAAGGCCATGACAAGATGTTAGAAAATGTAAATCAATTCAATGACCCGGATGGGAGACATTTATCCGCTTTCACTTACCTCAGGCTAAACTTTGTTTTGTTGGAGAGCCACAACTATGATAAATTCATGCGATTTGTCAAAAAATGCATGGTAGGCTTTTATGTACAGGTTAGCAATGCCATGATACAAGCTTAAACTTCATGCCTGTTAACACTAGTTATTAACAAATTCAAACAGAGTCCTTAAAACGAAAATGCTTTAGATACAGGCAAAACTTCAGGAATTTAAAAATAATCTACTCACGTGCAAGTCATATATGATATTCAAATGGAAAAGGCTGTATTCTATTCTCTATGAAGTTGCGAAGTCATAATAAAGCAATTCGAAAATAACAGCTTTCATATATGGCAAAAATCTTTGTACCTACTATTTGATACAATAGTATAGTACTCATGATAATTTGAAAGCTATGTTATTTGGTTTCATTAGAAGAATTTGGTTTCCGGGCAAACTAGCAGCATTCTTCGTAAATTTGGTCTAAAATGAGGAAAAAATCATAGTTCTTGCCTAAATGCAGAGTTTTTATACGATTTTTTCCAGTTCTACTTCAGCCCGTTACACATCATGTATACTTGTGTTAGATGATTTAATTTAATGAATGTAATATTTTCATAGTGTATCTAATGTATAATCTAGACACTCATCTTTACTCTTACACAATTTTTTTTTTTCAAATTACACATATAAATTCAGAGTGCAAGAATAAGGAATAATTTGGGTATGTTTGCCTCTTTTTTATTCGCCTACGATATGTGTAATTAGGGAGCTGTCGACACATACCTGAAAAAAAATTTTCCAAAATTCATCCGCATATGTATCCAAAAAGAGGACAAATACTCGATATCCCAAAAACAAAGGATGCGGATGCGGATGCAGATACAAAGGCATCCACATCCGAAAATTATCCATCCATCTTTTGTTGGAAAATGTAAGTTATATTACATATATTTTAACACAATAAATGAAGTAAATTTATTGTTTTATCAAGTTAACACTTAATATTTTATGTATTTAATGCATATTATTTGCTCAAACTATTTACTATCACTATATTGATTTTATATACTTTTATAATCCATGTCACTGAAGAAAAATCATGTCAAAACCCAAATTTTCAATTTATGTTTCTTGATTTATCGATTTTTAGCGGATAAGATAATTATCCGTTATCCATCTGTATTTGCGGATGCGGATATCCGAAAACGAATTCGGATGACTTAATATTTTATGTATTTAATGCATATTATTTGCTCAAACTATTTACTATCACTATATTGATTTTATATACTTTTATAATCCATGTCACTGAAGAAAAATCATGTCAAAACCCAAATTTTCAATTTATGTTTCTTGATTTATCGATTTTTAGCGGATAAGATAATTATCCGTTATCCATCTGTATTTGCGGATGCGGATATCCGAAAACGAATTCGGATGACACCATCCGTATCTGAAAGCATCCGTAGACAACCTTTTTTTTAATCCTAGTTTGACGTTAATCGATGCACACTAATCATGAGTTACTATGATAACCCGCATAAGCAGAATATGTAAATAGTGTGCATAGATGTATATTCATCATTGTTTTCACAATGTATTTACTTTGTTCCTCAAAAGAAATCAAACATATATGAATGTATATCAAGTATTTACCCAAAATTTGGTTACTTTCTAAAATATTATGATTACTGTCCTCGGAGGAAACAATTGCCTTTGTTAGGCTACTTGAACAACATCCACTTAGCCATCATATTTAAATCTTCTTACAACATGCAGATCAACATCAAAGGCAAACTCCATTATGTTCTCGAATTGTCTTTAAAGCATTCTGACACACGGTTCTGACCAAAAAACTCTAATGCTTATTGGAATGATCAATGATCACAAATACAAATATTGTAGCCAATTTAGTAAATGAGAAACGAACCAACATGTCAATTTCTATTCCTCGAAACATATATTGACATAAGTTGAATTAAGAAGCTTATATACACACACATACATACATATATACACACACGATATGGGGCTGCAATTTTATAAGAAATTTTATAAGTTACCATGTGTTATATTCTCTATCTACCTCTTACATCGCAAATATTGCATAGTATAGAAACTATATAAGTGTGTCACTATCTCCGTTGTGAACGCACATAAAAAGCAATTTTATCACATGCAAAGGCTCCTTGCCATTCCATGGAAATATCAGGTTTATATGCTTGAAATATCATCTGGTTAATGCAATTACCATGTGATAAGCCTACCACCCAATCTACTTCTTTGAATATTATGAAAATTTGCTTATATATATATATACATACATACATACATACATACATCCCCCCCTCAAACTTTAGGTGTTGAGCACCCAATGTCCGACGGTGGCAAACACTTTCAAGAGTACTAAAGCATGTTGTTCAAAGTTCAAACATAGCTTTTGTACAAATAAATTCTTATGTCGGAAGATAAAAAAGAAGATAATGATATGTACTGTTAAAATACTAATATTTACAGTACTCATTTTTAGTATTTAAAAAAATTAGCCGAAAAGATAATTGGTAAAATATTAATCTTTGTCAATGGTATCTACTGTTAAGATGGTTGAATCCAAAAATTCTAATTTAATTGAAAAAATAATGTAGAATGTGATAATTTCTACACTGTGGTATCTCGACGATTACCAAATTTATTATTTCAGCAACTACGGAATATTAAATTTGCAGTTTTCTTGTTATTTTTTACTTAACGTTGTATACTATCATAATGTATTGGTAATATACAGGCTCACAGGCACAAGCCAATTATGTTTAATAACTTATTTAATACATTACACCGATAATAAACAAAATAACAAAGCAATCAAATATTAGTTCAAAAATGTTATCTATGTTTGCAAATATTTGTTTGTTATTTAATTAGTATCACACAGACTATGGTAATTTCTCTGAGAAACATCTATTATGCTAAATCAGCCACAGATGAAATAGCATCACAACATCTTTAAAATGTACAATAATCTTAAACACAATTAACTAACCAACAATGGCTTCTTTAGCAGTTTAAATTAATTAACTTTCCAATGTCCACTGGTGTCTAAGGTACTGGGTTGACATTTGAAAATTTTATACCCAAGCAGTAAATAAAATATTAACATCGACATCAATTTTTATACATTCGCCTTTCTACAGTACATGTCAATTTCCATTAGTCAAAAGGAAAGCCCTTTAATTTTATACCGAAGCAATAAATAAGAGATTAACATTGACATCAATTTTTATGCTTTGGCAGAGAAAAATTTAATAATTGCACAACCTATGCAAGCTTAACAAGTGCATCACAATCTTTATAACAAGGTTATAAAGAAAAGCCAAAAGCTTTTCAATTCTTTACAGATAATAAATTCGAAATCTGAATCCTACGCAACTCAGCAAATTTAATTTTTGTATAAGGATTAAAAATTAAATACTACACGGTATATTACCCAAACCAAAACACAGGCTACGCAAATATAAGCCTCACAATGGCTATTGACACGAATTTAACAAAGAATACGAGCAAGCAAGCCGTAGAAGAAATTTTCAAACTGACTTTAACTCAATTGAAATCTAAAGAACATGAAATCAAATGTAAAGAAACAATACAGAACCAATATGGACCAAACCTGACTTCAAGGCGGAAAGTTGGAGAAGTGGAATCGCGAACGAGGCAAGGAGGAGGAGCGTGACTTGATCGGAAACGAAGCGATGTTGGAGGAGGTGAAAGCGGACGAGGAGAAGGAGGAGGCGCGTGATAATGAGACGAAGCGGCGAACCCTAAATTCTTTTTTGATTTATAGGGAATAACGAAAAGAAGGGTTAGAAGCATTACTGGGGTATAAACCACAAATACAACACACATTTACAATTCACCCCATTATATTTTTCTGTATTTACAAAGTGCGCAAGTGTAATAACGGAAATAACCGTTACATTACATTATAACAGAAATAACCGTTATAACTTTGTAACAGTAATAACTGTTACAAGTGGAACCGAGAAAAGTGTTACAAAACGGCCTGTTTGGTGTAGTGGATCAGTTTGAAAATGACTAATTTTAAGGTTTGAATGTTGTGATATTAGTTGATAATCGAAGCCCTCGTCCTCACGATATCACCAAGGTTGAGCCTATAAGCTCTATGGCCAAACCAAAATTGATTTGAGCCAGGCAATTTTGGCCATGAAGCCTTCAAAAGAAAAACTCCTCTAAGGAAACTGCAAATTCTAGTGTTGACTCAAGTTGTGGTGAAGTTAGATTATGTTTGGATAATTTCAAGGTCAGTAAAGCTCACATTTTCATATTAAAGCTTTGATCTTTAATAGATTTTTTTATCATTACTGCTAAATTGTTGTATGTTTGTGTCTTATGATTGTTTGTGGCTGTGATTTGGTAATGCATGTTATGAACATTATGTATGTGTTATATGCTAAGAAAGCTGGCATATTTATGTAGTTTTATGACTTAGAATCCTTGGTTGAAACTTATTTATCTTTTTGAAATTAATATCAATTTAATGTTTCAAAACTTTGTTTTCATTTTTATAAAAAATTACTTTATATTTTGAAAAGTTGGTCGTCTTTCTTGAGTAGGTTTCCAAGAAGCTATGATTGTGCAATTACATATTTTATAGATAGCAGCTATAAGTGCAGTTCATGAAAACGGGTTGTCATTTTTTATTGATTTTGTTTTAACTTAAGTATGTTTTGAAAAAGTTTTAAAAACTCATTTCAAATGTAAATAGGTAACTACTATTATTTAATTATGTAATTAATTATTAATTTATTAGTTAATTTAATAAAATAATTAGTACTTGTTTACCAGTTAATACGTAATTTGCACCTAAGTTTTAATCAGGTAAGTTTGGTTTTAATTTGTAAAATTAATGAAAGTTAATTACTATATAATGACATTAAATTAAGGATTAAATGTAATTACCTACTTAATGAAGATTATTTAATTTGATTATTTATTTAATAAGGGTTTAAAAAATTGATTATTATTAATTAATTTAAGTTTAGTTTAAGAACTTAATTACGATTTGTTTATTTATTAGATTAGATTTAAGTGTTTATTAAAATATTTAATGAAGAATATTTTTTCCAATTATTTATTTAAGGAATAATTATTATTTAAATTTTATTTTAAGAGTTAATTAAAATTTTAAGGATTAAATAAATGTTTAAATATTTATTTAAAAGTTTTTTATTATTTATTTAAATATTGATTTGGAATTAAATTATTTAATTATCATTTAGAGGTATAATAATCGCTTAATAATAAGTTTAATATTACTTTAAATTTGAATTGCTTATTTTACAAGGAAATAGCAACCATTTCCTCCCTTTTCCCTTCAAGATCGTAATTAATATTTGAATTACTTGTTTATTTAATCATCATACCCACGATCGTAGAAAAATGGCAGCCGTTTTCCTCTCTTTTCCCTTTACCACATCTAAAATCCTACCATATCCCATCACTTCAAAGATGTCTCATCCCTCTGATGATCCGCCTTCTGTCCAGATTCTTCCCTCTCTCAATCCTCCCCCTCCAGCTTTTCCTTCTCCTAACCTCCCCTGCTCTAAACCTAATTTCGTAGTTTCCTCTCCTCACCAACCTCCAACTGTCCCTTAGTGGGCGTCGCTCTTCAAGGCAAAATCCTGCAATGTTGAAAATTTTGCACCTTTTAAAACTCTGCTTGTGTTTTTAGGCATGTCGGTTTCCCCCTCAAAAGCAATCATTCAATGTGGCTACGCTGTTTGGAAAAAGAGCTTGGTCGGATTTTTCCTTTATAAGTCGGTGTCGTACTTGGTAGCAATATTTCATCTGAAAAGGCTTTGGAGGCTGATAGGAACAGTTTTAGTTAAGTCTAACGGCTATCTATTCCTCTGTTGCCTCTCCAGCGCTGTAGACATGAGAAGAATAGTTGAATTTGTCCCAGTGGTCATGAAGAATAAATTGTTTATAGTCATACCTTAGGATCCTTCAATAGGTAATTGTAGCAATAATATTAAAGTTGTACCTGTTTGGATAAAATTACTTAACATCCTCATGTTTGTGTGGTTGTTACTGGGTATTAGTTGGTTAGCTTCTCGTGTCGGAAGCTTTGTATGTATGGATGAAACAACTGAGGGGATAAATAGACTAGAGTGTGCTAAGTGTAGGGTTGAGATTTCACCTGACAACGATCTGCCTGAGGAATTTCCAGTGCAAATGGTTAATGGAGGTACACATTACTTTCAAGTGTAGTACATCTAGAAATCGGAAATATGCACTTTTTGTAAGGTGTCTGGTAATGTTAAGCAGTGTTGTTCAGAATTCAGTAAAGAAACGAATAGCATTACTATACGACAGGGTGATGTGAATGAACAGGTAGCATCTAAGATTTTTGCATCCAAATTAGGAGCTGACATGGTAGTGAGGGGATGTCATTTGGATGTGCCGTGTTATTCGACTAAAAAGGTCTGGATAAGTGATGCGTTAAGCTACAGTGTAAGGAGCAGAGGAGGAAAACTGAAAAGTATATGAAGGAATTAACAAGGAAGAAGAAGTAAGAAAATTCTGATAATATTTCTATATCTTTCTCCTTACACTATTCCATCATATATAGCTATACTGATAACAGAATTCTCGCCTATGTGGCATTCTAGATCCTTCTATATAAAACTAATTGTTAACAATATGGCAGACATAAAAATAAAAAGAGATAAAGTGGCACGATCTTGCTCCCTTCGTAACCAATTCCAGCTGCATGATATTATCCACTTGATTATTTTACTGAAGGAATCTTTTTGGTACATGAGTGACCCTTCTTGGACGCATATTTATATTGCTATTGTTATTATTTGTCCCAAATTTGCTCCGGTATTGGTAACGGCTGAAGTAGTCCTTTGTAAGGCGTGTGATCGGCCTTGGTCTGAAGGCAAACTGTGCATTGCTTGACAAATTGTTGTACTGCTGCCGTTAAATTGGGCCAAAAATAATTGCTTGCAACTCTAGCAACGGTTGCTTTGATTCCAGAGTGCCCGCCAATTTGAGATGAGTGAAGTTCTTTAATGATGTTATTGCGTATGCTCTCACTTGCCGGCACATAGATTCTATTGTCCCAAAATAATAAGTTATTTCTTAATTGAAATTTCGGGTTTGTACATGTACCTGACTGTAGCTGTGAAATGATGGTTTGTGCCTCCTGGTCATCGTGTAATGCAGCCTTGATATCATCCAAAATCGGAAACGTCGGACCGGAGATGGCTGTCATTGATGCTTCAGTGGTGAATCGAGAGAGTCCATCTGCGACGACATTTTGCTTTCCTGGTTTGTAATGGATGGTGAAATCAAATCCGAGAAGCTTCGTGAGCCACTTTTGCTGTTCTGGGGTTTGAATTGATTGGGAAGCTAGCTCGCGGAGGCTCTGATGGTCTGTATAGATCTGGAAGGTTCGCCCTAAGAGGTAATGTCTCCATTTTCTGACAGCTGACGTGACTGCAAACATCTCTCGCGAACACGTCGATGCCTTCTGGAGATGCGGAGGAAGTTTGAGACTGAAGAACGCGATTGGGTGCTCATCTTGAGCGAGCACTGCTCCTATTGCTGTAGCCGACGCATCGGTGGTGACGGTGAAGGTGCGGTTGAAATTGGGAAGTGCTAGGGTTGGGGTTTGAGTGACGACGGTTTTGAGGTCTTCGAAAGCTTGATGGGCTGTAGGATTCCAAAGGAAATTATTCTTTTTTAAGAGGTCTGTTAATGGGCTTGCTTTGTGGGCATAATGTTTGATGAAGCGGCGGTAGTAGCCAGTAAGGCCTAAGAATCCACGAATTGCTGTTATGGATGAAGGTATTGGCCATTTTATCATTGCGGTTATTTTATCCGGGTCAACACTAACCCCTCGAGCTGAAATAAAATGGCCCAAGTATGATAATTCGGTCAAACCGAAATTACATTTTGCGAGATTGGCAAAAAATCGATGGGTGGACAATATGGTTAAAGTTGTGTGAAGGTGATCCAGGTGAGCCGTCCATGATGAGCTATATATGAGTATGTCATCAAAAAAAACTAATATGAATTTCCGTAAATGTGGACGGAAAATATTGTTCATGGTAGCTTGAAAGGTGGATGGTGCGTTTGTTAACCCGAATGGCATCACGAGAAATTCATAGTGGCCTTCGTGGGTACGAAACGCGGTTTTTGGTATGTCGGGTGGGTTGACTCGGATTTGGAAGTAACCACTTCGAAGGTCGAATTTGGAGAAGAAATTGGCACCATATAATTCATCTAGTAATTCGTCAACCGTGGGTATTGGAAAACGGTCTTTGATAGTGATGGCATTAAGGGCTCTATAGTCAACACAAAATCTCCAAGAGCCATCTTTTTTTTTTACTAAGAGAACGGGGGAGGAAAATGGACTAGTGGATGGTTGGATTAGTTTTGATTGAAGCATTTCTTGTATTTGGCGTTCGATTTCATTTTTTTGGAAATATGGATAGCGGTATGGTTTTGTGTTGATTGGTTTGGAATTGGGGAGTAAATTGATGTGGTGGTTTAACGGTCTTGTTGGTGGTAGGCTCGTTGGTTTGTGGAAGACGTGGTCAAACGAGGATAGTAAATTTTTTAATTGTGGGTCGTTGGCCAGTCGGGCTTGTGGGTCGGGCTAGGATTGGAATGGTTGTATGTGAAGGTATAGAAAATTAGATACTGCTGCTGTGTTTTCCAGCCTTTTGAGTTGCGGCAAGGTAATAATGGATACATTATTTTGTGGACCGAGCCCATTCAAACACACGGCCTGGTTATGGAATTTAAACCCCATGGTAAGTGATTTATAATCCATCGTTACTGGTCCCAATGTCTCCAACCATTGGATTCCGAAGACTGCATCAGATCCGTAGATTTCCAAAAGGTGGAAATCAATTAAAAAATCGTATCCCTGTATAGACAGGTACTTTGAGACAGCAGCCACCGCTTCTTAGCTTTTCTCCATTACCGACCGTGACAACAAACGAGTGTGAAGCAATTGATTTCAAGCCCAAAAATCTTGCTGTCTTTGGATGGATATAGTTATGTGTTGATCCAGTATCGACGAGAATGGAGATTGGGTTGTTATTGATTGTGGCTGATAATCGAATGGCACGTGGATGGGAAGAGCCAGTTAGGGCGTGGAATGATATCTCTTGTGGTGTATCTGGAGTTTGATCAGTGGTGTTTGTGGCTTCTTCGGTGGGGTTTATGTCTTCGGTTGTAGGTGCGTCGTATGGAAGAAGGTCAGGGAGGATCATTAAGATATGGGTAGGCTTACATCGATGGCCGAATTGGTACTTTTCATCGCAATTGAAGCACAATCCCTGTTGTTTTCGAACATTCATTTCAGCTTGGGATAATTGTTTGACAGGTATTGTGGTTTTGGGTTGCGTGGATGGTGTTTGAGGAATTGTCTGTGTGGGATTTTGTGGGTTATGTTTGAATACAGGATTGTTTTTGATGAATGGGTACCTGGATGGTTCTGATAATTTGCGCTCAATCAATTTGGCTGTGTCAATAGCATCTGACAGCGTGGGAGGTTTTAATAGTAACAGCTCGTTTTGGATATGAGGTTTCAAGCCAGAAATAAAACAATGGAGAATTGAATCTGGGTTCAAGGTGGTAATACGATTACATAGTGTTTCGAAGGTACCTTGATAATTCTCCACGGTGGTAAGTTGTTTCAATTTGAAGAGGGTTGTTTGCGGGTTCAAAAATGTTGGTGGACCAAACCGTTTCTCCACTGCCTTCGATAGAGCTGACCAGGAAGAGATTTGTTTATTACGGTGCATCCATTGGAACCAAGTGAGAGCTTGTCCCTGCATGTGAAAACTAGCGAGTTCCACCCGTTGATCCTCCGGCGTGCAGTAATACGTGAAGTATCGATCTGCTTGGAAGATCCAGTCATGTGGGTTAGATCCATCGAAAGTTATGAGTGTAATTTTTGGATTTCTATGTTGGTTGGGGGTGGATAGTAATGGGGGCTGGCGGTTGATAGGTGGTTGGTTGTTTGGAGTGGTAACCGGTGTAGGGGAGGAGGGGGAAAGGTTGTCAATCTTATGATTCAAATCAGCCATGGATTGAGTGAGGGTTTGGATGGCAGCTTTGATGTCAATGATGTCAGCGTTTTGTGATTCGAGGAGGATGCTGTGGCTTTGTTGTGTATTTTGAATTGTGGCTTGGGTGTCTTGGATTGTGGTGATGGCTTCTTGGTGGTTGGCCAGCTGATTGAGTGCGTCGTCAATTTTTGTCATGGTTGGGTGGATTTGGATTAGTCGGGAGGAGGGAAAGGAGGTGAGGACGGAATGAAAGCACCAATTGATGCGTTAAGCTACAGTGTAAGGAGCAGAGGAGGAAAACTGAAAAGTATATGAAGGAATTAACAAGGAAGAAGAAGTAAGAAAATTCTGATAATATTTCTATATCTTTCTCCTTACACTATTCCATCATATATAGCTATACTGATAACAGAATTCTCGCCTATGTGGCATTCTAGATCCTTCTATATAAAACTAATTGTTAACAATATGGAAGACATAAAAATAAAAAGAGATAAAGTGGCACGATCTTGCTCCCTTCGTAACCAATTCCAGCTGCATGATATTATCCACTTGATTATTTTACTGAAGGAATCTTTTTGGTACATGAGTGACCCTTCTTGGACGCATATTTATATTGCTATTGTTATTATTTGTAGGGGTGTCACTCATAGTTGTATCAATAAGAGTTTCAAAAGGTAGGAGAAAGACATCCGTACCCAGATTTAGTGGTAAAGTCAAAGACAAAATGCAAGAAATTTACAACTGTAATGGTGAAGTTGGTGACGAAGTTAGGGATAAGCAAGCTGAGCTAACCAGTACAAATGTGTCTGTTGAACCCGTGGTTGTTGTTCGATAGGATGATTCATTTATAATGGAAAAAGGTCAATAATGAGGATATTTAGGAAATTGTTAATGAGTTAGTGCTGGAAAATGTTAGTGCAAATGTGATATTGTCGAATAGCTTTCATGTGCTTACTAAGGAATCATATAACAATGTTGATGTGGCTCTGCAGATCGATGATCATATTCTTAAGGAAGGGGAGCTGTGTGAAAACTTAGATTCAATCAAAGACAAATCAACTTTGAGCAAGATGAAAGAAACCATTAAGATTGTTGATGGATGTACAAATGACAATTGTTGCATTTGTCCCATGCATAATTGTGATGACAGTATCATGTTAATTGATGATTATTGCAATAACATGCAATTTACTGATCAACCAGAGTGCTCAACTAAAGTATAAAATGATTTCAAACTCATTCATGACTCCTAAACAACCAATCTCCAATGTACACAGCAGAGGTAGCATTATTGGAGACTTCTTGAACTCAGGTGGTACTGTTAGCCCCCTACTCATAAGGAAAAAAAAACTGCCTCGACAGCACTTTCAATGGGGACAGCTGCCATCTCTGATGTTGAACTTGTTCTTACCTATTCTTACCATCAAATATCTCCACCAAAACCCGTGATCATCCTAAGTCAGCCGACGCATCTGACCCCTCTCTCACCACTCTTACCAAACCATTCACTCCATCCTCTTCAGTGAAAGCCTCGAAGACTGCTTCAAATTGTTACACCGGCTATGACCACCTCCTGCCATCGAATGTTTACAGAGCACCCACCCCGATGAAATCCAACCCTAAAGCATTTGATCTGTTCTTTTTGTTAAAGTTGCTTCAGTCTCCAATGCATCTTCCTCTGATGCATCACCAATTCGGTCTCAATCCCACAGGTACAAAGAGCTAAAAAAATCTTATGACTAAGAGGATGAAAACGGACATGTTTCGTAATTTCTCTCACATTGAAGATTAGTTTGAAAGTGTCAATGATTGGAGTGTTTTGCAGACTCAAGTTTAAGTGTGGAGCAATGTTTACTGAATCACGTTATTGTTCGTTGGATTTCAGGATGTTATTCCTTTGTTGTTTTCCTTTGCAGCATGCTTGAGTTCATTTGTGTGCTCTCTTGGGTTAAGTTGCAAGCATGTTGTTTTTAAAAAATGTTTTACTCATAGGGATCTCTATGTCGGTCACCTTTAAGCAACCCCATTGATTAGGAATTGAATGCTATTTAGTTAGCAGTACCCAACACCCTTCTTCTGTAAGATAACTTGATTAGTTAAATTGTTTGGACACCTATTAACCGGATAAAGCCATGTTCTACTTGTTAAACTAAATTGAACCTTGGACATTATTTTAACATGACAAATCACACTCATGTTACTATGTTTTTATGGACATGTTTATGTTATAGTTATTATTGACATGTTATGTATTTAAAGATATTCATGGACATTTATTAGTAGATTACATCCATGCTCTACTATAACTTTTTAGTTAATTATGTTTCTCATCTATTAGGTAGAATAAGAAAACAATTTTTATTTTATATTAACTTGGACATCTATATAGCAGAACAAAATCCTTATTTGCTTTTATTACTTGAATGCTTACTTTAAGTTGATCGAGTATTATCAACTGATAATATATATATATATATATATATATATATATGGGGGCGGCTATTAGAACACAAAATTAGACACAAAGCCTCAACCGTTGGATCTTTTTGTCTTTATATGGAGAGGTGCAATTCATGGAGTGATCCAATGGTGCAAATCAATTGTGTCACCATTTGTGTCAAAATTTTGTGTCTCTATAGACTTTCCCAATATATATATATATATATATATATATATATATATATATATATATATATATATATGGTTGTACGTAAACACCCATAGTATAGATTTAATAAGTTAAACTCAATTAAATGAGGACCGTTGGGAATTTCTAAGACTCCTTTCGAATTTCAAAAGTATATGGATTTTCTTTAAATAAGTTATATTGTTGATAATTTACAATGTTATTAAACTCGTCTTGGTTTAAAGTAAAATTTATAATAGAGATTTTCATATAAATTATTATTTGAATTTTGCAAAAGCTTCTAGTTTTATTATTATTTTATAATTAATAAAAGTTTGGAGTTTAATAAAATGATTCATAGAAAAATGTTTAAAGAACATAAAGTAAATTGTTGAAGATATTTACTTGTAAGTTAACTATCATAAACTTTAAGTTATTTCAAATGGGAAAAGTGTTGTCAAGTAAAAGTATAAGAGGTAATTAATATACTCCAACTTGATTTATTCCATTATTATCTGAGAGACAGTATCAGTTTAAGATCTAGAGTTAATGACTAAATTTTGATATTTATAAAGGAGGTTTGAAAATGGTTGGATATTTATAAAGAAATTTATAATTGAGTTGAGATATTTATAATAAAGTTTACAGATGATTTTAAATATGTATAAAGGACGTTTATAAACGATTTTGAGACACGTATAAAGAGTTATACCAGTTGGATATTTATTTGAAGAGTTTTTTAACTGAACTTGAAAATTTATAAGGAAGTTTTATGACTAGATTTTGGATTATAAGCAAAGAAGATTTCCATAAAATAAAAGGTTTAACATAAATGATTTATAAGAGAAGTTTATAAAATAATTTGAGGTTGGTATTTCCCTTAATTGACGTGCTCAATCATGGTGATGTGAGACTTACGTTTCATGCTAAACACCGAAGGAACGACTTTTGGGTTATCCCTATCTCAAAATTTTAAATAAGTTGTTTTGGTACCTTTTATGATTTTGAACTAAGAAAACTTCCCAAAATATTTTGTGGATAACTTATGCTAAAAGGGATAAGTATGTGAGTATTTTAAAGAAATATTATCTAAGATATTTTTAATAAATAAATGATTTTTTAAATGATGTTTAGTAATTATCACAAGCAAATAATTATCTTTGTTGTTATCTATTTATTTGATAGTTAAATAATTGTTTATCAAATATGGTCTGTTTAACTTTGGAAATTTATACAATAAGTGATATGGATACCCATTCTTGTAAATGGTGTAGAGATGATCTCTGCACATTTGTATAGTCGGTTTATTCCTAAAGAACTAGAGTTTATTTTTCTGAAAAACTATCGATTGTCGTTTCGAAAAGATTAGAATCAGAACTAGTTGTCTGAAAACCACTTCGATCTGCTAAAACATTTCGAATTTGAACTATTATGAAGATGAACATGAATTTTTTGGTTTCATTTAGGCCGAGAACGAACTTGTTTTGATGAATGTTACAATTGCGTATCTCCTTGGAAGACAATGTTAGCATTCCAAGATATTCTACTATACATAAGGTAAAATGTAACCTTTAGCCTCATCAGTCAATAAACTAATAAAATTGGGAAAAGATGCAGAGCTAGGTTACTCCCATTTGGATATGATCATTCCATATCTAGATTTGATATCTTTGTATGCTTTAGGGTCCATTATGGTTGTTTATCAACCAAAGGTGCTCATATTTGATGCTTCCCATTTTAGGGGTGGGCCGACCTGATTTACGAAGGTGTAAATTAATGTGGCCTCCTATTTGTTTTATCTAGAGATGTACAGATTCGGTGGATAGTCCCTTGCCCATTCAAAGTTTGAATCCATTCTCCAATACGAACTTACAAACTTGATTATATACTGTTATATTGGAAAGTGAGATGCAAGCATTTCAGCTTTTTTAATATTTTTACTTGTGAATTCTATACATTATTATAATATCACTGGATATTTAATATGAAAATATTTTGGTTATCTTAAGGTAAAAACCAATTTGTGTTTATGTACGACGTGGTTTTGCAACATACCTTTCATTTTAAAATGTTTTCTAAGATATAAAAAATTGAGTTCTTTGGAGCTTAGAAAAAGAGCTAAAGGGTATGACGTACTTCCATATTATAGTTTATTTTTCCACTGTGTGTACTTGCGTTTAGTCTTCGGTATTTATAAGGATAGGTTGTTATAACTATCGAGAGATTTTATAGGTTAGTGTTGTACTTTAATATGTAAATTAAAGTTCTTTCTTTTGGTAAAAAGTTGTATTATATTGTAAATTTTCCACTATGATGTAACTTGTAAGATTATGTTCTATCTCTTCCTTTCTTTCACCCTTATTGAACCATCTTTTGGACAACTAGATGATCGACACAAGAATACCGAGGTGTATTAAGTGTTGACCTTAGAGGTAAGAAAGCCAGTCTGCTGCATGTTAGCTAGCTTAACAATCATACCTACTTTGACTAAGCAGATTGGTACTCGCTAGAAAGGAGACAAAATTAGTGAGACATCAGGCGAAGATAGAGGAAGGAGAAGATTCTGCAGATATAAAGTGGCATATATTTAATGTGATGGTTGGCTCTGTAAAGATGGAAAATTGTGTGTTCCTGACGTTGATGGTTTGAAAGACGAAGTAATATAAGAGTGTCAACAGTCGAGATTGACTATACATCCCAACGATAGTAAAATATACAAATTGATATAAGACAAATATTTTATTGGGAAGCAACGAAGACGGACATTAGGACATTTATCAGGAACTAAATAAGGAGTTATATAGCTAATCGTGCAATGACCTAGTTGTTGCTAGGAAGCAGGCGAGACTTATATGTAGGCCAAAGATAACTGGGGAGACTTCGGAGAATATTGAGATCATTGGTTATGATTGAAATTTTTTCAAGTTAAAGAGAAGAACTATGTTGATAGGAAAAGACGTGATTCAGAGTGCTCCGTCTACAATATATTGTTTGTCAAGTTCTTCCCGTTGAAGAATGTTGTTCGATTTGATATCAAGGGGAACTTAGTGCTATTTTTTTTTGGATCCTTTTCTAATACTTAAAAGGATCGAGAATCTAGCATATAAAGTCACTTGCATTAGAAGCTGATGGACATGCATAATGTGTTTCACGCATTTGCAGAAGTTTACGCATGACTCAAACGTGATAGTTGAACCATATTTGATGATATCAAGACTGAACCAGAAGCTTTGGGACATCGTAAGCCTATTCATATTATTGAATATGATACAAAGTAAATTAGGAGGAAGAGGGTTGAGCTGGTGAAGGTTTAATAGAGAGAAAGCAAAGATGATTTTACTTGAAAGACCGAGGAGGGCATGTGGGTCACTAATTCAAAGTTCTTTAATTAGTGAGACTTTCTGTTTATTGCATTTACTTTCACTTTCGATATCGTACAACACAACTAGTATTATTTAGACTAAGGTAGCCACATATATCACTATAATAAATTTAAATAAAATTATATTATATTTTCAAATTCAATGATTGCTGGACTTAATTAAAAGGACTGAATATAATTTATAAGTATCATTGTATACTTGTTTATGCATAATGTTCATGTGCATCATAGAATCGGGTGTAATTAATTAAGTGCATATATATATATATATATATATATATATATATATATATATATCAAATACTGGGATTTTTATCTAATATATACACTTACTCTTACATATACATATACGTAGCCTAAATAAGGTATCTAACGCTATATAAACAAAACACACACATATATATGCATATAAATATATTTATATAAGTTATGAAAATAATAAGTAATAAAACTTGTAAGTAAAAATGATAAAATTTTGACTCAGTCTGCAACCTAAGTTTTCATATTGGAATATCTAAATTGTTATAGTAAATGTGATCCTAATTTAAAGCTATACCTAAATCTAAAATAATTAATATCATATTTTAGCTTCAAATAGTACAAAATTATGTGCAAATTAAAATAAAACCAAACTTGAATGTGGATACATTTAAAATATTCGTATAAAAAGCTATATTAGCTATATTATATATTTAAATACAAACATGTTGGTATAGAAATACATGTATCTAATAATATTAATATATGTTTCAACATGAAAGTAATTATTTTAGTATTTATAAAATATAATGTTTAAACAAATAAATGTATATATTTAGTTAAAAATTAAAAATTCGACCAACTTTTTTGTAAAAAAATACATGATATTTAATTTAATTTTAATCCATTGATAAATCATTTAAAATAATAAATATATTTAGATAGTAAACTTTTTTATATATACTTTTGAATAATTTATACCAAAAAATTCTATAAAAAAAAACATATATGCACAAAAATGTAATTATTTTATCGATAGCATATCATAATAGCAAATATAGATCAAAGTTAAATGACAAATAAATATAATATAACATGCATTCATATATATATATATATATATATATATATATATACACACATATATATATATATATGCAGGGTAATATATGGGATACAACATATTTATACCAATGTATAAAATTGAATTTAATCTAATGAGCTTTGCCTCTCTCATTCACGCCTAGATTGACTCAAATCTGCACTTTTTTACAAAAGGCAGGCTCATAAAACCCGAATTGATGATAATTTAATAAATGGATGTGTTTGAGGTAAAAGAATTTGAGCAAACGGAAATGAGCTTGCGGCTTAGGGAAGTAAAGAGGGAGGCAAAAAAGTTGAAATGAAAATTTGTGGCAAAATATTGAACATATAGTGTAGTTGACAAAGAAATATCTAGTGTAACTCTCTTTTATTAACTAAACACAAAGCCACATAACCCCTTCCTCTTCATGATGGATCAAGTACTCACTCAACCCATTATCAATTTATTTATCTTGAATCCAGTCTGAATAGTTATTTGCATCATACATTGATACATACATAAAAAATTATATAAACACCCAACAAATTTCTAATGACATCCCAAAATTTTTAGAGGCAACTCTATTTTCTAAACACACACCATATAATAATCCCATAATAATTGATATTTCACCAATATTTATTAATTTAAATAATTTGTATATATTATAAAATTATCAGATCAAGTAGTCTTTCGAAGACTAAATAGATTATGTGTGTATCACTAATAGATGTGAATTCAGCAAGCAAATAATATTTATTTGAATAATATAAGAACTAATGTCCATGGGTCACTTTAGCTAGTGGTAGGATAAGTTGACTTAACTCATTACTTACAAATCTCGCTCAAATTTTACAAATTCAAGGTATCTTTTAGTTGTAAATATTTACACCAATTTTGTTCGTCAACACTACATTACATTAGGGATTATGACTTTTGGTTTTGGCTAAAATTGATATATCTTTCATACTCAACTTGGTTGATCCATAAACAAAGTTACTGGTTCAATAATAACATTTATTATTAACTGTTCTACTCTGACTAGAGATATTGACTTTGATTTAACTGCAGCTTAATATGGTACTAACCTAATATTACGGTAAGGTAACGAATTCTCTATTGAATCGGATTTCACTTCCAATGCAACTAGGATCAAATTATAATTTTTTGATGGACGTTATATCCATGGTTTAACTATAATCAAACTGGAAATTCCATAGTATCAACAAAATCTCAAGCCGTGAGAATTGTGTAATATCTCCATTTTGATAGTTCTACATAAGTATCACGTAACTATTAGTATGTAATGAAACAGCCTCCACCCCTTAGTATCCCTAAACAGGAACACTAAAGAATGCATAACATTTGTAGGTATAACTAAAAAATATCACACAGACTAAAGTATACAAGACATGTAAAATAAATATAAGGGGAACAAAAAACATAGCTATTTATTCCAGAAAATATCCTCTAATTTAGAAACCAACTACAATTCATAATAATAATACCGTGTCATGAAATAAACTGCATGTCTCACTCAGCCTCACTAAAGAATCAGAGTACATAACATAAAATCCCCGCTCAAGTAATAGTACAAACAAACGAACTGAAAGTGATGAAAAATAGCAAAAAGAATACTTTTGAAAACATACATGAACTCCAACAAGCATGCTCTTCTAAGAAATCTGGAATATTCAAAATTAACACTATGAGACTGAAGGGGGAGGTAAGAAAGAGGAGTCAACCAGTCATAAATTTTGGTGAATAAATTAATTACTAGAATAAGTAAGGTAAAAAGATAGACTTGGTAATAGTCCCGTATACGTGCAAAAATAAGATAATTTCTAATAATAAACCTTATAACTAAGTTTTTTCTTTGATTATTTGCACTTTGCTATTCTGAATTCTTTTAGTTTGAATTAGTTTTCCTAATTCTACCCTTTGATCGGCTCTTAGCCTCTTTTGTTATCATCCTATAGTAGCGTACCACTAATGGGTTATATGTACTAACAAAAAGACACATAAATTAGAGCATGTCATAGTAGTCCCTGATTGAAGTCTACACACTTAGAAAACATTAGATCCTTACTAATCAAACTTTATTGACCTCTTATACCGTTATGCCGCCAAAGCATGTCCGGTCCTCCTGAGACCATCGACCCTATTTAAAAGGGGAGGTAGTCGGATGGGTCATAACAAGTAAACAAATGGTTTTGTGCTGAAACCCAATCTTATTATCTTGACCTCTTACAACCGTTGTTCCATCTAAGCATGTATCTTCTTCCTGAGACCATTAGATTCTATTTAATGGGGAGGTAGTCTGAATGAGTCCTAACTACTAATTTGTATTTTTTTTTTGTTCTTAGCCCAATCCTATATTTAAGCCCAACCTATTGACTCGATTTGTGACAGAGTAATGATATTATTGGTAACATGATAGGTTTTATTATTCTATTTTTATTATGATTTATCTATTCTTTATTATCACAATAATCTTCTTATCTTTCTGTTTCTTATGAATTATAATGTTGGTCGTAATTTTTTGCAAGTTTCTCTGAATTTGCTTAATTTAGTCTATTTCCATTTTACTGTAAATCTACAATTTCTATATGTATTTACTGTAAATTTAGTTCTTTCTTATTTAATCCTTATAAAAGTTAAATGCCATTATTTTATTCCGTGCATAAAAAGAGGATTAAAAATTGTGTTTGTAAACTATCATTTACAGCGGTAATAACTAGCTTGGAAGGGGCCTAAAATCCAACTCAGAAAAGGCCCATCGGAACATAGAGTCATTCTAAGCAGATCGTTGGTTCCTATAAAGAATACATTCACAAATCAAAACTAATAACTATATCACAATCTCACAGTGGAAGGGATAAAATATAACAACAGAAAGTAGATGTACCATAAATTAAAACCCATAAAATGTAGATTACATAAAGATCTTAACTGCAACAAGAGTACATCGATAATAATAGTAATATCCCAATGGTACAACAATCATGATAATAACGATAATAACAAAAGATACTTTTTTGTTAGGCTCCAGCGTCCATGATTGCATCAACCAAGTGTTCCTTACTACTAACCTGCTTATTTGTTAAGAGGAGGGAAGTCAGAAAAAATGTTCTAGTGAATGAAGATCACATAAGTATAAGGAATGTCTATTTCCTATACATGGCGGTATAAATTCATCAAATTACATCTATGCAAGTTCAACACACAAATTCATGTATAAATTAGGCAGACTATTCTAAAGTCACTTAAGACCAACATGCATATTTATAAGGATGGATTCTATTATCACTTACAACCCTATAAGGAGAATTGCCATTTGGTCACTTAAGGCCAATAGATATATACTTATTTATGGGTGGATCCCTTTGATCACTTAAGGCCCTATGGAGGACCCTAGTTACTTAAGATATCGTCTTATAATCGTCAACGCATTGGATATTCTCTCTCTTGTAATACGAGAAATACTAAGTTGCCTCTTAATACCGCTTTAGGTAGACACTCATTATCATTTAAGACCCCCCGGTAGACCCATATGTTACTATTTAATTGATACTATGGGTAAACTCCTAGCCACTTAATACTTCCCTTAGGCAGTCGGCCATTTAGAAAATTTCATATTTCTATCCCTCTAGATACGCCCTCACACAGCTCCTAGAAAGGAAGCAAACAACTTCCGGAGAACTACCCCACTGAAATGTATATCGTGTATTATTTTAGTTTAAGACCATTTAATAACTTTTTAAAAGAAAGCGGACCTCGTGACTACATAAGACATTTGTTAGGGTGAGTCGTATGAGTTGGGCCCTAAACCAAGGAGTGAACCTTAGGAATGGACCTGGTCCTAACTACTTAATACCCAAACAAGTTAGGTCAGCGACTCAATACCTTCTTGAGGCAGACCTAATTCACACAAATATATGTGTATATATACATACGTATACAAGACATTTCAGATTAAATCGAGCACTTGTAGATGCTGGATTTGCCAGCGGTTCCGGGAAGACTTCTACTACAAGTTGGGCTTAACCTCGCGTCTCTGCGTACTTATTATAATGGCTCATGGCACTTAGACCTCTCACATTAACCCGACTAATTTGTAGATGCCGGATATGTTGCACAGTTCCGAGCAGGCTTCTACTACAAGTAGGGATTAACCTCGTGTCTACGTGTCATTAATACTAATAAAAGCCATTAAGACTCATACACATACAAATTTCCTATGGAGATATTCATAATTCTTTCCTATTTAATGCATGTAATAGGCTTTTAATAAAAATATAATACGCATTAATAATATGTTAATTATGCCACTAAATAATAGTAAAATAAATGCAAATTAAGCACACGTGAATAAACAACCTAATTTTTTGAAATGTCAATCCTAACAAATGAGGTTTACAAGTTTATTTCTCTAACTTCCTTAACATGGCATGAACATAATCAATAACAGGGAAATAACAACATGTACATAAAAAATTGTAATCAAGGTCTGAATGATTATTTCAATAACAAAAGAAAGACAAGGTGCGGTCTTGTAAAATCTCCTTTTTGATACTGCATCACTTTTCACATGAATTAACATATATATATATATATATGTGTGTGTGTGTGTGTGTGTGTGTGTATGCATGTATATATACAAAAACTTAAGACATTAGTGATCTGTATATAATACATTCAAATTATCTATTTTAGAGATAGAAGCTTAAACTTATCAAATTTACAATACTCAAGACTTAAGCCTTCGCACACATATATGAACTTACAATTTTTACAAAAAAGTGAATCAGACCATTATCACAAATTGTACAACACCTAAAAGCCTATCTTTTATTACATCAATAATCAAAACCCAACAAACAAAATTTGACTAACTGTTTCTACAAACTATAAGAGACTTGGTGGATTTGTCAATGTTTTGCTTTCATGTAAATCCAAATCTCTTTAGGCATAACAATACAAATCTACACTAACATCATATAAAAAATAGAAAACTATGTAATTTCCACTCACGGAAATAGAAAGAGAAGAATAGTGAATTCAATGTAGAATCTAACAATTTGGGTTGAACCTTCAAATCAGTGTACTCCAAATTCTCCTAATATATATAAGAATTCAGATTAGAAGAGACAAAATATAGGTTAGGAGAAGAGAAGAAAGCTAACATGTTACTGGAATTATGAAAATGGTGGACATGTAGCATGAAGGCATAGAAGAAGATGAAGGTAGGGTTTTTGAAAGGCAAGCGTGAATTTTTTTTATTACTCAACATGAAAACTACAATATATATATATATATATATACACACACACACACACATCAACATGAATATATACCGAACAACCCCATACCTAAGCTCTACTAGTTATTACCTAATATAGCACTCACAACACTATAATATAAAGAGCCAGGACCTTACAGTGTTAACAAAAAAAAAGAACTTACACAACAGAAACAAAACCATTTAATAGGAAATACCTTTTCTAAATGGATTACACTACACTGCAAAGGCTAATTTCTTTAGCTTCAGAAGAGCATAATCACCTCAAAACCATCTAGATGCTTTGAATAAAAACTACAGTGACGTAATTGAAAACAACATTACCATTTCACTGCAACTGCATACATTTATGAGTGTAATGTCAAGTAAAAAAGCATCTATCCGATGCAAAACCAAATTGCAGAAGAAAACAAAAAGCCAAGAAGTGACAACATCAACATTTAAGGGATCAAACGGTGGAGATGGGATTTTCCTAGTGTATCTTGTAGCAGATTTCAAGTCGCTATTGAAAGGCAGCACATCTTCAATACCATAATCTACACCATCATCCAAGTCATCCCAGAATTTACCATGTATCCTGATACTCTTATATTTGGTAGATGAAGCTAAAGCTGAAGATGCTTTATTAGATGATGGTCGTAACCGAACTTGAGAGGGTGGCTTCAAGTGAGCATATGGTGAGGGTTTAGGAGGTGCAGTGAAAGATGACTAAAGAGAGGAAGATGAAACAGGAAATTTAGAGCTTGAGAAAGAGGCACATTACATAGTAACTACATTACTAAATACAAGTTTAACCTGAGTCCCCTTCCTGTTAGATTTCGTCGAGGCAAGAGTTGCTATTGTAGAAGATGAAGCTGATAAATCTGCAGAAGAGAAAGATGATGCTGAAAAACTTGTTGTTGTAGATGAGTGCAAACCAAAATTATCACCATTGACATCCTTATCTTCATATAAATTGCCAAAAAAAGTATCTTCTCTAGTAAAAGTTGTGTCCAAACAAGTTTGATCCCCACTGTTAACACATTTGCTTTGACCATAAATTTCATTAACATCATTGGCTTGAGCATTTAATCCAGTATCAACACCAATATTAACCCTATTATTATTATTAACATCCTTAATAACATCAGGTTCTTGTGCATTTATGCCAGGATTAACCCCAAAATTACTATCATTAACATCATAGTCTAATGCATCAAAAGGGTTAGTATCAGCATCTACTACAGTAGTATGAGCATCAACATGTTCCTTGCTATTATTCTCACCTTTCCTCCACCAAATTTTCTTTGACCTTGTATTAATGGTATTCCAATTACTGTTTTTAGCTTGTGTAGAGTCCTTCTTATTACAATGATCAACAAAATTCTTAACTCTAACAATAGAATCCACAAAGTAATCCTCTACTTGCTCCTCATTACCCATTTCTACTATCGAATTAAATTCACAGTTAATAGTATCATGACCAAAAACCTTGCATATAGTACAAAATCTAGGTCTCCAATCATAAGTAAGCTTTATAAAAGGGTAATTTTTACTTAAACCATCCACTTCAATTTTCTCAAGAAGTTCAAAATATACGGAAACCTCAATCAATGCCTTAGCATATCTAAATCTTTGTAATTTTTTTGTGCTGCTATCAAAACAGATTAACTTTCCCACATGACAAGAAAGCCAGTTAATTCCTAAAAGTGTCCAAAGAATAATAGGTATCCTATAAAAATGAACCCATACTGGAACTTTCCTAATTTGAGATTGAGCATTACCAGTTGAAGGGTCCCATCTTGTTATTATGAACATATGACCCCTAATAAAAATCGGATCGGCTTTAAGAATCCTATTTCTATCTATGTCATTAGAGAAATTAAAATAAAAATGTACACCCTCCGATTTAATATTCACTTCATTACCTAATTTCCAATATCTGTACAAAAATATACAACTAAGGGGTATAACAAAGATCCATCCAAGGTGATTGCTCCAATACTTCAATGCTTCAATCTTAACTTGCTTTGGAATCTTTTTCGGCAAACCATTCGTCAGAATATCGAAATGTTATGGTTTAAAAACACCCACGTTCCTAGGAAGCGAGCTGAATAAAGAAGCATAATCAATCTTCATGAAGGATGGAAAAGAGGATTGTGATGAATTGAAATTAGCAACATTAAGGTTACTCACCGAATTGACTTGAGCACTATTAATATTAGGGGGAGGAACATTAGAGTTATTACATCTGAAAGAAAATTTTCCTAAATCAGAAATATAAGAATTCACTCCAAGATTAGCAACTGAGGGTTAGCTGAAGAGGAATTGGCACCTGAAGGTGGTTGATCTAGGGGAATTGATGGAGAAGGCCTAGAAGGAAGAGGTGGGAAAGCGGTGTCAAAGGAGGAGGAAGTAGAAGAAAGAGGAAATCTCGCGGTCGCCATTATCACGTGGAAAAGTATTTCATAGGAAATGTCGTTGTTGATTACAACCTCGTACTCTTCACTCGGTCTGTTAAGAATTGAAGGTAGGGTTTTTGAGTAGAGGCTAGGAGTCTTTTATAGTCGCTACTGTGTATATGAACCAGAGAATTAATTAAATTTAATCTAGACAGTCCAATGAAGTAAAACTATAGAAAACCCTTTAAAAATAGTGTCTCTCTCCTACCTTCAACCAGGAGGGCGGTCGACCTTCTCTACAGAAGGGTAGTTGACCAGATGGCCGAACCCCCTCTTGAGGGCGGTCGACCCCCTTCTAGGCTCGACATATGGAGATTTGATTTTCCTTAACCTTATTTTTATACTAATAACAGTTAATTACTTCTGTTTATTATTCATTCTTGTCCCATCTTGCACATATATAAATATATACACACACAATTTCGAATCTTTAGGGGATATTTTATTATGCCAACCATTATATGACTATATACCATGTTTGTATTTATTTAATTTGAAATTCAAATCTTGTGTGTATATAATTATCGCATAAATTGTTTTATTAATAACTTCTTCATACAGACTCCATTTTCGGCAAATAAAATATGAAAATGGACTGAAATCTCGATGCGAATAGAATTGTAATATTTTCATGGCCAAATTCTCTATTGCTCGGAATTCTTATTTTCAACCTATTAATATTTTATTAATTTATTATTATTTATACTTGATTTAATTATCTATGCCTATTTATGGTATATTTTATGGGCTGTTACATTCTCCCCCTAAAAGAGATTTTGTCCCAAAATCTTTTAGAAGGGGCAAAAAAACACAACTCGCTCTAATAAACATGTTATACATCCATGTTATTTATAAAACATCCATTGCTCGATGTGATTATGCACAGCAGACTTGCTAAAGTGATCTCGGTCCTAACGTGAAAATGTAACAAGTGATGCATAATGTATGCAAAACACCCTAATATGCATATAATTTTTATATGAGTGCTCTTTGCATTTATGTTGCAACCATCTCCTACAATCCAATCTAGCAACCATAAAGGAAATTTTAGAGGAAATAATTACCCGTGAAAAGCTCCGGATGAGTTTTCCTCATCTTTTCATTCATTCCCCATGTGCTTTCCGTTGGGTCATCTCCCCATTATACTCGGACTAGGCTGATGGATTTATTGTGTAGTCTTTTGATTCAGTGCTCCACAATTCTTTCAGTGGCATGGGGCAACATAGACTCCAACTCAAAGCTCCCTAAGTCCCCTATTTGATCAAGATCAAATCTAATTGCAAAATCATAAATTCACTTCCTGAGGTGAGAAACATGAAAAACGTCATGAACCCTAATAAGTGCTCGGGAAGATCCACACGATAGGCCACTTTCCTTATCCTATCAATGATCTTGAATGGACCAATAAATCTAGGAGCTAATTTCCCATTCTTTTAAACCAAATAGCTTTCCTATGAGGAGAAACATTCCCGAATACTAAATCACCAACGCTAAACTCAAGTTCCTTCCTTGTTCTATCGGCGTATGATTTCTACGGAACTTGGGCTACCTTCATACGTTGTTGTACTAGAAGAATCTTCTCCATGGAATCACGGATAAGGGGTGCAAGTAACATCTTGTCAGTAGTTTCCCACTAATAAGGAGGAAATTTGCATGGCCACCCATACAACACTTCATAAAGGACCATAACAATTGTCGCTCGAAATCTGTTGTTCTATGAAATCTCTACTAATGTTAAATGATGCTCCCAAGCACCTCCAAAGTCAAAGATGCAGGCTATAAGTAGATCTTTATGAATTCTGTAGACTCAATCTGTCTTTCCGTTGGTGTGCGGGAGATATGTGTACTTAAGTTAAGCGTCGTACCGAAGGCTGCTTGTAGGGTTCTCCAAAATTCGCTTGTAAACGAAGGGTCTCTATTATTAACTATGCTTGTCGAAATTCCATGCAGTCTACTTATTGACGTATAACTGGGCTAACGTAGTTGCGGTCCTACTCTTGTTAACCAAGATAAAATGAGAACTCTATGTCAAATGATCCACAATGACCCAAATGGCTTCATTCCCCTTTTGACTCCTCGAAAGCCCATCTGCGAAATCCATCAAAGTATGTTCCCATTTCCATGTGGGAACCTACAAAGGTTACAACAAACCTCCGGGCCTACCTTGCCACACCTTAACCTTTTGACAAGTCAAACATCTAGCTACAAATTATGCAACATCCTTCTTCATACCTTCTCAATAAAAACTCCTTCTCATATCTCTAAATATTTTGTCTCCTCCGAGGTGTATGGTCATCTTTGATCGATGACACTCCTCTAGAACCTCCTCCCTAAGATTTCCATTCTTAGGGACACAAAGTCGATCATTCCTTCTCAGACTTCCATTAATATCAATGGAACACCTGTCAGAACGAGAAAAGTGATCTCCCCTAGAAATCCTTTCCCTTAATATTCTTAATCATCATCGAGGCCTTACTCGTGCTTAATCCTATCCACTAAGGATGATCTTACTACTAAAGTCCCAAAAAAAATCCTTTAGATGCTCCAAAATGGCGGTTGAAGGTTAAATCTAGAAAGAAACTCTAAGTTTGGTAAACGCACTTAAGGTAGCATGTCTCTGACTTAAAGCATCAGCAACGATGTTACCCTCCTTGGGGTATACTGAATAGCAAAGTCGAACGATGCTATGCATTCCGTCTGCCGCTGCTGCCTGTGATTCTAATGTCGCCGAGAAAACAAGTGCTTAAGAGATTTATGGTTGGTAAAGAGCTTAAATTTCTCTCCGAAAAGGTAGTGCATCCACATCTTTAAGGAAAACACCACATCAGCAAGTTCCAACTCATGCATAGGTTACCTCTTCTTATGATCCTTAAGTTGTCAACTTGCGTAGGAAACTACCCTACCCTCTTGCATGAGTACCGCTCTTAACCATGTCCTACAAGCGTCAGTGTAAATCGTGAACATCTTCAAACTATCAGAAATAAGGACAAACGCACTTGTAAGAGATTTCTTTAACCTTTTAAAAGTTAGAAAAAGTGAGCTACCGGTTCAGGTACAAGATAATATCATTACCGCCTGGATAATTAGACATCCAACCTGTAATCACAACGACCCAATTGCAAGAGCGGAGCTCTACCAACTGAGCTATATCCCCCAGAGCCAAGTGGAGTATGCATGAAGGAGTCAGATGCTTCTTCTATTCTTTTCCTTGGTGCAGCTGGGCCATCCTGGACTTGAACCAGAGCCTCGCCACTACTACACTTCTCACTCCAAATGACCTCAAGATTTTTCTTCGTAAATAGGGATACCTTAACAAATTTCCTATAGTTGCCCGCTAACCCTAGAAAATTTCTAACCTCTTATGCATTTTGGGGTATCCTCCACTCTTGAACTTCTCCTACCTTCCCCAAGTCTAAGGCCATCCCTTTCCCCGAAACTATGTGTCCAAGAAATTTGACTTCTTTTCTCCAAAAGTGACATTTCAAAAACTTAGCCTCAAGTTGATTTTCCCTCAAAAATTTTAGGACCTTCCTTAAATGATCTTCATATTCCTTCTATGCAGTTAAAGCCCTACAATACCCCCGCTATAGACCATAGCGCTCTTCGACCGCTATGCTATTTCAGTTTAGCGTTGATGAATAGTAAATTCGCATTTAACCTCGCTATTTTCTGCTGCGTCCGCTAAATTAAGGCTTTTTAGCATTTTCTTTAGCAATATAAATATATAGAGCTTGATTTGACTAGTTCTCTTTAATTTTTTTTAGTAAAGTTAGTGTAAAGGGCTAAATTTAAGGCATAAGTTCCTAATATATGGTAACAATCAATTACACTCATCAAATTTAGCATGCATATTTATGACATTCCTTGATTTTGTTATATAAGATTATTTAATATTAGTTTCTTGTACACATATAATATGAGAAAGATGATTAATTAATTTCCAAATATCTAAAGTTACATCTAATGAACCTTTTTGTGCCTCCGCTATATGCCTGCTATTTCCCCGCTATATCCCTGCTTTATCCCCGCTACACCTTCTTGCACCTTTGCAGCTATAGAACCGCTAAACGCTTTAACTGCATGGTAACTCCTTAAAGTCCTTGGAAAATATGAGAATATCATCCATGAATACCATAATTAACTTGTTCAGAATGTCCCTAAATACTCTACTCATTAGATGTACAAAGAAAGTAGGGGCATTCATCAAACCGAAGGGCATTACTTCCCATAAATAATCCATTAGGTTTCCTAAATGTTCTCTTAGATTTACTCTTTTAAGAAATTATTAACTAATGAAATCCTACTGCCAGATCAAGCTGAAAAAAGGCTTGGGCACATCCCAAATGGTCGAATAGGTCGTCTATCATAGACGGGGTACCTATTCTTCTTAATTAGCTTGTTGAGTTCCCTATAATCTTAACGATCTACCAGCTTTTGTGGAAAATAGTACAGGTGCTCCCCATTCCGAAGTACTCCTTCAGATGATTCCCTTTTTAATAAACTCGGAAATCTATTTGTCCAAACCTCTCCTCTCTTTAGGATCCATGTACCTCAATGGCAATGCTACTGGCCTCGCATCCTTCCTGAGGTCTATCTTAAATGAGATTTCTATAAAGGGAAGAAGTCCCATGACTTCCTCAAAGACGTCTAAAAACTAGTAACAGGCACTGAAAATGGCCCTTTTGAATCACTTAAGGCCAATAGATAAATACTTATTTATGGGTGGATCCCTTTAATCACTTAAGACCCTATGGTGGATCCCGTTCGGTTAATACCTTTGTCTTATAATCATCAACGTTATTAAATATTCTCTCTCTTGTAATATGAGAAACAGTAAGCTACCACTTAATATCAGTTTAGGTAGACACTCATTGTTATTTAAGACCCTCCAACGGACCCATACCGTACTATTTAACTGGTATTACGGTTGAACTCTTAGCCACTTAATACTTCCCTTATATATACAGCATTTAAGAAAAAATTGTACTTCTCATCCCTCTAGGTACACCCTCACACTGCTCCTAGAGAGGAAGCGGACACTACCCCACTCAAACGTATATCATTTATTATTTTAATTTAATATCCTTTGATACCTTTTTAAGAGAAATGCGGACCTCGTGACCACTTAAGACCTTAGTAAGGGCGAGTCAAATGACTTGGGTCCTAAACCAAGAAGTGAACCTTAAGTCCTAGTCCAAACTAATTAATACCCAAACAAGATAGGTCTGCTACATAATACCTTCCTGAGGCATGTAGACTTCACACAAATACACACACACACACAAAAGACATCTCACATTAAACTGACCACTTGTAGATGCTGGATTAGCCTGGCTGGGCAGGCTTCTACTACAATTTGGGCTTAACCTTGTGCCTTTATGCTTTTATTATAATGGCCCACGTCACTTAGACCACTCACATTAACCGACTAACTTGTAGATGTTGAAATTTCGGTCGGTTCTGGGAAGACTCCTACTACAAGTAGGGATTAACATCGTGTCCATGTGTCACTAATACTAATAAAAGCCATCAATACTCACACATATACAAATTTCTATGGGAATATTTACAATTCTAATTTCCTATCTTAAAGTATTTAGTACGATTTAAATATGAATTTAATATGCATTAATAGTACGTCGATTACACTACTAAATAGTAGTAAATAAAACATAAATTAAGCACACATGAATAAATGTTCTAATTCATTTGAAACGTCAATCCTAACATCGAAATGAGGTCTACAAGTTTATTTCCTTAAATTCTTCAATATGGCATGAACTTGTATATCATAATGAGGTCTACAAGTATATTTCCTTAAATTCCTCAATATGGCATGAACTTGTATATCATAACAAGGTTAGAATTATTATTTCAATAACAAAAGAAAGATATGGTGCAATAATTCGAATATATATATGTAAAATCTCCTTTTTGGTACTGCTTCACTTTTCATACGAATTAACATTTACACACGCACACCCAAAAACTTGATTCGTATATAATACGTTCAAACTATCTATTTAAGAAATATATACTTAACCCTATTAAATTTACAATATTCAAGAAATGCCTTTGCATACACATATATTAATTTACAACCTTTACAAGAAAGTGATCCAGACCATTATCGACTGTGCAACACCTAAAAGCCTATCTTTTATTACATTAATAATCAAAACCCAATAAGCAACAGTTGATTCCGTTTCCGAAAATTATAAGAGATTTGGAGGATTTGTTAATGTTTTGTTTTTGGTAAATCCAAATCTCTTTAGGCGTAACAATACAAATCTACACAAATATCATATAGAAAATAGAAAACTGATGTAATTACAAATCAAAATTCTTCTTAAATACAATTTTGATTAAACCTTCGAATCAGCGTACTCCAAATTTTTATGAAATAAATATTTATGAATGAGATTTAGAATCTCGTATATATATAGTACTTAATTCCGGAATCTGCATAGGAATTCATATTAAAAGAGATAGAATATAGGTTAGAAGAAGAAAAGAAACCTAACCGGTTTCTAGAATTAAGAAAATGGTGGGTAAAGAGAATGGAGGCTTAGAGGAAGATGAGGATAGGGTTTTAGGGGAAAGGATAGGGGTCTTTTATATTCGCTAGTGTGTATGTTGACCGTTGGATTTGTTAGATTTAATCTGGATAGTCTAATAAAGCATGATTATAGAAAAACCATTTGAAAATAATGCTTCTCTCCCTCCCTGTTAACATTCTATTAATTTATTATTGTTTATACTTAATTTAGTTATCTATGTATATTTATGGTATATTTTTTAGGGTGTTACAACTGCTTTAAGAAAAATGCAAATAATTGCAAAAAGACTGAAATAACATATGGAAATAACTACTTAGGAAAAAGATTTGAAAAATAAACTTACAGAAAGAAACTTGTAAGAAAACAGAAAAAGTACTTATAGAAAAGAAGAAAAGTACTTGTAGAAAAGAAGAAGAAAAACACTCATAGAAAACTACTAGAACTGCTAAAAGTTCTATAAGTAAAACTATTAAAAACCTATACTTTTAAATTACTTAAAGTCTAATAATTAATGTACTCACCCGTGGTCCTAAGCTTTTCTCAGTGGATGCTGCAGATCCTGCCTTCTAAGTAGATTATAAATATTTTATCTTATAAACATTTCCCTAGAAAAATTTAAGTTTAGGTCCATCTCGGAAGAGAGAGCCCATATAGGGAAAACATTGTGTTGTGACCGAATTACTTGATCTATGGATCTACTTATAGTGTAGCATAGGAATCTCATACCATTGGATTTTAATATTCAATCCAAGCCAACCAGGTCACTAATAGTATTAGGGCTATTAAGTCTCAAATCTAACGCATCAGAATTGACCATGTAGGCCAAAAATTAAATCTCAGTAGTTCGCTACGTACCTGGACGAAATATCACTCAAGTACTTCTACAGGTTGACCTGAGCCTCATATATATATATATATATATATATATATATATATATATATATATGTATATTCCTTTTTTTTCAAATATTGTTTATTTGATATACTCTTTGTTTTAACTCCAATTATTACAAACAATATTTGCAAGTTGATAAAAGATGGATACGATGGTGCAACTTCTATAGCAAAATTCTGATAATTTCATTAATTTATTTTGATATTTATTTAATTAATTACTATGACTTAAAATTTGTGTTGTTAATTCTCCCCTCCTTAAAGGAATTCATCCTCAAAATCTTCAAGGTCAGAAGAATGAGATAAGTATTTTTATCTAAATACCTGCAACCGTCTACTGAAACATCATCTACTTGCATCCACTGCCTTTAAGTTTTCTAGTGCAATTTATGTGCTTATGCAATAGTGTAATGTGTATGTCTCTAAATAATCCAAAAGATTAGATGGTCAACCGATTCAGTCGACCTCCATTTTATACAGATATGTTTGTGCCATGTATCCAAATGAGTGCAAGTTTCCTAATGATAACTGATATTTCTACATGTGTGCTATAATCATCACCCATATGCAGTAATCATATGCTAGTCACTTAATTTTACAACCATGGAATTGAAATAAAAATGCACACACATCAGTATGCAATAAGTTTGTGCCCTAGTCAACTGATCTCTAATAGTGTCTAGTTTGTGTTATGTGTCCATTGCATCCACTGCCAAACATTTTGCAACCACTTATGTACACAGTACATAACATTTCCTGTTAACATGTTTAAAATCACTCATATCATCTATAAGTTTTATCCTAAGACTTACTAAGCATACAAAAGAAACTATTCAAAGGAAATGATTCAAAGCTTACCATCGAAAAGAGATAGACAAGAGATACACATTTTCTCTTTCTCCTCCCACATAGCTTAATCTGCATTGTCTTCTCACTGAACCTTAACAAGCTTAACCTCCTTGTTCCTAAGCCTCTTTACCTCATGACATAAAATATATATACGTATCGATGTACATACATAATCATGCAAGCACTTTCGCATGTGCATAACATGAAATACATTATGAACTGTTGAATGTCTCCTAGGCAGTCTAAATTTGTACGCGATCTTCCCAACTCGGACTACAATGGGGAATGGTATAATGAATCTGGGGGTAAGCTTCCCTATCGAACAAAACCACACACATTCCTAAGTGGTAACACTTTCATGAAAACTAAATCTCCAACTTCAAATTCCCAGTCTGCGTCCTTTTATCGGCATAAGATTTTCATGGGTCTTGGGCTGTCTTCATCCATTTTCTTGTCAAATTGATTTTATGAGTGGTCTATCTCACCATATCCAATCCAAGTGCTGATCTATCCACATTTGTCCACCATACGATGGTGATATGCATTGTGTCCATAGAGTGCCTCGAGAGGAGCTATCCCTATACTATTAGGAAGCTATCATAATAGGATAAATCTATTAAGGATAGATGCTCCTCCTAAGTCCCTCTGAAGTCTAGGATACAGAACTTCAATAAATCATTAAGGATCTTATTCAACCTCTTAGTCTATTCATCAATCTGAGGGTGATAACCATTACTTAACCTAAGCTGAGTTCCTAGTGCCTCTTGTAAGCTTCTCAAAACCTTGTTGATGAAAATAGGGTCTCTGCTGCTTACAATGCTATATGTATGTCGAGGAGTCGAACAATATTTCTGACGTATATTGATGCAAATTAAGATGCATTCCTTTTACTTTTGATTGGAATAAAGTGGGCACTTTTAGTTAATTTACCACTACACAAATACTGGTATTGCCCTTTCGAGATCAGGGCAATCCATCTACGAAGTCCTTAGATATGCTTTTCCATTTTCATAGTGGCACATCTAACAGTTGGAGCAGTCCGCCAGGTTTCCATTACTTCGTATTTACTCTCCAACCACCAAGCACTTAGCTACATATATAACTACGTCCTTCTTTATAATGATCCAACAAATTATTCTCTTTATGTCGCTACGCATTTTTTCAGTACTCGGATGAATAGTCATCCGAGAGTGATGTGTCTCTACTAGTACCTCACCCGCCAAGTCAACAGTGAGGGGACACAAAATCTTCTATCTCTTTAAGGCCATCCTATAACATTGGATTAGCGTTGGAGATGCCCGAAGGCTTTTGCTCAGCCTATCCTCTTGAAAATATCCACTAGCTCTTGATCCTCTCGCTTCCTCGAGCCAATACCATATATAAGGTTAGGCTGAAACTCAAGCGATGTTAACAATCCGAGAGTAAAGTCCACTGAAGGCTTGAAATCAAAAGTAGAAATGGACTCTAGGCTTTTCCATTCCATAAATATTGGGCTAAGGTCTTCCATCTTCCTACTAAGTGTGTTTGGAAACTGCATTACCCTTTTCGAGGTATAAGCCATCTCAAAATCGTATGATGCAAGGAAGTTCATCCAATGCTACTGTCTGAGGTTCAAACCTCTCAGACAAAATAGGCACTCCAATGATTAATGGTCTGTGTATTGCTCGAATCTCTCTCCTAATAAATAATTCCTCCATTACTTGGAGCAAAAACTATGGCAGCCAACTCTAGATCATGGGTAGTGTTTGCAAACGGATTTTCTATCGAATTAGAAAACCATCAAGAAAATATTTTAATAATAAACCACAAGCGCAGGGCGTACACTTATGGTACGTTAGCGAGTACGAGTCGATCCATATGGAAAGAAGTAAAAATTATATTCAATCAAATTAAAACAAACTTTGGATTGATTTAATTAACAAAAACTAATTAAAACTACAAACTAAATTGAGATCTAAATACGAAATGAAAGAAATTTAGAGGCAATTCCTCCATTCATGACCACATAAATCAACATACAATGATTTCATGATCTCTCATTTGATCTTTTGTGTAATTAGTTAGTGCATTTATCATAAGCACGACCTAATGTGTCATTAGAGAACACCCTTAAACCGTCAGACTTTAATACACTCTCTAATCCACAATTATATATTCATTAAATGACAACAAAAGTGAAAATCAAGTCTACTTTAAGCATGGCCTATTAACTAATATTTAGAAGTATAAGCCATTAAATTTTGAATTTCAATCACACTTTAATTACCATATTAATATGTAGATGATTCCATTAAGCATAAAAACAGATCATAAACACTAAAATATATTGCATCTACATAATCAAGAAGGCTTCATTACCCCCTAAATCAAAGGGATTAGCCTCTCATGTTTGTTATTTTAACAAAAAAAGTAGATTACAACATAGAACAAAAACAAAAGAAAATAAAGAGCGCAAAATAAAGGAACATGTAAATAAAAGACAACTAATTAAAATTGCATAGATAAAAGAAGATTACATAAGAGAAATGGCTAAGAAGCCATGGAAGAAAAAGAAAAAGCTTTTGTTTCTGATCCTAAAAGCTAACTAAAAAGTGGCTAAAAGAGGAGAGAGTATTTACATTACATAAAGGGGTATATATACATGTTTGAAACCCTAAAACCTTAATCACTTTTGTTGGGAACTCCCTAAAGTACCCCCTTCATGAAGCTACAATTTCGTTTGCATCCACTAATGAGTCATGTAAATTGCATGAGGTCTTTAATTGTTTCCATAAGCCAACACCTTAGCCACTAATATCTCCATTAAAGAAAGAGGGAGAGTGGGTGGGGTCCTTCACTAAATAGTGTATGAATTAATTCCATCTCATATTCCTTTGTCTTCATATTGTGTATGCTTATCTCATGTAGCCCATTTGTATTTGTAGCCAATTTCTTACAAAGCAACATGAAAAATGAATAAGTAAATGTTTTCAAAATAAATATATGCACAAATGATTATAATGCCAGAATATGAAGATGAATGTATGATTATTTAAGAATTTTGGGTTTTTTGGTCAAAACATGTAAAAATAGCCAATTGTGTTATTTATTTAATTAAAACAAGAATAAATGTTTGAATATAAATGTGCACATTTACGTGCACATTAAATACCCCCACGCTTATCTTTTTATTCGTCCTCGAATAAAGAAAAAAATTAAGATAAATCCATATTCGTACGGAGAACGATTGCATTGAGCGTATGCAACAAGCCGTTAAACCTCTGGGTGTCCCCAGTAGGACGAGTGTTGTCTCGTGAGGGTTTTCAGCGAATACTACCCACAAAATCCAAAAGTTGAACGCAAAAAATATTTATAAAATGTAGGATTAGAAAATATATACAAGATGAATGCAAGCTTTTAAAAGAATTTTTACAAATGGATAAACTACTTTTAAATATTACACGAATGAGCTAACACAAATTTGGGTCATCATTACGAAATTTGAGTCCGTTACTAATCAAAACTTCAAACAAAAGTCATGTTATCATCACAAACTCCTCCAGCTTGGCTAGTTGTTTTGGTAGAAACATAGTGCAAATATGAAATGAATTCTATAATCGATATCAACAATCATAAAACGACATATCAACTTCCTTTTGTTAACAAGTTAGGTCGAATAAGTGAAGAGTGTGCTTGGATTTCAAGTGCTTACTCTCTCTTTATTACAAAATATTTACATTAATACTATTTACAATCACCTAATTGAAAAGACCAAGGTATACCACCTGTGAGAGTTTGGGACAGAGCTTGGCGGATTGTGCAGACCGACGTTGACTTTGTCAACAAGATGTCAGTAATCCTTAGGTGTCCAACTCATAAAATGAGACCAAGATATACCGACGCTGACTTTGTCAACAAGGTGTCAGAAAGAGCTTAGTGGGTTTGCACACGAACGCGAGATGTACTAGCAATGTTGGATACCCTTGGATTATTAATACATATACATTCTCTTTTTTTTTCTTTTTTCTTTTACATAAGAGAGAGAGTTAAGCTAGAATATCTTAGCACAACTTCACTTAAAAGATCTAAAATGTTATCGCAAGTTGTCAAACTCAACCATTCATTTAATCAGATTACAATTCAGAAAACATTTCATACTCATCACCTACGAATTTCCTAATATACCAATTACGTCAAATTTGCTCATAATTCAAACTTTCCTTTTGTTATCCGCTAAGAGAAGTAAATCTCTAAACATTTTAATTGAACAACCAAAATTGTATGCCGACTCCATCATGTCTTATTTAAAAGTAAATAGAAATGCGATTTTTTTTGAATGAAAAAAAGGAATATTCTATGCAAAACCAAAATTAATGTGAAACTCCCCGCACACTTGATTTGGACTGTGTCCCCACAGTCAACCCAAATGGAAAGAAAATGAAAATTTTGAAAATATGACTAATATTTACAAGAGAAAAGGAAAAAAATTATTTACAGACTATCAGAAAATGTATTGACAAGAAGTAAATGAAACGGTCTTCTAAAGACTCATTCATTTGTCTCTTCAAGTATGACAGACACAGCTTAAGCACTAAAAACCAAGTCATAAGGGATTTTATATTACGTTTCATATTTGGAAAAACAAATTTTGTTTTTTCAAAAGTTGAGTTGCTAATTTTAAAATTTTGAGCTTAAAATGATTCTAAAATCGAATTGAATTTTTGTAGCAACTATAGAGAGGTCATTGAGCCGGGGTTCAGTAAAAGTTCATTAAGATTTTCGTCAACTTGAAAAGTTGTTGGTTGAAGATCGTTAATCGTGGTAAAAGATTGATTATCATTCAAATCGTCACACGCTTGGTTTTGATTATTTTGTTTTTCACGAAAATTCAAGTAATCTTGTAACAACAAATACGTGTAATTATCATGAATTTTATTCATTTGCTCAACAAAAATCAAATTTATAATTATTAACTTGAGAAGTTTCAATTTGAAATTGTTGAGAACAAAAAATTTCAGGTTCACCACAATTGAAATTATTCCCATTGCCAAAATCATTTGAAAAATTATTCACATTTTCATTTTGAATTTGAAATTCGTTTTGGAGTTCGAAATTGATTTAGCAAGGGTTATAATCAAAATCATTTGAATTTGGAAGTGAATTCAAATTTTGATTATTTTGAAAACTTTGACTTGAATTGTTGCACACTAGTTCAATTAATCTTTGACTTGATTCATTAAATCTTTGACTTTCTTCAAGTAGAGTTTGAACACTGATTTCAAGACTTGAGGGTTGATCATTTTGAAAATTTGGTGGTGTACAGGATTTAATAGTTGTTATTAAAATATCCATAAGAATTTGGTGTAAAATTATATGCATTATATTGATTTTCACAGCTATCATAAAATCTGTAGGAATAGGGAAATTGGGACATTTTCAAGAAAGTTTTTTTTTTATGATTATGGATTTTCTGTATTTTTTTATATATGCATGAACCTAATGCAACTATATGAATGCAAACCAATTATTTACAGATTTTCTAAAATTATATAATGATGGTTAGATTAATTTCAACAAAAAATTTCTTAGCCAGTTAACGGACTGGAGTTATCGGTGCACCAGGAATCACCCTGACAATGCAGCCGAAGGTTTAAGTATCTTCAGGGGAACAACCGATATAATATTTACGAATCGCTGTAATATTTATAAATAGTTATTACTCTATCGTAGTCTAGACACCGAGAAACAATTCATTAGAAATAAGCCAATTTGTAAAAATATAATGAAGTCCTTAGAAAATAAAAACAAAATGAGATGAATGCAAAACAGAAATTAAACGTGTATTAACAATGCAACTACGAATGAATTTTTGTTTTGTTTTTGGATTTTTTTTATGCAAATGCAAGCAAACAACAATACAGTGAAATAAAAACAAGGGAGAAAAGAACAATACCAGAGCGTCTGAATTTATTAGCAATTTTTTTGATGGCAAATTTTTTTTTTAAAGCACGGCACAGCGGTTTAAGCAAGCCAAGCAAAGCGGTTCCCTTCCTTGTGCAACCTGAAAAGTGAAGGCGATATATATACAATTTAAAGACAAGCGATTTTTTTTCTTTAAAAAAAACAAAACAAAATGTGAATTTACACTAGAAAGCAAAAACAATTTTTTTTTAAAGGAACGGACAAAGCGAAACATTTTATTAGCAAAAAAAAACAAAAATTACACAAAACAAAAGAAAAACAAATTTAAAAGCAAAAATTTTTTTTAAGCAAAGAAAACAAGAAAATTTGATAACACTAAACTAAACAAAGAAAAACAAAAGCCCACTAGTCCTGAAGCCTGCATGGCCCAAATATGGTTACTTCCAACCTAGCCCGCTAACACATGCCTAACAAGTCCTTAAATCACCTTTTTTTTATAACAAACTTACCAATTCTTTGAACAAAGGGGAAAAACAAAATCGATATTTTTAGGGGAAAAAAATAAAAAACTATGAAAAGCCGCGACTTTTGCAAATTGGGTGGGTTCGGGTTTGAGTTTCGGTTGTCAGGAGGTGATTAAGGGATTGCCGATTTGGGTATTGGGGATTTGAATTCGCGATTTGGTTCGGTGTTTGAATTTTGGGAGGTTCAGCGTTCCAATTCGAGTTCTGGTATGGGTGAGGGAAGCATGAATGTGTGATGAGGCTGTGGTGATGAAGTGGCTATGAGTTTGCTTGTGATGTCGGGGTTGAGGGAGAGTTGGAGCAGACGACCTAGGCTTGCGTAAAGGGATTAGGAAAGGGAACTTCAGAAGGGTTGTGCTTGTCGGACTGGAGTTGTAGATGATTGTGATTGAACAAGAAGATGTTGAAGTGTGGTTTGAGTTTGTGATTGAACTGGTTTTGGTCGAAATGGCAATTGAGTGCAGTTGTGATGGAGTGCAGTGGTGGATGTTTGTTTGAATATGCTGGATTGTGGTAATTGTGTTAATGCAATGGGATGGTTTTAGCAATGGTGAGTAGTTGCGAGGTAGGGTAGGGGAGTGTATTTCGTGGATGTTTGCTTGATGGCAGATTTTGTGAGGAGGAAGGTGGTTTGTCACTTGTTTGAGAGTGGAGGTTGAGTGCCTGCAGTAGTAGTTGTGGCAGGTTTGACGGTGGGACGGGGATGGTATGACAGGTTATAGAGGGGAGATATATGTGAATGAGGATAGGAAGATGGAATGGGTGAGTGGGGAGGTCTAAGATTGTGGTAGATGGTGAATGGTCCGAGCAGAGTGGTTCGAACGCGAGTTTGGGTTGAAATGGTGGTTTTAGGAGGAGTTGTAGTAGAATGGATTAGTATTGTGGCAATGGTACCAGAGTTTGAAAGAAGTGCCGTTGTGAAAGAGACTTTGGTTAGTGAAGAGCGGTAGGTAAAGGAACGTTGGTATGTGGAAATCAGGCAAAGAAGTTGATTGTTTTGTATGAAGTGGTAATGGCAAATGGATTTGGAGAATTGGTTGTGAATGAGATTTGTTTTGATGTTTGGAAAATGGTGTAAGAAATGGTAGAGAGAATAGAATGTTAAGTGGAGGTTGGTTTATAAAGGATTGTGAATAGAATAAGGCAGAGAAGGGAAGAAGATTATAGAGGGAGGACAAAAAAAGGAAAGAAATAAACGAGAGAAGGAGAAGGGAAAAGAAGTAAAAGAGAAAAAAGACGGAAAGATATAATTTTAATTAATTAAATGAAAGAAAAAGAAGGAAGGAAGTCAAGAAATAAATGAAAGAAGGGAAAGGAAATTAAAAAGGGAGTAAAAGGAAAGCAATGTTTTTTTTAATTTATTTGTAAAAATTGTAAAAAGGGGAGAAATAAATGAGAGAGAGATAAAGGGAAAGAAATAAAGGAAATTGAAAACACTAAAAATGGGAGAGAGACTGAACAAAAGGCAGGTGTTTATTTTTTTAAGTGAGACTAAAAACTAAAACAAAATGAAAATACACAACTAAGCACAATAAAACACACACAAATGCACTAGAATCAAGATCATACAAAACAAGCAAACTTTTTTTAATTACACTAAAAATGAAAACAAAGAAAAACAAACACAAACAAAATCAAAAGCCAAAAAAACAAAATAAACACACAACCTTTTTTAGAAGAACAAGAAAACTAATTCGAAGAATAAAATCAAAATTAAAACTTTCCTCGGCAACGGCGCCAAAAACTTGTTTGCAAACGGATTTTCTATCAAATTATAAAACCGTCAACAAAATATTTTAATAATAAACCGCAAGCGCACGACTTATACTTGTAGTATTTCAGTGAGTACGAGTCGATCCACAGGGAAAGAAGTAATTTTAATTATATTCAATCAAATTAAAACAAACTTTGGTTTGATTTAATTAATAAAATCTAATTAAAACTATAAATAAATTGGGATCTAAATATGAAATGAAAGCAATTTAGAGGCAATTCCACCACTCATGACCACATAAATCAACATATAATGATTTCATGATCTCTCATTTGATCTTTTGTGTAATTAGTTAGTGCATTTATCATAAGCACGACCTAATGTGTCATTAGAGAACACCCTTAAACCGTCAAACTTTAATACACTCTCTAATCCACAATTATATATTCATTAAATAACAACAAAAGTGAAAATCAAATCTACTTTAAGCATGGCCTATTAACCAATGTTTAGAAATATAAGTCATCAAATTTTGAATTTCAGTCACACTTTAATTACCATATTAATATGTAGATGATTCTATTAAGCATAAAAAGAGATCATAAACACTAAAATATATTGCATCTACATAATCAAGAAAGCTTCATTACCCCTAAATCAAAGGGATTAGCCTCTCATGTTTGTTATTCTAACGACAAAAGTAGATTACAACATAGAACAAAAACAAAAGAAAATAAAGAGCGCAAAATAAAGAAACATGTAAATAAAAGACAACTAATTAAAATTGCATAGATAAAAGAAGATTACACAAGAGAAATGGCTAAGAAGCCATGGAAGAAAAAGAAAAATCTTTTGTTTCTGATCCTAAAAACTGACTAAAAAGTGGCTAAAAGAGGAGAGAGTATTTACATTACATAAAGGGGTATATATACATGTTTGAAACCCTAAAACCCTAATAACTTTTGTTGGGAACTCCCTAAAGTCCCCCCTTCATGAAGCTACAATTTTTTTTTCATCCACTAATGAGTCATGTAAATTGCATGATGTCTTTAATTATTTCCATAAGCCAACACCTTAGCCACTAATAGCTCCATTAAAGAAAGAGGGAGAGTGCGTAGGGTCCTTCACTAAATAGTGTATGAATTAATTCCATCTCATATTCCTTTGTCTTCATATTGTACTTGTGTATCTCATGTAGCCCAATTGTATTTGTAGCCCATTTTCTACAAAACGACATGAAAAATGAACAAGTAAATGTTTTCAAAATAAATATATGCACAAATGATCATAATGCCAGAATATGAAGATGAATGTATGATTATTTAAGAATTTTGGGTTTTTTGGTTAAAACGTGTAAAAATAGTCAATTATGTTATTTATTTAATTAAAACAAGAATAAATTTTTTTAATATAAATGTGCATATTTACGTGGACATCATGTAGGATAGTTATTCTCATGGATCTTCAGTTGTTTACTCCAATAGAATACTAGCCTCCCCTCTTGCATTAACATCGCCCCAAGGCCAGTTTCATGGGACAATGTATAGAGTAACAAGCTTAATTCCATCAAGTAAAACCAATATTGGTGCACTAGTAAGGGACCCCTTAAGCATAGTGAAGGAATCCTTACAAGCTACGTCCTATACAAATGTTAATCTCTTTTTAGTCAAGCAAGTAAACGGTGTCGATATCATGGCAAAATATCTAATGAACTTCCTGTAATAACCGGTCAACCCAAAAAGCTTCTTACTTCGATGACATACTTGGGGCCTTCCAATCTTGAACTGCTACTAATTTAGCGGGATCCACGGTCAGCCCTTCTCTTGAGACCATGTACCCAAAGAAGCATACCTCATCTCGCCAAAAGTGGCACTTCAAAACTTTAGTTTTTTAACTTATGTTTTTTAAGGTTTCCTAGAACCTCTTCCAGATGAGTTACATACTCTTATCTACTCCTAGAGAACACAATAATATCGTCAATTAACACAACAATAAATGTATTCAAAGCTTTCGAGAATACTTGACTCGTTGAATCAACAAAGCATGCCTGGGAATTGGTCAGCCCAAACGGCATGACCAACCACTTAAAAAACCCATATGTTGTCCTAAACGATGTATTCTCAATACTATCATATACAACTTAGAGCTAATGAAATGCAGTAGCTAGGTATAGTTGAGAAAACACGAAAGTGGTAACTAACTGGTCGAAAAAATCATTGATCCCAAGGAGTGGATAATGATTCTTCTTCTGATCTCATTCAACTCCCTGTAATCGATGCAAAGCCTGAGGGAACCATCCGCCATTATAGCAGAGACGACTAGTTCCCCTTACTCTAAAATGCTACATCGATTAAAACCTTTTCTAGAAGCTTTCTAATCTTTTTCTTAATTATTTCCTCTCCCTAAGGGTCGTATGACGAACTAGTAATGTTACAGGCATAGCATTATCACTCAAGTGGATCTCGAAATCGATCTCTTGCTTATGGTGTAAACCCCTAACCATCCCTAAGATGTCTAGAAACTCTGTTACTACTGGAACAAAGTCCATATTGGTTGAAGATGAATCGAGGGAATAAAGGAAGCTAAGAATAACTGATCCCAGTGGGTAGAAAGATATCTCATGATTCCACCCACTACAAGTCTCTAATGTGACGACGCTCCTCTCATAGCCTAGTATTGCTTCATACGATGCCAGCCAATCCATCCCAAGTATCATCTGTACCCAAAAAATCCTATAATATAAGCATCACACTCAAACTCTGCCAAATATGAAAATCCTCAAACCCGTACAAATCATAGACAAGTGTGACAACCCTCCTATAGGATTTGAGACTATTATCGGGTCTAAAACTAATGATATACTCAAGTGTAAATGATCAACTAAAGTGCTACAAATAAAGGAGTGTGATTATCCATAATAAAAAGTGCTTGAATGGGAAAATCGGGAAGAGTAATCAAACCTTCAACTGGAATCTTCCTACCTCTGTCTTTCCCACTAATTGATGATGTTGTGTCTAATATATGAATCTACGCAACCTATGCACAAGCCCTCTGTGCTCCACTACCCTCCCAGGAGCATGTCTCTGCTAAGATGTCTAGCCTGATAACAATTGTAGCACTTTGCTATCATAGTAACTCTCACGATGTACTTAGAATAGTGACTCACGAAACCACGATTATGACACTTATTTTCTTTCTGTACTTGCTCTTTCTGTGGACCACTCCCTCTCTTCTGATTCTTTTTATCTGTCCACCATTTCTTCTTTGTCTCAACTGCCTTTGGAATCTCTTTCACTTCCTTGAATTCCTCATTAATGCCCTCTGATATCAATGCCATCTCCATAAAGGACTCGAAGGTATCCACCATGGTCACATGAGTCAATGCCAACATTTGGAGGGGTTAGTTCAAGCCCTTTGTAAATTTTCTTATAGGGCGTATTAATCATATCTACCAAATTGGGATAGCTCATTGAACTAGTTGATGTATTCTTTGATGGATAAGTCTCCCTATCTTTATAGGATGAACTTTTCTAATTTAACTCCTTTCTATGCTTGAAATGAGAACATCCTCTCGAACTTTTCCTTGAATTAATCCTAATCCATAACTCCAGACTCAGCCTCCGTAACTTCCCACCAATAGGAAGCCTCCTCCTTTATCTGTCATGAGGAAAAATGAACTCTAACTCGATCTACAAGGCCCATGAGTCCCAAAATCCTCTTTGTATTATGTAGCCATATCTAAGCCTCAAAAAACATCTCAATCCCTAAAAATGTCTTCCCACCAAGGCTAGAAAAATCCTTGCAAAGTCGAGGGAAATTAGCTATCATTGGTGGTTGAGTTGGGGTTCCACCAGTTGGTGCTAGATCTTGCACATGTTCCTATACCTAATATGTTGGGGTCGTGGCTTGAAGTACCTACGAAATCAGGTAGGTATTGTTATGCCCTCGGAAGGATTAGTAGCTTCAGCCATACTATGTGATAGAAAAGATAAAAATTAAGATTTGAAGGAGCGAAAAGAAGGTTTCACTGACTTAAGGGGATAATACTCTTTGTAATTTGAATATAGTGAGTTCTGACAATATATTTTCTTTATAAAATCATTTACTTTCAAAAGAAGTTTTTAGGAATTTTGTAACCTTACTCTCTAATACCAAATGAAACACCCCACGTCCCTTAGGAACACTAAAGAATGCATAACATTTGCAGGTATAACCAAAAAATATCACCGAAATTGAAGAATACAAGACATGTAAAATAGATATAGCACAAAAAACATAGATTATTATTTATTCCAGAAAATATCCTTTGTTCCAGAAACCAACTACAAGTCATAATAATAATATCATGTCATGAAATAAACCGCATGTCTCACTCAACATCAGTGAAAATCAGAGTGCATAACATAAAATCTCCTCTCAACAAACGATACAAACTAACTGATTAAAAGCGATGAAAAATAGTAAAAGAAATACATTTGAAATCATAAATGAACCCCAACAAGCATACTGCTCCAAGAAATCCTGAATAATAAATATCAACCCTTTGATCCTAAAAGCGGGGAAGGGAAGAAAGAGGAGTAGGTCAAACATAGAGTTTGGTGAATAATGTAATTACTAGCATGAAAATAAAGTAAAAGGATAGACTTGGTAATAGTTCTGCGGACATGCACAAATAATATGATTTCTAATAATAAGTCTTATAATTGAGTTTTTTCTCTGATTGCTTACACTTTGCTATTCCGGATTTTTTTGGTTTGAGTTAGCTTTCCTAATTCTATCCTATGATCAGCTCTTACCCTCTTCTGTTGCCATTCTTTGGTAACTTTCCACTAGTAGGTCTTTCTACTAGCGAAAAGACATGTAAACTAGTGTATGTAATAGTGTCCCTGATCGAGGTCTGCAAGCTCAGAAAACACTAGATGCCCTACTAATCAAACTCTATTGCCTCTTATATAACTATATCACCTAAGCGTGCCTGATCTTCCTTAGGCCATCAGTCTTTTATGAAAGAGGAGGTGGTTGGATTGGTCCTAGCAAACAAGCAATGGTTCCGTTCCTTAACCCAATCTTATCTTTTGACCTTATACATCCGCTATTCCATCTGAGTATGCCCAGTCTTCCTGAGACCATCAGATGTTGTCTGAAAGGGGATGTGGTTGGAATGAGTCGTAGTTACTAATCTGTGTTCTCTTTTATTCTTTACCCAATTCTAAATTTGATCCAAACTATTGACCTAGCTCTTGATATTAGCAATGATATTGCTAATATCATGATAGGTTTTAATTTTTCTACTTAAGATTTATGCTCTTCATTATCATAATAATATGCTTATCTTTATGTATCTTATGAATTATAATAGTGGAGATAATTCATTGCAAGCATCTATGGATTTTCTCTATTCAGTCTAATTCCTTTTTATTGTAAATCTGCAATTTCTACATGTATTTATTGTAAATTTATTTCCTTCTTATTTAATCCATATTTATGAAGTTTTATGTTATTATTCTAATCCATGCACGAAATGAGAATTAAAAACTATGCATGTAAATAAACATTTACAACTCTAAGAAAAATGTAAATAATTAAATAACGATTGAATAACTAATAGAAATAACTACTAAAGAGACTAGAAAAATAAACTTACAAAAAGAAACTTATAAGAAAACATAGAAAGTACTTACAAAAATGAAGAACCGTACTTATAGAAAAGAAGAAAAGAGGTACTTATAGCAAACTACTAAAAGAATAGTAAGTAAAAATATTAAAAACACAATATTTTCAAATTACTTAAAATCTAAATAATTATTGTACTCACCCATGGTCCTAAACACTTCTCTGTCGCTGCTTAGATCTTGCCTTCTAAATGTATTATAAATATTTTATTTTATATACCTTTTCCCTAGAAAGAAATAATTTTAGGTCTGTCTCAGAAGAGAGAACCTAGAGAAGGGAAAAATTGTATTGATGGTGAATTGTTAGGACTCGGAGTCTACTCATAGTGTAGTCTAGGGATCTCGGACCATTGTATTTCAAGATAAAATTAAAATCAGCCACGTCACTGATAGATTTAGGACAATCAGATCTCAAATTTAGTGCGCCAAAATTGGCTATGTAGGCCAAAAATTAGATCTCTCAAGTTCACCATGTACTAAGGGGAAAAATCGCCCAGACACTTCTGTAGGTCAACTAGACCCTATGCGGGTCGACCTCGGGGTCAACCGAGCCCTATACTTTTTTCCTTTTATTGCAAATCTTGTTTATTTGATTTTTTTATTTTAACTCCGATTCGTACAAACTAATATGTAAATTGATCAGAAAATCAGCACAGATACATTGGTGCAACTCCCTTAGCTAAATCAACACATACTGGGGGAACGACCGCCTCTATGACATGTAGGTCGCTACTTGTGTGGCAGTTAGGGTTTTTATGTAACTTTATTATTAATTTTTTTCTCTTTTTCCAATACTTTACTAAGATCTACAAAATTTAATGTGCTTACATAATCCATTTTTAAACATGTTATAGATCTGTAATATTTGGAACTATAAGCCTAAAAGTTTTATTCATATTTGGATTTGGAACGGCTTTTAGGTGAGTGGAAAATATATTCATTGTTTAAAATATCAAATTTATTTCGTTTGCTTCAAATCTGAATTTGCATGCATAAAAATATCAAATTTATTTTCTTTATGTCGAATCTAAATTTTATACCTGAAAACCTGATATGGATATGTAGGCCTTTTAGTTATATCATATCTTGCCTACAATTCTTACATATATCTTGTGTTTAGTGTGAAAACCCTAAATCTAGAAATCAATCACTTAATACTTCTTAGGATTGTGCAGTTGTTTATTTCTAATTTTTAGGAATTAGGTGTAAATTATATGATTGGTGCAATTTACTGTTTTAGAATTATAAATCTATTTGTGGTTGCTATTGTTTGGGGGGATTTGCTTGATTGTTGCAAATTGTCCCTTTTTCTCATTTTAAGTAAAAAGGCATTATTTGAAATCTGGAAGAAATATTAACAAATCATATAGGAAGAGATGTGTTAATTCACGTATTTTATACGTAGTTTACATCATCTGTTCCAAATAAAATATTACTTATTTCTTGTTGTTGACGGAAAAATATTTCGTAAACACTTAAGATTCTTACTTACTTAAGAATTATAGTTTCGCGTGGAAAAGTAAGTGCAAAAATAAATAAATAACACAAGAGATTTATAGTGGTTCGGTCTCGCGAGAGGCCTACGTCCAATTTGGAAGAGTCGTTGGAATATTATTAATAACAAAGAGTTACAAGGTTGAGACTATCTCATAACATCCCTTTACATACTTCTCTAAGTTATATGATGTCATAATGATCATATGCAAAATATTTGGAAATGACACTTTTTCCCTTCTTCTTCCTCAAAGCATGGATGCCATTAAAGAGGCTACTTGGAGCTCTTAAGAGAAGTCAAATCACCAAATTCCAACCCCATGAAGTGTGAACTTGATGGGTATTTATTGGGGAGTGGTTAGGTAGGAGTAGGAGGGGTAGGTAAAAGTAGGGGACCACACCAGAAATCTCGTATCCCATATGGCCTACCATCAGAATCTCGGACCCCGTTGTGTGAATACCCATAAACTAGTACCCCATGGGGTACGAAATTCGTACCTAGTGGGTAAGAATTTCATACCCCGAGGGGTACGAAGAATCCCTGAACGAGTATGTGAGAGTCGAGAATTGTGATACTTAAGACTTTCTGGAATTCGGGGTATTGGTTTGGCGATGTTTGAAGGAACGACGAGGTTCATGTTGGCACGGTTTCTTCTCAGCTCATTTCTTTTACTCCTTGGTGATAATCCAGGCTTTAACTTCATGCGATACGTTGAGTCGAGCGTGCCTTACATACTTTTGGGAACCGGACCAAAAGACGGGTTAACATTTGCCCCTCAAAGTACGTCTTGTCTTGACATGCTGTGCTTTGCGTTGGTTTAAATTGGTTGATGAGTCGTCGACTTTTCCTGTAAACTTATGAAAATAGACATTAGTTATTGAGCTCGTTTACTGTAGAATTGTAAATGAGTCATTGTTGGCGCGACAATGTGTTTATGCTGTTAAGTACACACATTACATCGCGCTTGCGCGTTTGTAACTATTTGTATATATGCACATCGTATATATATGTATATACGTATATATTATGTATTAATTTTCTCTCTCTTTTTTTACATCTCGTACCCGGGTTTGGGGTACGAGAATCTCGTATCCCAAACAGGGTTACGGAATTTCGAACCCTTGTTTGGGATATGAAATCTCGTATCCCAAACAGTGATACAGAATTTCGTACCCTGGTGGGGTACGAATTTTGGTACCCCGCTAGGATGCGAATGGCCATATTTTGGAATATGAGGGAAAGTCCTCTTTTGTTATAAATAGGGGCTTCCCCCCATTTCCCTCTTTCTTCTACTTTTTATTTTTCTTCAGCCACCATTAGTTTGAGCTTCAAACTTTGCAACGCCCAAATACTCACGATGAACTTAGGTAGGACGAGGGGCATCCGAGCTCGATGCTCTTTATGGGACTCGAGCGCGGAGGCGGACGTTACTCCTAAGCTCCCCTTTGAGTCTCAAGAATATCTCGAGTTCGGCGCGGGATTCTTCTGGCCATGGATGGGTAGAAGAGAGAGAGGCAGGGAGTCGAGTAGCACACGTAGGAGGCGGAGATGATGGAAGCTCGTACTCCTAGGTCTGAGGTACGAAAGCTCATACCTCCCGAGGGGTATGAATTATCCCGAAGGCTCTCCTTTATTCCATCTTGCCTTTCTCATTTGGGGCTCGATTTACGGTCATCTCACCTCTGGGTTCATGTCACCTTCACAACTTCGAGAGTTTTGGCTAGGAATCCACGTTTAGACATAGTGAAACTAGTGGTTCAATCCAGCACATAGGACTTAGAGCATATATACTTGGATTGTGATTGAACTTACTGAACGATTGTTATTGTTTTTCAATTCTAACCACGTTGTAGCGTGACTTTCCATGAGCCCATGAGAGCGAACTGATCGCGACGACGATTATAGTTTTAAAGACTTGCGGCCATCGTCGCGCTCCGTGTTCTTAACTTGTAAACTGTATTATCTTGAAATTGCATAACACTACTCACACATGTTAGTTTGCACCAACACGAGGGGTACAGGTTATTCAACTGTAATGTCTAATGCTAGTGTGTTGAAGTATAGCTAGCGATGCAGACAAGATCCATGACAGAAAAGACTTCGGAAGCCAAAACTTCCTTGTCGTCGTTGCATACATCTGACTTTACTAGCAATGCTAGCTCGATAGGCAGCGAGCTTTAAACTACCGAGAGATCCACCCCTTCTCAAACGATAAGCTTTCCAAAAGCGTCTGAGCGTGGGGAGCAAACTAAAAGACAACATTATCTGGTTGTACATGAGGAGGTAGGGAATGTAGATATCATCGAGGGGGACGCACCGGTGGCACCAGATATGTTGGCCGATATAGTTATTCTTCAAAATCCATTGGATTTAGCGCCATTGCGCATGGACGCAGCAATGGTCAGTAAAATGGCGTTGTGGTTTAATATTCTTGTAGACTGCGTTCACGCACCAGGAGAGGATGATAAGGCTCATGCATTGCCAAAGGGTTATAGTGCCTGGAACAGGCAAGTTTGCATTACTAGGTGCATGTCCCCGGCTAGCAATTTTATTCGGGACATGATGTACTATTTTCTCACTGCGCGGTCGTAGCTGCATCCAAATACATATGCTTCTCCCTTAGGCAGTTATGTTATCTACCGGGAGTATTTGCTGTTAGAACCTAACGGGGAAGATATTCGGTACTTGTTTCAATTAAAGAGAAGGGCTAATATATCGTCCTCTCAGTATTTCCTGTAAGCTTCATCTGCCACCAAGTTTTTTGCCGGGACGTGGCCCAGGCCGACTGTATACAAATATGAATGGTTCTTCGCGCGTTGTCCTCCTGTTTTATGAGGAGATGGCTGGAAGAAAGTAATCATTCTTAAACTCCATGTTTTATTTTAAATTTCACGGACTTGATATCTTATACTCGGCTTTGTTTTGGCATGGCAAGAAACCCTGAGGCACCTACCATTATCGAGTATCAACAACATCTTGAGGCTTTACGAGCGATTCCGGTCGAATCGCGCTCCGTCGATAAAGTTACAAGCTAAGATCGCCTTCATCATGTCGGATTGCTCCCAGATAATCGAGCTATACTTAGACCCACTGTCGCAGGTAGGAAACAAAAGGGGGAGGCGCCAAAAGACAAAGGAGTTCCTAGTCAAAAGAGAAAGATGCCCTCTATTGGGCCTAAACCGCGAGAGGCTGTTAAAGCCTAGGAAGAAACCGGCAAGGATGAGACTGGTGGTGAGGAGATAGTTGCTAGGGACGAGGGTCTGTTGAGCGCTCCTGTCCCGCCTTCGACGGCAGAGGCAGGGATAGGAACGTCGACCAGACTACAATCTCCTACGACTTCTTCGGAGACCGCCGTTTCACTCGAGGAAGAGGGCCAGTTCGATGACCTTAATAAACTTCCTCTAGACTTGTCTTCGTGGTCGGGCAAGGCAAGTATGGAAGAGCAAGCTTTAGCTGCGGAGGGGTTCACTCCTTCGTGCAGAACATCGTCTGGTCAATTGAGAGGACACTTAAGACATACACTGATAAACACCGCATAACATAGCGATTGCCCATGTGTGCGAAGTGTCTGACTTTGAACTTATTTCATTGGCAGGTGATATGGCAAGAGGACGCAGAGCACGAGGCTATGGGTGTAGAGGTCGCCGACTTCCTAAGAACACCTTCCTCAATAGCTTTAGGAGGTAATTTAGCTTATATGGTGACTCCCAACCTCCACAAGATCGCAGCGGTAAATATCATCACAGAGATCGACCTCGGCGATCTCCAACTCCTCCTTCTCCTGTCCGAGTATCCGAGAAGATTCCCAGCTCGATGCAGCGGGCTCGAGGCATTCGTCATTGGCATCCCCTTCACACACAATGCCTCTAGCTCCCGTCCAGGTTACTAAGGGGAAGGAGTCGTCACTTAGCCATTCGAGGCCGAAGGGAACGACTACAACGAGGAGGCAAGATCTAGCGTTGCCTGATAGGCAAGCGGTTTCTGTGGATGAAAGGAAGGTACTGCTAAAATAGAATGTCCTTCAACATTATTTTGACGAGCTGGTATTCCTCCTCGACCTCAGTCCGATTCCTGTTAAGGATTTTGGGAAAATATGGATGCATGTGAGGGTCGTGTTTCACTAGGCCGATGAGCTTACTAGGTATTCCTTCCATCTCTTGGAACTGATCAGGAAGAAAAACTTGGAGCTCCTGAATCAGGGGCTTACTATCGACGCTGAGTGGACCACCATCGGTAACTTAGAGAAGGAAATAGGTAGGTCTACCCCTTGTGTTGTAAACATTTCCTCGTCCGTCATTATACCTTTGACTGTTAATTTTTAGTGTTGTTGTTACAGCGGAGATGAAGCATACGCACGAGATACTGAAGAAGGAGGTAGAGCATGCCCGCTCAACTTTTAAGGATATCATAACCTCCCTAACCACGAAAACACGACCTTAAAAAGGGACAAGGCCGAACTGGAGAAAGTGTACGCTGAACTGGAATAGGACCATGAACGAGTAACCCAGCTTCAGAATGACAATGATGCTCTGAGAGCATAGAATGAGAGGCTGAGGGTAGATAATGCATAGGTCGTTGAGCTGAGAAGGCATCTCGAGGCGATGAGAAAGGAAAAGGAGGATGCCGAGGCTAGCAATAAGGATGTGCTGAGCTCGGCGGAGGTATTAAAGGTTGAGTACCTGAGAGAGGTGGAACAACTAAGAGAGGAGATCGAGGATACCGAATTTCTGGTGGAGGCATCCTTGGCAGAACATATTCGAAATATGTACATTAAAGTTTTAAAGTTCCACGGACTCTCATGGGTTGAGGATTGCTCTCGAGTGCTGGCAAAGACGTGGGAGAGACTACTGTCGTACGAGGCTTATTTATGTCATGTGGACGGGGAAACCTTGAATGAGCGTCAGTTGATGACAAAGCTCCTGAACAACGAGGAGCACGAGAAACTGGAGAAATGGAGGAGATTTTTGCAGGAGGATGCGGAGAATGAGAGACTGGCGAGGCTTGCCGCAGAAAAGGGGAAGTTTGCTGCTATTCAAAGCGTGGTTGTAGCGGAGTTGTTTGCAGCAGGAAGCTCTTATCGGCCATTGGCATCGGAATCCACCACAACCTATGATCCCACAGCTTTTTCTCAGGCCTCCACTGAGTATGATCCCGAGTATCTGGGACTGGGATAAACTAGATTTACTTTGTCTGCTAAGACGAGCACACTCCCCCTAATACCTGCACCATCCCTGACTGGAGGTAAATTTTCTTTACTGCGAATTCCCGAAGATGATGTGATTACCGTGTTTGTGGACTAAAAGGTTGTATTTTTACTGTGCATCCCTTCCTGGAACTACTACGACACCAGGCTTTGCCCCCGTGCTCCCTTAAACAATAGAATCTTGGTTAGGACCGCAAGGGATGCAGTTTGGAGAAGGAGACAGCCAGTTGGACACTTTTCATATCTTAGCCAAGGGCCCAGCATTTATAAGGGCCTTATAGAGGAAGCAGAGGTAGTTGATGGCCAAAGTGCGCATGCGATGGGCCCAGTGGATGCCGATGTGCCCTCAATGCAGGCCCTGGTGGATACCCAAAAGGCTCGAATAACAGCTAAGTGCAAACAGCAAGAGGAGAAGAGCAGAAAGGATGAGTTTGCCAGGAAGGAGGCTCAGGTGAAGGCCAGGCAGGATGCCAAGGAGAAAGCCCCTGCTATAGTTGAGAAGAGGAAGGCTAACGCCGAGGCAGAGAAGGCAAGGATTGGCAAGGAGGCTCGGCATAAAAAGATCACCGACAATGCTGAGAAGGAAAGAGTGGTTGCGGAGGCTAAGAGGAAGGATGCTGAGCAGAGAGCTGCAGACACCCTTGAGAAGCTCAAGGCTTATGACGCGGTGAAGGTCAAATCCAAGAAGCTAGCCGACCAAAGGGCTGCCAGAGAGGCCAAGAAGAAAGTGGAGCTGGAGGCTAAAGAAGTCCCAGGGAAGGGCGACATTGTGCAAGCCCTTATTGTTGATGCTACCCCCAAGCCATTGCAACATACTGTCCCTACCGAGATCACGGAGATTTCAAGTAGTGATGGTGAAGACAGAAGACGCCTCTCGATCTCTTATGAGTCGGTAACCCCTTCGAAGGGCATAGGAGGAAGGAGCAGGAGCAGATCTAGGAAGAAGATGCCTACCACTGGAGAGTCGTCCAGTGTTGAATCTGCAAAAAAGAAGCAAAAGAAGAAGAAGCATGAGCAGCGTTAGTAACTGTAATAGATGTTACCTCTATTTTGGGTTATGTAGGCCAATAGTATACGCGAGTACGACCCTCTCTTTTGGTTTTTAAAGGCATGGCGTGGTTCTCATGTACACCCTGTCATTAGAAAGGAAAGATATTAGACACGTAATTTATTTAATGTGTGTGTATGTGAAATGAAATATTAACTGATAAAATTCCTAATTCATGTTAAGTGTTCGAATGTTCTTCTCATGTTTTCCAGTGTCCTGTACTTGCACAAGCGTGCTTATTGTTACACTCACAGAAATATGATTAGGAATCTCACTCTGGGGAAATTCTAGTTGCGGGGAAATCGAACACTGGTTTCGTTTGTTGGGTTTCCCTCAACTCAGGAATCCCATTGGTTAGACTGCACAGAGTAAGTTCCAAGTAGGTCGAAGGCGTGGACATTACGATTCATTCGATGTTTGGCTCTCCCATCGTTCATTCAGGTTTAGAGTGCGGAGGCGTCGTTTATTCATCTAAGGGTGCTCGGATCCAGACCCGGAGGTCGGATCATAGCCGGTGGGCTACCCCTAAGCCCTGGGGCTTAGGAGCGGGAACGATTTAAGCTCGGTCTTGATGTTGCGCCAAGATTCGACAGATGCCCGAAGGGAGCCGTGCGAGTAGTTGGTATCGCACCAGATTGGTTGACGGGCTGCCCCCAAGTCTTGATGTTGCCGCGATCGAGTGTTTGTGCACGTACGTCAGTTATGATGGTCGATCAAACATATCATGCAAGGAGTAAACACAGAGAGGACACTAGAAATTGAACATCATTTCTACTAATAACTTTGGCGGCAACAGCCTTTACAATTCCTTGAATTTTAAGAAGAAAAAAACATTGTTGGAAAGCATAAACAACTATACACTAAGTTATGTGGAGTAGCGATAGATATGTTCATTGTTACATGCCCTTGGGAGTTCGGCTCCGTCTACGGTTGCTAGCTTGAAAGTTCCATTCTTGAGCTTACGTTATATGGCGTATGGGCCTTCCCAGCGAGGACTAAGCCCAATCGGTGGGCGAAAGATATGTTTCTGTACGAGGTCACCGATATTGAGATCCTTAAGGCAGACCCTGTAGTTGAAGTATCATGATACTCGTTGTTGCTAGACGGCAGCTCTGGGTTCATCTTCGTTCCTCTTTTACTCAAGGAAATTGAGTGATTCCATAAGAAAATCTTGACTGGTTTTCGGATCATAGTAGGTAACCTGATGAGACTGAAACTTTAGCTCAATGGAAATGATGATTTCGGATCCATAAGCAAGGGCGAATGGAGTGTGCCCGGTTGTTGACTTATGGGTGGTCTGGTAGGGCCAGAGGGAGTTTGTTTGCCCACATGCCTCTGGCCTTTTCCAAACGCTTATTGATGATGGACTTGATCACTTTGTTCTTGACTTGCCTATTGGCTTGAGCGTGAGCTACTGCTGAGAACCTCTTTTTGATGTTGTGCCATTGACATAAAGCTTTGAATTCCACGCTCTCAAACTGGGTCCCATTATCTGAGATGATGACCTAGGGACTCCGTAATGGGTGATGATGTTATGAACAACGAAATTGATTATCTTCTTGGTGGTGATCATGGCGAGAGCCTCGACTTCTGCCCATTTGGTAAAGTAATTAACTGCGGCGATGGAATATAGCTCCCCGCCTCTAGCCATTGGGAGAGTTCTGATAATATCTATTCTCTACATAGCGAACGACCAAGGACTGACCATTTACATCAATTCGGTAGGCGGGTCTCTTGGAATCATTGAGAAGTGCTGGCATTCAATTTGTTGCACTTGCGGGCATAGTTTGCAATGCCCTGATCGAGCGTGGGCCAGAAGTAGCCATGCCTAATGATTTTTCTTGCTAAGGTCTTCCCTCTGGTATGATCGCCACACTCGCTTTCATGTACATCTGTTAACACACGTCTGGCGTCCTCGTGGTTAATGCAACGAAGTAGCGGGACAGAGAAGCCTCTGCAATAGAGTACTCCATTCAGAGTGATGTAGTGTGCTGACTAGCGAGTAAGCGCTCGTATTTCCTTATAACATCCCGGGAGGGTTCCATGTTGTAAGTAGTTTTTGATCGGTGTCATCCAAGACTCGGGTTTAGCCTCGGTGTTCATTACTGAATCAGTCTCTATCCGGCTAATGCTTGGTGAATCAAGCACTTCGACTGGAGCGAGCCTTATGAGCTGCTCGTCCTCGGAGCTTGCCAGCTTGGCCAACGAGTCGGCCTTTTCATTTTGTTCTCAGGGGATATATGTGATGACAAAGCAGTCGAACTTGGTGAGCAAATCCCGAACCTGGGCAAGACAGGGAGCGAGTCGTGACCCCTTGGCTTGGTATTCCCCCTATACCTGTCATACGACGAGCTGTGAAATTGAGAAGATTTAGATGGCCTTTAGGTCGAGTTCGATTGCGATTCTAAGCCCGGCTATTAAGGCCTCATATGCTGCATCGTTGTTGGTAGCAGGTAAGTTGAGCTTTAAAGCGTAGCATATTAGGCGCTCTTCTGGAGTGATGAGCACGACTCCGTCCCTGGAACACTTATTATGGGAAGATCCATCTACAAGCAACTTCCATTGAGTATCTGGATCTTCGATGCTTTATGGAGGAGACTCCTCGGGGGCTGTGAATTCCACTATGAAATCAGCGAGTGCTTGCCCGAGGATGGCTCAGCGAGGGATGAATTTTATCTCAAAATAACTCAGCTCTATGTTCCACTTTAGTAGACATCTGGATGCTTTAGGTCATTGTAGGGCCGGTCGTAGTGGATGGTCAGTGTAGACTTTTATAAGGTGAGACTGAAAGTATGGTCACAGCTTCCAAGAGGAGATCAATAGGCAATAGGCTAGTTTCTCAAGCTTTGAGTAATTCTTCTTTGCCCCTGTCAATTATTTGCTGACATAGTAGATGGGTCGCTGGACATGGTCTTCAATGCGCACCAGTGTCGAATTGATTACCTGCATGGAAATAGCCAAATAAATGTATAAGTCTTCACGGTCCATGAGGTTGGACAGGATAAGTGGTCGCTCTAAGTGATTCAGTAGGTCCTCGAATGTGGTGACGCATTCTGGGCCCCATTTGAAGTTGCGCTTCCCATTTTGAAGCAAGTCGAAGAAGGGAATGCACTTGTCAGTAGCTTTTGAAATGAATCAACTTAAAGCGGCAACCTTTCCGTTTAAACTTTGGATATTTTTGATGTTCTGAGGGACTTGAATATCCCAGACAGCTTTGATTTTGTCAGCATTAGCTTCGATGCCTCGGGAGTTGATGATGAAACCCAGAAACTTCCCTAAAGCGACTCCGAAGGAGCACTCTGGAGGATTGAGTTTCATGTCGTTGGCAGAGCACATCGAACATTTCGGAAATGTCGTGGATGTGGTTGCTTGATACTTTGGACTATACTAGCATATCATCCGCGTAAACCTCCATGGATTTCCTAATTTGGTCCTTAAAGAGGCGGTTAACCATTCGTTGATAAGTGGCTCGAACATTCTTGAGTCCGAAAGGCATGATGCGATAGCAATAGAGCCCAAGATCGGTTATGAAAGAGGTATGATCCTGGTCACGAAGATACATTGAAATCTGTTTGTATCCTGAATAAGCATTCATAAAAGATAAGATCTGATATCTGGCGGTCGAGTCAACAAGTCGATCGATCTTCAGAAATGGGAAGCTGTCCTTGGGACACGCCTTGTTTAAGTCGGAGAAATCAATACACGTTCGCCACTTGTCGTTATCTTTGTTAACTAGAATCGGGTTAGAGAACCATTTAGGATAGTCGGCTTCGTGGATAAGTTGTTGTTGAGTATCCTATCTACCTTTTCCTTGAGTGCATTGGATCATTCGGGTCCCAAGAAGCGGAATTTTTGTTTGACCAGAAGCAGTGCGAGATTGAGGTCTAACTGGTGGTAAGAAATTGCGAGGTTGATACCTCTCATGTCTGAGTGGGTCCAAGCGAACACGTCTACGTTAGCTCTTAAGAAGTCCACAAGATCTTTTTTTATTGCGAGGTGGAGTTGCGATCTAGTTTTCAAGACCTTGGATGAGTCATGTGGGCTGATCGGGACATCCACTGTGTCCACTGGAGTATCCCTTTCGTGGTTGGGATCTTCGTCCTCCCTCGAATTGAGATCATCGAAAAGACGACAATGGCGCCTGAGCCAAGGCTCGGACGCCTTTGATTGCTATGCAGAGATAGTCCTGGCACAAGAAGACAAAGGCACAGCCTTGCCCTTGTCCTTGTTACCCGCGTTCTTCCATTCCATTGCGTATCAATCTCTTGCAGTTGCTTGGTCACCATTAACTATGTCGATCCCGCTTTCGGCTGGGAACTTCATTGGAAGAGACCATGGGAACATGCATATTCAGAAATCCATAAGGAAGGGACATTCGAAGAAGGCATTTTAGGGGGAGATAATGTCGATAATCACGAAAGTGGGGACTCGGACCCGGCTTTGATCCCCACTTCCGACTTCAACAGGCAGCTCAATCATGCCCACAAGGTGATTGGATGATTCGTTGAAGCCATGGGTTGTGGCATGGCAAGGTTTGAAGTCCTTGGTTTGCAGCTTCATCTAATCGTAGGTAGCTTTCAAGATGATGTTGACTGAACTCCCCGATCGGGGTTGTGATCACAAGAGGGTCCATGGTCAGGATTTCAATTCTCGTGGATTCTCTTTCGCAGAAGATGATGTCGTCCCTCATCGTTTTCTGAAGCTTAGCGGGGATGGACCCATATAGAGTGGAACAAGCCTCAAAGGTGGCATGCTTGATAGACCTCACGTACTCCTCCATTTTTCGGAAGCTTTCATGTGTGGGTAAGGTCCTTCACAGATAGTGTTGATTATAATTCCCCGTCTCGGGTTGGACAGGCTAGGAGCCGTCTTGGTAGGTGCTGGAGGTGCGGGTGCAGGAGGACCCGAGTTTGCTTCAGGAGAAAATGATTCTTAAACCTAATGCTTAAGGAACTTTTCAAGGATAATCTTCTCGATGGAGTCCTTGAGTTGATGACAATCATTGGTGTTATGTCCGTACATATCGTGGTATCAGCAGTACTTATCTGTGTTCTTCTCGCGATCAGTGGACTCCCTATAGTGTGGCTTCTTATACTGGATAGTGTTACATGCTTCTAGGTAGATCGTCTTCAAGTCTTCATTCAACTGAATATAGGTCTCGTAAGCTTGATAGCGATCAGACCTTTTGGGATCTGTTGGAACTTGGTTGTTATTGCGGCCACCCTGTCTGTCGTTGCCTGGCTTTGATTTGTAGGAGCCTTCCTCTTGTTCTTATTGAAAGTTTCTCCAACTAGCTTCCCTTTGGCACTGTCGTCGATGGTATCAGTCTACAGGTTGTTGGAAGAGCTGGTCCAGGAGATTCGGTTACGCCTTGCCTCTTCTTAGCATAAGAATTGTACGACCTACTCGTAGAAAGCATCGAGACTCTTGGGTTTCTTCCTATCGATCGAAGCTCCAAATTCGGAAGTAGGGAGGACGCCTTTTGCCAGTTAGAAAAGAACGATACGAGGTTCTCGATCGTCTACCTCGTCAAGGGCGGTATTAAACCGAGAGAGGTATCACTTGGGTGACTCGGCGGGTCCTTGGTACAAGTTCGACAGAGTGAGGGCATTTTTCAGAGTTGGGACGTGTATTCAGAACTGATTAACTAATTCTATGGCCAGTTGGCCAAAGTTGTTGACTGAATGGACTAGAAGGCGAGAGAACCAGTGTAAAGAGTGCTTGACAGAAAAACTGGGAAACTTTTGCATTCAACCAGCTAAGTAGCCTAACTGTAACAACCCGTATTTTTATAACATGTTAAAGTCATAAATCAAGGAAGAATTAAATTTTAAAATAAGAATCAGGGGAAAGGGGTTGCGCCATTGCGTTCATCTCGGAATTCTGCATGAAATTGTGTCTGAGTTTTTGAAAATCGGAGTCCGTATGACCAAGATATGACCCTCCGAAGTTTCAGGAATTTATATAAAATAAAACAGCTCGAAAATAAAGCCAGAAATTCGAAATTCAAACCCAGAGAAGGCTGGCGGGAAAATTCCCGCCCATATACCTAGGTCGACTGGGGAGTCGACCAGGTCGACTGGGGAGTCGACCAGGTCGACTGGGGAGTCGACTGGGGTGTCAACCTCCCCATGACTAGGTCGACTGGGGAGTCGACCTGGGGGTCGACCTGCCTCCCGAACCTATTTCCTGAGCTAGATGCATTCCGATGTATTTAGACTTGTTTCGTGACCAGATTCGTCTGCCTAACCCTATATAAGCAGCCCCCTAGTCTCAATCTCTCCACACCATTTCATTCTGTCCTTATGCTGCTTCCAAGATAATCAAAATAAAAAGATAAAAAGGAAGAAAAAGGACTGCTTCTTCTCCATCAAGACTACGCTTAGAGATTTGCAAATTGGGGGATTTCAATTAGAACACGATCAATCAAAAAGAGATTCAACAATCAAATTCTGCTTTCTAATTCTCGATCCACGCACTGTAAGTTCAAGTTACTTTTAGATAAAAGTTGTAAACTTAATATCCATGTTGTAAATTGGAATTGGATCTATGTATGGTAATTGATTCGTATCTGTTCTTGTTCATCTTGGATCTTGACTTTCGTGAGTATTGCTTTGGACCTATTCATGTTGTAAATCAAACTCTCTCATGTCTATAACATTAACATGCCTATGACGTTGAAACTATTGTTAATGGCCAAGGACTATGACTGTGAACATAAGACTACGCCTATGCCTACGAATATGAACATAAGACTATGCCTATGACTGTGAACATAAGACTATGCCTATGCCTATGACGGTGAACATAAGACTATTGCCTATGACTATGACAAGGACAATGGTGGCTAATCACCTATGACTCTTGACTATGAGAATTATTACCTATGATTATGAACATAAGGCTATTATCTATGACCATGACTTTGAAACTATCACTGTTAATTGACTATGACTATTTTCCTAGAACTATTTTGGATAATTATCCATGACTATTGTGATTAATCGCTTATGGTTCATAATTATGAGATTTCTGCCTATGACCGTGACTATGACTACTGGGGTTAATTACTTAAGACTATTATAGTTGATTGTTCATGCCCATAGTTGAATCCCATGTTGTACACCGAATTTACAGTTGTTGGATCTCATACCTGGGGTGTGACTTGCTTAGTTTATTCGCTATTATGTACACCAAAGCCATTGGATCCATTATCCTTGTATTTGGCTTACTCTTGCATGCCTATTCTTTTATGTCAACTTGTATCATGACTATTGCCTTATCTTGCTAGATTTGAAATCCTATATGCTAGTGATGTTGTAACCAATTATCTCAAGTTATATCATGCTAGTCTTGTAATCCCTTTTATCGCTTTATGCTCGTCCCTTTTTTCCTAACATAGTTTCGATGTTATTCCCTTTATTTCGGGATTTGGATTTATTTGTAGTATAGATCGATTCACGTTTACGTGCGATGGGAATACGATTTGGGTAGATTAGGCAAAACATGAATTGGTTATGAACATGAATTATGAACTTGATAATAGGCAAAACTTGAAACATGAACATTGTTATAACTTGAATCTGGATGTGAGCATGAAACTTATCCTTGAAACTTGACACGAACTTGACATGAAACTTGAACATGGTCATGACACTAGAATAAACTTGAAAATGGCCAACTCGAGGTTGGGTTGAGTTTGCAGTGTAAATCTGCCCGGAACCACCTGGCAAATCCAGTTACTGCAAACAATAGGATCCAATGTGGGTAGTTGGTCATATCGCGTTTGAAACCCGAGGTCAGACTGAGTTGTGGTGTAAATCTGCCCGGAACCGCCCGACATATCCAGTGACCACAACAACAGGTCTGATGTGAGAGGTTGGGGTGCATTAATGAATTAAATGCCACATGATAGGGTTAAGTCATGAACATGAAAGTGAACACTTAACCAACTTGAAACAGGATAGGTAGGGTTAGGTCATGAACTTGAACGACAACACCTAACCAACTTGACACGTGAATTGTAGGGCTAAGTCACGAACTTAAATGACAACACTTAGCCAACTTGATATGCTAGACTGATGGGGTTAAGTCTCGAATTTAAATGACAAAACTTAACCTACTAGACGGAAACCCTAGTTACGCGGTCCGTTTCAGCAGTAACCCACTAGATGTATCATGGTACCCTGGAACTAGGCAGGGTGGGGATCGATTACTGGGCTGATTGTAAGCTACCAGAACGACGGCTGTGTGGGTGCGCCAGTGTAAGTTCAGGCGGGCTATGGTCGTGCACGTGGTCTGGAGTTGAAAAAGCAGGCATTGGGCATCAGTAGGTTTATCTGTGCATGCTTGATCCGTGTCGGTGGTTGGCACCATAGGGCTTGATACACCCTATGGTGGACCTAGCACAGGTGACTACATTCGTGACAGGGCCGTATGACACAGAAACACAACGAGTTAGAACTTGTAGGGAGCCGATCGTTTAGTGGATCGTTCCGTTGGACCTAGTAATGGGTCATTCACGATTTTGGGCCAAGGGATCATTTCATGATTAATACTTGACATGGGTTGGGCTACTAGTACAGTTGGTGCAGCGAACCTTGAACATGCGATGCTATACTTGACCTATACTTGATGCATCATGTTATCTTAGTCTGTCTTATCCATCTTGACATCATACTTATGTTTACTTTCAGTTTATACATGTCATGTTACCTTTACCTGTTTTTATACTAAAAGTCACTGGGACTTACCAGTCTTTATGACTGACCCGTTTCCTTTCGCCTCTTTTTCTTTCGTTTCGTCCCCCAGGTTCTCAGGGAGGAAACTCTAGCTCTTAGCTTGGATTTAGCTTGCTTTCTGTCAGCTCATGTACGGTTTGGTCTTGAGCTATGCTATGGATGCACGTCTGCTATTTTTTTGGGGAATAATTTACTTTTGTTATTTTAAGTTTATGCTTCTTTATTTAGAACTTGATGTAATGGAATAATGGCAACTTGTACTTTGGATATATGATGTTTTGACTCTTTTCTTGAAAGTAATTAGATTTGGTTTTTAATTTCTACCGCTGCTTTATTTATGTTCTGTCTTGTGATATCTCTGTGTATGTTTACCTAGATAATGCTCCACCAAAACTAGTGCATTCCCTTTGTGAGTGACCCTAGCGGAGGTGGGGTGTTACATTTGGTATCAGAGCGGAAGGTTACCAGACTGGGCAAAAGCTTTTAAAAACCTTCTGAAACTATTTTCAAAACCGTTTATAAAGAAGCATTTTTCAAGAAAAGTTTATTTTGAAAAGGCTATTCCCTAAAAGCCATTAGCACTTTCCTTTGTTTCCTCGTTTGAATCTCTATCTTTTCGTTTTTCAGCATGTCTGGGAATCTTAACTTTCCAGAGGGCGTGCCAATACCTGGCTGGTTCAGGAGGTACTTAGAGGCTAAGGCCAACGATGCAGGCCCAGCAGATATTCCTCCTCCAACTGCAGCGATTCCTCCTCCTCATGGAAATGCTTTCGCAAAGACGTGTAGAGACTTCAAGGCTATGGGTGGAAAGGACTTATATGGGACTGAATCCTTTGTGGAAGCGAGGAACTGGCTGAAGGAGACCGAAGATTTGTTCGTCATCTTTGAAGTTGACAACAGGCAAAAGATACGACTAACAGTGTGGTTGCTTAAAGATGAAGCTTCGTATTGGTGGGAGATTACCCATGCTGAGAGGCCAGTGGAAACTTGGGAAGACTTCCGGATGAGATTTGAGATGAAATTTCTCTCCCAAGCTGAAAGAAGCCTGTAGATGGAGAAATTCCTAACTCTTAAGCAAGGAAGCATGCCAGTCAGGGAATACGTCAATCAGTTTAATCAACTGGCTAGATTTGGGATGGATTTAGTGAACACCCAACACAAGAAGGCTCTTCGCTTCGTCAGAGGTTTGAATGAGCCACTACACAACTTTGCTATGACTGATGTACCCATGGGGGTGACCTTTGAGAGCTTGGTGGATATGGCCCTCCTTCATGAAGAAGACGAGAATGGCAAGAAGGAGGTCAAGGCGAATGATTCTCAAAACAAGAAGAAAGACTCCGAGAAAGGAGGCAAGAACAACAACGACAATAAGGATAAAAAGACACGTGAGAAAAGAAAATGCCACTTCTGCGGTATTGAAGGGCATATAGCTCAGGTTTTTAGAAAGAAGAAGATGAAGATGGGAGCATGCTTTCAGTGTGGTGAAACTGGACATATCAGCAAGAACTGCAGTAAGAAGCAAGGGCAAGCCCCGCAAGCAGGACCTTCTCGGGGTACATCTTTAACTTCTTCTCCTTGATGCTTTGTTTTATCTTGCTTATCTTCTCAATCCTATCTTGAGAACCTTAGGTAGAACCCTTTTGGATGTAAACACGTGATTGAAACATGTTATGGTTGATGTTTGCAAATGGTTGCAAGTGGTCGCAAGTGGTTGCTCGTGGTTGCATAACACACATTCGGCACTAGATCGGCTCAGACACGTTTTCATATTGCATATGCATGAGTGTTTATACTTGTTTATGGATGAAATTGAATGTGTTGTCATGTGGATGTTGCATATGGATGAATGTTTGTGCACACATATAGTGTTTATGTGACTAGGATTATTTGCATACATGTTGGATTCATGACACTAAACATATTTTGCATTAAGAAGATCAAATAGGCCTGATCATTTGCATTAGATAAGGAACATATACACACACTTTCTGCATATGTTCATATAGCATTAGAAATCTTTAAAGGACAATGATTGCTCGTGAATGATGGTTGAGTAGATGGATGATTGGATGGTAGGATATATTCTTCCTAACTTAGAGATTTCGGGGACGAAATCCTTTAAGGATAACAACCCGTATTTTTATAACATGTTAAAGTCATAAATCAAGGCAGAATTAAATTTTAAAATAAGAATCAGGGGAAACGGGTTGCGTCATTGCGTTCGTCTCGGAATTCTGCATGAAATCGAGTTTGAGTTTTCGAAAATCGGAGTCCGTATGACCAGGATATGACCCTCCGAAGTTTCAGGAATTTAAATAAAATAAAACAACTCGAAAATAAAGCCAGAAATTCGAAATTCAAACCCAGAGAAGGCTGGCGGGAAAATTCCCGCCCATATACCCAGGTCGACTGGGGAGTCGACCAGGTCGACTGGGGAGTCGACTGGGGTGTCGATCTCCCCATGACTAGGTCGACTGGGGAGTGAGTCGACCTGGGGGTCGACCTGCCTCCCGAACCTATTTCCTGAGCCTGATGCATTTTGATGTATTTAGACTTGTTTCGTGACCAGATTCGTCTGCCTAACCCTATATAAGCATCCCCCTAGCCTCATTCTCTCCACACCATTTCATTTTGTCCTTATGCTGCTTCTATGATAATCAAAATAATAAGATAAAAAGGAAGAAAAAGGACTGCTTTTTCTACATCAAGACTACGCTTAGAGATGTGCAAATTGGGGGATTTCAATTAGAACACGATCAATCAAATAGAGATTCAACAATCAAATTCTTCTTTCTAATTCTCGATCCATGCACTGTAAGTTCAAGTTACTTTTAGATAAAAGCCGTAAACTTAATATCCATGTTGTAAATTGGAATTGAATCTATGTATGGTAATTGATTCGTATTTGTTCTTGTTCATCTTGGATCTTGATTTTCGTAAATATTGCTTTGGACCTATTCATGTTGTAAATCAAACTCTCTCATGTCTATAACCTTAACATGCCTATGACGTTGAAATTATTGTTAATGGCCAAGGACTATGACTATGAACATAAGACTATGCCTATGACTGTGAACATAAGACTATGCCTATGACTGTGAACATAAGACTATGCCTATGCCTATGACGGTGAACATAAGACTATTGCCTATGACAAGGACAATGGTGGCTAATCACCTATGACTCTTGACTATGAGAATTATTACCTATGATTATGAACATAAGGCTATTATCTATGACCATGACTTTGAAACTATTACTGTTAATTGACTATGACAATTTTCCTAGAACTATTTTGGATAATTATCCATGACTATTGTGATTAATCGCTTATGGTTCATAATTATGAGATTTCTGCCTATGACCGTGACTATGACTACTGGGGTTAATTACTTAAGACTATTATAGTTGATTGTTCATGCCCATAGTTGAATCCCATGTTGTACACCGAATTTGCAGTTGTTGGATCTCATACCTAGGGTGTGACTTGCTTAATTTATTCGCTATTATGTACACCAAAGCCATTGGATCCATTATCCTTGTATTTGTCTTACTCTTGCATGCCTATTCTTTTATGTCAACTTGTATCATGACTATCACCTTATCTTGCTAGATTTGAAATCCTATATGCTAGTGATGTTGTAACCAATTATCTCAAGTTATATCATGCTAGTCTTGTAATCCCTTTTATCGCTTTATGCTTGTCCCTTTTTGCCTAACATAGTTTCGATGTGATTCCCTTTATTTCGGGATTTTGATTTATTTGTAGTATAATTCACGTTTACATGCGATGGGAATACGATTTGGGTAGATTAGGTAAAACATGAATTTGTTATGAACATGAATTATGAACTTGATAATAGGCAAAACTTGAAACATGAACATTGTTATAATTTGAATCTGGATGTGGGCATGAAACTTATCCTTGAAACTTGACACGAACTTGACATGAAACTTGAACATGGTCATGACACTAGAATGAACTTGAAAATGGCCAACTCGAGGTTTGGTTGAGTTTGCAGTGTAAATCTTCCCGGAACCGCCCGGCAAATCCAGTTACTGCAAACAATAGGATCCAATGTGGGTAGTTGGTCATATCGCGCTTGAAACCCGAGATCGGACTGAGTTGTGGTGTAAATCTGCCCGGAACCGCCCGGCATATCCAGTGACCACAACAACAGGTCTGATGTGAGAGGTTGGGGTGCATTAATGAATTAAATGCCACATGATAGGGTTAAGTCATGAACATGAAAGACAACACTTAACCAACTTGAAACAGGATTGGTAGGGTTAGGTCATGAACTTGAACGACAACACCTAACCAACTTGACACGTGAATTGTAGGGCTAAGTCGCGAACTTAAATGACAACACTTAGCCAACTTGATATGCTAGACTAATGGGGTTAAGTCTCGAATTTAAATGACAACACTTAACCTACTAGACGGAAACCCTAGTTACGCGGTCCGTTTCAGCAGTAACCCACTAGATGTATCATGGTACCCTAGAACTAGGCAGGGTGGGGCATGATTACTGGGCTGATTGTAAGAGACCAGAACGACGGCTGTGTGGGTGCGCCAGTGTAAGTTCAGGCGGGCTATGGTCGTGCACGTGGTCCGGAGTTGAAAAAGCAGGCATTGGGCATCAGTAGGTTTATCTTTGCATGCTTGATCCGTGTCGGTGGTTGGCACCATAGGGCTTGATACACCCTATGGTGGACCTAGCACAGGTGACTACATTCGTGACAGGGCCGTATGACACAGAAACACAACGAGTTAGAACTTGTAGGGAGCCGATCGTTTAGTGGATCGTTCCGTTGGACCTAGTAATGGGTCATTCACGATTTTGGGCCAAGGGATCATTTCATGATTAATACTTGACATGGGTTGGGCTACTAGTACAGTTGGTGCAGCGAACCTTGAACATGCGATGCTATACTTGACCTATACTTGATGCATCATGTTATCTTAGTCTGTCTTATCCATCTTGACATCATACTTATGTTTACTTTCAGTTTATACATGTCATGTTACCTTTACCTGTTTTTATACTAAAAGTCACTGGGACTTACCAGTCTTTATGACTGACCCGTTTCCTTTCGCCTCTTTTTCTTTCGTTTCGTCCCCCAGGTTCTCAGGGAGGAAACTCTAGCTCTTAGCTTGGATTTAGCTTGCTTTCTGTCAGCTCATGTACGGTTTGGTCTTGAGCTATGCTATGGCTGCACGTCTGCTTTTTTTTGGGGAATAATTTACTTTTGTTATTTTAAGTTTATGCTTCTTTATTTAGAACTTGATGTAATGGAATAATGGCAACTTGTACTTTGGATATATGATGTTTTGACTCTTTTCTTGAAAGTAATAAGATTTGGTTTTTAATTTCCACCGCTGCTTTATTTATGTTCTGTCTTGTGATATCTCTGTGTATGTTTACCTAGATAATGCTCTACCAAAACTAGTGCATTCCCTTTGTGAGTGACCCTAGCGGAGGTGGGGTGTTACAGTGACCAGAGTCCATTTTCCATTCATAGCGATTCAGGAAGGCATAGAGATCGGTTGTGCCGTCATAAAGTGGCATTTGCAGCATACTGAAGCGTCATGACCACTCAGCCTCGTGCATGATCCTCGTGAAGGGGTTACGCCTTTAGTGGATTTCCCATAAGTAGTTAGCGTTCCCTCGCATTTCCTTCATGATCCTTCGGACCATGTCGGGGAGATATGTCGAATGTGGATCCACCGATGGAATCCATGGGTGTCGTCGGACCTCGGGAGTTCTGTTCCGCGGTCGCCTTCTATGATGCATGTTCGAGTTATCCTCTTCCATGTCATAGACATCTATAATCAGTTTTTGGTATGGGTGATTAGGCTGAGCAGGTTGAGGCACATCTTGATCTGGAAGAGCTTGGGCCGAATGGGCCGTTGTGAGAGTAAGTCCCTGATCCTGGATGGCGGCGGTTGGGTTCTATTGAGGAGGGGGTCGGTTTCTCGGACCCCGCTCGTCATTGATAATCAGTCGGGAACGGGAACGGTCTCGGTACTGTGCCCCCTCGCTATAAACAACTGTAGTTCGGCCGCCATTTCCTGTCGTTGGCATAGATCTTGCCATTGCCATTGGCCAGGGCGTTAGAGCGGATGGCGGCGTTGTTGCTAAGGTTAAACCTCCTTCTTTGATGTGGGCCCCTAAACTTAAAAGAGGAGGTTTCTGAGATGGTACGTCAGGGTCGGGCATTGTTTTGAGCGACCTGAATTCGAAAGATGATGCGTTGACTCTCTTGGAGTTGACACATAAGGCCGATGTTATCTCTCAATGCCCAATTGATCTCGAGAGTTGTGCTCTCATACTTTTGGTCAAGCACGTAGATTTGTGCTTGAGTTGCGGGAGCTTCGGGGTCCACAGCAGGAAGGGTTTCGTTTGTGGTCGAGATATCTGCCGACTGAGATTGCTGGGAAGTACCAGCTTCACTGCGGTAGAGGAGTCGATCATTGCATTCTTTGGTCGCTTTGCCATCGTAAGCGGACTCGGCGGCAGGTTAGCGAAGGAACCTAAAGCACGTCCAAGTCGAGATGATAATGCGCGACAAAGAAACAAATTCGATTTTTCTCAATGAAAGCACCAAAACGTTGATGGCAAAATATGTCCTAAACACTCAAAATTCTTACTTATTTAATAATTATAGTTTCGCGTGGAAAAGTAAGCGCAAAAAGCAATAAATAATATAAGATATTTATAGTGGTTCAGTCTCGCGAGAGGCCTACGTCCACTTTGGAAGAGTTGTTGGAATATTATTAATAACAAAGAGTTACAAGGTTGCGACTATCTCATGACATCCCTTTACATACATCTCTAAGTTATATGAGGTCATAATGGCCATATGCAAAATATTAGGAAAATGAAACTTTTGCCCTTCTTCTTCTTCAAAGCATGGATGCCATTAAAGAGGCTACATGGAGCTCTCAAGAGAAGTCAAATCACCAAATTCCAACCCCCTTGAAGTGTGAGCTTGAGGGGTATTTATAGTGGAGTGGTTAGTTGGGAGTAGGTAGAAGTAGAGGACCACACCAGAAATCTTGTATCCCATATGGCCCAACCATCAGAATCTCGGACCCCATTGTGTGGATATGCGGAAACTCATACCCCTTGGGCTACAAAATTTGTACTCCGTGGGGTACGATTTTCATGCCCTGTGGGGTACAAATTTCTTATCCCGTTGGGTACGACTTTCGTATCCCTAAGGGGTACGAAGAATCCCTGAACGAGTATGGGGGAGTTGAGACTTGTGATACTCGAGACTTTCTAGAATTCTGGGTATTAGTTTGGCAATGATTGGAGGAGCGGCGAGGTTCATGTTAGTGCGATCCCTTCTTGGCTCATTTCCTTTACTCCTTGACGACAATCCAGGCTTTAATTTCACGAAATACAGTGAGTCGAGCTTGCCTTGCATACTTTTGGGAACCGAACCAAAAGGCCGGTTAACACTTATGATATGAAATGTGTAAGTGTTCCCTCTTTTAATTGTTGGGTGGAATTTACAAGAATTATAGTAAATAACCTTTTTAGGAGATTTTGAATCTCAATAAGACTAAACAAAAATCGATTGTTCTAGTCGTCGGTATGGACTGGAATGCAAAATAATAATAATTAAAAATAATTAGTAACTACGTTAATACCACATTAAAAATATAAATATACATATATATATAGTTATTATATTATAACTTTATCCATTCAAAAATTTACATAAGCTACGCTATTAATATTACTATTAAGTAAATGTATGTTGTATGTTTTAATTTGAATGGTTTCCATTATGATGGGTATATAGTAATATTTCCCACAATGTATGGAAATAAATGTTTATAACCATTATGTTTATTAGCAATAAATGTGGAAATAATAGTTGCGATTCAAAATGTTACAAATAAATTGAGAACGGAAATAATATTGTAACCATGAATATTGTGGGGAAATGAATGAATGTCAAATGGTTATAATTCAAAATGAATAGGAATACATGTTGTGACTTCAATTAGCAAAATTAATATAATAAACTTATATATATACAAGAATTAATAGGAAGTAAATTGTAAAATTATAAGAGTTACAACAAGTATAACTAATGTGATTAAATGAGACTGATATAAATGACATTTAGTGGTTGTCCATTGCCTTAGGAAATATGACCAAAATAGTCATTAATGGCATGTGACAATTATGGAATTGGATTGATTGAGTGCCCATTGACTTAGGAAATAAGATCATTATGGTCACTAATGGCATGTGACCGTTATAATAACTAGTTGAATTAAAGGTGATTTAGTAGGAAATTGAGCATTAATAGCCGTAGTAAATACTAAGTCCAACGAGGATACAGACAAGAGTAATTATCTCTACCTCTTCTTCCTCTCTCTCTCCAATGGAGGGAGGAAAAGCGATCCAGAAGAAAACGTGAACCGTTTCTTGATTTATAGCCATCCACGGTAAAACTTCAACGAATTAATACTTTCATTGATAAGATTTTCTCCAATTACATCTATCACCACAATTGAAAGCCGATCTAAAAAATTGTTCCTTCGATCTTCATCTCCGGTAGAATATCCAGGCGAGATATCTCTGGGTGGTTTCATCTCTTGATCGCAACCCAGAGTTCAACGCGTATACTTTAAGATCTCCTCTATAAGTCTTAATACTGAAAATCGAAACATCAGTGGGCGAGTGAAAATTGGGGAAACCGTCTCAAACGAGATACTCAAACCCAGATCTCCTCAGTCCTCAAACAGATTTTCTTTAATTTGGAACAACTTTCCACTTAGGTCTGATCTATGAAAGGTAAAACTGTTTTATCTGACCAATTTTTGTAATTTCGGAGTGATTTATACCCACAGTAATTATTCTGTCTTGGCTTTTCAAACACCGGAGATTAAGAATTACTCAAAAAAATTGGTGGTTTCCCAAAAAAAAACCAACTTTGCTAACCGTTTTGCATTTTGAGATGTAAAACAAGCCACAAGTTTCATGATGCACAATTTTTTTGTGTCCCTTTCCTACTGTAATCTGATTTACACATGTTCATTTATGGGTGTAAATTGAAGCCTCTCCTTATTTCGATCACAATTTCAAAGTCATTGATCTAAAAGTTAGTAGCACCTCCTACTACCTTCCCTCTGTCCTGAGTGGATTTCAATGGAGAATCCAGTTTAGTCATGATAACTCCAAACTCATTTCTATGAATTCGTGTGTACCCGTTTTACAAGTTTGGGAGACAAAATTTGGAATTGCGTCATGGGGTTGATTGGTTTTCACATCTTGTTGGATCTTAGGGAATAATGTAGTGGGAAGTTATAAAATGATTGTATAAAGGAAGTTGAGTTTGGCATGGAAGAATCCTATCTGCAAATCTGATACAATGCACAAGTTCTTCCACCATCACTCAATTATGACTATATCATAGAGGATGGTTCAACAGGTGCATTTTTGAATGACACAGACCATGGTTTAGTTACTAAGATGTAAGGCTATTGTGTTTAAATAGTGGAGTAAATCAGTTTGGGATTAATCCTTTTGTTAAGTGGAAGAAGTCAAGCTAATAAGCTGGCTAAAGTAAAGAGGGACTGGATGACAGCAAATCTCATCATGGATTTTGCTGCATTTCATTTTACATTTCGTTTGTTTCAACTTATGTATTTTATGGTATTTCTTTCTATTTTCGCTTGTATGTTTAAACAGGTTAGTAACATGTTTATGTACTGTTATTTCATAAGTTAATAAAAGTGTACCAAGTTTCAACAAAAAGTCCAATAAGAATATAAACAAATAAATATCCTAGAGTTGTAAACCTTAGGAAATCATCCTTATCTTATTTCTAGTTAAATTTATGGAAATGATATGTTTAATTAAAATAAGGATTGGACTTTGTAGGTTAATGATGCGATGTCAGTTGTGTTATCTGACAGAAGTCTGCACTTTCCAGTATTTGGATATATGTACAACTGATGTGAGATATCATTTACCATAGGAATCCGTGACAATAATGGATTGTGTAACGTGAATTTATCCTAAAAGGTTTACTTCAAATGTTGAGGTATTAAGTGGTTGTAGGGCCCACCTCGCTTCCGAAAGAAGAAACCAAAAAGGAATAATTAATAGCATAGCCTACTTTGGGATTAGAGGTATTAAGTAGTGGGTCCTCCTATTAGGTATTAAGCGATGGGATTCACCCTTTCCCATAAGGTTAGAGTCATAGGGTCCACCCTTAATAAGTATTAAGTGGTCGGGTAGCTCACCTCTTTATAAATAAGAAGTATTAAATGGATAATTGGGTGCAAGATCAGTAATCTCAGAGATAGTCCGCTTCCTTTAGATAGTAAATGGCTCGGTTAGAGTCCGCCTTGAGATAAGGTATTAAATGACCGCCATAGAGGTAACACAGGTCTTCCCATCCACCGAAAAGTACTAACTTACTTGGGGATTATCTAATAAGGTCATCTCGGTAGGAATATAGGTGTCCATCTGAAGAAGGTCATAAATGAAGTTTAGTCGTCTACCTAGCCTATCGGTAATAAATGACTGCTTAATATCTCTCATCTTATGCGGGGTTGGGAATATGCGTGAATGATGGATGCCTTAAATTAGTAGGGCTTAGTAGCTAGTATCCTCTAATTTATATTGGCATATAGTAAACCACCTATTTAGGGGTGGCAATTAGACCCGAACCGATGGACCTAGACCCGACCCGGCGGGTCTCAGTTCTAGGCGGGTCGTGTTTTGTCGGGTCTGAACTATACATTTCAATAATTTGGACCCGCCAGAGCTTCGGGTCGGGTCGGGTTAGGGCCGGGTTCGATTGGATACTAACACTAAAAATACATATATTTCAATGCTTTTTGGTCGGGTCTTTCGGGTCAGGTCAATTTGGGTCGGGTTTGATTGGGTCTAAATTGTATTTTTCATCACCTAGACCTGAACCGAGACCCATCGGGTTCGGTTCAGGTTCGGGTCTTTTCGGGTCGGTTCGGTTTGGGTTTTTGATTCTTGATTCTAACTGTCATCCCTACACCTATTAAGATATTAAGTGATCAATGTATACGCCTTAGACCTTAAGTGATCGTAGGAATCCGACTTATATGTTATATTGTGCGTAAGGCCATAAGTGGCTATAAAACTCACCTCCTTTATTAGAAGACTATAGAATATTTGCAAGTCCACCTCTTAGTTTTGTATCGGTTGGTGAGGTGGTTTAAAGGCTTCATATTTATGCGTAAAAGTTCTATATCTGCATAATACGATAATCTATCTTTGGGAAGTGCTACCTTGGGAACAATAGCTAATTATTGTGCATAATCCTTACATGGTTGGTTAGAATTACTAGCCTTGTTAGACATATGATTTGGGTAAAACCAAACAGGATGCGTTTGTGTATTGTGGACTTTGTTATATATCTTTTACTCATCAGGACTTGTCGTACTGACCCCACCTCCTCATAACAACTCTTAGTTTTATCTTGGGAAAGATAAGTCCTTGCAAGTATTCTAGTTGGTTTTCTAGTCTTGCTCTCTCATGCTCGGTATTGATGTGGTGATTCACTTTTAAGTTAGTTGCCTTAGTTGATACTTGTTATCTTGTCATGTTTCCATTATGAATTATTTTTATTGTAATCTGATTAGGCTTAAGCTCATTATTTGCAAGTACCATATTCATACTCTCCATGCTTGAATGGGTTTGAGTTTCGATTTTTGTTGAAATCCGGGATTAGAAATCTATGGGGTGTTACATTTGGTATCAAAGCCCAGGTTTAAACGATCAAAGGAATTAATAAATTAAGAATTAGTGAGAGTACATATTCGAACATCTCTACTATTTTTCTTTGGTCTTTCTCATTTAACTCTAAATAATTTCGACGTTGAAGCAATTGTGAACCCATTTTTTAAAGATGGGTTTAAAACAACTAGGGGTTAGGAATATTTTGAGTTCGAGACTATGGACAACCCCAATTTACCCAATGGTGTGTTTGGTGATTTGTCTTGAAGAGCAAGAGAACGGTATATCGTGAATCCCGTGGAATTGATCCTTATGACTTGATGAAAAGCCAGCTACAACTGAGATAGTGGCGATGTCTAGTTTTTTATTTTGTTTGAGAGTTCAAGTCAATAACCTTTTCTTGGTTTTTGAATTAACGGGAAATTTGTGTTAATATGTCGAATGGTCCGGAAACACAATTATGAGATATATCCATTCGACACTTCATTATGGAAATCCGGACAATCATTTGTTAGAACTATTTGTTTGAGTTCTTAGTCTTATATTTAGGAGAAATAAAAAAACTTTATGGAAAAGAAATAAGGTTTCGAAGGTTTTAAGTTATTTTACAAAAAGTTTATTTTATAAGAATAAATATTTGACTTAAAAGAAATAATAATAATAATAGTATAAACTTATAGTACGAGACCCTCAGTTTATAAATGAAGTTGAATTATGAAAAGTTTTCAAAACCTTTCTCTCGATTGGATTAAGGAAAATTTCTGCTTAGCTTGGGGTATTTGAATTCTTTAATCGTTTGATTGGTTTGTCAGCTAGTTAAGCGGATAAATCCATTTTAAATTTTATTATGGATTTCTCACTGGATTTATTTCAGGAATTCGTTCATTTGTTTGATGGTTGCAAGTGTTCTGAGGTGAATGAGTAGCATTGTGGAAAATATTTCCCAACTTGATAGATGGTGGACGTACGCACGAGATTTCTAGAGGAGTTAGGAAGGCGATACGTTTTTTATTATATTTTTCTTCTCTGAACAGACCCATTTAGGCTAAGGTTCAGACCGAGCCATAGAAAGGGTAGACGGTCAACCGTTGGCGGTCAATCGCCCTCCTCATTCGAGCGCGACCCGAACCTGGGAAGTGATATAAATCGCTTCTTAAAACCGAACCCTCATTTCCTTCGTTGTCCCGATTTTTGCAATCCCCAAACCCATCCTCCACCATTTCCTAACCTCCAAGCTCTAGCCTCCAAGCTCCATTTCACCTCCAATCACCACTAAAACTCTTACATTGTAGATTTAGCTCCTCTTGTACTCTAGATCTAAGCTTTACCTCCTTGATTTCGCTGATTTTCTATGGAACTACCTCGAGCTTCCAATATTCGCATGTAAAACCCCAGTCGCATGCCTCAAGAGGCCGCTTGGCTTAACTGCAACAAGTGGAAGATTTCCACCTACTTGGAAATGGTGAATTATGAGTTTCACAACGGCGTTCGGTGAAATTTGTTGATTTCGCTCCTTTTCACCTTGAAGAGCTATTCATAATTGCAGGCCTAACACTGATCCTACGCCATGATACTTTTGAATGTGAGTGTTGCCCGCGCTGTATCCATCATTTGGGTGCCCAAATGGTTGTCGATTTTGATGATGGCATCAGCTTGATTCGGTCAAAGGTGAAAGGAACCACTATCGAATTCATCGACCAGCACTTGTCTGAGATTTTGGGGATTTCCACGGTTAGCACAGATTTGGATGTAATTAAAATGACCGACCCTCATGTCCTTGAGCGCATCTTTCTTGGATCTCTCGATGTTTGGGATACCGATAATTTGTGACTCCTCTCCCATCTAGTTGTGTGCATCATCCAGCACAACATCATTCCCAAGACGGGAAGTCTTGAGCAGGTATATCCTTTGGTGTGCAGAGCCTCCTGCATTATTATTGCCTTATTGGCGACATAGCTGTCAACTGGGCTCGCGTGGTGATGATCTACTTCACTGAGCCTTCTGCTAGTACTATAAGGATTCACTTTTCCTATAGCCATCTCCTCACCTGTGTCTTTCAACACTTTAGATTGAGTCTTAGAAGGGAAGCCATGATTAAGAAGACCCCTCCCGCCATCGATCACGCTACTCTTCGGAGGATGGGTATGCAGCTTCCTGTAGCTCCCGCTCTAGTTCCAACACCTCCGTCTCCTGTTCAGCAACAACGATAGCAGTCACGGAGTGTAATAGAACAAGAGAGGCTCGAGCTTATTGCTCTTTGCCGAATTCAAGTTGAGCTCCGTGAGGTTCGTAGGGAGCAACATCGACAAGCGCATGATATTGGATGTATTTCTTCCTTGCTACGATCCTTGCGAGGACGTGGTATATAATTGATCGCGTTCCATCCATGGAGCTCGATCTTCTCATATTCTATAGGTGGTATCTTGCGAATCAGTTATATCTTTTCCTTTTTTAGCATTTTATCTTATTACTTTGTAGTAGTTGTGCTTGTAACTTTCAGTGTTTGTTGTTTTTGAAAATCGTACAATGATGTAGTGAGATTTCTGTTGTTTGAAAATATTTTATATCATTCACGCTTATCTATAATTCGAATTGAAAATGAAATCTCATTTTCCTTTATTTGACTAACAGTTACTTTGGAGCTAAAAAGAATAAATTTTTGTAGCAGATAAATTTCAGTGAATGACGGGTTTTGTGTTGTTACGTCATGGGTATTATAATTGTTTTTCGCTTGCTCCTTATAAGCTAAAATTTATTTTTGGATTCGAGCATTTTCTATAAATGTCCTTTTTTGAGTTTTGTGCGCAGATTCGGTTTGCGTATTTTCCTGTGCCACCGACTTCCATCTATGCTGAAGTGTGACCTAAGTTGTTTAAGTTTCTACAAAATAATTTCTAAAACTTTTTACAAATGTCAACCGAAAAAATTTAAAAGATTCCAAAATTTTCCAAACTAAGTTTTTGTTGTAAAGGAATACGCATTTGCGCGTTTCACCAATTTTTTTACAAAATTTACATAAAGTTTTAAGTAGTAGAAATTTATTTTTATGAGAACCTCGATTTCTATAGTCACATGCGAAGCATAAAGAAGATTTTGGGTACTTAGATTTGAGGTTTTAGCGATCTAATAGGAGCGGCGATATGTTAAAATAATTAATGATAACATGGGAAAAACTGTTTTAGCTTTGGAAATGTTGTTTCTATACCTTGTCGATGATGCGCACGAGTTATTATTTAGCTTATTTATGTTTTGGAGCTTGTTTTAAGCCTTCTCTGGAGTCTGTATATGAAAAAAATGGAGTATTTGGGGTAAGTGGGATAAAATTCCGCTGTAGGGCGGGAATGGGGAGAATCATAAGCAGTAAGAACGTCAAATTCTCCGCTTTATATTCATTTTTTTGACATAGGAGAAATTTATAGGAAATGATTTTAGATGCGTCGACGTATTCAATGTTAGGATTTGGATGCAAAATTGGTTACTTCACACTTATATTCGTAGTCATATGAGATTTTTGGATGAAAAATATTTTCGAAAACTGCATTTATGCAGAACTGTCAGTATATTTTAGGATGTTTACATCATGTTTTTAAAATAAAATGCGTATATATAAGAGGATCCAATTTAGAATCATTATGCATACATATTTTGTGGTTATGACTCATGTTGTACATGCATCAGCGCATGTTTGATTGCTAAATTGGATGTGTAGCATAAAATAATTAAGTGCCAGCATCGTGACTTAGTCATGGAAATATTTTAGGAAAAAAAAATTTTAAGGAGGGAAGAATGTAACACCCTGGAATTTGTCATTAGTTAAATTAGTTATTTAAATATATTCCAAAAATGAAATTTGATCAAAAAATGGAATTTGACCATGACACTTACACCATTACGTTCATGACGGAATTCTGGTCAACTTTCATATTTGGAACTTCGCGAACGGAGTCTGTATGAAAAAGTTACGGACGAAAAACCAAAACGGACAGAAAATAATTAAGCAGAGTATATATAATTAAACCAATAAATATTTCCATTTATTACTCTTCCTCCGACAGGAGGTTGGTCGACCGCCCTACGACATGTAGGTCGTTGCTCCTGTGGTGGCTAGGGTTTCTACATTATAAGCTTATACATAAATGGATGGATTTTTATGAAATTAAATCTAACCGACCAGGGTTATTTCAGTGTCTATAAATAATGGTTTAGACCCTTACTTTTTTACTTACATTTTTTGGAGGAAGCATGGAAGGTCTGCCATTTCTATTTCTCTAATCCCTTCTAATTTCTAAAATATATATACATCTTCAAATCAAACAAACAAGGACGGGGGATAATGAATCTAGATTGTGAACAAGGATTGGTTTTGCACATAGGTAATTTATATTATTAGTTTTTTTTTCTCTTTTCCAATTCTTTTCTCAAATTTACAAATTTTAGTGTGTATACATATCCCATATTTATACATATTATACATCTGTAAGATCTAGAACATAGTCCTAAAAGCTGTATTCATATTTGGATTTGGAATGGCTTTCTAGTGAATGGAAATTATATTCAATGTTAAAAATATCAAATTTATTTCGTTTGCGTCAAGCCAAAATTTCTATGCCTAAAATATCATATTTATTTTGTTTGTGTCAAATCTGAATTTGTATTTCTAAAATATGATACAGATTTGTATGCCTTTCAGTTATATCATGCCTACAATTCTTACATATATCTTGTTGTTAGTGTGAACACCATAAATTTGGAAATCGTTCCCTCGATACTTCTTAGATTTATATAGTTGTTTATTCCAAACTTATAGGAATTGGGTGTAAATTATATGATTGGCGCAATTTACTATTTTTAGAATTATAAATCTATTTGTGATTGGTATTGTTTGAGTATTTTTGCTTGATTGTTGTAAATTAGTCATTTTGCTCCTTTCAAATAAAAAGGCATTATTTGAAATCTACTAGAAATATTAACAAATCATATTGGAAGAAATGTGTAAATTCACGAATCTTGTACGTAGTTTACATCATCCATTCTATATAAAATATTGCTACTTCTTGTGATTTGAAATATGTCGGTATTCCCTCTTTTAATTGTTAGGCAAAATTTACAACAATTATAGTAAATAAACTTTTTAGAAGATTTTTGAATCTCAACAAGGCTAAACACAAAAGGATTCTTCTAATCGTTAGTTTGGACTAGAATGTAAAATAATAATAATTAAAAATAGTTAATCACTACATAAATACTGCGCTAGAAATATAAATATACATATATATATAATTATTATATTATAGTTTTATCCACCCAAAAATTTACGTAAATGATGCTGTTAATATTACTATTAAGTAAACAACTGTTGTATGTTTGAATTTGAATAGTTTCCATTATGATAGGTATATAGTACTGTTTTCCATAATGAATGGAAATAAATGTTTGTAACCATTATGTTCATTAGCAATAAAAATGGAATTAATCGCTGAGATTCAAAAGGTTATAAATAAATTAAGAAGGGAATTAACATTTCAACCATAAACATTGTGGGGAAATGAATGAATGAATAAATGTTAAATGGTTACAATTCAAAATGAATAGGAATGTTGTGACTCTAATTACAGAAATTAACATAATAAACTTATATATATATATAAGAATTGATAAGAAGTAAATAAAGATAGTAAAATTATATGAGTTACAACAAATATAATTAATGTGATTAAATGAAACTGATATAAATGATATTTAGTGGTTGTCCATTGCCTTAGGAAATATGAACGTTATGGTCATTAATGGCTTGTGACAATTATGGAATTGGATTGATTGAGTGTCCATTGCCTTAGGAAATATGATCGTTATGGTCATTAATGACGTGTAATCATTATAATAACTAATTGAATTGAAGGGGATTTACTATTTACTAAGGGGGTTTAATGGTAAATTGAGCATTAGTAAATGGTAAATCCAATAAGGAAATAAACTAATAAATATCCTAGAGCTGTGAATCTTAGGAAATCATTCTTATCTTGTTTCTAGTTTAATTTCTAGAAACAATATCTTTAATTAAAATAAGAGATGAACTTAGTAGGTTAATGATGCGAGGTAGATTACGTTATCAGATGGATGTCTGCACTTTCCAGTAGTTGGATATATGTACAACTGATGTGAGATATCGTTAACCATAGGAACCCGTGATGATAACGAATTATGTAATGTAGATTTATCGTAAAAGGTTTACTTCAAATGTTTAGTTATTAAGTGGCTGTAGGTCCACCCTTCCTTCCGAAAGAAGAAACCAAAAAGGAATAATTCATAGTGTTGCCTACTTCGAGATTAAAGATATTAAGTAGTGGGATCCGCCTATTGGGTATTAAAGGATTGGATTATCCCTTCTCCATAAGGGAAGAGTCATTGGGTACGCCCTTAACAGGCATTAAGTGATCAGATAGTTCACCTCCCCATAAATAAGAAGTATTAAATGGCTAACTGGGTGCAAGATCAGTAATATCCATGATAATGCGCTTCCTCTAGGTAGTAAGTGAATGTGTTAGAGTCCGCCTTGGGATAAGATATTAAATATCCACCACAGAGGTACCATACGTATGCCTATCCTGCGGGAAGTACTAAGTGACTTAGGGGTTATCTATTAAGTCAGTTAGATAGTAACACGAGGGTCCACTGAAGGAAGGTCATAAATGATGATTAGTCGTCTACCTAGCTTGTAGGTAATAAGTGAATGCTTACTACCTCCTGCTTTATACGAAGTTCAGAATATGTGTAAATGACGAAAGCTTTAAATTAGTAGGGCTTAGTAGTTAGTGTCCTCTAATTTATATTAGCGTGTAGTAAATCACCTAATAAGGTATTAAATGATCAATGATTCTTCCTTGGGCCTTAAGTGATCGTAGGAATCCACCTCATATGTTATATTATGGGTAAGACCATAAGTGGCTACAAAACCCACCTCCTTCAATAGTATGATATTGAGTAGTTGGAAGCCTGTCTCTTAGTTTTGATATCGGTTTGTGTGGTGGTTTAAAGGTTTCATATTTATTCTTAAAAGTTCCATCGTAGCGCGGTGCGATAATCTATCTTCGGAAAGTGCTATCTTGGAAGCAGTCGTTAATCGTCGTGCGTAATCCTTGCAAGATTAGGTTAGAATTACTAGCCTTATTAGACATATGATTTGGGTGAAATCAAACGGGATGCATTTGTGTATTATAGACTGCGTTGTACATTTTGTACTCACCAGGACTTGTTGTTCTGACTCGCTTCCTTATAACTTATCTCGGGGAAGACAGGTTTTTGCTGGTATTCTAGTTGGTTTCCTGTTCTTATTCTGTCATGCTCGTTATTTATGTGGCAATTCACTTTTAAGGTAGCTGCCTTAGTCAATACTTGTTATCCTATCTTGTTTCCGCTGTGAGTTAATTTTATTATACTCTAATTATACTCATGCTCGTTATTTGCAGGTACTAGATTCACTACGCCATAGATGGCCTACTGAAACGAAAATCCAAGATGTTGTCAGCTAAAATGTTGCTACAGCTATGCTGGTTTTTGTTTATTGCAATGCACTCTTCAATGTGTTAGCATATATATCAAATTGTGTTGCAGTAGCTATAGTTATAAACTTATAAGTTTAATTTGCCACGTCATCGATCTGCATCTATAAAAAGATGCATATCTATCCGTCAATTTACCTTTTTAAAATACATTTGTAGTTGATACATCATTAATCCGTTATAATCATCCACCACCAGTAGGAAATTAACTTACGGTACTCATTCCATTACTCTTTCTCAACTCAGAACTATTCGTTCTCACCTCCAAATTTCCAATTCTAATCCCTAATTTTCATTCATCTACTACTTCCACTCCAACCCTCTCTGCGTCCTCCACTTACCCCAGCTTGTCTTCGACTCCAACTCCAAACACGCCCACTTATTCTCTCCCCTTCTCCCCTTATCCTTCATCAAACGGCTGTCAATCCAAGAAGAAAGGTACTAGCTTTTTATCTTGTGTTTCTCATGTACGTTTCTGTTACTTTTTTGATCACCGCTATTAATTAGCCTATCGAGAAACTGAAATTATTATCACAATGAGTATAATTGGTGTTAGATGATTAACAATTCTTGTCTGTTATTTGTCAATGAATCCACACTTTTTTCAGTTTGAAGTTGTATACAATTAGTTTCTGTTATTTGTGGTTCTTCTATATGTTGATTTGATGAAATGTACTTTGAGCAGCTATTGGGTTGTTAATAAATTAACATGGTGGTGATTGAGACATGATACTGCTAGCTTTTTTAATAAGATATACAGTGGTTTATGAAAATGGTTTCATAAGGATGCTTACATATATATGATACTATTCTTTTCTTAAGTATTTTCATATTTGTCATGTGCATGATTTTTCACCTAGTTCCCAATCAGAAATTTCTTAAGAAACCTGTTTTACATTGATGTGTGCATCACCATTGACATCATTGTATCTACACACATGGATCAATAAAACTGCTAATGGATGATTGTTTCTTCATAATGCATGCTTCTAAAATTTCATGCGAGCTTTGTTTTGGTCTGTGTGTGTAAGATTTTCTAATATATACATAATCATTTGGAGTTTGGGATAGTACTAAAATGATTTGCAGTTTGTGATATCACTTCGATTCTTCCTTCAATTCGAGTTCAATGACCGTCCAATCAATTTTTACTTCAAATTCATCAATAGTGGCTGCAAGAAAGAACTGCCACCATAAAATCCCAGCGAAGATGAGGACTGTGAAGACTGGGTCGAATGCGAGGAAGAAATTTTTTGGTTGCTCCATGTGGCCGGTAAGTATAAATTAGGTTTTTTTGGTTGCTTTGTCTATTATCATATCTTTCATGATGTTTAAGTCGAGAATTTAAGATATGTGCAGAATGGCGATTGCGAATATTTTATGTGGCATGACGAAGTGTATGAAATCAATAGCAATGCGAAATTGGATGAACTACTGTTAAATTGATGAAAAAAGAAAAGAATATATCGCAATTGCTCGTGGAAAGGAAGGCAATTGAAGAAAAGCTGCTGAAGCAAAAGCAAAAGAGGGCAAAAGCCGATGAATTTGTGGCAGATTGCAGATTATTGATAATTTTTGTCATATTTCCCATTAAACATGTAGTGCTGATTAGTGATAATTTTACCCACATTGTAACTGTCTAATTGTTTACTCAGTATCGTTTGTGCTTTGAACAAATTGAGTTATTGCATCAATTTGCAACTGAGGCATGCAGGCCATAAACTGAGGTATGCAACTGAACTGCAACTGAAATGCAAAAGAAATGCAAATCTGTTATGCAACTCAGTTATGCAAATGAAATGAAAATGAAACCCAGTTATGCAACTGAAATGCAATTGAAATTCAGATTGTGCTGAAATGCAAATGAATTGAGGCATGCAGGTAAAGGAGGCAGTAATAAGGTTGTTCAAAAACTTGTTACTGAAGGTACTAGAGGTACTTGAGGCATTGAATGGAGGCTCGCGCTATATTTTGAAACTGTTTTAGTTTGATGTATACAAGAATTTAGTGCTGCCTGTGTTTGTAACTGAAATGTCTGTAAAATTGAATTTAGTGCCTATGTTTTGTTATTTTGTAGTTGATTAAGTAGTACTTTTGTTGCTGGTTAATTTAAAATAGTTCTTTGTTAATTTCAGTGTCATGTTAATTGTTGTTATGTTGCAGTATGTTATGTAATGTTGCCATGGCTATGATAGAATGTTGCAATATGTGATGTTAAATGTTGTCATAGCTATAATATAGTGTTGCGACTGGATGGTAAAAGGGTTGTCATAGATTAATGCATGTAGACCCCACAACAGGATTCCGTGAACCGGGCTACAGACTTTAGTGGGGATTCCGTGAACTCGGGATGCAGATTTTAGTGGAACCAACTTTTTGTATATTTAGTACCTGTGGCAACACCTGTACCGATGTTCCCTAAGGGTCGCAAAGATGTTGTCTTTGACTCTAAGGCAATGCGACAAAACGCAACACCAAGAAAGTGTTGGCACGGATAATTTTTGGTCTATAGCAACGTTTTTTGGCACTTCCTACATCATTTCTCTGGTGTTGCAGTATGCAATCTTTGGCGTAGTGATTTATACTCCACATGCTTGAATGAGTTTGAATTTCGATTTTTGTTACAATTCGAGCTCAGAAAAGCATGGCGTGTTACACATACCATTTAAGGTTTTTTATTTAGATATATTTAAATTTATTGTTTAATTGATATATGACAATTTAAGTAATATATAAGAATAAAAACTCATATTTTATTTCAAACAAGAATTTAAGCAATTAATAATTTACAATAAATTATATACCTCATAACTCTATCATAACATATTTTGAACATGCTAGTAGACTCGAGGTATGTTTGTTAAGATTTTTTTTTTAATCAATGGTTAAATGTTAGAGGTTTTGGCAATCATGGGCGAAATTTGGTTAGATGATACCCCCCCCCCCCCCCCCAAATCAGCTAACATATCCATTTTGTCCACTCAGAACGGTTCAATAATATGAGTAGAGCCGGCTCCAGGGCTAGGCGAGCCAGACGGCCGCCTGGGGCAACCCAGGAAAGGGGCAACCATCATCAGAAAATTTACTGGTGGTGAATACTGAATTGCTGTAAATATAAATATTTGATGAGAATATTAATTGAAGTTGTTTGTAGTGTAGTTGGTTGTCCTTTGCTATGTAAACTGTGTCAGGTGCGAGGTTCAAAAACGTACATCACCAGTTTTATTTTATGTTTTTACCTGGTTATTCTTTTATGTTCTTAAGGTTAGGGCAACCAACTTTTTTTTACCTTCATATTTTCTGGCCTTGCCCAACTGTGTCGCCTAGGGCAACCCTACGGCCTGACCTGATTATTATATGAGACTGAGTTTGTTGACACCATTTTATGTGGTGTCAACCTGACTATGGCTCTTTATTAGTGAAAATCAGAAAAGCTCATATGGATTCTCCTCATTTCCACCAATATGAAGATGGTATCATGTTGACCCCACATAAAATGGTGTAAACAAAATAGTATTCCAATAATATGGGTAGTATTCCAATAATATGGGTTGCCTTAGACGAGGCATCCATAGAGAATTTAGGACACTAGACTGTATTCGAAGATTGATTCTGTCAGACGACGTGACATATTTAAATTGTCAAATCAAATGGATTAAATATAGACGTATAGATGTTCTCATTTCAGTTATTGGCAAATGCACATGAAAATCTTTTGTTCTAATCAAAAGAGTTCAACTAAAAGAAAATACCATTAACAATAACTATAACAGCTAGTCAGATGGAATCTTATCATAATTTCCAATCAGACAAACATCAAACCAATAGTGAAATAATTTTAAACTACATGATAAAATGGAAAATTGCAGTATTCGTCTTCAAAAAAGCAATAATGCAAATCCATCCATCGAATGATTGACGATGGAAGAATTGAAAGCAAAACCTAACAAACGAAATCCAAGTGTCCAACCAACCCAACTAATGAACCTCCACAAATGAAAAGGCATCATCAACACATTTCTTTATTACTTACCATTCAACTCTCGCATACTTTTCTTCCACTATTCCTCCCCTCAAGGGTATTGCCCTAAACCGCAGTCTGCTCCATCTACTTTTGGGAATCAGTACCAATCCCTTACAGATGTAAGATTAGCAGGATGTAATTCACGATACCCTCTATTTTATTAGCGAAGGTATTTGTGAGCAGGACCTCAGGTTCAATAGTACAGGACCTTCAGTTCAATAGAAGGGCGGCTGAAAGAGGAATTTAAACTCACTAGAAAGACAACCGGAGGACTGCAAATGTTTCAATAAAGGCGAAAACAGGAAAACTGAAACAATAGTTTGGAGATAAGCAGGGGTGCATTTAGCATATCCATAGGCACATATTTATAGTGCAAGAGAATGTGGGTGCACCCAGTGATTTTACTGGCATAAATAGATTTTGTTAAAATACATGTAGAACAAGTACACAATCATATAAAAGAGCTCACTCGAATAATGGAAAGAATCTACTGCTGTAGCAAACTGCAGAAATTATTTAAACAATGACAATAATTCTTGTAGCAATAATGAAATACACAGCTCAACAACAAAATTGCATAGTGATATACAAGCACAACCCACAGCGAAAACAAACAATTACATCTCCTACCTGTTTTGGGACCAAATAGATCCCAACAACAGCACCTAAAACAAACAGTTACACTTACTGTACATGTTTGTTAGCTATCAGCTGCAAAGAATAGCAGGAAATAACCTGATCATGTTTTGCTATGGTTCCCGCTGTTATAACAAATAAGCTGCAAAGAAATGTAAATTGTGTGACAGGTACTTCTTGTTAAATAAACAAACAAATTAGGAAAAAATAGATAGAAGGAAAAACTAGCCACATTGTTAATTTGTTATAGCCTGAATGACACTAAATATTATATATTAATATAGCATCAGATTAAAAAAAAAAAAAATATTAACTACGAAAACGAATGCTATATAACCTTAGGATTATATACGCATAATGATATATTAATTTAGCATTTCTTTTAACTGGAAAAATGAGATATTTTAATTCATATGGTGCAGTTCATCCGATGTTAGTTTAAATTAGCATTAGGTTTCATCCCATGCTAGTTTAGTGTACCATTAGTGTACCATTCTACTTTTTCTGATGCTAATCTAAAGCAAAAATTAGTATCTTCCACATTAAATTTTAAAATTTACGTCCTTAAAACTAAGATCAGTCTCAAGTTTTTCCTCTAAACTAATTCCCTATACAAAAATAAATACGGGGAAATCTATAGGGACACAAAACCGTAAGTATAATTGATGACACAATCCATCTCCATTATCGGAATGTCCCTTATTTTCATCTTCCATATAAGAAGAAAAAAAATCAAAGGGTTCAGATCTTTAATGCCATCATCAACTTTCGTGTCCAAATAGTCAGCTCCAATAAATAAGAAACTTAAACAAGGACTCTAAAGAAGAACAGTCAACTCATGCAAATTGTGTAATCAGTGCGTTGAGATGTAAAAAAAATTCTTGCTTATATCCATAAGAGAATTTTGCTTTCCCTGCTAGCATGAGAGCTGTGCAAGCTTATGCATATGCTATGGCCACGTGCTGGTCATGCTTTACACTAAGTTTATCTGCTGTTTTAAAATACACAACATAAAAGAGAAGCCATAATTCCACTGGGATAATAATCTGAACGAGAAACATTTACAGTTAGCAGTGTTATTAATGGTGCACGGCGCAAAAAGGCGCAGACCATCTCTAGAGCCTTGGCGCACGGCGTGGCAAATGGCACATGCCTTTTTAATTTACTACACATGTTTAATTAACAAATTTAATATTTTAACAAAAAAATAAAAAATTCAATATTTTTTGCTAAAACATATGCAACAATTTTTTAAATGCATTTTACAAAAAGAATTCAAACACAATAATTTTCAAATCCAAAATAATAATGCACATTACTAATAAACTAGAAATCTGAATCTGATAAATTTAATGCTCGATTGTATTCAACAAATACTAAATCATGAAATATTTTTATGTTGCAGACAAATCGTACTAAAATATTGGACATATTCACACATGCTAAAAAATTATATCCAAGGGTATGTTTCACAACTAATTGAATGTTAATTTTCTGAGAATGTTTTCTCTTCCTCCAAAGCTGCTTCTCTTGATTTATCGTTCACGGGTTCTCAGTCCCATTCATTTGCTTTTGCCACTATGCTAGGCAATATTTTATGATCCTCTATACATTACATTATATATTTCTGACAATATTAAAATGAATTAAACTATGTTGGATAATAAAACATATGTCAGTTCTAAATGCCAACATGCTAAGGTCGGTCAATTACATAATTGTAAGGTTATTAGCTCAATGATAATCAAATAGAAAATAATAATGATTGGATTATATACCATATATTTGAAGAAAAAAAAAATATTAACAAAGTTATTCACATTTCATGTTATTATGATAATAATACTAGTAATAGTAGTGATGGTGGTTGTAGTGATAGTAAGAGTATTTGTAGTAATGATGGTAAAAGTATTTGTAGTTTAAAATGCAAAAAATAAAAAACCATAAAACAAAGAAAAGGCGTGTCATTTCGCGCCGTGCACCATTTTTGCGCCGCGAGCCATTTCGCACGCCATTTCATGTGCGCCGCGCCACAAGCAAAAATGGCGCAAACGCCGCACCGCGCCATGACGAGCCTTTCACAGCCATTATTTGAGTATAATTTAATATACTATCATATTATAATAGTAAGTGTGTTATTGATTTTAACAAGTTTCATCGGTATCCAACAATGGATCTATTATACCTTATTCCAGGTACTATACAGGTAAAAGATCCCAATCACCATCCGATATATCAATTGTTTTAACCTCGCCATCCTCCCTGACAATCTGCTAATAGTTTCAAAACTAGCATTACAAGAGGCATTAAATGTAACTTATTTGAGATAAAGCTCAGATTATATACTTAGTAAATGCCCTTACAGTGTGTGTTCCTGAATAACAATCGAACTCTACTATTGTTCCACCATAATACCTGCAGGAATGACGTGCTGGTATTATAAAACCTCATCATATTAGATGTGTTTCACTTGTTCTGTAGCATGCGTACTAAATTCTGGAAATGCTAAATATTAAAAAGCAAATATATAACACAAAAGCACAAACAGTTTTCAACAAGAAAGAGAAATAAAACATTCTGTAAACCGTAATTATAACCAAATACGTTGCATAATTGTATCAAATTGAGATATAGCACGATAAACATGACACATCAATTTTCAAATGGTGGTGGAATATTTTATATTTTTAGCATTCGCTAAAACAGGGAAATTTTACACAACGGCTTGTTGTGGGGAAACCATTCTCCTACAGTAAGTGTATACATATAAGTGCTTTCAGCCTGCCTACACATAACACTATGTAAACACAATGAACATTACCTCTTATCTTGAGGGCACCATATTCTTATGGCTTCCCAAATGCAATTCTGTGAAGTGGTTTTCTTTTTACATGAGAAATGTTGAAACCCTGTATCATCAAGCAGAATCTTCATAAGCTAACAAAAAATATTAAATGCACGGAACATTTACGACAACGGAATAGCAGTTTACCTACATCAGTTCCTCCATTTGGCAAATCCTATTCACAAGGCAGTTGAACATTGTCAATTAAGTAGCAAAATACAATAATACTTTGCTGCTGTAATTTTAGAACGTGTGTGTGTGTTGGAAAAACAAAGGAAAATAAATATGAAACCAGAAAAAAACATGATTGCATGACTAAAATTACATATTTCATGTATTAGGTAAAGTAAAATTGTTTTTAGGCATTAAGCATGAGAACATGGAAAATCAAACGTATTTCACAAAAAAGCTCACATTGTGCGAAGAAGTGGCCATTTCACAGAGAACAAGTTGCAAAGCAGCATCTGAAGGAGAATATTTTGGTTTTGTAGGCTTGCTTCCCAACTTCTGCCTACATCCTTCCGCACCACAATGGCAGTCTTGATCTGCTCCAAACTGGACAAATCTACAAATTTCATAATCGTAAGTGCTTCACGAGAATCATAATCATAGAAAAGCCAACTTATAACCGTAACCCCAATCAAACATACATACTGGAAAGGATAGGATAGGGGAAATTCCACATAAGGAAAGAAAACGACATACTGATAATCATAAGTAAGCTCCTCTCCTATTTTGATATCTCGAGAAGCAAATATACCAATTCGAGTCTCTCCATCAGTAGTCCTAAAGAATATTGTAAGACGAGTTACCACTGAGATCGACAAATCAACAAAGTTACAGTAAAACAAACCATTTCTGCATCTCAGTATTAGGCTGACAGCTATGGTTTATGAATCTAGATTTATTTCCTTTGTTTGTGGCATCAATAACCATATCGCGATTAATCTCACAAAGATAAAAGTTGGTCTCTCCACAGTGCCTCATTTTCCATAACCTATCTTCGCATGTTCTGTCATCAATAACTGTCAAAGAATCATAAAGTCAGCCACCGTGGTTTATGAATCCCATACAAAAAAATGAATTAAACACACTCGCTCACCTTCACCCACGTATTCTACTACAAAATCTCCTTGCTTAATATCTTCTTCTGCTAATATTCCAGCTCCACACTTCTCAGTCTACATTGTGACATAAGTTAATACAGGTAGTTGTGTAATATGCAAGTTTAATGAAATGTAAGTTAATACATATAGTTATATAATATTCGTGTTTCTTATTACTTATCTTTTTCTAATGCACTAACTCAATTTTTGCCTTCAGGCAAACCATTTCCTATATATATTTTTCCAAAACACATTTCTCCCCCCATTCCAATAAACCAACATATTTTCCCACCTTTGCTATACATATGCTACGTATCGATATCCCTCTGTGTGTGTGTGTGTGTGTGTGTGTGTGTGTGTGTGTGTGTGTGTGTGTGTGTGCAGGAGCATGCGTGCAATATTAAAATGTAGCATTATTATGTGATAAGCATTCTCATCTAGCCTCTATGAATGCTTGCCAGGCAAAAGGGGAATGCATTATGTATATCACCAGAGCTGTATCCTTGCCACAACTATCAAGAAAAACATTCTAAATGATGCTGGGTAACATATAATATATTCATATTAAGTCGGAAATGGTATATATTTCCTATCAAGCCAATGGTAATAACAACTGCATATATCTTGAGCCATGCAAATGGCAGTGACAATATATTTATTGTTCATAACAATTTTTGGAGAATCAATCGATATTCTTACCCGGAAACTATATATCTAACGGTGCAGAATCTGGACAAAGAAACATGTTCGCTGTTTTTTATACTAAAATGAATAATGTCAGATATAGTTCAATCAATATGAGATGTGAACATATATACCTTAATTAATTTCATTTTCTTCACAGGACGTAGGTGAAAAGGTTTATTGCCACATGAATCTCCACATTTGCAGCTACTAGAACAGGTAGACAAAAGCATCCTATACATACGAATGGAAAATTACAAAGAAAACGTGTGAATAAAATTCCATGTGTATTCAACAACAAAAAATGTACACATTATACATAACAGGAATTTCTTACCAACATAGGCAATCTGCACCACAGGTTTGTGATATCTTTGAAGGGGAACAGGTACAAAATCCATCATCATCGGTACGCTTTTTGGGCCTTTTGGTTAGATAGACATCTTGGTAAAGTTAAAGAAATAATTTGCACTATTCTAGATAACAAAATTTTAGGTCATAAAACACTCGGCAGAAGGATTTCGAGGTGTGCTTATTAACATCTAGTTCTTTTTCTTACCAATCATGTAATGCAAACACATTCACAGCATATCATTTACATGGAATCAACCACAGCAAGTGGTAGTTGAGAATTACAAGTAATGCGGCATTCATTAAAAATTGTATCGCCTCATCAACTGAAAGGTGTACCATGTAAACCTCTTCAGTCCAACATACACACACATATGCATATAGATGTAAGTATATGTATTGTATATAGATACACACACATACAAACATGAGTGTGTATAGGAAGCGGCTATTTGAATACAAAATTAGACACAAATTGGGAGACAAAATCCTGAACATTGGATATTTTTGTCTTTATGTTAAAGGTGAAAATCATGGGGCAATCCAATGGTGTAGATTCTTAGTGTCAACAATTGTGTCTATTTAGTGTGTCTAAATAGACGTTCCCATATATTATTTTTGAATACACACACACACACACACACACATATATATATATATATATATATATATGACAAGGATTGGCTACACCACTCTTTTATTACACCTTAAATCTTAAATCCTCTTGATTTCAATCACACGTTCCGAATAAAATAATATACTTTCTTTCTTCTCACTTCAGGAATTGTGTAACTAATTAACACAAAATATCTTAGGGCTCCGCTTGAAAGATTACTTTCTATGTTTTGACTGGCTTTGGACCGCTTTGTATTTCATGTGTTATCATAATTGTTGCTTGTAAGTTTTTTTAAAACATCGGTTGTCGATAGTTATAGAAACAATGAAAACGATGCAGCGTAATTCTCGTGGCAATACTCAAACTATCAAATTGTAGTGTTTTGAGATGTTGCTTTTTTTCGACTATGTCCCCCCCCCCCCCCCCCCCCAATCAATCATATTGTAGATTTAATCTTCACAAAACCAAAAAATAAATATAAGGAAATATATGAAATGTTACCTTAGTCAAAAATTCTCAAAACCAGTATATATCAAAACTCTCAAGCATGCATTGATCGGTTATAATAACACTTCATATAAACCAATCAGAACCACTATGGTTATTGACGATTGAAACTGGTACTCTTAAAACCTCTCATAAACGGTACAACAACACTCAAGAGATGAGGAATTGTGTTCCAAAAATATCATTCGCTTATGTAACATTCAAGACACCTTTAACCATTGTAAACAACCTCAAAAAATACCATGATTTCGATCCATAAGAATAAGTTACATATGCAATGCAAGTGAAAAATACTATTACAAGAAGAGCGAAACTAAATGAGAATGGCCTCTAGTTTATCTCAAAAAGTTGCCAAAAATGCACAAGAGTGAACTTGTACTGATTTAATCCAAAATTCTAGGATACTGCGCTTGATAGATATGTAAGCCATAGATTTATCCTTCATGAACGAATCAGGAAGCTGAAATTCCAGATGATGATCGCCTAACTGCTGGAGCATTTGCTCGAACACGTGTTCAATATCAATGCTCTACCAGTGAAATTTGGAAATATGTCAACTTATTCATCCAATATATCAACATCTAAATTAATAGAACTGGATTTTAAAAGAAGAAGAAAAATACCTTATTAATCATGACGTTGATTTATTTATCTTTCCTACTTAACAGATAAATTCTTCCTCAATCTTTTCAGCCCAGTGATTGCAAAAATCGCAAGATCGTACGTACCGAAGCACAATTTGGTAGGAATCGCAGCCTTCCCGATCGAAGATTCGCAACCCGTGTAAAATGCGCGATTCTATTTCAGAACGAAAATATAGGAGTCCAATACTGGATTGCGATTTCAATTTAAACATCGAATTGAAACAAAAGCAATTTAGTTCGGCATTGCGATCTCGGTTCAGACAAAAAGGAAAAAGAAAAAGAGGAATATGAAAGAAGCAGCAACATCAGCAGCAAACCTGAAATTTTTTGAAACCCTAAGGTAAGGGAGGAAGATGATTGAAAGTACTAAGATTGGGTCGGGTCTTCTATACCCGCACGAACACACCAACTTATTAACCAAGCTCATTTGTGGTTTTTCCCATCAAAAACGCACGAATTTTTTTCCATCTTCCTAAATAATCATACGCATTTATTGATTTCACTTAATTGATTCATGGAAGTTGGTATTGACTTTAAATGCAAAAGTTTCTCAAGCTTTTCTTTCATTGTAATTCAGTTTTGTTCATCGATTGATGATAGGGCTGTAAATTTTGTTCAAATGTCCGACGTCCGTTCGTGTCCGTGACCGAAATACGTCCGTCTGAGTCCGTCCGATTTTCATTTAGGACACGAGTTAGGACAACAAAATTTATACGAGAAAAAAATCATGTCCGGTCCGAGCTCGTCCGAATTCGTCCGAATTACTTGTAATTCAACATATAGTTGAGAGAAAATCTAGTAAAATGTAAAATGTGATATAAATAGTCATGTCCGATCGATCTGAACATGTCCGTGTCCGACCGATTTTATTTAGGACAACGAAATTTGTCCGAGAAATTTTTTGGTCTGATCCGTGTTCGGTCCGATTTTTTTTAGGACAGAAACTGAACACACCTCCGTCCGGTTCGGTCCGACCGATTTACACCCCTAATTGATGAATATTCAAATCAATGAATGTTTCGGTAAATTTAACATAGTATTAGAATCGACTTAGTTTAGAAAACCGTAAAATGATGAAGAAATGGATCAATATGCTTATAAGATGTCAAGATTGAAGAAATTAAATATTTTACCAAGTTACTAAAAGATAAAAAATATAAAACAACGCTGGCATGTTTGATATCAATGTAATGTGATTTGGTAACTATTAGAATAATGCAAGGAAAGAGTGCATAAAATTTGACTAAGTTTGGACAATAGAAACATGTTTGTACCTGCGTAATGTGAGAAAAAAAAGCATAATTATTGTAACACCCCACGTCCATTAATGTCACTCACAAAGGGAATGCATTAACTTCCATGGAGGTTTTAAGTGAATATAGAACAGTAAAATTACAACAAGACAGATATAAAATAGTACTTGGAAATTCAAAAACTTTATTTCATTGTAGCAGAAGTCAAAACATGTTTGATTACATCATAACACCATATTCAATGTCAAGTACAATATCTATCTTGATAAAACAAGTACATAATCCCATTACATGAATAGCCATTAAAAAGAAAGATAACAAGCTGGACTTTACTTCAGCAGTCCCAGCTTTCCAGAAGATAAGCGATCCAACTAGACTCCACTAGAACTTGGCCCAACCTGCGGACCTGAAGGGAGAAAAAGGATGGAAAAGAGGGGGTCAGACATAAAGTCTGGTGAACATGATAATTCTACAATACTATTACCAAAATAACTGGACTAAGGCATAAGCTGGAAAACAAGAAAATGTCTATGAAGAGCAGATTAAGGACATAGACAATCGCTAAAGGCAACGTTATAGGCGCTCCTAAATACTAAAGGATAAACACTATACTGCACCACACCAGTCACCCTAAAGATTCATCCCACTTAGCTTCACTTAGAAACTTTCCCAATGGCTTTACGTACCCCTAGCTGACTACATAGGTGCCGCCTGCCCCTATCTCCACTAGGTGTACCCTACTTCCCATTATTCGATCGGCTCCCTAACTCGTAGATACCCGTGCTGGCCCCACAGTGGGGTGTATCACTCCCCTAAAGTGGCAACCTGATACAACGGACATGCACGGCTTATACCTACACGATGCAACAACGTCTTACCTACCAGCCCGGGTCCACACACGCATATGAAACCCGTTGGACTTGCGTTGCCACCGCTCCCTGTTTTGGCCTCTTATAGTCAAACCCAGTATGCGTGTCCCGTCCTCGACTTGGGTCGAGCCCACAAAGATACGTTTTGGGATACTGGTTGAAATGGGCCCCCACTATTTACCACAAGCATTCCACCTAAGCTTGTCCCCATTAGTCCATCCCACTTAACCCACTTAGTCATGTTCATTTACATGTGTGTTTGGTTAAGTCTAATCGTATTTCAAATGCCTCTAAAGGCAACCACCAGATTCCTCATGCCACCCAAGGCACCTACTTAACCCCCATGTCCCACCTTACATGATTATCTGGTTAAGTATTTCTTAGTTCATTAAGGCCATAACCTCATAAAGACCTCTCACATTAGACTGGCATTTATGGCAGCTGGATTTGCCGGGCGGGTCCGGGCAGTCTTACACCATAAAAGAGTCTAACCTCGTGTCTTTACAACTGTTATGCTTTAGTTTGGGCCTAGGACCTCTCACATTGGGCCGACATTTGTGACTACTGGATTTGCCGGGCGGGTCCGGGCAGGTTTACATCACAAACGGGTCCAACCTCGTGTCCTAAGCATTGATTATTAATAATAATCCACTTTCCCTCAATTTTAATAATTCCCTACTTGAATTATTAATTACTTCCAATTTTTAACAATGTCCATAATTGACTCAATTATGGACATTCATTCATGGTATGCAACATCTTACAAAATTGCACCCAATTTATTAATTCCTAATATTACCCCTACCCCACGTTTGAACGTTTATTCGCAAAATATATGTTAGACTCGAATAGCCTAACTCATAGCATAAAAGAGATTATCATAATAACAACATGTATATGTGACCAAATGAATCATAATAAGGGGTGAAACTTGCATATGTCCAACTTGCATAGATTATACATGTCATGGATCTAAAGGTGTCAACTTGTTCAAAATTCACCTAATATGATCTCAATCAATTTTCATAAACTTACATATGAACATGTGTGAATCAACATCATCTAATTTTTTAACAACATGGTTTTATATGGGTACACCTAACTCAATAGGCAAATTCCCATAATCAAGTTTTATTTAATTATAGTTTCAAGTTTATGGGTACACCTAACCTAATAGGCAAATTCCCATAAACAAGATCCATTTAAATTAAGAAAAAAAAAACATAACTTTAAGCATGATCCAACAACATCATGATTTTTCAACATAATATAGCATGATTTATAACATGGCATAGTATGATAGTATAACATAGCTTGACATGATTCTCAACATAGCACGACATAGCATAAGAGAATTTACAACATAGCATGACATAGCATATATAATTTACATCATACGACAACATAATAACATAATAAGAGATCCACAATATATAGAATTTACAATTACAAATCACATCACTTTCTTGTGATCCATTCATAACTGAGTCAAATTAGTTTGTAATAGTCTTGTGAGAATCATCATACTCACCAACAAAAGAAAAGAATTAGAGAAAGAGAGATCTTTTGATTTGATTTGCGTAGATTTAGTTGTAGATGATTAGGCTTCCTCTTCTTAGTTTGTGACGGCTACGCTGAACTCCATGGCAGCAGCATGACGGTAGCTTCTCTAATTTTACAAGTGATTTAGGTCTAGGGTCTACCCACTTATTTATAGATTTTAGAATTCATTTAGGCCATTAGATTTAACCTAGAAATAACCGCAGCCGTTCAGACAAGATGGGGTTTATCTTGTTGACTCAGCAATGAGTCAGAAGTGACTCAGCAAACACTCAGCATATTAATAAACTTCTATTCATGTCATAAATATATATATATTTTCTACAATGTACATATTAGATACATCCCCCTTTACTTATTATTGTTTTTATATACATATTAGATACATCCCCTCTCTCACACACTTATTAATATTTTTATATTCATATTAGATACATCCCCTCTCTTACACACTTATTAATATTTTTATATTCATATTAGATACATCCCCTCTCTTACACACTTATTAATATTTTTATATTCATATTAGATACATCCCCTCTCTTACACACTTATTAATATTTTAGCAACTTTAGTGTTAATAGAAAATTCGGGGTGTTACATTCTCCCCTCCTTTTAGGATTTCGTCCCCGAAATCTTCAAGTCTGGAAGAATGTATATCCTACCATTCAAACGTCCATCTACTCATCCATCATACACAGGCATCCATTGTCCTTAAAAGACTTCTAATGCTTTATGATCATATGCAAGTGTGTGTACATGTCCTTACCTAATGTGAAATCAGGCGGTCTACTGATTCAGTTGACCTCCTTAATGCAAATTATGTAAGTGTCATGAATCCATTATGTATGCAAAAGATCCTAATTGCTTACATACTACTTCTATATGCGTGCACACCCATTCAACCGAATGCAGCATCCATATGATGGTACAACCATTATACATCCATTATACTAAATACATCCATATATATATGCAATATGCAATATGAAGTGACTGAGCCGATCTAGTGCCTAAAGTGTGTGTATATATGCATCCACGAGCAACCACTAGCAAACACTTGCATCCATTTTGCATCCATCATACATAACATGTCTCAAACACATGTTTCAACCATAGGATTATCCTAACTAAAGGTCAAAGATACTAATGAGAGGACATACTAAAGATAAGATAAGATAAGCTAAGCGATAAAGGAGAAATTAAAAGACATACCCTCAAAAAGAAAAGGGTACAACGAACGCATCTTCTCTTCTGTCTCCCAAGTTGCGTTGCTCTCATCATCTCCTCATTGCACTTTAACCAGTCTGACCTCTCGATTCCTCAACTTTTTTATCTCCGACCCAAGAATGCATGTAGGAGCTCGTCTAATTGTTGCATCACGCTCTATTTCCACCTCTTTAAGCAAGCTCGGCTCTACCACCTCCGCGGTCTTGTGCAAACACTTCCTCAAATGTGATACATGGAATACGTCGTGTACTCCACTAAGTTTCTCAGGCAACTCCACCCTATATGCCATCTTCCCAATCCTGTTTTTTTTACAGGAAACGACCCTACAAACCTTGGTGCTAATTTCCCCACGGACCCAAAGCGAACAACATTCTGTAACGGAGATACTTTGATAAAAACCATGTCCCCAATGTCAAACTCAAGATCTGTCCTCCTCTTATCAGCATACGATTTTTGCCTATCTTGTGCTGCTTTCATCCTCCTTCGAATCAACTCAATCTTCTCCGAGGTTTCCCTAACCATATCGGGCCCAAGTAGGATTTTACCGGTAGATTCCCACCAACATGTAGGCGAACGGCAAGGCCTTCCATAAAGAGCTTCGAAAGGTGTCATGCCAATACTAGACTGAAAGCTATTATTATATGCGAATTCTACTAACGGAAGGTGCTCTTCCCATGTACCCCCAAAGTCTAGGATACAAAGTCTTAAAAGATCCTCTAGAATGCGATTCACCCTCTCGGTCTGGCCGTCTGTCTGAGGATGATATGCGGTGCTCAAACATAGCTGAGTCCCTACGACCTCTTGTAAACTCTTCCAAAATTCGCTAGTAAAGATGGGGTCACGGTCGCTTACTATACTAGAAGGAATACCGTGCAAACGAACTATCTCCTTAATGTATACAGAAGCCAACCACGGAGCAGTCCTCTTACTTTTCACGGGAATAAAATGGGCGCTTTTAGTAAGTCTATCTACTATAACCCAAATCCCCGTGTTACCCTTCCTTGATCTTGGTAATCCATCCACAAAATCCATTGAGATGCTTTCCCATTTCCATAGTGGAACTTCTAATGGGTGAAGCAACCCACCGGGTTTCTTTTGTTCTGCTTTAACTCGTTGGCACACCAAGCATCTAGCGACGTACTCGGCCACATCCTTTTTCATACCGGCCCAAAAGAAAACCCGCTTCATATCTTTGTACATCTTATCCCCGCCGGGATGAATGGTCATTTTTGAGCGATGAGCATCATCAAGAATGGCCTTCCTTAAGTCTTCGTCTTGTGGTACACAAAGTCTATTATCCCTTCGTAACCAACCCTTGTCGTCTAGGGTATACCTACGAAGATGGCTTGACGACTCCCCCCCTTTGAGCTTTTCTACTATCTCAACCAACTGTGGGTCGTCTCGCTGTGCCTCACCAAACCGTCCTAGAAGTGTAGGTCTAACCTCCAAGGATGCTAACAGACCGGGTACTAAGTCAACGGAGGGTCTAAAGTCAAACATAGAGATGAATTCTAAGCTTTGTCGTTCAACAAACAACGGACTCAAGGACAACCTTTTCCTACTTAAGGCGTCTGCCACCACGTTACCCTTGCCCGGGGTATATGCTATTTCAAAATCGTAGGAGGCTAAGAATTCCATCCACCGTTGCTGCCTTAAATTCAAATCCTTCTGAGAGAATAAGTATTTTAATGATTTGTGGTCAGTGAACAGTTCGAATTTCTCACCAAGAAGATAGTGACGCCAAGACTTAAGCGCGAAAACAATTGCGGCTAGCTCTAAGTCATGCGTGGGGTAATTCTTTTCATGAACCCTCAACTGCCTTCCACCATAGGCTATTACTCTTCCCTCTTGCATGAGGACCGCGCCAAGTCCCGTCCCACAAGCATCAGTATAGATGGTAAACGGTTTATTCCCGTCTGGCAGCACTAAGACTGGGGCTGAAGTTAAGGCTCTCTTTAAACGTTGGAACGCATCATCGCAATCTTTGTCCCACGTAAAAACCAGGTTCTTCTTCGTTAACCGTGTTAATGGAGCTGATATTTTTGCGAAGTCTTTGATAAACTTCCTATAATAGCCAGCCAACCCCAAGAAACTTCTTACTTCGGTTGCATTTTTAGGGACCTTCCAATCTTGGATGGCCACCACCTTTGCGGGATCCACTGCTATCCCTTCTTTGGAAACCACGTGCCCTAAGAACCGTACTTCCTTCCTCCAGAAGTGACACTTGGAAAATTTTGCCTTAAGGTTATGCGCTCGAAGGGTTTCCAACACTTCCCTAAGATGTAGGGAGTGCTCTTCTTTATTCTTAGAAAAGACTAAGATGTCATCCACAAAGACTACCACGAATTTGTTAAGGTATTCCCTAAACACCCTACTCATCAAATCAACAAAATATGCAGGGGCGTTTGTCAAACCAAAGGGCATCACTAGCCATTCATAGAATCCGTCAGGAGTCCTAAAAGCAGTCTTATCTATACTATCCTCAGCCACTCTCAGTTGATGAAAGCCAGTGGCTAAGTCCAACTGCGAAAACACTGAGGCGCCAACTAACTGATCAAAGAGATCGTCAATCCTCGGCAGTGGGTGTCGGTTCTTTTTAGTAAGCTTGTTTAGTTCTCTATAGTCCATACAAAGTCTAAGAGACCCATCCGCCTTTGTGGCAAAAACTACTGGAGCACCCCACTCCGATATACTACGTCTTATGAACCCCTTCTCAAGCAACTCCTTTACTTGCTTATTGAGTTCCCTCCTTTCACGAGGAGCCATGTGGCGCACTGGCAAAGATACGGGTTTAGCATTATCCACAAGATAAATTCGAAAGTCTATCTCCCGCTTTGGAGGTAAGCCCTTCACCTCCTCAAACACATCCGGATATTCCCGGACCACTTCTACCGATCGCATGTTCTCTACAGACGCGTCAAGCGATTCAAGATAACTTAGCATAACGGAATTTATGGGATTACAAAAGATGTCGAGAGCATTACCAAGGCGAGTCACAAGCCTAACTACTCTCCTTTCACAATCAAGAATGGCCCTATTTCTAGACAACCAATCCATTCCTAAAATTAGCCCATAGCCCGTGAAGCCCAATACATAAGCATCACATCTAAATTCAACGCTAAGTATAGAGATTTTCAAATCCAAACATATCATGGTCAAATGAGCCGAACCCCCAATTGGATTTGAAACGACCAAGGGATCCTCTACTAAACTGGTGTTCAAGTGCAGTGATTCAACTAATGATGCAGAGATAAACGAATGAGATGCGCCAGAATCGAATAAGGTACGGACAGGATGATCAAACAGAAAAACTAAGCTTTCAACAGAAATTGTTCTACCTCTTTCTTGCAGCGGTGGGGCCGCAATAGCCTGAACTTGCCCCCTTGCCTGCCCTGGTGCCATAAGAGCCTGCACCTGTCCTCCCGAGGTAGACCCTGCCCTCTGCCCCTTCTTTGGACAGTCCTTCACTAAATGTCCCGCATCTCCACAATGAAAACAACCAGTCTTCTTTTTCTTTCTACAATCTTTGCTGAGATGGCCAGGCGTCCCACAATTGAAGCATTTCTTCTTCCCTTTGCCATTATTGTTTTTACCACCCTTCTTATTTTGCTGTTGGGGTTTCTTCTGATCCCCTTTCTTTTCAACTGCCTTATCCTCATGCATAAGTGCCATTTCTACTAGCTTTTCAAAGGTGGCTCCCATAGGGATGTGGGTCATAGCCAACCCTTGCAACGGTTCATTCAAGCCTCTAACGAACCTCAAAGCTTTCTTCTCTGGCGTGTTCACCAACTCCAAGCCAAACCTTGCTAACTGATTAAATTTATTGACATATTCCTTTACTGATGAGCTCCCTTGCTTTAGTGCCAGGAATTTTTCCATATTTAAGTTCTCCTCTGCCCTTGAAAGAAACTTTACCTCAAACCTTCGTCTGAAATCCGCCCATGAATCAACTGGACGTTCCCCGTTAGTGACCTCCCACCAAAACGAGGCCTCTCCCTTCATTAACCAAGCAGCTAAACGGACTTTCCTCCCATCTTCCACTTCAAAGATATCCAACAATTCCTCAGTCTCCTTAAGCCAATCTCTGGCCTCCACAAACGTCTCAGTCCCTTGAAAAGTTTTTCCTCCCATAGCCTTGAATTCCTTGCACGTCTTTGCAAAAGTGTCAACACGAGGAGGAGGAGGAGGAGGAATGGGTGCAACTAGGGGTGGAGGAGTATCCGCTGGGCCTGCAGTGGTGGCCCTAGCCTCCAAGTATCTCCTAAACCACCCTGGAATCGTCACACCTTCGGGGAGATTAAGATCTTCAGCCATGCTGAAACGAAAAAGGAAAGATTCAAAATGGAGAATTCGAAAGATAAAGATAAGGATGTGGCTATTTGGGATTATGTTTTTCATAAAAACTCTCTTTAAATAACAATTTTTTTTTTTTGAAAGCACTTCTTCCAAAAATACTTTAGAAAAAAAAATATTTTTCTAAAATTTTTTTTTATCTGTTCGGGTAACCTTATGCTCTGATACCACGTGTAACACCCCACGTCCATTAATGTCACTCACAAAGGGAATGCATTAACTTCCATGGAGGTTTTAAGTGAATATAGAACAGTAAAATTACAACAAGACAGATATAAAATAGTACTTGGAAATTCAAAAACTTTATTTCATTGTAGCAGAAGTCAAAACATGTTTGATTACATCATAACACCATATTCAATGTCAAGTACAATATCTATCTTGATAAAACAAGTACATAATCCCATTACATGAATAGCCATTAAAAAGAAAGATAACAAGCTGGACTTTACTTCAGCAGTCCAAGCTTTCCAGAAGATAAGCGATCCAACTAGACTCCACTAGAACTTGGCCCAACCTGCGGACCTGAAGGGAGAAAAAGGATGGAAAAGAGGGGGTCAGACATAAAGTCTGGTGAACATGATAATTCTACAATACTATTACCAAAATAACTGGACTAAGGCATAAGCTGGAAAACAAGAAAATGTCTATGAAGAGCAGATTAAGGACATAGACAATCGCTAAAGGCAACGTTATAGGCGCTCCTAAATACTAAAGGATAAACACTATACTGCACCACACCAGTCACCCTAAAGATTCATCCCACTTAGCTTCACTTAGAAACTTTCCCAATGGCTTTACGTACCCCTAGCTGACTACATAGGTGCCGCCTGCCCCTATCTCCACTAGGTGTACCCTACTTCCCATTATTCGATCGGCTCCCTAACTCGTAGATACCCGTGCTGGCCCCACAGTGGGGTGTATCACTCCCCTAAAGTGGCAACCTGATACAACGGACATGCACGGCTTATACCTACACGATGCAACAACGTCTTACCTACCAGCCCGGGTCCACACACGCATATGAAACCCGTTGGACTTGCGTTGCCACCGCTCCCTGTTTTGGCCTCTTATAGTCAAACCCAGTATGTGTGTCCCGTCCTCGACTTGGGTCGAGCCCACAAAGATACGTTTTGGGATACTGGTTGAAATGGGCCCCCACTATTTACCACAAGCATTCCACCTAAGCTTGTCCCCATTAGTCCATCCCACTTAACCCACTTAGTCATGTTCATTTACATGTGTGTTTGGTTAAGTCTAATCGTATTTCAAATGCCTCTAAAGGCAACCACCAGATTCCTCATGCCACCCAAGGCACCTACTTAACCCCCATGTCCCACCTTACATGATTATCTGGTTAAGTATTTCTTAGTTCATTAAGGCCATAACCTCATAAAGACCTCTCACATTAGACTGGCATTTATGGCAGCTGGATTTGCCGGGCGGGTCCGGGCAGTCTTACACCATAAAAGAGTCTAACCTCGTGTCTTTACAACTGTTATGCTTTAGTTTGGGCCTAGGACCTCTCACATTGGGCCGACATTTGTGACTACTGGATTTGTCGGGCGGGTCCGGGCAGGTTTACATCACAAACGGGTCCAACCTCGTGTCCTAAGCATTGATTATTAATAATAATCCACTTTCCCCCAATTTTAATAATTCCCTACTTGAATTATTAATTACTTCCAATTTTTAACAATGTCCATAATTGACTCAATTATGGACATTCATTCATGGTATGCAACATCTTACAAAATTGCACCCAATTTATTAATTCCTAATATTACCCCTACCCCACGTTTGAACGTTTATTCGCAAAATATATGTTAGACTCGAATAGCCTAACTCATAGCATAAAAGAGATTATCATAATAACAACATGTATATGTGACCAAATGAATCATAATAAGGGGTGAAACTTGCATATGTCCAACTTGCATAGATTATACATGTCATGGATCTAAAGGTGTCAACTTGTTCAAAATTCACCTAATATGATCTCAATCAATTTTCATAAACTTACATATGAACATGTGTGAATCAACATCATCTAATTTTTTAACAACATGGTTTTATATGGGTACACCTAACTCAATAGGCAAATTCCCATAATCAAGTTTTATTTAATTATAGTTTCAAGTTTATGGGTACACCTAACCTAATAGGCAAATTCCCATAAACAAGATCCATTTAAATTAAGAAAAAAAAACATAACTTTAAGCATGATCCAATAACATCATGATTTTTCAACATAATATAGCATGATTTATAACATGGCATAGTATGATAGTATAACATAGCTTGACATGATTCTCAACATAGCACGACATAGCATAAGAGAATTTACAACATAGCATGACATAGCATATATAATTTACATCATACGACAACATATTAACATAATAAGAGATCCACAATATATAGAATTTACAATTACAAATCACATCACTTTCTTGTGATCCATTCATAACTGAGTCAAATTAGTTTGTAATAGTCTTGTGAGAATCATCATACTCACCAACAAAAGAAAAGAATTAGAGAAAGAGAGATCTTTTGATTTGATTTGCGTAGATTTAGTTGTAGATGATTAGGCTTCCTCTTCTTAGTTTGTGACGGCTACGCTGAACTCCATGGCAGCAGCATGACGGTAGCTTCTCTAATTTTACAAGTGATTTAGGTCTAGGGTCTACCCACTTATTTATAGATTTTAGAATTCATTTAGGCCATTAGATTTAACCTAGAAATAACCGCAGCCGTTCAGACAAGATGGGGTTTATCTTGTTGACTCAGCAATGAGTCAGAAGTGACTCAGCAAACACTCAGCATATTAATAAACTTCTATTCATGTCATAAATATATATATATTTTCTACAATGTACATATTAGATACATCCCCCTTTACTTATTATTGTTTTTATATACATATTAGATAATCCCCTCTCTCACACACTTATTAATATTTTTATATTCATATTAGATACATCCCCTCTCTTACACACTTATTAATATTTTTATATTCATATTAGATACATCCCCTCTCTTACACACTTATTAATATTTTTATATTCATATTAGATACATCCCCTCTCTTACACACTTATTAATATTTTAGCAACTTTAGTGTTAATAGAAAATTCGGGGTGTTACAATTATGGATCTTGATTTGTGTACTTCGGCTTGGAGTTCAAGTTACAGAGAAAAATTAAAAGATATCCTAAGAATATAATGTTGGTATCGACATGTTCGATTTTTTGGGAAACATGTGCGATGATCTATTCTTTATGCTGGAAGTTCAAATTTGAAAAAAATGAACCGTTCAAAGCAGGAATGACGAAATTCATGTTCAATCTCTTTTATAAATTGCAGCCTATCTTTAACTAGAAAGATAATCAGTCTTCTTAATCTTCTATTTCATAAGATTTTGAGAAAACAACGATATATTAGATCGTAACTTGGTTTTGATTTTAATTCTGTATCTTAGAGAGGTTTTTTAAACAAAATTGATTGATTGGACATAAATCGAAAATTTTATCAAACCAATATAAAGATTTTACATCGCTTATTCATTCTTTTTTTATTTCTTCATTTTAATATTCGTTTCACTCGTTTTGTAGTGATATTTGAGGCTTGTACCAATTGTTTAGATAATATTTTGTGTGCTTCCACTGAAATGAAGTTGGTTCATATATCGGAGAAGATGAAGAGGCATGCTATAAGAGTCTTTGTTATAACAAGTCAACCAAAACATGGGGCAAGCAGAAGGTGTTTGTTAGTTCAAATCCACTTTTTTTTTCTACGTGACTAGAGAGAAGATGGATAAAATGATGACAATTTTGCAAGGGAAATTGATAAGAAAAGATGAATGGATTACCCCCAACGATGGAACAATAAAGTGCAACTAAATCATAATCGAATACTAGAAGGTGAAGAAGATATATGAGAAAATGAAGTGGAACAACCTTAAACTGTCCTTCAACATACCAACAAGACGGTAGCGAGAGGTCTAGACCAGTCGGTAGTGACATATTTGGACATCGAGCATGGTCGATGTTAATGACGAGCATGGAAGGGCGCATCAGATGGATGATGTTGAGCCTTGAAATCAAGGTCGGAATGCAAAGCTGCAACCACAAGGATTAGAACAGTAAGTTTCCCATAGGAACATAGCACGAAGAAGATTTGAATCAATGACATGTTTGAAAATATTTAAATTAAATGCAGATGATTGCTTAGCTAAAATGGCAAAGCATGTACTTCGAAGTGAAGTTATACAACAAAGTTTGGAGGATGCAAACGAAAGCTTCCCTCCAAACACCCAATATGTTTGGAACCTCCTGATTTTAGGTTACCTACTTTTGAAGCTATATGATGGAAGGGTTAATCCAATTGTTCGATTATATCCTAGGTATGGGAGTGTTAGCAACTTTTGGGGGAGGTGATAGGACGATGCTCCCACTGTACTTGACTTATTTGGTTGCACTGTTGTTTCACCAACTTGATGATTATTCGTAATCAGTACGTTGACAAAGTTAGTGGAAAAGTTTATAAGCAAATTTACAGTTCATATGGTTCAATAACGGAATGTGCTGGCGCTTTCGAGTATAAACCAAAGAGATAACGAACTTTGTAGAGTTATTTTGTTAGACTTAACACATAGCCACTTCATTTTATACAACTTATTTCCCGGGTTGCTTCCAAAGTTATTAGTAAGGCTGATTTTGAAAACAGTATTAGAAAGAGATCCACCATTAGATCTTGTGGACTTGTACTATTAAGTTGAGAAGTATTTATGCTAAGACGGCATAAAAGTCGAGAGTGGTGAAATTGATGCTATGGAGAATGGAGGACCATCTACGGCAAGTTCTGGAAAAGAGTAAGGGAAAAAGAAAATGTAACAATGGCTTTGAATGATCAAAGTGATAAAAAAAAGAACTAAATTTTCCTCTTGCATTAAGTTGTCTAAGACCCTGAATAAGGCTTATCTTGATACAAGTAGATTAACTAAATCTATAATTACGTAATTTACGGTAAATTATTCAACTCCATCTTAAATCTCACTCAAAATAATAAGTGCTTAATTTCATTTATATGACTTGTTATATTGTGATATAAAGTAATTAATTAAAAACATACACATAAGAAAGTCTTTGAATAATTATTATGTTATTACAATTGCAAATATAGTAGCAATCGTGAGTAATACAATAAAATAGGATTAATTGTCAAGAATAATTCGAAGTTTAACATGTATTCCCATAATAATCCCAAGTTTGGATTATTTTGAATAATCCGAAGTTTAGGGGGGTGTCTTCCCATATTAATCTCATTTACTTGATTCTTCCCATATTAATCTGAAGTTTGGGGGTATCTTCTCATATTGATCCCAAAATAAAACGTTAGTGGGTCATCGGGATCAATATGGGAAGACACCCCCAAACTTTGGATTATTCAGAAATAATCCAAACTTGGGATTATTATGGGAAGACACGTTAAACTTCGGATTATTCTTGGTAATTAATCCAATAAAATGTTATTTTTAATACATCAACTCAATTGTTTCAAGAATGAACATTGACACATCTACTAAAACCAGAGTTCGTAACATTCTTCAAATATTTGGTGATGCATCAATCATGACTACCAAGGCACCGTGGGGTACATACTCATGGGTATTGGATCGCCATGTAATATTAACTTTGAATTATTCAATTATTAATTGTTGACTAAAATCACACTTGTGACCTGCATCATTGAATTCATTCAATATTCAAAACACACCTGATTTAATTAGCTTATAATATTTATAGATTAATTAATATTTGAGAAATAATAATGTAACAGCTTGCTTATATTGGGAAAATTCAAGTTAACAATAAACCTCACATGTTCAACTCAAACCACTTCAAAATGATGAGTTATCAGTGGGGTTTAAATTAAGAAAAGAAATTAAGAAGTGAAGGATAAATAATACACAGAATCTCATAGTGGAACGATAAAATATAATAATAACATAAACAGTTTGTAAAGTTATTCAATAATACACATCTGATTTAAGTTTACAATATATCGGATTTATACGCTTAACAAAACAAGCCAATGATGCAACAAAATAACACAGTAGTAAATATAGAAATCTTCAAACAGTAGTTTCTTCTTTAAGCAACGAAGGCATTCGGTAACTGAAAACAACTCAGGTAGACCCGAGCATAATGGAAAAACAAAACTTTCGAGTAAGGACTATATGTTCTTATGTGAGTAAATTTGAATCAAGAAATAAACGTGCAATAATTCAAGTCATCATGGGTAAAATTTAATTAATTAATTAATTCCAATTAAAAGTCCTTTTTGTTGATAATCTTTTTGAATTAAATTTACAGTTTATTCGAATTTTTTTAAATAATGTTATATTTATTTTTGTATCAACCCATATTTTTATTTGAGATTCAAAAGAATTCACTTTTAAAAATATACTTGTTTAAAAGTTCAAGTATTACAAAAGGTCATATCAAAAGATCTGAAATTGAATCTAGAGATTTCTCATAATGACAAGACCAATGGGTCACAGCTTATCGAAATACATATATCAATCAAAGTACATCCTCAATGGACTGTACTCAGGTTCTAAACGAACATTCGAATCAAATTCCCATCTCTAGTAATGGGTTATATGTATCATTAGTAACATATCACATTGATTTGTTACTCGAAGTAACAAAACATTTGGAATATTCAAAAATATTTTACAAATTATATTATTATTTATTTTCAAAAATCATTTTAAATTCATCAAAGTAACGTTCTAGAGATAACATTCAAATTTCTTGTTTGTTTATAACATATTTATAAATAAATTACAAAGATATGGTTACTTCATAAATATTTGCTTTCAAATATTCTTATCATGTCAACATCATCATTTAATTTAAACCATTTGGTTTAAACAGTTGAGTTGATAACATTTCTCAAACTCTTTAAATTCCAATATTAATTGGAAACCATTAACCTTCATATTTTATTTTAAAGTAAATTCAAACTTTAATGTAAATCAAATCTAAAAAGTGAAAATTTTGAATTAATCAAAATTTATATTCAATTTCATTTAAATAAAATTAACAATACATAACAAATTTAAATAGATTTATAATTCAAATCTAATTTAAAGCAATTCAAATCCAGTCAAAAGTAACTTAAACTTAATTTAAAACAGGTTTAGCCAATAATCATTACGTCGGATTTAGATTTTCAAATTGAATTTTAACAGATTTCGTTGAACAAAATTACTTCGAATTTCCTTGAAATATTTTGATTCAAATATATTTTTACTTACATGAGAATATATCGTTTTAGCTCATACACAATGTCATAGGTATATCATTTTAACTTATTTCGGTCTCTGATTCCATTCACGGTATATAACCATTCAATATTAATTGATAATCAACAATATAGTGACATGGATATATCGCAATTAAATTAACACGATATCATATCATATACATTATAATAATCAATAGATTCATGCGTATAATCAAGATACAAGTTGACATACGACACAATAATCATATATTAATGTGTTTCGCTATCAATAACATTAAATTTTAATGTCAAATTCAAATCAACAAATTTCAAATACAACCAACCTAATCTTTCTCCAATTTGACATTGAGTATCGATATGTCCAATTCAAATTTAAGTTTTCAACTTCAAATAAAATGATGCAAATATTACAAATAATTCAATTCAAAATTAGTATGATAAATTTCATTTTTAAATTTACTAACCAAATATGTCAACAACCAATCAACTAAAATCCAATTCAATTAAATTTAAATATCAGGTGTCAATTAAAATAATGTCAAAATATCAATATTAATTTAAATTCCAAATCAACAATTCGATAAACTAACTTGCATAACAATATTTATACTGTGAATTTAAATCAATTTAATTTGCATAAAAATATAAGTTGTGAGTTATAACACTCAAATTTGCATGCGAGCAAAGAACTTACAGATAACAAGAAACTAAGCAATGAATATGAATGTAATACAACCTCCTACGTAAAAGCAAACAAGCGCAATACAAACACCAATCGGATGATGCTCATGACACAACAATCATTCCAACTATCGGATTGTTGCAGGATACACACGACTGATCCAAGCCCCCATACTCCCTGGTAAATTTATGTAGGATGGGGAAGCGCATGGTAAGAATCGAACCTGCGACCTTTTATCAGGAAGTTAGGCCTCCTTTCCACTGCACCGCACCCACGTACAGACACGAGTTATTATTCACTATGCATTATGGAATCTATCCAATGAGACTAACACAATTTATTCCTTTTATCCATAAAATTTTAAAGTCTTTGGTGCTAAACTATAGTCTTACTTCAGACATTATATCTAACTTTGTAGCAACAGGCCAAGGAAGTCAAAGGTAGGTGTATGAAGGGCCATCCTCAATGAGGTCAGTTTGGTGTTAGCGAGTGTAAGAGCTTCTGGATTCAAGTCGCTTTCAGATTATGATCGATGGTTACAGTTGCTAGCTGCATAGGGGATCGATTGGAGGCGGAACAGTGGGAGGAAATGAGGACAGGTCGGGTCGGGCGTGAGGCTAAAGTGAACTGTTTGGATCTGGAGTGGATCAGAAGGTCGTTGAGAGGAGTTCGAGGAGGAGGACGTTGGGCTTGCTATGGTGATGGTGTTTGATTGAGGGAGGACGACCGGAGGATCTGGATGGAAGCGATGGCATGGTGGAGGAGGGAGGAGCGTGGCGGCAGAAGTGGTAGCTATGTAGGATAATGGTAAGGCGGCGATGATGAACCAGAGGCGAAGGCGAGATGTGGTGGTAAATACGTGGTTTTAGGTATATCAGTTTGAGAGATTTTGACCTTTTTATTAGTATGAAGCTTCAAATAATAAAGGAATTTGTTTTAATTTAAGCCGGCTTCTAAGACTTATAACAAAAATGGCCAATTTCCAAACTAATTACAGAAATAGTCTACTTTTCCTTGGGAATAACACTGGCAACATCTAGATGGAGCCCATAGAAAATAAAATCAGGTTGGCGGCATTGAAATGCCGCCAAATTAACATTAGCAGCATCTCGAATGCCGCAAGTTTTTTATTCAACTGGCACCATCTCGGATGGAGGCAATGTAAAATAAGTTTTTTTTAACATTGGCTCCATCCGAGATGGAGCCAGTTGAAAAGAAAAAAAAAACTGGCGCCATTCAAGATGTCGCCAATGTTAATTTGGCGACATTTCGGATGCTGCCAACATTTTTTTTTCATTGGCTCCATCCGAGATGGAGTCAGTAGAAAAAATATATATATAAAATTGGCAGAATCCGATATGCCACCGGTGTTATACATAAGAACACCGACTTATTTTTGTAATTAGTTTCCAAACTGGTCTATTTTTGTTATAAATTTCAATAACCGGCCTAAATTAAAATTATTTCCAATAATAAAAGACAGGAAGAACGTGAAGAGAGAGAGAGAGAGTAGAATAGAAATGAACGAAAGTGTCCGAATTAAAATAGTTTAAACAAGTACCACTTTAAACGCACTTTGAAAATATCCATATGGAATCAGCACATGTTTGCTCATTAGACGTTCACATTTGATTTTAAATTTCTTTTTACGTTGGCTTAGTTTGTTATGGATAAGCTCAGTTAATCGTGTACACCGTAAACCAAAATTCAAACCGTTCTCTAGCCCACATAAAATATCCAAACACATGAAATAAAATGTTGTTACACTCAACGGTCGACGTGAACAAGATAGCACACTGAAAATGTAAATTTATTTGTTCATGTAATTTTTTATCATTTTCATTATAATTGTTACCGTTAACAATTAACCATTTATATAAATTGGATTAATAAAGCTAAAGAATCCAAATTCAATGAAACAAAGGTTGGCGTACTAATTATAGTATTTTCTAGAACAGTTTCATAAAAAATATTTATATTTTGAAAACTGATATTTTATCGTTTATTATCAGCTGATTTTACAGCAAAAAATTAAAATTTAATTATATTTCCATTATCCACGAATGATTAAGTTTCTTTAGATTAAACTAAACACACAACCCATATTCAAATTTTAAGTCTTAAGTTTAATGTCAAAAATCATTTTCCTACCGTTTACGGTTGATATTTAACGACTATGAAATATTGTTTTGAAATTTAGATTTATTCTTTTAATAAATTACTAGTTAACTTTTAACGAAAACGTATTTTTTTTTCAAATATTCTTTTAATTCTATAAAAATGATAGTTAAATTTAACGTAAAATGTAGGTTATAATTTACTTTTGATTTTCTCTAATTGAAAGGTTATAATCAAATTAATTTCAATCTGCTTTCAAAATTTTATTAAATACCGTAGCATATAATTTACATTAAGAAATTATAAATTTTTATATTTTAAACAAATTTTTGTCAAGAACTTTATATAATTTACTAAATTTAAATTAATCCAATTTATAGGTTATTGCAAATAATTTTGTTTTATTTTACATTTGGGGTGTATTTAATCAATATCATGGTCTTGAGAAATATTCTGCGTGCTAATGGTAACCAGTGTGTGTGTATATATATATATATAAGTTATATATGTACATATCAGTGTACAATATTGATGAACATTTAATTTGAATTTAAATCGAATTGATTACAACTGTATTATGCAGTTTATTAGTCCACTAAGGGATCAATAAGGAATCAACAATAAAGGGATAAAGAAGATATCTTTGGAGTTGGACTTGGCTAGAGTAATCAGTGAAAAATACTTTTCACTTATTCCTTTATATAGGCAACTTAAAACTAAATTGTTTTGGTTCGTTCTTTCTACAATTCTTGGATTTCCTTACATCTACCATCCTTACTCTTAGTCGATCTCTATTTAGCCTTCAGTTCTTCATCCTTAAAACATTAAGCGGCTCAACTTAAGTAGTGATACGTGAAAAAAAACTACTTTGGATCAGTATGTGATATATTTATAGGACTTTCAAAATCAATTATATCATAATCGGTTAGATTCTAACTTACAAATATATTATTATTCTATGTAGAATCACTTTTTATATGCATTGACTGTCATGCTTTATTTATAGTTTAATATATTAGTCTAATAATAAGCTGAATGTATCTATTCATTGTTAACATAATAACTTAAATAATATAAATATTTATATATACTTTATTTCAAATTCTTTATAATGACCTTACTTTTGACAAGACCATCAAGTTCATGGAGATTCATAGTCGAGGCAATTCTGACTTAGAAGCAACTTAAACCCAGCCCAAGACCAAAGCCACAAGATATCTAGATTGGCCAGCTATTCCGGATCGACTAAGCAAACATGTGCATATCCGGATCGGCCAAAGCCCGGATCGACAAAGCAAGTGAAGAGTAGTTTGGTTCAGCCAACAACTAGGTCGGATATGTTGAACCAGACTTATGCCGAACCGGATTAGTAGTAGCCTGTGACGTGGCTTACTCACTCCACTTGCTCTACTATTCCTACTTTCCCGCGCATGTCTCATGCCGAACCGGATTCGTACCTCACCCATAAATAGTACCCTAGGACATTTGGGAAGCTTCTTCCGACCTCTCTTACATAATTTATTTATTGTAAAAGCATTGCACTTAGGATTTCATCATTCCCAACCTCTATAATCTTAATTTACAGTAAAAATCAAGAGAAGTTATAAAGTGGACGTAGGGAATAAATAGTCGAACTACAATAAATTATTATGTGTGTTATATTCCACTTTTCCATTTACTATTTCATCAATTTTATTCTCTTTAACATAATTTTTGGGTGTTTGGACCATTTTGGTGCAAACATTTTGGTGCTTTCACTGATAAACATTTGAATTCTTAGCATTTAGGATCTTTTAATCTACTTATAGATTTCAAGTCCGAAAAGAAGACCTCTTCCTTCATTTTCTTCTGTAAAAATGGTATCAAAGAGAAATACCACCACTTTCAGGCTTTCCATCCATTATGGATAAAAGACTAACTAATAAGCCGCCAACTTAGAATTCGGTTCCACTATATCGAATCGGACCGGAAATGCACCTGCTACAACCAATGCACCAACTACTCAGGCTCCAACTTCTGCATTCATGAACCATGACGACTTTATGGAACTTATGTCAAGGTTGAACGAGATGGCTACTGTGCTAACGAATAGATGCACGAAAATATAACTTTGAGGCAAGATATGAACAGGATAACGAAGTAGTGGAATGATTTTAGGAGTCAGACAGCTCCTACCCACTACTCATCAAACAAAAATCATCCTCGTCAAGTAGAAGCGGGGGAGCAGTGCAGCAGCAATTCACCGGGCCCAAAATGTACAGGATATATGGTTTGGTGATCTTCCATTTCGGCATGCCGAATCAGTCTAGCTTGTCCATGCCAAACCGGAAATAACTTCACTAAATCGTGTTTTTCTCATACAAGATCGCAATGTACCTAGGACCTCTCATACTCCAGTGTGTCCCTCTCACGTTCTGTGATTGACCGAGATAACATGGGTCAAGGGAGTACTGTGCGGATGGCGGCTCAAGCATCCTTGCATGTAGTGTAAGCGAAAAAGGTTATATAGGAAAATAGTTGGAACCCGAGCTTATCTTTAAAACACCAGATCTAACTGCCATTGTCAGGCAGATTATGCAATATAATATGGGTACGTCAACGAAGATTGGCGAATTGATCGCAGTCATATGCCATTTACCAATGAGACCTTGCAAGCAGAGTTTACCTGAAGATTTAACATGCCTCAAATGAACCATTATTCAGGCAAGACCAATTCTGGTCAGCACTTAATGTGATACACCTGGTATATGGATTCAATAGCGGCTCCAGATGTTATTAAATGCAAGGCATTTCCTATCTACCTCGATGGAGTAGCACTTATGTGGTTCACCAGATTGCCTCCAAGATTGGTACCTTTATTCGAGGATTTGAGTAGAGTGTTCGTGAACCAGTTTTGCCTTTATGTCACCAAGTCAAAGCATGTTATGACCCTCTCTCCCGTAAACCAAGCTCAAGGGGAGTTGCTTAAAGATTATCTTGAATGCTTTAACACTACTCTCATCAAAGTTAGTAACCCCAATGAAAAAACCATATTGACGACATTGGTTGATGGCGTCAACCCTGACACCGAGTTTGGAAAATGACTTATTTGAAAGCCTCCTTTTACTTTGGATCAATTCTATGAAAAGGCCAATCAGTTCTTGCGCAGTGAGGAAGAGGAAAGAACTCGAAACAGAAGAATTGACGATACAGTGAATGAAGGCATCCAGAGTAATATGAAAATGTGACAATCTAGAGAAATTTCAGGTTAACGTTCAAAACCAAAATAAAAGGAATGGCAAATAGCGTAGAAACAACAATGGAGGAGGCCGTAATCAGAAAGGGAACGCTAAGAAGCAACCTCGATTCCATACTTTTGATAATTATACTGTGTTGAATGACACCTTGAAGAACGTATACTTGGATACCTGTAATGTGATGTAGTACAAGAAACCCTCTCCATGGGAGTCCACGGATAAGAAAAACAGATAGAGAAGTTTTGTTTGTTTGACGAGATTTATGGCTATGCGACGAATGAGTGCCGTCATCTCCGGAACATGATGAAAAACTTGATTCGAGAAGGAAAATTAGAGGAGTATCGATTATCCTTGCTGGACTGGAGGCATGGTACTTTGGACCTCAACCGTCATGGTAAGGCAGCTCCTAGAGCCACTACCTAGCAAAAGAACGAAGGAGTTGTTATTAACACCATCGTCGGAGGACCACATCCGGCTGGATTTAGTCTTCGAACTATGGATCAGTATGTTAACGCAGTGAAGCATGTCGAGGTTGAAGAATGCAGAACTACAGAGGAGGCTGCTCCCATAAAGAAAAGAAGGACGATGATGGATGATGTCGGCTTCAAAAATATAGATGCAGATGGGGTAGAGGCCCTAAGTATTGGCCCTTTAGTGATCTCAACCATGGTTGGTCCTTCTTCTGTGTGGAAAGTCCTTGTTAACTGTAGGAGTTCCATAAATATATTGTTTAAAAAAGCCTATGACCATATGATGTTGCAGGCAAAATACTTGAAGCCATGTAAGGGTATAATACACGACTTCAATGGGTCTGCAAATGAACCAGTAGGAATGGTTGAATTACTGGTAAAATTAGGCAAGGGAGACCATAAGGGTGTGTGGATCCCCCTGTTTCTTGTGTTAGACATTAGCTCTCCATACAATGCTTTTCGGGGTTGATCGACCCTTACTGAATATAAAGCATGCATTTCTCCTTAGTGCTTGCTCTTGAAGTTTCTGACTGAGCTTGGAGTTGGAGTTATGTGAGGAGACCAAGTAGAAGGACGGGAAAACTTTTAGCTGAATGGAAGAAAGCCCGAAGCAAGGCGAAGGGAAAGGCTGCATATAATTCCCTTTGCATCAAGGGCACTGCGGCATAGAAAGTAAAGAACAAATCTTAGACCAGACAATGTAGCTGTCAACTAAAGGATAACAACCCAAGAAAGGACGAGGAGCCAGGATACCAGAGGGCAATCCCTAACAAGACAATGGTGGTTATCTCGATTGATAATGACGACGCTTCGAAGGTCATGAAAGTCAGATCTCATCTTGGACCCCTCCGGACGAAGGAACTGACAAACTTTCTCTACATAAACCTTGACGTGTTTGCTTGGACCCATACTGACATGTATGGAATATCACCGACCATCATAAGCCATTCACTCAATATTGATCTAAAGTGCAACAGGTGAAGTAGAAGAGGCGTATACTCGGACTTGAAAGGTCAGTGGCATTGAAGGAAGAAGTAGAAAATCTTAAAAGCAACAGGTTTATCCAAGATTTGTTATACCCCGACTGGGTATTGAATCTAGTACATGTGAAGAAGTCCAATGGGAAGTGGTAGACATGCATTGATTTCTCAAACTTGAAAAAGGATTGTCCTAAAGACAGTTTCCTACTTCCCAGGATTGACCAACTTGTAGACTCAACAGCTGGGCATGAACTTCTCTCCATTATGGATTCGTACTATGGATATATGTGCCTTATCAGGAGCATACTAGATTTATAACCAACCTTGGGCTATATTGTTACATGGGCATACCATTTGGATTGAAGAATGCTAGAGTAATGTACCAACGGTTAGTCAATCTCATGTTCGAGAACCAAATTGGGTGGTGATGGAAGTCTACATAGAAGATATGCTAGTGAAGTCGCGACAATCGACCAAACATGTTGACGAATTAGTGTAAATGTTCAGTATTCTGCCAATATGGGGTGAAACTCAACTCTTCGAAATGCTCTTTTGGCATTGCGTCAGGGAAAATTTTGGGTTTCATCGTTAACTCTCACAGGATTGAAGTCAACCCCAACCAAATAGAAGCCATACGTAACATCCAAGAGTTTTGAAATATCAGAGATGTACGAAGCCTGAATGAAAAGGTGGAAGCTCTGAGCATATTTATGTCCAGGGCCACCGACAAGTGCATTCTCTTCTCTGACTTGATAAAGTGAGGAAAACACAACTTTGATTGGACTCTAGACTGTGTCAAAGCATTCTAGGAACTATTGAATTATCTGGACAGTCCCTTTATATTGTCAAAACCAATAGATTATGAAGATTTATTTGTATATGTGGCGGTATCTTTGCATGCCATTAGGTCAGCGCTTGTTTGTGAGGACGATCAAATTCAACGGCTAGAATACTATGTAAGTAAAAGATTGAAGGAGGCAGAGCATAACTACCTGAATATCGTAAAGCCCTCTTACAACCTCCTAGTAGCTTCGAGGAAGCTACATCACTACTTGCAACCTCATCCCATCATAGCGTATATTGACTTTTCCGCTACGACATGAAACACCCTGTAAAATAAAGCTAAAATAGACATAAGGTAATTTTTAATAATATTCAATAATAAGTTAATGGGATGAAAATGAAATTTAAAGTAATTGGGCCATGAAAGTTTTGTAATTGCGTTATCCGTTTTCATATTTTAATTATAGAAAATGGAGTCTATATGAGAAACATATTAATAAAATAAGTTGTATGTAAATATGAACGCATAAGGTTTGAAATATATATATATATATAATATATTAATTGTGAATTGGTATGAAAAGAATATTCCAAGTAAATTTGAAATTATGTATATATTTATATACAATGGAGGACAAAGATAATCAAAAAAGGTTAAGAAATCAACCTAATAATTAACGTTTAATATATCGGGCAATTAACCAGGAGATTAAATCTCCTAGGTAGATTTCGACCCAAGGGGTCGACCCCTAGTGGTTGACCGTCGGTCAATCGTCCTCCTACTAGAGGGGTCGACCGCCTTGGTCGAATTAGGGTTGTGAGGGCTTGTTATTTTGAGGGTTTTAATATAAATTGCATACACAAACTGCCTGGATTTAATCTAATATATCATACGATCTTTATTAACACTTGCAACTATATATACCACCCTCCTAGCCTCTCCCTAACCCTATTCTTCATTTCGTTCTTACGCCTCATTATATCCTTCTGTCATTGCTAATTCTAGATCTAAGGTTAGATTTCTCTTCTAATTCTCTAACCTCAATTCTATCCTCTCTATTTTAAGACTTATATAAGTTTGAGAATTTTGAAATTTAGTTTGTATATATATATATATAAGATTCTGATTCATTTGATTCTTATATATAAATTGATAGAAGGATTGGAGCACGATTATGATGGCTAGATCCAAATCTATTTCTACTTATATTTTGTGTCCTTCATTCCCAAAGCACTATGAATGGAAACCATCTAAGTTCTATTTCTTATCTTTTGTAGTTTAGATTTGGAATATTATTCCCATATGGGATTTGGGTTAAATGACAATATAATGCTAAAATTCCCCAAATACTATATTTTATTTATCGCTGAAATGATAAATCAAAAGTGTTGTATTTTAGGTTTGTATTGTTTGGATAATAAAGACTTAAGCTTGGGATGTTATGAAATCCTTGGTTTTTGAGTTATGATTCACTTAGTTCTTATTTTGTGTTCTATATGTTTGTGTGTCAAAAACATGGGATTTGTATATCGTAAAATTAATAGGTTTAAGCGTTTGTTCTATTTAGATTCGTTTGAACGTATTATTTGCAATATATTATCTTAAGTTTGGTACACAATATAAATATAAAAGTGAGGAAGTGCCAAAAGCAAAAGTTTTCATACATAATTGGATATATTGCATCTTGCCAATATTTCTATTATTCAAATAACTATTTAAGGCTATGGTGCAAGTTTATTTATATTGTTATTTCTTTTTTTCATAAATTGTGAATATACATGTTGGACTATGTTAATTAGGGAAATTGACTTGTGCACCTTAATTGTGATTAGTTGAATTGACATTTCAAAATTTTATTACGTCGTTATTCTCGTTCGCATAATTTACATCTATTTATATATATTTATAACGTAATTACATGTAATATTAATGTGTATTAAGTACATGAGAAATACATTTAAATTGGAAATAGCATTTGAGTGTCCCCATAGGAATTTGTATGTAGTGTCTGAGTTAATGGACTTAAGTATAATTAACGACACATAGACATGAGGTTAACCATTACTTGCAGTAGAATGTAATAACCCGGAAATCTGAGCCAATTTAAAATTTTTATTTTGGCAATTTTGATGAATTTTGAATATTTAAAATGAATTATTTTAAATAATAACGATGAGAAATTTATTTTGAATAGAATTAAACGTATATATTTATATAGAGCGTCGTTAGAATATAAATATTTTATTTTAATTATAAAAGGAATTGAAAATGGCGCGGTAGTTTGAAAATTCGATTTCAAATTTCAAATGAATGTACCGGGTGCAAAATAAACCGGATTTTAGCAAAACCAAAAATATTAGGATCTAATTGAGAATATCTTTCCAACGAATCCGAAAAATCGAAATTTCATAGCGGGAATCAAAAGTTACGTTCAGTTAAAAATTCAGAATAGTCGCTATGGAATTCTGGCCCTTAAAAATGGCAATTTTGCAAACGACCTCGGTTTTCAACGAAACCACTTTTGTTGGATCCGTGATGTCAAGTTATTTCTAGATTCCAAAATTCGTAATTTTTCGAATCAATATGTGAGCGTGGCAACGGAAAACGCGTTTGACCAGTTTTAGTTGATTTTAATCGACTAGAAAATGACCATTTTTCAAACGGTCTCAGAATTTGACGAAACTAGTTTTGTTAGGACCGTATCGTAAATACAAAGCTAGAAAATATTTTTCGGGAATTTTTAAAGTTAGTATGTGGCCCCGGCAAAATGAGATGTGCGTTCAAATTCAATATATAGAGTTATATTTTGATTTTGACGAAAACTGATCGAAACAATCGAATCAGCTTGCGATACAGATCCCATTGTGTTCTGAATGGGGGTAATTAGCTAGGGGCGACAGTCTTTGGGCCTTGACGGGAGTTTATATGAAAAGTCAACTTTTGAAGAAAAAAATATAATAAATTAATAATAATATATATAATTACCCCACCCCCTTTGTCTTCTCTCTCTCCTGCTTTATTTATCAGATTGATCTCAAATTAGAAAAAAAAACACGACAATGGAGGGGGAAACCGCCGCTTGCGGCGACGCCGCCACCACCGCATCCTCCCTTTCGGCCACCGCAGATCTCCCCCCCTCTCTCTCCTCTCGCTACCCTTCTAATCCGTTCTTCAGCGAAAAACCCCAACCCCTTCTACCCAGAAACCAATGCAACCGCCCTTTCCTCCTTCCGCCACCCCCTCCTCGACCTCCACCCCCTCTGAGGCCGCCGCCGCCACTTTAGAGCGTCGCCATCAGGTGCTCCGACCACCTCAATGCGTGATGAACCACCCCTCCTCTCTCAGTTCATAAAAAACCCTTTTCTTCGACCAATGTAAGTTCATTTCTGAATTTGTTATTTTAGTTTATATATATTTTTTAGTATAAAGTTTATATTTTTATCAGTATAAAGTTTAGATTTTGTTCATATGAAAGCTTAGATTTTAATCGCCATAAAGTTTATATTTTTAATCGTGATAAATATGAAAAGGTATCATCTTTAATTGTAAAAAGATTTGATCTCTATAAGAGAAAGGAGTCGATTTTATGAGAGGAATGATTTGATTTTTAATTAGCAAAAGGTTTGATTTTTATCATTAAAAATATTTAATTTTTAATCGTGAAAAGGTGGGATTTTTAATCATATGAAAGCGAAGAGAAAGAAGTTAAAAATATAATTTTTATTAGAAAGTTAGCGTGATAAAAATATGATTTTTATATAGTAGAAATAATAAAAATATGATTTTTATATATTATATAGGTAGTAAAAATTTGATCTTTATATATGTAGCGAAATAATATTTTGATTTTTATTATATATACGTTGAAATAAAAATGAGATCTTTATATATGAAATAGAAATATAAAAATATAATTTTTATATAGAAAGAAGCTTTGTAAAAATATATGAAGAAATAATAATATAATTTTTATTTATAGAATTGAAGTGATAAAAATATAATTTTTATATATGAACAGCGTGAAAAAGACTGCATTGGAATTTCAAACAAATCCAAATGGTTCAGAAGTTCAGAAGTAAAGCACGGCGGAGTGGAACCCTCGATGAGAACTCCTCACTTTTATTTCTATTTCAAGTTTGAAATATATACTAGGATGCAGACGGTGCTTAGCAGCACCTGACACCCGTCGTCCACAGACCATGGATGACTTGTTTGTTTGGTTGCTATGTTGTGAAATTTGATTGTGTGATGTGGAATGAAATAAAATATTTTATAGTGGAAAATATTTTATAGTTAAAAATATGATTTTTAACGTGTATATAAAATAAATAGTAATAAACAAATCGGACGATTTGTTTATATACACTGATTTGACTGATATTGATTGAGACGATAAAATTTTACACATCGCCCAACTGCACAAATAAAATCTGTGTTTGTTGATTTGAAACCCCACACGGGTATTGGGATGATATTTGACGTACACTAATCCCGATTGTTTAGTTGTATGTCAATCGATGGGTTGACAGACTGTGTAAGCGTTAATTATTTATATTTAATGCTTATGCAGTTGTGTGGTGCACTTTGGATGATGGTTGATGATTTATCGCTGCTGTTATATACATATGTTGTAGAAAATCCATATAATTAACATTATATGGTAATTGATTGGGTCTCATTCCAATTTAGAAAATAAATTCATGTGTTTAATAGAAAATAAATTCATGTGTGGAATAGAAAATAAATTCATGTGTTGAATAGAATAAACATTCATGTGTTGAATAAAAGCCATGTTGATTAGATTGACGTCATTTTGACGTGAACGATATTTATATCGATTTTATTCATTATTATGATGAATATAGAAAAGAAAGTGAGTTCAAAATTTAACATTTTGAAAATATTATCATTTGTATATCAATGATGTGGAATATTCAATTTTGACTATAAATTGAATATGAAGTTGAAATCGTTTTGAAAACGAATTTAAAACGATTTATAAAATACGTTTTAAAAGAAAATCGACGAAATATAAACAATATATATATATATTATCTATATAATGGCCTGAATAGAACGCGCCGCGCCGCGGTAGTTCGCGAATTTCGACCATTGACTTCGAATGAATATTGCGGGAGATCCGACCATCGGATTCTCCTAAAACTAGAACCGTTGGGTTTGTATCGAAAAGAGCTTTCTAATGAATATTGGAAATTTGAAATTTAATGGTTGGATTTGGAATTATGTCCAAATCAAATTTGGAAAAGGTCGTTGTAAGTGCAGTACGATGGCCGTTGATGGAAATCGACTGTACGGGCCTTGATAAAATTATTAAAAATAGTAATAATTTGTGTAAAATCATAAGAAATGATTTGTGAAGAATTGGGATGAAAATTTCCATATTTGAAAAGATAAAAATAGTTTTTTATCGAAATGAACTAGTTTTGAACTAGAATTGTAATTCCATTTATTTTTTAAATAAATAAAGCGGATTTGAAATGGTTTTGAAAGTAACCAGAATTTCCAATAATTGAATTGGAATGGATTTGAATCGAAATTGTCTTTGGAAAATTTCGATGTTGGATTTCGTGATTATACAGATATTGTTATGGAAATTTGAAAGATATATCTATATCGTTATTTCCAATACGATATTTGTTGGTCGTAGAATTTTATATTGAATATAAGCCGATATATTTTCTATTCAGAGCCTTGTATTTAATATCAAATGTGATTTGGGTTTGTCGTGAATGGTGTCTTCACTAACACTGTTCTTAAGCCCAGTTGAGAAAAAGATTGAATCTTTTTATTTAGATTTAATGAAGTGTACCAATTAAATGATATTTAACTGGAATTGAATTTGAATTGATTTTTGGGTTTATAGTGAACAGTGTTTTAAATAACACTTGTTCTTTAACCCGACAATTAATGAATGTGATTTTGGGTTTATCTTGGACCGTGGTTTAAATGATATTGGTTCTTTAACCCAGTTAAAGCCAGGATGTGATTTCCCTAGTTAAATAATCATTGATAGTGATTATTGGGAAGATTAAAACCAAGTGGAGTTTTAATGAATCTTTAATTAGATTGAAATAATCGAGAATGGAGTATCACCGGTTTTGCTCCAGGCGATAGTTAAATCTTTAATTAGGTTTGAACGTGAAATGGTAATTGAATTTACCGATAACACCGTGGTGTTAGATATGAAGTAAGACTAGTTTTACTTCATGGGATGAATAGGTTAGGATTGAGAAATAAAATAAATGATTACTTCGGTGTGGTTCGCTAATCCCGACTAGTTTGAATTGATATTCAAAAGGAGATTAAAGAATAAATTTAAAGAATCTACCTTTGATAAAATTAATGGGAACCTTTCCCAAAGTGTAAGAATATTTGAATAAAAGAATATTCTAAATTGGAATGAGGCGTATGTTGTGTTTATGTAACACTTGTTTATTATGTACGCGGGTTATTCAGGAAGACCGGGTTTATCCCATTCTGAATAGCTGATTCGACGTGGTGTCGAGGATGAAGACGGTGGTCGAATACCGGAGGTCTTCACGTCGTTTGGGTGATTAATGATGATCTTGATTGGGCCGTACACCCAAGAGGAGGGAATCAGTTAGTGATCGTCCAGACGTACTTGGAGATCGATGGATATGCGGGGTACTAGGTGCCTCCGGTTTCGTTCAGACCCAGAATGAACTTGTAAATGGACTATGTGTCTGACATTGGATTTTATTCTGTGTGATTGATTTCTATTAAATATATATCTGCCTGGCGACGAAGAATTTATTCTCTTGCTTAACGCCCTTCTCTGAGACGTACGAGCTCAGGGGTTATATATTGATGGATATCAAACGCATGGAGTGAATTGCCTGTGTGGCATGCCTAAGTGGCAAATGATCAAGGCTTTTGTTGAAAAGCAAAGTCTTGTGGGTGATGATCAAAGCACTGCCTGTGTGGCATAGCTTTGTGTAGCGTTGATTCGCGAGCCTCACACCCCAGTTGTGAACTAGAAACGACAGAGGACCTCAGGGAGGGCATGCGTTTCCTTTTAGCTAGAAGTGGCGTCAGTGGTTTTACATGCCCTGACGAGTTTGACTTATGTGGTTGTTGCTGTTGCGAGGCACCTCGGATATATCGGTCGATCCGGGACTGATGGAGTCATTGGACTCATTGACACCCCAAAGGGTGGGGAAACGCTGTGCTCAGGCATTTTAATCCACATCGGTGGACCGGCCCTGACGATCCAAAGGTCACTCGAGCTCTGACCTAAGGGGCGGGCTAGAGCATCTCAAATCGGTAGAGGACTATCTTTTGCGTCGGTTCACAGATGGAAATCCAACTTCCAATACGTGACATGTGCAATTTTGATTGTAGAGCCTAGTATTGGCGACATGATATATGGTACCCATGCCGTCTATGATTGATACTTATGATTGAAATTGTTTTAAACACTACACACTTATTATAGTATCAAATGACTTATTTTAAACGTATCATGCATGCTTTGGCTATTATAAGGGAAAACTCTATCCTCCGGTTTGAGTTGCATTGTGTGATGGGACCTGGGTCTTATAATAGCTTCATTGTTCGTTATTTAGCATCGCGCTGTTGTTTTATGTACTGGTATTCTTGGGAGGAAACCCGTTCCGTGTTATACGGCGTGGTCCCTTGATTTACCTAACTTTAAAATAAAGATTAATAACTGTTTTAGTTCTCACACCAGTCCCATGACTGACCTGTAGTTTATTGTTTTAACCTAAACTCTGGGTGCCCTTATTTTGACACGGGCAGCTAGTAGTTTTGGTTTGGCAGATTTATATTCACAGGATCCTGATTTACAACTAGAACGATGCTCGGAAAGCTCTGTATCCGTGTATTACTTTCAGTTGTGTTTTGTATTATTTTCCGCTGCGATGTATTTAAATGTAATTTAAATCTCTGATATTTTCTGTGTAATATTTATTCATACTATGTATATTCTGGTATTCTGATGGAATTGTTGTAATTAACAATGAAATGTTCTTCTGTCTGCGTTCTGGTTTGTCGTGTTCTCAAAACAATCAGGGGTTTCGAACGGTCTTGGTCAATTTAGCGACTGATTCGGATCGAGCGAAATTCCCGATCGTTACAGCGTGGTATCAGAGCTTTGGTTTACAGAGCTCGGAGAACAAGACACGTTAGAACCAAACGAAAGAATTCATCAGGGATTGGATCAGTAATATCCAATGGGAATGACTCGTTAGAGATAGGATCAGTAGTATCCTAGAACGAGTGTGAAGAGTTGTGTTTTTGAAATAAAAAAGTGAAAACAAATTTTGTTTTAAAAATTTAAATCACTTATTCGTATTTGATTATTTATTTTATATTGAATTTGGACAATCCGGTATATAAAGATTTTGTGTATACGTCTGATCCACGTATATTCGAAGTTTTAATATACTGGACACACTCTAATCGCCCGGGGATGATTCTGATAATGCTGCAACATCATCAGAATTTATATTCGAGTTTCAATAGTTGGATTTCTATATATTTCCAATTGACTGGTGTGAGAACCAAAATTAGATAGGGCTTATTGTTGTGATTTGGCATCAAAAATCTGATTTTTGGACTATGTATCAAAGTTATGAATTTGAAAAGCTAATCAACTAATTGATTGCTGATTGTGTTGTCTGATTATTGTTTGATTAATTGAATGTTGAACCTTTAGCCAAATTGAATCAAATAGTGAATTGTATTGAAAATTAGTCGTATTTGCATGCGTATACATGTACTTACATTGAACAGGTCATAGCGAGGAGGCTAGAGCAGAAGAATAATATTGTTTGCCCGACAAATAGGTGCATGTTTACTAATTTATTGGGTTTGGATGATTTTATGAGCCGATTGGTTAGCCTCTTGGTTGTTTCTTTTTCTTTTTGGATTGATGAGGGTCGTGGGAGGCTATTTGAAATATCCCGAAGTCCCCGGTGCAGGGGAGGTTATGTCGAAATTTTTCGAAAATTTAGGGTGTTAGCCAAATTTTTGAAAAGTTCTTAGAAACTGAAAAGTTGAAGAACTTAAGCCGTAATGGAAATAGTGAAAGTTGAGTTGATTAGTTAAACAACTTTCGGCTTCGTTCCTTTTCGGGGATGAAAAGTTTTAAGTGGGGGAGATTATAATAACCCGGAAATCTGAGCCAATTTAAAAATTTTATTTTGGCAATTTTGAGGAATTTTGAATATTTAAAATGAATTATTTTAAATAATAACAATGAGAAATTTATTTTGAATAGAATTAAACGTATATATTTATATAGACCGTCGTTAGAATATAAATATTTTATTTTAATTATAAAAGGAATTGAAAATGGCGCGGTAGTTTGAAAATTCGATTTCAAATTTTAAATGAATGTACCGGGTGCAAAATAAACCGGATTTTAGCAAAACCAAAAATATTAGGATCTACTTGAGAATATCTTTCCAACGAATCCGAAAAATCGAAATTTCATAGCGGGTACGTTCAGTTGAAAATTCAGAATAGTCGCTATGGAATTCTGGCCCTTAAAAATGAAAATTTTGCAAACGACCTCGGTTTTCGACGAAACCACTTTTGTTGGATCCGTGATGTCAAGTTATTGCTAGATTCCAAAACTCGTAATTTTTTGAATCAATATGTGAGTGTGGCAAAGGACAACGCGTTTGACCAGTTTCAGTTGATTTTAATCGACTGGAAAATGGCCATTTTTCAAACGGTCTCAGAATTTGACGAAACTAGTTTTGTTAGGATTGTATCGTAAATACGAAGCTAGAAAATATTTTTCGGGAATTTTTAGAGTTAGTATGTGGCCCCGGCAAATTGAAATGTACGTCAAATTCAATATATAGAGTTATATTTTGATTTTGCCGAAAACTGATCGAAACGATCGAATCAGCTTACGATACATATCCCATTGTGTTCGGAATGAGGGTAATTAACTAGGGGCGACAGTCGTTGGGCCTTGACAGGAGTTTATATGAAAAGTCAACTTTTGAAGAAAAAATATAATAAATTAATAATAATATATATAATTACCCCACCCCTTTGTCTTCTCTCTCTCCTCCTTTATTTATCAGGTTGATTTCAAATTAGAAAAAAAAACACGACAATGGAGGGGGAAACCGCCGCTCGCGGCGACGCCACCACCACCGCATCCTCCCCTCCGGCCACCGCAGATCTCCCCCCTCTCCTCTCGCTACCCTTCTAATCCGTTCTTCAGCGAAAAACCCCAACCCCTTCTACATAGAAACCGACGCAACCACCCTTTCCTCCTTCCGCCGCCCCCTCCTCGACCTCCACCCCCTCTGAGGCCGCCGCCGCCACTGTAGAGTGCCGCCATCAGGTGCTCCGACCACCTCAATGCGTGATGAACCATCCCTCCTCTCTCAGTTCAAAAAAAAAACTTTTCTTCGACCAATGTAAGTTCATTTCTGAATTTGTTATTTTAGTTTATATATTTTTTTTAGTATAAAGTTTACACTTTTATTAGTATAAAGTTTAGATTTTGTTCATATGAAAGCTTAGATTTTAGTCGCCATAAAGTTTATATTTTTAATCATGATAAATATGAAAAGGTATCATCATTAATTGTAAAAAGATTTGATCTCTATGAGAGAAAGGAGTCGATTTTATGAGAGAAATGATTTGATTTTTAATTAGCAAAAGGTTTGATTTTTATCATTAAAAAGATTTGATTTTTAATCGTGAAAAGGTGGGATTTTTAATCATATGAAAGCGAAGAGAAAGAAGTTAAAAATATAATTTTTATTATAAAGTTAGCATGATAAAAATATGATTTTTATATAGTAGAAATAATAAAAATATGATTTTTATATATTATATAGATAGTAAAAATTCGATCTTTATATATGTAGCGAAATAAAAATCTGATTTTTATTATATATACGTTGAAATAAAAATGAGATCTTTATATATGAAATAGAAATATAAAAATATAATTTTTATATAGAAAGAAGCGTTGTAAAAATATATAAAGAAACAATAATATGTTTTTTATTTATAGAATTGAAGTGATAAAAATATAATTTTTATATATGAACAGCGTGAAAAAGACTCCATTGGAATTTCAAACAAATCCAAACGGTTCAGAAGTTCAGAAGTAAAGCACGGCAGAGTGGAACCCTCGGTGAGAACTCCTCACTTTTATTTCTATTTCAAGTTTGAAATATATTCTAGGATGCAGACGGTGCTTAGCAGCACCTGACACCCGTCGTCCACAGACCATGGATGACTTGTTTGTTTGGTTGCTATGTTGTGAAATTTGATTGTGTGATGTGGAATGAAATAAAATATTTTATAGTGGAAAATATTTTATAGTTAAAAATATGATTTTTAACGTGTATATAAAATAAATAGTAATAAACAAATCGGATGATTTGTTTATATATACTGATTTGACTGATATTGATTGGGACGATAAAATTTTACACATTGCCCAACTGCACAAATAAAATCTGTGTTTGTTGATTTGAAACCCCACACGGGTATTGAGATGATATTTGACGTACACTAATCCTGATTGTTTAGTTGTATGTCAATCGATGGGTTAACAGACTGTATAAGCGTTAATTATTTATATTTAATGCTTATGCAGTTGTGTGGTGCACTTTGGATGATGGTTGATGATTTATCGCTGCTGTTATATACATGTGTTGTAGAAAATCCATATAATTAACATTATATGGTAATTGATTGGGCCTCATTCCAATTTAGAAAATAAATTCATTTGTTGAATAGAAAATAAATTCATGTCTTGAATAGAAAATAAATTCATGTGTTGAATAGAATAAACATTCATGTGTTGAATAAAAGCCGTGTTGATTAGACTGACGTCATTTTGACGTGAACGATATTTATATCGATTTTATTCATTTTTATGATGAATATAGAAAAGAAAGTGATTTCAAAATTTAACGTTTTGAAAATATTATCATTTGTGTATCGATGATGTGGAATATTCAATTTTGACTAGAAATTGAATATGAAGTTGAAATCATTTTAAAAACGAATTTAAAACGATTTATAAAATACGTTTTAAAAGAAAATCGATGAAATATATATAATATATATATTATCTATATAATGGCCTGAATAGAACGCGCCGCGCCGCGACAGTTCGCGAATTTCGACCATTGACTTTGAATGAATATTGCGGGAGATCCGACCGTCGGATTCTCCTAAAATTGGAACCGTTGGGTTCGTATCGAAAAGAGCTTTCTAACGAATATTGGAAATTTGAAATTTAACGGTTGGATTTGGAATTATGTCCAAATCAAATTTAGAAAAGGTCGTTGTAAGTGCAGTTCGATGGCCGTTGATGGAAATCGACTGTACGGGCCTTGATAAAATTATTAAAAATAGTAATAATTTGTGTAAAATCATAAGAAATGATTTGTGAATAATTGGGATGAAAATTTCCATATTTTAAAAGATAAAAATAGATTTTTATCGAAATGAACTAGTTTTGAACTAGAATTGTAATTCCATTTATTTTTTTTAAATAAATAAAGCGGATTTGAAATGGTTTTGAAAGTAACCAGAATTTCCAATAATTGAATTGGAATGGATTTGAATAAAATTGTCTTTGGAAAATTTCGATGTTGGATTTCGTGATTATACATATATTGTTATGGAAATTTGAAAGATATATCTATATCGTTATTTCCAATACGATATTTGTTGGTCGTAGAATTTTATATTGAATATAAGCCGATATATTTTCTATTCAGAGCCTTGTATTTAATATCAAATGTGATTTGGGTTTGTTGTGAATGGTGTCTTCACTAACACTGTTCTTAAGCCCAATTGAGAAAAAGATTGAATCTTTTTATTTAGATTTAATGAAGTGTACCAATTAAATGATACTTAATTGGAATTGAATTTGAATTGATTTTTGGGTTTATCGTGAACGGTGTTTTAAATAACACTTGTTCTTTAATCCGATAATTAATGAATGTGATTTTGGGTTTATCGTGGGCCGTGTTTTAAATGATATTGGTTCTTTAACCCAGTTAAAGCCAGGATGTGATTTCCTTAGTTAAATAATCATTGATAGTGATTATTGGGAAGATTAAAACCAAGTGGAGTTTTAATGAATCTTTAATTAGATTGAAATAATCGAGAATGGAGTATCACCAGTTTTGCTCCAGGCGATAGTTAAATCTTTAATTAGGTTTGAACGTGAAATGGTAATTGAATTTACCGATAACACCGTGGTGTTAGATATGAAGTAAGACCAGTTTTACTTCATGGGATGAATAGGTTGGGATTGGGAAATAAAATAAATGATTACTTCGGTGTGGTTCGCTAATCCCGACTAGTTTGAATTGATATTCAAAAGGAGATTAAAGAATAAATTTAAAGAATTTATCTTTGATAAAATTAATGGGAACCTTTCCCAAAGTGTAAGAATATTTGGATAAAAGAATATTCTGAATTGGAATGAGGCGTATGTTGTGTTTGTGTAACACTTGTTTATTATATACACGAGTTATTCAGGAAGATCGGGTTTATCCTATTCTGAATAGCTGATTCGACGTGGTGTCGAGGATGAAGACGGTGGTCGAAGACCGGAGGTCTTCACGTCGTTTGGGAGATTACTGATGATCTTGATTGGGTCGTACACCCAAGAGGAGGGAATCAGTTAGTGATTGTCCAGATGTACTTGGAGATCGATGGATATGCGGGGTACTAGGTGCCTCCGGTTTTGTTCAGACCCAGAACGAACTTGTAAATGGACTGTGTGTCTGACATTGGATTTTATTCTGTGTGATTGATTTCTATTAAATATATATCTGCCTGACGACGGAGAATTTATTCTCTTGCTTAACGCTCTTCTCTGAGACGTACGAGCTCAGGGGTTATATATTGATGGATATCAAACGCATGGAGTGAATTTCCTGTGTGGCATGCCTAAGTGGCAAATGATCAAGGCTTCTTTTGAAAAGCAAAGTCTTGTGGGTGATGATCAAAGCACGGCCTGTGTGGCATAGCTTTGTGTAGCTTTGATTCGCGTGCCTCACGCCCTGGTTGTGAACTAGAAACGACAGAGGACCTCAGGGAGGGCATGCGTTTCCTTCTAGCTAGAAGTGGCGTCAGTGGTTTTACATGCCCTGACGAGTTTGACTTATGTGGTTGTTGCTGTTGCGAGGCGCCTCGGATATATCAGTCGATCTGGGACCGATGGAGTCATTGGACTCATTGACACCCCAAAGGGTGGGGAAACGCAGTGCTCAGGCATTTTATCCACATCGGTGGACCAGCCCTGACGATCCAAAGGTCACTCGAGCTCTGACCTGAGGGGTGGGCTAGAGCGTCTCGAATCGGTAGAGGACTATCTTTTGCCTCGGTTCACAGATGGAAATCCAACTTCCAATACATGACATGTGCGATTTTGATTGTAGAGCCTAGTATTGGCGACATGATATATGGTACCCATGCCGTCTATGATTGATACTTATGATTGAAATTGTTTTAAACACTACACACTTATTATAGTATCAAATGACTTATTTTAAACGTATCAAGCATGCTTTGGCTATTATAAGGGAAAACCCTATCCTCCGGTTTGTGTTGCATTGTGTGATGGGACCTGGGTCTTATAATAGCTTCATTGTTCTTTATTTAGCATCGCGCTGTTGTTTTATGTACTCGTATTCTTGGGAGGAAACCCGTTCCGTGTAAGACGGCGTGGTCCCTAGATTTACCTAACTTTAAAATAAAGATTAATAACTGTTTTAGTTCTCACACCAGTCCCATGACTGACCTGGAGTTTATTGTTTTAACCTAAACTTTGGGTGCCCTTATTTTGACATGGGCAGCTAGTAGTTTTGGTTTTGCAGATTTATATTCACAGGATCCTGATTTACAACTGGAACGATGCTCGGAAAGCTCTGTATCCGTGTATTACTTTCAGTTGTGTTTTGTATTATTTTCCGCTGCGATGTATTTAAATGTAATTTAAATCTCTGATATTTTCTGTGTAATATTTATTCATACTCTGTATATTCTAGTATTCTGATGGAATTGTTGTAATTAACAATGAAATGTTCTTCTGTTTGCGTTCTGGTTTGTCGTGTTCTCAAAACAATCAGGGGTTTCGAACGGTCTTGGTCGGTTTAGCGACTGATTCGGATCGAGCGAAATTCCCGATCGTTACAGCGTGGTATCAGAGCTTTGGTTTACAGAGCTTGGAGAACAAGACAGGTTAGAACCAAACGAAAGAATTCATCAGAGATTGGATCAGTAATATCCAATGGGAATGACTCGTTAGAGATAGGATTAGTAGTATCCTAGAACGAGTGTGAAGAGTTGTGTTTTTGAAATAAAAAAGTGAAAACAAATTTTGTTTTAAAAAATTAAATCACTTATTCGCATTTGATTATTTATTTTATATTGAATTTGGACAATCCGGTATATAAAGATTTTGCATATACGTCTGATCCACGTGTATTCGAAGTTTTAATATACTGGACACACTCTAATCGCCCGGGGATGATTCTGATAATGCTGCAGCATCATCAGAATTTATATTCGAGTTTCAAAAGTTGGATTTCTATATATTTCCAATTGACTGGTGTGAGAACCAAAATTAGATAGGGCTTATTGTTGTGATTTGGCATCAAAAATCTGATTTTTGGACTATGTATCAAAGTTATGAATTTGAAAAGCTAATCAACTAATTGATTGCTGATTGTGTTGTTTGATTATTGTTTGATTAATTGAATGTTGAACCTTTAGCCAAATTGAATCAAATAGTGAATTGTATTGAAAATTAGTCGTATTTGCATGCATATACATGTACTTACATTGAACAGGTCATGGCGAGGAGGCTAGAGCAGAAGAATAAAATTGTTTGCCCGACAAATAGGTACATGTTTACTAATTTATTGGGTTTGGATGATTTTATGAGCCGATTGGCTAGCCGCTTGGTTGTTTCTTTTTCTTTTTGTATTGATGAGGGTCGTGGGAGGCTATTTGAAATATCCCGAAATCCCCGGTGCATGGGAGGTTATGGCAAAAAATTTCGAAAATTTAGGGTGTTAGCCAAATTTTTGAAAAATTTGAAAAGTTCTTAGAAGCTGAAAAGTTGAAGAACTTAAGCCGTAATGGAAATAGTGAAAGTTGAGTTGATTAGTTAAACAACTTTCGGCTTCGTTCCTTTTCGGGGATGAAAAGTTTTAAGTGGGGGAGATTATAATAACCCGAAAATCTGAGCCAATTTAAAAAATTTATTTTGGCAATTTTGATGAATTTTGAATATTTAAAATGAATTATTTTAAATAAAAACGATGAGAAATTTATTTTGAATAGAATTAAACGTATATATTTATATAGAGCGTCGTTAGAATATAAATATTTTATTTTAATTATAAAAGGAATTGAAAATGGCGCGGTAGTTTGAAAATTCGATTTCAAATTTCAAATTTCAAATGAATGTACCGGGTGCAAAATAAACCGCATTTTAGCAAAACCAAAAATATTAGGATCTACTTGAGAATATCTTTCCAACGAATCCGAAAAATCGAAATCTCATAGCGGGAATCAAAAGTTACGTTCAGTTGAAAATTCAGAATAGTTGCTATGGAATTCTAGCCCTTAAAAATGAAAATTTTGCAAACGACATCCGTTTTCGACGAAACCACTTTTGTTGGATCCGTGATGTCAAGTTATTGCTATATTCCAAAATTCGTAATTTTTCGAATCAATATGTGAGCGTGGCAAAGGACAACGCGTTTGACCAGTTTCAGTTGATTTTAATTGACTGGAAAATGGCCATTTTTCAAACGGTCTCAGAATTTGACGAAACTAGTTTTGTTAGGACCGTATCGTAAATACGAAGCTAGAAAATATTTTTCGGGAATTTTTAGAGTTAGTATCTAGCCCTGCCAAATTGTAATGTGCGTCAAATTCAATATATAGAGTTATATTTTGATTTTGACGAAAACTGATCGAAACGATCGAATCAGCTTACGATACATATCCCATTGTGTTCGGAATGGGGGTAATTAACTAGGGGCGACAGTCGTTGGGCCTTGACAGGAGTTTATATGAAAAGTCAACTTTTGAAGAAAAAATATAATAAATTAATAATAATATATATAATTACCCCACCCCTTTGTCTTCTCTCTCTACTCCTTTATTTATCAGGTTGATTTCAAATTAGAAAAAAAAACACGACAATGGAGGGGGAAACCGCCGCTCGCGGCGACGCCGCCACCACCGCATCCTCCCCTCTGGCCACCGCAGATCTCCCCCTCCTCTCGCTACCCTTCTAATCCGTTCTTCAACGAAAAACCCCAACCCCTTCTACCTAGAAACCGATGCAACCACCCTTTACTCCTTCCGCCGCCCCCTCCTCGACCTCCACCCCCTCTGAGGCCGCCGCCGCCACTGTAGAGCGCCGCCATCAGGTGCTCTGACCACCTCAATGCGTGATGAACCACCCCTCCTCTCTCAGTTCAAAAAAAACCTTTTCTTCGACCAATGTAAGTTCATTTCTGATTTTGTTATTTTAGTTTATATTTTGTTTTAGTATAAAGTTTATATTTTTATTAGTATAAAGTTTAGATTTTGTTTATATGAAAGCTTAGATTTTAATCGCCATAAAGGTTATATTTTTAATCGTGATAAATATGAAAAGGTATCATCTTTAATTGTAAAAAGATTTGATCTCTATGAGAAAAAGGAGTCGATTTTATGAGAGGAATGATTTGATTTTTAATTAGCAAAAGGTTTGATTTTAATCATTAAAAAGATTTGATTTTTAATCGTGAAAAGGTGGGATTTTTAATCATATGAAAGCGAAGAGAAAAAGTTAAAAATATAATTTTTATTATAAAGTTAGCGTGATAAAAATATGATTTTTATATAGTAGAAATAATAAAAATATGATTTTTATATATTATATAGATAGTAAAAATTTGATCTTTATATATGTAGCGAAATAAAAATCTGATTTTTATTATATATACGTTGAAATAAAAATGAGATCTTTATATATGAAATAGAAATATAAAAATATAATTTTTATATAGAAATAAGCGTTGTAAAAATATATGAAGAAATAATAATATGATTTTTATTTATAGAATTGAAGTGATAAAAATATAATTTTTATATATGAACTGCATTGGACTTTCAAACAAATCCAAACGGTTCAGAAGTAAAGCACGGCGAAGTGGAACCCTCGGTGAGAACTCCTCACTTTTATTTCTATTTCTAGTTTGAAATATATACTAGGATGCAGACGGTGCTTAGCAGCACCTGACACCCGTCCTCCACATACCATGGATGACTTGTTTGTTTGGTTGCTATGCTGTGAAATTTGATTGTGTGATGTGGAATGAAATAAAATATTTTATAGTGAAAAATATTTTATAGTTAAAAATATGACTTTTAACGTGTATATAAAATAAATAGTAATAAACAAATCGGACGATTTGTTTATATACACTGATTTGACTGATATTGATTGGGACGATAAAATTTTACGCATCGCCCAACTGCACAAATAAAATCTGTGTTTGTTGATTTGAAACCCCACACGAGTATTGGGATGATATTTGACGTACACTAATCCCGATTGTTTAGTTGTATGTCAATCGATGGGTTGACAGACCGTGTAAGCGTTAATTATTTATATTTAATGCTTATGCAGTTGTGTGGTGCACTCTGGATGATGGTTGATGATTTATCGCTACTGTTATATACATGTGTTGTAGAAAATCCATATAATTAACATTATATGGTAATTGATTGGGCCTCATTCCAATTTAGAAAATAAATTCATGTATTGAATAGAAAATAAATTCATGTGCTGAATAGAAAATAAATTCATGTGTTGAATAAAAGCCGTGTTGATTAGATTGACGCCATTTTGACGTGAACGATATTTATATTGATTTTATTCATTTTTATGATGAATATAGAAAAGAAAGTGATTTCAAAATCTAACGTTTTGAAAATATTATCATTTGTATATCGATGATGTGGAATATTCAATTTTGACTAGAAATTGAATATGAAGTTGAAATCGTTTTGAAAACGAATCTAAAACGATTTATAAAATACGTTTCAAAAGAAAATCGACGAAATATATATAATACATATATTATATAAATAATGGCCTGAATAGAATGCGCCGCGCTGCGGTAGTTCGCGAATTTCGACCATTGACTTCGAATGAATATTGTGGGAGATCCGACCGTCGGATTCTCCTAAAACCGGAACCATTGGATTCGTATCGAAAAGAGCTTTCTAACGAGTATTGGAAATTTGAAATTTAACGGTTGGATTTGGAATTATGTCCAAATCAAATTTGGAAAAGGTCGCTGTAATAGCAGTTCGATGGCCGTTGATGGAAGTCGACTGTACGGGCCTTGATAAAATTATTTAAAATAGTAATAATTTGTGTAAAATCATAAGAAATGATTTGTGAAGAATTGGGATGAAAATTTCCATATTTGAAAAGATAAAAATATATTTTTTATCGAAATGAACTAGTTTTGAACTAGAATTGTAATTCCATTTATTTTTTTTAAATAAATAAAGCGGATTTGAAATGGTTTTGAAAGTAACCAAAATTTCCAATAATTGAATTGGAATGGATTTGAATCGAAATTGTCTTTGGAAAATTTCGATGTTGGATTTCGTGACTATACAGATATTGTTATGGAAATTTGAAAGATATATCTATATCGTTATTTCCAATACGATATTTGTTGGTCGTAGAATTTGATATTTAATATAAGCCGATATATTTTCTATTTAGAGCCTTGTATTTAATATCAAATGCGATTTGGGTTTGTCGTGAATGGTGTCTTCACTAACACTGTTCTTAAGCCCAGTTGAGAAAAAGATTGAATCTTTTTATTTAGATTTAATGAAGTGTACCAATTAAATGGTATTTAATTGGAATTGAATTTGAATTGATTTTTGGGTTTATCGTGAACAGTGTTTTAAATAACACTTGTTCTTTAACCCGATAATTAATGAATGTGATTTTGGGTTTATCGTGGGCCGTATTTTAAATGACATTGGTTCTTTAACCCAGTTAAAGCCAGGATGTGATTTCCCAAGTTAAATAATCATTGATAGTGATTATTGGGAAGATTAAAACCAAGTGGAGTTTAATGAATCTTTAATTTGATTGAAATAATCGAGAACGGAGTATCACCACTTTTGCTGCAGGCGATAGTTAAATCTTTAATTAGGTTTGAACGTGAAATGGTAATTGAATTTACTGATAACACTTTGGTGTTAGATATGAAGTAAGACCAGTTTTACTTCATGGGATGAATAGGTTGGGATTGGGAAATAAAATAAATGATTACTTCGGTGTGGTTCGCTAATCCCGACTAGTTTGAATTGATATTCAAAAGGAGATTAAAGAATAAATTTAAAGAATTTATCTTTGATAAAATTAATGGGAACCTTTCCCAAAGTGTAAGAATATTTGAATAAAATAGTATTTTGAATTGGAATGAGGCGTATGTTGTGTTTGTGTAACACTTGTTTATTATATACGCAAGTTATTCAGGAAGACCGGGTTTATCCCATTCTGAATAGCTGATTCAACGTGGTGTCGAGGATGAAGACGGTGGTCGAAGATCGGAGGTCTTCACGTCGTTTGGGTGATTACTGATGATCTTGATTGGGCCATACACCTAAGAGGAGGGAATCAGTTAGTGATCGTCCAGACGTGCTTGGAGATCGATGGATATGCGGGGTACTAGGTGCCTCCGGTTTCGTTCAGACCCAAAACGAACTTGTAAATGGACTGTGTGTCTGACATTGGATTTTATTCTGTGTGATTGATTTCTATTAAATATATATCTGCTTGGCGGCGGAGAATTTATTCTCTTGCTTAACGCCCTTCTCTGAGACGTACGAGCTCAGGGTTATATATTGATGGATATCAAACGCATGGAGTGAATTGCTTGTGTGGCATGCCTAAGTGGCAAATGATCAAGGCTTATGTTGAAAAGCAAAGTCTTGTGGGTGATGATCAAAGCACGGTCCGTGTGGCATACCTTTGTGTAGCGTTGATTCGCAAGCCTCACACCCCGGTTGTGAACCAGAAACGGGAGAGGACCTCAGGGAGGGCATGCGTTTCCTTCTAGCTAGAAGTGGCATCAGTGGTTTCACACGCCCTGACGAGTTTGACTTATGTGGTTGTTGCTATTGCGAGGCGCCTCGGATATATCGGTCGATCCGGGACCGATGGAGTCATTGGACTCATTGACACCCCAAAGGGTGGGGAAACGCAGTGCTCAGGCATTTTAATCCACATTGGTGGACCGGCCCTGACGATCCAAAGGTCACTCGAGCTCTGACCTGAGGGGCAGGCTAGAGCGTCTCGAATCGGTAGAGGACTATCTTTTGCCTCGGTTCATAGATGGAAATCCAACTTCCAATACGTGACATGTGCGGTTTTGATTGTAGAGCCTAGTATTGGCGACATGATATATGGTACCCATACCGTCTATGATTGATACTTATGATTGAAATTGTTTTAAACACTACACACTTATTATAGTATCATATGACTTGTTTTAAACGTGTCAAGCATGCTTTGGCTACTATAAGGGAAAACGCTATCCTCCGGTTTGTGTTGCATTGTGTGATGGGACCTGGGTCTTATAATAGCTTCATTGTTCTTTATTTAGCATCGCGCTGTTGTTTTATGCACCGGTATTCTTGGGAGGAAACCCGTTCCGTGTTATACGGCGTGGTCCCTTGATTTACCTAACTTTAAAATAAAGATTAATAACTGTTTTAGTTCTCACACCAGTCCCATGACTTACCTAGAGTTTATTGTTTTAACCTAAACTCTGGGTGCCCTTATTTTGACACGGGCAGCTAGTAGTTTTGGTTTTGCAGATTTATATTCACAGGATCCTGATTTACAACTGGAACGATGCTCGGAAAGCTCTGTATCCGTGTATTACTTTCAGTTGTGTTTTGTATTATTTTCCACTGCGATGTATTTAAATGTAATTTAAATCTCTGATATTTTCTGTGTAATATTTATTCATACTCTGTATATTCTTGTATTCTGATGGAATTGTTGTAATTAACAATGAAATGTTCTTCTGTTTGCGTTCTGGTTTGTCGTGTTCTCAAAACAATCAAGGGTTTCGAACGGTCTTGGTTGGTTTAGCGACTGATTCAGATCGAGCGGAATTCCCGATCGTTACATAGAAGCCTACCCATAACCGACCCGCATATCCAACACCTATAAGTAAGACTGGCTGTGAGAGGTGCAATACGAGGTTAGGCCCAACTTGTAGTAGAAGCCTGCCCAGAACCGACCGGCAAATCCAACATCCATAAGTGGTCGACTTAATGTGATATGTCTATTGTGTGTGTGTGTGTGTATATATATTTGTGTGAAGTAGGTTTACCATAGGGAAGGTATTAAGTGGTTAACCTACCTCTTGTTGGTTATTAAGTGGTTAGGACTAGGTCTGTTCCTAAGGTTCACTCATCGGTTCTGGACCCAAGTCACAGGACCCGCCCTTCGAGGTTTTATGTGGTTATAGGGTAATTTTCCAGGTAATGTCTGCATCTTATCTAGGGGCTTAGTGAGGGCTTACCTAAGGACAATTTATATAAATGGCCTAATGAAACCACCGTCTAAGGGAAGTATTAATTGACTAGGAGTTCACCCGTAGGGATAGTTAGATAGTAACAAGATAGTCAACCAAGAGGATCTTAAATGAAACTGCGCTCCTACCTAAACATGGTATTAAGTGGTTATTACTATTTCTCGACTAAGGGTCCGCCATAAGGTCTTAAGTGACTATAGAGATGTCCACCCTTAATAAATTTGGAAATGGCCTTAAGTGACTAGGTATAGCCCGCCTCATCGGGTATTAAGTGACCGTAAGGATGTCCACCCTTAGAATATTTTGTGGGGGTATTAAGTGGCTGTAAGTAGGTCCGCCCTTAGATTTACATATAGGCCTTAAGTGACTGTTAGAATGCATGCCTCATATGCTTAATTGAGCATGTTTGTTTGCATATACATAACATGAAGAATTTACACTGCCAAATATAGGAAATAGTCATTCTTAACTTATATGTTTTTCATTCACCAGAACTATATGTTCCGGCATCCCTCCTCTTAACATAAAAAAGTTATTAGATGAGGACCTCGGCTCAGTGATGATTAGTGATTGCTTGGAGGTAGAGCCTCTGGAGACATAGTTATTTATGGTCGTAGTATTATTATTGTTGTTGTTATCATTATGTAATTGGGATAATTATTGATGTACCTCTTATTTATTGAGTCTCGTTGTATGTTCTATTATGGTTTTATTTATGGTACATCTGTTTTTATAATATTATATTTTATCTCTTCCAGTGTGTTAGATTCTAATTTTCTTTTAGACTACTCTGTGATATTTATGTTTTAGTATTTCCTTATAGGAACCAACAATCTGTTTAGAATGACTCTAAGTTCCAATAGGCCTTTTCTGGGTCGGATTTAGGTCCATTCCGGGGGGTTGTTACACGATAGGTCTTTCAGCGACTTAAGGTGTCTGTAAGGTTGCTTAAGTGGAATATTAAATTAAGTTCGATATTACATTTGTTCCTCGGAGGGCCATTTAGGGGCAGGCACTGACAGAATTTACAACTCCATAGGATAATTTTGAAAAAGCTGATCTGCCAACTTCTGTATGGAAGCTATTCACTGATGGAGCTTATAACAATTGATGTTATGGCGCTAAAGTTGTTTTGTTAACTACTAAGGAATGATCTATCTGTTATGCATTGAAATTGGACTTCCTGACGACCAATAATGAAGTCAAGTACGAAGCCCTGATTGCCAGGCCTAAACTCACAAAAGAATTGGAAGTGAAAACAATTGATATCTTATGTGACTCCCAAATCATTGTATTTTAGGTCAAGAGGGAATTCCTGACCAAGGGGAACGACTTGCCTCCTATCTTGATCAGGTTGAAGAGCTGTTGGTCGGGTTTGAATATTATCGCATATCATACATCCCATGGGAGCAGAATGAGATAGCTGGCTCCTTGGAGGAACTACCCAGCTTGGAAAATCCGGTGCAGATGGAGTTAGTCCTGTTAGAAACATTGGCTACCCCCAAGCATATATCAAATGGAGGTCAATTTGGCTCTAAACGTCGAACCTAAGAGGGAATCATGGATAACTCCCATCAAGAACTTCCTCCAACACGGAACCTTTCCTAAATGAAAGAATGAGATGCGTGCTCTCCTACGTCAAGCTTCAAGATATATCATTTAGAGAGACATATTGTATCGAAAGGGTTTCTCTATCCCCTTGCTCTGGTGTGTAGCTCATGACGACGCCTGGAGAGTAATGAGAGGTGCACAAAGGCGAGTGCAGCGATCATACTAGGTGGCAAACTTTGGCAAAGAAGATACTTATGCTATTTCTATCCTACCATCAATCGAGATGCAGCTAATTATTCGTGATGCTGCGACAAATGCCAAAGATTTGCTAAAATTTCAAGAGCTCCGCCAAATCAACTTGCCCAAATAGTTAGTCCTTGACCCTTCATAGTATGGGATGTACATATTATCTGAAGCCTTTTGATATTTAAGGGTAGAGCAAAGTACGCGGTCTTGGCAGTCGACTATTGCATGAAGTGGGCTGAAGCTGAACCGCTGACCATGATCTCGACAAAGCAGGTGATCAATTTCATTGTTAAAACTTCAAAAGTCGTTCTGGACTCCCTACAAAAATCATAACTAATAATGAGATCAAGTTCGATATCTCAGAGTTCAAAGACTTCTGCCCACATCATCGCATCGAGAGGAGATATATGATGGTAGCTCACCCGCAATCAAATGGACAAGTTGAAGTTGTAAGCAAGATTATAAAATCCATTTTGAAGAAGTGACCGGAGAAGGCTAGATGCAGGTAGGTCGATGAGCTTCCATTAACCCCTTGGGCATATCGAACGACCCATAAGTCTAAAATTGGCCACACCCTGTTTGCATTGTCCTTTGGCTTTGAAGCAGTCGTACCAGTAGAGCACGACGTCTCTTCTCATCGATTTTCATACTATGATCCTTTGACAAACAAGGAACTTCTCTTGGAATCTATTGACATGGTTGACGAGAAAAGAAAGGAGACTGACTTGCTAGCTGCAACACATAGACATCAGGTCATCTGATACTACAACACGAAGGTTCGACTTAGAACCTTTGAACTCGGCGACCTCATCCTAAAGCGTACCTTCCCTAGCCCTGTTCATATGGTACCGAAATGGGAAGGACTTTACGTAATCCAACAAAAACTTAATAATGGAGCTTTTAGGTTAACGACTGTTAATGGCAACCGACTCCCAAGAGACTAGAATGCTAAGCATTCGCGGCATTGTTTTACTCAAGTTTTTATTTCTGTAATTTGTGTGAATAGCACTTTGTTTTCGAACCATGTAATTAGTTGTGACTGGCTAACTACTACTATGCTATAAATAAAAGCTCCTTTTATGCTCTATGACTATGTATAATTATATGGCTAAATGTTATGATTCGACTAGCCTACGCCAAGACTCAAATGAAGGGAATGAATGATTCTACAACGATGTTCGTTTTCTCATGTTTCAAACAGATTACTCAGTTCCATGACTAATCAGATAAGAGTTAACAAAATTCGAGCAAAACTTAGGCGTTCGATAGGGAGATCCTCACTTTAAAGACTATAGTGAACGAACGATGCACAAGTGAATGTGAAATGAACATTCACACATCGAATTATAACTCATCCGGGAGAGAGTATAAAATTATTTGGTTAGTTTGAATGGTACGCAACGACTTGAGACCACTTAACCCACAATTCTAACCTGATTAATGACAGTAGAATATAAATCTTAAGGACCGGACGTCCAATGCCGAAACTTAGATTTCCCGCGATTGGGGGTGTAAGCGTGAACTTGAAAATTAACTTCGAATACACTTCAGATTTGGTGTGTGACTCAAAGTTAATTGGGGGCATACATATTGCCTCTAGACTAAAACACTTAAACACTTACTCTCTTCAATCAAAATTCCTTATAAACTAATTGAGACTTGGTAAAATCGCAAGTACATTGAATGGAAAGCGAAGTAAACTTGCAAGAAAAGACTATATTATTCAAGATTGAAATCAAGTTTATACATTGTGTGGTCTCTTCTTCGGAAGCCAGGTAGAATGAAGTAGATCCAAGTTTTAAGTGGAATATTATACGTTTGGCAGTGGAATATCGCTTAGACCCCTAAATGGAGATTTTGTGCTTCGTGTTAAACTACCATGAAGCGGAGACTTGGTCGGAGATGGAATCACAGCAGACGACTCTTCAAAAGGTATCTTCTCTGAAGTGGGGATCTTATGCCCTTCCTCGACCACTTTTTCGGGGACTTTTCTAGCTCTCCCCTTGCTTACTTCCCCAGGGTTCCCGACTGAGGTCGAGAGAAACTACTTCCTTAAGCAGTGCCCTCGACTTGGGCCTGAACTTGTGATTCAACACTTACTGCCCACCCGATTGGGGCACGACTATTTGAGCTCGGGAGTCGCCTCTCCCAGCTACTCCAACTGGGGCATCGCCTGTTCCTAAACTTCGGTTTAAGTCGAATAAATGAAATTGATGCAAGATTTCATCGACGATGTGTAATAACCCAATTTTAATGTTTGGATATTTAAATATTAATTGTTAATTATTCTATTGATGGTTCCAAAAAGGGATTTTCACAAACGATTGAATTAAGACTAGTTCCATTGATTTTGTATGGTCTGGTACATAAATAAAAAGTATAAGGATTACTATATTTGTAGCAACGAATGGAGAAATGGACAACACCATTGATCTCGCTATTGAAAAGTGCACCTACCTCTCTTATTTTAGAGCCATCTGATCGAGCAACGCAAAACGCGTTCGCAAGCCACAAGAGGGCTACGACATCAGGTCGGAAATTTCTTAGGTGGACCGAGCTCATGGGGTGGAGGCCATCATAAAGAGGATAGAAAAGTAACCTATTGGCGAAGACGACACGTGATTTCGTTGAAGAACGAGGGAGAAATCGGGTATTGAAGTTTCTTGGCCATGAGTTGGCACTGATACGTACATCGCCTGTACATATTTATAGAAGAAAAGAGATTAAGCAATAATAAGGTAATTAGTTAATCTAATTAAAAGTTTAGTTACTTAATTTATTTAATTAATCACTAAAACTTATAACATGTGTATTTTTTGCATACGAGATCAGAATTAGGAGGCGTTTCTTCCATTGGACTCGTATTGACGAGGTTATGCTTAGAGCTAGCTTGGGTTGATTTGCCTAAGGTGAGTGAGATTGTGTCTAACTGAACTATATTTGTTTGTATAATATAAGTTTAACGTTATAAACTGGTTTTTGATTATAAAACATAATATTTATAATAACTGAACCTAGTAATTAATAAATAAAAATATTAAAAGGTGATTTAAGTAGTTTTAGCCCTGTTATCGCATTTTTACCTGATTGCGTGTTATCATGCGCTATTTACCCATTTACATGCTAACACATGTTATTTTGACTACATTGTTAGATCTAGGTTATTTGGACAATTATTTCACTTTAATTGCTATAGATGGTTCTGTTTTATTTATTATTACTATTATGGACGTTTATTTTATAGTTTAGGAAATTATATGACTATTAGTTGCATGTTGTATTATTTTCTTAGTTTAGCTTAAAACGTCGTTCGTAGGTAATCTAGTATTAGAAAATGTTTAGTTTGTTAGATTTCGGGGTGCTTATCGATCAAAGGTACATGTTGGTGTGCATTGATTGAGTGCACAATGAGGATAGACTCGAATTAATGAGATAAATTTAAGATGTAGACTCATAATGATTGGATTGATATGACAATTCAACAACATTGGAGCTTGACAATGGATTTGAAGACGAAGCAACATTAGAGCTTGATGGGTAATCTAAATACGAAGGATGGACTTGGAGATGAGTCGGACTCTGCGAAGAATGCCGAACATTTTCCTTAGATGCACATTTAACCAATTTTGGTTAAATAAGTGACCCGACCAGTCGATATCGATTATTGTTGTTATTTCCCATTTTAGCCAATTTGAAATAGACGATGGTGCAATTTCAAGGAGCAGGATATGATAGTTTGTTCAACAGTTGGTTCGACGTAGTTGCTCTTCAATCGGTAGCTATGGCTTAAGACTGTTGCAACAGATGGTTTTCCCCGAAATGAAAAGTAAGGGGTTTTGAGTCGATAACGGGATTGTCGAAAGAGAGTATTATAAACTTTGACATTCTACAAGTGACGATGAGTCTAGAATGATCTTCAAACTATAGTGGCTTTGAAGAAGGTTAAAAAAAGGACAATCCAGGATGAACTATGTTATGGGGGGAAAGTGTGTGCTAAGAAATTCATAATATTTATAGGTTCAAATACATATTGATAGAGAAAAGGTACTTTTGCGATGATCGTTGGGTGACGATGGCCCTTAGAGCGACGATGGTTCATAGATTTGGGTGCCTTGGACTATCATTATATATCTTAGCTCCTGGCCGTCTAAGTGGCATGGATTCGAATACGAGGAACTGGGACCGTAGCCGTCCTATATCCGATGATGGAATCATAAAAATGTTGTGTGTATCCAACTTATTGAGTGAGTGAATGTGAGGTTGGATGATGGATGCTATGTTTGCTTAATCATTTATAAACTTAGCCGTGTCATGTGAAGTAGGTTTCATAGATCTGGATATTTAAGCACCCCTTAGTACTCTGATGTAGGATGCACCTATTATTACTATTATTATTATCATCATCATAGAGTAGTACATATTATGTGTTGACTCTCTGGATGCAAGGGAATGACATGTACGATTTTTTATACCATCATGCTGCATATACTACTACGCCTTTTACAATACTTTGAGATTTGTTTATCACTCACACCAGACTATTGTATGGCCCAAGGTTTTATTTCCCTTTTATTACCTTGGATGCTCATCGTTGATGCTGATGAACAGGCCAGGTGATATGTAAAAGTATTATTTGGAGTTGCGTAGATGGATTTGAAGAAGGCGACGTTTTACATATTTATACTTTTATTCTTATTATTTGTTCTGTTGTATTCCACTATGGAGCCTTGACAGTGTTATGTATTCTTATTTGAGACAGTGTATATGTTAAGTTTATTTACATCTTGAATAAACATTATTATTGCTTTGCATAACTATATGAGCCTGTATACTTTGATTATATGGTTTATATAGTTTACTATCTTGTCTGTTTTATATTTGTGATTGCTACAATTATATGTTATCTGATGTGTTGTAGTATATACGATAGGTTTTGTGATTGTGTTTATATTCTATTCTTATTTCTCTTTTCTTCTATTTTTTTCTTTTCGTTTTCTCTTCTTCTCTACTGCTTCTTTCTTTTGACGATTACTTTACATCTATCGGGTTCTTGTACAACACAATTTTTTTTTGTTATGAACGCTGATGTTGTATAATGGGTCATCACATTTGGTATTAGAGCTTAAGTTGCATCGTTTAACCTAAGAAGTTCTGAATTCTAGAGTTAAGATATACGACAGTGTATTTAGATGTATTTTTGTTTTCAAATCTATATAATAGTAGCATATATAATATAGGTTGTTTTGCACAAGAATGCCATAGGAATAGTTTTATTTATTAGCATTTGATCGTCCCTACCACTTATTAGAGATGACTTGGAAAACGAGAAATACTTCTACTTACTTCTTCTATGAAGTTGAGGTTGGGCATAATCGAGGACTTCTACCCTCGATTTACAATTTTTTCCAACAATGTTATGAACCATTATCTGGGATGCTCTACGGTATCTTATTAGTAATGGCTCTCAAGTGTAGAGAGTCGACTATTTTGCATCATGTGGACGATTACGTGTCTATATGGCGGATTATTCCTTGGAATGGGGTCGACGGTTGTAATAAAAGAATTAGTTGGGTTCTCACAATAGTTGTCTTTGATGACTTAGAGTTGGACGTTGAATGAATGAGGAGATTTCTCCTATGGAACTCCATGGTTAAGCCTGAATTAGTCGAGATTCGTTATCGTTTTAGGTTCCCGAAATCGATTCACTCAAAACTAGTTCACTTCGAAGAGGTTTTGCATCAACTTCTTAGAAGTTGATGTGGGTTTGTTGATTTAGGTGATATGTCTATGTTAGGGAGTGCGATGAATTCGAGGTACTATCGAAGTCCGGTTATTCTCTTTATTGTCACTCCGAAGTCTAGAGTTATCGACTGGGTTGAGTGATCGAATTGGAGCGTGATTATTTCATTTCGAGGGAATGGTGATTTGGAGGAGTCAATCGAGTAATCTTGCGATGTTCGAGCTTGCACCCAATATAGAAGTTTATCCTTCTTTATCAGGATGAATCTTGAAGACATGTAGTGGTCGTCGTTTCCATTCATCGAGCGCTCCCTTGATAGAAGAGAAGCAAATGATGTCATTACTCGATACATGTTTTCCACCAATGGTGTTTCCATTGTGTTTAAGTTTGATGTCGAGATTTCATCGTTCCATCTGACCTTTTGGTTCGATGGATAGAACGGGATTGGGAATCGTGAATTTATTTATCTTTCTTGATTGTGACCTACCGTGTTGAGGGCTAAGTTAGATTATATATGTGTGTTACATCCCATGTTTGGTCATCATAACTTAATACTATGGGTGACTACAACATCCATAGTGATTAAGTTTGGGCCTTGAGGTAGGACAATTTTATGGCATAGATAATCTATACTTGACAATATACATAGTTTATCAAAACTTAATATTCATTGAGTCATGATTTCATGTAACACCCCGTACTTTCTATTAAAGTTATAATAACGAATCCTAGAATACTTAATTTAAAATGTGAGAATTAAGGGAAACGGGTTACGCCATTGCGTTCGTCTCGGAATTCTACTTGAGATAGAGTCCGAGTTTGCGTGAATTGGACTTCGTATGAAGAAGTTATGGCCTCCAGAAGTCTTAGAAAATTTAAATAAATTCAAATAGCCCGAAAACGAATTCAAAATTCAAACAGAAGACAGAAGCGGGTTGGGCGGGAAAATTCCCGCCTAGGCAGATCGACCAGGAGGTCGACCCTAGTGTCGACCTACCCCCCTAGAGGTCGACCTGGGGGTCAACCTTAGGGTCGACCTGGGGGTCGACCCGGCCCCTGGCTAGATCTGAATTTTGAACGACTACTGACTTGATGCTGAGTCACTAGGGTTTCTGGATGGTCCTGATCTGGTTTGAGTGGCTGTGATTAACCCTAGGTTCCTCTGACGGCTATAATTAAACTGAAATTCTATATAAACAACCCAATTCTCAACCTAAAAACACACAGAAAAATAAACCTAGAACTGAAATGTCGTCAGTAGAGGACTTGGAGTAGCCGTCACCATTTTCAATTCAAAGACAAGTTAAAAGCTTAAATCAAAAATCAAATTAAACTAGTCTAATTCAACGATCTTCATCAAAGGCGCGCATCTCCAATTTCAAAATTCATATTTCAGAACGCAAGAATTCCTTTTTAGTTTGTAAGTTAATTGTTACGCAGATTTAAACATTCTTTTCGATTGAATCATGACATGTTGTAATTGGGATATAGTATGATGCCTATGTATAAGATTTGATTCTCGTTTATCTTAAAGTATCGTTGTAATTAATCATGTCCATATGCTTGTGGCGATGAACATGTTGTATATTAATCATATCTATATGCTTGTGGTGATGAACAACATTTTATGTTATTGGAATCTATTATAATTGGGTAATGGATTTATTTTGCCAATTAAATGGTAAAAATGTCATGTTGTAATTGGGTGGTTATTGGCAAGCTTATGATCTAAATCACATGTTTACATGTTAGATTAACATTTAGAACTATGAATCTATTTAGGTTGCAAGATTGGATTTGTAATCCTCTTATGTTTTAACACATAAGTTATCATGCCAAGTTGTGATATAGTGGTTTTTCTTATGTTTTGACATACATAAGTTAGTATGCTAAATTGTGGTTTATATGTTAAACCTCCATGTCAGACCCATATCAAGTTTACATGAAATTTAGATCCAACTTAGTCACAAGTTCACCTTTACCTGTTTAGTTGAGATAATGATACATCTATGCCAAGTTACATGTGATAAGTTAAATGTATGCTATTTTATGTTTATGTCATGTTCCTTGTTTATTACCCCTTTTTGTTTATGGGTTTGGGCTAATTTGTTAGCCCAACATTTTATATGATTCATACGTACGTTCTACGGGGATAACGACGGGAAAACAAGAAAAATCATGACATTGGTTTGTTCATAAAATGGTATATTTGATATACCATTTATTGTGAGCAATATTTGAAAGGATAGTTATGGCATGATTAAATTAAAATTAATTTACATAAAGAAATTTGACATATATAGAAAAAATATGAATTTAGAAAGGATGAATATGCCTAACCCGAGGTTAGACTGAGTTGTGGTGTAAATCTGCCCGGAACCGACTGGCATATCCAATGACCACAACAAGACCTGTCTAATGTGGGTGGTTAGTGCATCAAGCCCAAAAAGAACCCGAGGCTAGACTGAGTTGTGGTGTAAATCTGCCCGGAGCCGACCGGCACATCCAGTGACCACAACAAGACCTGTCTAATGTGAGTGGTTGGTGCTTTAATATATTAAAGCTAAGTCAGGATTGGTAGGGTTAAGTAAATTAGGAAAACACTTAACCGATTCAACATGTTAACTAAACGAATGGGCGGGGTTAGGTAAACTTGGACACTTAACCAAATAAACATGTTGATTAGAAAACCCTAGTAACGGGGACCCATTTCAGCAGTAACCCACATAGATGTATCATGGTACCCTGAAACTAGGCAGGATGGGGCGCGATTACTGGGCTGAATTATAAGCGGTCAAAACGTCGGCGGTTGGTAGGCCAGTGTAGGTTCTGACGGAGTATGGACGTGCACGTACTCCGGAGTTGAAAAGTCAGGCACTGGGCATCAGTAGTGTACACTGTGCATCTTGAATCATGTCGGGTTGCCACCAGAGGGACTGATACACCCCATGGTGGGACCAGCACAGGTAATTACAGTAAAGCGGGGCCGAATGACACAGGACATGAATGCATGCGAGTAGGAGCCGATCATTAAGGGGATCGTTTGCTATAAATGCATGGGGCCGGTTGAACCAATGGTTGAGTAGGTGCAGAGACTATAGTAATGGGTGCGATCACACGTTCCTCTTATCTTATATTAGGGTATTGTCCTATGTTCTGTTATCACTGTCATGATCCCTTTCCTTGTTTAAATACTAGTAATCACTGAACTTACCAGGCTTATTGTCTGACCCGTTTTCTTTCGTCTTCTTTTCTTCCGTTCCCCCCCTCAGGTCCACAGGGAGGAAATACTCCAGTTTAATCAGACTCTTTGCAAGCTTCAAGAAAGTAGATGTATGATTTGGACTCTCTTGCATTGGCTATGTCTTTTGGATTTGACCCTTGGGGATTTATGCAGTTTTATCTATGTGTTATGCTTCTTTATTTAATAATTAAGACAAAAATTATGGTGTAATGTTTTGGAAGTTATTTTTGAGACAATTTGTTGTAATACTTTTGTATTGAACCACGTATGCAATAGTGTTGGATTTTCACTGCTTATATTTATCTGTCTTGTAAATTTTTCTGTGTCTTGTACCTATAACCCTCCACCAAAGTTAAGGCATTCCCTTTGAGAGTGACCTTAACGGAGGTGGGGTGTTTCACTTGGTATCAGAGCAAAAGGTTTACCAGATTAGATAAGAATTTTTGAAAAACTATTTTCAAAAGAAATATAAATAAGCATTTTTCAAGAAAAAGTGTTATTTTATTTTAAAGGCATAATCCCCCCAAAGCCATATGCCCTATCATTCTATCCTCTATTTTGAATCTTTTCTTTTTCGTTTCAGCATGTCTGGGAATCTTAACCTTCCAGTGGGTGTGCCGATACCTGGTTAGTTCAGGAGGTACTTAGAGACTAGGGCCAATGATGCGAGCCCAGCAGAAATTCCTCCCCCAGCTGCAGCAGTTCCTCCTCCTCCTCGGGCAAATGCTTTCTCAAAGATTTGTAGGGACTTTAGGGCCATGGGTGGAAAGGATTTCGAGGGAACTGAATCATTCGTGGAAGCGAGGAACTGGCTAAAAGAAACAGAGGATCTGTTCATTATCTTCGAAGTGGATGATAGGCAAAAGATACAGTTAGCTGCATGGTTGCTCAAAGACGAAGCTTCCTATTGGTGGTAAGTCACTAACGCTGAGAGGCCGGTTGAAACATGGATGGATTTCAGAATAAGGTTTGAGATGAAATTCCTCTCACAAGCTGAGCGAAGTCTACAGCTGGAAAAGTTCTTATCTCTTAAGCAAGGAAGTATGACGGTCAAGGAGTATGTCAATCAATTCAATCAGCTGGCCCAATTTGGACTGGACTTAGTAAATACCCCTCATAAGAAGGCTCTCCGTTTTGTCAAGGGATTGAATAAGCCACTTCATAGCTTGGCTATGACCCGCATACCTATGGGGGCTACTTACGAGAGGTTAATGGACATGGCACTCTTAAATGAGGAAGACAAGGGCAAGAATGAGGCAAAAGCAGAAGTGCCTCAAGATAAGAAGGGGGAAGGGTTGCAGAACAAGAAGGCTGATTCAAAGAAAGGCGGGAAGAACAACAAACCCCGTGAAAAGAGAAAGTGTAATTTCTGTGGAATTCCTGGACATCTGGTCAAAGACTGCAGGAAGAAGAAAAGGAAGATAGGTGGTTGTTTCCACTGTGGTGAGACAGGACACATGGCTAGGGCCTACCCAAGGAAGCAAGGGCAGGGAGCTGGACCTTCTTTTGGAGGACAAGTTCACGCTCTCACGGCACCTCCGCAAGAACGAGGTAGAAATATTTCTGTCGAAAGTTTAGTCTATCTTTTTGATCATCCTGTTCGTACACTATTTGGTTCTGGCGCATCACACTCTTTTATATCTACTGCTTTAGTGGAATCTTTGCACCTAGACACCATTATAGTAGAGGATCCCTTGGTTGTTTCAAATCCAATTGGGGGCTCAGCCTATTTGTCAATGGTTTGTTTGGATTTTAAAATATCAATACTAAGCGTTGGGTTTAGATGTAATGCCTTTGTTTTGGGCTTCACAGACTATGGGTTGATTCTAGGCATGGACTGGCTATCCAGTAATGGGGTCGTCCTCGATTGTGAAAAGAGAGTGGTTAGACTCATGACTTACCACGGTAACACTCTCGAAATTTCTTGTAATCCCATGAACTCTATTATGCTTAGTTATCTAGAATCTCTTGATGCGTCGGTTGAGAACTTGCAGTCTGTAAGGATAGTCCGTGAATATTCGGATGTGTTTGAAGAGGTAAATGGCTTACCTCCGAAGCAGGAGATAGACTTCCGCATATACCTTGTTGACAATGCAAAGCCCATTGCTTTACCCATTAGGCACATGGCCCCAAGGGAGAGAAAGGAGCTCAGGAAGCAAATCAAAGAGCTGCTTGAAAAGGGGTTCATAAGATGGAGTATTTCAGAATGGGGTGCTTCGGTAGTGTTCGCAACCAAAGGTGATGGTTCGCTTCGCTCGTGCATTGATTACAGGGAGCTAAACAAGCTGACCAAGAAGAATAGACACCCACTCCCAAGAATAGAAGATTTGTTTGATCAGCTTGTAGGTGCATCGGTTTTCTCCCAATTAGATTTAGCTACCGGGTTTCATCAGCTAAGAGTGGCTGAAGACAGCATTGATAAGACCGCATTCAGAACTCCCGATGGTTTCTTCGAGTGGCTTGTCATGCCTTTCGGCTTGACAAACGCACCCGCTTTCTTCATTGATTTAATGAGCAGGGTGTTCCAAGAGTTCCTCAATAAGTTTGTGGTGGTCTTCGTAGATGATATTTTGATCTTCTCAAAGAATGAGGAAAAGCATGCTCAACATCTAAAGGAAGTCATGGATACTCTCCGTGCACATCAGTTGAAAGCTAAATTCTCCAAATGCCATTTCAAGAGAGAAGAAGTTAGGTTCCTTGGACATGTGGTATCCAAAGAGGGGATAGCTGTGGACCCCGCAAAAGTGGTTGTTGTGCAAGATTGGAAGGTTCCTTGAAACGCAATCGAAGTCCGAAGCTTTCTCGGGCTAGCAGGCTTTTATCGAAAGTTCATCAAAGACTTTGCGAATATTTCAGCTCCACTAACACGATTTACAAAGAAGAACCTAGCCTTCAATTGGGATTTGGATTGCGATATTGCTTTCCAACGTTTGAAAAGGGCTCTAACAACAACCCCAGTTCTGACATTGCCTGATGGAAGCAAGATGTTTACAGTATACACAGATGCATACGGAACGGGACTAGGCGCTGTTCTGATGCAAGAAGGGAAGGTAGTGACTTATGGTGGAAGACAGTTGAAAGTGCATGAGAAAAAGTACCCAACCCACGACCTAGAGTTGGCAGCCATCGTTTTTGCGCTTAAGTCTTGGCGCCATTATCTTCTAGGTGAGAAATTTGAACTGTATACTGACCATATATCGTTGAAATACCTATTCTCGCAGATAGATCTCAACTTGAGGTAGCAAGGGTGGATGGAGTTCCTCGCCTCGTACGATTTCGAGATTTCCTACACTCCCGGCAAGGGCAATGCAGTAGCAGACGCCTTAAGTAGAAAGAAGCTAACCTTAAGCCCTCTCTTTGTGGAAAGGCAAAGCTTGGAGTTCATAGCAAGCTTTAACTTCAGACCCTCCACTGACTTTGTACCTGGCTTGCTAGCAACATTAGAAGTGCGACCAACTCTATTAGACCCAATCGGAGCCGCGCAAAGAGAAGACCCTCAGCTAGCCGAAGTGATGGACAAGTTGATTAGGGGTGAGACTTCTAGTCACCTCAATAGATACTCCATTGATGCCAAGGGCTGGTTGAGACGAGATGGAAGACTATGTGTCCCACAAGCAAGGGGCTTGGTAAAGGCGGTTCTAGAAGAGGCACACCATTCCAAGATGACCATACACCCAGGCAGAGACAAAATGTATAAAGATATCAAAAGAGTTTTCTTTTGGAATGGCATGAAGAAAGACGTAGCTGAATTTGTTTCTAAGTGTTTAATATGCCAACAAGTCAAGGCGGAGCAGAAGAAGCCTGGTGGTCTACTCCATCCTCTAGAGGTCCCACAGTGTAAATGGGATAGCATCTCGATGGACTTTATAGATGGTTGCCTAGGTCAAGAAGGGGCAATACCAGCATTTGGTAATAGTGGACAAGCTCACAAAAAGCGCCCACTTTATACCCGTCAAGAGTAGAAGGACTGCCTCATCTCTAGCATCCATATATCTCAAAGAGATAGTTCGACTCCATGGGATACCCTCCAGCATAGTGATTGATCGAGACCCTATCTTCACAAGCGATTTTTGGAAGAGTTTACAAGAGGCTGTAGGCACACAATTATGCTTAAGCACGGCCTATCACCCTCAAACCGATGGCCAAACGGAAAGAGTCAACAGAGTATTAGAAGACCCCTTAAGGTTATGCATTATTGACTTCGGAGGAACATGGGAAGATCATATACCTTTGGTGGAATTCGCTTACAACAATAGCTACCAAGCCACCATAGGCATGGCACCTTTCGAAGCTTTATATGGAAGACCGTGCAGGTCACCAACTTACTGGTGGGAGTCCACAGACAAGCTCATACTTGGACCAGACATGATTAGGGAGACTTCAGAGAAAGTGGAATTGATTCGAAGAAGAATGAAGACTGCCCAAGATAGACAGAAGTCCTGCGCAGACAAAAGACGAACTTACCTTGAGTTCGAAGTTGGAGACAAGGTGTTCCTTAAAGTATCTCCTTTGAGGAACGTCGTTCGCTTTGGATCTGCAGGGAAATTAGCACCAAGATTTGTAGGGCCGTTCCCTATTATCGAGAAGATTGGGAAGATGGCTTATAGGGTACAGCTGCCCGAAAAATTGGCCGGGATTCATAATGTCTTTCATGTCTCTCACCTGCGGAAATGCTTACATGAGTCTGCGGAAGTGGTAGAACCAAGTAGGCTAGAAGAAGTTGAAGTTGAACGAGAAGCAACTGTGAGGAGAGTTCCAACCCATATCTTGGGAACAGAGGTCAAAAAGCTACGCAACCATGAAGTTAAGCTCGTCAAAGTTCAATGGAGCGACACCGAGGAAGACGCGACTTGGGAAACTGAAGACAGAATACGCGCAACCTACCCTTTTCTTTTTTAGGGTATGTCTTTAATCTCTTTTTCCGCAAGTTTATGTTCGTATCTATCTTTTTAGGTATATCTCCTCGATCCTATCCTTTATCCTTAGGTAGGAACCCATTTGGATGTAAACATGTAATTGAAACATGTTATGATTGATGGTTGCAAGTGGTTGCTAGTGGTTGCATATACACACATTAGGTATTAGAATGGCTCAGTCACCTTCATATTGCATATTCATATATGTATTTGTATATGAATTGAAATTTGATATGTTATCATATGGACGTTGCATTTGTATGAATGGTTGTGCACTCATGTAAGAAATTTTGAGTAGGGAAAATTGCATTCATAATGGACTCATGGCACTGACATAATTTACATTAAGGAGGTCAACAGAATCAGTAGACCGCCTGATTTTGCATTAGATAAGGACAAGCACACACACAATGCATATGATCATGAAGCATTAGAAATCTTTTAAGGACAATGGACGCTTGTGTTTGATGGTTGAGTAGATGGGTGTTTGGATGGTAGGTTATAAGTTCTTCTCGACTTGGAGATTTCTGGGACGAAATCCTAAAAGGAGGGGAAAATGTAACACCCTGTACTTTCTATTAAAGTTATAATAACGAATCCTAGAATACTTAATTTAAAATGTGAGAATTTAGGGAAACGTGTTGCGCCATTGCGTTCGTCTCGGAATTCTGCTTGAGATAGAGTCCAAGTTTGCATGAATTGGACTTCGTATGAAGAAGTTATGGCCTCCGGAAGTCTCAGAAAATTTAAATAAATTCAAACAGCCCGAAAACGAATTCAAAATTCAAACAGAAGATAGAAGCGGGCTGGGCGGGAAAATTCCCGCCCAGGCAGGTCGACCAGGGGGTCGACCCTAGTGTCGACCTCCCCCCTAGAGGTCGACCTAGGGGTCGACTTTAGGGTCGACCTGGCCCCCTGCCAGATCTGAATTTTAAACGACTATTGACTTGATGCTGAGTCACTTGGGTTTCTGGATGGTTCTGATCTGGTCTGAGTGGCTGTGATTAACCCTAGGTTTATCTGACGGCTATAATTAAACTGAAATTCTATATAAACAACCCAATTCTCAACCTAAAAACACACAGAAAAATAAACCTAGAACTGAAATGCCGTCAGTAGAGGACTTGGAGTAGCCGTCACCATTTTCAATTCAAAGACAAGTTAAAAGCTTAAAATAAAAATCAAATTAAACTAGTCTAATTCAACGATCTTCATCAAAGGCGCGCATCTCCAAATTCAGAATTCAGATTTCAGAACATAAGAATTCCTTTTTAGTTTGTAAGTTAGTTGTTACGCAGATTTAAACATTCTTTTCGATTGAATCATGACATGTTGTAATTGGGATATAGTATGATGCCTATGTATAAGATTTGATTCTCGTTTATCTTAAAGTATCATTGTAATTAATCATGTCTATATGCTTGTGGCGATGAACATGTTGTATATTAATCATATCTATATGCTTGTGGTGATGAACAACATTTTATGTTATTGGAATCTATTATAATTGGGTAATGGATTTATTTTTCCAATTAAATGGTAAAACATGTCATGTTGTAAATGGGTGGTTATTGGCAAGCTTATGATCTAAATCACATGTTTACATGTTAGATTGACATCTAGAACTATGAATCTATTTAGGTTGCAAGATTGAATTTGTAATCCTCTTATGTTTTAACACATAAGTTATCATGCCAAGTTGTGATATAGTGGTTTTTCTTATGTTTTGACATACATAAATTAGTATGCTAAATTGTGGTTTATATGTTAAACATCCATGTCAGACCCATATCAAGTTTACATGAAATTTAGATCCAACTTAGTCACAAGTTCACCTTTACCTGTTTAGTTGAGATAATGATACATCTATGCCAAGTTACATGTGATAAGTTATATGTATGCTATTTTATGTTTATGTCATGTTCCTTGTTTATTACCCCTTTTTTTTTATGGGTTTGGGCTAATTTGTTAGCCCAACATTTTATATGATTTATATGTACGTTCTACGGGGATAACGATAGGAAAACAAGAAAATTCACGGCATAGGTTTATTCATAAAATGGTATATTTGATATACCATTTATTGTAAGCAATATTTGAAAGGATAATTATGGCATGATTAAATTAAAATTAATTTACATAAAGAAATTTGACATATATAGAAAAATATGAATTTAGAAAGGACGAATATGCCTAACCCGAGGTTAGACTGAGTTGTGGTGTAAATCTTCCCGGAACCGACTGGCATATCCAGTGACAACAACAAGACCTGTCTAATGTGGGTGGTTAGTGCATCAAGCCCAAAAAGAACCCGAGGTTAGACTGAGTTGTGGTGTAAATCTGCCTGGAGCCGACCGACACATCCAGTGACCACAACAAGACTTGTCTAATGTGAGTGGTTGGTGCTTTAATAAATTAAAGCTAAGTCAGGATTGGTAGGGTTAAGTAAATTAGGAAAACACTTAACCGATTCAACATGTTAACTAAACGAATGGGCGGGGTTAGGTAAACTTGGACACTTAACCAAATAAACATGTTGATTAGAAAACCCTAGTAACGGGGACCCATTTCAGCAGTAACCCACATAGATGTATCATGGTACCCTGAAACTAGGCAGGGTGGGGCACAATTACTGGGCTGAATTATAAGCGGTCAATACGTCGGCGGTTGGTGGGCCAGTATAGGTTCCGACGGAGTATGGGCGTGCACGTACTCCGGAGTGGAAAAGTCAGGCACTGGGCATCAGTAGTGTACACTGTGCATCTTGAATCGTGTCGGGTTGCCACCAGAGGGACTGATACACCCCATGGTGGGACCAACATAGGTAGCTATAGTCAAGCGGGGCCGAATGACACAGGACCTGAATGCATGCGAGTAGGAGCCGATCATTAAGGGGATCGTTTGCTATAAATGTGTGGGGCCGGTTGAACCAATGGTTGAGTAGGTGCAGAGACTATAGTAATGGGTGCGATCACACGTTCCTCTTATCTTATATTAGGGTATTGTCCTATGTTCTGTTATCACTGTCATGATCCCTTTCCTTGTTTAAATACTAGTAATCACTGAACTTACCAGGCTTATTGTCTGACCCGTTTTCTTTCGTCTTCTTTTCTTCTGTTCCCCCCCTCAGGTCCACAAGGAGGAAATACTCCAGTTTAATCAGACTCTTTGCAAGCTTCAAGAAAGTAGATGTATGATTTGGACTCTCTTGCATTGGCTATGGCTTTTGGATTTGGCTCTTGGGGATTTATGCAGTTTTATCTGTGTGTTATGCTTCATTATTTAATAATCAAGACAGAAATTATGGTGTAATGTTTGGAAGTTATTTTTGAGACAATTTGCTGTAGTACTTCTGTATTGAACCACGTATCCAACAGTGTTGGATTTTCGCTGCTTATATTTACCTATCTTGTAAATTTTTCTGTGTCTTGTACCTATAACCCTCCACCAAAGTTAAGGCATTCCCTTTGAGAGTGACCTTAACGGAGGTGGGGTGTTTCATTGCATGTTTACTAAAATTGTTGCTTGTCGTTGATTGTTTAACTTAACTAGACTTATCCTTTGAGTCCAATAGTCCATATACCGGGAGGATACAGAATATCGGTGGTAGTGAGAGGTTGTTGATGACGATAGTTGGCTAGGACAAGCTCTTCAGCAGTGGGTCGTCTTCGATTTAGCGATATTGGGATGAGACTTAGATCTTTAGTAGGCGAGTCTCTTATGATTGGATGATAGCGGGGCAAGACGATTCTCTAGTTGTGAGTCATCACTTGAGCTTGTAGCTTGAGAGTATCTAGACACATTCGATGGGCTGATTAGATTGCCACCATGTTTGAGTCGAGTTCTGTATCAATTCGGTTATGGATGTTCTTTTGGTTGGGATTCCTGATGGATTTTACCACTTGTAGGTAGTCGGATGGTGTATGCCGATTAACGACATCTTATCCACTGCCTTGATTTTGATTGGTTGGTAGTGTCGTTTGAGCTAACTAGCGGGTTGACATATTTTGTTGATTTCTCATATCATGTTCCAAGATATCACTTGGAAGAGTTGCATTTATGCTATTCAATTTTATTTTTGTTTCCCTACCGATAGAAAGAAAGCACAAGTCAAGAGTCGATGGTATTGTAATTGTTGGGAAAACACCATCTATTCATCAGTTTGTTGGAATTTCTCTTTTCGTTGGGAAAAGTGAAGTGCTTGGGTGGCGTCGTCTCGATTAGGATGTTGATATATGTCCTATAAAAATTTGATGGTTTAGAAGTTAAGGTTGACCCATGAGTATATAGATTTCTCGTTTCAAGCAGGAAAGAGAAGCTGATAGCACTCACTTAGTTGTGTGGGTGGTTTGAGTGGTGTGCATTCGAATGGGAGGTTATCACATCTTATTTGATAACCATAACCACATGAAGAGCATCCTACTCCCGATACAGAGTCAATGGTGATAGAGTTCATTTTGGTGAGTTGGAGGCACTATTTATTTGCATGGGGGTTAGAGTTGTTAGTGACATCGCATCATCGAAAGTTATCTAAACCTTTGCAAGCGACAACGGTTGGCGATTTTGGCCTCCTACAAGTATGGCTTTCCTATAGGTATGTATAGAAAATGTAGTTGTTTGTGTGTGTTGAGTTAGGGATGCATCCGTTTAGAAGTGGTATTTCTTTAGTGAACGTCGCTTGTGTTTATTATTGGATACAACTCCATAACTCGAGGTGAGGTAATACAGACTTGACATGGTGGTTGGTTTTGTATGGAAGAGGTGTCGTTTGTTCCTGACATTTTTGGAAAGGGTTTATTACTCATTTATTTTATAATGAATGCGATGTCAGCTTGCTTTAACCAAATGAGATGAATCGAATATTTTTCTATGACTATTTGAGCTTACCAAATGGATGTGAGAGTAATTGTCGAAGGTTTCCATCGATAGGTTATCACGGAAATTGGGAATAATATGATAGCGCTCAAGTCATACTGATTCATTGATGATCGAGCCATATATGGATTAGATCTAATATTTGATGTATCTTGTTAGTTAGGTTAGTATCCTGGATGCTACAGTAGGTATGAATGTTATTGTCTCTAATTGTCATTGTTTTACTTGGATGTTGATTGATGATGTTTGCATGTCTATTTATATTTAGTATGATAGTTAGGCATGCAAGATAATTGTATTGTTGTATCGTTTATTTATCCGAAATAAAATCTGTACATGACTTGACATGCTTATGTTAGATAAATTCTGTTTATTTAATGTATTTTAATCTCTTGTTGTTATTTCTACTATAGTGTCTAGCCCTCTTTGTTGACTACATGATTGGGTACATGGAATCCAGGTTCGATTTGTTTGGATGCTAATTTGCATCTAAATGCTAAGCTTGCTTAAAAAGAGGTATGCAGTAGATGTAGAGTTATGGTTTTTTCCATTTGCTGCATTTTGGTGATTTTTACAACATTTACGGACAACTACTTTTGGCCTTTTTTTCTTTTGTTGGGATGAGCCTTGCATGGTGATTTGTGGTTTTCCTGGATTGAGCCGTACAAAGAAGATGTAGCTGAAATGTTCAGTGAATTTTGCCAAATTTGGAAAGAAACCCAATATGCGATGCTAAGTTGAATTGTCTTCCAAGTTAGTAAGTTACCAGTTGTATTTTCCAACGTCTATTTATTTGAAATATAAGCATACAACTTAGATATTTGGCTTGACTGCATCAATCCCAATTTGATTGTGGTTGTACATAGAAATGGGAATATTATCCCCATGCCAAATTCTGAGTCTATTTCCTTTGTTGTGATCACTTTCAATTGTTGTTGTTGAGAGCGTTAAGTGATAGTTTATCTTGTGTCGTCACTTGTTCGTGATTATTGTGTTGTTTCGCCCTTGAGGATTCCGGGGTCCTTTAAGGAGGGGAGAATGTAACGACCCGTATTTTAACGATTGGATATTTAAATGTTTTATTTAAATTTTAACTGTTAACTATTTGATTGACTGTTCGTAAAAGGGATTTTCATAAACGATCGAATTAAGACTCAAGACTAGTTCCACTGAGCTCGTATGGTTCGTTACATGAACAAAAAGTGTAAGGATAGCTATATTTCGAGTTCAGCCCATTTGGTGGTCATAACTATCTAGATATATGCATAAATAGTTTCAGTGCATAGTGTCGGATTGTGATGAAACTTATATTTTTGGAATCATCATAGTGATTTATTACGTGCCATCAAGTTTTGTGGTGATCAGACATACCATTTAGTCTTGCGTAAATTAATTGTGTGTCAATTTATGTAAGAAACTAATATTAAATAATTCGAATTTTAAAGGCTAACTTCCATATACGATCGATTTAGACCTCAGGACTAGTCTCATTATTCTCAGATGGCATTTTTACATAGATAATGACAGGCGACATATGTCGATTCAAGTACATGAGGTTTTGAGCCTGTTTGTAATTAAATTAATAAAATATTCCAATTTAAGCCCAATTGCTACACTATTGGGCCCATATACCCTTCTCCCAAATCGTTTGTTTTACTATTTCATTCTTGGAGATAAACCCATGGCCTTTACCCTATTTCCATCTTCTAAAATTATTTTCTTCTCATCCACTTAATGAAAAAATCGGAGACAAGATTCGTTGAATTCGTAGCGAGATTTCCTTCACAGCATCTCCAGTTTTCACCTTCGTAGTCATTTTTCCAGGCCTAACATTTTAGGCCGCAACGGTTCTGGTTCATCGATATTTGGAGCAATGAACAGAGAAATGGAAACGCCATTGTTCTTATCGTTGAAATGTGCACCTACCTCTCCCGATTTGGAGCCATCTGATCGAGCAACGCAAAAGCACTTGCATGTTATGCAGGGGTTGCAGCATCAGGTCAGAAATCGCTTAGGTGGAACGAGGCTATGAGAATGGAGGACATCGCGAAGAGGATGGAAAAAGAAACCTGTTGGCAATGACGACACGTGGGTTCCTCGAAGAACGAGGGAGAAATTGAGAATTGAAATTTCATGGCCATGACTTGGTATTGATATGTACACAGGATGTACATATTTGTCGAAGAAAGAAGATTAAGTAATAATGAGGTAATTAGTTAATCTAATTACAAGTTTAATTACTTAAATTATTTAATTAATCGTTGAAACTTAGAACATGTGTAACTTTTGCATACGAGGTCGGAAGTGGACGTCGTTTCTTTCATTGAACTCATATTAACGAACTCTATACTTAAAGCTAGTTTGGGATGATTTGGCTAACGTAAGTGATTTTATTTCAGTGAACTATATTTGTTTATATAATATAAATTTAACATTTTAAACTGATTTCTAATTATAAAACATAGTATTTAGGATAACTGAACCTAGTAAATAACAAAGATAAGATTAAAAAGTGATTTAAATAGATTTAGCCTGATTATCACATTTTTACCTGATTGCGGGCTATTACGCGCTATTTACCAATTTATGCGCTAACACAAACTATTTTGACCACACTATTAGATTTAGGTTATTTGGATACTTATTTCACTTTGATTGCTATAGATAAATTCTATTTTGTTTATTATTTCTATTATGGATGTTTGTTTGCTAGTTTAGGAAATCATACGACTATTATTTGCATGGTTGTACTGTTTGCTTTGTTTAGCTTAAAACATCGTTCGTAGGTGATCTAGTATTAGGAAATGTTTCGTTTATTATATTTCGGGGTGCTTATCGATCAAGCACACATGTTGGCGTGTGTAGACTGAGAGCACAAGGAGGATAGACTCGACAGATGAGATAAATTTACGATGGAGCTTCATAACGCTTGGATGGACCGACGACTCATCAACTTTGGAGCTCGATGACGGATTTGAAGATGGAATGACACTGGAGCTTGATTGTTAATCCAAAGATAAAGAATGGACTTAGTGACGAGATGGACTTTGCGGAGAATGCTAGCCATTTTCCTTGGATGCGTATTTAACCAATTTTGGTCAAATAACGATCTGAGTAGTGGTTATCGATTAGTATAAAGTGGTCGATATTGATTACTATAATTATTGGCCAATTTGACATGGACGAGGGTGCGATTTCGAGGAGTAGGATATGATGGTTTGTTCCATAGTTGGTTTAACATAGTTTCTCTTCAATTGGTGGTTGTAGCTTAAGGCTGTTGTGATGGATGGTTTTCCCCAAAATGCAAAGTAAGGGGCTTTGAGTCGAGATGATGGAATTATCGAAAGAGGGTTCTATGAACTTTGACATTCTACGACTGACGATGAGCCTAGAATGATCTCCAAACTATAGTGGCTTTGAGGAAGGTTTAAAAAGGATAATCTAGGATGGACTCTGCTATAGGGGAAATCCTATGCTAATGGATTCATAATGTTTGTAGGTTCCTATACGTACTGGTTGAGCCGGGGTACTTTTGCGATGATCGCTGGGTGACGACGGCCCTTGGAGCAACGATGACTCTTAGATATGGGTTCCCTGGATTATAATTAGGTAGTTTAATTCCTCGACATCTGAATGGCATGGATTCGAGTATGAGGAACTAGGACCATAGCCATCCTTGATCTGACGATTAGATCTTACAAATGTTGTGTCTATCCAATGCACTAAGTGAGTGAATCTGAGGATGGATGACGGATGCCATGTTTGCTTAATCATTTATCACCTCAAGGGTGTCATATGAAGTGGTATCATCGATCTGGATATCTGAACACCCATAGTATTCTGATGTAGAATACACTTATTATTATTATCACGAAGTACAATATATTCTTATATGAATTGGCTCTATCGATGTAGGAGAAGGACAAGTATGATTCTATTGTACCCTCCATGTCGTATATACTATTACGACTTTTATAGTACTTTGAGATTTGTTTATCACTCACATAAGACTATTGCCCGACCCAAGGTTTTATTTCCTTCTTACTACCCCTATCGATGATGCTGATGAGCAGGCCAGGTGACAGGCACATGTATTTTTTCGGAGTTGCGTAGGTGGATTCGATAGAGGTGACGTTTTACATATTTATACTTATGTTGTATTGTGTTGTAACAACCCAAATTTTAACAAACTATAATTAATTAATAAATAAATTATTTAAAGAACAAGTTGAATAATAATGGGAATTAGGCAATGAGGATTTCTCTATTGGGTCCATTATGATTTTTTGGTTCAGATAGACTTTTGGTTTGCGATAAATGAACATAAAATGAAGAAGTTACGACTCATAGAAGTTTGAAATTAAAAATCAAAATTTAATATATATATATATATATAAATGGGAACGTCTATGGGACGACGCAGGATACAACTGATTCGACCCATGGGTTGACCCTTGTTGAAGGTGGGTCGAACCACGTGTCAACCCAGCTATATACATATAGTTAGTAGAACAGTTTGTTAATTTCCTTACAGTTATTTGCAAATTTCTATGTTTATTTTTTATAGATAATTTTTGTAAGTTTAATTACTGTCTATATTCTTATTTCTGTTTGTCTCGGTAATTTACCTTCTACTGTTAATTATTCAGTCTTCTCATATCCCTTTTCCTTGTGGTTACTTTATTTACAGTTCAAGTTATGCCCTATTTCATTTATAATTCCATTTTATTAGTTTTGAGCTTAGGCCATGCGAGTTCCTAGAACTTCACCCTTTATTTACGTCGAGTTTAGGTTGTTCAAGAGCCTAAATTTCCACTTTATTATTTCTACGTATGTTGGGAAAATAATGATTTTGGGTATAAAGGGTTATTTTAGGGCATATTAAATAAATATAGTAATTAGCTAATGAACTATAATTTTGGGGAATAGCTAATAAACTGAATAATTGGAAGGTATAACTGGAATAGGTTAATTTAGTAATTCGCTAAATAACAAGGATTAAGGTTGTATAATGAATATGATAGCTGTATCATAAGATAAATAGGATGTTTAGTACAACCTAAAATATAACAAGAGGTTATAGTGAATGAGTAGGCTTATTAAGTAAACTTAAAATGTGTGTTAAGTTTAATATGGAGCAAATTAATAAGTATATAATGGGGTTCGTTCCAGCAACGTAAGATGATTAGGAAAATAAGTGGTCTAATAAATGAATAAGCGTATAGCGAGAGTCTATTCCGGCAGCGACGATTGATTAGGGAAAATAAGTGGCTCATAGTTGTGGTCTGTTCCGGCAACATAGGCGGATTAAAGAAAATAAGTGGCCAAACAGAATAATTAATCTGTGGTGGCCTTGATATTCATTGAAAATTATATAGGGGTCTAGGTAGCTAGGCGGTTGACAATAATTCTTTGGTGGCCTTAGCGTTCATTGACAATTTTATAGGGGGTTTATATTAGTAGGCAGTCAACAATAATAAATTAAATGACGGGGACAAGTCTAGGGTTAACTTGAGTCAAATTGCATTTCTAGTTAGGTACCCGTATCAGTATCCCTTTTATCACTCTACGGAGGCTCACATGAGGAGGTGGTGAGGGCACACTTTACTGCATTGGGTAGTAATAGTTACAAAAGAGGTCGGTTCGGATGCGTTTCGACAGGGCGATAAGCATGCAACGCACTGATTAGGGAAAATACGATGTTGTAATGTCTATGATAAACTCTATGTCTTTTAGAGCTGATGGGGTCGGGCCTGATAAACTCAAGGACCATAGTGGGCACAGTTTATTACACTATGTATAAGAGCCGATCGATGGGTAGAAATTAGGTAATAACTTAATATGAATGGAAAGACAATCAACTTTATTCATGCTATCTTCCACTACTTTATTTGCTACCTTTGTGCCTTTATGTTCTTGGAACTGTTATTCTACCTAAACTTCCTTTTATATTACTTATGCTAGTAATTACAAGACTCATCAGACTTATGTCTGACTAGTTTCCTTTCTTCCTTCTCTCGTCCTTTATTCCCCCTTAGGTGCACAAGGCGGAGGAACTTAGAGTTGATAGGGTTTGGTTCAGCTTGGCTTGTTTAGAGATTTCCTTCTTGATTCACTTTCCACTTGTTCATATATTACTCCATTCATGGTTTGCTCCTGTTATTGTATTTGACATTGAGAGGGATGATTTTCAGTTGTACTCTGATTATTATGGGTTTTCATAAGACAACTTATGGTTGTTTTATGACGATGATTTCTTATGATGTAATGACAGTTATGATTTGACTTTCAATTAAAGTTTGTAATTCCACTGTTATATATTCTATTTTATGGGTTTAATCCTCTGTAGTGTTTGTTTATACCTATATGCTTCACATTCCATGGCAAAATCCTCATAATTGTAACTTTAAGAGTTGTGGGGTGTTTCATTTGGTATCAGAGCGTAAGCTTACAAGATCACTAAAATTTTGTTTTAAAAGAAAATATTTTTGAAAGAAAATATTTTTTTTAGAAATCAAAAGTTATTTTGAAGATAAAAATATATCCCCTCTAGTCAGGTAGAACTTTTCTTTGATTCTTTTAAATTCTGAATCTCTATCTGTTCTTCGTTGGGTTACTTGTAAGGCGATCTATCTAAGTTTTCCTATATATAAAAGGGTGCGTTTTTTACAGGTCCCTATTAAGTTTCAAAATATAAAAAAAACCCGGTGATAAAAATAATATAGAATACATCCCTATTTTTGTATTTCCGCTAAAAAAATTCCAGATCTACCCTTATACACCTAAAAAACTATCCAACAACTGTTTGTCCTCATTTACTCAGTCTATCGCTCCTATTATCTCGCTCATAAACTAAATCCTACAATTCTGGAAAACCCTCTATCACTCCAACAGCGTTTTTTTTTTACTTTTTTTGATTTTTACGAAAAACTAGAGAATTAGATACATATATTACGTAAAATTGCATACATATATTAATATTGTGCATACAAAAATTATTAGTTTTGCGCAACAATGAAGTAGACGTGCATAAATAAATATTATACAGAAATAAATAATTACTTGAATGTAGGGACTACAATTTTTTTATTAACATTTTTGATTTTTACGAAAAACTAAACAATTACATACAAATGTTACTTAAAATTGCATAAATTTATGCAACTAAGTGAAATAATTGCATACATATACAAAACTGTACTACATAATTGCTGAAACAAAAGAAATGACAATAAAGTAAATACATATAATTATAACAAGATGCATATATATATACAAATAACAGAAATATGTGCATACATACATGAAAAATTTCATAACATTTACATGTACTACATCAAAAAATAAGTACAGACCACATTTACATGTACTACATAAAAAATTTCAAAACATTTACAAAGCAGAGATGATGGTCTTTTGCAGAACAAGTAATTTTGTTAAGACCCAGTTTATTGCGCAAACCACATGTTATAGTCTCTGTAGAAACAACTGCAGATTTCAATCATTTGGAAAAAGATGGACGACCAAGCTTCAACAACACCACTACACCAATATCCGCCGGAACACTGTTAGCAAAAAAAGAAAATCAACATTAATAAGCTTAATGTGCAGTAACCTAAATTACAAAAATTGCTTCAGAATAATATAAATACATGCGTACAAATCAGCAAAAACAATAATTTCTGAATATTTATATGCAAGTATTCCAGATATATGCATCGAAATATGAATATATTTGTAAAATAATATGTTTTTCTGTTTGTTTGTTAAAAAATTGCATACATATATGCATATATTAAAAATAGCTGCATATTTGTCCGCAACTTTTTATCAGAAGTTCAGCAAAAATCAAAGATATTTTCCTACATCTTACACAATAATTTCTGAATATTTATATGCAGGTATTCCAAATATATGCATAAAAATATGAATATATTTGTAAAATAATATGTTCTTCTGTTTGTTTGATAAAAAATTGCATACATATATGCATATATTAAGAATAGCTGCATATTTGTCCGCAACTTTTTATCAGAAGTTCAGCAAAAATCAAAGATATTTTCCTACATCTTACAGATCGCGATTTTGAATGTTTTTCTGTTTGTATTTTCATCAAAAATTGCATACATATATGCATATAATAAGAAAAGCTGCATATTTGTCCGCAACTTTTTATCAGAAGTTCAGCAAAAATCAAATATATTTTCCTACATCAAGCTATGCAACTCGACTCCAGTTTCATCAGAGCAGTACCATACAAAGTTTGTTTTTTTGAAACATAAAAACTCCATTAGTTCAAAACAATTTTTTTTTTGAAACATCCATACAAAGTTAATATAGCGGAAAGTATAGTTCAACTTCAGACAAAACCTCAATTGACAACAAAGACACAATTTTTTACTTGTTTCAAAAAACAAAAGCATAAGAACTACACAGTACGTCCATAAGGAACTATGAAGCAACACTCAACCTCCAGATGTAAGGAAACATATCTCGCTCAAATTTGTTTTATGCTTGAAATGAATGTTGAAATTACAAACGATTACAGAAAAAAAAATCTAAAAAAAATAAAATAGTTGAGTTCAGTGAATTTCTCATCAAAATTAAACTTAGGCAACGAGAACAACCATAAACAAGTCACATGCAGATCAAATTACAGGTCCATAGTCCACACAAAAAGATTAAAGCATCCAACTTTCTATTGTTTAGCGACATATGAAGCCGCAGGTTACATTTAGGAAGATCTGTAACACCCGTTGCTTGAATTACTAACCCATACAAAAATCCATACAAATAGATTTTCAAATAACTGCATAATTAGGGTACTGAATTACTAACCCGTTTCTTGAACGAAGAAGAAGATGAAGATCACCAGCGGAGGAGCTTTCAATTTTGACTAAAATCGCGATTAGGAGGCTGTCCAGGAATTGCGGATTCACCGATTAAGAAGATGCGGATCACGATTTTGGTTGCTGGAAGTGAGGCTGATGAATTAGATTTATGCTGACGAATCAGGATTTGGATTGAGAAGAGATAACCTCAGGCGGCGATGGAGGAAGCAGCCACCGATTAGAGGAGGCCATGAATTTCATTGGAGCCGCCGCCGCCATGGAGAACGAAAATTAGGTTTCTGGAAAAGAAAAAAAACTAATTACGTAATGAGTAGATCCGACCTAGGTAAATACGGCGTGAATTAAGAAAAAGGGCATTTTTGTAAAAATATCAGACGCGGTTTGAAATTAGGGATGTAATTTATATGTTTTGAAACAGGAGGATGTGAGCCTAATTAATTTTTATTTTAAGGATGTGACCCTAATTTTCACTATATAAAAGCCACAAATCTTTATAGGGTGAAGTTTTGAATTATGGATAAACCCTATTAACTCAATATTTAGGAAAAGTAAAAGTTAGAGAGAAACTTGCAATTTGACAAATAGTAAGTAAAGCTAGCCAAGAATGTGATAACCTTAAAGGATAGGGATGGCAAGGCTACATAAAAGTTTCACTATGAAGTTTCGTAAAGATGTTATTTAGCCTAAGGATTAGCATGAAGTTAGGAAGTTACGAACAACTTAGATTGGTTGGTTAAGAAAAAGGGATTTTTTTTCTATAATTTTGTTTGTGATTAATATAGATAACGCAATTGCAAGAAAAAAGAAAAAAAGATATGGACTATTGCGAAATAAGGAATTAACGGTATTGCACACTATACAGCAACCTAGAGATAATCAAAAGGAATGTCTTGCAATTACGAATTTCTATTAATTAGATTGTCTTATACTATGGAAATAGTTTTGTGTACATTTTCGGTAACCAATTGATTGGGAATGGGAAAAACTTCCTAAAAATGTAAACTTACAAGGATGGCAAGCAAATAAGTAACATAAATATATTAATGTCGAAAGGATTGGGAAGGTGTTAATTAAAAGGACTAAGAAATGGAAGGAGGTAAAGGTTGGTGAGAGAAGGAGTGTTACCTATCTTTATTCTTTCTAGTTCTCCTATTTTTTCTTATTTATGAGTATTCTATCCTTTTATCTTTGATTCACTAATGGGGTGTTTGCGTGGGGTTATAGCAACGTTGATATGGGATAAGCGTAGGGCATATGTAATGTAGGCCTAAGTCCTAACGAAGCTGTCCTTTACAAATATGGTAAATCTCCAAGTGTGTAGTGATAACAATAGTTGACTTTTTTGCACTTACTATTTTTCTAGACCCAGTAGTAGTTTCTTAACCCCGTAGGGAGATCAACATGATTATATATGGTGAGTTAGGGTTGAAACTAAAAATCTTGATTTAGGAGATGGTTGGGGCATTTCTGGGTATGGGTTGATTTTGGGCCTAATTACTTAGTCGTTTATTTGATTATCTCATATTTTGACACTGATAGTATAATTTGAGTGAGGTGCTTATGTTCTTAGGTTTTTGAGATAGGAAAATTTGAAGAACGGATTCGTTAGCCAAGTACAGGGCTGTCTTGGCTACAATAAGAGGATTGTCGGGCTAGCATATGTAGTGGACTAACTCTTTGGATTTCTTACGACCCGAGGGGTCAGTATGTTGATTTTCCTATTTTCCCTTAGTGCATCTCTAAGTGAGTCGATTTAGTTCTCGTTGTGCTATATATTCATAATATTGTAAGAGGTTGAAAAGTTATCTCCTAGAAGTGAGATTGATTTTCAAATCTATATTTACGACAACGCTAAGTTTGTGGCATGACCAATAAAGCACATGGTTATACGAAATAAGAGAGAATTGAGTTTTATGTTTTCGACTAGAATCTTTTCTAGATATAGAGGTATGCTTACATCATTTCTGGTGGAATGGATTATTTTACTCCTTAAACTTATCTTTCAGTAGATTGAATGTGGCGCATTTGATGGGAGCCTTCCACGTATATTTTCACAAAGTCATTGGGCTTCATTGATAGCAAAAAGTGTTTTGGGGAAAATAAAGTCAGGAACTTTTTGAAAGGGATTAATAAATATAAACATTTTCGGATTAGTGGCATCACTCGTCTTTTCTATAAAGAAAAGTAGTTCCTCTGACTTAGTAGCAATCATAAGCGAATTGTTTTGGAAGAAACATTTTATCTTCGAATTATGTAGATGTTTTTATTTGATAAATCCTAAGAACCATATTTTCCCTATAGCTAGATTTCTTTGCTTGTGGTTTCCAACAAGTTTTGAGTGGTGGAAGGATGTAAAGATGGAGTTCTTCATAGAACATCTGATGGATTTTAAGGACAGTTGTCATACCTTTTATGGACAAGCTCGAGTCTAAGCCAAGAAATTGACTTATGTGGTAGGGTAATTGTTGAGGTCCTCTGGTAGGAGTTTGTGGATGGCATGTAAATGGGAAAGGATAAATTTGGTATTTAGTATCTTGTGAGCACATAGACCTAAGACCAAGTTCTACGGGTAGCGCTTTTGGAAGGTAGGGAATTTTCTTGGATTAAGGGGTTATTATAAGGGAAGTTATTGAAAGTATTTCCAAAATAAATATTTTCTCAACCTACCTCACCAAGAGAAGTTTATTTTTTGTAGAAAAAAAGGACTTTCTTTAGATAATTTCATGGTAATACTTTATTATCAATTCCGTGGTAGCATTAGTAATGGAACCCGTGAGAGTAGTTACCTTGGACTAACCACTGTTATTTTCAATCTTTCATGGGTGCGTGATTACCTATTGTAAGGAAAGTTTAAAATTACAGTAATCGTGGATTGTTGGTCTGTTACCCTCTACAAGGAATACAGAACTTAAAACAAGAAACATTGAAATAAGTCCAAGTGCCCGATAATTTTTGAATTTTCCTTGTGAAAAAAAAAGAATATGGTTCGCATTAAGTTCTTGACTTTTAGGTATAAGAGTTCATGTAACCTCTATGGAAATATCTTGTAGTGTGGTATGATCTCTTTGAAACTTAAAAGATTTAACACAAAATTTGAGATTTGACATGAATTCAACATTAATTATGCTTTATGATTGAGGTTTGGTGTTCATCATGATTATGTCATTTGGGAAAGAGATAAGAGTCCTAGAAATTCTGCTTGAAAAAATGTGTGGCTTGAAGTTTATTCATGAGGATCAGATTAGTAAGATAAATCTCTATATGACCATAAGATTGAACTAAGTAAAAGTTAGCTAGCGGAAGAATGATTAAATGGATATAAAGGTTTCAAACAGATTAATGACATAGTAAATAATTATGTTCTAAGGAAAGAATTTGAAAAGAGTTTTTGAGAAAAAAGGAAAATTTTGGACCTACTTTGAGTCTTGGACCTACTTTGGGTCTAAACCCCATGTATATGCATATGATTTCAAAAATAGAAATTTAATAGGACTGATATGTTTTGATATGAAATCCATATTTTTGGGAATTTCATAAAAGTAACTATATATATATTTCAAAAGTAAATTTCTTTTTTTATGACCTTATGAATAACAAGTTATCTCACTGAGGTTTTTTCTCAAATGAGATTTAAAAAAAAAATAGTAACAAAATGATTTTTGAAAATATATATAGATATAGAAAAAGTAAGTCCTTATGGGGTTGGACAATATAAGTGAAATAAATGAATAAAAGACAATAAAGATAAAGGCTAGATATTGGATTGTGGATATGATTTTAAAACCAAACGAGTTACCTATGTTAAAATAGTTTAAAAAGGAAGCAACCGGATACTTTGGAAAAAAAATAGATTATCGCACATGGAACATCTCTCAAAGTATTTGGTGATCGACAAGACAAGAAAGTCCTTTAGCGAATTTAGTTAGAATAATTCAGAAGTTACATGGGAAACCATTTATGTTGGAAGTTTGGAAAAAGTTTGAGTTAATGATGATAAGATGCTAACAGATTCAGTAATAAATTCTTTTAGCTTATAGGGAGAATTCAAGTTTCTTACCCATGTTCTTTTGACCAGCGTTTTTTATACATTCTATCATTAACTTCTTATTTTGATTAAGGCTTTTCTTCTAAATATCCTTGGGAAAGGTAGATCTTAGGGTTCAAGCCATGGATTGTAGGATATGGTTGAAACATTTCGTTGAAACATGTTATGTTTGATGTTTGCGAATGGATGCAAGTGAATGCAGTAGATGCATACACACACACACTTGGCACTATGATCAGCTAAGTAGGACATTTGCATATGCATACGGATGTGTGTACATTTTATTTATTTCTATGGTTGTAATATATAGATGTTGTAATATATGCATATGGGTGATGTTTGATGCATGCATATAATATTATTTGTTATCATTAGGATTCTTGCATACATTTGGATACATGACACAAACATAATCGCATAAAAAGGAGGTCAACCGAATCAATGGACCGCCTAATTTCTTGCGTCAGTTAAGGACATATACACTAGATGAATTGCATAAGTTCATAAAAGCATTAGAAATCCAAAGGGCAATGGTGGACAATGGATGGTGGATGATTAGATGGATATAGAAAACACTTATATTATTCTTGTACCTTAAAGATTTCGGGGACGAATTTCCTTAAGGAGGGGAGAATGTAATAACCCAAATTTTAACGAATAGTAATTAATTAACAAATTAATTAATTAAAGAATAAGTTGAAAAATAATAAGAATTGGGAAATGGGGTTTGCACCATTGGATCCAATATGATTTTCTGGTTTAGATAGACTTTTGGTTTGCATAAAATGGACTTAAAACAAAGAAGTTATGACTAATAGAAGTTTGAAATTCAATATCAGAATTTAATATATATATATATATATATATATATGGGAACATCCATGGGACGACATAGGATACATCTAGGTCGGCCCATGGGTCTACTCTTATTGAAGGTGGGTTGATCTAGGTGACGACCCGGCTATATACTGGGTCGACCCATGTCGTGGCCTGACAATTTACTTGCCAGACACGAAATCAACTGAATAGGTAGGGTTTACGTGACGATTCTGGACTTTTATTTGCATCTGATGGACTAAATTGAAAACCTAATATACAGAGGCCTAGGATATTCTACTTCAACAGTAAATAAGCCTCTAGCCCTTCCCTTATTCCACACAATCCCTTTTCTTCATTTTTATGCCTCACTACACTATTTTCTCTCAAATAAAAATATAGTTTTAGAATAAAATTTGTTTGTGCATAAATTCTAGGATGAAGGCTACCTATTTAAGACTTTTCTACAGGGGCCATTGGATAAGCAAATATTGGTGAGTGTTTACTATAATTTCTAGATTAGTATAATTTTAAGAATATTGAGGCAGTATAATAGTTTATTAATTTCCTTACAGTTATTTACAGTTTTCTATGTTTATTTTCTGTAGATAATTTCTATAAGTTTAATTACTTTCTTCATTCCCTTTTTTTAGTAATTTACCATTTACTATTAATTATTCGGTCTTCTCCTATCCCCTTTCCTTGTGGTTATTTTATTTACAGTTCAGGGTATGCCCTATTTCGTTTATGATTCCATTTTTGTTTTTTGGAGTTTAGGCCATGTGAGAGCCTAAACCTTTACCCTTTTATTTACGTTGAGTTTAGGTCATTCGTAAGCTTAAACCTCTACCCTATTATTTCTGCGCATATCGGAAAAATAATGATTTTTGATATGAAGGGTTATTTTGGGGCATACTGAATAAATATAGTAATTAGCTAATGAACTGTACTGTAACACCAGAAATTTTTAATTAAATAAAAAATAAAACGTTTTCCAAAATTGGTCATGGAATTAGCGTCATTGCGCCCATGGCAATTTTCTGATAAAGTTAGACTTATGGTTTGTAGAAAACTGATATAAATGAAAAGGTTGTCTTTAAATGAAGTATTACAACAAACAGGAAAAGAAGATATAAGAAGAAAACTTAGAAGAACAATGACTTCTAATGTTTTTTGACTTGTGAGCAAAAGCTTATGCTGGTAGTGGTATGTCTCTCCCATGTGAGTGGTGCGAGTTTGAGTCCCGATAGCGTCATGTTTTTAATTTTAGAGGGATGGCTAAAGGAATGCATCTTCTAAGCGAAAAATATGTACAAATGAACATATAAGGAAAATTATACATATAATTGAGTATAAATATATATGTATACATTCATATGTGTATGTGTGTATATATAAATAAGAAATCCAAAATAAACCTGCAATCAATAAAAATAGGTAAGAAATAAATGATGGAATAATGTCGTTTGAATTTTGAATAGAAATAAAGAATGCGCGCATATATATGCGCATAAATTCAAAGGTTGAAATTAAAAGTGCAAGTTAAGTCCGGGAAGTAATAAATGAAAAATGGACAAGAAGATAGTTGCATTTGAAATTAGAATATATAAAAAGGGAAGAAAACAATGAATTGATAAGCGTTATCAATTACATAAATTGAGCAGCTATCAACGGACAAAGATTTAAAAGGTTTATGCGTATATATGCTCACAAATTCAAAATTTGTAATTAGATAAGTGTTGTAAACGGAAAATAATAATTCACATAAGTAATATTAAGAAATAAAACGAAAACGTTAGTATTAACGTTAAAATAAAAATTTATACCAGCTGAAATTGCGTCCAGACCTAGGTTTTGGGTTGACCAAAGGCATACATAGGTCGACCCATAGGTCGACCATAGGGTCGACACACCTTTAAAGCGGGTTAATACAACCAGATCTGCATTTTGGAGAAACGTGTTTTCTTGGATGAATGGTTAAGATTTTATATTTTTAAATCTGACAGACCAAAATTTCCTGCACACCTGTAAATAGACTAGCAGGGTCTAACCTCCAACTCATATTTTCTGAGATGATGCCAAGGCTCTTCCATTTTCTTTCCTCTCCAAATCTTCCAAAAATTATAAAATTAGCTTTAGGATATTCTGATTCAAGATTTGAAGCAGAGAATGTAAATCTAAAAAATAAGTATTTAGATTTCTGATTAACGTGAGGTAAGTCCTATGAATCTGAATTATTTAGGTTTATTTCTTTCACTCTTCTTTTATCATGAGATTTGTAAATTCATGGTTATTTTAATACCAGATTCAGTTAGAAGGACAACAAAATCACTGGTTTGAATCAGATTCAAGGATAGCAAAACAGTCAGGTAAGTGGATTTAGAATTATACCTTTTGGGTAATGATATATTTGTCGTCCGCATTCCCCGTAATTCGTAACATGTAAAATAACTGTAATTTGTGGTTATTGCGTTGTATCTTATTTAACATAAGTTAAGAATATTGTTGTTGTAAATTATTTAAATAATTTTCTGTTTGGGTTAAGAATTACTATAATAACGAAATGGTAAAGCTGATAATAATTATGCATACAATCTTGAGATTACCATTCAATAGTAATTTGGAAAGCATGTTAATTTGACAGTAATTTGGAAAACATGTTAATTTGACAGTAATTTGAAAAACATGTTAGTTTGATAGTAATTTGGAAAATATGTTAATTTGACAATAACTTGGAAAACATGTTAACTTGACAGTAATTTGGAAAACATGTTAGCTTGACAGTAATATAAAAAATTTACAATAACTAAAAAAGGTAGATGGAAAATAAGAATAGTAGTGTACCGAGTTAGTTGGATTTTGGGAAAATGGATACATTTCCATAACGGTAAAACTATTAAGAACATAATTACAATAAAAGAAGGGAAAAGGGATTAGCGTGAAATATGAGTTTTACTATATTGCATACTAATTAAATAAAATATACATGTATGTCCACAATGACAATAAAAGAAATATCTTGCAACTACGGATCTTAATTGATGTACGTTATGGAAATAGATCTTTTTATTTTTCTGTTAACCAAGGTAATGAAGTGTACGAAGTGTTTTCCTGAAATGATAAAAATGAGCATGACGGTAACCGAAGAAAAATTACAACAATAAAGTTAGTTCATTTAAGGAACCCAAGAAGAATTATGATGAATAGGGAATATAACCTATTATAATTAATTATTTGAATGTGAATGTTACATAGCAGGTAGGCTTCTCCTTGGGACAATTGGAATTATAACATGGGTTATAATAAATGAAAAGAGAAATTATTAGTAAAGCTTAGTTAAGAGACCAAGTTAATAAGCAAACAACAATAACAAGTTGTGATAACAGTGTAAGACAAGGTTATGCGTAATTAAGAAAGAACAAAGTAGTCTTATTATTAATAGACTTATAATTAAGAGTATTAAGTCCAATAAATGTAACAAATAATAAGCAGAAAACCGCTTTGGCGGCATAGAGTTGAATAAAGAAAGTAACCAGCTAATTCGAGGCTAATGAATCTGGTAACTTGAATGAAAAAGGAATACGTGGATAATCAAGTTAATTAGCAACCTGAAGAGATAGATCAAGTGCTTGATTAAGAGATAAGATGTAATATCTAATAACACGTTAGTGTGATGCGCTTATACCAGTCCGCACGTACGAAGGTGAAGAACCCAATGAGGCAGATCATTGTGCTGTTTGGAGACACGAGAGAAGCACACCCATATGATTATTCTACTTAGTTGTTCTTTCTGATTTCTCTGCGGGATTAGAGGGAAGCACGCAGCTTCTACGTGACATGGTAGGGTACTCCATTGTGGTCCTCTGTGTGGTGCATGCTCAGGGTGTACTCTTTGAGGTTTGGCCTGCGTGGTACCACCCAGTGGGTATATCTTAACCGTAATTGTTGTTTGGCAGTCAGAAGGCTGTGGCAGATGACATTGGATGATTCAGCGATTGGTCTTGGGAGTGGTTGTTCAGGACCAAATTAAGGGTAGTAATCGCCTGGTACATGTCATCGACATTCAATATGTTGCGAAAAGACTAGAGTTAAACCTAAAGACCATCGATCTTTCACTATCAAGATGTTGGTTGTGGGATATGCGAAATTAGATTCTAGATTGTTTGATAGATCCATGTCACTTAGATTTTGATGTATTCTTTCATTAGTTGAGGGAGGGGCCAAGGTAGGGCCATAGCCACCGTGAAAATACAGACCATAGTCTGGATATATGTACTGTAGGCCTAATGAAGCGGACCTTTACAGATATAGAAAGCTCCTGAACGAGTTCTGTGCATTGGATGCAGCCCTATTACGGGATTAGGGGTACAATAGATAGTACGTTCGTGTGAGGGTCTAGATACATGAATTGGGTGGTGGTGTATCGTAGACCGTGACACCCCACGTCCGTTAATGTCACTCTTTATCAGAATGCATTAAGTTTCGTGAAGCGTATAAGTAAACAGATACATAAACATCACAAGACAGATATAAAATAACAGCGGAATTAAAAACTTTATTAAATAGAAAACCTTTGTGGTTCAAACCCAATTACATAATAAATCTGAAATGCTGAAAACATAAAATTTTCGTCTTGTACCAAAAATATCATCAGAGTACAATAAAATATAAAAAGAGCATAATCCCCAAAATATAGCCAGAGTAGAGCAGATACGAAATCGAGTAATACACCTGAGCAGCTCCAAGCAGAAGGAAAGAAGACTCCTGATCAAACTTGAGTATTCCCACCCTAGGAACCTAAGGGGGAAACGGAAGAGAGAGAAGAGGAAACAAAATGGTCAGACATAAAGTCCGGCGACTCTAGTTGCTTTTAGCATATAAATAAGTAAAAACATCATGACATGCATATAAATTGGAGAGAGATAACAGTGTCATAAGGCAGGTATAACAAGGTAAACAAGATAAACAGAACATAACATGCATTGCGCTTCTCTAATATTTTTCTCTGCACCAATACTAGTATAACAAGAACAAGATGATCTCAACAAGTACAAGATGGTAGAATTAGGTGTACTTGTAGTGAGAGGTTTTACCCCTACAATAACAGGTAGCCCAATAGAACTGACAAGAGTTAACCCCCAACGACAATAACTGAAACACCCCACCTCCGTTAAGGTCACTCACAAAGGGAATGCCTTAATTTTGGTGGAGGTTTATAAGTAAAAGACACAGATAAAACACAAGACAGATATAAACACATATAAATAAGCAGCGGAAAAACCAACAGACTTTTATTATCATAAATACGTGTTCATACAGAACATTTCCAACATTGTCTCAAAACAAACTTCCAATTATTACAACCATAATACTGTCTTGATTTTAAAAGTTAAAGAAGCATGAAACATAAATAAAGCTGCATAATCCCCATAAATAATATCCAAAGCCATGGTCCAAATGAAAGAAATCCAAGCAATACATTCTCTCTCTTCAAGCTGGATGAAAAATTGACTAAGCTGCGGTGTTTCCTCCCTGTGGACCTGGGGGGGGGGGGGAACAGAAGAAAAGAAGACGAAAGGAAAATGGATCAGACATAAGTCTGGTAAGTCTAGCTATATTCCTAGAATGTTAATAATAAAAAGATCATGACTTGCATAAAGTGAGAACAGGACGATATCAGGATAATAGACTATCCTAGAACTAGATAAGGTGTCCTAAAACGAACATCCCTTCGCACCCTATTTTAAATCTCTATCTCTGCACCTACTAAATCTTATACCAACAGGCACCCCGTGATTGGGGTGAAGTGATCCCTTTCTCTTTCTTTAAAAGATCGGCTCCTACTCGTATATTCACATGTGTCCTACGGCCCTATATGGTATATACCTATGCTGGTCCCACCATGGGGTGTATCAAGTCCCATGGTGGCGGCCCCGACACAGTTCTAGCATGCATAGGGTATACTACTGATGCTCTAGTGCCTTGACTTGTCTGCTCCAGAGTGTGTGCACACCCGCACTCTGTTAGAACCCACACTGTGCACCAACCTCCGTCGCTTTTGACCGCTTACAATCAGCCCAGTAATCGTGCCCCACCCTGCCTAGTTCAGGGTACCATGATACCTAATTGGGTTACTGCTGAAACGGGTCCCCGTTACCAGGTTTTCTAGTCAAACATGTTAAGTGGTTAAGTGTCTGAATGAACCTAACCCCCACCCATCCAAATTATTTAACATGTTGAATTTGTTTTAGTATTTATTAAATTGACTTAACCCTATCAGTCCTAACTCAGCTCTAATTGTCTTATTAGAGCACCAACCTCTCAGATTAGGCAGATATTGTTGTGGCTGCCTGTATGCCGGTTGGGTCCGGGCAGTCTTACGCCACAACTCAGTTTAACCTCGGGTCTTTATTGGGCCCCATGCCTTAACCTGTCACATTGGATAGCTATTGTTGTGAGAACTGGACAGCCGGGCGGGTCCGGGCAGGTTTACGTCACAACTCAATCCAACCTCGGGTTAAGCGCGTTCGTATTTTCTAATTTACATTTTAATTATGTAAATTATTCAAATTCAAATTACTGTCACATTCATTTCCAATTAATCTCATTAATTAAGGTAAATAATGCCTTTTTATGCCGTAAATCACTTATGTGATTAATGACCAATATGTAAATTAGAAAATATTCAAATTACTGTCACATTCATTTCCAATTAATCTCATTAATTAAGGTAATTAATGCCTTTTTATGCCATAAATCACTTATGTGATTAATGACCAATTTATGGCAAGTTTTCCTAAAATTATCATTTTAACCCAATGTTACCCCGTCCAATATTAGGCTAACCATCTCAGCCTAATTTACGTTCGCATGATTTTTGGTGTAAAGTATTAGGCTAAAAACTTAGCCTAATTTAATATACGCAAATTGGCATAAATTAGCATAAACATGACAAGGGTATAACTTTGGTATTGATGGCATAATCAATATGAACATAATAGGGTGTACTTGCAAAATAACTAACATGAACATTTTAGGGGTGAACTTGCAAAATACCTAACATGAACATTATAATGTCATAGGTACAAACTTGTAAAAAGACTAACATAAACATTATAATGTCATAGGTATGAACTTGCACTTATAGGCTAACTCAACATATATGTGTTTTTAACATAGGCCATATTAACAACATACATGAGAATTAGCAATATGAACTAATCCATATACATATGTTAATGTGCAACATAGGCAAATCAACATACATATATGTGAGTTAGCAACATAGGCTAATCAACATACACATGTGTTAATTAGTAACATAGATTTAAACATACTTGCAAATTAATCCCAACATATGATAAATGTGAACATGGCATAAGTTTTGCATAAACATGAACATATAGATTTGACAATTGGTCGCATAACTTCACTACATAAACTTGCATAATAAACTACACAATTCTCATAAGATGTTACAATCCAAGTCCATGCTTATACAAATAATCTAATCCAATAATCACAAATTTAACATGATAATAGAATCAAGTCACTGGCATAGATTAATATTATAAAACATAATAAACATCATACTTAATAATTCTCAATTCAACATGATAATAGAATCAAATCACAAACGTATATTAATAATATAACGAGTATCGTACTATTATCATTTCATCGCAACACATGATATTCATATTAATTCGCATTCTAAAAATGTAGCTAAACTTACAATCGTAGACGGTCTTGTTTTCTGAGTTCTGAAATTCTGAATTTGCAAAGCTTTCCTTTGGGAAGACGTTGCTTTGATTCTAATTTGTTGTTGCTTTTTAATCTTTTAGTTTGTATTCGCTATGTTGTTCGTCTCTTTCAAGTGGAGGCTCCCTCTAGTTCTCAGCAGACAGCATGGTGGCTCCAATTCTTTTTTTTTTTTGTGAATTTTTAGTTTGAGACCTAGGGTCTTTTTATAGAGTTGCAAGTTAATTTGAGCCGTCGATGAAGCTAGGGTTAACCAGAGCCGTCCGTTGTAAAGAGAAGCCAATTATGTTCACCATTTCTTTCTTAATGCACATTTACTATTATTTGTCAATCCATATAAATACGTACACATTAGATACATCTCCCCTTTACACATTTATTATTATTCTTGTATGCATATTAGATACATCTCCCCTTTACACATTTATTTTTGTATTAGCAACTTTAGTGTTAACAGAAATACGGGGTGTTACATTCTCCCCTCCTTAAAGGATTTCGTCCCCGAAATCTCCAAGTCTAGGAGAACATATATCCTACCATCCAAATGTCCATCTACTCAATCATCAAACACGAGCGTCCATTGTCCTTAAAAGACTTCTAATGCTTCATGATCATATGCATCGTGTGTGTACATGTCCTTATCTAATGCAAAAATCAGGCGGACTACTGATTCAGTTGACCTCCTTAATGCAAATTATGTAAGTGTCATGAATCCATTATGTATGCAAATTTTTTCCTATTTATAATTCTACATGAGTGCGCAATCATTCAAACAAATGCGACATCCATATGACAACATATTAAGCTTCAACCATATACAAACATAAACACATATATGCATATGCAATATGAAGTGACTGAGCTGATCTAAAACCCTAGATTGTGTGTGTATATGCATCCACGAGCAACCACTAGCAAACATTTGCAACCACTTGCAACCATCATCCATAACATGTTTCAATTATATGTTTACATCCAAAGGGGTTTCCACCTAAGGATAAAAGGGTAAGGTCGGGGAGATATACCTAAAAAGATAGATACTAACATGACTTTAAGGAAAAAGAGAGATCAAAAATGTACCCTCAAAAAGAAAAGGGTAGGCTGCGCGTATTCTATCCTCAGTTTCCCAAGTCGCGTCTTCCTCGGCGTCGCTCCACTGAACTTTGATGAGTTTGACTTCGCGGTTGCGTAGCTTTTTCACTTCAGTTCCTAAGATGCGAGTTGGAACTTTCCTCACAGTTGCTTCGCGTTCTACTTCAGCTTCTTCTAGAATGTTTGGCTCTACCACTTCCGCTGACTCATGTAGATACTTACGGAGGTGAGAAACATGAAAGACGTTGTGAAATCCGGCCAGTCTCTCGGGTAACTCTAATCTGTAGGCCATCTTCCCAATTTTCTCGATGATAGGAAACGGCCCTACAAATCTTGGTGCTAGCTTCCCTGTGGATCCAAAGCGAACGACGTTCCTTAAAGGAGATACCTTAAGGAAAATCCTGTCCCCAACCTCAAATTCAAGGTCGGTCCTTCTCTTGTCTGCGTAGGATTTTTGTCTGTCTTGGGCTGTCTTCATTCTTCTCTGCATTAAGTCTACTTTCTCTGAAGTCTCTCGGATCATATCTGGTCCAAGTATGAGCTTGTCAATAGACTCCCACCAACAAGTGGGCGATCGGCACAGTCTTCCATATAAAGCTTCGAAGGGCGCCATTCCGATGGTGGCTTGGTAGCTGTTGTTATAGGCAAATTCCACCAAAGGAAGATGGTCCTCCCAAGTCCCTCCAAAGTCAAGGACGCAAAGTCTCAAAAGGTCTTCCAAAATCCTGTTCACCCTTTCCGTCTGACCATCGGTTTGGGGGTGATAGGCCGTGCTCAAACATAATTGTGTGCCTACAGCTTCTTACAGACTCCACCAAAACTCGCTTGTGAAGATAGGATCTCTATCGCTAGTAATGCTGGAAGGTATTCCATGGAGTCGAACTATCTCCTTAAGATAAAGAGATGCTAGAGACGAGGCAGTCCTTCTACTCTTGACAGGTAAAAAGTGGGCGCTTTTAGTAAGCCTATCCACTATTACCCAAATGCTAGTGTTGCCTCTTCTAGACCTAGGCAGCCCATCAATGAAGTCCATTGAAATGCTATCCCACTTCCACTGTGGGACCTCTAGAGGATGGAGCAGACCGCCGGGCTTCTTCTGCTCCGCCTTGACTTGTTGGCAAATCATGCACTTAGAAACAAAATCTGCCACGTCCTTCTTCATGCCACTCCAAAAGAAAACTCTCTTTAAGTCCTTGTACATTTTGTCCCTGCCTGGATGTATTGTCATCTTGGAATGATGTGCCTCCTCAAGAACTTTCTTCACCAACTCCTTTGCCTGTGGGACGCATAGTCTTCCATCCCGTCTTAACCACCCTTTATCGTCGATGGTGTATCTATCGAGGTGACTAGAAGTCTCACCCCTAACGAGCTTATCAACCACTTCTACAAGCTGAGGGTCTTCTCATTGTGCGGTCACATTGAGTCTAAGAGAGTGGGCCGCACTTCTAGCGATGCTAACAGACCGGGTACAAAATCAGAGGAGGGCCTAAAGTCAAAACTGGCTATAAACTCTAGGCTTCGCCTTTCAACAAATAGCGGGCTCAACGTTAGCTTCTTTCTACTCAAGGCATCTGCGACTACGTTGCCCTTGCCAGGAGTGTAGGAAATCTCGAAATCATACGAGGCAAGAAACTCCATCCACCTTTGTTGCCTTAAGTTAAGGTCCTTCTGCAAGAAGAGATACTTCAAAGATTTATGGTCAGTATACAGTTCAAATTTCTCACCTAGGAGATAGTGGCGCCAAGACTTAAGCGCAAAGACGATGGCGGCCAACTCAAGGTCGTGGGTTGGGTAGTTCCTTTCATGAACTTTCAACTGTCTTCCGCCATAAGCTACTACCCTTCCTTCTTGCATTAGGACAGCGCCTAGTCCTGTCCCGCATGCATCCGTGTATACTGTAAACATTTTGCTTCCATCCGGCAAGGTCAGAACTGGGGCTGTTGTAAGAGCCCTTTTTAAGCGTTGGAAAGCAAACTCGCAATCCAAATCCCAAGAGAAAAGTAGATTATTATTTGTTAGCCTTGTAAGAGGAGCTGAGATTTTTGCAAAATCTATGATGAACTTCCGATAAAAGCCTGCAAGCCCGAGGAAGCTTCGGACCTCGGTTGCATTCCTTGGTGCCTTCCAATCTTGCACCGCTACTACTTTTGCAGGGTCTACAGCTAACCCCTCTTTGGACACTATATGCCCAAGAAATCTCATTTCTTCTCTCTAAAAGTGGCACTTGGAGAATTTAGCTTTTAACTGATGTGTTCTAAGAGTCTCCATGATTGCCTTTAGGTGCTGAGCATGCTCTTCCTCATTTTTTGAGAAGATCAAAATATCGTCTACGAAGACCACCACGAATTTATTAAGGAAATCTCTGAACACCCTACTCATTAGGTCCACGAAGTAAGCGGGTGCGTTTGTCAAGCCAAAAGGCATGACAAGCCACTCAAAGAATCCGTCTGGGGTTCTGAAAGCTGTCTTATCGATGCTATCATCAGCTACCCTTAGCTGATGAAATCCGGTCGCTAAATCAAGTTGGGAGAAAACCGACGCTCCTACAAGCTGGTCAAACAAATCGTCAATTCTGGGGAGAGGGTGCCTATTCTTTTTAGTCAGCTTGTTTAGCTCCCTATAGTCAACACATAGACGGAGTGAACCATCTGCCTTTGTAGCGAACACCACTGAAGCGCCCCATTCTGAAATGCTCCGCCTAATGAACCCCTTTTCTAAAAGCTCTTTAATCTGCTTACTGAGCTCTTTCCTTTCCCTAGGAGCCATGTGCCTAACAGGAAAAGCAACGGGCTTCGCATTGTCAACAAGATAGATGCGGAAGTCTATTTCCCGTTTCGGAGGTAAGCCCTTCACCTCATCAAAGACATCCGAATATTCTCGGACCACCTTAACTGACTGCAAATTCTCAATAGAAGCGTCAAGCGATTCAAGATAACTAAGCATAACCACATTCGAGGGATTACAAGTAATTTCCAGAGTGTTACCGAGTTGGGTTAAGAGCCTAACCACTCTTTTCTCACAATCAAGGATGGCACCATTACTGGATAGCCAGTCCATGCCCAAAATCAATCCATACCCCGAGAAGCCCAAAACAAAGGTACTACATCTAAATTCTACACTTAGAATAGAGATTTTCAAATTCATATAGATTATTGACAAATAAGCTGGGCCTCCAATTGGATTGGAGACAACCAAGGGATCCTCTACCATACTAGTTTCTAGGTGCAGAGATTCTACTAAAGCAGATGAAATAAAGGAGTGTGATGCACCAGAATCAAATAAAGTGCGAACTGGGTGATCATAAATATAAACTACACTTTCTACAGAAGTATTTCTACCTCGCTGTTGCAGAGGAGGTGCCTCCAGTGCATGAACTTGTCCACTCGAAGTGGATGCAGCTTTCTGCGCCTGCCCTCGCCTCTTAGGGCAGTCCTTAGCTATGTGTCATGTTTCTCCACAATGAAAGCAACCACCATTCATCTTTGCCTTCTTCTTCCTGCAGTCTTTCACCACATGTCCAACCACACCACAAAAATTACACTTTCTTGTTTCGCGAGCTTTGTTGTTTTTCCCGCCCTTCTTAAAGTCTGTTTTCTTAGGCTGTAAAGCTTCTTTCTTTCCCTGAGACCCTTCCGCCTTTGTCTCCTTCTTGCCTTTATCCTCCTCATGTAGTAACGCCATCTGTACCAGCCTTTCATATGTAGCTCCCATAGGTATATGGGTCATGGCCAGGCTATGAAGCGGCTCATTCAGTCCCTTGACAAAGCGGAGAGCCTTCTTGTGTTGGGTGTTGACTAGGTCCAGTCCGAACCTAGCCAGCTGATCAAACTGGTTGACGTACTCTTTGACGGTCATACTTCCTTGCTTAAGGGATAGGAACCTCTCCATTTGAAGACTTCTCTCAGCTTCTGAAAGGAACTTCAGCTCAAATCTAAATCTGAAATCTTTCCACATTTCTACTGGTCTTTCTGCATTGGTGACTTCCCACCAGTAGGAAGCCTCTCCTTTGAGCAACCACACTGCCAGTCTTACCTTCTGCCTGTCTTCTACCTCGAAGATAACGAAAAGATCTTCGGTCTCTTTCAGCCAGTTCCTGGCTGCTACGAAGGACTCGGTTCCATGAAAGTCTTTCCCACCCATAGCTTTAAAATATCTACAAGTCTTGGCAAAAGCATTTCCTCTCGGAGGAGGAGGAGGAGGAGGAGGAGGGGGAATTTCAGCAACTAAGGGAGGAGGAGGAGGAATTGCTGCAGCTAGGGGAGGAAGATTCCCTGGGCCCGCCTCATTGGCCCTAGCTTCCAAGTACCTTCTAGACCAACCAGGTACAGTCACACCTTCTGGAAGGTTAAATTCTCCCGACATGCTGAAACGAAAAAGGAAAGATTCAAAACGAAGGATAGATAATTCACATGGCTTTGGGGGATTATGCCTTTCTAAAACTATAAAACAATTCTTTTTCTTGAAAAATGCTTCTTTAAATTTTAATTTGAATATAGTTTCAAAAACTTTTTATCTGGTCTGGTAAACCTATGCTCTGATACCAAGTGAAACACCCCACCTCCGTTAAGGTTACTCACAAAGCGAATGCCTTAATTTTGGAGGAGGTTTATAAGTAAAAGACACAGATAAAACACAAGACAGATATAAACACATATAAATAAGCAGCGGAAAAACCAACAGACTTTTATTATCATAAATACGTGTTCATACAGAACATTTCCAACATTGTCTCAAAACAAACTTCCAAGTATTACAACCATAATACTGTCTTGATTTTAAAAGTTAAAGAAGCACGAAACATAAATAAAGCTACATAATCCCCATAAATGATATCCAAAGCCATGGTCCAAATGAAAGAAATCCAAGCAATACATTCTCTCTCTTCAAGCCGGATGAAAAACTGACTAAGTTGCGGTGTTTCCTCCCTGTGGACCTGGGGGGGGGGGGAACGGAAGAAAAGAAGATGAAAAGAAAATGGGTCAGACATAAGTCTGGTAAGTCTAGCTATATTCCTAGAATGTTAATAATAAAAAGATCATGACTTGCATAAAGTGAGAACAGGACGATATCAGGATAATAGACTATCCTAGAACTAGATAAGGTGTCCTAAAACGAACATCCCTTCGCACCCTATTTTAAATCTCTATCTCTGCACCTACTAATTCTTATACCAACAGGCACCCCGTGATTGGTGTGAAGTGATCCCTTTCTCTTTCTTTAAAAGATCGGCTCCTACTCGTATATTCACATGTGTCCTACGGCCCTATATGGTAGATACCTATGCTGGTCTCACCATGGGGTGTATCAAGTCCCATGGTGGCGGCCCCGACACAATTCTAGCATGCATAGGGTATACTACTGATGCTCTAGTGCCTTGACTTGTCTGCTCCAGAGTGTGTGCACGCCCACACTCTGTTAGAACCCACACTGTGCACCAACCGCCGTCGCTTTTGACCGCTTACAATCAGCCCAGTAATCGTGCCCCACCCTGCCTAGTTCAGGGTACCATGATACCTAATTGGGTTACTACTGAAACGGGTCCCCGTTACTAGGTTTTCTAGTCAAACATGTTAAGTGGTTAAGTGTATGAATGAACCTAACCCCCACCCATCCAAATTATTTAACATGTTGAATTTGGTTAAGTATTTATTAAATTGACTTAACCCTATCAGTCCTAACTCAGCTCTAATTGTCTTATTAGAGCACCAACCTCTCAGATTAGACAGATATTGTTATGGCTGCCTGTATGCCGGTTGGGTCCGGGCAGTCTTACGTCACAACTCAGTTTAACCTCGAGTCTTTATTGGGCCCCATGCCTTAACCTCTCATGTTGGATAGCTATTATTGTGACAACTGGACAGCCGGGCGGGTCCAGGCAGGTTTACGTCACAACTCAATCCAACCTCGGGTTAAGCGCGTTCGTATTTTCTAATTTACATTTTAATTATGTAAATTATTCAAATTCAAATTACTGTCACATTCATTTCCAATTAATCTCATTAATTAAGGTAATTAATGCCTTTTTATGCCGTAAACCACTTATGTGATTAATGACCAATATGTAAATTAGAAAATATTCAAATTACTGTCACATTCATTTCCAATTAATCTCATTAAGGTAATTAATGCCTTTTTATGCCATAAATCACTTATGTGATTAATGACCAATTTATGGCAAGTTTTCCTAAAATTATCATTTTAACCCAACGTTACCCCGTCCAATATTAGGCTAACCATCTCAGCCTAATTTACGTTCGCATGATTTTTGGTGTAAAGTATTAGGCTAAAAACTTAGCCTAATTTAATATACGCAAATTAGCATAAATTAGCATAAACATGACAAGGGTATAACTTTGGTATTGATGGCATAATCAATATGAACATAATAGGGTGTACTTGCAAAATAACTAACATGGACATTTTAGGGGTGAACTTGCAAAATACCTAACATGAACATTATAATGTCATAGGTATAAACTTGCAAAAAGACTAACATAAACATTATAATGTCATAGGTATGAACTTGCACTTATAGGCTAACTCAACATATATGTGTTTTTAACATAGGCCATATTAACAACATACATGAGAATTAGCAATATGAACTAATCCATATACATATGTTAATTTGCAACATAGGCAAATCAACATACGTATATGTGAGTTAGCAACATAGGCTAATCAACATACACATGTGTTAATTAGTAACATAGATTTAAACATACTTGCAAATTAATCCCAACATATGATAAGTGTGAACATGGCATAAGTTTTGCATAAACATGAACATATAGTTTTGACAATTGGTCGCATAACTTCACTACATAAACTTGCATAATAAACTACACAATTCTCATAAGATGTTACAATCCAAGTCCATGCTTATACAAATAATCTAATCCAATAATCCCAAATTTAACATGATAATAGAATCAAGTCACTGGCATAGATTAATATTATAAAACATAATAAACATCATACTTAATAATTCTCAATTCAACATGATAATAGAATCAAATCACAAACGTATATTAATAACATAACGAGTATCGTACTATTATCATTTCATCGCAACACATGATATTCATATTAATTCGCATTCTAAAAATGTAGCTAAACTTACAATCGTAGACGGTCTTGTTTTCTGAGTTCTGAAATTCTGAATTTGCAAAGCTTTCCTTTGTGAAGACGTTGCTTTGATTCTAATTTGTTGTTGCTTTTTAATCTTTTAGTTTGTATTCGCTATGTTGTTCGTCTCTTTCAAGTGGAGGCTCCTTCTAGTTCTCAGCAGACAGCATGGTGGCTCCAATTCTTATTATTATTTTTTGTGAATTTTTAGTTTGAGACCTAGGGTCTTTTTATAGAGTTGCAAGTTAATTTGAGCCATCGATGAAGCTAGGGTTAACCAGAGCCATCCGTTGTAAAGAGAAGCCAATTATGTTCACCATTTCTTTCTTAATGTACATTTACTATTATTTGTCAATCCATATAAATACGTACGCATTAGATACATCTCCCCTTTACACATTTATTATTATTCTTGTATGCACATTAGATACATCTCCCCTTTACACATTTATTTTTGTATTAGCAACTTTAGTATTAATAGAAATACGGGGTGTTACAATAACAGGCTCCTAAATAAGCAAGAATAGATGTGCCCTAGTTACTACCCCCAATCGATCAGCTCCCTAACTCGTAGATACCCTGTATTGGCCCCATAGTAGGATGTATCGCTTCCTAAAGTGGCAACTCTTTGTTTACAAGATGTGCACAAACTATATCTACAGGTGTCACGACGTCTTAACCTCCCTGAACCGGACCCATGCACACACATGACCCCGTCTGAATGTGCCGCCCACACCGTCCCTTAGATGGACCTCTTACAACCAACTCAGTAAGCGTCCCCTGACCCCAACCTAGTTCGGGGTTCTCCGTTTGATACCAGTATAGGTTACTGACTGATACGGGTCCCACACTCCGGATGATACAAGCTTCCCCCTAGGCTTGCATCCATACTACCAGGATTTCAACAGGTTATGCCTACTAGTTTTAACAAGATTGCATAACCCCAACATGTTAAGTTTATCAGGTTTATATGTATAACCCATCCCCACATATTTAACAAGATTAACTTAACCTCCCATTGATTCAAGCAAGTTTACTTAACCCCTACTCAAGTTAACAGGTTCATGTAATCCTTATGGATTCAAACAAGTTAAGTATTACAAGTTTATCACCACTCATTCATTTATGGTTATTACTGCACTAGACCTCCACATTAAGTCTGCCACTTGTGGATGCTAGATATGTCGGTTGGGTCCGGGAAGACTTCTTCCACAAGTTGGACTTAACCTCGTGTCTTAGCATCGTCATGTGTACGTTTATGCACTTAGACCCATCACATTAGATTTACCACTTGTGGACGCTGGATTTGTCGGGCGGTTCCGGGCAGGCTTCTACCACAAGTGTAATCTAACCTCGTGTCCAAGCGTGGATACAGTTTCTAATTACTGTAAATCTAGGCATTTTAATTACTAACCAATTATCATGTGCATTATGCCCCAAACCCCGTCCTATCTATGACACAGGTTATACCCCAGATTAAGGTTTAGATCAAGATATAGATTATGCCCGCAAATCCCAAATTTTGGCTCAAGGTACAAATTAAGCCCAGTTCCCCGTTTCGTGCATTCGCGTAACTCAGCGATGAGCCTAGGCTCGAAAGTAGCCTAACTATAAAAACAAAAAGGGAAGAAAGGGATAAGAGAGAACAAGAATAGGCATAGTACATAAAACTCTCATATGATGACATAATTAGACAAACTAACATAATAGGAATAAGGTGTCATGATTAGGCAAACTAACAGAATAAGGATATCATGAATATGCATATAAGCACTAATCAATAGATCACCTGTACAAGTAATGGCTGATCTGTTATGATTCAGGTTGCTAACAAGTATAGGCTTAGATCCAAACTTATAAACATGTCAAGATTACATTTTAGGTATTTATATCTAAAAGCAACATAAACTCACTGTGACTGGATCTAAAGAACAGAGGATTGATTGTAGATGTTGTAGTACAAATCCTTGAATAGTATAACTTGCTGTTGAGGAAGAATAGGCTATTTTAATCTAAGTTGGGGCAACACTTCATTGTCGCCATTGATTTAGATGAATAAAACAACGAGAATGAGGTCTTATTTATAGCCTAGGATCAACGAATCTTGCACAAGAATCAGTCCACGTTCAGAAACCGAAATTCTACCCAAATCTGTATGGGGGTCGACCCCCCTTACTGTGTCGACACAGGGGTCGACACCCCCTTTATGGGGTCGACATTCATGGGGACCGGAGTCGACACCTAACGGGCCGAACTTCTGCCCTACCCTGCGTCCCTAATTTTGAATTAATTTGAATGTTTTGATTGGTTTTGTGTATATATATAATTCTCTTGTGCGTATACAAACTTCTAGGCTTAATAACTTCTTCGTACGATGTCCGTTTTACGCAAACTCAGAGTCTATCTTAAGCAGAATTCCAAGACAAACACAACAACGCAGTCCGTTTTACTTAATTCCCATATTTAGTTAAGTATTCCTTAGTTTATCATTATAGTGTTCTCATAATTAAGGGGTGTTACATTCTCCCCAACTTAAAGGATTTCATCCACGAAATCTCTAAGTTAAGAAGAATGTATATCCTAACATCCATCACCCATCCACTCATCCATCAATCACAGGCATCCATTGTCCTTAAAAGATTTATAATGCTTATATGAACATATGCAAAGGTGTGTGTATATGTCCCGATACTAATGCGAAAGATCAGACGGTCTACTGATTCAGTTGACCTCCTTAATTGCAATGTATGTTAGTGCCATGAATCCAACATGTATGCAAATAATCCTATTATAACATGAAAGTTCTATATGTGTGCGCAATCATTCATCCAAATGCAACATCCATATGATGATATACCCACTTTCATTCGTTAAAATAAGAAAAACGCACACACATTCATATGCAGTATGAGAGTGATTGAGCCGATCTAGTGCCTAATGTGTGTGTATATGCATCCACGAGAAACCATTAGCAAACACATGCATCCACTTGCATCCACCAAACATAACATGTCTCAAACACATGTTTACATCCATGAGATTCCTACCTAAAGGTCGAAGAATCGAATGATAGGATATACTTAAACGATAGAAACTAGCATGAATAGAAGCTTTGGAAAGGAAGTTAGAACATACACTTGAAAAGAAAAGTGTACGAAGCGCAAATCTTGTTTTCAGTCTCCCAAGTTGCATCCTCTTGGTTATCTCCCCATTGTACTTTCATCAACTTAACCTCTCGGTTGCGTAGCTTCTTGACTTACAATCCAAGAATACGGGTAGGAACTCATCTAACTGTCGCCTCCCGTTCCACCTCTACTTCCTCAAGCATACTCGGCTCAACTACATCTGCGATATCATGCAAGCACCTCTGCAAATGAGAAACGTGGAAAACATGATGAACATCGGACAGTCTCTCTAGTATCTTTACTCTATAGGTCATTTGGCCAATCCTTTCTGTTATGGGAAATATCCCTACAAACCTTGGCGCCAATTTCCTTACAGATCCAAAACGAACAACATTCATCAAAGGTGATACCTTGACGAAAACCATGTCTCCCACCTTAAACTCAATGCCAGTCCTTCTCTTATCTGCATAGGTCTTTTGCCTGTCTTGAGCTATCTTCATGCGCCAGCGGATAAGATCAAAACGAACAACATTCCTCAAAGGTGATACCTTGATGAAAACCATGTCTCCCACCTCAAACTCAATGTCAGTCCTTCTCCTATCTTCGTAGGACTTCTACCTGTCCTGAGCTATATTCATGCGCTTGCGGATAAGATCAATCTTTTCTGAAATATTTTTTGTAGATTCCCACCAACAAGTCGGGGATCTACAGGGTCGTCCGTACAATTCTTCAAGGGGTGCCATGCCAATACTTGCCTGGTAACTGTTGTTGTAGGCGAACTCTACTAAATGGAGATGCTCTTCCCAAGTCCCTACGAAGTCTAGGATACACAATCTTAAAGATCCTCAAGGACTCTATTCACCCTCTTTGTCTGCCCATCATTCTGAGGGTGATAAGCGGTGCTCAAACACAACTTTGTACCTAATGTTTCTTGCAGGCTCCTCCAAAACTCATTGGTGAATATGGGGTCATGGTCACTCACAATGATAAACTGCTGCTAACCATGCTGTTGTCCTCTTAATCTTAACAGGGATGAAATGAGCGCTCATAGTAAGCTTGTCCACTACAACCCAAATACCGTGTTACCTTGCCTTGATCTTGGCAAACCATCAATGAAATCCACAGAGATGCTCTCCCACTTCTACTGTGGGACTTCCAAAGGATGAAGTAAACCACCAGGCTTCCTTTGCTCAACCTTGACTTGCTAACAAATCAAACATCGAGAAACAAATTCTGCTACATCTTTCTTCATTCTAGCCCAAAAGAAAACCCTCTTCATATTCTTATACATTTTACTACCACCAGGATGAATAATCATCTTAGAATGATGGGCTTCTTCAAGGACTGTCTTCAACAAACTCCCAACTCGGGGAACACAAAGCCTTCCATCTTGTCGCAACCACCCTCTATCGTCCGTGGAATATCTACTGAGGTGACCAGAAGTCTCCCCTTTACTGAGCCTATCCAAGATATCTGCTAGCTGTGGGTCCTCTCACTGCGAAGTCCCTGTTTGGTCCAACAAAGTAGGTCGCACCTCTAATGATGCCAATAAACTAGGTGTAAACTCGGTTGAGGGTATAAAACCAAAAGTCGATATAAACTCCAAGCTTTTCCTCTCCACAAACAGAGGACTAAATGTCATCCTCTGCCCACTCAATGCATCTGTGACCACATTACCCTTGCCAGGGGTATACGCAGTCTCAAAGTCATAGGACGCTAGAATCTCCATCCATCTTTGTTGCCATAAATTTAGATCCTTCTACAAGAACAAGTACTTGAGAGATTTATGATCAGTGTACAACTCGAACCTCTCTCCAAGTAGATAACGGCGCCAAGTCTTAAACGCGAATACTATGGCAGCTAACTCTAAGTCATGGGTAGGGTAGTTCTTCTCATGAACTCTTAGCTGTCTACCTCCATAACATACTACCCTTCCCTCTTGCATCAGAATGACACAAAGCCCCGTACCACATGCATCAGTGTATACTGTGAAAACTTTGTTCTCATCAGGCAAGGTCAAGACTGGGGTTGTTTCAGAGCCCTCTTCAATCGCTGAAAAGCATCGTCACAATCTATATCCTAAGAAAATGTCAGATTCTTCTTCCTAAGTCTTGTGAGTGGGACTGATATCTTTGCGAAGTACTTAATGAACTTCCTATAATAGCCCGCTAACCCAAGAAAACTCCTCACCTCCATTGCATTCTTTGGGATCTGCCAATCTTGAACCGTAACTACCTTCGCGGGATCTACTTCTATCCCATCTTTAGAGACCACATGCCCTAAAAATCTCACTTCTTTTCTCCAAAATGACATTTGGAGATTTTTGCCTTAAGCTAGTGCGCACAGAGAGTTTTCATAACCTCCCTCAAATGTAGGGCATGCTCTTCCTCATCCTTCAAGAAAATCAAGATGTCATCAATAAAGACCACAATGAACTTATTTAGAAACTCCCGAAACACCCTACTCATCAGATCAACAAAATAGGCGGGTGCATTCGTCAACCCAAAAGGCACGACGAGCCAGTCGAAGAAACCATTTGGAGTTCTAAAATCGATTCTGTCTATATTTTCCTCGGCCACCCTCAACTGATGAAACCCCATGGCCAAGTCTTACGGAGAGAAGACAGATGCACCAAATCTTGTACAAGAATCAGTCCACGTTTAGAAACCGAAATTCTACCCAGATCCGTATGGGAGTCGACCCCACTTTAGTGTGTCGACACAGGGGTCAACACCCCCTTTATGGGGTCGACCCATGGGTCGACACCCATGGGGACTGACGTCGACCCCTAATGGGCTGAACTCCCGCCCTACCCCGCGTCTGCGATTTTGAATGAATTTGAATGTTTTGATTGGTTATATATATATATTTATATAATTCTCTTGTGCATATACAAACTTCTAGGCTAAATAACTTCTTCATACGATGTCTGTTCTACGCAACTCGGAGTCTATCTTAAGAAGAATTCTGAGATGAACGCAATGGCGCAGTCTGCTTTACTTAATTCCCAGTATTTAATTAAGTATTCCTCAGTTTACCATTATAGTGTTCTCAGAATTAAGGGGTGTTACATAGATAGTAGGGTATTACTCCGTGTTGAGACTTGATTCGACCGAGGAGTTTGGATACGCGAATATGTATGCTTACGTGGCATGGTAGTTCTGTGCGTTTATGTGGCATAAAGATAAAAATTTCATATGCGATTTGGCATAGGATGTATGTTGTATACACTTCCGTGGTGTGATGACGGAGACCATACGAGGAGGTTACTATGGGAGGTACCTTGAGATGTTGTGTATAACTACATATATACTATATTAGGTTTAATCTATCGGGGAGTAGATGGGTACTATGTGAGTATTAAGCCTTGAATGTTGTTAACTTAAATAACCTAATAATTAAGAAAACTTAACTGAACAATATATGTAGGGTTATTTCAGAATGTATAATTTGTCCAATCACCATAACTTTGTGTTCTAACCCCCTTCCCATGAAATACTCGCAAGTTAGTGGCAGAGATTTGATAGCTTTGGATACCGGTTAGACAATATTATTACTTTGGTATGTCTATATTTGATTATATTATATTTTATCCATTACGTTGTGATAAGTTTTCCGAGCTCTTATACATTTATATCATCTCTGTCTTTTCTACAGGATACTACACAAGCCAACTCGAGCTTCGATAGATTGGGATTTTTGAAATAAATTCGGTCTATCGAAATTTGGGTTGTTACATCTTGTATCAGAGCTTAGCTTTTTGATTCGTGTATAGATTGTTAGTGAACGTATTTCTATTTTTAAAAATATCAATATTATATATATATATACACAGCTAGATCCATAAAAGGACCCATAAATAGAAATAACGGCATATGGAAAGAATTGGGATATCAGTTATGTACAATAAAGAAACGATTATGGAAATTTGAGAATAAAAGACCCATAGGTAGTTTGGGTGAAAAGTGTACAATGTGTTTTGTAATGGAAAAATATGGATCCTATATGTTAGTATATGAAATGTTAGTATTTTGGGTTAGTGGGTTTACCAATTAAGCCTTATAAATCAAGAAAGAGGAAAATGGATTAGGAATATATATATATATATTTACGAGAACTGACATTGTGGGAATATTTAGAGAGGTCTAAATAGGTTAGAAACCCACTTTGAGTCTAGCCCTATTGTTAACTTTTAAGAATTTGAAAATTTAAAAACTTTTGGGTGGTAGTTTACGGTGTTTTTCAAGTTTTGACCTTAAAAGCTTACAATTATAAAATATATACTAGCTAAATTGTGTAGAAACAAATTTTGAAACAAAAGAGAGGTATTTTTTATGTTTGAAAAAAAAGTAAGAATCATATTTGAAAAGCACATATCGAGTTTTGAAAAAAATGGGTTATATTCTGGAAATGGTGATTTCTTATGAAATTTTTGTAGAGAATTCTTTCAGAAAAATGTGTACATTATAGAGCATATATAGCTCAATAGTTTTTAAGCTATAAAGTACGAAACAATTAAATAACTAAACATGGAAAAGAATGCATTTTGTAAAAAACTAAAATTTTTGCTATTTTTTTTAAATCTCTATTCTTTTGACAATATTTAATAATTATTTTGACATAAACTTTGGTGGGTGGACAAAATAAGTTGTAAAAATTTAGAATAGAGTAGATGTTTGGGTTAAGTTTAGAAATTAACACCTTGTTGTAAGTAATTGAACTGACATAGTAAAGATGAACGATTGTGAAATAATTGTCCTTGTCTACTCCAGTTTTTTATGATTTGATTTTTTTTTTTGAGTTTTTTTAATGAAATGTCATATTTTTATGGTTTGGCAAAAATAAGTTTTAATGAAGAAAAATAAAGTTTTGAAGCTTTTAATTTTTGGAAGGAAAATGGTGAGGCCGAACCTCATGGAGCAGGTAAGGATTAGTACCCAGGAAAGGCAGGAATTTTTTTTAGGCTACAAAGTAAATAACAAGAATTATTTTTGAATAGTAGTAAATTCCCGTAAAGTGTATAAGCATTATAGAGCCTAAGTTGTGCGTGGAAAAGACAGTTAGCACACAACAAAGACTAGTTTTAACAAGTAGATGGCAGAGGGAAAGCAAGTTATTTAGATCATGTGGTTTGGACTTTCCTTTGTCAGCGGGGACATGGTTGTAGGAATCTTAGCCCTTGGTAGTAGCTGCATAGTGTGCTTGTTTTCCTATTTTAGTTTTGCAATAATTAGAAGGCTTATTAAAAATCAAGCATAGATTGGTGGATTAAGATAAATAAACTAAGGAAAAAGCTGAAGACATAACTAAAAGAAAACAAACAATGATAACAACTGCAAAAATAAAGCAATAAATATGACAATTGAGAAAAACGGAGAATTTCGAGAACCAGAAAAAATTGGATTTTTCCGAAGTAAGTTGGAAAAGAAATTTTATAACAAAGAAAATTTACTTATATAAACTGTGCTTGTGTAGGAAGATAGGAAATTTTTATATAATAGTTGCATAAAATCCAAGTATAGATAGAAAAGGGTACATAAAAGAAAAACGGAAGATGTGAAGTTTCCGTTTTCCACCTATTTATAACATAAGAAATCAAATTCAAAAAAATTAGATTTTTCTATAATTTGAAATTTCAAAGTTGGTTGGTAGTGTTTGGATGCAAAAATCGGATGAACTATGCTCTTGCTTTGTAAGAGTGTACGAAAAATTCGATTAAAAAGTATTTTGATTTTCAAAATATTGCATTCATATAGAAGTTGCCAATATATTTAGGATGTGTGCATCATATTTTCAAAAAGTTTTCAAGGAAAATTTGCATTCATTTAGGAGGTACCGACTAGGCATTCATTGCATTTATGTATTATTATGTTGTATTGCACTTTGCATAAGTGTATAGATGGTTGCAAAATTGGATGTACACATGATGGTTGTAATTATATGAGGAATTACTTTATTTTATCCTTACCAAATTTCTTAAGGGTTGGAGACTGTAACACCGTGCATTTTTTATTAAATAAAAAAATTGAAAATATTCGAAAATTGGTCACAAAAATTACATCATTGCGTCCATGGCAATTTTCTGAGCAATTTAAACCTATGGTTTGCAGAAAATGGATTTAAAATGAAAAGGTTTTCTTTAAATAAAGTATTATAGCAAATGGAAAAAGTGGATATAAGAAGAACACTTAGAAGAACAATGACCACCAATGTTATTATATTTATGAATAAAAGATTATGTAGTCCAATTGGTAGAGGTATGTCTCTCCCATGTGAGTGGTGCAAGTTTGAGTCCCGTTAGCGTCATGTTTTTAATTTTAGAGAGATGGCTAAAGAAATGCATCTTCTAAGAGAAAAATATGTATAAATGTACATATAAGAATATATATATATAGGTGAGTATAAATATATATGTATACATGCATATGTGTATATATGTGTATGTGTGTGTGTACATACACACACATATAAGAAATCCAAAATAAACCTGTAATCAATAAAAATGGGTAAGAAATAAATGATAGCAAAATGTCGTTTGAGTCTTGAACAGAAATAAAGATTGTGCATATATATATACACATAAATTCAAATATTGAAATTAAAAGTGCAAGTTAAGACTGGGAATTAATAAATGTAAGATAAATGGAAAATGGATAATAGGATAGTTGCATTCGAAATTAGAATATTATAAGAATGGGAAGAAAACAATGAATTGATAAGCATTACTAATTACATTAATTGAGAAGCTATTAACGGACAAAGATTTAAAAGGTTGTATGCGTATACACGCGCAAAAATTCGAAATTTGTAACTAAAAAAGTGTTATAAGCAGAAAATAATAATCCACATAAGTAATATTAAGAAATAGAATGAACATTAGTATTAACATTAAATAAAAATGCCGGCTGGAATCATGTTCAGACCTAGGCTCTGGATCGACACTAGGCATACATGGGTCGACCATACGGTCGACACACCTTTAAGGTGGGTCAACACATGAGTCGACTCACCCGGGGCCAGATCTGTATTTTGGAGTAATGTGTTTTCTTGGATGAACGATTCAAATTTTATATTTTTAAATCCCACAGACCAAAATTTCCTGTACACCTATAAATAGATTAGCAGGTCCTATCCTCCAACTCATATTTTCTAAGACGATGCCAAGGCTCTGTCATTTTCTTTCGTCTCCAAATCTTTTAGAAATTAGAAAATTAGCTTTATGATATTCTGATTCAAGGTTTAAAGATAAAGAATGTAAATCTACAACATAGGGGTTCATATTTCTGATCAACATGAGGTAAGTCCTGTGAATCTGAATAATTTTGGTTTCTTTCTTTCCCTCTTCTTTGAGTATCAGATTTGTAAATCTGTGGTTACTTTAATATTAGATTTGGTTAGAAAGACCACTGAATCACAAGTTTGAGTTAGATTCAAGGATTAGAAAGCAGTCAAGTGAGCGGATTTAGAATTATACCTTTTGAGTAACGATATACTTATCGTCCACATTCCCCATAATTCTTAACATGTTAAATAACTGTAATTTGTGGTAATTGCGTTGAAACTTATTTAAAATAAGTTGAGAATATTGATGTTGTAATATGTTCAATTAATTCTCTATTTGGATTAAGAATTATTGTAATATAGAAATGGTAAACCTGATAATAGTTATGCATGCGGTATTGAGATTACCATTCAATAGTAATTTGGAAAGCACATTAATTTGGTAGTAATTTGGGAAACATGTTAACTTGACAGTAATTTGGAAAACATGTTAGTTTGATAGTAATTTGGAAAACATGTTACCTTGACAATAATCTGGAAAACATGTTAACTTGACAGTAATTTGGAAAACACGTTAACTTGAAAGTAATTTGGAAAACATGTTATTTTAAAAATAATATGGAAAAAATATAGTAATAGAAAAAGGTAAATGGAAAATAAAAATTAATATCTAACTCAGAAAATAAAAAGGGAAAAAGTTAGTAGTGGACTGACTTAGCTGGATTTTTGGAAAATGGATGCATTTCCATTATGGTAAAACTATTAGGAACATAGTTGCAAGAAAAGATAGGAAAAATGGATGAGTGTGAAATAGAGGTTCTTTTACGGTATTGCATACCAATCAAATAAAATATACATGTATATCCACAATGAAAATAAAAGAAATAGCTTCTAAATATGGATTTTAACTAATGTACGTTATGGAAATAGATCTTTTCATTTTTCCATTAACCAAGGTAATGAAGTGTGCAAAGTGTTTTCCTGAAATGATAAAAATGACATGACGATAATTAAGGAAAGATTACAATAGTAAAGTTGGTTCATATTAAGGAACCCAAGAAGGATTACGATGAATGAGGAACATAACCTATTATAATTAATTATTTGAATGAGAATGTAATATAATAGGCCTAGGAACAAGTGGCATTATAACATGGGTTATAATAAATGAAAAAAGAACTTATTAGTAAACCTTAGTTAAGAGAACTAGGTTAACAAGTAAACAACAATAACAAGTTGTGATAACAATGTAATACAAGGTTGTTGAATAACGAGATTTTGATCGATGCCAACGAATAAAGCTACTATGGGAATCAAATCATAAAGATAAGGTGTTATATATATATATATATATATATATGTGTGTGTGTGTGTGTGTGTACATTGAGTCGTGTTAGAATTATGTTAAAATCTATCCTCAAGACTACACGAATGTGCTAATCAAGTTATATAATATATATATATATATATTATAACCTTCAAAAAGCCAGACTATGCAGAAAATTGCATACTAGTCGACTGGTAGGAAATCCACCAGTCGACTGGTCAAGCAATCTTTGCACATAACGGCTAGTTTTAAAATTTTTATATGAATAAATTATTTATACCAGTCGACTGATGATTTTTAACCAGTCGACTGATTCGACCCAGAACTTATTTTCTGAAGAGTTGCTTCCATTCATGAAGAGATTCCTCTTCGTTAATAAAAGGAAATAGACATATCTTTTTATGGAAACTCTTCATGAAAGATTGCTACTATTATATTATTATATAAAAAAGTTTAATCATGTTTTACAATAATTAACCTCTCCGAATTTCACTGATTTCTTGATCATCATTCTATTCTCTCCATTTACATTCTTTGCAATTAAAAGCTCTTCAAATACTTGTTGAATCCGTGAATTAATTCAATATAATTTGATTCAACAAGCTATATTCTTCCTTAAATCTTCGCATTCAAAGTATATACTCGAGGATCAGATTATAGGAAGGTTGTACTTAAAATATTGGCTATCCGTGTTGATTCAGGAACACAAATCAGAAGTCAAACTCTTGTAATAGTTGAAGACCTGTGTAGTTGCTCAGGCAAGAGGCATCCTTGTTGGGGCTCGGGTGTACTGACCTATTCCTCTGGGTTAAAAGAAGGTGTTGTTAGTGAATTCCGAAGAGGAGCTTCGAGACTGGACGTAGGGCGGGAAGTCTGAACCAGTATAAAAACTCCTGCTGTCTCTTTTACTTTACTTACCGCTTTTATTTACTTGTTATATATCTCGGTAACTTAGATTTTATTTGCATAAACTATTGCACATTATTTAGCTAGTATATCACGTATATTTCCGCATTATCCACAGAGATCCTTTAAATCATACATATCGACTTCCTTTTCAATTGGTATCAGAGCCAGGTTATCATATAACCATAAAACCGTTATTTGATACATAGACATTATGAATACTAACACTAGCATTAGCAATAACACCGGATATTCTGAAGGCCAATCAACTGTTAGACCACCCTTCTTTAATGGCATGAACTATAGTTACTGGGCTACTAGAATGAAAATATACATGTAAGCTAGTAGCTATGATGCATGGAATATTACTCAAAAAGAGTATACATCACCTACTATTGCATACACTGAATGGTCAAATATTAAGAAAAATGAAGCTACTGCAAATGCTAAGGCCATGAACATGCTACATTGTGCACTAGATAGAAATGAGTTCAATCAAATTTATATGTGCAACACTGCATATGAAATATGGAGAACACTTAAGATTACTCATGAAGGCACTAACAAAGTTAAACAATGCAAAATTTCTATGCTCAAAAATCACTTTCAAAATTTTAAGATGAATGAGAATGAATCATAAATGATATGCATTCACGTTTCAAAATATTTATCATTCGTTATTAGGACTAGGAGAAAAATATTCCGACTTTGACATATTTTCAAAAGTTTTAAATTCTTTAACCGATGACTGGGAGAGAAAAGTATTAGCAATTGAAGAAGCTAATGATCTCTCTGCCATGAAACCGGAAGAATTGATCGGCAATCTAATATTTTATGAAGTTAATTTGCAGGCAAAGAAAGCACAGGTACAAGATAAGAAAATTTTAGCTTTCCATGCAAAATAAGAAGATTCCAGTTCAGATGAAGAGGATATAGCATTTGTTGCTAAGAATTTTAGAAAATTTCTAAAATATCGAACAAGTCAAAGCAAAAATATAAAGAAGAATCCATTAAAAGAACCTGATCTGGCTCTAGTAGAATGCTTCAATTGTCACAAGACTGGACACTATCAAAATAATTGTCTAGAGCTAAAGAAAAATCGCAAAAATGAAAAATCAAAGAAAAGGGTTTTTAAGTCACTTGGGACAACTCGGACTCATCTTCTGAAAGTGATAGCGACAGCGACAGTGAGCAAGCAAATGTGTGCTTTATGGCTAAGGACAACGATGTAAGTGATTTTACTTTTGATGAATTAGTTGAAATTAATACTGAAATCTTAGAATCTAGGAAAATGTTTAAAAGAAAATTTAAACAAGGTAAATAAGACAAAAACAAAGCCGAATTTCAGAGAGACCTTTTGAAAGATGAGAAAGAAATCTTAGAAGAAGAAATTAGTAAGTTACAAGATTCTCTTTCAAATGCAAATTCTCAAATTTCTTTGTTGAGTCAAGAATTAGAAATTTAAAAGAATAAAAATGATTTATTGGTTTCTGAAAACCATAATTTATATAATAAAGTTAAAATTATAGAGTTAGAAAACTTTAGTTTGAAAAATAATTTAGAAAATATTTCTAAAAATGTAAATAATATTAACAAGGGTAGAGAGAATTTATCTAAGATTTTAGAAAATTCTCAATATGTTTTTAATAAAAAAAAGGACTTGGTTATAATAAAGAAACTATTTCAAAAAGGAAATCCAACTTTAAAAACACTAAACTGGAAATTTCTAGTAGTAATAATTCTACTAAGAAGAAATATTCGGGTAATATTTGTATACGGATTCTGAAGACAAATAATTCTCTTATTAGAAATAAATATATTAAAAACTTTTTAGATTATGTTCATTTTAATAGTAATTATTCTTCTAAAAATAACCTAAGCCCTCTTGGGTTTGGCTTCTTAAGACTTAACCCTTAGGACCCTAACGGAGGAAGTGGGTACCAATGAAATTTTTGTATTTATTTTTTGCAGGTCTCACTTGACAAAAACAGAGGAAAATGGATACTAGACAGTGGTTGCTCAAAATATATGACAGGAGACAAAGAAATGCTATCAAATATTACTTACTCAAAAGGAGGTACTGTCACATTTGGAGATAATTCCAAAGGATACATCATCGGCAAAGGCGATGTGAGCAATTACGGTATATCTAATTCAACTCTTATTTCGGATGTTTTATTAGTTAAGAATTTAAAACACAATTTATTAAGTATAAGTCAATTGTGTGATAAAAGTTTAAAACAACATTTTTCGAAATAAATGTAGTATATCTGATTCAAATCAGAACCTTATTTTCGAAGGAAATCGAGACAAAAATATTTATATTTTAAATATGGCAACTAATAATAATCCGAGCATGTGTTTATTTGCCAAAGATAATGATCCTTGATTGTGGCACAAACAATTTTGTCACATTAACTTTAAAACCATTAACAAATTATCTAAAAATGATCTTGTAAGAGGATTACCCAAAATAAAATTCAAAACTAAAAATTTATGCGATGCTTGTCAACTTGGGAAGTTAACAAAATCCTCTTTTAAATCTAAAAGGTTATATCAACCTTACAACCACTTGAATTATTACATATGGATTTATTCGGACCAACTTAAGTTTAGCCCTTAAATCATAGTAGATATGTGTTTGTAATTGTTGATGACTTTTCAAGATACACTTAGACTATGTTTCTAAGGAATAAAAGCGATACTTTTGATATATTTAAGAATTTCGTCAAACAAATTCAAAATTTAACTAATTTAAAAATAAAGAACATGCGAAGTTATCATGGAGGAGAATTTGAAAATGAGAAATTTGATTTATTTTGTCCAAAGAAAGGAATTTTTCATTTCTTAGAACTCCACAAAAAAATGGAGCTGTAGAACATAAGAATAGAACTTTACAAGAATGTGTGAGAACATTATTAAATGAAAGTACACTTCCAAAACATTTTTGGGCTAAAGCAGTTGCAACATCTTGTTATGTTTTGAATCGTGTTTCCATTCAACCTCTTACTAAAATACTCCATACGAGCTTTTTACTGGTAGAAAACCAAATATATCTTATTTTAAAGTTTTTGGATCAAAATGTTTTATTTTATATACAAAAGATCAACTTGGAAAATTTGATTCAAATTCAGATGAAGAAATATTCTGAACGAAGCAAGGCTTATCGTATTTTCAATAAAAAAACCAGTAAAATAGAAAAATCACTTCATGTTTCGTTTGACGAAAATTTTATTCAAAATTCCTTAACTAAAGATATTACAATAAACAATTTTTCTTATGATGATGATTTGATAATATGTAGAGAAGATGAAAACATTGTTCATAACAATATAGAGAATAATACTACAGAAACTCAAGACAATATCAATAATCAAAATATTTCTGTTAATGAAGTCAGATCTCCACTACGAATATTACGAGATCATCCAACGCAAAATATTATTGGAAAAATAACTTCAAATGTTAGAACAAGAAGTAAATTAAATTTGGTAAGTAATGTAGCCTTCTTGTCAAATATCGAACCCAAAAATCCTAAAGAAGCATCAACAGATGAAAATTGGATAATTGCCATACAAGAAGAATTAAACTAGTTTGAATGTAATGAAGTCTAGGAATTGGTTCCAAGACCAAATGATCAAACTATCATTGGAACAAAATGGGTTTACAAAAATAAAGCAGATGAACTAGGAAATATCACTAGAAATAAAGCTAGACTTGTTGCATAAGGTTACAAACAAGAAGAAGGCATAGATAATGAAGAAACATTTGCTCCAGTTGCACGACTAGAAGCAATTTGAATATTATTAGCATACACTTGTCATCATAACTTTAAATTATATCAAATGGATGTTAAAAGCACTTTCTTAAATGGATACATTCAAGAACGAGTATATGCCGAACAACCTCCACTATTCCCTCATGAAAAATATCCTGATCATGTTTATAAACTGAAAAAGGCATTATATGGTTTGAAACAAGCACCTCGTGCATGATATGAACGTCTTAAAACTTACTTATTAGATTCAGGATTTCAAATTGGAAAGGTTAAGTAAACATTTTTTTATCAAGAAAGACCATAAAGATATTCTAATAGTTCAAATATATGTAGATGACATTATTTTTGGATCTACAAATGATCAATTATTTCAAGATTTTTCATAAATAATGACCAATGAATTTGAAATGTCACATATGGGAGAACTATCCTATTTTCTGGGTATGCAAATTAAATGATTATCTGATGGATTTTTTATTAATCAAGAAAAATATTGTATTAATTTAATAAAATGTTTTGGAATGGAAAATACGTCAAGTAAACCTACACCAATGAGTACATCGACACATTTAGATAAAGATGAAAAGGGTAAAAGTTTCGATCAAAAGTTATATCGAAGTATGATAGGTTCACTTTTATATCTAACAACAAGTAGACCGGATATTATGATGAGTGTTTGCTTATGTACCAGATTTCAAGCTAATCCAAAAGATTCACATTTAATAGCAGTTAAACGAATATTACGATACTTAAGTACTACCAAAGACTTTGGACTCTTCTATCCAAAAGACTGTTCCTTTGAATTAGTTTCATATAGCGATGCTGATTTTGGAGGATCACGAACAAATCATAAAATTACAAGTGGAACATGTCACTTTATTGGTAAATCACTTATATCTTGGTTTAGCAAAAAACAAAATTATGTTTCATTATCAACATGCGAAGCTGAATACATATTTTCTGCACTAGTTTGTACTCAGGTACTATGTATCCAACAAATACTAGAAGATTTCAATGTAAATTTGTCAAATTCCATAATATATTGTGACAATACAAGCGCAATAAATTTATCTAAGAATCCGGTAAGCCATTCCAGAACTAAACACATTGATATCACGCATCACTTCTTGACAGATAATATTGAAAAACAAACAATTTTGTTAACTTAGAAAATCAAATTGTTGATATCTTTACCAAACCCCTTTTAGAAAATGCTTTCATTAAACTCTGACGAGAACTAGGAATTGTATCATTCAAAGATCTCTAAATAATTCTTCGATTATCACGTGCTTATAATGTCATATTCTCTTTTTAATCGATGACAAAGGGAGAGAAAAATCTTTCATGCTATCTATGTTATATACCATTTTTTTATGTTTCCATGCTATTATATTTTCCATATTATTGGAAATTGTGCTAACATTTGTGAATGCAAGAATCAAATGGTAAGGATATAAAATTATAAACTAACAAATTTGTGCAGAAATTCAGGGGGAGCTATACATTCAGGGGGAGAAATACCAAAGATACTAAAGTGTTGTCATCAATCAAAAAGGGGGAGAATGTTGAATAACGAGATTTTGATCGATGCCAACGAATAAAGCTATTATGGGAATCGAATCATAAAGATAAGGTTTTATATATATATGGCAATCGACTTCCTTTTAAAGGTTATAAGTAAATACGAAAGAATAAAGTAGGTTTATTATTAACAGACTTATAATTGGATGCATTAAGTTTAAGAAACGTAATAAATAATATGCGGAAGATCGCATTAGCGACACAGGGCTGAATAAAGAAAGTAAGCAACCAATTGGAAGCTAATGAATCCGGCACCTGAATGCAAAAAGAATATGTGGATAATCAAGTTAATTAGCAACCTTATGAGATAAATCAAGCACCTACTTAAGACATTGGACGTAAGATCTAATAACAAGTTAGTGTGATGCGCTTGTACTAGTCCACACGTAAGAAGGTGAAGAACCCAATGTGGTAGATCATCATGGTGTCTAGAGACACGTGAGGAGCACATCCATCTGATTATTCTACTTGGTTATTCTGTCTGATTGCACTGCAGGACTGGGGAGAAACATGCGGCTACTGCGGGACATGATAGGGTACTATGTGGTGTTCCTTTGTGCGTTGCGTGCTTAGGCTGTACTCACAGAGGTTTGGTTTGTGCGGCACCATCTGGTGAGTATACCTTTAACTGCAATTTTAATTTGGCAGTCAAAAGGCTATGGCGGATGGCGTTGGGTGATTCGGCGATTGGTCTCTGGAGAGGTTGGTCAGGACCAAATTAGTGATAGTAATCGTCGGGTGCCTGTCAGTGTGACGTGAAAGACTAGAGATAAACCTATAGACCATCAATCTTTCACTATTGAGACGTTGGCTGCGGGACACGCCAAATTGTATGCTTGATTGTTTGATAGGGGCACGTCACTTAGCTCTTGATGTAGTCTTTCATTAGTTGAGGGAGGGGCCAGGGTGGGGCCATAGCCATAGTGAAAAAGCAGACCACACTCTGAATATCTGTACTATAGGCCTAATGAATCAGACCTTTACAAATATGGAAAGCTCCCGACTGCGTTCTATGTATTGAATGCAGTCCTATTATGCGACTCAGGGTATAGTAGACAGTATGTTCGTGTGGGGGTCCAGATACACGCACTGGATATTGTATCCTAGACAGTAGGGCATTACTCCATGTTGAGACTTGATTCGACCGAGGAGTTTGGATACGATGATCTGTATGCCTACGTGGCATAGCGATGGTAGTTCTATGCGGTTATGTGGCGTAAAGATATAAATATCTGTACACAATTTGGTGTAGGATGGATGTTGTATACGCTTACGTAGCTTGATGGCGGAGACTGTACAAGGAGGGTACTATGGGAGGTACCTTGAGATGTTAGGTATAGCTACATATATACTATATTAGGTTTAATCTAACAAGGAGTAGATGGGTATGACGTGAGTATTGAGCCTTGAGTGTTGTTAACCCAAATAACCTAATAATTAAGAAAATCTAACTAAATGGTATATGTTGGGTTATTTCAGAATTTATAATTTGTCCAGTCACCAGAACTTTGTGTTCTGACCCCCTTCTCAGAAAATACTCGCAGGTTAGGGTTATGGTAGAGATTTGATAGCTTTGGATACTGGTTAGACAATATTATTACTTTGGTAAGACTATATTTGAGTATATTATTTTTTATCCATTCCGCTGTGAGATGTTTTCCTAGCTCTGATGTATTTATTATCTCTGTATTTTCTGCAAGAAACTAGACAAGCTAACTCGAGCTTTGATAGATTGGGATTTTTGAAAAAAAAATGTTCTTTCGAAATTCGGGTTGATACATGTACTTTTGGGGAATAGCTAATAAACTGAATAATTGGAAGAGAGAAATTTCTTTATCTGTCCAATTTCTAACGAATTAAGATGTCCATTTGCTCCAATATAAATTGTAGCTATCTGTTCTTCCACAGTAAGGGGGTCTGATTGGGATTGTTTAAGCAACTCGCGTAATCGTTGACCTCTAGGATTTGAATTTGAATTGAACGTTTTTTTCTTCAATTTTAACTCATTGCTTCGTTTCTTGTTCAGATAAAATATGCCTATCGTTATCTCACATTAAGTTAGAAAATTAAAAAACGAGAAATTTTTTATCCCTTTTCTAGGTAAATATAATTTATTTTTCCATTATTTCTCTTATGAGTCTACTGCAACTAGAATAGGTTAACTTGGTGATGCACTAAGTAACGGGGATTGGGGTTGTATAATGAATATGATAACCATATCATTAGATAAACAGGATGTTTTATGCAACCAAAATATAACAAGAGGTTACATTGAATGAGTAGGCTTATTAAGTAAACTTAAAAGTGTGTTAAGTTTAATATGGGACAAATTAATAGCATGCAATGGGGGTCCGTTCCGGCTGCGTAAGCTAATTAGGGAAAATAAGTGGCCAATAAATAAATAAGCGTGTAGTGGGAGTCTGTTCTGGCAGCGACGACTGATTAGTGACTGACTAAGGAAAATAAGTGGCTCATAGTTGTGGTTTGTTTCGGCAACATAGGCTGATTAGGCAAAATAAGTGGCCAAATGAAATAACTAATCTATAGTGGCCTTGGCATTTGTTGACAATTCAATAGGAGTCTAGGTAGCTAGGCGGTCGATGATAATTTTAAGGTGGTCTTGGCATACATTGACAATTCTATAGGAGTCTATATTAGTAGGCGGTTAACGATAATAACTTAAATGATGGGGACCAAGTCTAAGGGTGATTTGAGTCAAATTGCATTTCTGTTTAGGGACTCGCATCAGGTAGTATCCCTTTTATTATTTTATGGGGATCTCACTCGAGGATGAGGCGATGACACGCTTTACTTCACCGAGTAGTAAGAGGTCCAAACGAGGTAGGTTCAGGTGCATTCCGACGGGTTGGTGAGCATATAATGCGATGATTAGGGAAAATAAGACATTGTAATGTCAGTGATGAACATATGTCATTTAGAGCTAATGGGGTCGGGTCTGATAAACCCGAGACGCATAGTGGGCATAGGTTATCACGTTGTGGTATAGGAGCTGATCGATGGGTAAAAATTAGGTAACAACTTTATTATGAATTGTGGTAAGTTGGTGTAGAAATCGTAATCATATGAATGAGAAGACAATCGAATTTATTCGTGCTTATCTTCCCACTACTTTATTTGCTACCTTTATGCCCTTATGTTCTTCGATCTGTTATTCTATTTAAACTTCCTTTTATAGTGCTCAAGCTAGTAATTACAGGACTCACTAGAATTATGTCTTACTAGTTTCCTTTTTTCCTTCTCTCTTCCTTTCTTCCCCTCCTCAGGTTCATCGAGTAGAGGGACTCAGAGTTGATAGGGTTTGGTTCATCTTGTCTTGTTCAGAGATTTCCTGCTTGGTTCACTTTCCACTTGGTATTACTCCATTCATGGTTTTGCTCCTTGCTACTGTATTTGACATTGAGAGGGATGGTTTTTAGTTGTACTCTAATTATGATGGGTTTTCATAAGACAACTTATGGTTGTTTTGTGATGATGATTTTTTATGATGTAATGACGGTTATGATTTGACTTTAAACTAAAGTTTTTAATTCCGCTATGTTTTCATATATTTTGTCTTGTTAATTTTAGCCTTTTTAATGTTTGTTTATACATATGCGCTTCACATTCCTTAGCAAAATCCTCATATGGATAACATTAAGGGGTGTTGAGTGTTTCAATTCCGTTATGTGGCACTGTGGAGCCTTGACACTGTTACGTGTTCTTATTCGAAACAATGTATCAATTGAGTCTATTTATCTCTTGTATAAACTCTATTATTTCTCCGTATAACTGTATGAACATGTATACTCTCATTATATGGTTTATATAGTTATTAATGTCTCGTCTGTTTTATATCTGTGGTTATTACTATTATATGTTATCTGATGCGCTATGAGATATATGACATGTTAGGTGATTGTGTCTATGTTCTGTTCTTCTTTCTGTTCTCTTTGATTTTCTACTTTCTCTTCTATTTAACTTTCATCTTTTCCTTTTTGTTTTCTTCTCTTCTCTACTATACCTTTCTCTTGACCATCGCTTTACATCAATCGGGTGCTTGTAAAACGTTAATATTTTATTATGAGCACCGATATTGTATAACGGGTCATTACAAGATGCATCTCCTAACGCCTCGTCCATCAACCAGATTATTCTTTAAAGTAACCAAAGTTGTGTGATATATACTCCCTGTGGGCTTGGTTGGACTCTCGACTGTACAAAGGCATAAAGTGTTAGATACACTTAAGACTCTAGAGAATTCAGAAGAAGTGGATGACTGTGAAACACTTACTGCTTTGAACCCACCTCCTAGAAAACCTTCATGATGTGGAACGTAAAACCAATCTAGTTTGACCTTTCCTAACTTGTTGTACCCATCCATTATGTTTTGGTTGCCCGAAGTTGCTTCGAAGTAAGTGAGGGATGGGGTATCTTTACGATGCTTGAAGTTGTAGAATAAGCTAATATCCTCAAAGGTGGGTTCTCGATGCAAATGTTCTTAGTATAATATGTACACTATGTGGAGATAAGCTATGCTGTAGGATGCAGCTGCATAAGCGTCAGTCTCATGCGATAAAGAAAGTTATGGACAAATTGGATAAAGGAGGATTGCATCCCATGATACACATCTATTCAATACACATAATATAACCCACTGGAGGGTTATAGGAAGTCTCTCCAGGGGCTGGCACTCGAATTTGTTCAAATTGAATCATATGCTTTGCGCACAACCTCTTCAGCTTTTCCTCATCTATCGAAGAAGCCCAAGAATCGATCCGATAATCCATAAAAGACCATCCCAGGTAGAGTGTCAGGAGCAGGTCCAAATCCATGAGCATTATCGCCGTTGGCCTCTTCTTTTCTCGAAGATTTTAATTACCAAGACGATGAGGTTGACTGTTTGCCATGAGATTGAACTTCAAGTTGTTAATCCTTATTGTTAGGCTTTGTCCTAGAGTTAGAGTTTGAGTTGGGTTCTTAGTAGAATACATTTCTTTTCCTGACTTTGGAGGATCTTCTGGAGCATTTTCTTGGCATTGTAGTAGTGTTACCAAGAAGTATCATTCGTAAGAGTGATTAACCTGTACCCTCTTGTGCATGAACTAGTGAAGTGCGTGCAATGTGATACAAAGACTGTGCAGTGACATAGTGGAAGCAAAAGGATGAAAACCATTGATGGGTGACAATTCGATGGACCGTTTTTCCCGAGCGTTTCATCGAATCATTGTCATAATCAATTGCATACTATAGATCTCAGGAGTTGTTTCCTGTTGTTTAGGAAATTTTGAGTTATGTGCAAGTCCAAAAACGTTCATATGCAAGTGTGAAAGTCCGAACGTGCTCATCCTAACGGTCCAGAAAGTTCGATTATGCAAGATCGTTTTCAAGTCATTTTCTCTCTCCGTAGAATCTAATTCGGAAATTGATTGAGATCAGTGGTTTTCACCTAACTTGTTCAACCAATGGAAATTGGGTTAAGTGTATCTGGATAGACCATTCCGGTTGGACCTATCTGACTGGACCTTTTCGGCTCAGCCTCTCCGATTTGACTCTCCTCCAGATTGGACAGTGGCAATGTCGATCTAGGAATAGCAAAGCATTCTCCTACCCCTGCCACACTTCGAATTTTACACTACTCTTCCGCCAGTAGTTACATCGTCACTCCCATCTCAACCCGAACCGCCTTCTTGACCTCTCCAGTCACTGTTGCGACTCCATGACACCTCCATCCTTATGCTCGACACAGGAGACTCCAAGTCTAATCGAAGTTGAGATTAGACACAATGCAAACACAAATCAAATCGATTTGAACCCATTTATTTTGATCGGATTGGAGTCGGTTTGAATTAGAGATTTGAAGAGGATATTAAAATTCTATTTGGTAAGTGAAAGTTAAAAAGTGAAAGAAGAGTACCCCGTATTTATAATAAAAGTCGAAGACTCTTCCATTTCCCTTCGATTTGACTAGTGTACAGTCTGGATCAGCTATATCGATTCGGAATTTTGTTCGTTCATCGAACCAAAAAGAAAAACCAAAAAGGGGAAGAAAGAAAAAAGAGACGAAATTCTAACATTCTTATGACATGGTTAATAACTTCACGTGTCGACTCGCATCTGGCAGTTAATTTGGCCTAACAATGCACTCAACTTGCACGAAGAATGATGTCATGCAGCAACGACCGCGTTTGTAAAATTGTTCGCGGGAGTCAACGACTGGACATAACATAACTATGTATCTAATATATTCAACCTCTTGACTCGACAGGGTTTGAGTAATTACTGTGTTTCTCGATAACTTCAATCATAGACTTAGGTACAAGCACCATCGAACACAGTGTTACGTATATCCAACTATTTATGATGAAAAGAAGAATCCAACTGCAATGACTACCCCAGAAGGACATGACTATTCATCGTTACTTTTCTAAATATAGATGACATCCCAAGGCATTCATGGAAAGATACGGTTTGACCGACACAAAGCACATCCTGTTCTCAATGGGAAATAGTTTGAGGGAAAAATATCGGCCTGCCTTTTAACAAGGACATCAAGTTCATGGGGATTCATAGTTGAGGCATTTCTGACTTAAAAGCGACTTCAACTCATACCTGGACCAAAGCCACAAGATATTCAGATCGACCAGCTAAGCAGACATGAGTATATCCAAATCGACCAAAACACAGATCGGTAAAGCAGGGTGTAGATTATTCTTGTTCGATCAACATCTAATTCGACCATACCGAACAAGACTTATGCCGAACTGGATTGGTAGTTACATGTGATGTAGCATACTCACTCCACTTGTGACACCCCACGTCCATTAATGTCACTCTTTATCATAATGCATTAAGTTTCATGAAGCGTTATGGGTAAATAGAAACAGAAACATCACAAGACAGATATAAAATAACAGTGGAATTTAAAACTTTATTAAATAGAAAACATCATGGTCCAAAACCCAGTTACAACATAAGTATGAAATATAGAAAACCCATTGCCTCAATATAAAGTGTCTGCCTTGTACTAAAATCATCAGAGTACTGTAATATAAAAGCATAGTCCCCAAATAGAGCCATATAAGAGTAGACAAGAAATCAAAGCGGTACATCTAAGCAGCTCCAAGCAGAATGAAAGAGAGATTCCTAATCAAGCTTGAGTATTCCCACCCTGAGAACCTGGAGGGGGAAGGAAGAGAGAGAAAAGGAAACAAAACAGGTCAGACATAAAGTCTGGCGAGTCCAGTTATTTTTAGCATATAAATAAGGAAAAGCATTATGATAGGCATATAATCTGGATGAAAGAGAAAATAGCACCGTAACACAGGTATAACAGACTGAGCATGATAAGTAGAATAAACAGAGCAGAATATATTGTGCTTCTCAAGTACTTTTCTCTACACCAGTACTAGTATAACAGAAACAAGGTGATCCTTACAGAAACAGCTGGTAGACATAGGTGTACTTCTAGTGATGGGTTTTACCCCTTACAATAATAGCAGGTAGCCCAACAGAAATGACAGGTGTTACCCCCAACTATAAGGTGTACGACCTCTCCATATTGGAAACAAGCATTATTCCTTTTTCTACAATCTTTGCTCAAATGATCCTCGCATCCGCAATTATGAAATTTCCTCTTTTCTCGGGCTTTGTCGTTTTTTCTGCCCTTCTTTTGCTGTTGCTGTTGTTCTTTCTTGGGCCACACTTTATTGTTTTGTGTTTCATCAATCTTAGCCTCTTTCTTTTCACCTTTATCTTCTTCGTGCAGCAATGCCATATCAACGAGTTTCTCAAAAGTTGCTTCCATCGGAGTATGAGAACCCATGTAGGGGTTCATTCATACCTTTATCAAACCTTAAAGCTTTCTTATGTGGGATATTCACTAGCTCCAAACCAAACCTCGCCAATTGATTGAGCTTATTAAAAAATACTCTTTGACAGACATGCCTCCTTGCTTAAGTGCCAAAAACCTTTTTATTTGCCTATTTTGCTCGGCTTGAGAAAGAAACTTTATCACGAATCTCTGTTGGAAATCATCCCAAGACTCAACTGGACGTCCCGCTTGCATCAGTTCCCACCAGAATGAAGCCTCATCTTTCATCTACCAACCGGCCAACTGAACCTTCCTATGGTCGTCAACCTCAAAAATCCCAAACAAATCCTCCGTCTCTTTAAGCCAATTCCTTTCTTCTACAAAAGTCTCAGTTCCTTGGAATGGCTTTCGTCCCAGAGCACAGAAGTCCTTGCATATCTTGGAGAAATTATCTGCTTGTGGAGGACGAGGAGGAACATCGGCTGTAGCTGAGGGAGGGGCATCTGGTTGGCTTCTGGCAGGCGTCGTAGCCTCAAGATACCTACGGAACCAAGCCAGTAACTGAATACCTTCAGAAATATTAGGTTCCCTAGACATGATGGAAAGAAAAGGAAAAGGGATTCAAACAGAGACTCGAAAGATATTTCATATGCTTTGGGGAATATGTTTTTCAAAACAGACTTTTCTTTTGAAAATGCTTTCTTTTAAAACTTTTTTGAAAACAATTTTCAAAACCTTTTATCTGATCTGGTGACCTTCGGCTCTGATACCAAATGTGACACCTCACATCCGTTAATGTCACTCTTTATCAGAATGCATTAAGTTTCGTGAAGCATTATAGGTAAACTGAAACAGAAACATCACAAGACATATATAAAATAACAGCGGAATTTAAAACTTTATTAAGTAGAAAATAGTGTGGTACAAAATCCAGTTACAACATAAGACTGAAGTACAGAAAACCCATTACATCAATTTAAAATGTTTGCCTTGTACTAAAATCATCAGAGTACAGTAATATAAAAACATAGTCCCTAAAAAGAGCCATATTAGAGTAGACAGGAAATCAAAGCGGTACATCTTAGCAGATCCAAGATGAACGAAAGAGAGAATCCTAATCAAGCCTGAGTATTCCCACCTTGAGAACCTGGGGGGAAGGAAAAGACAGAAAAGGAAACCAAATGGGTTAGACATAAAGTCCGACGAGTCCATTTATTTTTAGCATAAAAATGAGTAAAAGCATCATGACAGGCATATAAACTGGATGAGAGAGATAACAACACAATAAGACAAGTATAACAGACTGAGCAAGATAAGTGAATAAACAGAACATAATATATTGCGCTTCTCAAGTACTTTTCTCTACACTGGTACTAATATGACAGAAACAATATGATCCTTACATAAATAGATGGTGGACTTAGGTGTACTTCTAGGGATGGGTTTTATCCCCAACAATAATAACAGGTAACCCAACAGAAATGACAGGTGTTACCCCCAACGATAAGGTGTACGATATAATTAAATGATTTTATAAAGAGAATTCTTAAGATTAGAAGATTTATAAGCAAATGAGCAGAATTTAACCGAATGGTTAAGAGTTGGATAATTGTTTTTTTTGAAATAATTAAATGGAATTATTGAAATTAATTATATTATTAATTAATTAAAGGAAGGACTAAAATTGGAATTGGTTAACGAATAAATCGTGTTTTGAGTTTACTAAGTCAACCGCTTTAACTGGCCTTTATTATTAAATAAATTTGATTTGGATTAATCTAATGAAATAATTTAACAAATATTTGTTTTGATTTTAATAAGATTTTAAAAAAGAATTTACTATTTATTTTAGTAAATCAAGAAGTTAACTACTGCTACTGTAGTTAATGTTGAAGTAAATTATTATTTTAATTAATAATAATTAAGGAGATTACTTTTTATTTGAAATTCATTTAAGAAGTGATTGAAGTTGAAATGAAATGTAATTAAATTGTTAAAGAAATTTATGAAAGGGTTTTATATCAAAACCCAAGTTTGTATAACAAAGTTATAAAAGGGATCTTAAGCAAATATGATAACTTAAAATTTAATGTTTACTGAATATTTGAATTAAGTAAAGGAAATAAAGATAAAAGGGTTTTCATATTAAACTCGAGTTTTGTAAATAAGGTTTATAAAAGAGATGTGAGGTTGAAGCGTTAATTTTAAAATAACATTATTAAATAATGGAATTGAGAGAAATAAATGGAATAAAAATGAATTTTTCAAAAAGAAAAGATTAAAAAGAATTTGTAATTAAATTTGGTAAAAGATTTAGTAATGGGATTTGGTAGTAATAATTCGAGTTATAAAATAAATTCTTTGAAAGAAGATAAGGTTAAGAAGTGATTTTATTATGAAATTACTTAATCAACATATTAGGTAATAATAAGTTATATTTAAATAGAGATATTTCCAAAAGTAAGAATGTTTTATAAACCATATTTTGAATAAAATAGTTAAATGGAATTTGGTTTGATATTAGAATAAATATCGGTATTTGAATTACAACTCATATCTATCTTAAGATAAGAACGTTGTTGATCAAGGTCTGAGAGGTAAATAAATACCCAACTTTGATGATTTAAGAATCATTTGAGGTTGATATTAGTTTTTGATAGAAAAGAAGTTAAGAATAATTTATTATTTCCATATGTGAAATTATAACGAAATGTTAATCGCAAGATTTGAGAATATATATATTGAGATTTCCAAAGTAACGGAAATAAAAAGAATATGAGAATATATAATGTAATTTGCAAGGTAACACAAATGAGAAGACTCGAGAATATATAAATATATATAACAATAATAATAATGTTTTCCAAGTAAAGGAAGTTATAAAAGAGATTTATGCGAAATTGTAACGGTATTTTCGGAGTAAAGAAATTAAAAGGTGGAGGTTTTGAAATAGATTTACTCTAAAAGAACATGAGTTGGTTATTGATTTCAAGTAGTGAAACAAAAGAGATTTTGTAACATTATTTTACGAATGATAAATTTAATTATTTTTCCTAATTATAGATAATGAAGAATGATGTAGTAAACGTTCTGAAAATGATAGTAGAATAGAAAGTTGAATACGATTATAGAATATTTTCCTAAGCATGAAAATATAATAGGTTTGAAATAATCTTATATTAGATAAGAAGTGAAAAACTATATTAAAAGATTTGAGAGTTTTAAATTAACATTATTTAATTATTTTAATTAAAGAAGCCAAGTAATGCCGAGTACTGAATCAGTGAACTCATTTTATTCTCGTGATTATTTATTTAATAGTTAAATAACCGACCAAATCTGACCCATATGATTATTGGTACGGAAGGACCGGGATTGAATTTGTATTCGAAAACCATTCTGAACCAGCGAATACGTAGAAGATGATTATTGAAGATGGATAAATTGAAGACCGTTGATCTTCCTGAGTGGAAGAACTACTTGTTGAATTTCTCTTGTTTAGCAGCCAGAGATATTTTGACAGTGATTCTGTCGTGATTGGAAACTACGGATTGCAAGGATTGCTCGCTGCTGATCCATAAGGTGATTCCTAAGATGTGGTAGGAGGGTGCCTTCGGTTCATCCTGCTCCTGGATGACTTTTATGGATGAATGTCTGACAGAGTATTTCTTAAGAGTCACGTATGTTGATTGTTACGAACGTATTTCTATTAGTGGCGGAGAAAGGCCTTTCTCTTAGCTTAACTACCAGAGTATTTTTGTCGACGTCAATTAGTGATTTGGCGGATCTGACAATGTGGCATTCAAAGTGAACGGTGATATGTTGTTCTAAAGGTAATGTTAACCTCAAGCCTCATTAACCGGAAAATGTTATAAAATCGGGTATGTCACATGGCTATGTGTGTCGCACCGATTAAAAGGGTATATCATTACGTAATCTAGAGAAATCAAATGCCTTCGGTTGTCCCTTTTTATTTTTGTATGTATGCTATCAGTTAGGTTGGCTGGCCCCCAAGCGTGGTAATGATATATTTGGCAATCTCAATCGAAGTGAGGGATCAGTCATGTTTAGCTTGGGTTGCAAGATGTTCTTATTGAACCCCAGTGTATTCATCTCCGGAGGTACATTGTCGGAAAGGTGGTTGCCCATACCTTGCCATGGAAATCCATTCTCCAATAAGAGCCCAGGGTTTTGATTTTGTACTATGTATGTAGAGCGTGAGATGCAAGCATTCTATAGATTGATATTTATTTGTATTTAGACATTATTATAATATCAGAAAAGATATTGATTTCAAAAATGTTTTGGGTTATCGTAAGGTAAAAACCGTCCGTATTTATGTGTGGATTTGGTCTTACGATTATCCTTTTCTTTTGAAACAATTTTGACTTTAAAATCAAGTTGTGTGATACATTTAAACTTAGTGTGTTTTTCTCACTCTGGTTCCCCAGACTGATTCGACGTTTGTAATGCTCAGGTTAGGCTGGGTTTTACAGGTTTAGAATTGGATATTGCGAACTTCGGATGACGTGATGGAGGAGCTCAGATGTATGATATATTTTTGGTGTTCGCTGTGTGTTGTATATGAGGACAGATCATTATAACTATCCAGATGTGTTGATGTGCTCTGATGATTGTAAGTATTTTCAAAGATATCAATAAAGATTTATTTATATATTATATTTTGTTCTGTTGCGATGTGAGGCTCTGCGTTGTGTTGTTTGTTCTTGTTCTTCTGTTTAATATTTTTTTTCTTTCCTCACCCTCTAACTTCTTTCTATTGGTATATGGATTTCCAGGGCATTTTGGGTTGGACTTGTGTTATTTGGTCAGCTCAGAAAGTACTAGAAATTTGGGTTGTCACACTTGGTATCAGAGCTATTGGTTTAGCAATAACCTTGGCTCTGTGGCATAACTCGATAGAGATAGGGATAATAATACCCCAGATTGAGTTGACTTTATATATATGAGAGTGTGTTCGTATATTTTATATGCAAATGTTTTGTATTGTGTTGTTTGATAGGTTCAAGTGTTGAAAAACATTGAACTAGCTAATGAACATGATATTGTTTTGTAAAGAGGGTAAATGAAATAATTTTACCTAAATTATATTTTTGTATATAAATGGAATAATTTTATCAAATTATTGAGATATTGGTTTGTGTGTTTGGTTGATTTGAATAAAATTCAAATTGGATTAAGGATTTGAAATGGAACTTAACTTGGAAAAGTGAAATTAATAATCATATTGAAATTAAATTAAATAAATTTGGAATTTGGAATTTGAATGGATATTAATTAAATAGAAATCAATCGAATATTAAACGATTGATGTTTAAATATGTTAAACCAAAGTAAATGTTAAAATTTAATGTAAATTCAATTGATTTAATTAAGATAGTTGTGCATTGATTATTGATTAACTATTAATTGTGTGTTAGAATGGTTGAATATAATTCATTAACAGTTTAATAATAGAACTGAATGAATTGGAAACTAAATTCCAATATTATAAACTGGAATAAAACCGCATATGAATTGAAATTAATGTTTAAAACCCTGTATTTGCAAATGAATTGATGTTCATGTTTGATTTTGGAATTGGTGTAGTTATATTTGTTGATTTATGAAATATTAATTAAGAATTTCATATATCTGTTATTTATAGTTGAATTGTGTTAAGTACAGGTGCCAGAAGGCTAGAAAATTAAGTTTGGTTGCGTAGATTGCACGTAAATTGAGCAAGTACGCTCAATAGCACTCGTAAAAGGTAAGCCTACACAAAAATATAAAATTTTGGTTTTTGGTTTTTGTTTTCCGACCATGTGGGTTAATGTATACATATTACTTGTTCCTGCGATATCGCAGATGTCACTCCTTACAGGACTCTACTGAATTTTTCTGGGAATTTAAGGAGTTAGAATATTTTCGATATTTTGAAAATTTTATTAACAATAATTAGTTGGTTTCCGATTTAAAATAAATTTGGTTTTTGAAAGGTAATGGGATTTGTAGCATTTTTTTCGCCTTAGTAATTTCGGGGACGAAATTCTTTAAAGGGGGAAATATTGTATTTTCCCGTATTTTTGGTAGTCAAATATTGTATTATTTTATTATTTTCAATATTTTATTTGGAATATTAATGAATTTATTATATTGAATTCGTTATTAAAAACGAATTTTGAACGTTAAATTTATATATAATTTAAAACGAGCTCGAAATGGCGCGATAGTTCGTAATATTGAGTTTTAAACTTAAATTGAATATACAGGATCCGATATAAGTCGGATTTTTGTAAAACAAGAAACATTTGAATCCCATTGATTATAATTTTTCATATGAAAGGGAAAATCTAGATTTCGTGTTATAGTTTGTTAGTTATGACCAATTCAAAATTTTAAATAGTTGCTATGGAAATTGTTATTAAAATGCAACGTTTATTAATTAATATAATTGGGTTTTAATATATATATTTGGATGTCATTTGACACGAAATGTTGATATCGAGTTGTATAATCCATATTGGTTTATAATTGGAGATATATGATATTTCAACTTGGATATTTACGATAATAATAATTTATTATTACTAAAATGGGATTATTTTGGAATTTTGTAATATTTAATCGATATTTTATAAGCCATAAAAATAGCCAATTTTCAAATGACATTCGTTTGCGATGAAACGATTTTTTTTGGGTCCGAAACGTCAAAACATAGCATGCTGCAAATTTTAGGGCCAAACGGAGTTAATATGTCAGCATACGGAATTTAATTGTAAACCGACAAACAATTTAAATTATAAAATATCGTCGTTTTCCAAATGGAGTTGGATTTCAGCAAAACGAGCTTTATTAGATCCGTATTAGTAAGTTATTGTTACATTTCTAATTTGGTAGCAATTCGATGAACCATGTGATCGTTGCAGCGTCAAACGCTCTTGTTTTTGTTTAATCGTTTATTTATTTTGGTCAATTTAGACAAGGGTAAATTTAAAGGAATAAACGACTGGCCAAACGAACTCCGATTTTAACGAAACAAATTTTATTGGATCCGTAAGGAAAAGGACTAGTAGAATTTCAAAGTTTCAAGTTGACTGGATTTGTTTTGTGATCATGGGAAAATTAAACACGTGATTTTTCACCTGCGAATTATAAAGGGTTTTTACAAACGACCTCAGAATTCGACAAAACCTATCCCTTCTAGTCCAGAATATTTTTTTATGCTAAGATTAGGAGTTTCCATTCGATTGGACGTTATATGTAGTGGTTTTTAACACGATACTTCACGGCGAAGTTTCTTTGTAATATAATAATATTATTTTCTTCCTACAAGCTATATATATATATCCAAAGTAGAAACCTAATTGCAGTCAAACTGATCATGCGTGGTCAATGTCCCATCTGCCTCCACTAAACATATGAATGGCTGTGAACATTCAATTCTTTTCATCAGTTTATCTTCCAATCTACAAATCGAATCTGAAAATTTTCTACAACAACATTCTGGAGCTCAACAAGATCTTTAATCTGGTCGGTTGTGATCTGTTGTAAGGCGTTGTGGTGGCTGTGGTTGCGCCTGAAAGGGAGCGTCGTTCGAGGCCTGTAGCAAATAACAGGACTGAACGAAGGACATGAGATTCAAGGTGAAGCAAGGGGGCGATGGTGCGGTGCTTGCAGCGTTATGCGATCGTCTTTCGGTTGACCAGAGAGGAGTGCGGTGGAGTTGAGAGGAAGGCAGCATGGGTTAGAATTTTAGAAGCAGCAAGCGTCGCGTTTCTGAATGGAAGAAGAAAGAGTCGGTTGTGTATTTAACATGTAATGATCGACTATTATTTTTCTTTATATTTATAAACATAATTAAGTTAACTTTAAATGTTAATTAAAATTTTGATGAAATGTGCTTGCTAGTTCATGAAAAAACGAAGGAGTATAGAATTAAATTCGGCAGTTTTGGAACAGAATAAGGAATTGAGGCATTCATTGAATTTTCTAACAAAGTAATTAGTTGACACCTATATTTTTTCTTAATCGTGAAAACAAACTCTGATTAAGGTTAAAAATATTAATAATTAGATGATTATTTAAATTATAATTATATTATTAACTTAAACCGTTAATAATCCTCACATGTGATTACAGAATGGAACGAAACTAGTTGCAACAGAATCGCAGTAAAGAGATCTACATTTTGGAACATAAATGGACGTGATTGGGATGAATTGGATTTTTCAGTTAAATTAATCGCCTATTAATTTAACTGAAGTAAGTCATTTAAACAGCGAATCAAATCAAGGTGAGTTGAACTCACTCAGTTTTTCCCACTTATATTTTATATAAGTCAGGTTTTATAATTGTGTGTTATGGTTGTTAATGGTTAACTATTTGTTAAATATATATTCATATATTGATTGAACCGATGAAATAGAACGTTGTTTAATTTCAATGAAACACCAAATCGTTATTTTAACGATTGGAACCAATTGACGTAACTTACCTTGTTGGTCACGTTTATAAAATAAACGTGTTAAGTTGTTTGAATTGTTTTGTTAATTGGTTGATATTAAATAGTCATTATTTAAAGTTATAGAAATAATCAGTTAAATTTAATTGAATGAATTTATGTGAGATAATCTATTTTGATGTAGGGAAGAACAGGTTGGAGGGATCCAACTGGATTCCTCAAATATACTAGATATAAATTATTCTCATATTATCAATATATGAACTGTTCTGATTGAATGATTGATTCGGTTATTGACTGTTGACCTGAAATTCAACGTTTGTTTTGTTTAAACCAATGGGCAGTATTGGTTGAGTAATTGTCAGTATATGGCATATAAATTAATTATTTTCTAAATATTGATTTACCATCAGGTGAATCAATAAAAGTGAAGTTATAAAACTATTTTATAACTGAAGATAGATTTTTTTAAAATATATTATTTTAAATGAAAGTTATTAAAAGGAAAACAAATATTTATTATTTAAATTTATAAGTACTTATTAAATGATTTTACAAAGAGAATTCTTACGTTAAGAAGATTTATAAGCAAATGAGCAGAACTTAACCCAATGTTTAAGAGTTGGATAATTGTTTTTTTTGAAATAATTAAATGGAATTATTGAAATTAATTAATGTAAAGGAAGGACTAAAATTGGAATTAGTTAACGAATAAATCGTGTTTTGAGTTTACTAAGTCGGCCATTTTAACTGGGCTTTATTATTAAATTAATTTGATTTGGATTAATCTAATGAAATAATTTAACAAATATTTGTTTTAATTTTAGTAAGATTTTAAAAAAGAATTTACTATTTATTTAGTAAATTAAGAAGTTAACTACTGCTATTGTAGTTAATGATTGATGTAAATTATTATTTTAATTAATAATAATAATTTAGGAGAATACATTTTAATTGAAATTCGTTTAAAAATACATCGAAGTTTAAATGAAATCTAATTAAATTGTGAAAGAAGTTTATGAACAGGTTTTATATCAAAAACCGAGTTTGTATAACAAAGTTATAAAAGGGATTTTAAGCAAAAACAATAGCTTAAAATTTAATGTTTACTTAATATTTGAATTAAGTAAAGGATACAGAGATAAAAGGATTTTTATATTAAACCCGAGTTTTGTAAGCAAGGTTTGTAAAAGAGATGTTAAGTTGAAGCATTAATTTTAAATTAACATTATTAAATAATGGAATTGAGAGAAATAAATGGAATCAAAATGGTATTTTCGAAGAGAAAATATTAAAAAGGATTTGTAGTAGAATTTGGTAAAAGATTTAGTAATGGGATTTAGTAGTAATAATTTGAGTTATAAAATAAATTCTTTGAAAGAAGTTAAGGTTAAGAAGTGATTTTATTAAGAAATTACTTAATCCACATATTAAGTAATAATTAGTTATATTTAAACAGAGATATTTCCAAAAGTAAGAAGGTTTTATAAACCATATTTTGAATAAAATAGTTAAATGGAATTTGGTTTGATATTAGAATAAATACCGGTTTTTGAATTACAACTCATATCTATCTTAAGATAAGTACGTTGTTGATCAAGGTCGGAGAGGTAAATAAATACTCCAACTTGAACGACCTCAAAATTATCTGGGGATGATATTAGTTTGTAATGGGAAACAAGTTAAGAATAATTTATTATTTCCATACGTGAAATAATAACGAAATGTTAATCGCAAGATTTGAGAATATATATATATATATATTGGGATTTCCGAAGTAAAGTAAATCAAAAGGACATGAGAATATATAATGTACTCTCCAAGGTAACGGAAATGAGAAGATTTGAGAATATGTGTATATATATAATATTTTCCAAGTAAAGGAAATTATAAAAGAGATTTATGTGAAATTGTAACGGTATTTCAAGCTGAAGAAAATGAAAAGTGAAGGTTTTGGAGTAGATTTATTCTTAAAGAACATGAGTTAGTTATTGATTTCAAGTAGTGAAACAAAGGAGATTTCGTAACATTATTTTGCGAATGATAAGTTGAATTGTTTTTCCTAATTATAAAAATGATGAATGTGGTAGCAAATGTTTTGAAAATGATAACAGAATAGAAAATTGAATATGATTATAGAATATTTTCCTAAATATGAAAATATAATAGGTTTGGAATAATCTTATGTTAGATAAGAAGTGAAAAACTATATTCGTTATATTAAAAGATTTCGACAATGATTATGTTGTGATTGGAAACTACAGATTGCAAGGACTACTCGCTACTGATCCAAAGGGGGATTCCTAAGATGTGGTAGGAGGGTGCCTTCGGTTCATCCTGTTCCTAAATGACTTGTATGGACGAATGTCAGACATAGTATTTCTTAAGAGTCACGTACGTTGGTTTTACAAATGTATTTCTGTTAGTGGCGGAGAAAGGCCTTTCTCTTAGCTTAACGACCAAAATATTTTTGTGAACATAAATTAGTGATTTGGCGGATCTGACAATGTGGAATTAAAAGTGAATGGTGACATGTTTTTCTAAAGGTAATGTTACCCTCAAGCCTCATCAACCAGAAAATGGTATAAAATCGGGTAGGCCGCATGACTACGTGGGTCACACCCAATAAAAGGGTATATCATTACTTAATCTAGAGAAATCAAATGCCTTCGGTTGTCCCTTTTTATTTTTGTATGTATGCTATCAGTTTTGTTGGCTGGCCCCCAACCATAGTAATGATATATTTGTTACTCTCAAGCAAAGTGAGGGGCCAGTCATGTTTAGCCTGGATTACAAGATGTTCTTATTGAACCCTAATGTATTCATCTCTGGAGGTACATTGTCAGAAAGATGGTTGCCCATACCTTGCCATGGTAATCCATTCTCCAATAAGAGCCTGGGGTTTTGATTGTATACTATGTTTGTAGAGCGTGAGATGCAAGCGTTCTGCTAGATTGGTATTTATTTGTATTTTGGCACTATTATAATATTAGAAAAGATATCGATTTCAAAAACGTTTTGGGTTATCGTAAGGTAAAAACCGTCCGTGTTTATGTGTGGATTTGGTCTTACGATTATCCTTTTCTTTAGAAACGATTTTGAATTTAAAATCAAGTTCTGTGATACATTTAAACTTAGTGTGTTTTTCTCACTCTTGTTCGCCAGACTGATCCGGTGTTTGTAATACTCAGCTTAGACCGTGTTTTACAGGTTTAGATTTAGATATTGCGAACTTCAGAAGAAGTGCTGGAGGAGTTCAGATGTATGATATATTTTTGGTGTCCTCTGTGTGTTGTTTATGAAGATATATTATTATACCTATCAAGATGTTTTGATGTACTCTGATGATTGTAAGTATTTTCAAAGCTCTCAATAAAGATTTATTTTTATATTATATTTTGTTCCGCTATGATGTTAGGCTCTGTGTTGTGTTGTTTGTTCTTCTTCTTCTCCTATTCTAATATTTCTTTCATTCTTTCGTCCCCCTCTAATTTCTTTGTATTGGCATCTGGATTTCCAGGGCATTTTGGGTTGGACTTATTTGGTCAGCTCAGAAGGTACCGAAAATTTGCGTCGTCATAGAATAGGCTCCCATCGGAGGTCGCTCGACCTTTGCCCAACATCAACCTTACTTCACGATCTCGAGTAACTGAACTTGAAAATTTTATGATGAAGCTGCCTACTCCTTGCCATGCATTGGCTATACATGACGATCTAGAGTGTTTGTTAAAGTTTGAGATGTATTTGTTGGTTTCAATGCCTGATATGCATCAACCATACTTGTCGAATGTTTAATTTGAAGTCCAGAAAACACAAGTGTTGTTACTTTGATAAAAGAGAATGGTTCATCACTGTCTCAGAGTTTTCCTAAAAGTCGTTGTGTATTCCATAAGTGGGAGGTTTAGCCATTGATTACAAGTTCATTAAAAGTGAAGATAAATACAACAGTTTATTTTCGAGTGTAAAGCATAGGGGCTAAAGGTTAGTCCCGAACATGGGTCGACGACTTGGACGTTGTTTATTGAAAGAAAAGGTGAAGCGATGATTTTTTGTCGAGTGTATGCATGTTGAGGAAATAAAGCTCAGCTTCGTACATGGATGGGCCAACAAAGCCATCTTTCGCTGTCCAATTTCCAAGCATACTTGCCAGTTGATAACGAATCCACTCTGTGAGATAGGCCCGCTTCCATGTCAAGCAATCAACGGATGATTGTGCTCCGTAGTCATGGCTCTGTTCAGGACATACTATAGTAGTTGCCCTTTCCTCACTAGTTCCTTGATGACATCGTGGAGGTACTTGCATGCATCTGTGTCGTTACCATCTACCTCATGAAAGGAGTATACTTTCCTGGAAGCTTAATCACGCTCATTGGGCCCCCTTTCAGATGGCCTCCTCATCGAGAGGCAATCTTTGATATCCTCGAAGATTGTGTCCATATGAACATTCAGCTTTTTGTATGAGTTATATAGCCCCTCGCTTGAATTTACTGTCCCAACATTAATTGTTCTTAGCCTTATGCTTTCTTTTATTAGTTGGTCCTTCATCCTTTATTGGATTTATTTTAAAGGCTTCATGATCCACCCTCACATCCTTCTATCAAAGAAACTCGTTGGCTTCAACGTAGTATTCCTCGATATTCTGCAATGGGTCTCGCTCCATCAAATTCTTAAACTCAATGTTATCCAAAACTCTAGAAACTAGCCGCCATCAACACGATCGATGGGTCCGATCGGTCAACCTCATCTACTATGGCATTGAATCTTTCTAGAAAAGAACATAGGGACCCTCCAACCCTCTGCCTCGCTAGCGCTAATGTCATCACATTTTTGGGTCATGCTATATGGACTCGGAATTGCCTCATGAATCTCTCAATTAGTTCTTCCTAACTTTTGATTGAGTCGTTTTCTAGCTATCTAAATCATAATGCAGCTTATCGATAGAAAGAGCTTGAATCATTTGGCCATCACTTCCTCTGATGCCCCAGCACTTCCATATGCCTCATGTAACGCATAAGGTTAGCGATCGGATCCCTCCTTCCTTCGTAATCCTTAAACACTGGCAGTTTAAAGTTTGGGGGATTTCTTGAATTTTTAATATTGGGATTGAACAGACTCCAACGTATATTGCCAGTGTCCTGAATCGATGAGCCGCATCGAATTTCTTATCGAATAATTTAAGCTACACATTTGCCACTTCCGAGCAACATTATTAAATCATCAGTTCCCGCAGTCGGAGCGTTGAGGTTTACCATGCCAAAGTTCTCGTTTCTAATAGTTGCTAGGTATTTGTTGGCACCTGATTGATTTCCGAGGGCGACGGTTACCCCCTGCCTATCCAGGTCTGCATTACAAGGAGAAGTCATGTCAACACGAGTCGGTTTCCATGCTTCTACATTAAGAGTTGCTCCATCGCAAGTTTCAGTGATGAGTGGCGCTCCAGAGGTTCCCGAGGGTATGACCCCAACCCGATCTGGATCACTACCATTCATTATTTCTGGATCGATGCCCAACCGAGATGGCTCGTGGGGATCTACCCTTGAGCCACTATTTTGTGTTGTGATATCACAAAGTCCAGTCCTAGTGTCTTGCTTTTCGTTTCCTTCTCCTCTCAGTTGTGCTAGTATTTCCTACATTATGGCTTCCTATTGCTTAAAGCGAGTGTGCAATTCATGCATGGATTCGTCTATTCTCCATTGTCCAGTAGACAGAGGGACTTCTTGCTAAAGAGCACTCTTGGCCTTCATCTTCCCTTCTAGGACTGAGAGGTTTCCTTCCTTTTCTTTGTCATGACATATGTTTCCTAAGTTTTTTTGTGCCAAGAGTAAGTCGTGCCTCTTTCATGGTGCTCCAAAAATATTAACTTAATTTTTTGATTTATAAATTCCAATACCCAGATGAATGGAGATCACAGAATACTCACAATCACAAAAATGTATAAAAATAAATGAACAAAGGGAATCTATAGTGGTTCGACTATGTGCCAACGTTCACTACATGCAATCCTTTTTTATTTTGTTTGATTACAGATCACAGTTGTGTTTATGGTAAGGAAATTGAGGAGCTAAGGAATTGATTATATAACTAGTAGAGTCTAGACATTTAGAAGTTGAAGAGATTCCTTGAAATGGTGATGGAGAGGGGTATTTATAGGTGTATGGTCGATTTGGTTCGGCCAGGTGTAATGGTTAGGATGTTAGAGTAATGGAAGTAGTAGGCGGAGTGGATCAGGTGAGCAGGCCATGCCACCATGCCTCGACCCATCTGAATCGACATGGGGCATACCGATCCGAGATGGGGGAGGTGACCTGGCCGATCCGAGGTCAAGCATTTGATGTTAATCCGAAGCATTAACCCATGTTGATATGAAGCTTGCTGGTTGCTCATTTGAGTTTTCTAAGTTATGTTGATTTAATCAGGTGATTCTGGGATTCACAAAAGTCCACGCTCGAGTCTTAAGTGGTCTAATGGTCCAAAGTTCAAAGTGTTACAGGCTTGTAAAAAAGCGGGTCAACACAAAATAATTAATGAAAATCGATATGATAGAAATATAAATAATCCGAAGTCAAATTACTTGATAGAACATCTTCATGATTCCCCAAAGAGTTTATTGTCGGGTTGTAGAAGGGGGATTTATGATAATGATAAGTGAGCGGTGTGTGAGAAGTTCACTAGGAGTTATTTCTACCAAAGAACTATAAAAAAAATAAGATGTATACTGCCACTTGCGTTAGAAAAATTATTTAAATGGGTAATATTGAAATAATTAAGCCCAAATTTTAAATAAATTGTATTTTCTTTCACTTAGAGAAAAATTGAAATTCTAGTTAGATTCTTTTATTTACTCCCATTAAGTAGTATACTCAAAATAATCAATAACATTAGTTATAATATTGTAAAAATTATTATAGTTTCTTTTACAATATTTTTTAAAATGCACAATAAAAATATGTTTAACTAAATAAATTGTGTATTAGATACAAGAAAAAAAAATATGAAGGAAAAAGTGCCATGGATAGCAATTAATCATTAAATGAAAACTCTAGTGATAGACTCACAACAAGATGTTTCTTCATCTACATATGTTATCAAATTATAATGAAGAATTAATTATACATAATATTTTATGTTGGAATGGTTATATCACCATCTGACATACTAAACACAATAAACTACAAATAAATCTTGATAATTACAACTATTAATATGCATAGTCAAGAAAGCATATACAAATACTACATATAATTTCCAGATTGGATAAGATTATAGGTGCATATACGAAACTAGGATGTAACACATAAATTACAAGATATAAAGTAACGTAAATTACAAAATGTTGATATTTTAAGTTACATTCAAAATGATTAACATGCACAAAGTGTCTAAAAATAATACCAAAGATTAACATGAGTTTGCAATTCATTGCATGGGTGACATTAATACCCTTGAGTAACACCTCCTGGCATTAAATGATTATTGACATCACATACACCAACAAATTACTTGTTCTTATGCTACCACAAATAATGGGATATTCAATGACTATGAAATTCATCTTTAAGACATTTTTATTGGTGGCCAAATTAAAATATACAATGGTGTTTTATAATGCAGAAACATTCAATTTCTATGTATTTAAGGATTTTGGTTAACCAGATAGCTGTTTCTTTAAAAAAAAACTTTTGCAAGACCAAACAACATAAAAAACATCAAGATTTTCAAAATATTATTACCATAACAATTTCACACAAAACCAAGAATATCTTTGAATGCTTCCACACTTTAGTGGCTAGAAGATGTATCATACTACACATATCTAGAGTCATTTAGTTCTAGACTCAACACATCACTAATTATTAAACTTTACTTAACAAATCTAGCTTAGTCATCAAGTTACAGGAAAAATGTATACCAAAGCGACTTAAATGAATATTATTTCTGAAAAGAATTATAAGAAGATTTAAATTAAAATGTTAACGAGGTCATAATTTCTATTTTAGTTTATTCTCGAATTTTAACAGGATAATGGAAAATAAAATCATATAGATATTTTATTCATTCACTAACTATAAAGCAAAGCTAAAGTTATTTTATAATACCTTTTCCTTTTAGTAGATTAGTTAATGATAGAATTAAGGGTGTACCCGAGGGTAATTATGTGATTGCTATATAATTTTAATAAAGTAAATGGTCATTTTCAAAGTAAATCATTTTATTGTTTTTTACTACATGGTTTTTTTATTGTGATGTAAATACTGCATTAGTAAATATTGAACATGTATATGTAGAAAATTCTTAGGAGTAATGTTTTATCGATTGCGGTTATGAAATGTTTATAACTATAAATTTTTGAGTCCATGTAAATAAAACACAAATCCTTAACTTTCTACTTGAGAAGTATTAAGAAAAGGATATTGATATTTCTATTGTGGCTAGTGTGTATGTCGGACGATGGTTTACTTATTATTATTGGAGGTACCAAGAAATTAGGTACTTATGATTGTTTGGAATGATTATTGATAGACTCAAAGAGAGTATTTTATAGGTTATATCAATTATTCAAAATATAAGATCTCAGGTTAACGACATACAATAGTCTTTTGATTTGAGTGTACCATTGATCTAGAGAATGTAGACAGTAGTTGGTCATGGTCAACGGCATGGCATGGTGACCGTTTTACGACCATGGTAAGGTACATATTTAACTACTAGAAGTGAAAGACTACTTGATAAAGGGTTTATCTTCTTAGTTTTATAAGATTAGAATCACAATAATTAGTAACTAAAATTAAAGCTAGGTCTTTAACCAAATAAAAATAACTATTGGGAAATGTTATTAGATTGAACCAACAACAACAAACTAAGCCATAATCCCAAAAAAATTGGTGTTGCCTAGAGATGGAACCAAAAATAAAAGGACAAAGCCATTTAAAAGGTAAATAATAGCAATAAGAGGCCGTCCGCGGTAGTGGCTCAATGGCAAGGGGTCCTTCCTAACTTCTAGGAGGTCTGTAGTTCGAGTCCCTTCCCCAAGACCTCACTGCTTCCCAGTTGGGGATAGAAAAATTAAAAAAAACTTGGTTGTGGCAGACCGGTCAGGCTTGGCTCTTCTCTTCGGAGTAGAGTTTTTATTCACTGATCAAGGAGAAAAAGAATGATAACCAACAACAGCGACTAGGTCTATCCTCCACCTCTTCTTACATCCTCTCTGCATCTCTCTAATTTATCTCCTCTCTCCGCCCTTATCCTTAATAATCCCAAGCTTTCTCCATCGTAGATTGGGAGCTCTACCGCAAGATCCAGAATTCAGTCCTTATTTTCAACTTCCAATCTCCGTTGAATTCGATCTTAGCTTTACTTCCCCTATTGTCCTCTATATTGGCCACAATATTGCTGAGTTTCCCTTTTTCGTTTACCCTTATTTTCGTGTACCCTGATTTCATATCCTGCCTTTACCAGCATCGGTCCCCTCTCCAATCTTGTATTATCATGTTTTCCTTAAGGTTGGCCTCTCTGCAGACTGGAAAGTTGCTCGAGACGTGCTGGTGGTTGTAGTTCTCCTAACGGCTTCTCCTTAGGGTTGTTTTCTCGATGGATCGGCCTGTTGCTCGTGGTATGCTGGGGTTCGATAGTTTGCTTGGTGTTTGTTTGTAGTGCTTTTTGGTTGATGTTTGAATGCTGGTCGTGAAACCTATGAGGGTGTAACGCCTTGGCATGGTTGTTTCGCTACTTAATCAGCTGTTCTTTGGAGTTCTCTGGCTTGGAGAACACAACTCGATCCATTCCTTTGAGCCTTATCAAATGTATGCTAGTATAGGTCTTAATATTGTATTTGTTTGGATCGTATCATATCTGTAGTGCTGAATCTGAGTTGTTACTAGCGTATGTGATAGCCGCGAAGCTGAGACATTTCAATCCTCTGCATCTTAGCTCCTATATCAGTCCTCTACATCTTAGCTTCTTTGTTGTTAGTTTCTTATTGCTGGTGATAACCGTTGTGCTATGATTGATTAAGTAATCTGTGTTTGAATCACTAGGACTGCTAGTAGCTTGTTAAATTATGTTGTATATATTAATATGTAGTATGGTATATTGATTTATTTATGCCTTCTAGCTATTTACTGTAACTCGTTTCGCCCCGCGTGGTGATAAATAATAGTTTAGGTCGTAGGTAGAGAAAAACATGTCTGCAGCAGATAGGCGATCAACATATCTCCGATTATATTTTGTACTAATTACTTGTTATAATGAAAAAGTGTTACGGATCATTATAAAAACCGTTTGGCTTTGCCATAAACATAACAACAAGATCTCTAAATGCAATGTCCCGTATATTTATGGTGTAATAAATAATTAATTTAATTATGTAAATAGTGATTTAAATGGTTTAATTTAAATAATAATGAATATTTAATGAATATTTATAATATAATAATACACTATAATGCCGAAATAGTCAAAAATAGCTGAATTCACAATACAGTGTGAACTGGATTATATATAAGGTATAATTCAGTTTAATATTGAATTAGAATGGCGAATATATTATATAAATGACGTTAGAACGTATAAATTATAATTTTATTATAATCGAGCCCGTAACGTCGCGGTAGTTCGTTATTTGGCGATTTGAAATTCAACTGAATATACCAAGTCCGTTTTAAGTCGGATTTCTGTGAAACAAGAAACGCTCGGATCCGTTGAACTGTATTTTTCTAATGAAACAGAAAAATCGAGATTTCGTCACGTAGATTGTAAGTTATGTCCAAACCAAAATTTAAAATAGTCGCTATGGAATTCATTTATATTTTATAACGATTTATTTATATTATATAGGATTTTTAATATAAATTGAATACCGATATAAACTAAGATTTTTAAATATCGATTTATAAATCCAAATAGGTATATTTTGGAGTTGTATGATATTATATGTGAATATATATGATAATATTAATTTATTAATATTTAATTTGATTATTTTAAATATATTTATATTTAAACAGTCTATTTAGAGCATTAAAAATAGCCATTTTTAAAACGACTTCCATATTCGACGAAACCAATTTTGTTCAATCAGTAATGTCAAAGTATTTTTAGATTTCAATTTTTGTGATTTTTGGAATCAATATGTGGCCGTGCAGAATTTTAATGTGAGAAACAGTCGATATTTTGACATTTAAAAATATGCTGTGTGAGCAAACGGAGTCGGAATTCGACGAAACAAGTTTCGTTGGGTCCGTAATGTCAAATTGTAGCTGCATGTCAATTTCCATGATTTTTGGATATTTTGTTTGATCATAGGGATTTTTAGAAAACGAATAAATGAGTAAATGGACTAAAAAATATATAAAACTCAAATAAAAAAACAATTTGTCCTATCCTATAAATACCCAACACCATCTAACCCTAACACTTTCATTCCACTGGTCAAAACTATGCCGCCACTTCCTCTTTCATTTTTATAGTAAAAATCCATCTTTGGAAAATCAAAACAAATAAAAATCTATAAATCCAAACTCTTGTATATTCGTGATTGTTATTCGATGCTCTTCGATCTGATATGGGTATTGATGGATTCGATGAACTTTTTGGTCAACTGTAAAATGCACAGCGCACGAAAATGGAGTTAAGGTTGGATTTTTCAGTCGATACAAGCATTGATGCAAGTTTTAAGTATCGGATTTGAGTTCGTGAGGTTGTTTAGCATCTCGTGTGAGTTTTTGAGGAGTTTTGGTGCAAATTTGTGTCGAGATGTGTACTGTACAGCATGGAATGGGGCTGAAAATGAATTTTTTATGGTGGGTTCGAGTTTGATTCGAAGGTGATGGGTCTGTGGAGATTTCGAAGAGAAGTTCGTCGGTGTTTTCGATTTTTAATTTCGTTGAGAAATGAAGGAGATTGGATCGGGTGAAGTTTGGGAAATGGTGGAAGAATCAGGATTGAGCTTGCTGTGTTTCAGCGTTGGGAGGAAGAAGGAGCGGGTGTGGGCTGTTGGATGGGATGTTGGGCTGAAACAAATAAAGGTGAAGGCCCATTTGAATTTAATCCATTTTTTAGTTATATAAAATGTACGCTAACTCTAAAATACCATAACTTTGTCATACAGAAACGAAATTCGGCGAAACTGGTTGCTTTAGGATCGTATGAATGTAGGCTACACAATGAAACTTGATTGGAGTGATTTGGAGCTCGTCTCAATTTATGGAAAAATAAAACGCCTGAACCAATCCGACGATCGATTATCGTTATTTAACGATAATCAACCAATGTGAGTAAAAGTCACTAACTCTGTTTAAATTATATATTTATAAATATAATCTAGTACTGATAAGTAATGATTATTTTCTGTGTGTGGTTGTTTGGTTGAATTATTGGTTATTGGTTGAAATTGCAGATAACGATGTATACACCTATCGTTAAACAAACATTTATTCTGTTTGTCAAAATAGTATATATTAAACTGAAATTGTTGTGAATTATATTGTGTAACATCTGTGGATACAGGAAAACAGGTCGGAGGGATCCAACTGGATTCCTCAACATTTATTTTACTGTTTTTTTTTCATATATTGTGATATATGATGTGATATATAATCTGTTGTTGATTACATATGTTTGAATGATATTGATCATTGTTATATGGCAGGTTAAACACCATAAGAAGTACTGGAATGTAAAAAGAGAATTTTTACAGTGTAGATGGAAAATAAAATATTTATATAAAATAAATATACTTTGTAAAAAGAGAATATTTATAAAATGAACCGATTTTATAAAGTGAAACATTTATAAAATGAAAATATTTTATAAGAAGAACATTTATAAAATGAAAACATTTTATAAAGAAGAACATTTATAAAATGAAAATCTTTTATAAAGAAGAACATTTATAAAATGAAAATATTTTATAAAGAAGAACAGTTATAAAATGAAAATATTTTATAAAGAAGAACACGTATAAAATGAAAATATTTTATAAAGAAGAACATTTATAAAATGAAAATATTTTATAAAGAAGTACATTTATAAAATGAAAATATTTTATTAGAAGAACATTTATAAAGAAGAACATTTACAAAATGAAAATATTTTATAAAGAAGAACAGTTATAAAATGAAAATATTTTATAAAAAAAAACATTTACAAAATTAAAATATTTTATAAAGAAGAACAGTTATAAAATGAAAATATTTTATAAAGAAGAACATGCATAAAATGAAAATATTTTATAAAGAAGAACAGTTATAAAATGAGCATATTTTATAAGAAGAACATTTATAAAATGAAAATATTTTATAAAGAAGAACATTTATAAAATGAACATATTTCATAAAGGAGAACATTTATAAAATGAACAGATTTTATAAAAGGGAATTGACAAGATATTAAAGAACAACGAGAAGATGAATTCAAAGTAGATTTTAAACAGAAATCTGTTTTAACAAATAAATGGAGACGATTAATTTATAAATAATATTTTATAAATTAAATAAAATATTTTCTTTTGATAAATAGAATATATAAGTCTGAACTTATATAGAGAAGTAGAAATCGGTTTTAACATCGATAGTTTTAAATAGAATGTGAACTCAACATTTATAAAGTGAATTATAAATGAAATTTTAGCGTTATAAAGTAAAAGGAGATTTCGTATGAGAAATTCTATAAATAGAAGTATAAATAGAATTTGGAAATGGAATATTATTTTAAATACGAAATCAAGCAAAATGGAGTATATAAAAGGAAACATTTTTTCATATTCGATGTGAATGATGAAATCAAGCAAATATTTTGCAAATAAACATATTTGTAAAGAAAATTGGATTTTTAAACAGGGATTCAAACGGAAATGAAATTCCGAATGATTAGAAATAAATAACTTGTTTAATAATAAAAAAAAGTAGTCAGATTTATAAAAAATGTTTATAAATGGATTAAATTATAATTATCAGTGGCCAATTGAGATGGCAAATTCAACAGTGAATGAAGAATGGAAAATTGGAAGTTGTTTTGATAAAAGAAGATGATGAAATCCATTTCGATGTTCGAAATGTAAAAAGGATTTAAAATAAAATCTGTAAAGATGTGCAATTAGCATTCGACTAGAAATTTATGCTTATAATCGAATATAAGTTATTCGACGAGAGTTAATCGAACATAAGTTATTCGACGAGAGTTAATCGAATATAAGTTATTCGATGAGAGTTATATAAGTTATTCGACAAGAGATAATCGAATATAAGTTATTCGACTAGAGTTAATCGAATATAAGTTATTCGAAGAAGAGTTAATCGAATATAGGTTATTCGAAGAAGAGTTAATTGAATAGGGATTACTCGAAAGAGAATTATACGTTGAATTGAATTATATCGAATTCGGGAAAGTATATTTACTTTCCAAGTTTTTAAATCAAGATTTATTTATTATTACATAAATAGATTATTATTTAATCAAATAAAAGAAACAAAAGTTATAGTTTTAAAGCTAGATATTCCGGAAGTACGAATTATAACGTTATCATTATAATAAATGTTTTTCATAAAAGAAATGGAATTGTAAACTGAAATCCGAGAATTGGCGTAAGAAAGTGTTAAGATTTGAGTTGTGAACTTTATCTGTTGCAAGGTTAAGAACGTGTTCAGTTAAGGTCTGAGAGGTAATTATACCCCAACTTGATTGACTTCGTAATTAACTAAGGAATAGTTGAAGTTCGATGGCGCGAAGATTGATTAGAAATACTGTTAAGTAATAAACGATAAATGGATTGAGCGATCATAATGATGTTTTATATAACATTAGATTGAAATCCATATAAATGAGATTTGGAAATGTTTTCTAAATATAATCAAAGATATTTTCTAAGCATAGAAAATGAAATGTTTGTTGATAAGAAATACTGGAATGAAAGTGACATTTGAATAAGAGATGGAAGTGTTTTCCAATGATTAGTAACGTATATTTTCTAGATTTAGAAAATAAGCAATTATAAATATATAGAACAGGAATTGGAAATAAATAAATTAATGATAAATAAACCAAAGAGATAAATGATGATTGATGATTGATCGATAGAATTTCCATTTGGAAATAATATTGTTGTTCGCACATGTGTTTTCCTTTGATAGCTATATCACCGACTATCGAAGTTTTTTATCATTTTTACGTTGTCAATACGGAGAGACCAGGATCAGATTCATTATCTGAAAACAACTCTGTATGGGCATTAGCCTTGCGAATCAAATATGATGAAGATAACTGAAGATGGAGTTATGCTAGGGTTGTCCTGTTTACAGAATAGTGCCTTGTTCAGTCCCGGGACAAATTTAATATGGAAGAATGTCTGACAGAGTATATCTGAAGGATCGCGTAAGTTGATATCTTTAAACGTAGTTACGTTTGGTGGCGGAGGAATTCGTTTCTCTTAGCTGTATAGTCGTAGTATGTTTGGCGAAATCAATTTGTGATTTGGCGGATATGACAATGTGACATTCAAAGTGAATGAAGACCAAAAGATACATTATAACTCTAGCTTCACAACCGGGAAATGGTATAAAATAGGGTAGGTCGCATGGCTAGTTGGGTCATACCCAAGCAGAGTGTATTGTCACCTGATCTAGAGAAATTCCTTTCGCTTCTTAAATCTATCGATGCTGTCCCTTTCGGGAAACGGTTGCTGATCCCAACCGTTGGTGATAATACATTCGGTACTCTCAAGCTAAGTGAGGGACCGGTCATATTTAGCATGGGTTGCAAGATGTTCTTGCTGAACCCGATGTATTTCTCTCTAGAGGTACACTGTCGGAAGTTGGTCCCATACCTTTCCAGTTGGAATCCATTATCCAATAAGAGCCCATGGTTTTGATTGTATACTATATATGTAGAGCATGAGATGCAAGCGTTCTGCTAGATTGATATTACTTGTATTAAGACATTATTATAATATCAGACGAATATTGATTTCAAAGAATGCTTTGGGTTATCGTAAGGTAAAATCCATCCGTGTTTATGTGTGGATCGGTCTTACGATTGTCTTTTCTTTAAAAAGGATTTTTAAAAAGTCAAACCAAGTGGTTGGAGTTTACTCACACCAGTCCCATGACTGACCCAGAGTTTATTTTTGTTTTGTTTTTCCCTAAACTCTTGGGTGCCCAAATTTGTTCGGGCAGTCAAGTAGTTCAGGTCTTTACAGATTTCATTGGAGGAGCTTGGAGCAGGAGGCTTCGGCGTTAGTTATCTAGTGTTATTTTCCGCTGTGTTGTAAGTGTTGTACTTTGATAATGTTATTGTATATATATACTATTTTATTTCAAAGTTATGTTATATTTTATTCCTTCCGCTGTGAGATTCGTGTTACTCTGATGTGTTGTGTGTTCTTCTTCTTCTTTTATTCTAATTTTCTATCTTATCTATTCTCACCCTCTAACTTCTTTCTATTAATGATCTGGTATTTCCGATGCTTGAAACATTGACATGGGTGTTGTGTTGATTTTCGGGGTCGAAAACGCCAGTTCATTACAGTAGTATCAGAGCTGAAGGTTAAGTAAATACCTTGGCTCGGTGGTGTGACTCAGTATAGATGGGGTTAGCATTACCCTAAATTGAGGTTGAGTGTATGAGCGCGTATTTGTTGTTCAATATAAATAATTTTATAATATGGAGATTTATTGGTCGAGTTGTTTATGAGTTCTTATCGATCAGTTTGATCCACTGTATCAGTAGTGGTTTATAAACACTTGAATACGATGGACCGACACAGTATGGTTTGAAAAGAGGGTAAATGGAATAGTTTTACCCAAATTGTATTTTGATATAAACAAAGTGTAGATATTTGAAGTATTATAATATATTGGATGTGTTGGTTGTGATTATAATCGAACAAGATTATAAAATGTGAAATGGTTATGTAAATAGCCAATTAGAATTCATATAAGTGAAATACGTGAAATCACATGAATTAAATCTGAATTAAAATCAGAATCGGAATTAAAATTCCGAAAATCTAAATAAGTTGTTATAAATGAATCTGGATTAAATATATGATATTTTTGAAATCCTGGGAGATTTTAAACTGTTTTAAAGCATTTTAAATGGTATTTTGAAACGAATTTCAAAATGGAAGTGTTTAAATATGGTTTTGAAAGTGATATAGTATTGAAGTCATTTCGATAACTGGAAATAGATTCCGATGATGATCATGACATAACCAGTGTTCATTTTCGAGTTTCTAAGTGACGGATTACTACCAAAGATTTTGTTTTTGAATTGTTTTCAGAAAAACAAGTTGTTTTGATACTCCAAAATGAATATTTTGATTTTTGGAAAAGGCTAAGCTATTTGAAAACTCCCAAGAAGAGACCGTTTAAAACAAATTTAAATTGAATTGAAACCATTTAAGTGGAAATTGTATTGAAATAGAAGGGTACCAAATAAAATTAGAATGTGGAATCGGAATATGGAATTATATTGGAATGATAAGTAAAGATTTGGAATCAAGAATGACACTTGAGATTTATAATGGAATTTGGCTTGGATAAGAAAATGATTTGGTTTGAAAATGAATTGATTGGAGATTGACCGGAATGACATTTGTTTGTGTTGAACTGATAGCGGATGGAAGTGATAGAGTTGATATGCCCAACAAAAAGGTACAAGTTTATAATTTTTATTGGGTATGAGAATTTTATAAGCCGAATTGGCAAGCCGCTTGGCTGTTTGATTTTCTTTTAGGTTGGAGAAGGCCCAGAGAGGCGAGTTGTACCGATTGAGCCATACGAAGGATGTGCTGGCGAAATTTTCCGAAAATTCGAGGTGTTAGAAAATTTTCGGAATTTTTGAAAATTTTAGTTATCCGGAAATGAATTAATATTTTAATTGGAATTAATTGGTTCAGTTAAAGCTGAAGTTAAGAAGTAAACTCGATAATTTTTAACCCAGTTAACAATGTGTATTTTCTGCCTTAGCAATTTCGAGGACGAAATTATTTTAACGGGGGAAGAATGTAATGTCCCGTATTTTTACAGTGTAATAATTAATTAATTTAATTATGTAAATAATAATATAAATGGTTTAATTTAAATAATAATAAATATTTAATTAATATTTATAATACAATAATATATTATAATGCCAAATTGTCAAAAATAGCTGAATTCACAATACAGTGTGAATTGAATTATATATAAGGTGTAATTCAATTTAGTATTGAATTAGAATGGCGAATATATTATATAAACGACGTTAGAATGTATAAATTATAATTTTATTATAATCGAGCCTATAACGTCGCGGTAGTTCGTTATTTGGCGATTTGAACTTCAATTGAATATACAAGGTCCGTTTTAAGTCGGATTTCTGTGAAACAAGAAACGCTCGGATCTGTTGAACCGTATTTTTCTAACGAACAAGAAAAATCGAGATTTCATCGTGAAGATTGTAAGTTATGTCCAAATCAAAATTTAAAATAGTCGCTATGGAATTCGTTTATATTTTATAACGATTTATTTATATTATAAAGGACTTTTAATATAAATTGAGTAGCGATATAAACTGAGATTTTTAAATATCGATTTATAAATCCAAACAGGTGTATTTTGGAGCTGTATGATATTATATGTGAATATATATGATAATATTAATTTATTAATATTTAATTTGATTATTTTAAATATATTTATATTTAAACGGTCTATTTAAAGCATTAAAAATAGCCATTTTTACAAACGACCTCCAAATTCGACGAAACTAATTTTGTTGGATCTGTAATGTCAAAGTATTATTAGATTTCAATTTTTTGTGATTTTTGGAATCAATACGTGGCCGTGCGGAATTTTAATGTGAGAAACAGTCGATATTTTGACGTTTAAAAATACGCTGTGTGAGCAAACGGTGTAGGAATTCGACGAAACAAGTTTCGTTGGGTCCGTAATGTCAAATTATAGTTGCATTTAATTTCCATGATTTTTGGATATTATGTGTGATCACAGGGATTTTTAGAAAATGAATAAATGAGTAAATGGATTAAAAAATATATAAAAATAAAATAATAATAATAATCTATCCTATCCTATAAATACCCAACACCATCTAACCCTAACACTTTCATTCCACTGGCCAAAAACTAGGCCGCCACTTCCTCTTTCATTTTTACAGTAAAAATCCATCTTCGGAAAATCAAAACAAATAAAAATTTATAAATCCAAACTCTTGTATATTCGTGATAATTTTTCGATGCTCTTCGATCTGATATGGGTATTGATGGATTTAGTGAAGTTTTTGGTCGATTGTAAAATGTACAGTGCACGTAAATGGAGTTAGGGTTGGACTTTTCAGTCGATACAAGCATCGATGCAAGTTTTAAGTATCGGATTTGAGTTCGTGAGGTTGTTTAGCATCTCATGTGAGTTTTTGAGGAGTTTTGGTGCAAACTTGTGTCGAAATGTGTACTGTACAGCGTGGAATAGGGCTGAAAACGAATTTTTTATGGTGGGTTCGAGTTTGATTCGAAGGTGATGGGTCTGTGGAGATTTCGAAGAGAAGTTCGTCGATGTTTTCGGTTTTTAATTCCTTTAAGAAACAAAGGAGATTGGATCGGGTGAAGTTTGGGAAATGGTGGAGGAATCGGGATTGAGCTTGCTGTGTTTCAGCGTTGGGAGGAAGGAGCGGGTGTGGGCTGTTGGATGGGGTGTTGGGTTGAAACAAATAAAGGTGAAGGCCCATTTGAATTTAATCCATGTTTTAGTTATATAAAATGTACGCTAACCTTAAATATCATAACTTTGTCATACTGAAACGAAATTCAGCAAAACTGGTTGCGTTGGGTTCGGATGGACGTAGGCTACATAATGAAACTGGTTTGAAGTGATTTGGAGCTCGTCTCAATTTATGGCAAAATAAAACGCCTGAACCAATCCGACGATCGATTATCGTTATTTAACGATAATCAACCAATGTGAGTAAAACTCACTAACTCTGTTTAAATTATATTTTTATAAATATAATCTAGTACTGATAAATAATGAATATTTTCTATGTGATGGTTGTTTTGTTGAATTATTGGTTGTTGGTTGAAATAGCAGATAACGATATATACACCTATCGTTGAACAAACATTTATTCTGTTTGTCAAAATAGTATATGTTCGACTGAAATTGTTGTGAATGATATTATGTAACATCTGTGGATACAGGAAAACAGGTCAGAGGGATCCAACTGGATTAATCAACATTTATTTTACCGTTTTTTTCATATATTGTGATATATGCTGTGATATATAATCTGTTGTTGATTACATGTGTTTGAATGATATTGATCATTTTTATATGGCATGTTAAACACCATAAGAAGTACTCGAACGTAAAAAAAGATAATTTTTACAGTATAGATGGAAAATAAAATATTTATATAAAATAAATATATATTGTAAAAAGAGAACATTTATAAAATGAACAGATTTTATAAAGTGAAACATTTATAAAATGAAAATATTTTATAAGAAGAACATTCATAAAATGAAAATATTTTATAAAGAAGAACATTTATAAAATGAAAATATTTTATAAAGAAGAACATTTATAAAATGAAAATATTTTATAAAGAACAGTTATAAAGTGAAAATATTTTATAAAGAAGAACATTTATAAAATGAAAATATTTTATAAAGAAGAACAGTTATAAAGTGAAAATACTTTATAAAGAAGAACATTTATAAAATAAAAATATTTTATAAAGAAGAACAGTTATAAAATGAAAATATTTTATAAAGAAGAACATGTATAAAATGAAAATATTTTATAAAGAAGAACATTTATAAAATGAAAATATTTTATAAAGAAGAACATTTATAAAATGAAAATATTTTATAAGAAGAACATTTATAAAATCAAAATATTTTATAAAGAAGAAAATTTATAAAATCAAAATATTTTATAAAGAAGAACATTTATAAAATGAAAATATTTTATAAAGAAGAACGGTTATAAAATGAAAATATTTTATAAAGAAGAACAAGTATAAAATGAAAATATTTTATGAAGAAGAACAGTTATAAAATGAGCATATTTTATAAGAAGAACATTTATAAAATGAAAATATTTTATAAAGAAGAACATTTATAAAATGAACATATTTCATAAAGGAGAACATTTATAAAATGAACAGATTTTATAAAAGGGAACTAACAAGATATTAGAAAACAACGAGAAGATGAATTCAAAGTAGATTGTAAAAAGAAATCTGTTTTAACAGATAAATGGAGATGATTAATTTATAAATAATATTTTATAAATTAAATAAAATATTTTATTTTGATAAATAGAATATATAAGTCTGAACTTATATAGAGAAGTAGAAATCAGTTTTAACACCGATAGTTTTAAATAGAATGTGAACTCAACATTTATAAAGTGAATTATAAATGAAATTTTAGCGTTAGAAAATAAAAGGAGGTTTCGTATGAGAAATTCTATAAATAGAATTTGGAAATGGAATATTATTTTAAATACGAAATCAAACGAAATGGAGTATATAAAAGGAAACATATTTTCACATTCGATGTGAATGATGAAATCAAGCAATTATTTTGCAAATAAATATATTTGTAAAGAAAATTGGATTTTTAAACAGGGATTCAAACAGAAATGAAATTCTGAATGATTAGAAATAAATAACTTGTTTAATAATAAAAACAAGTAGTCAGATTTATAAACAATGTTCATAAATGGATTAAATTATAATTATCGGTGGACAATTGAGATGGCAAATTCAACAGTGAATGAAAAAAGGAAAATTCGAAGTTGTTTTAAAAAAGAAGAAGACGATGAAATCCATTTCGATGTTCAAAATGTAAAAAGGATTTAAAATTAAAATCCGTAAAGATGTGCAATTAGCATTCGACTAGAAACTTATGGTTATAATCGAATATAAGTTATTCGAAGAGAGTTAATAGAATATAAGTTATTCGACGAGAGTTAATCAAATATAAGTTTTTCGACGAGAGTTAATCAAATATAAGTTATTCGATGAGAGTTTATCGAATATAAGTTATTTGACGAGAGTTAATCGAATATAAGTTATTCGACGAGAGTTAATCGAATATAAGTTATTCGAAGAAGAGTTAATCGAATATATGTTAGTTGAAGAAGAGCTAATTGAATAGGGATTACTCGAAAGAGAATTATACGTTGAATTGAATTATATCGAATCCGAAAAAGTACTATTTACTTTTCGGGTTTTTAAATCAAGACTTATTTATTATTAAATAAATAGATTATTATTTAATCAAATAAAAGAAACAAAAATTAGTTTTAAAGTTAGATATTCCGGAAGTACGAATTATAACGTTATCATTACAATAAATGTTTTTCATAAAAGAAATGGAATTGTAAACTGAAATCCGAGAATTGGCGTAAGCAATAAGTGTTAAGATTTGAGTTGTGAACCTTATCTGTTGCAAGGTTAAGAACGTGTTTAGTTAAGGTCTGAGAGGTAATTATACCCCAACTTGATTGACTTTGTAATTAACTAAGGAATAGTTGAAGTTCGATGGCGCGAAGGTTGATTAAAAATACTGTTAAGTAATAAACGATAAATGGATTGAGCGATCATAATGATGTTTTATATAACATTAGATTGAAATCCATATAAATGAGATTTGGAAATGTTTTCCAAATATAATCAAAGATATTTTCTAAGCATAGAAAATGAAATGTTTGTTGATAAGAAAAACTGGAATGAAAGTGACATGTGAATAAGAGATGGAAATGTTTTCCAATGATTAGTAACATATATTTTCTAGATTTAGAAAATAAGCAATTATTAATTTATGGAACAGGAAATGGGAAATAAATGAGTTAATGATAAATGAACCAAAGAGATAAATGATGATTGATGATTGATCGATAGAATTTCCATATGGAAATAATATCGTTGTTCGCACACGTGTTTTTCCTTTGGTAGTTAAATTACCGACTATCGAAGTTTTTGACCATTTTTACGTCGTCAATACGGAGAGACCGGGATCAGATTCATTATCTGAAAACCACTCTATATGGGAATTAGCATTGCGAATCAAATGTGATGAAGATAATTGAAGATGGAGTTATGCAAGGGCTTTCCTATTTACAGAATAGTGCCTTCGGTTTGTCAAGTCCTAGGACAAATTTAATATGGAAGAATGTCTGACAGAGTATATCTAAAGGATCGTGTAAGTTGATATCTTCAAACATAGTTATGTTTGGTGGCGGAGGAATTCATTTCTCTTAGCTGTATAGCCGTAGTTTGTTTGATGAAATCAATTTGTGATTTGGAGGATATGACAATGTGACATTCAAAGTGAATGAAGACTAAAACATACGTTATAACCTCTAGCCTCACAACCGGGAAATGTTATAAAATCGGGTAGGTCGCATGGCTAGTTGGGTCATACCCAAGCAGGGTGTATTGTCACCTGATCTAGAGAAATTCCTTTTGCTTCTTAAATCTATCGATGTTGTCCCTTTCAGGAAATGGTTGCTGATCCCAACCGTTGGTGATAATACATTCGGTACTCTCAAGCTAATTGAGGGATCGGTCATATTTAGCCTGGGTTGCAAGATGTTCTTGTTGAATCCGGTGTATTTCTCTCTAGAGGTACACTGTCGGAAGGTGGTCCTATACCTTGCCAGTTGGAATCCATTATCCAATAAGAGCCCATGGTTTTGATTGTATACTATATATGTAGAGCATGAGATGCAAGCGTTCTGCTAGATTGATATTACTTGCATTATGACATTATTACAATATCAGACGAATATTGATTTCAAAGAATGATTTGGGTTATCGTAAGGTAAAAACCATCTGTGTTTATGTGTGGATCGGTCTTACGATTATCTTTTCTTTAAAAAGGATTTTTAAAAAGTTATTGTATATATATACTGTTATTTTCCGCTGTGTTGTAGGTGTTGTAATCTGATAATGTTATTGTATATATATATTGTTTTATTTCAAAGTTATGTTATATTTTATTCGTTCCGCTGTGAGATTCGTGTTACTCTGATGTGTTGTGTGTTCTTCTTCTTCTTCTTCTATTATAATTTTCTATCTTATCTATTCTCACCCTCTAACTTCTTTTCTATTAATGATCTGGTATTTACGATGCTTGAAACATTGACATGGGCGATGTGTTGATTTTCGGGGTTGAAAACGCCAGTTCGTTATACTAAAGGTGAAAACATAAATAATGATAAAATAAAGTAAAATAAATAATAATAGTAATAATAATGGATAAATAAAAAACCCAAGGTGATGGTAATGATCGTAATAATGATAATAATAGTAGTAGTAATGATGGTAATAATAGTAATAAATACCGAAGACCAACACCATGCGTTATTCCCTTATTCACCCATTCTATAATATAAAACTTATAACACTCTCCCTAAACTAACCTTAAACTCAAGGTTCTGGTACATGGATTGCTAACTTCTATGCACTTCTGTTCGACACCAACACTTTGGATATATTCCAATTTCTCAAGTCTCTTTTTACCACTTCCTCCTATGTCATCCTTGGTCGACCTCTACCTTTCTTTAAGCACCCAATGTGACCGAGCTTCTCATCAATTGGTGCAACTCCAAGTTTGTACTAAATACAATAATTTCTAACTCAATCCTGTTTGATATGCCCACAACTCCATTGTAGCATACACTTATCTTCTGGGCGTGTTACCTTTTAATAGGCCAACATTCTACACTATATAATATCACAGGCTTGATAGTTATTCTATAGAAATTTCCTTTAGGATTTTGAAAGATTTTTTCATAGAGAATGCCATAGGTTACTCGCTATTTCACTTATACCCTTCTCGCTCGAATTCTAAAACTGACAGCTTCATTAATCTTAATCAAACTGCAACATGGATCCCAAAAATACTAAATGGATTCCTTCCTTGTTCACTTTGTCCAACTAGGGTGACCTCTTTATCCTCTGACTTGACACGTTGAAATCACACCTCATGTTTTGTATTTTAGCTCTGCTAAGCCCGAAACCTTCAGTTCTAAAGTCTTCCTCCACAATTATACTTGTTTATTTATCCACATTCTGCTTTCATCAATCAACATAACATCATTAATAAAGAGCATACAACAAGGAATCTATCTTTTTATATCCTTCGCGACTTCATCCATCACCAAGGAAAACATATATGGGCTCAAAGACGACCCTTGGTGCGATCGTATGTTAATGGGAAAGTTATTGGTTTCGTCATCGTTTGCTATTACACTAGTCACAACCTTATCATACATATCCTTTATAAGGTAATATACTTTGTTAGGACCCTTTTTTAGTGCCCACCGCATAACCTTCTTAGGTACTCTATCATAAGCTTTTTCTAACATAATAAATACCATGTGCAGATCTTTTTTTGCTTCTTAAATCTCTTCATAAGACACCTCACTAAGAAAATCGCCTTAATGGTTGACCTTTCGGACATGAACCCAAACTGGTTCTTTAAAACACTTGTCAACATCTCAATCAATGTTTGAAGACTCTCTTCCAAAGCTTCATTGTATGATTCATAAGCTTAAGTCCTCTATATTTTGTACAACTTTGAATATTTCCTTTATTCTTGAAGATTACAACTTTAAATAACATGTTATCAGATTGAATTGATGACTTTATAACCAATCAGTACGTCTATTAAGTATATTACTAGAGTATTTTAGCTTTGGACCAAACATTATTCTGATACACTGATGACAAAAATTGTACATGTACAAACCATCATTATTATATAAGCTTATACTATATCATAAATATTATTCCTCCTAAATGACCTATAAGCATTAACTTGATTATATATTATGCTGCAGCAAGACCTTACACGCTTCAATATTTAGATTGTTTAAATATTAATGTGTATTGAATTCATGCTAGAGAGTTAATACAATCACTTTTTCAGTTATTTCCAAGTTCGACCAAGGATTAATTAATTTATAAATGTGATGCATCAATAATAATTGCTACAAACATTGTATTAATATTTTATGCAAATCTTAATATTTGTTTGAAGCTTAAGATCAATCGAAACAATGTGTAATTGGTGAATATCAAATCAGTTAATTGGATTAAACAAGTAACCATGCAATTTAGATAAGAGTTAAAGGTTTGTTGGCAATATGGGATCAAGTACAAGGGATGACCAGAATTTAAAATCAAGAGAAAGGGAAAAATCTTCTAAGGTTTGAGAAAATGGGAGGGGGAGCGAGAGAGGAAGAGGATAAGTGTGACACCCCATATCTGTTAATGTCACTCATTAAGAGAATGCATTAAGTTTCGTGAAGCGTTGTAAGTAAACAGAAACAGAAAGAGAAACAAAAACAAAAACATTAAAAGACAGATATAAAATAGTAGCGGAATAAAAACGAACTTTATTAATTATAAAGCATCATGGTTCAAAACATCATATGTCTGAATTACATAAAAACCAGTACATCATAAAAACTTCTGTCTTGCACTTATAATATCAGAGTACAAAATAAAAGAAGCAAAATTCCCCAAAAGAAACATAGCCATAGTAGCAAAGATAGGAGCTTGAGCAATACTTCTAAACAACTCCAGCAACTGATAGCAGAATCCTGGTCAAATTTGAGTATTCCCACCCTGAGAACCTGGGGAGAGGGGAAACGAAAGAAACAAGAGGAAACAAAAAGGGTCAGACATAAAGTTGGCGAGTCCAGTTACTTTTAGCAAGTAAATAAGTAAAAGTATCATGACATGCATATAAAGTGGATAAGAAAGATAACACCATAAAAGGCAGGTATGACAAGGTAAACTGATAGAGTGTATACGCTTCTCTAAAGATTACTCTGCACTGATACTAGTATAACCATAATAAGATGATCCTAACAACTATAAGATGGTAGACTTAGGCGTACTTCTGGTGAGAGGTTTTAACCCCATACAATCCACAGGCAGAACAATCCTAACTTGCCCCTAAATTTTACCAAAGTCTAGATGTGCCCTAACCACTACCCTAATCGATCGGCTCCCTACTCCTTATATATCCTGTGCCGGCCCCACAGTAGGAGGTACCCTAAAGTGGCAACCCTTCATGATGTGCACAACCATATCTACTGGTGTCATGGTCGTCTTATCCCCTTCTGCCCGTACATGCACGCACATGTCCCGGTCTGTTTGCACAGCCCACACCGTCCTCCACGTTTGGATCTCTTACAGTCAGCCCAGTAAGCGTGTCCCAACTCCGACCTAGGGCGGAGTACTCGTCTGATATTATTCTATGGGTTACTGACTGAAACGGGTCCCAAACACAAGATGATACAAGCTCTCCCCCTTGTCTTGTATCCCCACTAGGATTTACACAGGTTATGTATACCTATTGGTGTCTTTAATTACATAACCCCGTCATTTCTACAGGTTATGCTTACCTAACGGTGTCTTTAATTACATAACCCCAACCAAGTTTGTAGGCCTATATATAAATATTACCCACCCTACCCATATTTACTTAACCCACCCACTATTTTAACAAAGTTTACTTAACCCTTATTCAAGTTCATGTTCATACAATCCTTATAGATTCAACTAGGTTAAGTATTCCAGTTCATTACCATGTCCATTTATGGTTATAATGTGCTGGACCCCTCACATTAAGCCTACTACTTGTGGATGCTGGATATGCCGGTCGATTCCAGGTAGACTTCCTCCACAAGTCGGGCTTAACCTCGTGTCTCAGCACGTCTCGTATTAGTGCACCTAGACCCCTCACATTAGATTCACCACTTGTGGTCGCTGGATATGCCGGGCGGTTCTGGGCAGACTTCTACCATAAGTGTAATCTAACCTCGTGTCTAGGCGTAGTTACAGTTTCTAATTACTGTAATCCTAGGCATTCCATTATTAGCCAATTTTACCCGTGTCGTTATAGGTTTCATGCCCCTTTTCCCCAAATATGTTCATAATGAATTATATGCGCTAAATTCATATTCATAATCATTATTTATCTCAGATTCCCCATTCACAAGTTATGCCCAATTTCAATGTTTTTCCCATCGTTCCCCGTTTAACGTGTTTGCGTATTTTAGTGGCATGCCTAGGCTCGAAAGTAGCCAGTTTGTAGAAAATAAAAGGGAAAGGGTGAAGGGAAGATGACAGAAATTATTTTACTAGCAAAAATGACATAGACATATAGTGGCATATTGATAAGATGAGCACATAAAAACAGATCTGGTGAAAATGAGATGACATAACTGATTCTAACATAATAGGGATGTCATAATAGGCATGATAAAATCTAAACAATAATTTAGATGTCCAACTAGTAACAAATCCAATTAACCACAAACATGATAGGTACAAGATGATCTAAATAGTGAATTAGATATAAAATCAAAGGTAGATCTGACATAATAAAGGTTAAGGTTCAAGTCATAGTTATGCCAGAATATTATAGGTTCACAAGTTATTTCAGATCTGATATGATTTAAGCAGTCACAGGCATAGATCCAAATTACAGTCATATCATGTTTTACTTTTCAATTATTTAATTCTAAAAATAACTTAAACTCATAGTGTTTGGATCTAGAAAGATAGAAGAAGAATAGCAGAGGTTGAATCACGGATCTACACTTGAATAACTTGATTGCAGAAGAAGAAAAGGTTTGATTTAGTTTGGGCACCGAGAGCATCTAGGCCTCCATTATTTTTCAGTGTAGAAAACAAGAGAAATGGAGGCATATTTATAGCCGCCAGCCCCCAAACCCTAACTGCCACGTCTGCCCTGGGCATGGGTCGACACCCCCTTGAGGAGTCGACACCCCTGGCCAGGATTTTTCCCGCTCACCCCATTCTGTGCAATTTGAATTTTGAACTGAAATTTTGAATTTCTGGACCCCATATATATATATATATATTCTTGCACGTATACAAACTTCAAACCTTTATAACTTCTTCATACAGTGTCCGTTTTATGCAAACTGAATGTCAAATCTTGACCTGAATTTCGAGACGGACGCAATGGTGCAGTCAATTTCCCTTGATTATGAATATTAAATTAAATATTCTTTAATTTGACCTGTTTAGTGTTGTAAAAATTATGGGGTGTTACATTCTTCCCTACTCAAAGGATTTCATCCTCGAAATCTCCAAGTTAAGAAGAATGTGTATCCTACCATCCATCACCCATCTACTCATCCACCAATCACAGACATCCATTGTCCTTAATGACTTATAATGCTTATATGAACATATTCAAAGGTGTGTGTATATGTCCCAATACTAATGCGAAGATCATACTGTCTACTGATTCAGTCGACCTCCTTAATGCAATGTATGTTAGTGCCATGTATCCAATATGTACGCAATAATCCTATTATAACATGTAAGTTTTATATGGGTGCACAATCATCCGTCCAAATGCAACATTCATATGATGATACATCCATTTCCATCCATAAAAAGAAGAAAAATGCACAAACATCCATATGCAATATGAGAGTGATTGAGCTGATCTAGTGCCTAATGTATGTGTATATGCATCCACGAGAAACCACTAGCAAACACTTGCATCCATCAAATATAACATGTCTCAAAAACATGTTTACATCCATGGGATTCCTACCTAAAGGTCGAAGATTCGATATATAGGACATACTTAAATGAAAGAAACAAGCATAAATAAAAGCTTTGAAAAGGAGTTAAGAACATACCCTCGAAAAGAAAAGGGTACGAATCACGAATCTTGCCTTCGGTCTCCCAAGTCGCATCCTCTGGGTTATATCCCCACTGAACCTTGATCAACTTGACTTCTCTATTACGTAGCTTCTTAACTTCTGATCCAAGAATACGGGAAGGAACTCATCTGACTGTCGCCTCTCGTTCCACCTCTACTTCCTCCAATATACTTCGCTCAACTACTTCTGCGGTATCATGCAAGCACTTCCGTAAATGAGAAACACGGAAAACATCATGAATGCTGGATAATCTCTCTGACAGCTTTACCCTATATGCCATTTAGCCAATCCTTTCTATTATGGGAAATGGCCCTATAAATCTTGGTGCCAATTTCCCTATAGATCCAAAGCGAACCACATTCCTCAAAGGTGACACTTTAATGAAAATCATGTCTCCTACTTCAAATTCAATGTCAATCCTTCTCTTGTCTACGTAGGATTTCTGCCTATCTTGAGCGGTCTTCATTCGTCGTCTAATATGATCAATCTTCTCGGATGTTTCTCTAACCATATCTGGTCCAAGTAATAGCCTTTCTGTAGATTCCCACCAACAAGTTGGTGACTACAGGGTTGTCCGTATATTGCTTCGAAGGGTGCCGTGCCAGTGCTAGCTTGATAACAGTTGTTGTTGGAAAATTCTAATAAAGGAAGATGCTCTTCCCAAGTCCCTCCGAAGTCTAGGATACACAACCTTAAAAGATCCTCTAGAACTCTGTTCACCCTCTCCTCTGTCCATCGGTCTAAGGATGATAAGCGGTGCTCAAACATAACTGTGTACCTAATGCTTCTTTCAAGCTCCTACAAAATTCACTAGTGAAGATGGGGTCATGATCGCTTATGATGCTGGAAGGTACTCCATGAAGATGGACTATCTCACGAACATAAATTGCTGCCAACCAAGCTGCCTTCCTCTTACTCTTAACTGAAATGAGCGCTCTTAGTAAGTCTATCTACTACGACCCAAATACCGGTATTGCCTTTCTTCGATCTAGGCAAACCATCTATGAAATCCATAGAGACGCTCTGACATTTCCATTGTGGAACCTCCAAAGGATGAATTAAACCACCGGGCTTCTTTTGCTTTGCTTTGACTTGGTGACAAACCAAACATTGAGAAACAAACTCTGCCACATCTTTCTTTATCCCATCCCAAAAGAAAACCCTCTTCATATCCCTATACATCTTATCACCGCTTGGATGAATAGTTATCCTAGAATGATGGGCTTCTTCTAGGACCGTCTTTAACAAACTTCCAGTTTGGGGAACACAAAGTCTTCTATCTCATCGCAACCACCCTTTATCGTCAATGAAATATCTATTTAGGTGACTAAAAGTCTCCCCCTTACTGAGCCTGTCCAAGATGTCTGAAATCTGTGGATCATCTCGCTGCGAAGCTCCTACCTAACCCATAAGAGTAGGTCGTATCTCTAGCGATGCAAACAAACCAGGCAATAACTTGGTGGAGGTTCCAAAGTCAAAAGTCGGTATGAACTCCAAGCTTTTCCTTTCCACAAACAGAGGACTTAAGGCCGCCCTCTGCCAACTCAGTGCATCTGCCACCACATTACCCTTGCTAGGCATATAAGAAATCTCAAAATCATAAGTAGCTAGGAACTCCATCCACCTTTGTTGCCTTAAATTAAGATCCTTCTGCGAGAACAAGTACTTGAGAGATTTGTGATCAGCGTACAACTTGAACTTCTCCCCAAGCAAATAATGATGCCACATCTTAAGAACGAATACTATGGCAGCTAGCTCTATATCATGGGTAGGGTAGTTCTTCTTATGAACTCTTAGTTGTCTACTCCCATAACATACAACCTTTCCCTCTTGCATCAGAACCGCACCAATCCCTGTACCACATGCATTAGTGTATACTATAAACACTTTATTCCCATCGGTAAAGGTCAAGACTGGGGTTGTTGTCATAGCCCACTTCAATCGTTGGAAAGAAACATCACAGTCTATATCCCATGAAAACGCCAAATTTTTCTTCGTCAACCTGGTGAGTGGGGCTGATATCTTTGCGAAGTCCTTATTGAACTTCCTATAATAACCAGCCAATCCAAGAAAGTTTCTCACCTTCGTTGCATTCTTCGGAATTTCCCAATCTTGAACAGCAACTACCTTTTTAGGATCTACTGCTATTCTGTCTTTAGAAACCACATGCCCTAGAAATATCACCTCTTTTCTCTAAAAATGGCATTTGGAGAACTTTGCCTTAAGCTGATGCGCACAGAGAGTTTTCTAAACATATCTCAAATGTTGGGCATGCTCTTCCTCACTCTTTGAGAAGATCAAGATATCATCAACAAAGACCATGTCAAATTTATTTAGGAACTCCTAAAAACCCTACTCATCAGATCAACAAAATAAGCAGGTGCATTCATCAACTCAAAAGGCATAACTTGCCATTCAAAGAAACCATCTGGAGTCCTAAAGGCGGTCTTGTCTATACTATCCTCAACCACCCTCAACTGATGAAACCCCATAGCCAAGTATAACTGAGAAAATACCGAGGCACCAACAAGCTGGTCAAGCAAGTTATGTATCCTCGAAAGTGGGTGCTAGTTCTTCTTAGTGAGTTTGTTCAACTCTCTATAGTCCACACACAAGCGAAGCGAACCATCCGCCGTAGTTGCGAATACCATAGGAGCACCCCATTTAGATATGCTTCGCCCGATAAACCCTTTCTCAAGTAGCTCCCCTACTTGCTTGCTAAGCACCCTCCTTTCCCTTGGAGCAATATGGCACACAGGCAATGCAATTAGCTTTGCATTATCCACCAAATATATATGAAAATCGATCTCGTGCCTCGGAGGTAAGCCCCTTACCTCATCAAAAACATCAGGATAGTCTCAGACTACTGGAATAGATTGTAGATCATCGATAGATGCATCTAGAGACTCTAGGAAACTAATCATAACAGACCCTTGCGGGTCACAAGAAATCTCGAGGGTCCTCCCATGGCAAGTCAAAAGTCTAACTACCCTCTTCTCATAATCTAGAATGGCACCATACATGGTTAGCCAATCCATCCCTAGAATCAAACCGTAGCCCATAAAACCAAGCACAAATGCATCGCACTCAAATTCGACGCCTAAGATAGATATTCTCAAACCCCGACAAATCATGGATAAATGAGCTGAACCACCATAGGGTTTGAGACAACTACGAGATCCGCTACCATACTAGTATTTAGGTGCAGAGACTCAACCACAGAACTAGATATAAATGAATGTGAAGCGCTAGAAATCAAAAAGAGTTCTAATAGGATAACTGGAAAGAGAAACCAAACCTTCCACAAAAATTTTCCTACCTCTATCCGGAGCATTGGTCGCGAGAGCATGCACCTGCCCGCCAAAAGCTCCTGCCCTTTGACCTTGTCCCTATTTCTTCGGGCACTCCTTAGCAAAGTGTCCGACCTCTCTGCAATTAATGCAAGAATTCTTCCTCCTTTTACAGTACTTCACCAAGTGACCCTCACGTCCACAACTGTGACACTTCCTCTTATCCTTACCCTTGTCATTCTTTCCACCTTTCTTCTATTGTTGTTGCCGTCCTTTCTTGGGCCATACTTTCTTGTTTTGCGTTGTTTCCTCAGTTTAACCTCTTTCTTTTATCCTTTGTCTTCCTCATGCATCAAGGCCATGTCAACAAGCCTTTCAAAAGTCGTTACCATTGGAATATAGGTCATAGCTAACCCATGAAGGGGTTCATTTAGGCCTTTAGCAGACCGCAAAGCTTACTTATGCGCAGTATCTACCAGTTCCAATCCAAACCTTACTAGCTGGTTGAATTTGTTCACATATTCTTTGACGGTCATGTTTCCTTGTTTGAGCGCCAAGAACCTCTCCATTTGCATACTTTTATCAGCTTGAGAAGGAAACTTCATTTCAAACCTCTGTCTAAAATCATCCCATGTCTCCAGTACTTCCCACTAGAACGAAGCTTTATCTTTTAGTAGCCAGACAGCTAGCTGAATCTTCCTATGATCGTCCACATCGGAAATTTCAAACAAGTCCTCTATCTCCTTGAGCCAATTCCTTGCATCTACAAACATCTCGGTTCCATGGAATGGCCTTTCTCCTGTAGTCTGGAAATATTTGCAGACTTCAGAGAAGTTGTCTGCACGTAGAGGAGGAGGAGGAACGACAGGTGCACCTAGGGGAGGAATGTCAGCTTGACCACCGGCAGCCGCCGTGGCCTCTTGATACCTACGGAACCAGTCCGGTACCATAATGCCCTCTGGAATATTAGGTTCCCCAAACATGCTGAAAAGAAAAGGAAAGATATTTAGACAAAGGATCAAAAGATAGTATATATGGCTTAGGGAATATGTTTTTCAAAACAGACTTTTCTTTTGAAAATGCTTTCTTTTAAAACATTTTTGAAAATAGTTTTCAAAAACTTTTATCTAATTTGGTACCATTAGCTCTGATACCAAGTGTGACACCCCACGTTTGTTAATGTCACTCGTTAAGAGAATGCATTAAGTTTTGTGAAGCGTTATAGGTAAACAGAAACAAAAACATTACAAGACAGATATAAAATAGCAGTGGAATAAAAACAAACTTTATTAATTATAAAGCATCGTGGTTCAAAACATCATATGTATGAATTACATAAAAACCGGTATATCATAAAAAATTCCGTCTTGCACTTATAATATCAGAGTACAAAATAAAAGAAGCAAAATTCTCCAAAAGAATTATAACCATAGTAGCAAAGATAGGAGCTTGAGCAATACATCTAAACAGCTCCAACAAATGATAGCAGAATCTTGTTCAAGCTTGAATATTCCCACCCTGAGAACCTAGGAGGGGAAACAGAAGAAAGAAGAGGAAACAAAAAGGGTCAGACATAAAGTCTGGCGAGTCCAGTTACTTTTAGCAAGTAAATAAGTAAATGTATCATGACAGGCATATAAAGTGGAAAAGAAAGATAACACCATAAAAGGCAGGTGTGATAAGGTAAACATGATAGAGTGTATACGCTTCTCTAAAGATTACTCTGCACTGATACTAGTATAAACATAATAAGATTATCCCAACAACTATAAGATGGTAGACTTAGGCGTACTTCTGGTGAGAGGTTTTAACCCCATACAATCCATAGGCAGCCCAATCCTAACAAGCTCCTAAACTTTACCAAAGTCTAGATGTACCCTAACCACTACACTAATCGATCAGCTTCCTACTCCATAGATACCCTATTCCGGCCCCACGGTAGGAGGTATCACTTCCTAAAGTGGCAACCCTTCGTGATGTGCACAACCATATCTACTGGTGTCACGGTCATCTTATCCCCTTCTGCCCGGACATGCACGCACATGTCCCAGTCGGTTTGCGCCGCCCACACCATTCTCCACATTTGGAACTCTTACAATCAGCCCAGTAAGCGTGTCCCAACTCCAACCTAGGGCGGAGTACTCGTCTGATACTGTTCTATGGGTTACTGACTAAAACGGGTCCCACACACAAGATGATACAAGCTCTCCCCTTGTCTTGTATCCCTACTAGGATTTCCACGGGTTGTGTATATCTATTGGTGTCTTTAATTACATAACCCCATTATTTCTACAGGTTATGCTTACCTAACAGTGTCTTTAATTACATAACCCCAATCGATTAAGTTTGTGGGCCTATATATAAATATTACCTGCCCTACCCAGATTTACTTAACCTACACACAATTTTAACCAAGTTTACTTAACCCTTATTCAAGTTCATGTTCATACAATCCCTATGGATTCGACTAGGTTAAGTATTCCAACTCATTACCATGTCCTTTTATGGTTATAATGTGCTGGATCCCTCACATTAAGCCTACCACTTGTGGATGCTGGATATGCCGATCGGTTCCGGGTAGACTTCTTCGACAAGTTGGGCTTAACCTCGTGTCTCAGCACGTCCCGTATTAGTGCACCTAGACCCTCACATTAGATTCACCACTTGTGGTCGTTGGATATGCCGGCCAGTTCCGGGCAGACTTCTACACAAGTGTAATCAAACCTCTTATCTAGGCGCAGTTGCAGTTTCTAATTACTGTAATCTTGGACATTCCATTATTAGCCAATTTTACCTACGTCGTTATAGGTTTCACGCCCCTTTTCCCCAAATATGTTCATAATGAATTAGGTGCCCTAAATTCATATTCATTATTTCTGCCAAATTCCCCATTTAAAAGTTATGCCCGATTTCAATGTTTTCCTCTCGTTCTCCATTTAACGCGTTTGCATATTTCAGTGGCATGCCTAGGCTCTAAAGTAGCCAGGCTATATAAAATAAAAGGGAAAGGGTGAAGGGAAGATGACAAAAATGATTATACTAGCAAAATTGACATAGACACACAGTGGCATATTGATAAGATGAGAATATAAAAACAAATCTGGTGAACATGAGATGAAAGAACTGATTCTAACATAATAGGGATGTCATAATAGGCATGATAAGATCTAAACAGTAATTTAGATGTCCAACTAGTAACAAATCCAATTTGACCACAAACATGATAGGTACATGGTGATCTAAATAGTGAATTAGATATAAAATCAAAGGTAGATCTGACATAATAGAGGTTAAGGTTCAAGTCATAGTTATGCCAAAATATCATAGGTTCACAAGTTATTACAGATCTGATTTGATTCAAGCAGTCAAAGGCATAGATCCAAATTATAGTATATCATGTTTTACTTTTAATTATTTAAATCTAAAAATAACTTAAACTCATATTGTTTGGATCTAGAAAGATAGAAGAAGAATAGCAGAGGTTGAATCATCGATCTACACTTCAATAACTTGATTAACTTGATTGTAGAAGAAGGAAAAGGTTTGATTTATTCTGGGCACCGACAACATCTTGGCCTCCATTATTTTTCAGTGTAGAAAACAAGAGAAATGGAGCCATATTTATAGCCGCCCGCCCCAAACCCTAACTGCCATGTCTGCCCTAGGGGGTCGACACCCCCTTGAGGGGTCGGCCATGGGGTCGACTCCCTCTTGAGGGGTCGACTCCCCCTTGAGGGGTAAACACCCCTGGCAGGATTTTTCCCGTTCACCTCATTCTGTGCGATTTTGAATTTTGAGCTGAAAATTTGAATTTCTGGACCCTACATGTATATATATATTCTTCTTGCACATATACAAACTTCAAACCTTCATAACTTCTTCATACAGTGTCCGTTTTATGCAAAGCAAATGTCTATCTTGACCCGAATTTCGAGACGGACGCAATGGCACATTCCGTTTCCATTAATTCTAAATATAAATTAAACATTCTTTAATTTGTCCTCTTTAGTGTTATTAAAATTATGGTGTGTTACAATAAGATGATGATTACAAATAACCTAGCCTCCATACCAAGAAAATTACAAAATTAAGATCCCTCTTACCTTATTTCAAACAGCCTATATCTGCCTTAGTATTACTATCTCTTTGATGTTGCAAATCAAAGAAGGGAAGACCATCGCATTCCAAGAGGGAAGGATATTTATACAATATGTTGATTCTCGGTAAGGACAATTTGAAATAGGGTATAAATTACTGCTCTTGATTATAATCCATATTATTATGCTCATATATGTAATGCTATATATTTTTTTCGCTAGCCCATAATGTTTTATTTTTTTGTAATTCAAATTAGTCTACATGTTATACCATAATTTTTGCTCCATTATATTCTAATTTAAAACTATATAAACATTTCTTTATATCAAGCTTCTTATATGCACTTTTGCATAACCCCTCTAGCGCAATAAATTGAAGGGTAAGTCCTTATGTTGATGTATAAACAATCACATGGGAATAGAAGTCAGTTGACCTGCCCAATGAAAATAAATAAGTCCTTATAGGGATATCAATCTAAAGCTAACCCAAAACCCCGACTCCAAAGCTAAGGAATCCATAAGGCAACCAAGACTAATGGATATGATAGAAGTTAAAAGCACTAAAAACTAAGATAATGTGAAGTGCAGTTACGTATACAGATTAAAGCATCCTAGAAGCTATAAATAAAAGGTTAGATCAGCAATCCACATCGAGTAGTAAGTGATCTAAAGATTGACGTGCACTGTAATCTTAGTCTCGAGGGCAGTTCCAGACATCGATTCAAGGAGAAAAAATTCCAATAATGACCGCATAAATCAAATACTAGATTAGTACACTTTCCTATGTTATGGATCATATAAAAAGTCTTGTAATAGCCTCTTAGTTATGTTGAAGATCTCTAAATAAGGAAAAGATAGTGCATGTAAGGACTTCCAACCCGAGTAACTATAAACTCTCAATGTTTTTTCTTTCAACACTTGTTGCCTATTTACGACATTTAGTCATAGTTTAGCCGAATAATTTTAGTCTCATCATTAAGAAGCCCAATGATTTTCCTAATGACTATTTAAAACCTTCGATTAATAAAATATTGAAGTTTACAGAAGACTTTACTTTTAAAGTTAACTTTTGAACTTTTGGGTTATGGAAGTTGATAAAAATTCAAAACAATAATTTTCAAGCTAGAAGGGGGGCTTGAGCCTCCGTTCCGTTGCCTTCTTTCTCAAAAGACAACGAAGCTCAATTTTGACTATTGAAATTCCAAAAATGAAAGATGTATTATAGAGTCTGACCTAGAATTAAAGGTAAAGCTATGGTTCAGATCATTGAAGAAGACAATAATGAGTGTCTTGTTGCCATAGTCTTAAGTAATTAAGAGGCGCTGATTGTATATTGTCTTTGAACTTCAAATTCTTCGGATAACTTCAACAATAACTCTAAAGGTCTTCCTAGCTTTGGAAAATGGTCAAAGTAATGAATGACAAAATAAAGGATTTTAAAGTAAAGATGATGGCATACAAAAATCATACCAACCCACTAAATAACTCTTCTCACTACTACAATCGATTCACCTTAGAAAAGGCTAAAGGCACACAACTTTCCTACAACTCTTAATGAAATTTTATTTGAAATCCTCTGGCAGATTAGTAAAAGGAATTCCTACATAATTTTCTCTCGTTAATAAGAGAAAGTTCAAAGTGAAAGAAGCAATGCATCTATCACCCTACAAATGGATAAAAGACCAACAAATGCCATGAAGAAAATGGTTAATATGGTAGTTTTCTGAGTTTATTAAGAATTATTTTTAATTTTATTTTAATACAATGTTTTATCTATTTGTATCTTTGTTTTAAATAAAAAACTTAAATATTTCGGAAAATAAGTAGGATATCTATTCTACATTTTGGCTAATGAAAGGTTTGGCCTCAAAACTAAAGCACAATAGAAGGAGTAATTCCATAGAATAATTCATATGCCTTAAATAGATTGCAATTAGTGTTTGATGATTATAGTATCCTTTTTTAACAATCACCTAGCAATGATCGCCTTTTCTACCAAGTTTACGCTCAAGGACATTCATCATATTTCTTATATTTCCCTTTGGAATTTCAAGACTTCTATTTATTTATGCGTTTGGTAATCGCCATTTCTACTAACTTTATGCTTAAATGACATTCATTGTAATTTATATACATCCTTTCAAATTCCAGGTCTTCTAAATATTTATACCTTCAATAGTTATCTTATTTACTAAGTTTTTGCTTGGTGTATGTTCATTGAATTTCTTATTTAGGCTTTTGAAATTCTAGGGCTATTATTTATTTTTGCACACAACGATCGTTTTTCTACCAAGCTTATACATATGTGCATTCATTAAGTTTCCTATTTTTTCCTTTGAAATTCTAGGCTTCTACTTATTTGTACCTTTGGAATTTCCTCATATATGAATTTATGCTTATGGTGCATTCATCGGATTATTTATATAGGCCTTCAAAATTCTTGGACTTCTACTTATGTAAAGCATGTGGTACCCAATACTTTAGCCACCCTACCCTTTAAATCATTGGTAGGTTAAAAGTCGACAAACTCTACTATACTACCGACCCTTACAACGTCACTAATTAGAGATGACAACCCTACCTAGGTCAAAACATCGACTGACATTGGGGTCTAGGAAAATCGGTTCTAAAACATCAACTGACTCTGATCCATCCTTGTGCCAATCCCTCAAGGGTGTACCAAAGTCCCGAGTACTAATAACTCCTTTGCACACATAGTTTGCTACAACAGAATCTCCCCCTGGACCATCTTTACAACTCCCATCTGAAGTTGATACACAATAAAGAAGATCCAAACTATCTTCATAGGACATCGTCCTGTCATTTATCTACCGTAGACAACCCATGAGTATGACTTCTTATCGTTTACTCTGCATCTCAAGTTTATTTAGTCGTATTGGAGTTTATCTCTATGAAGAATCGTCGTAGTAAATAGTCATCAGGCAAGCTGCCATGCCATGAGTCACGACCTGTACTTCACGAGCTGTACTTTGTCACTGAGTTTTAAGAGATGTCGTCTATTAACCAGCTTTTTGACCCGGTTTCTAAAAGTACACAAGTCATGCTCAACTCAACATATCACATAACGTTAAATTCCGAAGTGTCGCCAAAAAGCCAAGAGAACCATCTTTGAAAAGGCCATGCGAGCGAGAGCCTCACTACTCCTCAGAACTGTGCCCTAACCTCAATCCCCTACCCCTCAACATGAACATTTTAGATCCCTTAAAACATACATACTTCGTACCCCTCAGCATCGACTCCCTATCCTTCATTCCCCTCAAACTCGTCCATCTCGTACCCAAAGTGTTCGAGCCCCGCAAAACCAACTTCGGACCTCTCTACCCCGATTTTGACATGATCCCAGAGCGGTGAGCTCGTATCCACCTATGGGACACAACCCACTCGTATCCGCTTAGGGATACGATCTTCTCGTATCCCACAAGGGATTCATACCTCTTCTCTGAGGTGCAAGTGACTTGTATCCCACTTAATACGAGTTTCGTACCCTGGTGGTACGACATTCGTACCCTATGAGGGGGATACAAGTGTCTTTCTGAACACTGCAAGGAAGAGTCCGAGTTTCTGATATGCGCCTCCTAGGGGTACGAAAACGTGGTATGTGTTCCCCTATTCCTACCTACTCCCACTTAACCACTCCACTATAAATACCCCTAAGTCCACACTTCAAAGGGGTTGGAATTTGATTGATTGGACACTTCTTGGGAGCTCTAAGTGACCTCTTCAATTGCATCTTTGCTTTGAGGAAGAAGAAGGACAAAAGTGATTTTTTCCAATATTTATATAAGATGACCATGACTCTAAATTACATGAAAATGCTTGTAATTAAATGCCTAGAAGAGAACTATTGCTTGTAACTCATTGTTGTGAATAAAATCCAAACAACTATTCCAAAGTGGACGTAGGCACCTCATGGGACCAAATCATTATAAATTTCCTGTGTCAATAACTGCTTTTCTGCATTTATTTTACGTACATGAAACCGTATTCTGAAGTAATTAAAAATCTTAGGTGTTGGCAACATTTTTTGGCATCAACATTCTGGTGATTTTACTCGGAACTAAGACTCGCGTCTTTGTTTCACATCACCATCTCGACTTTAATGCGCTTTAGGTTTCTTCTCTCTAACCTGCCTCTAAGTCCGCTTAAAATGGTTAAACAAACAAAGAGGACACATATTGGCTCCTCAACAGCAACCGAAGCTAAACATCTCCGTAACTCCAGCCAGTGGATATCTCGGCTGAAATGGACGTACTTCCTCTTACAGACCCCGAAGCCCCTGTAACCCAAACGAAGATTTACGCGCTCACCAAGAGACATGAAAATACGACTCTCGAACTCAACCAAGCATTGAAAGCCAACATCGACCTTATGCATCAACTTCAAGTGAGTCAATGCATAGTCACCCAACTCCAACTAGCTCAAAACAATCCCCAAGTGAGGCATACTATCTCGGAAACTTCTTTCTCTGAGTCTCAAGGCCCACATTAATGAAGAAAGTTTAGCCTTAACAACAATGCTACTGTCTGCTCTAATGCTCACACTAATGGTCACAATAACGACAACGAAAACTGGTCATCAATGATGAACTGGGTTTTCTTCGCTCCCCTCTATGGAAGAACCCAGTTGACATCGTTCAGATTTTGGTGCCCATGCTCCCAACAACTCAGCAGGCCCAAGTCCCTTAAGATCAGAATGAACGTCAGCCCGCTCAGCCTCACCAACAATACCAGAATCAAGCAATCGATGCCAACGAAATGGAAGAGGATGATCCTAACGTTCACCACCGAAGGCATTCACGGAACAGAACTCCCAACCGCTGAAACTGGATTCCACCAGAGGATGTCCATCCAACATATCTCCCCGACATAATCCGAAGGATCAGGAGAGAAATGCAGAGAGACGCCAATGACTTGTGGGAGACCCATCTGAGGCGTAACCTCTATAGCAGAACTGTCCATGAAGCTGAGTGACCTCGACGCTTTAATATGCCATAGATGACACTATATGACGGCACGACCGATCCCTGCGCTTTCCTGAACCGCTCCGATGCCGTCAAGTGCAAATAATTCTCAGTCGCCTTGACAGGCATGGCTTTGCTTTGATTCTCTCGTCTTCCGCTCCATTCCGTCAAAATCTTTGGTCAGCTAGCCACGAAATTGGTCAAATAGTTTAGGATGCACGTTCCAACTCCAAAGAATGCAATTACTATGTCCAACTTATACTGGGGTCCTGCAGAATCCCTCAAAAGCTACCTTGAGCGATTCAACACCGCCTTCGCCGAGGTCGATGATCCTGAAACCTATACTGTGCTATTTTAACTAGCCAAAGGCGTCCTCCCGACCTTCGAATTCGGAGCCTGGATAGATAGAAAAAACCCAAGAATTTAGAGGCCATTTACGAAAAAGCAGGGAAGTTCTTATGCCAAGAGGAAGCTAGGCGTAACAGAACTTCACAAGCCAACCACTCCAACAACCCACATGCCAACACTATCGGCGACAGTGTCAAGGTAAAACATGTTGGGGACTCCTTCGACAAGGGTAAAGGAGAAATCCACTACAACCCAAAGCCGAACACTGGCAAATAAGGCGGTCGCAACAAAAACCAGATTTCGCCGGATCCTAAGAAGCACGACCACTATCAAAATTACAGAAACTACACTCCGTTGAATCGAGAAATGGAGACCATTTACTTAGAAACCCGCAACACTCTCCAATACAAGAAGACCAACACGAGGGAATCCACTGATTGTGAGAATAACTCTGGCAAGTACTGCAGGTTTCACGAGATGTACAAACATAATACTAATGATTGCCGCGATCTCAAAGACGTAATTGAAAAACTCATCCATGAGGAATGCCTAGAGCAGTATGTTCAGGATCCTGCCCCTCCTGAGGAGGCTACAGACTCTCCAACTCCCACACTACCAGCTCCTGCTGATGCGACTCCAGGGACATCCAACCAAAGGTCATGTGGCATCGTGATCAACACTATATGTGGCGGGCCTAACCAACTCATGACAGCTTCCGCAAAATGAAGGAATACACCAACTCCATAAAGCACGCCACATATGAAGCTTATTCTACCCTGGACGAGTCAGTTCTCGCAAAACTTCAGAAGATAATGCGGGACAATATCGTCTTTCGTAAGAGGGAGTCCATGGGAATTGAGATCCCAACCATAGACCCTCTCGTCATCTCTACTCAAATCGGCCCAGCTTTTGACCGAAAGATCCTCATTGACTCAGGAAGCTCGGTTAATACCATATTCAAGGCGGCCTACGACCAAATGAAATTGGAGGCCAAAGATTTTAGACCCAGCCAGGAAACGATCCATATCTTTAATTGATGCACCAATCACCCAATAAGAATGATTGACCTACCTATAGAACTTGGAGAAGGGGATCAAAGATGAGTCCGCATCCTCAACTTTGTGGTCATTGACGTCATCTCTCCATTCAACGCTTTCTTGGGACGACCTTTGCTCGCAGAATTCTAGGTCTTCCTATAACTATGGTCTCTACTGATGAAATGCCCTACAGGGAACGGAACCACTGCCGTCAAAGGCGATCAAGACACAACCAGAGATTGCTACCTCATAGAGTGAATGAACACACACAATAAGGACAAGGGAAAGAACGTGCCTCCACCTTCTTGCGTTAAGACCGTCTCCGCAAAGCAATCAAGGGAGTTTGAGTCCTAGCTTAAGCGCCACTATCATTTTTCTAACGATCTCAATACAAGGAAGAACGAAGAGCCTGATTCCGAAAGGGCTACCCCGGTAGAACCAACGGTGGATGTTCCGATCAGCCCCGACGACCCAATGAAGGTCTTGAAAGTTAGATCACAACTCTAGCCGGCAATAAAGAAAGATCTCGTGGATTTCTTAAGGGCCAACCACGATGTGTTAGCTTAGACATACTCTGACATATGTCGCTTGCAGGAGTCGCTTGTTATAGGCTTGCCATTAATCCCTTGCAACTTCCAGTCAAACAGAAGCATTGAATCCTGGGAACCGACAAGTCGACAACACTCAGAGAAGAGATTGATAGGCTACTCAACAATAGTTTTATCCGACAAGCCTATTACCCCGAATGGGTCTCTAATCCAATCTTGGTCAAGAAGGCGAACGACAAGTGGAGAAAGTGTGTCGATTTCTCCGATTTAAACAAAGCATGCCCGAAAGACAGTTTCCACTTCCGAAAATCGACCATCTTGTCGATTCAACTGCAGGTTACTAGCTCTTGTCCTTCATGGATGCTTACTCGGGCTACAATCAGATTCTCATGTATCTCCCCGACCAGGATCATACTTCTTTCATAACTGACCTCGGACTTTATTATTATCTCGTTATGCCTTTTGGCCTCAAGAACGCTGGAGCCACCTATCAACGAGCGGTCAACTTCATTTTTAAGGACCAAATTGGGAAATCCATGGAGGCATATGTGGACGATATGATCGTAAAATTAAGAATATCGAATGACCACGTCCCGAACCTTGCCGAAATGTTCGATGTCCTCCGCAAATATGGCATGAAACTCAAACCCTTGAAATGCTCGTTCGGCTTTGCGTCCTGAAATTCTTGGGTTTCATCGTCAATTCGTAGGACATCGAAGCCAATCCTGATAAGATTAAAGCTATCCGGGGCATCCAAACTCCCCGAAGCATCAAAGATGTTCAATGTTTAAATGGGAAGGTCGCCGCTCTAAGTTGGTTCATCTCAAAGGCCACCGACAAATGCATTCCCTTTTTCGACCTACTCAGAAAAGGGAAGCACAACTTCTCATGGACACCGGAATGCATTGCCGCATTCCAGGACCTCCTGAATCAGTTAGAGAAACCACCCATCCTTTCCAAACCTGTGGATCATGAAGACTTATATGTTTATTTGGCTGTTTCTGCGCATGCAATCAGCTCAGTATTCGTAGGCATCGAAGACTAGTGTCCAATGACATGTTTACTACATCAATAAGAGGCTATCAGGGGGAGAGAAGAACTATCTTAAGCTTGAAAAGTTGGCTTACTATTTGGTAATCTCTTCCCGGAAGCTACAGCCTTACTTCCAATCTCTTCCCATCAAGGTCTACAAGGATCAGCCCCTACGACAAGTTCTTCAGCATCCTGAAGCATCCGGACGACTCCTTAAGTGGAACATAGAGCTGAGCCAATTTGAGATCACATTAATTCCTCAATGAGCCATCCTCGGACACGCCCTTGCAAACTTTTTAGTAGAGTACACCGGCCCAGAAGAGCATCCTCCTAAGGATACCGAAACTCCTGAAATTCCATGGAAACTTTTCGTAGATGGATCGTCTAACGATCAGGGTTCCAGCGTCGGAGTTATGCTTAACACTCCTGAAGAACAGCCGATACGCTACGCTCTAAAGCTCAACTTCCCTGCTACCAACAATGATGCCGAGTACAAAGCCTTGATAGCCGGAATCAAAATTGCAATTGAACTTAACATTAAGGCAATCCAAATCTACTCGGACTCACTTCTCGTTGTACGATAGCTACTGGGAGAATATCAAGCCAAGGGGGCACGACTCGCTCCCAACCTAGCTTGGGTTCACGATCTCCTCACCAACTTCGATCATTACCTTATCACGCACATTCCTCGAGGAAAAAACAAAAAGGATGACTCCTTGTCGAAACTGGAAAGCTACATGGATGCGCAGCTTATAGGGTTTGTCCCAGTCGAAATACTCGACTCTCCGAGCATCGACCAGATGCAAACTGATTCGGTAGCAACGACGGGGACCGAGTTCGAGCCCGAGTCATGGTTGACGCCAATCAGAAACTATTTGCACCATGGAAACCTCCTCGAACGCCGCAAAGACAAAAGAGCTCTCACTCGGAAGTCATCCCGCTACGTCATTCTAGCAAAGAAAGTCCTCAAACACGGTTATCTCTGGTTGACACTCGATCAGGTCGTAGCGGACTATGCCCACAAGTGCAATAAATGCCACATATTTTTCAAGATTCCAAGAGCCCCGCCTAACGAGCTAACGCAAATAGTCAGTCCCTGGCCATTCGCCATGTGGGGGAATAAACATCATCGGGACTCTCCCAATGGCCAAAGGAGGGGCACGTTACGCTATCATTGCAGTGGATTGCTTTACTAAATAGGTTGAGGCCTTCGCCACAATCACCTCCAAGAAGATAATCAACTTCGTCGTCCGCAATATTATCACTTGGTATAGAGTCCCCCAAGACATCGTCTCAGACAACGACACCCAGTTCAAAAGCGTAAAGTTAAAGAACTTTTGCCGAATGCACAAGATCGAGAAGGGATTCTTAGCGATGGCCCATCCTTAGCCAACGAACAAGTCGATGCTATAAACAAAGTGATCAAGTCCATCATCAAGAAGTGACTAGAAAAGGCCGGAAGCTCGTGAGTTGAGGAACTCCCTCTGCCCTATGGGCCTACCGGACCACCCACAAGTCATCGACCGATCACACTCTATTTTCTCTTGCCTACGGATCTAAATTCATCGTTCCCATTGAGCTGAAGCTTCAGTCTCATCGAGTCACTTACTACAATATGAGGACCAACCAAGACCTCCTTTTGGAGTCGCTTGACTTGCTCGAAGAGAAAAGGAATGAAGCCGAGCTCAGAGCTGCCACTAAACATCAACGAGTTGCTTGATACTTTAACTCCAGAGTCCGTTCCAAAGATCTCAATGTCAACGACATCATCCTAAAGAAGATCATTAGTCTACCGACTAGCCTTATTTCTCGATGGAAGGATCTGTACATCATACAACGAAGGCTCCGAGATGGAACCTTTATGCTAGCAACCGTCGATGGTCCCGAACTTCCAATGGATGGAATAGCGAACAAATTCGCTGCTACTTTACCTGACTGATTGTACAGACTTACCGCTTTCCAACAATGTTTTGTTTTCTTTCAATTCAAGGCATTGTAAAGGTTGTCACTGCCAAAGTTATTTGTAAATTTCATGATCTGTTATCTCGGTATCTTTTACATGTTTACTTTTTGCGTAGTATGTTGGAATGACAATGACAACTGACTTGCTCACCCAGGCACTCAACATCGGGTCAGAACCCCAAAGACAGGAATCAACACTGCTACGTAAGTCTTGAACTAACGACGATACCAAGTATGAACAACTATGGATTGGCACTCTGAGCATGGGAGCCGGTACAATTACTCGAACCTCGAATCAACGACGTGACCTAGTATAAATAACACACTCGAGTCTCGAATCAACAACGAGACCGAGTATAAATAACACCATTCGAGTCTCGAATCAATGAGAGACCGAGTATAAATCATTCCTCCATGCAGTCTCCGTACTTGGGGGCGACCCATCAGCCAAGTTAGTGTGAAATTGGCCACTCCCTTGGCTCCATCCGACCCTTCAGGTCTGGATTCGAGTACCACTCGGACCTCTAACCAATGACGAAGCCGAGTATAAATCGTTCTGCCACCCAGTCTCCGGACTTGGGGATAGCCCATCAACCAAGCTAGTGTGAAACCAAGCACTCCTGCGGTTACATCCAACCCTCCGAGATCTGATCCGGATACCATTTGGCGAACTAACGACGCCCTCACACTCTAAACTCGAAAGAACGATGAGAGAGTCGAAAGTCGGATGAATCATGACGTCCACGCTTTCCAACGACTTAGGACCAACGACCCTCGGGGGGTCCAAGAGGGAAGGCAACTGACCCGAATCCCGCTTGACACAGGGTTCCTGAAGGATGGAGAACTCGAGAGCGAATCCAGCGCACAACCTCCACAAGACCGGAGGCAACCCCAGAGCGGAACCTCCAGTCACGTTTGGTTAAGTGAAACAACATGTACGCTTGTGTAAGTACAGGACGCTAGAAAGCATAAGACGAACGTTCAGACACTTAACACGAATGTGATATAAGAGAGGATAACAAATTCTTTCATTTATATGATTAAAGAAAACTACACTTCTAAATATATGTTCCTTTATAACAACACGGTGTACATGAAAACCACACTACGCCCCTAATACGCCAAAAGGGAGGGTCGTACTTGCGTATACTATCGGCATACATAACCAAAATACCCATAATATTGAGGACAAGCATTAAGACTAATCATCTTTCGCCCTTTCTTCTTAACAGATTTAGCGCTAGGCGGGTCATTGCCACCGTTATGGACCTCTTCCTTCTCGAGCTACTCCCACCTTTTCCTCCTTTTCCCTTCACCGGAGTAACAGACTCGTGCGATACCAATGTATGCTTACCAACATCATCTTTGCTACTGGTCATCTCTGTAATCTCCAAAGAATGCTCTACAGCAGCTTGAGAGCGGTATCCAAAGCAAGAGCCACCACAGCCTTGCTCCCACCTTGGGGTTTCTTGGCCTCTAGTGCAGCCTTCTTCTTAGCTTCTTTGGCAACCTTTCGATCGGCTACCTTCTTGGATTTGAGCTTCGCGGCGTCACCTGCCTTGATCTTCTCATAGGTCTTTGCGACCTTTAGCTTGTCTTCATTAGCAATACTCTTCTTCTCCAACTTATCAGCGGCCTTCTTCGCCGCCAGCGCAGTCGCACCTTTTTCTTCAGCCTACTGCCTGGCCTTTTCCTGGGCCTCATGAAGAGCAATCTCATCATGTTTCCTCTTTTCCTCAACCTCCTCGGACTTGGCCATCATTTAGGCTTGCTGATTCAGTACCAATTCATGCATCGGCTGCATATTGGCCTCTACTGCACCCGTGACTTGAACACTCTGGCCATTCGGCACCTCTCCTTTCACTAAGATATCCTTATAAACACTGGAGGCCAAATCCACGTCCGAGAACATATCCATGTGACCTCTTTCCTCTCCAACGTGTATTCCCTGCAGTCCTACCTATCCCTGATTCAGACAGTTGAGGGATCGCGGGGGCAAAACCTATTATTGCTTCCATTCCAAGGGGGCTGCATAGCCAAAATGCAACTATTTAGTTTCTAAGGGCTTAACACTCTCGTCCCCTTCAGGTATCTGTGGCAATGAGAGTTTACGTTCGGTAGCATGCAACGCAAGTACGATAGAAAGAGTGTTCGCTATTGTAATAGAAGTCGATTCCACCGGCGCATAGCCAGGATGCTCAGGATGATACTCGGTCGAGACATAAACTGGGACCGTATGATCGCTTGTTGTAGCAGACAACGGGGCTCGTAGGTGACAAGTACTTCCTTCTCCAAATTATTGAGCAAATATCTTGCTCTTACTCATTATAGACTTCCCCATCTTAGCGGCACACTTCAAAATCTTTCCTTCTCAACGTCCTCCTCTAGCAATCTCCGCCCTTCCTACAGTTTCTTACGCTCATCCTCAGTCAAGAGCTCCTCCACGAGTTTGCTCTCATCTAGTGACTCCACTCCTACTTGCCGTAAATGAGCCTCGTATGGTACCAGCTTCTCTAGTGTCCTAGCCAGCTCCTGGGAGTAATCATCAGGCCGTGAATTCTTGCGGAACTTCAATGTATTGACAAGCGTACCCCGAATGGGTTCCTCCAGCTATTCTTCCACCCTGGCCTCGGTGTCCTCGATCTCCTGTTTCGGTTCCTTCACATCTCTTTGGTGCTCGGCCTTCAGCCCATCGACCAAACCGAGTATTTCTCTATTGGAGGCCTCGACTTTCTCTTTTTTATTCCTCCTCAGCTCCAATTGTCTCCTCATCTCCTCATTCTCTTTTTACAACCTCTGGACCCCATCATTCTCAGTCTTCAACCTCTCATTCTCCAAAATCAAGTTTTCATTATCTTGATCAAGCTGAAATACTTTCTCGTCCTCCGTCATTAAACGAGCATTCTTCTTAGCCAGGTCTCCGTAATCCTTCTTAATCTTAGCATTTTAGTTAACACTGAGACCACTATGTCCTTATAGGTCGAGGCAGTGTGCTCTGCGTCCTTCTTCAGCTTCTCATACTCCTTCTTTAGCTCGCCTGTTACAACAACAAACGGACGGTGCATAAATGTGTTTCACGGACATATCCATAATGATGTTTCAGAAACAAAAACATGTATAAATAGCTTACTCAGGGCTTCCTCCGCGTTCTGGACGGCCAACTGCTCATCCTTCACCTCTTGTCTCAAGTTGGCAATCTCCACATTCTTGTTCCTGAGGTACGAGAGATTCCCTGAATACTTATAGTACTCATTGCATTAGTAATAAGCGCAGTACACATGTTGCCACACCATTTCTTTGTCCTCCCGAGGGATCAGGCTGAGGTTCGGAAGCCACATAAGTTCGTCAAAGTAACGTCTCGACATTTTCTCCTGCAGTAGGGCTTTCCTCTCCTCTACGCTGAGTTCTGGAGCTTGGGGTGGCACAGGCATTAATCCTTTCTACTTCGAGCAAGTTTTCTTCTTCTTGCCAAAGTGAACCAACTCTCTCTCTCCTTGGACGGAGAAATAAGCGGAGAAGGCCGAATACATTGGGCTGTCATCAAAGAAGGATGCCCACAACCAGTAGAAACATGCCTTGTGATCGCCCTGGATGAATGGTTAAGCAGAGGGGAGATTCGGAACGCCGAGTTCACTCCCTACGATAGTGCTCACCGCTGCGATCACGAGGAGGAGGACAAGGAACCAAACTAGAGCTCCTCCAGAAATTTGGGAAAAAGTCACCCCTATATGGTCGCAGACTGCTGTAAACATAATTGCGACCTCCTCTCCCATAAGTCATGTCACCTGAAAAAGAAACTGACTCAAGATTAGACTCGAAAGCCTGACATATGCAATTAAACACTATGTAATGCAGTGCTTATGAATGTGTATGTCCTAAGTGTTCTCTCCACAGACCAGACAATGGTCCGCTCGAAGGAATGACTTCCCCCGCAGCTAGAGCTAACTCCTCCATACATGTGACATCGGGCAAGGGAAACGTAACAAGGGGGAGCTTGTTCAAGTCATCAAATTGAACCTCTATCTCAAGCGAGATGGCGGTCTCAGAGGGAGCTACTTGATGCTGCAATCTGGCCTGACCCTCATCCCCAACAGCTGCTCCTCACCCTAGTCTCACCCCCATTGATTTCCTCTTGAATCCTTGCGGCCTTGCTCGGCTTAGATCTGATAGGAGATGCTTTCTTCTTTCGGATCGGGGACCCCTTTTCCTCCCCAGTGTCTGTTTTCCTTTCATCTCCGACGATGGTCGGTCTGAGTATCGATCAATTAATAGGAAGTAGTTGTAATGCCCCGCATTTTGTAGCAATTAAATAATTAAGTAATGCATATGTGTATATATATGCATAGACATAAACATTTAAAAGAAGAAAATATTAATGCAAATGAAAATGTAACACATGCATTAGAAGAAAGAAAGGATTGGTTGCATGCGGTGTAAATATGTTGCATGCACTTAATATGCATTAATATTAAAAGAAAAATAAAAGAAAAAGATTCATGCAATGGTTTAAATGAAATATTGTAGCAAACATGAAAATCAAAAGTAAGAAGAGAACAATAACTACCATTGTTCTAAGCCTTCTTAACAATAGCCTTAGTAGTCCAATTGGTTAGAACATGTGGCTTGCATACAAGAGGTACATAGATCGATCCCGCCGGCGTTATATTTTTGTTTTAAGGGAACGGCTGAAATAACACATGTTCTAAAGAGAAAATATGTATAAATTTACACATAAGGAAAAATATACATATACGGAAGTGTAGAAAAATATATGTATATATGTGTATGAGAATATATACGTATATATATGCAGAAATATACATATATATATATAACAGAAAAGTTCAAGATAAGGCTGTAATCAAAGAAATATGACAAGAATAAAATAATGGTACAACACCGTTTAAATTTTTAAAACGAAACAAAAATTGTGCATATATATATATACACGTAAAATGGTCGTTAGAAAATTTGTATACGTATAAGAAAATTTCATGCGAATATAACAGTTGAATAAATTCCTGAAATTCAAACATTTGAAATTCAAACTTCTGCGCAAAAACAACTTGCGGAACCCATAGAAGGGTCGACACCCCTGTAGGGGGGTCAACACCGGGTCGACATCCCCAGATCCAGCCAGATTCATCGATGAATCTGGACTGTTTTCTTAATGAATTTCAATGCTGACTCAGCGCTACGTGTACAATAAGATCCTGAACACATATAAATAGGCTAGCAGAGCCTAACCTAAATCTCATATTTTTGAGACAATGTCTATACTCTGCCATTCTTCTTCCTCCTCAAATCTGTTTAGAAAAATAAGATAATTAGTTTAGGAAAATTATGAGTCAAGATCTGGAGGAAAGAATGAGTATTAATAAGAAGGTGTTCAGAATCATATTCAAAGTAAGGTAATTTTTTAGATCGGGTCTATTCAATTTTCTTCCTCTTTCTTCCCTTTTTCTTTTAGTAAGAATTGTGGATCCATGATTGTTAGGTTCTAAATCCAGTTAGGGGACACCATGGAATGCTATATCTGGACCAGATTCAGGATTTGGAAAGCAAATTAGGTGAGTGGATTTAAGTTATATCATTTTTAATAATGATATATTATCGTTTAGCATTCCACGTTATTATGCAATGTGAATTTGTTTGAATAATTAAAAGTGTTAAAAGGCTATTATGACATGTTGAGATATTAATATGAATATGTTGAAAAATTCATATGTTGAAACGTTTAATGTGCTGAAATATTTACATGTTGAAAACTAAACTTGTTAAGATATGTGTAGCGACTATTTTTGTTCGTATTACATGTTAACTTGTGGCATTCATATACTTGAACCCTTATTTGTAGGAATTGGAATAGTTACACGATTAAATGGTTTCATGTTGGAATAGAATTAAATACATGTTAAAAAGAACATGCGACATAAAATGGGCTTAATATGATGACATGTAAAACATAGACTACAGTAGAGAATTTAAAAGAGTGGGCATTCCCAAATCATATAGAAAATTTACTTTACAGTAAAATAGAAAATTGTAATGCATTTAGATACGAGGTTAAATTCAGCTTGTGGTAGAAGTATGCCCGGAACCGCCCGGCAAATCCAGCGTCCACAAGTTTTTAATTTAATGTAAGAGGTCTAGTGCGTAAATAAACATGTAATGGTGCTAAGACACGAGGTTAAGTCAACTTGTGGAAGAAGTCTGCCTGGAACCGCTCGGCTAATCCAGCATCCACAATGATAGGCTTAATGTGAGAGGTCTAGTACGTAAACATATATATATATATATATATGTTTGTATATAAAAGGATAGAAATAAATGGCATTAATTGTGATTAATGGAAACGGTGGAAATGAATAAGGAAATAAATGAAAGGTAATTACAACAGTAAAATGATTGGAATGAACGGGGAATGATAATAACCTATTATAAATAAATTACATTAATGAGAATGTTATATAATAGGTAGGCTTGTTCTAGGGAAAAGTATAAAATAATAATTAGGTTATAATAAACGATAAGGGAAATGGAATAACTTATGTCATGGGATAAGTTGTACTTAATTGCAAATTAAGTTATCGGTGAGAACGAGAATCTGAGGCATGCTGATATGGATAGCATAAGTTATATTTATGGAAAGGAAACTTATTAGTAAAGCTTAGTTAAGAGAACTAAGCTAATAAATAAAGAACGGTAAGTTGTAGTGATAGTAGAAGATGGAATTATGATTGAATAAGAAAGGCAAACTTATGAAATGAAATAAGTTATATTTAATCATAAATATTGAGTGACATGTTAAACAGAAAACATGTGAATTGAGATGTACTTAATTACATATTAAGTAGAACGTGTTATTGTAATGATGAAATCAAGCAATAATATAAAGGGATTGTGGATTACAGATCTTGGATCATAATCTAGAGAATAACTTGTTGTGGGCATATTAATAAACTTAAATGGGTTAAGTTATATGACTGAAATTAATAAGCAAGAGGAACTTGGTAACTTGAATAAGAAGTCAATATGAATGGGAATATTAAATAGGAACTCGATAAGATAGAGCAAGCGCATAATTGAATGTTAGACATAGGGTCTAATAACACATTAAACTTAGGCGCTTGGACAAGTCCGTACGTTTGAGGGTGAATAACCCAACGAGGTAGATCATCGTGGTGTCATGAGGAACGAGGGGAGCGCATGTTCATCTGATCATTCGTTGGCTTAGAAGGACTGGAAGGGGAAGCACACAACTTCCTGGGACGTGGAAGGTGCCCCTGGTAGTCCTCTGTGGTGGTGATGTGTTTGGGCTGTTCTCACAGAGGTTGAGTCTGTGCGTAAGTACCCGGTGAGTAGCCTTGACTGCAAAAGTAGCTTTCCAATCAGAATGCTGTGACGAGGTGACACTAGGATGATTTGGCGATCGCCTCAACAGGGTTGTAGGGGTCACGACCAATAAGGATAGTAGATTTCGGGTACCCGTCATTGGCAGCTAGTGGGATGCGAAAAGACTAGAGCTAAACCCAAGATACCATTCAATTTTTACTATCGAGGTATGGTGGTTGAGGGAAGACGCCAACTGGATGTTTAGAAAGTTTGTTAGTGGAAAGTCGCTTAGCTCTTATAGTCTTTATTAGTTGAGGGAGGGGCGAGGTGGGGCCAAAGCCACCATGAAAAATAGACTTGAAGGATATCTATATTTTGGGGCTATTAAAGGCGGGCCTGTATAGATATAGAAAAGCTCCCGACCGAATTCCGTGTTTCTTGTAACGTCCCGCATTTTTATCGGTTTGTATTTGAATATTTAAATCAGTTTAAATATTGAATTCGGAATATAAGTGGATTTATATTTTAATTAAAACGAAGTTGAACGTATAAAAATATATATTAAATTTAATCAAGCCCGTAATATTGCGGAAGTTCGTAATTTAATGTTCTGAGCTTCAACTAAGCGTACATGATCTGTTATTAGTCGAATTTCATCGAAACAAGAAACGTTGGAATCTGGTAAACAGTATTTTCTAATAGAAGTGAAAAATCGAAATTTCGGATTATATATTATAAGTTATGTCCAAATTAAATATTCAGAAAAGCAGCGGCATATTCGTTTATGGCCATAATGGTTATTTAATTATATTTAAATATCGGATTCGAATTTGGATAAGATTCTTTTGAGACATAGTGATAGTTTAATTTTTAGAATTTTACTGTAATTTTTAATTAATTAAATACGCAACTTTTTATTTGGAGTATTTTGCACCCTATATCAATATTTTAGGGTTTCACAATATAAGTTAACCTATCGATATTATTATATTTTTGGGACCGTGACACCTTGCTGGACACAACTGTATTTTTATTTTTTTCGTAGCAGTCTGTAAACAAACGGTTTTCCTTATAATCCAGACCGCATAAACTTTGAAAATAATACATATAACCAGGTTGACCAATAATATAGATTTTGAATGCTACTGAAATATAATATATTTTTTTAATGAAAACATGACTGATATTTGAAGGTAAAAGAAAAAGCAAAATGGTTTGGCATGGTTACTCGTGTATGTCAATTTATTTTGCATGCAAGCTTTTATTGTTCTTATAGCACAACTCTTATGGCAAACATCACCACAAACTGAATACTGTCGTTAGCAAATCCAAGTAATAAGAACAATCTATTATATAATATATAATCATACAATATATATATATATAGCACGTAGGAATAGTTAGGGACGTACAAACCGACTAATTAATTATATACATGACCCTAAGCTATCGGTGGATTATTCATAGACTTGCCTAGTATGGAAATACCCATACATACCAATCTAATTGAACTTAATAAACAATACAGCTATCATCCCTTAAATCACATAGACTAGTTGAAAATTTGGCCAATCTACCATATGCTAAAATACAAACCTAGTATAGGTTTTCCTTCTTTTCTTCATGATGAAGAAAATCAGCAGGTCTATACTTTTGAAAAACCAGTCTATGAAATGAAAGCCGCATACCAAAATTTGTGCAATTCCTATAACGTTATGGCAAAGTTTTGTTTTAAGGTAGTCTACCCATTAATTTAATTTATACAGATACCCTATATTTTTAGAACCTAGTATCAGCCTTTCTCCTCAAACAAAAGGGTACACCCACCGACCTATCATCACAGTGCTATTTCCCTAAACCTTCATGCCAAAGTAAATGGCTATGAATCTTCAAATCAAAGTCTACTTCTTTTCTCAGCTAGTCTATGTTGCTAAACCTTCGATGTTAAGGCTTCCAGCTGTATATAGACTCAAGCTTCTCCTCTCTCTTTCTTTGTCTATTTTTCTCGGAGTTTTTCAATGGGTGTGAAAATAAAATCTGAAACTCAACGCAAATTCAAAAAGAAAAGTAATAGTTATATAAATAGAATGAGGAGTCCTAATCGAAAAAGAGATGTGAGTTCATTGTTGGAGGCGCGAGTAACATTTTGATGAGGGAGGGAGCACGGTGTGGTAAATCCAGCGACGGCAAGGGACTGTCTCTAGTGATCGAGGGTGCCTGAGCGAGTGGTTGGATAGAGCGGCATGTCAGAGTGAGTAAGAGGAATGTATCGCGATGGTTAGATAAGGAAAAAGAGTTGAAGAACCGGACACATGGGAGGCAATATTGAAGTGGAATTCTGACTTATTGCATGGAAAATTGCGGTGATTGTGAGGGGTAGATGTGGAGTTCGATTTTGTTCTCAAGAAGTCATGGTTTAATAAGGGATACTGAAGAAGGCGCTATGGTAAAACAGTGCGGATTATATGTGTTGAGATCAAGGAGGCGGCACTGTTCACATCTTGGAGCAGGTGGCCGAGGTGCCTTGAGGAGGATCCGACTGTTAAGGGAAAAGGTAGGCTTTGTGAAGAGGTGGGAATGGTTACAGGAAGGTCGGTGGCATTTCTGGGTTTGGTTTGTACAGGTATGAAGTAGGGAGGGAGCAGCAACGTGTAACCCTTGGGTAAATGGAGGAGGATGTACATGTGTATTTGGTTGAAGAGGTGTATGTATCTTAATGGGGATGTTTTGTGGAAGGTGCTAGCGTGGAAGGGAGGGAGCCAAGCATGGAAGTTACGTGTATTGAGGGAAATAGTGGAGTATCAATGTTGTGCGGCTACTGAATCAATCCGAGTCTTGCTTAATTAAATGGAGCAAGCTAAATTAGATTTGACTAAATGCAACTACCAATTCACATTAACAGACTTGAGTTTCAATGTGTGCAAGACATGTCTTATTGAAGGGGTGTCTACTAGGAAAGAAGAATTCATCTGGTAAAACAGGGATGCAGTAATGTCATATGGGATTGCATGGATAATGGGTTTCATTTCAAAGTAGTAATGAAGAATGCAGTCTAAATAGAAACGAAAGGAACATGAAACATGAAGAGGTTTGAACGTGTTGAAGCGAAGTAGCAGTGTGAAGCATTCGTGTAGCGAGCCAGCAAATGTTTCAGCGTAAACGATGGCAGAATTAAATGCCTGATCAGATTTACTGACGTAAATCGTTATTTAATGGTTAACGCGCAAAGGTGAGTAAATTCAGTAACTCTGATCTATTTTAAAATATTATAATTATATTTTAATGATGTTTGAATGTTGTGTGATGGTCGATTTTGTGGATGACAATTAAATTGGTTGAATAATATATATCATTGCATTTGTACACATCATTGGTTGGATACTGATTCCATCGATTATAATATTCCCTAGTATGGAATTAGTGTAAATTGTATGGACTAAACATCTGTGGATGCAGGAAACCGGTTGGAGGAATCCAACCGGATTTCTCAATAGTTATATGTACTATTTGCACTGTTTGAACCCAAATGGCATTGAATCCCTATGTGGATATTGATATTGAACAGAAATTCAACGTTATTTTGATAAACGATATCAACTTAGAAATTGGTAGAAGTCGACCGTAAAACCCATCTTTTTGTTAAGACGTTGAATTGTCGCTAGACGAATCAACGAAGTTAATTATAAACATTATATTTTTATAATTAAAGCGAAGTTTAAAACTATAATAGAAGCTCTATTATAAACTGGTATTTTATAGTTCGTTTTTATAAAGTGGAATATAGTAGCGTATGACAAGTTTTTGAACTATAGCGATAAATTAGCGTTGTTGACCAAGCTTAAGCGGGATTTTTATATATAGTAGCACTCCCTAGGAAATGAAAACAGTTTGATTTGAAATCCACTTATTCTAAAAGTAATAAGTAACGATGTTATCCAAAGAAAGGTAAGAATGAGTTTAGAAAGAGAAATTGGAGAATCGTTTCAGAAAATGATGACATCATTTCGATGTTTGGAATAGGATTAGAATTAAATAACACTATTAGGAATTGGAACTATAACTCGACGACGTCGAATGTAGTAAAGGAAATTATTTTTAGGAATTATGATCGGATAGGATAGTAAATTTTTATTTTAATCCAATAGATTAGAATAAGGATATGTAATCAATATTTAGTTATAAACTTGATATTGACATGAAGTTGATGTAGAAATAGAGTTTATGAAGAGGAATGGGAATATAAAATTTTGAAGAAATTTCGATAAACGAGATAAGGGTATTTATCACTTGAATAAAGAGTTACTTGATAAAGATGTTCATATTTCTATAATAGGTACGAGATTCACATTTTAAAGTGAATAATGTTTTAAAAGTGAACGGTTGGCAGATTAAAATAATTATAATGAAATTGGAAATATTTTTCCAATATAGATAGGGTATATTATTCAAGTATAGGAAATAAAGAATGTAAAAAGACTGGAAATGTTTCGAATGTTAATAACGTATATTTTTCTGGAACACGAGAGAATAAGAGTTTATAATAACTAGGAATGTTTTACCAAGAAGTGTGAAAAAGACTAAAATGGGATTTGAGAAATATCTGGTAAGATATGGGAATTCGAATAATGAAAACGAATGTTAAATAAAAAGTGCCCGTGGTTGTGTGATGTTTAGTTGTACATTTGAATGAATGTTTGTTTTTACTTCAACAGTTAAATAACCGACGATCGAAGTATTTTGACCATTGTTGTCAATACGGAGAGACCAGTTGGATATATTTTCCGAAAACCGCTCCGTATAGGCATAAGCGCTACGAATTAGATTATGCTGAAGACAATTGAAGACGGAGTGAAATGCAAGGGTTTTTCTGTTCCAGAATGGTGCTTTCTGTTTGTCCAGTCCCAAGACAACTTGTATGGACGAGTGTCTGACAGATTATACCTAACAAATCACGAATGGTTGATCCATTAAAGGTATTACGTCTGGTGGCAGAGGAATTCGTTCCTCTTAGCTTTTTATACCCGTGATATTTTTGGAAATCGATTAGTGAATTGACAGGTTTGACGATGTGGCATTCAAAGTGAATGGTGATCAGATGCTCTGAAAATAGACGTAGCCTCTACCCTCATAACCAGGAAGTAACAAAAGTTGGGCAGGGCAGCATGGCTAGTTGGGTCATAATCAAGCAGGGTGTATTGTCATCGTTCTAGAGAAAATTCATATTTGTTCTTCTTTTCAATTCTGTATCTTTGTATTACGGTTGGATGGACAACAACCGTGGGTGGCAATATATTCGATACACTCAAGCTAAATGAGTGGTCGGTCATGTGAGGCCGGGTTGCAAGACATTCTTATTGAACCCCCAGTGTATACCCTCTAGAGTACACTGATCGGAAGGTGCTCCCATACCTTGTCTGTTGGAATCCAATCTCCAATAAGCATCCTGCGGTTTTTAATTTTATACTATGTATATGTGGAGCATGAGATGTAAGCGTTCTGCTACTTGGATATTTATTTGTTTAGACATTATCATAATATCACTGGATTTTGATGTAAAAGTGTTTTGGGTTATAGTAAGGTAAAAACCGTCCATGTTTATGTGTGGGCTGGTCTTACTGTTATCTTTTTTTTTCAAAAGGATTTTCAAAGTTAAACAGTATGGTTGGAGTTTACTCACACCAGTCCCATGACTGACCCAGAGTTTATTTGTTTGTGTTTTACCTAGACTCTTGGGTGCCCAAATTTGTATAGGAAGTCAAGTGTTTCAGGCTTTGCAGATTCACTTGGAGGAGCTCGAAGCAAGAAGCTTCATCGCAGGCTTTGCAGATTCACTTGGAGGAGCTCGAAGAAAGAAGCTTCACCGCTAGTTATTTAGAGATTATTTCCGTTGTGATGTACATGAGTTATACTCTGATATGATATGTAAGTACAGATTTAGATTTGTATTTCAAAGTTATGTTATAATAAAATTTATTATTTCCGCTGTGAGATTCGTGTTTACTCTTTCAGCTGTGTTCTTCTTTTTCTATTCTATTAGTTCTACCTTTTCTATCTCATCCTTTAATTTCTTTCTATTAATGATCTGAACTTTCGTGCGCTTTGAGTTGAATGCGTAGGATATTAGTCAGCTCAAATTGGTATGGATTTTTCGGCCACTACAGTTGGTATCAGAGCAATGGTTTAGTGATAACCTTGGCTCTGTGGCGTGACTCAATAAAGATGGGGATAGTAATACCCTAGATTGAGTTTGAGTGTATTTAAATGAGTGTGTATTTGTAAATTAATATTAAAATTGTTTTACATTGTGTTGACTGGTCAGTCGAGTGGTTTATGAATTCTGGTCGAAATAGTAATGCAAATTGCGTCGATAGGTGTTTCTAAACTCTTGAACAGAGTAATTCGACACAGTATGTTTTGAAAAGAGGGTAAATGGAATAATTTTACCCAAAATATATTTTGATACAAAAAGAAGTATATATCTTGATATTATTATAATATATTAGATGTGTGATCATTATTATGATCGAACATGATTATAATTGAGTTGGTTATATAAATAACCAAATCAAAATATTATATAAGTATAATATGAAAAATCAGATGAACTAAATTCGAATTTAAAACCAGAATTGAAATAAGACTCTAGGAACTTGGGAAAGAGTTGGGAATAATATTTGGATTAAATATATGGGAATTTTAAAATCCTGGGAGACTTGAAATTGTTTTCCAAGTGCTGTAAATGATATTTTGAAGTAATTTCAAAATGAAGTGTTGATAAATGAGTTTTAAAGTAATATATATTGTATTGAACTCACTTTGATCACTGGGAAATAAATTCCAATGATGAAGTCAACCATTATCGGTGTTCATTTCCGAGTTTCTAAGTGACGGATTACTACCAAAAATTTTGTTTTTGAATTATTGTGAGGAAACAAGTTATCAGAAATTCAAATGTTTTGAATAATATATGATTTCAAACTGATTTGAAATAAATCCCAGGAATTTGAATTCTGAAATAAAGATTTAAATTATGGAGTTAAAATGGTAAAAGTGGAACTTAAACTAAGATAAATAAAATTGGACTGAACTTGGAACAATCCAGAATGGAAATTGTAAAAGAGAAATATTGGAGATTCGAGTTATTAAAATGATTGATTCTTGGAGAATAAGAATCGAATTTTGAATTTGGAGATGAAGATAACATATTTGAGAAATAAATCAGTAAATGGAATTGTAGTTGAAATATGAATTTGGCTTAGTAAAAGCGAAAGATTGGTTTGAGAATGGATTGATGGGAAATCAACCAAGGATGCTTGGATATATGTTAAAGTGATAACAAATAGCAGAGATAGAGTTAAATGCCAACGAAAAGTACATATTTATATTTTATATGAGTATTAGATTTTTATGGGTCTGTTTGGCAAGCCGTTTGGCTGGTTGATTCTCTTTTGAATTGGAGAAAGCCCAGAGAGGCAAGTTGTAGTAGTACCGAATGAGCCGTGCAGAGGTGATGCTGGCGAAGTTATCTGAAAATTTAAGCTGTTAGGAAATTTTCAGAATTTTTGAAAATATTCGTTAATAAGAAGAAATTAATATTTTAAGTGGAATTAATCGATCCAGTTGAAACTCAATTTAAGAAATTAAATAAAAGATTTTAACCTGTGTATAATAGAGATTGTAATATTTTTCCTACCTTGGTAATTTCGAGGACGAAATTCTTTTAAGGGGGAAGGAATGTAACGTCCCGCATTTTTATCGGTTTGTATTTGAATATTTAAATCAGTTTAAATATTGAATTCAGAATATAAGTGGATTTATATTTTAATTAAAACGAAGTTGAACGTATAAAAATATATATTGAATATAATCAAGCCCGTAATATTGCGGTAGTTCGTAATTTAACGTTTTGAACTTCAACTAAGCGTACATGATCCGTTATTAGTCGAATTTCATCGAAACAAGAAATGTTGGAATCTGGTAAACAGTATTTTTCTAATGGAAGTGAAAAATCGAAATTTTGGATTATATATTATAAGTTATGTCCAAATTAAATATTCAGAAAAGCAGCGGTATATTCGTTTATGGGCATAACGATTATTTAATTATATTTAAATATCGGATTAGAATTTGGACAAGATTCTTTTGAGAGCAGTGATAATTTAATTTTTAGAATTTTACTGTAATTTTAATTAATTAAATACGCAACTTTTTATTTGAAGTATTTTGCACCCTATATCAATATTTTGGGGTTTCACAATATAAGTTAACCTACCGATATTATTATATTTTTGGGATCGTGGCACCTCGCTGGACACCATTGTATTTTTATTTTTGTTCGTAGCAGTCTGTAAATAAACGGTTTTCCTTATAATCTGGACCGCATTAACTTTAAAAATAATACATATACCCATATTTACCAATAATATAGATTTTGAATGCTACTGAAATATAATATATTTTTTATGAAAACATGACTGATGTTTGAAGGTAAAAGAAAAATGGCTTGGCATGGTTACTCGTGTATGTCAATTTGTTTTGCACGCAAGCTTTTATTGTTCTTATAGCACAACTCTTATGGCAAACATCACTACAAACTGAATACTGTCATTAGCAAATCCAAGCAGTAAGAACAATCTATTATATAATATATAATCATATAATAAATATAGCACGTAGGAATAGTTAGGGATGTACAAATCGACTAATTAATTGATATACATGACCCTAAGCTATCGGTGGATTATTCATAAACTTTCCTAGTATGGAAATACCCATACATACTAATCTAATCAAATTTAATAAACCATATAGCTATCATCCCCTAAATCACATAGACTAGTTGAAAATTTGGCCAACCTACCATAAGCTAAAATACAAACCTAGTATAGGTTTTCCTTCTTTTCTTCGTGATGAAGCAAATCAGCAGGTCTATACTTTCGAAAAACCGGTCTATGAAATGAAAGCAGCAGACCAAAAGTTGTGCAGTGCCTATAACGTCATGGCAAAGTTTTGTTTAAGGTAGTCTACCCATTAATTTAATTTATACAAATACACTATATTTTTAGAACCTAGTATCAGCCTTTCTCCTCAAACAAAAAGGTACGCCCACTGACCTATCATCACAGTGCTATTTCCCTAAACCTTCATGCCAAAATAAACGGCTATGAATCTTCAAATCAAAGTCTACTTCTTTTCTCAGCTAGTCTACGTTGTTAAACCTTCGATGTTAAGGCTTACAGCTGTATATAGACTTGAGCTTCTCCTCTCTCTTTCTTTGTCTATTTTTCTCGGAGTTTTTCTATGGGTGTGAAAATGAAATCCGAAACTCAACGAAAATTCAAAAAGAAAAGTAATAGTAATATAAGTAGAATGAGGAGTCCTGATCGAAAAAGAGATGTGAGTTCATTGTTGGAGGTGCGAGTAACATTTTATGAGGAAGGAAGCACGGTGTGGTAAATCCAGCGACGACAAGGGACTGTCTCCAGTGATAGAGGGTGCCTGAACGAGTGGTTGGAAAGAGCGGCATGTTGGAGTGAGTAAGTGGAATGTATCACGATGGTTATATAAGGAAAAAGAGTTGAGGAACCGGACGCATGGGAGGCAATATTGAAGTGGAACTCTGACTTATTGCATGGAAACTTGCGGTGATTGGAAGGGTACTGTGGAGTTCTATTTTGTTCTCAAAAAGTCATGGTTTAATAAGGGATACTGAAGAAGGCGTTGTGGTAAAACAGTGCGGATTATATGTGTTGAGATCAAGCAGGCAGCACTGTTCACATCTTGGAGCAAGTGGCCAAGGTGCCTCGAGGAGGAGCCCACTGTTAAGGGAAAAGGTAGGCTTTGTGAAGAGGCAAGAATGGTTACAGGAAGGTCGATGGCATTTCTGGGTTTGGTCTGTAAAGGTATGAAGTAGGGAGGGAGCAGTAGTGTGTAACCCTTGGGTAAATGGAGGAGGATGTACACGTGTATTTGGTTGAAGAGGTGCATGTATCTTAATGGATATGTTTTGTGGAAGGTGCTAGCGTGGAAGGGAGGGAGCCAAGCATGGCAGTTACGTGTATTGGGTGAAATAGTGGAGTTTCTATGTTGTGCGGCTACTGAATCAATCCGAGTCTTGCTTAATTAGATGGAGCAAAATAAATTAGAATTTACTAAATGCAACAACCAATTCACATTAACAGACTTGAGTTTCAGTGTGTGCAAGACATGTCTTACTGAAGGGGTGTTTACTAGGAAAGAAGAATTCATTTGGTAAAACAGGGATGCAGCAATGTCATATGGGATTGCGTGGATAATGGGTTTCATTTCAAAGCAGTAATAAAGAACGCAGTCTGAATAAAAACGAAAATAACATGAAACATGAAGAGGTTTGAACGTGTTGAAGCGAAGTAGCAGCGTGAAGCATTCGTGTCTTGAGCGAGCCAGCAAATGTTTCAGCGTGAACGATGGCAAAATTAAATGCCTGATCGGATTTACTGACGTAAATCGTTATCTAACGGTTAACGCGCAAAGGTGAGTAAATTCACTAACTCTGATCTATTTTAAAATATTATAATTAAATTTTAATGTTGTTTGAATGCTGTGTGATGGTCGATTTTGTGGATGACAATTAAATTGGTTGAATAATATATATCGTTGCATATGTACACATCATTGGTTGGATACTGAATCCATCAATTATAATATTCCCTAGTATGGAATTAGTGTTGTATCGACTAAACATCTGTGGATGCAGGAAACCGGTTAGAAGAATCCAACCGGATTCCTCAATAGTTATATGCACTATTTGCACTGTTTGAACCCAAATGGCATTGAATCCCTATGTGGATATTGATGTTGAACGGAAATTCAACGTTATTTTGATAAATGATATCCACTTAGAAAGTGGTAGCAGTCGACCATAAAACCCATCTTTTTGTTAAGACGTTGAATTGTCGCCAGACGAATCAACAAAGTTAATTATAAAAATTATATTTTTATAATTAAAGTGAAGTTTAAAACTATAATAGAAGTTCTATTATAAACTGATATTTTATAGTTCGTTTTTATAAAGTGGAATATAGTAGCGTATGACAAGTTTTTGAATTATAATGATAAATTAGCGTTGTTGACCAAGCTTAAGCGGGATTTTTATAAATAGCAGCACTCCCTAGGAAATGAAAATAGTTTGATTTGAAATCCACTTTTTCTAAAAGTAATAAGTAACGATGTTATCCAAAGAAAGATAAGAATGAGTTTAGAAAGAGAAATTGGAGAATCGTTTCAAAAAACAATGACATCATTTCGATGTTTGGAATAGGATAGAATTAAATAACACTATTAGGAATTGGAACTATAATTCGACGACATCGAATGTTGTAAAGGAAAATATTTTTAGGAATTATGATCGAATAGGATAGTAAATTTTTAGCTTAAACAATAGATTAGAATAAAGATATGTAATCAATATTTAGTTATAAACTTGATATTGACAAGAAGTTGATGTAGAAACAGAGTTTATCAAGAGGAATGGGAATATAAAATTTTGAAGAAATTTCGATAAATGAGATAAGGGTATTTATCACTCGAATAAAGAATTACTTGATAAAGATGTTCAGATTTCTACAATAGGTACGATATTCACATTTTAAAGTGAATAATGTTTTAAAAGTGAACGGTTGGCAGATTAAAATAATTATAATGAAATTGGAAATATTTTTCCAATATAGATAGCGTATATTATCCAAGTATAGAAAATAAAGAATGTAAAAAGAATGGAAATGTTTCGAATGTTAATAACGTATATTTTTCTAGAACATGAGAGAATAAGAGTTTATAATAACTGGGAATGTTTTACTAAGAAGTGTGAAAAAGGCTAAAATGGGATTTAAGAAATATCTAGTAAGATATGGGAATTCGAATAATAAAAACGAATGTTAAATAAAAAGTGCCCGTGGTTGTGTGATGTTTAGTCGTACATTTGAATGAATGATTGTTTTTACTTCAATTGTTAAATAACGAACTATCGAAGTATTTTGACCATCGTTGTCAATACAGAGAGACCGGTTGGATATATTTTCTGAAAACCACTCCGTATAGGCATAAGCGCTGCGAATTAGATTATGCTGAAGACAATTGAAGACAGAGTGAAAGCAATGGTCGTTCTGTTCCAGAATGGTGCTTTCTGTTTGTCCAGTCCCAGGACAAATTGTATGGACGAGTGTCTAACAGAGTATACCTAACAAATCACGAGCGGTTGATCTCTTAAAGGTATTACGTCTGGTGGTGGAGGAATTCGTTCCTCTTAGCTTTTTATACCCGTGATATTTTTGGAAATCGATTAGTGAATTGGCGGGTTTGACGATGAGGAATTCAAAGTGAATGGTGATCAGATGTTCTGAAGATAAACGTTTCCTCTAGCCTCACAACCAAGAAGTAACAAAAGTTGGGCAGGGCAACATGGCTAGTTGGGTCATACCCAAGCAGGGTGTATTGTCGTCGTTCTAGAGAAAATTCATATTTGTTCTTCTTTTCGATTCTGTATCTTTGGATTATGGTTGGATGGCCAACTACCATGGGTGGCAATATATTCGATACACTCAAGCTAAATGAATGGTCGGTCATGTGAGGCCGGGTTGCAAGACGTTCTTATTGAACCCCAGTGTACACCCTCTAGAGTGCACCGATCGGAAGGTGCTCCCATACCTTGTCTGTTGGAATCCAATCTCCAATAAGCAACCTGCGGTTTTTGATTTTATACTATATATATATATGGAGCGTGAGATGCAAGCGTTCTGCTACTTGGATATTTATCTGTTTAGACATTATCATAACATCACTAGATTTTGATGTCAAAGTGTTTTGGGTTATAGTAAGGTAAAAACTGTCCATGTTTATGTATGGGTTGGTCTTACTATTATCTTTTTTTTTTCAAAAGGATTTTCAAAGTTAAACAGTATGGTTGGAGTTTACTCACACCAGTCCCATGTATGACCCAGAGTTCATTTGTTTGTGTTTTTCCTAAACTCTTTGGTGCCCAAATTTGTACGGGCAGTCAAGTGTTTCAGGCTTTGCAGATTCACTTGGAGGAGCTCGAAGCAAGAAGCTTCACCGCTAGTTATTTAGAGATTATTTCCGCTGTGATGTACATGAGTTATACTCTGATATGATATGTAAGTACAAATTTAGATTTGTATTTCAAAGTTATGTTATAATAAAATTTATTATTTCCGCTGTGAGATTCGTGTTTGCTCTGATTATGTTTAGTTGTGCCCTTCTTCTTCTATTCTATTAGTTCTATCTTTTCTATCTCATCCTCTAATTTCTTTCTATTAATGATCTGAACTTTCGTGCACTTTGAGTTGAATGTGTAGGATATTAGTCAGCTTAAATTGGTACGGATTTTCCGGCCACTACATTTCTTGTATAGCCCTTCCACAGAACTTGGTGCACATTAGAGGTTATGTGTGGTTAAGGTATCGAATATGATAGACGACACGTACGCGGGAAAGTCTAGGTACATGCATGTCTGCTCTGGGTGGTGTATCGTAGACTTGAGGGCATTACTCTGTGATGGAATCTGATTTGATCGAAGGTGGCAGTCCATATGCTTACGTAGCATAATAATGATAGATATATACGGAACGTAACATTGTTATATAGAGATCTGTACGTCACTCCGGCGTAGGATGAGGGACTATGTACATTTTTGTGGCATTACGGTGGAGACCGTGCGAGTGGGGTACTATGGTGTGTGCCTCAATATTAGGGGGGGGGGGGGGTACCTACATATATATTGTATTAGGTTAATCAACTAGGGAGTAGATGGGCACGATGTGTGTGTAATTGTTGAGTGTTGATAACCCAAGTAATCTAATAAACAAGAAAATGTAACTGAACGGTATATGTAGGATTATCCAAAGTGCATAGTTTAAATCCAGTCACCAGAACTTGGTTCTGACCTCATCCTCATAACATACTCGTAGGATAGATTTGTAGTAGAGATATGTTTGGATACTGGTTAGGCAGTATTATTACTACGGTAAGGCTATATTTTGATTACATTATATTTTATCCATTCCGTTGTGAGATATTTTTCTGACTCTGATATATTTTATATCTTTGTCTTTTCTGCAGGATACCAGAGCAAACCAGCACGAGTTTTGATAGATCAGAATTCTGGAAAAAAAACTCGATCTGTTGGGATTCGGGTTGTTACATCTGATATCAGAGCTTAGATTTAGGATTTCTGTATAGATAGTGAGTGAATGTAATTGTATTATTAAAAAAATATAAATATATTATATATATACCTAGATCCATAGTGGAACCCACTAAATAGAAAGAGTATAATATGGTAAGAACTGGGATATCCGTTTTGTACACTAAAGGAATGAATATGGAAATTTGAGACCCTTAGAAATTTGGGTGTGAAGTGTACAATATATTTTTTTGAAATAGAGAAAAGAGGATCCCATATGTTAGTATTTCAGATTAGTGGGTTTGGCAATAAAACCTTATAAATTGGAAAAGGTTAAAAAGAGAAAAATGGATTAGGAATATATATGGTTGAGAGAATTGACTTTGTGGGAGCGTCTAGGAAAGCCTAGGAAAATTGGAAACCCGCTTTGAGTCTAACCCCATTATTAACTTTTAATAACTTGAAATTATAAAAGCTTTTGGAAGATGGTTTGTAGTGTTTTCAATTTTTAATCTTAAAAGTTATTATTTTAAAATATTTAAAGAACATATGAGAAAAGTAAGAGAAATTGTGAACATAATTGAGGAATAATTGTCCTTGTCTACTCCAGTTTTTGTGATTTAAAAAAATGATTTGCATTTTTTTATAAAATGACATGTTTTATGGTTTGGAAAAAGTAAGTTTTGGTGATGAAAATAAAGTTTTGACACTTTTAATTTTTGGAAGAAAAGTGAAATGAAAAAGCCAAACCATGCTTTAAAAGTATGGAGTAGGTGAGGATTAGTACCTAGGGAAGACGAGGAAAAGTTTTTGAAGCTATGAAGTAAGTAGCAAGAATTATCTTGGAATAATGGTAAGTTCCCTTAGCATGCGTAAACATTGAAAAGCCTAGGGTGTTGCTTGAAATAATTGTTGGTACACAGCTAGGACTAGTGATGACTACTAGATAAAAAAGGGTCAAGTAAGTGTTTAGATCCTGATGCTAATTTTCATGTTAGGGGTAAAACCCGTTATTACATTTCTGTTGGGATCGTTCTGTTATTTTATTCATGTTGGGTAGTTAGGGTAACAACTAAACCTGTCATTGATCCCGTCGTTCAAGCTTGCTGTCTAAGGGGGACATAGTCCCGAGATTCTTAGCCCTTAGTTGTAGCTGTGTAGAGTGTCTGTTTTCCTGTTTTAGTTGAAGGCTTATTTGAAATTAAACTTAGACCAGATGATTAAATAAGCTAAGAAAAGAGGAATGGTACAACTAAAAAGGAAACAAGAAATTCAGTAAAGCGACAAACATGATAGTTAAAGAAAAACGGAAAATTATGAGAAAAGATGGATAAGAATAAAAATTTCCAAGATAAGACGAAAAAGAAAAGTTGTAACAAAGAAATTTTTTATTATGTGAGTTGTGCTTGGATAGGAAAATAGGGGAATCTTTATAGATAGTTACATAAAATCCAAGTACGGTTGGAAAAAGGTACATAAAAGAAAAACGGAAGATGTGAAGTTTTCCATTTTCCACCTTTTGGTAACATAAGAAATCGAATTTAGAAAATTAGATTTATCTGAAATTCGAAAAATAACGTTGCTTGGTAGGGTTTTGGATGCAAAAATTGGATGAACTATGCTCTTCCCCAGTAAGAGTGTGGGAAACTTTGGATGAAAAAGTATTTTTGATCTTCAAAATATTGCAATCATGTAGAACTGCCAGTATATTTAGGATGTGAGCAACATATTTTAAAAGGATATTCGAAAAACTTGCGTACACATAGGAGATACCGCTTAGGAATACATGTATTATTATGTTGTATTTCACTCTGCACAAGTGCACAATGTTTGCAAAAATTGGATGCACACATGATGGATGTATCTTACGCGAGGGGTTAATTGAATTTTACCCTTATAAAATTTCGGGGATGAAATTTCCTAAGGGTGGGAGAATGTAACGCCCCGCATTTTGTAACAATTAAATAATGCATATGTGTATATATATGCATAGACATAAACATTTAAAAGAAGAAAACATTAATGCAAATAAAAATGTAATGAACGCATTAAAAGAAAGAGATTGGTTGCATGTGGTGTAAATATGTTGCATGCACTGATTATGCATTAATAATAAAAGAGAAATAAAAGAAAAAGATTCATGCAATGGTTTAAATGAAATATTGTAGCAAATATGAAAAACAGAAGTAAGAAGAGAACAATAACTACCATTGTTCTATGCCTTGTTAACAATAGCCTTCATAGTCCAGTTAGTTAGAACATGTGGCTTGCATACAAGAGGTACATAATTCGATCCCCGTCGGTGTCATATTTTTGTTTTAAGGGAACGACTAAAATAACACATGTTTAAAAGAGAAAATATGTATAAACGTAAATATAAGGGAAAATATAAATATAAGGAAGTGTAGAAAAATATATGTATATACGTATGTGAGAGAATATATATGTATATATGTGCAGATATATATATATATACAAGAGAAAAGTTCAAAATAAGGCTGCAATCAAAGAAATATTGCAAGAATTAAACAAAGGTACAACACCGTTTAAATTTTGAAAACAAAATGAAAGTTGTGCATATATATATATATATATATACATATATATAAATACATATATATATATACGTGTAAAATGGCTGTTAGAATATTTGTATACGTATAAGAAAATTACATGTGAATATAACAGTTAAATAAATTCCAGAAATTCAAACATTCGAAATTCAAACTTCTGCGCCAAAACAGCTCGCGATACCCATAGGGTGGTCGGCACTCCTGCAGGGTTGTCGACGCCAGGGTCGAAACCCCTGTAGAAGTGTTGATACCGGGGTCAGCACCCCTGTAGGGGGGTCGACACTAGGGTCGACACCCCTAGATCCAGCCAGATTCATCGAAGAATCTGGACTGTTTTCTTAACGATGTTTAATGCTGACTCAGCGCTGGGTGTATGATAAGATCTTGAATGCCTATGAATAGGCTATCAGAGCCTAGCCTAAATCTCACATTTCTGAGACGATGTCTATACTCTGCCATTCTTCTTCCTCCTCAAACTCTTCAGAAAAATAAGATAATTAGTCTAGGAAAATTCTGAATCAAGATCTGGAGGAAAAGAATGAATATTAATAAGAAGGTGTTCAAAATCATATTCGAAAAGGTAATTTCTTAGATCTGGTCTATTCAATTTTCTTCCTCTTTCTTCCCTTTTTCTTTTAGTAAGAACTGTGGATTCATAATTGTTAGGTTCTAAATCCAGTTAGGGAAAACCATGGAATGTTATATCTGGACCAGATTCAGGATTTGGAGAGCAAATTAGGTGAGTGGATTTAAGTTATATCATTTTTGATAATGATATATTATCGTTTAACATTCCCCGTTATTATGCAAAGTGAATTTTCTAGAATAATTAGAAGTGTTAAAAGGCTATTATGACATGTTGAGATATCAATATGAATATGTTGGAAAATTCATATGTTGAAACGTTTACTGTGCTGAAATATTTACATGTTGAAAAATTAACTTGTTAAGATATGTGTAGCGACTACTGTTGTTCGAATTACATGTTAACTTGCGACATTCATATACTTGAACCCTTATTTGTAGGAATTGGAATAGTTACATGATTAAATGGTTTCATGTTGGAATAGAATTAAATACATGTTGAAAAGAACACGCGACATAAAATGGGCTTAATATGATGGCATGTAAAACATAGATTACAGTAAAGATTTTGAAAGAATGGGCATGCCCAAATCATATAGAAAATTTACTTTATAGTAAAATTGAAAACTGTAACGCACTTAGACATGAGGTTAAATTCAGCTTGTGGTAGAAGTCTGTCTGGAACCATCCGGCAAATCCATCATCCACAAGTTGTTAATTTAATGTGAGAGGTCTAGTGCGTAAATAAACATGTAATGGTGCTAAGACACGAGGTTAAGTCAGCTTGAGGGAGAAGTCCACCCGGAACCGCCCAGCAAATCCAGCATCCACAAGTGATAGGCTTAATGTGAGAGGTCTAGAACGTAAACATATATATATATATATAAGGATAGAAATAAATGGAATTAATTGTGATTAATGGAAATGGATGGAAATGAATAAGGAAACGAATGAAAGGTAGTTACAACAGTAATAGGATTGGAATGAACGGGGAATGATAATAACCTATTATAAATAAATTACATTAATGAGAATGTTATATAATAGGTAGGCTTGTCCTAGGGACAAGTGGAAATTATAACTTATGTTATAATAAATGATAAGGAAATGGAATAACTTATGTCATTGGATAAGTTGTACTTAATTGCAAATTAAGTTGTCGGTGAGAACGAGAATCTGAGACATGCTGATAAGGACAACATACGGTACATTTATGGAAAGGAAACTAATTAGTAAGCCTTAGTTAAGAGAACTAAGTTAATAAGTAAACAACGGTAAGTTGTAGTGACAGTATAAGATGGAATTATGATTAAGTAAGAAAGAATGAGGCAAACTTATGAAATGAAATAAGTTCTATTTAATCATAAATAATGAGTGACATGTTAAACAGAAAACTTGTGAATTGAGATATACTTAGTTACATATTAAGTAGAACGTCTTATTGTAACGATGAAATCAAGCAATAATATAAAGGGATTGTGGATTACAGACCTTGGATCACAATTTAGATAATAACATGTTGTGGGCTTATTAATAAACTTAAATGGGTTAAATTATGTGACTGAAATTAATAAGCAAGAGGAACTTGGTAACTTGAATAAGAAGTCAATATGAATGGGAATAACCAAGTTGAATGGGAACCCGATAAGATAGAGCGAGCGCATTGGGGAGGTATGGCTGAATTAAGGTTTGGAAGGTGAAAAATAGCTTAAATGGGCTTAATAGGGTAATTAGCAGCTAGGCCCATTGGGGATTTCGGGATTAGGGCCATATAAGGGCTGACTAGGGTTAGAGAAACTTTTTCTTTGTCACTTTCCGGCCGCCACTTACCTTTCTTCAGCCTTAACAATGGCTTCCAACACCCAAATCACCTTCTAATCACTGTTTAATCAAGTATTAGCCTAATCTACATCAAACCAAGGCAAATTAGCATAGAATTTGGGATAGAGTTGCTGGAACACATAGAGATTCAACTCAAATCAGAGATACTTTTAGATCTATAAATTATTTGTGGCTAAGGTGTGTGATTCGCATTGTTTTCACTAATTATGGCTAATTAGGGTGATTAGTGATAATTAGTGAATTTATGCATGATAAAATTTTGGAAAATATATAAAAATTCTTAAATATTATTTTAGGGCTCTGATAAAAATTTGGGTTAATTTGGACATGTTTTGCTAATGTATGGTTAAATCATGATTAAGGGGATTAAGGGTAAAACATGGTTTTTGCGTATGTTTGATCCATATTGACACGTTAAATTATTGGTTTGGTGTTATGGTCGATTATACATGTTGCTATGGCTGTTTGGAATGTTTTATGATTGTTTTGCAAAGTTAGAATGGTCGAAAACGCCGTCGTATGGCGTAAAACAGTCGCTGAAAAAGTTGTAGAAAGCTGTGCAGGAACCATATCAGATCGGAGGGAGGAAGTACGATTCGACCCACTCGCGAAGCACCCCCTTCCCACGAACCGCTGGTGGAGCCACGAATCTTGAAGTTCTTTGACCCGAACCACTTGCCCCGAACCATGGAGCACCGTGCAACTCCGACCCGACCAGGTGGAAGAAGTACGGATCGATCTAAACCACTCTAGGGAGCACGACCCGAACCGCTTGGTGGATCACGAACCGTGATTGCACACCCAAACCGATCCAATGCCTTGGAGCAGGCGCCACGAACTGACCCAACCTAGAAGGAACTCACGACCCAACCCGAACGGGGAGAAGAGGACTAATCAGAATGGAAGCTTGTTTCTGAACCGAACTGGAGGAGACCAATAACTCGAGAGGCAAAGGTAGTCCAGATGAGAAGTGTGACTCAGGATCCAGATGGGAACCAACGAGTTAACTTCATGAGTTGGACTTTGCTGTGGGACGTGTGCAAAGAGGTTATCGATTTCTATAGCTTTGGCTCACCACTAAGAGACGGATATTGGCTATGGATCAGTGCAATGCAGTTGTCATAACTCCATGGGGCAAAGTGATCGTAGTAGGGTTATGAGCTAGTGCAGTGGAGTTGTTATGAATCCATGGGGCAAAGTGGACATTGCAAAGTATGAGTGGTTACGGATCAGTGTAGTGGAGCCGTCATAACTCCATGGGGGCAGAGTGATCGTAACAAAGAATTGGGTGATCAAAGTGGTAGATATCATATACTTTACGCACTGAGTGAGAGATGTGAGGATGATTGCTATGTTCGATGTTTTGCTATCACCATGACATGCACACCCCCTCCCCATTATTTCCACACCATGTGTTAGTGTCACCTTAGAGTATTGTACATCTTATTGTGCTAACTCTTTGGTTGTAGGTCCTGGTTCGGGTATAGTTATGTATACCTGTTGTTGTTCTGTTTTGCTGCTTATCGCTCATACCAGATTTTTGTCTGGCCCAGAGTTTTATGTCTCTTCTTATTACTCTGGGCGCTCTTAAACGGGCAGACTAGAGACATGTCAGGAGATTATGCACGAGTAGCTATACCGGAGACGAGCAGGAGGCTTCCACTTATGATATATATATATATATATATATATATATAATCTCCCTGTGTTGTTGCTGGTCACTACTTTGGGCATTAGTAGTGCACCTCTTTCTTTTGCTTTAGAGACAGTATTTCAAAGTTGTAATAATGTTGGTGTGGATGATAAGCTATATTTTGAATTTCCGCTACTATGATGGTGTAGTTTTCAGCTTATGCACTGTTTCGCCTGTTTTATGTTAAAGTTATGTTATTATTATATTTCATCCCATGCGCTGTGAGACATTCTACAAGTTCCTTGTTAGTTCAAATTCCTTTCTTTTCCTTTCTTTCGCGACTGTCCCGTGCTAGTCAGGCATTGGCACAACGCACTTTCATTGGAAATCTCGGCTGGTGCAGGGCGGGCCGTCACACTTGGTATCATAGCTCTAGGTTGCATAGTCAACCTAGGGAAAGACACCAGGGAGAGATAGTATATAAGAGAGCATATTTGTGATATTTTTGTTTTCAAAAGCTATATATATATATACACTATTAGTATATCTATGATGGAGTCGCACTGCACTGGCACAACTGAAGAGATGGTTAATCATTTTCTCCTTACAGATTGAACGATGTGCCTACATACGAGGAATACTGGTTCAGAAGCCAATAATAGGAATGCTCTTGATATGAGGATGATGTTCACTGGCTTCATGCAAAAGATGTTTAGGGATATTCAGAGGGCAGCTCCTAATGCTGCAAACGGTGGTGGTGCAGCGGTGCAGGCGCCTAGGCCTGATTTCGCCAAGCACTGTAAGAACTACACTAGTCTTGGTGAGAAGCCGTTCCACGGAACGGAATCGGTTACAGAAGTTCAGGATTAACTTGATTGTTGTGAGCGTATCTTCGAGGATTTGGGAATCGAAGACACAACGAAGAGAAAGCTAGCATCCCGCCAGCTACAAGGACAGGATATGAATTGGTGGAATGCTATTAAGGTAGCTACCCCTGATGATCGAGTTACTTGGGATCAGTTCAAGGCCCGATTTAGCGATAAGTTTATCCCAACTGCTAAGAAATCAGAACTGTTTAGGAAGTTCTTGGAGCTTAAGCAGAATGGTAGGGCAGTCTCGGAATATATTGCTGAGTTTGATACTTTGTCGAAGTATGGATTATCCCTTATTGACACTCCCAAGAAGAAGAATGAGAAGTTCATAACAGGCTTAGATCAGTACTTGGGGAAAGGCTTATAAACCATATTGATGAGACTTTTGAATCGTTTGTTGGGAAAGCATTGAGGTCAGAGAGCCTTTATCCTAAGCCCAAGACTGAAGTCGTTGTTGCATCTGCAGGAGGGCCAAAGCCGCAGGCAAGCGGTGGTGACAAGAATAATTCTCAGAATAAAGGAAGCAGAGTCAGACCAAGGATGGTCAAAAAAAGAAAGACAGGAAATATGTAGAGTGCTTTCGCTGTAGCAAGAAGAACCATAATGCTAAAGAATGTCGAGCAAAGCTAGCGGACAGGAAGTGCTTCAACTACGGCCAAGTGGGACATCATAAGGATAAATGTCCACAACCCCCTAAAGAGAAGCAGTTTGTGAAAGCATATGCTATTAATGTTGTTCCTTCTTCGTCGAATGCCCCAACTGCAGTGGAGAAAGGAAAGAATGTCGTCATTCAAGGTATGCTTTCTATTCATGATGTTCCTGTTCGAGTATTGTTTGATACTAGGGCTTCTCATTCCTTCATATCTAGTGACCTGGTAGATAGGTTGAGGTGGAACCCAAGATAGTCGATAAACCTTTAGCGGTGACGAACCCGATTGGTGGTTCAACTAGCCTTAGTATGATTTGTCATAATGTGGTATTATCGAGTCATGGATGTATGTTTGGTTGTGATTTCTTTGTTTTGGGCTTTACTGGGTCTGGCATTATTTTGGGAGTCGATTGGCTCCAAAGGTATGAGGTGGTGGTTGACTGTGAGGGATTATCGGTGACTATTAGGGTGGATGATGGGTGGGGGGTAGTGTTTGGTGGCCTACCTAGTGATGAGATGATGGCTGGTTTTCTAAATTCCCTTGACATTCTGCAAGACGAGTTATCAGGGGTTCCCATTTCTAGCCAGTATCCGGATATCTTCGACGAAGTGACCGGACTTCCACCACACCGAGAGATTGAGTTCAGTATTGATTTAGTGAAAGATGCCAGACCTATAGTGATGCCACTTCGTCGTATGGTACCAAGGGAGCAGAGAGAGCTCGGGGTGCAAGTAAGCGATCTTTTGAAGAAGGGATATATCAGATGAAGTGTCTTCGAGTGGGGAGCACCAGTTGTATTTGCTACCAAGGCTGATGGTTCCCTTCGTTTATGTATGGACTATCGCAATTTGAATAAAGTGACTAGGAAGAATAAGTATCCTCTTCCGCGGATAGATGATTTGTTTGATCAATTGGAAGGAGCAAGAGTGTTCTCGCAATTGGACCTCGCGAAAGGATTTCATCAGCTCCGAGTAGCAGTTGAGAGTGTTCCTGAAACGACATTTTGAACGCCATCTGGATTCTATGAGTGGTTGGTCATGCCATTCGGGTTGACCAATGCACCAACATATTTTGTGCATCTTATGAATAGGGTATTCAGGGATCAATTGAATTAGTTTGTTCTTGTATTCGTAGATGATATCTTGGTTTACTCGAGGACAGAGGAAGAACACAAGGAACTTTTGAGAATAGGGGTGTTGCGGAAACACCAATTGAAAGCAAAATTTTCTAAGTGTCACTTCTGGAGGAGGGAAGTGAGATTCTTGGGCCATGTTGTTTCAGAGAATGGTATTGCCGTGGATTCTGCGAAGGTGACTATGGTACAAGATTGGTCTATGCCCAATAATGCAACAGACGTGAGAAGTTTCTTGGGATTAGCTGGATATTATCGTAAGTTTATCCAAGACTTCTCCAAGATAGCAGCACCGTTAACTCAGTTGACCAAGAAGAATCAAGCTTTCGTTTGGGACGAAAGGTGTGAAAATGCATTCAAGATCCTAAAGGAAAAGTTGACGTGTGCACCAGTGTTAGTCATTCCTAGAGGAAATGAAGAGATGACAATATATACAGATGCATGTGGTACCGGACTAGGTGCTGTATTGATGCAAAGAGGTAGGGTTGTAGCTTATGCAAGTCGGTAACTGAAACCACATGAGAAAAGATACCCTACCCACATTTGGAATTGGCAGTGATCGTGTTCGCGTTGAATATGTGGAGACATTATCTCTTGGGAGAAAGATTCGAGTTATTTACCAATCATAAATCGTTAAAGTATCTTTTCTCTCAGAAGGATTTAAATCTCCATCAGTAGAGATGGTTAGAATTCTTGGCTTCCTATGATTTCGATATCGCATATACACCTGGAAAGGGCAATGCAGTAGCTGATGCATTGAGTAGGAGACATGCCAGTTTAGGGGCTATGTAAGCAACTGGAGTACATCGTTGGGTATGATTTCATACCAAAGTGCGAACTGGATCTAAAGATGTTAGCAAGTTTGACGATCAGACCCACTTTGATTTAGTGGATTGCTTCACGTTAGAGGGACGATCCTAACCTACTGGAAATCATCTCCAAGTTAGAGATGGGTATCGACGAGGAAATGAACAAGTATGGGCTTGATCGAGATGGATGGCATAGAAACAATGGGAGACTAGTTGTACCCAATGTTAATGGATTAAGAGATGAAGTGCTTAGAGAATGTCATCACTCAAAACTGACTATACATCCCGGTGGTAACAAAATGTATTGAGACATGAAGCAGGCCTACTACTGGGAAGGAATGAAAAGAGACGTTGGAAAGTTTATATCCAAATGCATGAACTTCCAGCTAGTTAAAGCTGAGCAAAAGAAACCTAGTGGTTTGTTGCAACCATTAGAAATTCCAGAATGGAAATGGGAACAAGTCTCAATGGATTTAATTGATGGGTTACCAAGGACTAGATCGGGCCATGATAGTATTTGGGTGTTTGTGGACCGATTAACCAAGAGTGCAAGCTTTATACCCGTCAAGTAGGGGTGAGCAATATTCGGTTCAAACCAAATTAACCGATCAAACCGCTTCATTTCGGTCGGTTTGGTTCGGTTTTAAAATTAAATCGGTTTGAATTCGGTTTGTAAAATAATTTTTTTCTGGTTATCGGTTTAACCGAATTAATTGAACTTTTAACTTATTATCTAATTTTACGGTATTATAGTACTTTAAATAATTTGTTTAGTTGTATAGTTAAAGACATTTGTTGCAAATAGGTCAAATCTTATCATAAACATAAAATTTACTGCATAAAATTTCTCCAAACATGAATTTATGTTTTACTTTGAGTGAATCCATCATTTGAATTATAGTACATTCTTCAAGTTCGGTTAAATCGGTTACCGACCGAATTAACCGAAATTAATTCAGTTCAGTTCGGTTTGAAAAAAATTCGGTTTCAATTCGGTTTGAGTTTTTCTACGTCCAAACTAACCGAACCAACTGAATGCTCACCCCTACCGTCAAGTCGAATAGAACAACAACTAAGTTGGCAGAACTGTATTTGAATTGGGTAGTGAGATTTCATATAGTACCCAAAGGCATTGCAAGTGAAAGAGATCCGTTGTTCACTAGTGGATTTTGGAAGAGCCTACAAGAGGCTTTAGGATCAGAATTACATCTCACAACCGCGTACCATCCTCAAACCGACGGTCAAACAGAGAGGGTGAATCGTATATTAGAGGATCTCTTGAGAGCTTGTATATTGGATTTTGGAGGGTCATGGGATGACCATTTGCATCTAGTGGAGTTCGCATATAATAATAGTTATCAGTCTAGTATTGGTATGGCTCCATTTGAAGCCTCATACGGAAGACCGTGCAACTCACCATCATGTTGGTTCGAAACCGGTGGGAAATTTCTACTTGGGCTAGATATGATAAGAGAAACCTCAGATAAGATCAAGGTTATCCAACAGCGAATGAAGGCTGCCCAAGATAAGTAGAAGAGTTATGCTGATAAGAGATGAAGAGAGTTCAAATTCTCCATTGGCGACTTGGTGTTTGTCAAGATTTCTCCATTAAAGAGCGTGATTCGATTTGGTAGGAGAGGCAAGTTAACACCAAGATTTGTTGTTCCATTCCCAGTTCAGGAGCAAGTTGGGAATTTGGCATATAAAGTTGAGTTGCCTGACAAGATGGCGGAAGTTCATAACGTGTTTCATGTTTCCCAGTTAAGGAAGTTTGTGCACGACCCCGATATGACCATTTCACCGGATCAATTGGACGACATCGAAGTAGAACCTGAGGCGGTTGGGAACCGCAAGCCGATCTGTGTTGTTGAGAGCGATACGAAGCAACTTCGAAGGAAGGCGGTGAAATTGGTCAAGGTTCAGTGGGGCAAGGATGAGAGTGACTGTACTTGGGAAACAGAGGAGAGCATAAGGGAATTACATCCAGAACTCTTTGCCTGGTAAGATTTTAACAGTGATAGTTTCTTCCCTTGTTAGTAAACCGCATGCTAGGGTAGGCTTGTTGTGCTTGTTTTGTATGTTTGATTGTTTGTGAATGACTGATAGGCATGAGGAACACATTTGTATGTTTTTGGCTAAGGAATTTCGGGGCGAAATTTCTTAAGGGGGGAGAGTGTAACGACCCGCATTCTACGTATTGAAGGATCGTAGAATATTTATTTCTTTTTCATATGAGGTCGTATGGTCGTGTAACTTTGGGGAACGACTAATGGGTCATTTCCTATGTTCACTATTTTTGCCGATTTTTAAATGACCATTTTGCCCTTGGCGAATCTTGTTTTGCCTATAAGTTTTGATTGTTAAGGATTTTTGACCTAAAATCACTTCCATTGGATTTGGATGGTGGTTTACCTTTCCGTAGAGTGGTCACATTAGCCAAACGGACTTACCATTTGGGAGGTATGGCTGAATTAAGGTTTGGAAGAAGAAAAACAGCTTAAACGGTCTTAATAGGTTAATTAACAGCTAGGCCCATTGGGGATTTCGGGATCAGGGCCATATAAGGGTTGATTGGGGTTAGAGAAACTTTTTCTTTATCATTTTCCAGTCGCCACTTACCTTTCTTCAAACATAACAATGACCTCCAACACCTAAATCACATTCTAATCACCGTTTAATCAAGTATTAGCCTAATACACATCAAACCAAGGCAAATTAGCATAGAATTTGGGATAGAGCTACTGAAACACATAGAGATTCAACCCAAATGAGAGATACTTTCAGATCTATAAATTATTTGGGGGCTAAGGTGAGTTATTCGCATTGTTTTTCACTAATTACGGCTAATTAGGGTGATTAGTGATAATTAGTGAACTTATGCATGATAAAATTCTGGAAAAATATGTAAAAATTCTTAAATATTATTTTAGGGCTCTCATAAAAATTTGGGTTAATTTGGACATGTTTTGCTAATCGTATGGTTAAATCATGATTAAGGGGATTAAGGGAAAAACATGGTTTTTGGGTATGTTTGATCCATATTGACATATTAAATTGTTGTTTTGGTGTAATGGTCGATTATACGTGTTTCTATGACTATTTGGAATGTTTTATGATTGTTTAGAAAAGTTAGAATGGTCGAAAACGCCGTCATATGGCGTATAACAGTCGCTGGAAAAGTTGCAGAAAGCTATGCAGGAACCGGATCGGATCGGATCGGAGGGAGGAAGTACGATCCGACCCGCTAGTGAAGCACCCCCTTCCCACGAACCGTTGGTGGAGCCACGAAGCTTAAAGTTCTCCGACCCGAACCACTTGCCCCGAACCATGGAGCACCATGCAACTCTGACCCGACCTGGTGGAAGAAGTACGGACCGATCCGAGCCACTCTGGGGAGCACGACCCGAACCGCTTGGTGGACCACGAACCATGCTTGCACACCCGAACTGATCCGATGTCTTGGAGCAAGTGCCACGAACTAACCCAACCTGAAAGAAACTCACGACCCGACCCGAACGGGGAGAAGAGGACCAATCAGAATGGAAGCTTGTTTCCGAACCGATCCGGAGGAGACCAATAACCCGAGATGTGAAAGTAGTCCAGATGAGAAGTTGTGACTCAGGTTCCAGATGGAAACCAACAAGTTAACTTCATGAGTTGGACTTTGCTGCGGGACGTGTGCAAAGGGGTTATCGATTTCTATAGCTTTGACTCACCACTGAGAGACAGATATTGGCTATGGACCAGTGCAGTGGAGTTGTCGTAACTCCATGGGGCAAAGTGATCGTAGCAGGGCTATGAGCCAGTGCAGTGGAGTTGTTATGACTCCATGGGGCAGAGTGGACATAGCAAAGTATTAGTGGTTACAGATCTGTGTAGTGGAGCCGTCATGACTCCATGGGGCAGAGTGATCATAACAAAGAATTGGGTGATCAAAGTGGTAGATATCGTATGCTTTACGCACTGAGTGAGAGATGTGAGGATGATTGCTATGTTTGATGTTTTGCTATCACCATGACATGCACACACCCTCCCCATTATTTCCACACCATGTGTTAGTGTCACCTTAGAGTATTGTACATAATGTTGTGCTAACTCTTTGGTTGCAGGTCCAGGTTCAGATATGGTTATGTATTCCTGTTATTATTCTGTTTTTGCTGCTTATCACTCATACCAGACTTTTGTTTGACCCGGAGTTTTATGCCTCTTCTTATTACTCTGGGTGCACTTAAACGGACAGACTAGAGACAGGTCAGGTGATTATGCACGAGTAGCTGTACCGGAGACGAGCAGGAGGCTTCCACATATGATATGTATATAATCTCCCTGTGTTATTGCTGGTCACTACTTTGGGAATTAGTAGTGTACCTATTTCTTTTGCATTAGAGACAGTTTTCAAAGTTGTAATAATGTTGGTGTGGATGATAAGCTGTATTTTGGATTTCCACTGCTATGATGGTTTAGTTTTCAGCTTATGCACTGTCTCGCCTGTTTTATGTTAAAGTTATGTTATTATTATATTTCATCCCATGTGCTGTGAGACATTATACAGGTTCCTTGTTAGTTCAAATTCCATTCTTTGGCGACCGTCCCGTGCTAGCCGGGCATTGGCACAGTGCACTTTCATTGGAAATGTCGGCTGGTGTGGGGCGGGTCGTCGCAAGGTACATGCATCTCTTCTCTGGGTGGTGTATTGTAGACTTGAGGGCATTACTCTGTGATGGAATCTGATTTGACCAAAGGTGGCAGTCTGTACGCTGGCATAGCATAGTAATGACAGATATATGCAGAATGTAACATTGTTATATAAGGATCTGTATATCACCCCGACGTAGGATGAGGGACTGCGTACATTTCTATGGCATTACTGTGGAGACCGTTCGAGTAGGGTACCATGGGGTGTACCTTAATATTAAGGGGTGTATCTACATATATAATGTATTAGGTTAATCCATTGGGAAGTAGATGGGTACAACGTGTGTGTAAGCCTCGAGTGCTGATAACCCAAGTAACCTAGTAAACAAGAAAATGTAACTAAACGGTATATGTAGGATTATCCCAAGTGTATAGTTTAAATCCAATCACCAGAACTTGTGTTCTGACCCTCTCCTCATAACATACTCGCGGGTTAGATTTGTGGCAGAGATATGATAGCTTTGGATACTGCTTAGGCAATATTATTACTACGGTAATTGATTACATTATATTTTATCCATTCCATTGTGAGATGTTTTCCCGAGCTCTGATATATTTTATATCTTTGTCTTTTCTGCAGGATACCAGAGCAAACCAACACTAGTTTCGATAGATTAGAATTCTGATAAAAAATTCGGTTGGTCGAAATTTAGGTTTTTACAGTTGTCCTATGCCGCAGAGCCTGTCCTGATCTAGGATGCTACTCGTGGACACTGTACCTATTATACTAGTATTGGTATAGACATATATGTTCAGACATTACCTGTTTTAAGGATATAAATGTGAAGAACTACCCAATCATAAGTTTATTCCTTTTATTCCGCCCATCCTGTTAGTTTGTTTATCTATCTATTGTAACACTGTACCTTTCTTATCCAGACTTATTTTCCTGTCTTGGCATTCTTATTTTATGCATAATTGTAAGTCACTGGAACTCACTAAACTTTATGTCTGGCCCTTTTTTCTTTCGCCTCTTTCTTCCCTTTCCCCCCTTAGGTCCTCAAAGTGGTAGCACTCTACAGTAGTGAGGATATCTCTTTAGCTTGGACTTGACTTGGACTTCTTGAGATGTATCGTTTTGGCTTGCTCTCTACTTTAGTTTGGCTTATGGCATGAGATATGACTTTATGTACTATGGTGTTTTATTTTCTGAGATGGCTTGAAAGACAGATTTCAGACGGTTTGTTAGTTGTATTTGATGTATTTTTGAGACTATGATTTATTTCTTTTATAATAAGGTTCAAAATTTTCCGCTGCTTATTTTATTTGTCTTGTATATTCTCTGTAATGATTGTCTATTGTGCTTCACGGAACTTGTAACACCCCGTAATCTTAATAATAATACTTAATTAAATATTGGGAATTAGTTAAAACGGATTGCACCATTGCGTTCGTCTTGAAATTCTGCTTAAGATAAACTCTGAGTTTGCGTAAAACGAACATCGTATGAAGAATTTATTAAGCTTAGAAATTTGTATACGTATAAGAGAAATATATATATACAAATCAAGTCTAGAAAATTCAAAACAGTTTGAAAATCGAGCGGGGAAGGGACGCGAGAATTGGACCCGTTGGGGGTCGATCCAAGCCTCAAGGGTGTCGACCCACTCAAAGGGGTGTCGACCTACCAGAGATCCATCCAGGTTCATTTCTGAACCTGGACTTGTTTCTGAATGAGATTCATTGGCAGTAGTAGGCTATAAGTAGGACCTCATTTCTAATGTTTTTACTCATCAAAAAACAATGGAGGCAATGAGATGATGCCCTTGCTTGGATTGGTTAGCCTATTTCTTCTTCAACAATAGCCTATTCGTATAGAAGAAATTCTTCTGCAACACTTGTTTGTTATTCTCTGTTTTTTAGATCCAGTCTCTGTGAGTTCATGTTATTTTTAGATATAAACATTTAACAAGTTATCCTGACATGTCTATAAATCTGGATCTAAAACTATGCCTGTTAAAAATCTGATTCATACCGAAATAGATCTGCCATTACATGCACACTTGATCTACTGTTCAGTTCTTATATGCCTATTTCTGATATGCCTACTTCTGTTATTGTATGCCTATTCTGTTATTATGCATATTTCTGTTCTCTTCTCTCCCTCTTTCCCTTTTTATTTTTATAGTTAGGCAACCTTAGAGCCTAGGCCTATTACTGAAATATGCGAACGAAAGAAATTGGGAATGGTTGGGAAAGTTAAATTAGAGCATATCTTGTATTATGAATCATGACTAGGGTTTGGGGCATAACCTATACTGTGATATATGACTATAATTTTGGGCATATCTTATACTTTGAATTATGACATGAGGGTTGGGCCATGTAAATCTGTTGGCTTAACAATTAGATTAAGTGGAACATGTAATGAAACCGTAATACTTAACCTGTTTAAATCGGTGGGGTTATATGAACCTGTCAAATTGTGTAGGGGTTAAGTAAACTTGTTTGAATCAGTGAAGGTTAAGTAAATATGTTAAATCAGTAGAGGGGGGGTTATACGAACCCGATAAACTTATCATGTTTTATATGTTGGGGTTATGAGGGCTTGTTAAACTGTTAGGCATAACCTGTCAAAATCCTATTAGTTGGAGATACAAGCCTGGTGGTGGCATGTGTCATCTGTTGCATGGGACCAGTATCAGTTAGTAACTCATACTAGTACCGTAGGGGGACCCTGAACTAGGTAGGGGTCGGGGCATGCTTACTGAGCTGATTATAAGAGGTTCAAATGGGAATAGGTGTTCTGATAGCACGTTCCGACGGAGTCATATGCGTGTTTGGGTCCGGATTGTTCTGGGATAATAAGACGCTATAACACTAGTAGATACGACTATGTCTATATGAGGATTGCCACTTTAGGAAGTGATACATCATACTATTGGGCTGGCAAAGGGTATTTACGGGATAGGGAGCCAATCGATTAGGGGTAGTAATTAGGGTACATCTAGTCCTGCCTGTTTAGGTGCTCGTTATTTATGGTTGGGGTAACACCCATTATTTATGTTGGGGTATCTGTTATCACTGTTTGGGGTAAAACCCGTTACTAAAAGTACATCTAGGTCTACCATTATGTTTTTGTTCGGATCATTAATATCTATTATACTAGTATTGGTGTAGAGAAAAGTAGCTGAGAAGCATAATCTGTTCAGTTCATCCTGCTTATTCTGTTCAGTCTATTATACCTAACATATGATATTGTTATCTCTCATTCACTTTATATGGCTGTCATGATGCTTTTACTTATTTATGCTAAAAGTAACTAGACTGGCCAGACTTTATGTCTGACCCGTTTTGTTTCCTTTTCTCTCTCTCCCTTCCCCCAGGTTCTCAGGTTCGGAATGCTCAAGCTTGATTAGGATTCTCTCTTCTGCTTCTGCTTGGATTTTGGATTTGCTTCGATGTACCATTTTGGCTATTCGTCTACTACGTTATGTCTCTTTTTGGGGACTATGATTTTATATTACTATACTTTGATGGTTTTAGTACAAGGTGGATACTTTTATTTGATGTAATTGGTTTTCAGTATTTCAGACTGATGTTGTAACTGGATTTTGGACCACGATGTTTTCTGTTGGAAAATAAAGTTTTAAATTTTCACTGCTGTTTTATATCTGTCTTGTGATGTTTACGATTCTGTTTACTTATAACGCTTCACGAAACTTAATGCATTCTGTTAAAGAGTTATATTAACGGAAGTGTGGTGTCACAGAACATAATACATTCTCTTTTGAGTGACATTAACGGACGTGGGGTGTCACATTTGGTATCAGAGCGAGGTTATAAGATCAGAGTAAAAGTTTTCAAAACCGTTTTCAAAAATCAAAGTATTTTCAAGTAAAAAACTATTTTTGAAAAACATATCCCTGCAAGCCATAGTCAAAAATTCTCTCGATCTCTTGTTGAATTCGTTTTCTTTTCTTTTCAGCATGTTTGGGGAACCCAATCTTCTCGAATGTGTTCAGATACCGGTATGGTTCTGTAGATATATTTAGGTTACAACAGCTGCCGAAGGTCAAGGAAATGTCCATCCCCCAGCTGCAGCCGCTATTCCTCCACCTCCACGAGTAGATAATTTCTCTAAGATATGAAAAGACTTTTGCGCTATGGGAGGAACCATTCCGTGGAACCGAAAGCTTTTTTTAAGCACGAAATTGGATATGAGAGACGAAAAATTGTTTGGACTTTTTGAGGTCGACGACTGAAGGAAAATACAACTGGTTGCATGGCAACTTAAAGATGAGACTTCCCACTGGCAGGGAGTAACACAAGTTAGACAACCGGTGGTGACTTGGGAGGGCTTCTAACAAAGATTCGAGGTGAAATTATTCTCTCATGTAGAGGAGGGACTGCAAATGGAAAGGTTCTTGGCTTTAAATCAAGGGGACATGCCGATTAAGGAATATGTGAATAAGTTTAATCAGCTAGTAAGGTTTGGGCTAGAATTGGTAAATACCCTCCACAAGAAGGCGCTTAGATTTGCGAGAGAGTTGAATGAACCTATCCAAGGAATTGCTTTGTCTCACGTACCGATGAGGGAAACTTTTGAAAGGCTAGTTGATATGGCCCTTATGCAAGAAGATGGCAAGGGAGAAAAGAAAGAGACTAAAACCGAGGAGACCCAAGATAAAGGTTAAAAGCAGAAATGGTGGCCTAAGAAAGGAAAGCAACAAAAGAAAGGTGGAAATCTTGATAATGCTCAAATCAAAAAGGAGGTAAAGTGTCATGATTGTGGTTACATGTGGCACTTTGTAAAAGACTGTAGAAAGACCAAGGGAGCTTGCTTTAATTGTGGAAAGATGGGACACTTCACCAAGAAATGCCCTACCAAGTAAGGGAAAGTGTAACACCCCGTATTTTCTATGAACGTATAAGTAACAAATTAAAGTATACTTAATTTTTAGGAGAAGAATTAAGGGAAATGGGTTGCGCCATTGCGTTCGTCTCGAAATTCTGCTTGAGATAGAGTCTGAGTTTGCGTAAAACGGATACCGTATGAAGGAGATATGGACGAACGAAGTTAGGCAGAAAAACCGGAAACATGCCAGAAATGCACTGGCGCACTTGTGAAGTGTGCCAGCACAAAAATACACTGGCGCACTTGGAAAGTGCGCCCATGTCGAGCTAGAAACCTGCACAGGGTTCTAGAGAGTTATAATGACGATTTTTGATGTGCTGGACGGACCTGATGGCTTCTAGGATGATCTAATGGTTCTGAAACACTCTCTACACCTATGAATATGTGATTAACCTAACCCTAATTCATAGAATATTGTTTATGACACCATTATGCTACCAAAATCTGTCTTAAACCCTAGCCGCCGCCTCTAAATCTAATCTCAAATGTTCATTCACAATTCAAATTTAAAGTTTAGAGCTGCAACAACAATCGAAGAAGATTAATCAACGTTTCTGCATCAAATTCGATTTATAATCCTTTTCTTTAGCCACGAAAGGCAAGTACAGTTATTTTCCGATATAAACGTTAATTATGATTGTGGCATGAATTGTAAATCTGAATCTAAGGTTATGTATGTTATGTTCTGTTTAGATCTATCTTATTCTGTATCTCTTTCTTCTTTCTGTTCTATAGGCAGGCTACTACGAGCCTGCGCCGAATCTCATAAGAGATTAACGCACGAACGCTAAATTTTGGGAAAAATAATGAATAATGCATAATTGGACATGAAACTGTTGCCTATGAAACTATTATTGCCTATGACTATGATTCATGACTATGAGACTATTGCCTATGACTATGATTCATGACTATGAGACTATTGCCTATGACTATGATTCATGCATATGAGACTATTGCCTATGACTATGATTCATGCCTATAAGACTATTGCCTATGACATTGAATAAGAAACTATTGTGATTTGTCGCCCATGACTATTGTAGTTAGTTTCTTACGCCTATTCCCTTAATGATACTAGATCTCATATTTAGTATGTAACTTTGCTAGTTTATTCCCATTCACTGTTATGTACATCGAGCCTAGTGGGGCCATTATCATTGTATTTGGTTCATTATTTCATGTCTATTCTTTCTTGTGCTTATCTCCTATTCCTTTTGCTAGGGCCATTTCATGAGTACTTAGAGAACTTGTTGAAACATTGGGCGTAGCTTAATTAAGTTAATAAATATGTTGGCATAATTTGAGTTGGCTATGATAGAGAATGATTTACATGCATATTAGTCTTGGACAAAAATGGTAAACTAGAATATTAAATCTAGTTTTGACATGAACTGTAAATGGGAATATTAAAGCTAAGATTTGGGGCATACATTGTATTATGAATTATGACCTTGATTTAGGCATGTAAGTTTAGGCTAAATCTATGATTAGGCAAGATAGGTAAATAGAGTTTTAGATATATATAATCTGCTAAATCTGTTATCTGCTAAATCCGTTAAATTGCCTAATCCGTTATCCGCTAAATTTGTTATATTGCCTAATTTGCTAGTTCTGCTATATTGCCTAATCTGCTAGATCTGTTCATCTGTTAAATCTATCATCTGCTAAGTCTGCTGAAAATGCCTAATCTGTTATATGCTAAATCTGCTAAATTGCTTAATCTGCTAAATCTGTTAAGTTGCCTAATCTGCGAAATATGTTATCTGCTAAGTTGATATATTTAGTCTGTTATTGACATAATCTGAATTGGGTATAGTTATGAATAATTGACATGTATATTAGGCATGGGCATAAATGGTAAATTATTAATTAATTGGCCGCAAAGATAAACATGGCTAACTCGAGGTTAGAATGAGTTTGCGGCGTACTCCTGCCCAGAACCGCCCGGCACATCCAGTGGCCGCAAAAAATAGGTTCTAATGTGAGAAGTTAGTCATAACGTGCTTGAAACCCGAGGTTAGACTCAGTTTGTGGCAGAAACCTGCCCGGAACCAACCGGCCTAACCAGTAGCCGCAAACTGTCAGTCTAATGTGAGAGGTCTGGGCATTAATATTTAATTAATGAAAATCTGAGATAAATATGATGTCTAAAACGTGTTGGGTGGATAGGGTTAACCCAACTGGACTAATGAAATTAATAAACCCGTTTCATGAATCTGTAGGCCCAGTACAAAGTTAGACAAGTCTTTAAATCTGTTAAATCTGTATGTCTTATCCGTTAGTCTGAAAACTTATTAACTTGATTTTCTGATATGTGAACTAGTTGACCTGAACTCTGTATGTCTGAACTTGTAAACAAGTTAATCTGAAATCTGTTAGTCTAGAGGCACAAGGTTAGGAGGGAAAAATACTTGTGTCATCTGTTGTTTGGGACCCATATTAGTCAGTAACCCTTTCTAGTATCAAAACTTTGACCCAACAGTAGGTAGGGTCCGGGCACGCTTACTGAACTAATTATAAGCGGTTCATTCTGATAATGGCGAGGGGTGTTGATGGTGCGTTCCAACCGGGTCATGTGCGTGCATGGATCCCGGTCTGCCTTTGAGGATGTAAGACGCCGTGACATCTGTAAATAGGTCTGTGTCATTTAAAGGTTGCCACTTTGGGGAGTGATACACCCTTTTGTGGGGCTGACACAGGGTATTTATGTATTAGGGAGTCGATCGCTTGGGGTAGGGTTTTAGGGTACACTTAGTTCTGTCTGTTATCGTTGGTACCGTCTGTTTCTGTTGGGTGGCAACACCTGTCTGTTTCTGCGTGGTACCGTCTGTTCGGGTGGTAAAGACCCATTTACTAGTGTACACCTAATTCTAACATTCTGTTTCCGTAGGGATTATTCTGTTTCCGTTTTTGTCTCTGTTCGGGTGGTAAAGGCCCATTACTAGCATTCTGTTTTTGTACTTTCTGTTCGGGTGGTAAAGGCCCATTATTAGCATTATGTTTACGTACCTTCTGTTAGGGTGGTAAAGGCCCATTATTCTGTTTCTGTTTAGACATTAGGGTAACACCTAATCCTGTTATACTAGTATTAGTGCAGAGAAGTGAAAAGTAATATCATCATGTTTCTTCTGTTTAACCTAAGTATATCTGTTATTCCTATTTCCTGTTATCTCTCGTCCAGTTTTATTTGCATGCCACGACATTATTATCTGTTCATAACTGAAAGTCACTGGACTTGCCAGACTTTATGTCTGACCCTTGTTGTTTCGCCTCTTTTCTTCCGTTCCCCCCAGGTTTTCAAGGAGGGAATACTCTAGCTTGATCCGGATCTTTCTTCCTACTTGGAGTGCTTGAAGTGCTTAAAGTATGGCTTGTCTTTTTCTGGCATCTTTGGTGGGGATTATGATTTTAAAGTTTTGTACTCTGATGGCTTTTGAACAAGGCTGATATATATGTACTTGAGTTTTTGATAAAATTGTAACCAAATTGATTTCTGTCCGCTGCAATAAAGTTATAAAGTTTTTCAAGTATTATTTTTATATCTGTCTTGTAATATTCTGTTCTGTTTACTAAAATGCTCCATCAAAGTTAAGGCATTCCCTTTGTGAGTGACCTTAACGGAGGTGGGGTGTTACAGAAAGGGGAAAGAACTTATGGACAAGTGCATGCTTTGGAAGCAAGTAGACCTGATCGATATGGGAAAATCACGGTTGAAGGTTTGATTCCCTTTTTGACTATCCTGTTCGAACCCTGTTTGATTCTGGTGCTTGACACTCATTTATATCCAAATATTTAGTAGATAGTCTGCACCTAAATACTAGTACAGTCTCTGAACCTTTAATATTCTTAAACCCTATAGGAGGATCAACTCATTTATCCATGATATGTAGGGGTTTGAGAATTTCTATCTTGGGTGTTGTATTTAAATGCGATGCATATGTACTGAGTCTTCTGGGCTATTGTTTAGTTCTAGGCATGGATTGGTTAGCCGTGTATAGTGCCATCCATGGTTGAGAAAATAGAGTGCTTAGGATTCTTTCTTGTCATGGTAGAACTCTCCAAATTTCGTACGACCCAGGGGGGTCGGTGATGCTCAGTTTTCTAGAATCACTTGATACTTCTGTTGATGACTTGCGATCTGTTCCCATAGTTAGAGACTACCCAGTTGTGTTTGAGGATGTTAACGGTCTACCTCCAAAGCATGAGATAGACTTCTGGATTTACTTGGTAGAGAATGTGAAGCCAGTTGCTCTACCAATGCACCACATGGCTCCAAGGAAAAGGAGGGAGCCCAGTAAGTAAGTAGGGGAGCTATTCAAGAAAGGTTTTATTGGGGGAAGCATTTAAGAATGGGGAGCACCAGTCATCTTCGCAATTAAGGTGGATGACTCACTTTATCTATGTGTGGATAATAGGGAGCTGAATAAGCTCATTAAGAAGAATAAGCACCCGCTACCGAGAACATATGACCTGTTTGATCAGCTGGTTAGCGCATCAGTTTTCTCGCAGATTGATCTGGCCATGAAGTTTCATCAATTAAGAGCAGCAAAAGACAACATTGATAAGACTGCATTCAGATCTCCAGATGGCTTCTTCGAATGGTTGGTTACGCCTTTTGGGCTAACCAATGCACCCACCTATTTTGTGTACTTGATTAGTAGGGTGTTTAGGGAATTTCTAAACAAATTCGTGGTGGTCTTTGTGGATGACATCCTGATCTTCTCAAAGAACGAGGAGGAGCATGCTCAACACTTAGGGAAGGTTCTATGTACCCTCAGGTCACATCAACTCAAGGCGAAGTTTTCTAAGTCCCACAATTGGAGAAAGGAAGTAAGGTTCCTAGGGCATGTGGTCTCTAAGGACGAGATAGCAGTGGACCCCGCGAAAGTCATTGCAGTTCAAGGTTGGAGGGCTTTAAAGAATGCAACAGAGGTGTAAAGTTACTAGGGTTGGCGGGCTACTATAGAAAGTTTGTCAAAGATTTAGCAAGGGTATCAGCCTTGCTTACCCGACTAACGAAAAAGAACTTGGATTTTTCATGGAGTGTTGATTATGAGGATGCTTTTCAGAGATTGAAGAGGGCTCTGACAACAACCCTGACTCTCCTAGATGGAAGAAAGATGTTTTACGTTTACATCGATGCTTTTAGCATAGGGCTTGGTGTCGTTTTGATGCAAGAGGGAACGATAGTGTGCTATGGAATCATGCAATTGAGGGTTCACGAGAAGAATCACCCAACCCATGACCTAGAGTTAGCTGCTATAATGTTTGCATTGAAGTCTCGGAGACACTACCTGCTTGAAGAAAAATTTGAGTTGTGTATGGATCATAAGCCGCTCAAGTACTTGTTCTCGCAAAAGGATCTCAACCTAAGGCAGTTGCGGTGGATGGAGTTTCTAGCGTCCTACGACTTTAAGATAGCTTACACCCTTGGCAAGGGTAACGTAGTGGCGAACGCAATGAGTTGGCAGAGGATGACTTTGAGTCCTCTATTATAGAAAGGCAGAGCTTGGAGTACATCTCGGCTTTTGATTCTAAGCCTTCTATTTATTTCATAGAACGACTGTTAGCATCATTGGAGGTGCGGCTTACTCTATTGGAGCAAATTGGATCTATTCAACAAGAGGAACCATAGATTTCAGACATCTTTGACAGGTTTGGTAGAGGAGATACTTCTAGCCACCTTGCTAGATATACCGTGGATGATAAAGGGTGGCTAAGATGAGTGTCCCTAAGATTGGGAAATTGCTTAAATAGTGCTTGAGGAAGCTCATCATTCTCGGATGGCTATTCATCCGGACGGGGACAAAATGGATTGAGACATGAAAAGGGTTTTCTTTTGGACTGGTACGAAGATGGATGTGGCATAATTTGTAGCTCGATGCATGACTTGCTAGAGAGTAAAGGCTGAACAAAATAAACTAGGCGGATTGCTTCAGTCCTTGGATATCCCGCAATGGAAGTAGGAGATCGTCTCTATGGACTTCATCGATGGATTGCCCAGATCAAGAAAGGACAATACGAGCATTTGGATGATAGTGGATAGACTTACAAAGAGCACTCATTTTATTCTTGTAAAGAGCAAGAGGACGGCGTATTGGCTGGCATCAGTATATCTCAGAGCGATAGTTCGTTTACATGGGGTACCTTCCAATATGGTAAGCGATCACGACCCCATCTTTACTAGTGAGTTTTGGAAAAGCTTGAAAGAGGCATTAGGTACACAGCTACGTTTTAGCATGACATACCACCCTCAGACAAATGGATAGACTGAGCGGGTGAATAGAGCTATTGAGGATCTTCTCAGACTGTGTATCCTAGACTTTGGAGGGACTTGGGAAGAGCACCTTCCTTTGACGGGGTTCGCCTACAACAACAGTTACCAATCCAGCATAGGCATGACACCCTTCGAAGCACTATATGGACGACCTTGTAGATCGCCGACTTGTTGGTAGGAGTCTACTGACAAACTTCTGCTTGGGCTAGACATGATTCGAGATACTTCAGAAAAGGTCTATCTTATCTGTCGAAGAATGAATTGTAATGACCCGCATTCTACACATCGGAGGATCTTAGAATACTTATTTCATTTCCATATGAAGTCGTATGGTCGTGTGACTTTGGGGAACGACTATTGGGGTCATTTCCCATGTTCACGATTTTTGCTGAAATTTAAATGACCATTTTGCCCCTAGAAAATCTTGTTTCGCCTTTGACTTTTGATTCGTAAGGAGTTTTGACCTGAAATCACTTCCATTGGATTCGGATGATGGTTTACCTTTCCATTGAGTGGTCACATTAATCAAAAGGACTTACCGTTTAGGAGATATGGCTGAAATAAGGTTTGTAAGGTGAAAAACCGCATAATTGGGCTTAACAGGGTGATTAGCAGTTAAGCCCGTAAACCATTTCGGGATTAGGTTATGAGAGGGTTGAAAGGGTTTGGGAAAACATTTCATTTCAGTTTACTAGCCTCCACTTACATTCCTTGAACCCTATTAATGGCCTTTACCTTCTAAATTCATCCCTAATCACTTCCTAATCACATATTAAGCTAATCAAGATCAAATCAAGGCAAATTAACATCAAATTGGAGGTAGAACTGCTATATTGCATTGGGATTCGAACCAAATCATAGATATTTTCAGATCTGAAGTTTAATTATGGCTAAGGTGATTGATTTGCACTTTTATTCACTAATTACGGCTAATTAGGGGTGATTAGTGAAAACTAATGAAATTGTTACTCAGAAAAATATGTAAAAACTCTAGAATATTATTTTATGTCACTGATATAAATTTGGGTTAATTTGGATCAAGTTTGCTAATTGTATGGTTAAACATGGTTAAGGGGATTAAGGGGAAAATCATGCTTTTTGGGTATGTTTGATCTAAAATAACCTATATGCTTGATGTTTTGACCTAATTGATTGTTCCTATATATTACTACTACTATTTGGAATGTTTCATGATTGATTAGAAAAGTTAGAATGGTAGAAAACGCCATCGTATGGCGAGAATGGACGAAACAAGAATGATGGAAAAGTGCCAGGGTTCCGAATCGTACCAGCGAAGGGAGATCGGATCGGATCGGATGGACCGAACAAGATCGGGGCATGGCATAGGAGAAAGCATGGCAATAAGGAAGGCCACTTGTATGGAGTTGGAGTTGGAATGGAGCGTCGAACTCTAATTCGACCAAAACCCGAGATGCAAAGGAAGTCCAAATGGGAAGTTATTACTCAGGATCCAGATGGGAACCAACGAGTGAACTTCAAGAGTTGGACTTTGCTGCGGGACGTGTGCAAAGGGGTATCGATATCTATAACTTTAATTCACTATTGATGGGTGGGGCATTGACTATGGACCAGGGCGGTGGGGTCAAAGTTGTATGGATACGAACTCCATCAGGACCCCTAAGGGAAAAGTGGTCGTAGTAAGGTTTGGATGGAGCTGGGCTCCGTCATGGCCCCAAATGGTTCTGGTGATCAAAGTGGTGGATATCAAACACTTTACGCACTGAGTGAGGGGTGTGAGGACGATTGCTATGTTTGATGTTTGTTATCACCATAACACGTACACTCCCATTTTTACACCATATGTTAGTGTTACCTTATAGTACTGTACATCCTGTTGTGCTAACTCTTTGGTTGAAGGTCCAGGTTCAGGTATGATTATTTATACCTGTTATTGTTTTGTTTTGCTGCTATCGCTCATACCAGACTTTTGTCTAACCTATAGTTTTATGTCTCTTCTTATTACTCTGAGTGCTCCTAAACGAGCAGACTAGAGGCAGGTTAGGTGGTATGCACGAGTAGCTGTCCGGAGACGAGCAGGAGGCTTCCACGTACTATTTACATATATTCTCCCTGTGTTGTTGTTTGTCACTACTTTGGGCATTAGTAGTGTACCTTTTTTATTTTACTTTAGAGACAATATTTTTATGTTGTAATAATGGTTTAAATCATAAGCTGTATTTTGGATTCCGCTGCTATGATGATTTAGTTTTTAGCTTATGCACTGTCTCGTCTGTTTAATGTCAAGTTATGTTATTATTATATTTTATTCCATGCACGGTGAGATATACTACAGGTTCTTTGGTGATTCATAGTTTCAAATCCCTTTTCCTTTGATGACCGTCCCGTGCTAGTTGGACATCGGCAAGGCTCATTTCGAGGAAATGTCGGCTGGTCCGGGCCATCACACTTGTTATCAGAGCCTAGGTTGCGTAGTTAACCTAGGGGATGTCATCAGGGAGAGATAGTATACGTTTATGAGAGCGCGTACTTGTGATATTTTGGTTTTCAAAAGCTATATCTATACTATTAGTATATCTAAGGATGAAGTCGCACTGCACTGGCACCACTATGGAGTTAGTTAATCGTATTCTCTTTACAGATTGAAGGATGAGCCGATATACAAGGAGTACGGGTTCAAGGCCCAATGATAGCAATGTCCCTGATATGAGGACGATGTTTACTATCTTCATGCGAGAGATGTTTAGGGATGCTCATGGAGCAGTTCCTAATGCTGCTAATGGTGGTGGCGCAGCGGTGTAGGCGCCTAGGGCCGATTTCGCCAAGCTTTACAAGGATTATACAAGTCTTGGTGGGAAGCCATTCCATGGAACGGAATCGGCTACGGAGGTTCAAGATTGGCTGGATAGTTGTGAGCGCATCTTTGAGGATCTAGAGATCGATGATGCAATAAAGAGAAAGCTAGCATCGCGTCAACTTCAAGGACGGGCTATGAATTAGTGGAATGCTATTAAAGCAGCTACTCCTAAGGATCAAGTTACATGGAATCAGTTTAAGACTCGCTTCAGTGACAAGTTTATCCCGGCTGCTAAGAAATCAGAACTGTTTAGGAAGTTTTTGGAGCTTAAGCAGAATGGTAGGGCAGTCTCGGAATATATTGCTGAATTTGATACTTTATCGAAATATGGATTATCCTTTATCGATATTGCCGAGAAGAAGAACGAGAAGTTCATGACCAGCTTAGATGAGTATTTGGGGGAAAGGCTGATAAACCATATAGATGAGACATTCGAGTCTGTTGTGGAAAAGGCATTGAGATCTGAGAGCCTTTACCCTAAGTCAAAGACCGAGGTTGCTATTGCATCTGTAGGAGAGCCAAAGCCGCAGGAAAGCAGTGGAGGCAAGAATAATTCCCAGAATAAGAGAAAACAGAACCAAACCAAGGATGGTCAGAGAAAGAGGGATAAGAAAGATGTAGAGTGTTATAGCTGTGGCAAGAAGGGCCACTACGCCAAAGAATGTCGAGAAAAGCCAACGGACAGTAAGTGCTTCAATCGCGGTCAAGTGGGACATCACAAGGATAAATGTCCGCGACCTCCTAAAAAGAAGCGGATTATAAAAGCATATGCTACCAAAGTTGTTCCTTCTTCGTCGAATGCCCCAACTGCGGCGGAGAAAGGAAAGGGTGCCATCATTCAAGGTATGCTTTCCATTTCCTGTTCGAGTACCGTTCGATACCGGGCTTCCCGTTCCTTCATATCTAGTGACCAGGTAGATATTTTTGGATTGGAACCCGAGATTGTTGATAGACCGTTAGTTGTGACGAACCCGATCGGTGGTTCGACTAGCCTTTGCATGATTTGTCATAATTTTGGAGCATCCCGCGCTTTCTGAATTTATAATCTACATGGAACCGTGATGTCCACTATTTAAATCTCCTATTGATAATGGATTCAAAGTTGTGCGTAAGACCAAATTATAGGGAGATCCTGCTATTTAGAGAAATGGAAAGATGTCAAATGTGCCATGAAAAAGGGAAGAGTGTGGAGACCTCACTCGACATAAGGACCTTAACGCCTAGCAACCAATGTCTAGGATTGGATTGGGCAAAAAATCGTCATTACCAAGTAACTGACCCAAGAAAAGATGAAATGCCAAATATTAGAGAGCAACCATAGGTGAGCAAACCATCGACGTTCCAATAAGCCACGATGACCCATATTGGGTCCTTGAAGATTGGATCACAACTCAATCCAACTTTGACGACTGTGAAGGGTCGTCGGTGACATTTAGAGCGGACGGTGGGCGGAGTGTACTATTTGGTTGCCTACCTAGTGATGGGGTGATGACTAGTTTTCTAAATTCCCTCGACATCCCGCATGATGAGTTGTCAGATGTGCCTATTGCTGGCGAGTATCCGGACATCTTCGGGGAAGTGACCGAACTTCCACCACACTGAGAGATTGAGTTTTGAATTGATTTAGTGAAAGATGCCATACCTATAGTGATGCCTCTTCATCGTATGGCGCCAAGGGAGAAGCGAGAGCTCGAGGTGAAAGTGGGCGATCTTTTGAAGAATGGATTTATCCAAAGGAGTGTCTTCGAGTGGGGAGCACCAGTTGTGTTTGCTACTAATGCTGACGGTTCCCTTCGCTTATGTGTAGAATACCGCGAGTTGAACAAGGTGACTAGGAAGAATAAGTATCCTCTTCCACGGATAGATGATTTATTTGATCAGTTAGTGGAGCAAGAGTATTCTCCCAGTTAGATCTCGCGACAGAATTTCATCAGCTTCTAGTAGCAGCTGAGAGTATTCCTAAAACGGCATTTCGGACGTCGCCTGGATTTTATGAGTGGTTGGTCATGCCACAGGTTGACCAATGCAACAACATATTTTGTGGAACTTATGAATAGGGTATTCAGGGATCAATTGAATAACTTTGTTCTTTTATTCGTGGATGATATCTTGGTTTACCCGAGGACAGAGGAAGAACCCAAGGAACATTTGAGGACAGTAATGGAGGTGTTCAGGAAACGCCAATTGAAAGCGAAATGTTCTAAGTGTCACTTTTGGAGGAGGGAAGTGAGGTTCTTGGGCCATGTTGTTTCACAGAATGGTATTGTCATGGACCCTACAAAGGTGGCTACGGTGCAAGATTGGTCTATGCCCAAGAGTGCAACGGACGTGAGAAGTTTCTCGGGATTAGCGGGATATTATCATAAGTTCATCCAAGACTTTTCCAGGATAGCAGCACCGTTAACTCAGTTGACTTGAAAGAATCAAGCTTTCGTCTGGAACGAAAGGTGTGAAAACACATTTAAGTGTCTAAAGGAAAAATTGAAGTGTGCACCAGTGTTAGTTATTTGAAACACCCCACCTCCGTTAAGGTCACTCACAAAGGGAATGCCTTGGTGGAGGTTTATAAGTAAAAGCCACAGATAAACACAAGACAGATATAAATACATATTTTAAACAGCGGAAACCAAACAGACTTTTATTTCATCAATATGTGTTCATACAAAACATTTCCATAATTGTCTCAAAATACTTCCAACATTACAACCTCATTACTGTCTTGATTATTAAAGAAGCATAAAAACATAAATAAAAGTAACAAAAATCCCCATAGTGATATCCAAAGCCATGATCCAAGCAAAAGAGATCCAGACCATACGTCTACGGTCTTGAAGCTTGCAAAAGAGTACTAAGCTGGGTTGTTTCCTCCCTGTGGACCTGGGGGGGAGGGGGGAACGAAAGAAAAGAAGACGAAAAGAAAATAGAGTCAGACATAAAGCCTGAGTAAATCTAGTAACTCTTCAGTATGTGAATAAGAAAAAGACCATGATAGATATAAACTGAAAACAGACAAGTATCACGAGCTAAGGAAGTGTAGTTTAGAATCGAATGTACTATCACACCTCCATTATATCTCTGCACCTACTTGAGATTATTCTAACTGGCACCCCATGCTGAGGGTGAAGTGATCCCCATTTTCTAAAGATCGGCTCCTACTCGCGTAAACATGTGTCATACGGCCCCCAAGAGTTGTAGATACCTATGATGGTCCCACCATGGGGTGTATCAAGACCCATGGTGGCGGCCCCGACACAATTCTAGAAAGCATAGGTTATACTACTGGTGCCCCTAGTGCCCTGTTTGTCTGCTCCGGAGTGTGTGCACGCCCGCACCCCGTTAGAACCTACACTGTTGCACCCACCGCCGTCGCTTTGACCGCTTACAATCAGCCCAGTAATCATGCCCCACCCTGCCTAGTTTTAGGGTACCATGATACCTAACTTGGGTTACTGCTGAAACGGGTCCCTCGTTACTAGGGTTTTCTAGTCAAACATGTTAAGTGGTTAAGTGTCTGTATTTACCTAACCCCACCCATCAATTCTTGTTAACATGTTGAATTTGGTTAAGTGTTTATAGTTGACTTAACCCTACCATCTATCCTTAGCCTTGTAAAGGACCTGACCACTCACATTAGACAGATATTGCTACGGTTACTGGATGTGTCGGTCGGTTCCGGGCAGGTTTACACCGTAGCTCACTCTAACCTCGGGTCCTTATTGGGCTCAATGCTTAACCACCCACATTGGATAGGTATTGCTGTGACTACTGGACAACCGGGCGGGTCCGGGAAGGTTTACGTCACAACTCAATCCAAGCTCGGGTTAAGCATACCGTATTTTCTAAATTTACATATTTTATCACTTCTCAATTATATGTAAATGTCATGTCCTTAGGGTGTATATATAGATTTTTAAATTGTTTTGAGCCGTCAGATGAAGACAGGAGGAATCTAGATCATACAAAGTTCAAAGAGCCAATCAAGAGGTGAAATGTCAGCCCTAATGACACACCGAGCCACAAAAATTCGAGCCAGAGCCAGACCCAGCCAGCCAGGTCGACCAGGTAGGTCGACACCCAGGTCGACACTATGGTCGACCTGGGGTGACCAGGTCGACACCATGGTCGACCCTATGGTCGACCTGGTCCCTGGGCGGGAATTTTCCTGCCCAACCCTGTTTGAACCTGTTTTTCGAACTTCAAATTTGAAACCAAGCTGTTTGAATTTTAAATTTTATTCTGAAACTTCCGAAGGTCATAACTCCTTCATACGGAGTCCGATTTACGCAAACTCGGACTCTATCTCAAGCAGAATTCCGAGACGAACGCAATGGCGTAACCCATTTCCCTTAATTCTTTCATTTAGAATTAATTACACTTTAATTTGTGAAGCTTAATGTTATAGAATTCACGGGGTGTTACATTCTCCCCCCTTAAAAGGATTTCGTCCCCGAAATCTTCAAGTTAGGAAGAATGTAGATCCTACCATCCAACCGTCCATCTACTCAACCAACAAACACAGGCGTCCACTGTCCTTAAAAGACTTCTAATGCTTCATGATCATATGCATAGTGTGTTTACATGTTCTTATCTAATGCAGAAATCAGGCAGTCTACTGATTCAGTTGACCTCCTTAATGCGAATCATGTAAGTGTCATGAATCCATTATATATGCAAATTTTTCCTACTCATAATTCTACATGAGTGCACAACTATTCATACAAATGCGACAACCATATGACAGCGTATCAAGTTTCAACCATATACAACTGAGAATACATATATGCATATGCAATATGAAGTGACTGAGCCGATCTTAAACCTAGGGTGTGTGTGTATATGCATCCACGAGCAACCACTAGCAATCACTAGCAACCATTTGCAGCCATCATCCATAACATGTTTTCAAATACATGTTTGCATCCATTTGTTTTCTACCTAAGGAGTTAGGAAAAGGACCGAGGAGATATACCTAAAAAGATAAAGCATAACTTAAGGAAAAAGAGAGATCAAAGATGTACCCTCAAAAAGAAAAGGGTAGGCGGCGCGTATTCTGTCCTCAGTTTCCCAAGTCGCGTCTTCCTCGGCGTCGCTCCACTGAACTTTAACGAGTTTGACTTCGCGGTTGCGTAGCTTTTTCACTTCAGTTCCTAAGATGCGGGTTGTAACTCTCCTCACAGTTGCTTCACGTTCCACTTCGGCTTCTTCTAGAATGCTAGGTTCTACTCTCATGCAAACACTTCCGGAGGTGAGAAACATGAAAGACGTTGTGAACTCCGGCCAGTCTCTCGGGTAGCTTTAATCTATAGGCCATCTTCCCAATCTTCTCGATGATAGGAAACGGTCCTACAAATCTTGGTGCTAGCTTTCCCATGGATCCAAAGCGAACGACGTTCCTTAAAGGAGATACCTTAAGGAAAACCCTGTCCCCAACCTCAAACTCAAGGTCGGTCCTTCTTTTGTCGGCATAGGATTTCTGTCTGTCTTGGGCAGTCTTCATTCTCCTTCGTATTAGGTCCACTTTCTTCAAAGTCTCTCGAATCATGTCCGGCCCAAGTATAAGTTTATCGGTAGACTCCCACCAACAAGTTGGTGATTTGCACGGTCTTCCATACAAGGCTTCGAAGGTCCCCATACCGATGGTAGTTGTTGTTGTAGGCAAATTCCACTAAAGGAAGGTGATCCTCCCAAGTCCCTCCAAAGTCAAGAACGCAAAGTCTCAAAAGATCTTCTAAAACTCTATTCACCCTTTTCGTCTGGCCATCGGTTTGGGGGTGATAGGCCGTGCTCAAACATAACTGTGTGCCTACAGCTTCTTGCAGACTCCGCCAAAACTCGCTTGTGAAGATAGGGTCTCGGTCACTAACAATGCTGGAGGGTATCCCATGGAGTCGAACTATTTCCTTGAGATAAAGAGATGCTAGAAATGAGGCAGTCCTTCTACTTTTGATAGGTATGAAGTGGGCGCTCTTAGTAAGCCTATCCACTATTACCCAAATGCTAGTATTGCCTCTTCTTGCCCTAGGTAGTCCATCAATGAAGTCCATTGAAATGCTATCCCACTTCCACTGTGGGACCTCTAAAGGATGAAGTAGTCCTCCAGGTTTCTTCTGTTCCGCCTTGACCTATTGGCAGGTCATGCACTTAGAAACGAAATTTGCCACGTCCTTCTTCATGCCGCTCCAAAAGAAAGTTCTTTTTATATCCTTGTACATCTTATCACCGCCTGGGTGTATAGTCATCTTGGAATGATGCGCTTCCTCGAGAACCTTCTTTGTCAACTCCCTTGCTTGTGGGACGCATAATCTTCCATCTCGCCTCAGCCAACACTTATCATCAATGGCGTACCTACCGAGGTGACTAGAAGTCTCACCCCTAATAAGTTTATCAATCACAACAACAAGCTGAGGGTCTTCACGTTGTGCAACCCCTATTGAGTCCAAGAGAGTAGGGCATACTTCGAGAGATGCTAACAAACCCGGTACAAAATCCGAGGAGGGCCTAAAGTTAAAATTGGCTATATACTCCAAGATTTGCCTCTCTACAAAGAGCGGGCTTAAGGTCAGTTTCTTTCGGCTCAACGCGTCTGCTACTACGTTGCCTTTGCCGGGAGTATAGGAAATTTCAAAGTCATACGAGGCAAGAAACTTCATCCATCTTTGCTGCCTCAAGTTAAAATCCTTCTACGAGAAGAGATATTTCAACGATTTATGGTCAGTGTATAATTCGAACTTCTCACCTAGGAGATAATGGCGCCAAGACTTAAGCGCAAAGACGATGGCAGCTAACTCGAGATCGTGGGTTGGGTAGTTCTTTTCATGAACTTTCAATTGCCTTCCACCATAAGCTACTACCCTCCCTTCTTGCATCAAAACAGCGCCTAGCCCCATACCACAAGCATCCGTATGTACTGTGAACATTTTGCTTCCATCTGGCAAAGTCAGAACTGGGGCTGTTGTGAGAGCCCTTTTTAATCGTTGGAAAGCAAACTCGCAGTCCAAATCCCAAGTGAACGCCAGATTCTTCTTTGTTAGCCTTGAGAGTGGAGCTGAGATTTTCGCGAAATCCCTAATGAACTTTCGTTAAAAAACGGCTAGCCCAAGAAAGCTTCGAACTTCGGTTGCATTTCTTGGTGTCTTCCAATCTTGCACTGCCACTACTTTCGCGGGGTCCACAGCCAACCCCTATTTGGACACTATATGCCCTAGAAATCTTACCTCCTTTCTCCAAAAGTGGCACTTGGAGAATTTGGCTTTTAGCTGATGTGCACGGAGAGTATCCATGATCTCTTCCAGATGCTGAGCATGTTCTTCCTCATTCTTTGAAAAGATTAAGATATCATCTACGAAGACAACCACAAATTTGTTGAGGAATTCTCTGAACACCCTGCTCATTAGGTCTACGAAATAAGCGGGTGCGTTTGTCAAGCCGAAAGGCATGACAAGCCACTCGAAGAAACCGTCTGGGGTTCTGAACGTCGTTTTATCAATGCTGTCTTCGGCTACTCTTAGCTGATGGAACCCTGTTGCCAGATCAAGTTGGGAGAAGATCGATGCACCTACAAGCTGATCAAACAAATCGTCAATTCGGGGAAGAGGGTGCCTATTTTTCTTGGTCAATTTGTTTAACTCCCTATAGTCTACGCAAAGGCGAAGCGAACCGTCCGCTTTGGTTGCGAACACCACTGGAGCACCCCATTCCGAAATGCTCCGTCTAATGAACCCCTTTTCGTGAAGTTCTTTAACCTGCTTACTGAGCTCCTTTCTCTCCTTTGGAGCCATATGTCTGACAGGTAAAGCTACAGGCTTTGCATTATCCACAAGATATATGCGGAAGTCTATTTCCCGCCTCGGAGGTAAGCCTTTCACCTCCTCAAAGACATCCGGATATTCGCGGACTACTCTAACTGCCTGAAAATTTTCATCAGCAGCATCAAGCGTCTCTAGATAACTAAGCATAACAACATTCAAGGGATTACAAGAAATTTCTAGAGTGTTACCAAGCCGAGTCAAGAGTCTAACTACTCTTTTCTCACAATCAAGAATGGCACCATTACTGGATAATCAGTCCATGCCTAAGATCAAACCATATCCCGAGAAGCCCAAAACAAAGGCATTACAACTAAACTCAATGCTGAGAATAGAGATTTTCAAACCCAATCAAACCATTGACAAGTAAGCGGAGCCCCCAATTGGATTTGAAACTACTAAGGGATCCTCCACCATACTAGCATCTAGATGCAGAGATTCTACTAAGGCAGATGAAACAAAGGATTGTGATGCGCCAGAGTCAAAAAGTGTGCGAACTGGATGATCATAAAGATAGACTACACTTTCTAAAGAAATATTACTACCTCGATCCTGTGGAGGTGCCACTAGCGCATGAACCTGACCCCCTGAAGTGGATCCGGCTTTCTGTCCCTGCCCTTTCTTCTTTGGGCAGTCCTTAGCTTGGTGCCCAGTCTCTCCACAATGGAAGCAACCACCCATCTTTGCCTTCCTTTTTCGGCAGTCTTTTGATATATGTCCCACAATGCCACAGAAATTGCACCTTCTCCTCTCACGGGGCTTATTGTTCTTCCCTCCTTTCTTGAAGTCTGTTTTCTTTGCTTGTAAACCCTCTTTCTTTTCTTCCACCTTAGTCTCTTTCTTGTCGTTGTCTTCCTCGTGTAGCAACACCATGTCGACCAAGCTTTCATAAGTCACTCCCTTGGATACATGGGTCATAGCAAGGCTGTGTAGAGGCTCATTCAAACCTTTGACGAAGCGAAGCGCCTTCTTGTGTTGGGTGTTTACTAAGTCCAGCCCAAATCTGGCCAGCTGATTAAACTGATTAACATACTTCCTGATTGTCATACTTCCCTGTTTCAGAGTTAGAAACTTCTCCATTTGCAGGCTTCTTTCAGCTTGGGAGAGGAATTTCATCTCAAACCTTGTCCTGAAATCTTCCCACATTTCCACCGCCCTCTGAGCATTGGTAATTTCCCACCAATAGGAAGCTTCATCTTTAAGCAATCACACTGCTAGTTGTATCTTTTGCCTGTCATCAACTCCGAAGATGACAAACAGATCCTCGGTCTCCTTTAGCCAGTTTCTTGCTCCTACAAAGGATTCTGTCCCATAAAAGTCTTTTCCACCCATAGCCTTGAAGTCTCTACATGTTTTTGCGAAGGCATTTCCACGAGGAGGAGGAACCGCGACCACTGGAGGAGGGATGTCTGCTGGGCCCGCGCCATTGGCCCTTGCTTCTAAGTACCTCCTAAAACAGCTGGGAATCGGCACTCCTTCTGGAAGGTTAAGGTCTCCATACATGCTGAAACAGAAAGGAAAGATTCAAAACGAAGGATAGATAGGGATAGTGCACATGGCTTTGGGGGATTATGCCTCTTTAAAAATATTACACTTTTTCTTGAAAAATGCTTTTTTAAACTTTCTTTTGAAAACAATTTCAAAAACTTTTATCTAGTCTGGTAAACCAATGCTTTGATACCAAGTGAAACACCCCACCTCCGTTAAGGTCACTCACAAAGGGAATGCCTTAACTTTGGTGGAGGTTTATAAGTAAAAGCCACAGTTAAACACAAGACAGATATAAATACATATTTTAAACAGCAGAAACCAAACAGACTTTTATTTCATCAATACGTGTCCATACAAAACATTTCCATAATTGTCTCAAAATACTTCCAACATTACAACCTCATTACTGTCTTAATTATTAAAGAAGCATAAAAACATAAATAAAAGTAACAAAAATCCCCATAGTGATATTCAAAGCCATGATCCGAGCAAAAGAGATCCAAACCATACGTCTACGGCCTTGAAGCTTGCAAAAGAGTACTAAGCTGGGTTGTTTCCTCCCTGTGGACCTGGGGGGAAACGAAAGAAAAGAAGAGGAAAAGAAAATAGAGTCAGACATAAAGCCTGAGTAAATCTAGTAACTCTTTAGTATGTGAATAAGAAAAAAGGGCATGATAGATATAAACTGAAAACAGACAAGTATCACAAGCTAAGGAAGTGTAGTTTAGAATCGAATGTACTATCGCACCCCCCTTATATCTCTGCACCTACTTGAGCTTATTCTAACTGGCACCCCATGCTGAGGGTGAAGTGATCCCCATTTTCTAAAGACCGGCTCCGACTCGCGTAAACAAGTGTCATATGGCCCCCAAGAGTTGTAGATATCTATGTTGGTCCCACCATGGGGTGTATCAAGACCCATGGCGGCGGCCCCGACACAATTCTAGAAGGCATAGGTTATACTACTGGTGCCCCCAGTGCCCTGTTTGTCTGCTCCGGAGTGTGTGCACACCCGCACCCCGTTAGAACCTACACTGTTGCACCCACCGCCGTCGCTTTGACCGCTTACAATCAGCCCAGTAATCGTGCCCCACCCTGCCTAGTTTCAGGGTACCATGATACCTAACTTGGGTTACTGCTGAAACGGGTCCCTCGTTACTAGGGTTTTCTAGTCAAACATGTTAAGTGGTTAAGTGTTTGTATTTACCTAACCCCACCCATCAATTCTTGTTAACATGTTGAATTTGGTTAAGTGATTATAGTTGACTTAACCCTACCATCTGTCCTTAGCCTCTAAAAGCACCTGACCACTCATATTAGACAGATATTGCTACGGTTACTGGATGTGTCGGTCGGTTCCGGGCAGGTTTACACCGTAGCTCAGTCTAACCTCGGGTCCCTATTGGGCTCAATGCTTAACCACCCACATTGGATAGGTATTGTTGTGACTACTGGACAGCCGGGCGGGTCCGGGCAGGTTTACGTCACAACTCAATCCAACCTCGGGTTAAGCATACCGTATTTTCTAAATTTACATATTTTATCACTTCTCAATTATATGTAAATGTCATGTCCTTTATTCTTGGGTATAACAATTCATACCGCTTAAATGTTATTATCGTTGGCATGTGCCAACCATGCCAACATATATTTTTCATGTTTTACACCCAACGTTATTACCCCCGTTTGTACGTTCGCAACATCATAACAAGTGTTGGGCTCGACACAATTCAGCCCAACTTTATAAACGTGAGAAAAAGGGGAAATCAAGAACATGGAATATTTTACAATACATAAAGGTGTGTGGCACATGAACTTGCAATTTTAGTGATTCAACTAACATAAATTATGTGTCATGTGAACTTGCGTTCAAATCAAAGTATAACTAAGTAGGAGACATATGAAATGACATAGTTTAGGCTTATACAAACTTGGGTTTAAACATGTTTAACTTGGCATAATGCCAACCACAAAACTAGCATGTTGTATATTCACCAAAATGTCCAATTTTAACATCTAATCATATAGCCTATTTCAACATGAACTTGCATAGTTTATGAAACCCAAACGATACTTAACATAGATCCAATTATACTTGCAAATAAACATATGAATGTGTTCATAGGTTTTGAGTCATGTAGGCATAAAAGGTGTCAAATCTAGAACATGTTTACATAATTTCTAACTTAGACTAAGGGAATATATATAGTCCATGCCATCGACATAAACATAAAGGGATCAATTACTAGTTTTTGCCACAACTTGCTATTGCTATTACTTTCATATACAAATGTCCAATAGGCTTGCATCAATCAATTTATGCCACAAATATCAATACACAAGTCATGATAGAATTATTACAATACATAAAATTCGTACAATAACACAATTCTATTTTCATTTACATCGAATCACGTCACAGTTTTTATTCATATTCTGAAAGGTCACTATACTTACAACGAATGCAGAATCTTGAATTATGGATTCTGAATTCTGAAATTGAGATGCGTTCCTTTGGGTAGTTTAACGTTGCGTTGATTAATTTGATTAAGCTTTTAGTCTTCTTCTTAATTTGATTCGTCTCTAAGCTCCTCTCTCTTGATGGCTACGCTCAATTCCTTCCTAGCAGCATGACGACTCCCATCTTATTTTTTTGTGTGAATTTTAGTTGAGACTTAGGGTGTATATATAGATTTTTAAATTGTTTTGAGCCGTCAGATGAAGACAGGAGGAATCTAGACCATACAAAGTTCAAAGAGCCAATCAAGAGGTGACATGTCAGCCCTAATGACACACCGAGCCACAGAAATTCGAGCAAGAGCCAGACCCAGCCAGCCAGGTCGACCAGGTAGTCGACTGGCAGGTCGACACCCAGGTCGACACTATGGTCGACCTGGGGTGACCAGGTCGACACCATGGTCGACCCTATGGTCGACCTGGTCTCTGGGCGGGAATTTTCCCGCCCAGCCCAGTTTGAACCTGTTTTCGAATTTCGAATTTGAAACCGAGCTGTTTGAATTTTAAATTTTATTCTAAAACTTCCGAAGGTCATAACTCCTTCATACGGAGTCCGATTTACGCAAACTCGGACTCTATCTTAAGCAAAATTCTAAGACGAACGCAATGGCGTAACCCATTTCCCTTAATTCTTTCATTTAGAATTAATTACACTTTAATTTGTGAAGCTTAATGTTATAGAATTCACGGGGTGTTACATTATTCCTAAGGGAAACGAAGTGATGACGGTATACATGGATGCCTGTGGTACCGGACTAGGTGTTGTACTGATGCAAGGAGGTCGGGTTATTGCTTATGCTAGTCGGCAACTGAAACCACATGAGAAAAGGTATCCCACCCATGATTTGGAAGTGGCAGCGACCGTGTTCGCATTGAAGATGTGGTGAGATTGGGGAAAAGATTCGAGTTGTTTACCGATCATAAGCCATTAACGTATCTTTTCTCTTAGAAGGATCAAAATCTCCGTCGGCAGAGATGGTTAGAGTTCTTGGCTTCATATGATTTCAATATCGCATATACACCCGAGAACGGAAATGCGGTAGCTGATGCATTGAGTAGGAGACAAGCCATTTTAGGGGCTATGTTTCTAGAATGGAAGCGACTGGAGTATACCGCAGGATATGACTTCAGACCTAAGTGTGAACTAGATCCAGAGATATTAGCAAGTTTGATGATCATGCCAACCTTGATTGAATGGATTGGTTCCATTCAGAGGAACGATCCTAACCTATTGGAAATCATCTCCAAGGTAGAGATGGATATCAGCGGTGAGGAGATGAACAAGTATGAACTTGATCAAGAAGGATGGCTTCGAAAGAATGGGAGACTAGTTGTACCCAATGTTAATGGATTGAGAGATTAAGTGCTTAGAGAATGTCATCACTCGAAACTGACTATACATCCCGGTGGTAACAAAATGTATCGAGACATGATGCAGACCTACTACTGGGAAGGGATGAAGAGAGACATTGGGAAGTTTATATCCAAGTGCATGAACTGCCAGTTAGTTCAAGCTGAGCATAAGAAGCCTAGTGGCCTATTACGACCGTTAGAAATTCCCAAATGGAAATTGGAACAAATCTCAATGGATTTCATTGATGGTTTACCGAGGACTAGATCGAGTCATGATAGTGTTTGGGTGGTTGTAGACCGATTGACCAAAAGTGCAAGGTTCATACCGGTGAAGTCGAATAGAAAACCAGCTAAGTTAGCGGAACTATATATGAAGTGGGTAGTGAGATTTCATGAAGTACCTAAAGGTATTGTGAGTGACCGAGATCAATTATTTACTAGTGGGTTTTGGAAGAGCTTACAAAAGGCTTTAGGGTCAGAATTATATCTTGGTATCGCATACCATCCTCAAACCGATGGTCAAACAGAGAGGATGAATTGTGTATTGGAGGATCTCTTGAGAGCTTGTATATTAGATTTTGGAGGGTCATGGGATGACCATTTACATCGGTTGAATTCACACATAATAATAGTTATCAGTCCAGTATTGGTATGACTCCATTTGAAGCTTTATACGGAAGACCGTGCAACTCACCATCATGTTGGTTGGAAACTAGTGAGAAATTTGTGCTAGTCCTAGATGTAATAAGATAAACTTCAGACAAGATCAAAGTTATTCAATAGGAATGAAGGTTGCCCAAGATAGGAAGAAGAGTCATGCTGATAAAAGGCGAAGAGATTTGAAATTCTTTGTTGGCGACTTGGTGTTTGTCAAGTTTCTCCGTTAACGAGCGTGATTCGATTTGGTAGGAGAGGTAAGTTAGCACCAAGGTCTGTTGGTCCATTCCCAGTTCTCGAGCAAGTTGGGAATTTAGCATATAAAGTTGGATTACCTGGCAGGAGTCCATAACGTATTTCATGTTTCCCAGTTGAGGAAGTTCGTGCACGATGCTGATATGACTATTTCACTGGATCAGTTGGATGGTATCGGGGTAGAATCCGAGGCAGTTGGGTGCCGCAGATGATTCGTATTGTCGGACACGATACGAAACAACTTCAAAGGAAGACAATGAAACTAGTCAAGGTCCAGTAGGGTGATAATGAGCATGACTGTACTTGGGAAACAGAGGAGAACATAAGGAAGTCGTATCTGGAACTTTTTGCCCGGTAAGATTTTAATTATGGTATAGTTATTCCTTTGTTAGTAAAATACATGCTAGGATAGGCTTGTTGTGTTATTATGTATGTTTGACTGTTTGTAAATGGCTGATAGGCATGCAGGGTACCATTGTATGTTTTGGTTAAGGAATTTCGGGCGCGAAATTTCTTAAAGTGGAGGGGGGGAGTGTAACAAACCGCATTCTACACATCAGAGGATCGTAGAATATTTATTTCATTTTCATATGAAGTCGTATGGTTATGTGACTTTGGGGAACGACTATTAGGGTCATTTCCCATGTTCATGATTTTTGCCGAATTTTAAATGACCGTTTTAACCCTGGCGAATCTTGTTTCGCCTATAACTTTTGATTAGTAAGGAGGTATAACCTAAAACCACATCCATTGGATTCGGATGATGGTTTACCTTTCCGTACCGTTTAGGAGATATGGCTGAAATAAGGTTTGGAAGGTGAAAAAAACATAATTGGGCTTAACGGGGTGATTAGCAGCTAAGCCTATAACCCTTTTCGGGATTAGGGTTATGGGAGGGCAAAATGGGTTTGGGAAAAAAATTCATTTCAGTTTTCTAGCCGCCGCTTACATTCATTGAACCCTAGTAATGGCCTCCACCTTCTAAATTCATCGCTAATCACTTCCTTATCACATATTAAGCTAATCAATATTAAATCACGGCAAATTAATATCAAATTGGATGTAGAGCTATTGTGTTGCGTTGGGATTCGAACCAAATCAAAGATATTTTCAGATCTGAAATTTATTTGTGGCTAAGGTGAGTGATTTGCACTTTTATTCACTAATTACAGCTAATTAGGGGTGATTAGTGATAATTAGCGAAATTATGACTCAGAAAAAATATGTAAAAATTCTAGAATATTATTTTATGTCACTGATATAAATTTGGTTGGATCAAGTTTGCTAATCGTATGGTTAAACATGGTTAAGGGGATTAAGGGGAAAATCATGTTTTTGGGTATGTTTGATCTAAAATAACCTATATGCTTGATGTTTTGACCTAGTTGATTGTTCCTATATGTTACTACTGCTGTTCGGAATGTTTCATGATTGATTAGAAAAGTTAGAATGGTTGAAAACGCCACCGTGCGGCGAGAATGGACGAAACAAGCTTGCTGGAAAAGTGCAAGGATTCCTAATTGGATCGGAGAAGGGAGATCGGATCGAATTGGATGGACCGAACTGAACCGGAGCGTGGCATAGGAGAAAGCATGGCAATAAGAAAGGCCATTTGTGCGGAATTGGAGTTGGGATGGAGCGCCGAACCGGAATGAGATGGAGTGGTACCGAAATGAACCGAAATAGTCGAGCCAAACGGAGGACTTAATCACCGAACCGAACCGAGGAGGGAGTACCAAGCCGAACCGAGGTGACGTCAAGGACTGAACCGAACCAAAAGGAGTGACCTGGACACCGCATACCAAACCGAACCGGATAGCCGAACCGAACCGGTTTGAACCTTTATTACTACAACGCGATGACTCTTCTGAAGACCAACTCCAATTTGACCGAAACCCGAGATGCAAAGGAAGTCCAAATGGGAAGTTATTGCTCAAGATCCAGATGGGAACCAACGAGTGAGCTTCAAGAGTTGGACTTTTTTGCGAGACGTGTGCACAGGGGTATCGATATATATAACTTTGATTCACTATTGATGGGAGGGACATTGACTATGGACCAGTGCGGTGAGGTCAAAGTTGTATGGAGTTGAACTCCATCAGGACCCCCTAGGGCAAAGTGGTCGTAGTAAGGTTTGGATGGAGCTAGGCTCCGTCATGGCCCCAAATGGTTCTGGTGATCAAAGAGGTGGATATCGTATACTTTACGCATTGAGTGAGAGATGTGAGGATGATTGCCATGTTTGATGTTTGCTATCACCATGACACACACACTCCTATTTTTACACTATATGTTAGTGTTACCTTAGAGTACTGTACATCCTGTTGTGATAACTCTTTGTTTGTAGGTCCAGGTTCAGGTATGATTATTTATACCTGTTATTGTTTTGTTTTGCTGCTATCGCTTATACCAGACTTTTGTCTGACCTAGAGTTTTATGTCTCTTCCTATTACTCTGGGTGCTCCTAAACGAGCAGACTAGAGACAGGTTAGGTGGTATGCATGAGTAGCTGTCCGGAGACAAGCAGGAGGCTTCCACGTACTATTCACATATATTCTCCCTGTGCTGTTGTTGATCACTACTTTAGGTAATAGTAGTGTACCTTTTCTATTTTGCTTTAGAGATAATATTTTTAAGTTGTAACAATGGTTTGGACCATAAGCTGTATTTTGGATTCTGTTACTGTGATGATTTAGTTTTCAGCTAATGCACTGTCTCGCTTGCTTTATGTCAAGTTATGTTGTTATTATATTTTATTCCATGCGCTATGAGATATACTACGGGTTCTTTGGTGATTCATAGTTTCAAATCCCTTTTCCTTTGACGACCGTCCCGTGCTAGTCGAACATCGGCACGACGCATTTCGGGGAAATATCGGCTGGTTCAAGGCGGGTCGTCACATGATTGTTGCTCAAGGCAGACAGAAATCTTATGCTGATAAGAGGAGGGCTGACTTAGAATTTGAAGTGGGAGATACACTACAAGAAAAAGATGATTTTGCAGTGGTAGAATCCGTTGCTAATCCGTCCTTATATAGTGTTTAGTGACGGATTACACGCGGATATTGGTGGTCGGGAAATTTCAAGTCGGTATTTGTGTGAAACTTTTGCGATGGATTTTAGCGTGAGTTTTCCAACTATTTTGCGACATTTCATCAAAATAAAATCTTATTTTTGAATTAATTTTTTATATATTTACCAACGTTTTAGCGACGAATATGTATTTTTTAAAAATTATTATTTATAAATAAACATTGGTAAACTCTTGCTAATTAGCCAGGGATTTGTGACGGATTTAATTTTAGGTAAACATTTAATCTAGCCTCATCTATTGGAAATTTGTCAGTAAGTCCTTCCAGATTAGCATTGGATTAGTGACACAATACTTTCCACGTTTGTATTTTGGCTTTCCTTTTCCGTCGGTAATTTGTCACTATTCCCCTTTTGATCTCCATACACACATACGCACACACACACACACACATATATATATACACACACACACACATACATACATACAACTGTGAACACTACAAAAAATGGCATACAAAAAGAAAGATAGATTTGCCAAATTGAAAATATGTAATATAGAATTTGAGGAAGAAGAATGACGTATTATTGCATTAGAATTTAATACAAATGTTGTACATATGGAAAACAAATATAGCTGTAATATATACAGGTGGATGGGATTTGACTATAAAGCAAAATATTACAACTGAGTGAAAAAGTTAGACCGCAAACCAAAGAACACACACATAGAGCAAACAACATGCATGAAACAAGTTACATGATACTACACTTACGGTACCTAGATCTTCAATAACACAATCTGGGCTTCTCATTGCTGCTCATTTGTCCAACATCATGAAAATCAGGCACACATAAATCCCTAAACTCATCTGTCCATGCAACTTCCCATCCTCAAAAAACCCAGGCGCCGAAATCCATGTCTGAATCAAACCAACATCAACACCACCAAAATCATCAGTCAAGAAAGTATTTGCATGCCAACCCGTCAAGTAGTTGGTTAAATACTCAGATATGTTGTTGCTGCTGCTTTCATATTTTTCTTGAAATTCGAAGTTGTCACAACTAACTCGATTGTGTTTACAGTTACTTCTTTCACTGTTTGATTCAAAGATTAACTCTGGCTCTTCTTTCTGGTCAGAAGAGAGCCTGCATCCACTTAGAAGATATCTTCTATGGTTCACTGTGCTTGTTTCAGCATTGTGAACGGGTAAATCACAATCTCTGCATAAAATTGCTTTGTCTTCCTTGCATAATAAGGCGCCTCTCTTTTTCTGTAGTTATATGATGAAATAAATGGACTTCTAATTCAAAATGCAAAGAAACTAGGATAAAGACCTGGCATATATCGCAAAGGGGACGAGCTCGAGAATTAGAACAGCTAGAAGTTGGATTGATTATGGAGAAGCGCTTGTGTTTTCTTGATAAAACAGTAGCACTATGGATATTCAAGTAGCAGTGGCAGTAATGAGCAGCTTCATCTACTGAACAAAACACTGATGCTTGCAATTCATAAACAAACACAGTATCTAATGAGATCTCATCAGTTAAGGAACTTTAATGCATACCTGTATTCAATAATACCTGAAAATATATGGCTGTTGTTTGCATGAGCAGTGTCACGCATTAACTTGTGATTGTCGAAGTGCTTAAAATAAGAACAGAACCTGCCCAACTTGGAGATCAATAGTTGTACTTATATGTGGAAGTTCAGATATATCATCCAAATTTTTGAATCAAAATGAAATCTGCTTTAAAATGTTATCATTATTACTATTACATATTAACTATTAGCATAAAAATGTCACGAAAACAAAAACAATAATGGGCAAACTTAAATTGATTTTAGAAAGCAAGCGATTAAACAGTGCATCCTTGTAAAAAACATAATATTTTAAAAGAAAAAAGCAAACAAAATTTCAAAAAATTTTGCTAACTTTGTGTGAATCTTTCATGTAATTTGTTCACTAATTATGTAAATTTTCTATGCAGTTTTTTTTTCCAGATTGACTATGGCAATGCAATTTGTAGACAACATTGATTCTGAAAGGGAAAAACATTATAATCTAACAATATGAAAGGAAAAATAATAATAGTTATCATAATTTTAAATGAGAATGCATAATACTTCTAAATCCTCAACCACCTATCCGTTAAAAATATCTAAAACTACTATGAAAAGAACGCATATAACAATGACCATGTCAAACACATCCAAGGCATTTGTTCCTATGCAAAACTGATTGGGCTCAAACTTACTTTAGTTGATAACTTTGAATGTGCTTTATACTTGAATAAGATGTTAGAATAGGCATGTGGATGCATGGACGAAAGAACAATAAGATGTCAGACTAGGCATGTCGATATTCATGCATCCTTACAGCAATAAATGCTACTTTTTTTTGTTTAACAATTTATGCATGTGTGATGACTAGATTTTAAAGAAGAAGACGTATGCATTTATGCAACTCCGAGTCCAGACAGTAAATATTTTGATCCAAATAATTTATGTATGTGTGATGACTAGATTTTAAAATCAGCCTTATAACTCCATCTACAATGAATCACTATCATTTCATTTTCGCCTTATTAATTTAATGGTGATCTTTGGATCTTTTTCTACATGTGAAAAATTGGGCTTTGCAATCAAAGTGACATGTCCAAGATAAATGGACTTATATTATCCATTAAGATAAAAAATTCATGATTTAATAAACCTAGCAGGAACAAGGTCTCGGTGCCAAAATCAAATTCTTCTACTGTAACTTCCGAAGTGGATTACCACTGTGCTAGTATCTATGAAATTAGAGATGCTTATATTTATGACAAAAATATCATGAATGTGAAAACGTATCTGCAACTGTGCTCGAATGAATAACAAATTGAAAAAAAATTGTATAGGAAGAAAAAAAATGTACCATAGGATTAACGATTTAAGGATGTATCTCCAGCAAACAAATCGCCTCCAACTCCTTCCCTAATCTCAAAAACATCAACAATCACTACCGCATCTGTTCTGCCACCAGACTTGTGTTGATCCAGTACTTCCACTTCATCTGTAATCTTCCCTTCTCCTTCTCTGTGAAAATTGCCTCCAATTCCCCTAGTGCCCATCCGTCACTTCCTTTCCTACCACCCATCGACGAGCTCGATTTATTCTCAGAGTCCATTGCCAATCCAATTAGAAGCATAGTTACGGATTTGGGGAAGAATAAAAAACACCGAGGCTTAGAGCGTAGATGAGGATGTAAATAATGGAAAATTGATAAAGATGTTAATTGATGGCGGTTGCTTTGAATGTTAAGTGAAGAAAGGGGGCAAAACTATCTGGATTATACGGTTACGGGGGTAAAAGCGGGAAACGAAATCATCGAGGAAAATGTGAGCAGGAATGTATGCGTATGACCCGATTAGAAATATATTTTGTGTAAAGGGACTGCTTCTTCAACTGACAAATTAGCATACGAGATTTACGGCTGCAAATAAAGTTTTATGAATATTTTGTAGTTTAATTTTAATTATAACTTTAAAATTATTTAAAATACTATATATTTGAATAATTATCTATTACAATTATTGAATACTAAATAATAAAAATACATATTAATATTAATTATCAAATACAATTATTTAAATAATTATTAGTTTTTTAAATAATTATTAGTTGTTGTAAAATATTTTTCATAATTATTAAATAATTTTACTTAATAATGAGTTAATTATAAATTTGTGTACCATAGATTCTATTTGGATTTTTTTAACTTCAATCGGTAATCCAAATTGCATTAGAAGTATCAAATAATTAAGACAAGCAAACTTTACTTCAGTTGGATTTAAAATGTTGCTTTAGTTAAGAAAAAAAATCTTAAGAAAGAATAATATGTGTAAATGAATTAAATACAAAATAATTGATATTTCTTTACTAAGTCAAGGAAACAAGAGTTAAAGTAGAAACGAGCATCAAATATAAAAAGTTAAATGTTTAAGCATCAACCAAACTCAACCAATAATTCATATGAAATAATTTACAAGAAAAGGATAACAACCTCTACTAAGTGTAATTGAGTAAGATGTTAATCAAAATTGATTACTAATCAGAATAATAAGCTTAGTAATATTAATTTTTACTCACACATTTCGGTCTCAAATTGTATCAGTTGAATCTTCAATTAAAATTTGGGCATTACTTAAGAATCTAATGGATGCGGATGCGTCGATGGCTACTACAGGAGCATATAAGTAGGGAACAAGTCCACTTGTAGAATTGTGCCCTAAAAATAGCACTGGTGACAGAAACTGCCCCGATGTTTTTGTCGTCGTCAGCTACGGATCAAGAAAGACCAAAAATTAAACCAAATTGCGGTTTTCAAATCATGGATAGAAATGTTTAATGAGATGGTGGTTTTTTTTTCAATTTGGGGGAAGAAGTAATTTACCTGAAAGGAGACGAAGATGATGGATGAAGGGTGATGAAAGCTTTTGAGCGAAACTAATGAAAAAAGAAAAGAAAAAATAGATGTGTTGGGATATAATCTAACAGATCAGAATAATCCGATGCATAATCCCTGGATTACTAACTTGATTTAACAGATGATATCAATACTACATGGATCACAAATATGATCCAACGAAAATTGTGTGTGGTGCTTTTATGAATGACTCAGTTGTATATGTAATTAACTTAAATTAGATTAAATAAAATCAGATAACAGCATAATTGAAGTTGTCAAATTGCATCATGCTAGAAAGAATGTAAAAAATAATAATTAACTTTTCAATTTTTAATTTTGCTGTGAGAAAAAAATTATTCAAACATTACATTATTTTTTGGAAAATTAAAAATTTCCATAAATGCTAAGTATTTCTAAACTAATTTTTTTTCAAAATTATCTTAAAAATAAAATTAATTTTTATGCCCAAAGTAAATTTTCAGTTTTTTTCACAAAAATCATTTTACTTTTAATAAATGAAGTTATCAAAATAATTCTTTATTAGATAAACATCATTCATTAACATATTTCAATAACAGCATAAATAACATTTGATAAATATCGTTGAAAGCTTTTAATTTACAATATTTAATAAACGTTCATTTACATATTTCAACAACATGATCAAAATGTTATCAAAAAACAAATATAACACAACGTAAAAATGGTATCATCAAAAAGTACTTTCTATAACAGTTTAAACAAACATTGTAGAAATCTTTTATTTACAACTTCTGTACATAAAATATTTGTTGAAAGATTTTATTACGACGTTTTTCTTAATAAATGTTGTGAAAGATCGACCTTTTTTACAACATTTTGGTGAACTGTTGCAAAATTAGTGTTGTAAAATTGTTTAACCGTTGTATTATTTATGTATTAAATTTTATTATTAATTATTAGATAATTATTATAATAAACTGATTTTTTTTTTATTATTTAGTGGAATAATTATGAAGGAACAATTTAAAATTTTGAGATTTAGCGTAAAATATACTAGCATACTGACTGAAATTTATGATGAAAGAAGAGAACTTAATTAAGAATTTAGTAATTACATTGGTTATGAGCGAAGATTATTTTGCTAATTCTAAATAAGCAATGATTATAAGTTATTCATTATAGAACATAAATTATTATTTATTATTACTAATAAATCATTAATTAGAACAAATTAATTATTGATTATTAAACATGTTAATAATTTTTAAAAAATAACACTAAAGTATATATTAGAAAAATAATATAAACATCTCTTGCAAATATGTTGGAATTCTACTACAAAATAGCTTCGATTAATATTCGTAGGTATTCTACATGGATTTGCGGTGGAAAATAGCAGTAGAAATTTTTTGTCGGTAATCTGATGCAATTTGCAACGGCTTATTGAGGGATGACAGAAGGCGACAGTAATAAATAAAAGAAAAAAAAAGTTGAAGAAAACAAAAAAAAAATCCCTTGCAGGTCACATGGAAATCTGTCGCAAATCAGCGACGGAAATTCCGCTTTTAAATACATGACGCTAAATCAGTGTTTTCTTGTAGTGATATGGTCTTCATTAAAGTGTCACTGCTAAGGAACGTAGTTCGCTTTGGTTTAGTAGAGAAGTTGGCGCTGAGATTTGTAGGACCCTTCCCTATTGAAGAGAGGATAGGACATATGGCTTATGGGATTATGCAACTTGATAGACTAGCGGGCGTACACGACGTATTTCACATTTCCTGTCTGAGGAAATGTCTCCATGATTCAACATAAATAGTAGAGCCGAGCACTCTTGAAGGCGTAGAAGTTGAGAAGGAAGCATCAGTAGGACGAGTTCGTACTCATATCCTTGGATCAGAAATCAAGAAGCTACGTAACAAGGAAATTAAGTTGGTAAAAGTGCAATGGGGAGAAGACCGCGAAGATGCGACATGGGAACCCGAAGATAGGATTTGAGCTTCTTATCCTTTTCTTTTTGAGAGTACATTCTTGACTTATTTCCCAAGCTTTTACTTTGCATTTGCTTATACCGTTCAAGTTTATTTATCCTAACATTCGACCATTTCGAACCTTAGGTAAAATCTAATGATTGGAAACATGTGTTTGAAACATGTTATGATTGATGGTTGCAAGTGGATGCAAGTGTTTGCTAGTGGTTGCCCGTGAACACATATACACACATTGGACACTAGATCGGCTCAAATCACTTACATGTTGCATATGGATATGTGTGCATTTTAGATTTTCTATGGATGGAAATGGATGTATCATCATATGGATGTTGCATTTGGACGGATGATTGTGCACACATATAAAGTTTACGTGATATAATAGGGCTATTTGCATACATTTTGGATTCATGGCACAAATATATATTGCATTAAGGAGGTCAACTGAATTAGTCGACCGCCTGATTTTCGCATTAGGGAAAGGACATATACATACTACACTTTGCATAAGTTCATACAAGCATTAGAAATCTCTCAAGGACAATGGATGCCTATAAATGATGGATGAGTAGATGGTTGTAGGTGGATGTTTGGATAGTAACGTTCTTATAGACTTGGAGATTTCGAGGACGAAATCCTTTATATAGGGGAGAATGTAACACTTCCAAACCATAAACACTATAACCATAATAAATATTCAGAATTAACTGAAACCGGCGTTACCGTTGCGTTCGTGTCGGAATTCTGGTTCAGATAGACCCGAAGTTTGCGCAAAACGGATAATGTATGAAGGAGTTATAGGCTCTAGAAGTTTGTATTATATAAGGAGCTTGCGCATAATCATAAATCAAATAATAACTCCAAAAAAATCAAAAATGAGATGAGCGGAGGTAGACGGGAAAAAGACTATTAAGGGTCGACCCTCACTGGACTGGATCGACCCAATGAGGGTCGGGTCGACCCTAGGGTCGATCCATGCGTAGGTGGGTCGACCCATACGAGATCTAAACGAATTATGAAGCTCGAACTTGGATCATTTTGTGTCTCTATTCACGCTGACTCGACATGACCTTTACGGTCCAGATTTGAAACCTAAATCTAAGGGTTGATGTTGGTTGTGTAACTCTATAAATAGATGGCCTCCCTCGTTCACAATTCACACAGATTTTCTTCATATCTTCTTTTGCCTCCATAAAATTATTCTGAAAATTATATACGTATAATAGGGGAATGCTGCTAGAGATTGGATTGAGCAGAGACAACATCAAGACTTGCATACATACAACTTGGATTGGATATGGACTTTTATTGACCCAGTGTTATACATATTTATCTTCACCAAGGCTCACTGTGAGTTACAGTTATTTATAGATCTGATTTCTTAGGCCTTGAACATGACAGTTTAATTAAATTGGCTGGGATCTACAGTAAAATAAACATACCTGATTCACTGTTATCACCTATGTCGTTATAATCAATTATATTCCTACGATATTGTTAGTTAAACAAACTATACATATGCTTGTGATGTTGTTATACCTATGCCTGTGATAATGTTAATTGGACAAGTTATACTCATGCCTGTGATGATGTTGATTGGACAAGCTACACATATACCTGTAATGTTGTTAGTTAACAAGTTGTACATATGCCTATAATGTTGGAAAGATTAACAAGTTATATGTATCTATCTACCTTTTCCCATTTTCTACGTTTATTTCCAGGCTTGTCTATATACATACGTGATTTGATTCTATTTCTCTCCCTCTGTTTTACTTTTTATTTTATGCCAAGCCTATGCCTTAGGAAGCCTAGGCTATACCCGATTTGAATGGGTGTATGATTAGTAAAAAGATGAATAGTATAAAAAGCGACTTAAGCATGTTATTTAGTTGGAAAGTTTGACCATAATTCGGGAAAAGGATAAAGATACATGTGTAGACTTGTTGTAGATGGATGTTATGCATAAACTTGTAACTTGGGAATGTAGTTGATAAATAATATGCATAAGGAATAGACATGTTAACTTTGACTGAAACAGACATTAAGTAAATGACATGTTAAGAATAGGGTTTTATACACATAATGACATTACAACCATGCTTATTGATAAAACCTAAACCTGGTAAGTTGAACATAAGTATTAAGAAGCAAAAAGGTCCCCCATCTGCTGTTGTATCCGGTTTTGGGGACTCTTAAATCCTAGATACTTGGGGACACAAGCTTAGGGGATTTTGTCTTGTGTCCATCTGCTGTTTGGAACCCATATCAGTCAGTATCCACGTAGATATCTTATCTGATGGGCCTTCGCACTAGGTAGATGCTCAGGGCACGCTTTACTGAACTTGATAGTAAGAGGCTCACACGGAGGTGGTTAGGGGGCGTTCCAGCGGAGTCATGAGCGTGCATGGGTCGGACTAGGAAAGATAAGACATTATAACACCAGTAAATAGGTCTGTGTCATATGGTTGTTGGGTTAGGGAGTGATACCCTCTACTGCCAGGGCTGACACAAGGTATTTACATAGTAGGGAGCCGATCGTTTGGGTAGCAATTACGGTACACCTAATCCTGCTGTTATGTAACTAGGTTAACACTTAATATGCTATGTAATTAGGGTACACCTAATCATGCTGTTTGATTCTGCTATTTATTTCTGCTGTAATCCTGTTGATATGTTATTTGGCAAAGAACCTAATCCTATTGAACCTGTTATACTAGTACTGGTGCAGACATATATGTTCAGACATTACCTATTCTTAGGATATAAACGTGAAGCATTACCTGATCATAAGTTTATTCCTATTATTTTGCCCATCCTATTATTCTGTTTAGTTTATCTGTTGTAACACTGGGCCTTTCTTATCCAGTCTTATTTACCTGTCTTGGCATTACTATTTTATGCAAATTTTGAGTCACTGGAACACGCCAGACTTTATGTCTGGCCCTTTTTCTTTCTCCTATTTCTTCTCTCCCTCCCCCTCAGGTCTTCATAGCGGCAGCATTGAACAGTAACTAGGATATCTCTTTAGCTTGGACTTGAATTGGACTTCTTGAGATGTATCGTTTTGGCTTGCTCTTTACTTTAGTTTGGCTTATGGCATGGGGTATGACTTTATGTACGTTGGTATTTTATTTTCTGAGATGGCTTGAAAGAAGATTTGAGATAATTTGTTAGTTGTAACTAGTTTTGATGTATTTTTGAGCCTATGCTTTATTTCTTTAATAATAAAGTTTAAAATTTCCCGCTGCTTATTTGTCTTGTATATTCTCAGTAATGATTACCTGTTGCGCTTCACGGAACTTAATGCATTCTCTTATGTGTGACATTAACGGACGTGGTGTGTCATAACTGTGCCCTAACCTCACTCTTGTACCCCTCAACACGAACATTTCAGATCCCTCAAAACATACATACTTTGTACCCTTCAACCTCCACTCCTCTCCTTCATTCCCCTCGAACCCGTCCATCTCATACCTAAAGTGCTCGAGCTCCAAAAAACCAATTTCTGACCTCTCTACCCCGATTTTGACATGATCCCCGAGCCGCAAGCTCGTACCAATTATGGGACACAATCCACTCGTATCCCCTTAGGGATACGATCTGCTCATATCCCTCAAGGGATACGAACTGATCGTATCCCCTAGGGGTATACGAGTCATTCGTACCCCTTCTTTGAGGTACAATAGACTCGTAATCCACTGGGTACGAGTTCACCCTGAGGGATACAAAATTCATGGCGAGAGGGATACGAGTGTCTTTCTGAACACTGCGAGGAAGGGTCTAAGTTTCTGATACGCGCCACTTAGGGGTACGAAAACGTGGTGTGTGGTCCCCTATTCCTACCTACTCCCACCTAACCACTCCACTATAAATACCCCCAAGTCCATACTTCAAAGGGGTTGTAATATGATTGATTGGACACATATTGAGAGCTCCAAGTGACCTCTTCAATGGAATCTTTGCTTTGAGGAAGAAGAAGAACAAAAGTGACTTTCTCCAATATTCATATAAGATGACTATGACTCCAAATTGCATGAAAATGCTTGCAATTAATGCCTAGAAGAGAACTATTGCTTGTAACTCATTGCTGTGAATAAAATCCAAACAACTATTCCAAAGCGGAAGTAGGCCCCTCTTGGGACCGAACCACTATAAATCCCTATGTCAATTACTGCTTTTTTGAATTTATTTTCCATATGCGAAATCGTATTCTTAAGTAATTAAGAATCTTGGGTGTTGGCGACATGTTTTTGCGTTAACACTGTCCAAAAAAAAACCAGTTCCTACCCACTTAGAAGTCACCCAAATCCTTCCTAGATTTCGAATCGGCATGTCTGATCGAGGTTTGTGTTAGTGTAACGATCCAGGTTTGGATCAGCATAGCCATCCAAACACAAGTTATCCAATCGATTAGGGATCAGTTCGGCATACTGATCCAGATTCGGATCAGCATGCCAATCTAGATATGGTTCGTCTTACCTAACCTTTTGAACTGAAGATCCCCCTCTCCATGCCGAACCGAACTTGCATGTGCTATAACCCGATCTCATCAGTTTCCATTGATTTGAAACTTTGCATATGGTCTCTTGGCATTTTTTTTATCATCGCCGTGAAGTTTCATGCCGGTATAGGCTATTCTGAACCAAAACTATGCCATTTCTTGCCACATGAATTCCTATCTCTAATCTGCCATTCGTTCGGCGTTCAAACCCATTCAAGTATTCTAGGCAAGGTTCTAACATACAAAACACCCTCAGACAACATTTAATTCGATCAATACAAAACAAAGCATCAGGTCATAGAGAGAGCATATATTCTTATGAGGGTCTAAGTATACCACTCCCCCTAAATTATGACTTACACAAACATTACCAAATCACCCTAAACTGACATGTATGTAATAATATGATTAACCATGATTTATGAGCATTTTTCTATATTTTTAAAACGTGATTATAGGCTAATACACACTAATTAGTTATCAAAGGTACTAATCACTTACCTTAATCCCCAAACCTAACTAAATCCAAGAGAATGAAGATTGGCTCTAGTTCCAAGATGTATGCATGAGCCATTCTCCTTAATTTGATGTTGATTAGAACTTATCGTTCACAAATGAGGAGGTTTAGCTTAATATATTAAGGTTTATATGGAGATTAGTAAGGTGGGGGTAATAAAAGATGTTTTGGAAGTTTGGCTAATGAATAAAGACAACTCTCCTACCTACTTCAGCCCCTATTAACCCAATCCCTACATGGGCCTTAGCCCCATGCATTAATGAACTACTTAACCCATTTAAGTCATCCCAACCTTTTTTCATTTGGCATGCCTGGTAATAGGATGTAGCATGATAGGGGGTTCCCGCTATGGGAGTTTGGTGGCGAGTAGTGGACTCTTACTCCTACACATCCCTAAGTGAAAAGGGTTGACTACGAGTTGAAAGGCTGACGTAAAACAAGGCAGATTGGGGTACCATTGTAATGCCACGATGGAGAGTAGCCATTGGATGATGGTTGAAAAGACTAGTCCCGTTACCGAGTGCTCCCATTTCTCCCAATTGGTAAGTCCATTTGCTTAATTTGACCACCCTACGGAGTGAGAAATCATTATCCGGACCCAATGGAAGTGTTTATCTTTTCCAGTCAAAAGTTATAGGCCAAAAAATTTTTTTGCCAAGGGTGACATGGTCATAGAAAAATTCGACAAAAAAATGACCTTAGTAATTATTTCCCAAAGTCATAGAATCATACGACCTCACATACAGATAATATAAATATTCTATGATTCTCTGATAAATAGAATATAGGTCGTTACATTGACTGGCCCATATATTTTATACTTAGGTCAAATTGAGCTATTCTAGTTAATACCTTGTTGATGATTTGTGTTTAGTTGGTTTCATCTTGGATTGTCTTACTTGAAGATAAAAACTGAGTTGACTTGTCATGCGTTCGAGTCTCATGTTGTATATTCTTTTAGGGCACATATTGTATTTGTGTATGGTTTATAAGAACCAATGGAGTTTGTAGCACATGTATGTATTGTATTATGTTGTTGTATATATATGTATTCTGTTCAGGGATCTACTATATATGATGTTATTTTAATTTGTACTGAATATGTTCCTTAGCCACCATAAGTTTATATCAGAATTGAGTTGAGTACGTCAATCCATATGAGGTAAGAAAGAAAAATTTATACACCCAATAGACGTATCCAATACTCGTCTAATACAAGATTACAGATGATCGCCCAAAACCAACCATATTCCTTGATCTAATAGTCAATTTTACTTAGTGATGTTGTTTATCAGGGCAGGTCTCGGAATAGGGCGTTACATAGATGGCTTCCATACTCTAGGAGGTGCTCTGGTAAGGCATGCGAAGTAGACACCGAAGGCTTTATGTTTTTGAATGGACATGAGACTTCCTCCTCTAGGAGGTGCTATAGTGAGATGTGCAGATCAAGCATTGCAGGCTTTTTCCTTCAATGGGTTAAGGACTTCCTTCCTTTAGGAGGCGCTACAGTGAGGCATGTAGAGAAAGCACTATAGGATGTTGCAATGAATGGGTCAGAGACTTCCTCTCTGTAGGAGGTGCTCCAATGAGGCATGTAAAGAAGACATTGAAGGTGCATGCCTCGAATGCATCAAGGATTTCCCCCCTCTATGAGGTAATACAATGAAACATGTAGAGTGGGCACTACAGGCTTATGCCTTGAATGGATCAAGGACTTCTGCCTCTAGAAGGTGCCCTATGTGTTAGGGATTTATGCTTTGGATAAGCCAAAGCATTTCTCCCTCTATGAGGTTCCCCAAAAGTACTGAAGACTTCTTCTTTTAAATCCATTTTCATTACTTTTTTTATGATTTTCCTTAAAGATATGTTATTCCAATTTTCATTCATTCATCATTGTGAAATATGGTCGTAGATGTTCAATATTCTGTATAGTACCTTCATGTCGACATAGTTTATATGCACCTAATGGAATTACTTTATGTAAGATTAGAGGTCTTTTCCAATTTGGCCTAGGAAATCCATTTGCTAGGTTTTAAGGGCTTGGCATGATTTTTCCATGCATAAAATCTTCTTTTTGAAATGATCTTTTCTTAACTTTGGAGTCACAGTACTTATATTTTCTCCATTACTATTCGATCATTCATATGGTTGCTTCACCTCTTGGCTCATTGATTAAATTTAGAGGTTCTTTCTTTAATTCTTATTTTAGATTGAACACATATATTATTCTCTAATGGGAGGGCATTTCACCTTAAGTAGAAGAAAGACTTCATATCCATCGCTAATGAATATAACATATATCCTATTGTGTCATTGCTAAAGTATTATATGCCTGTGGCACGAGAGATATTCTTTTATACAGTTTCCTTTTGCCTTGTTTAATATTTTTCGTAAATATGGTTTTGATAGAGCTTCGTTTATCATAGGGTGAGGCACAGATAAAAAAATTGTGATCCTATTTCGATTACAAAACTAAATAAATTCTTCACTTTTAGGTTGGGTTCCATTATCAAATATCACCTCTTTTGGAATTCCGAATCAAATGGCAATATTTTTAATTAAAAAATTTAAGCACTTTCCTAGATGTGATATTTCGTAAGGGTTTTGGTCCTACCTAATTAGCGAAATAGTCGATGGCTACTGCTGTATATTTAGCTCCTCTTTTAAAAGTGGGTAATGTCTTTATTAAGTCAACTACCTATAAATTGAAAGCCCATGAACTTGAAATTGAAATTAACTCATTTGGAGGTAAGCAAGGAATTTGAGAAAAAAATTGACAACTGTCGCACTTTTTACATAATCAATCACATGTTTAGTCATATGAGGCCAACGGAAACCCTATCTCACAATTTTCTTAGCTAGTTTTATTCCACTAGAGTGGTCTCCACACACTAAGATCCACTTAATAATTTTAATGGGGATTGTCAAAGGGACTCCACATTTGGTTAAGGGGAGGACCAATATTTATTTATTGTATAATTGTTATGTGGAGGACAAAATAGATTATCCTCCCATTCAACATGTAAATTAAAATTCCAATATTAACCCATATAATCCTCATTAATATAAAACATAAAACCTAAACCTTAATTTATTGCTGCGCATAAGAAATAAAAAATGGATATAATTAATGTAATGGAGACACAAGAAAATTTCCTGGATGATCGGAAGACATCGGATTAGATAAATAATTGTAATTTCATATTGAAATTGGTATGATTAATCTAGAATAAATGCAGAACGAAAATTTTGATCTTATATGTTGTATCAAATTTGTGTGATTGAGATGTTTAGTAATTCGCATGTTTGTTACTTGCGCTAAATTAGTAAGTTAGGGTTTAACATAAGTGACGAGATAGGGGTAGTTAGGTCTCTTTCTCTTTTCATTTTAAAATAAACCAGACCCCCTTAACAAAAAAATTATGTTTGAAGTCTCTTTAAAATTATCCCCTAACCTAATATGGAGTCGCTTTAACAATCCTGAATTTAATCTGTTTTTAGAATCAACGCATCTCAAGTAAAAGAGTGATTGCATCTTTTTGTGTAGTATTTCGTCCATCATGACAAAAGATAGAGCCTAATATTTAAGCCTTCTTTCTTCTTTTTATTGATTGGTAGTAATCAATTAGTAAGGTATTTTACGATAGGTGTCTTCCAATTATTTTCAAAGTGATTGTCCATTTTTAGGATTGGAATACCGTTTTGAAAGAACAGTATCCTTGTCTTCTTTTCCTTTATATGACTGAGCTTCAAAACTGGTTATAACCACTGATCCTTTTCCTGCTTTGGAATCCTTTTTGTTTATACTAGGATTGGCTTGATAGCCGACTAGGATAATTCTAGCCCAGTGCTCGTCGTGAGCTAGTTATTTTGGCTAGGTAGTCATCATGAGGATTATTTTCCCTGGTTATTTGTTGTATATAGGAGTCCTTTAATTGAGGCAACATTTTTTAAATTTTGTTTACATATAAAGGTAACTTTGCATCCTTTTTTTAGAAGGTTTGTGTTAACTAGATTACAATCAATTGCGAATTATTGAAAATCTCAATTCTAGGAATATTATTTTGTAAGGCTAGAGCAAATTTACTGCCATCGACCTATATTCAACCACATTTCTTATGGATTGAAAACCTAACTTCTTTGCAAAATGCAACCGATGTGTACTGTGAGTTTTTGGATTATGACATAAAGAAAAAACGGAAGACTACTTTATTTAGAAGAAGAAGCACACATTAAATTCTCTTGTTAAAACAATGAGTAGTACAACATTTAAATAAGCTTAAAAAATACCTGAACTAAGCCTACGTCCACTGTATGCATGGACTACTTCAAACTAAGATATTTATTAAATCTGACAACTAAATAAACAAAGTACAAAAAAATAATAGCTCTCTTATTGATAGTTGCTACTAAAAACTTACATCATCCTCATTTGAATTACATTTCAACACCGCCCCTTGATTCAAACTCCCGCATTCCAAACTTCTTCATGAAGAATTGATGTTTTGCTCGACTTAATGCTTTAGTGAACAAATCTTCATCATGATCATTACTTCCACAAAATTTCAGTACTAATTTCTCCTCGGCAGCCAACTTCCTTATGAAATGATGCTGAACTTCTATGTGCTTAGTCCTTGCATGGAACGTTGGGTTCTTGGTCATAGCTATTGCCGACTTATTATCACACCAAAACTCAATTGCACCTTCCTACTGACAACATAAGTCTTTTAGCATTTTTCTTAACCAAATAGCCTTCCTTGTTGTTGCACCGGCAACAACATGTTAGGCTTCAGACGAGGATAAGGCTACTGTATCTTGGTTCTTATAGCTCCATGTGATAGCTCTTGAGCCTATATTGAACACCGACCTAGACGTACTCGTCCCGTCATCCAAGAAACCTACCCAGTGACTGTCAGTATACCCAATTAACATGAAAGTTTCAACTTTTTCATAGAGAATTCAAATCTTAATTGTGCCTGCAAAATATTTCAGAATTCTTCTTGCTGCTCCAAGATGCTGCTTAGTTGGAGAGTGCATGTAACGTGACACTATACTCACACTATGGGCTATATCAGGCCTTGTGTGTGTGAGATAGTTTAAACCACCAACTAAGCTTATGAAAATCTTTTCATCTGCTTTCTCTATACCATCGTCTCTTTGAAGTTTTTCATTTGTGTTCATGGGAGTTCTAGTTGGTTCACACTTCTCCATTGATAATTTCTTCAATAAATCCTCTGCATACTTCCTTTGACACAAAAGTATTCCATTTTCACCATGCTTTACTTCCAGACCCAAGAAATAATGAAGTAATCCTATGTCTATCATATTAATTTTCTCCATCATTGCTGCTTTAAACTCACTTAGCAATTTCTGAGAAGAGCTGAAATAAATAATATCATCCACATACATATAGAAAAATATGAAGCCATTCTTGTCTTCCTTTTTCACATAGAGAGATGGCTCGTTCTCACTTCTCTCAAACTAATTTCGGAGAAAGAATGAGTCAATCTTGCTTTACCAGGCTCTAGGAGCCTATTTCAGCCCATATAATGCCATTTGCAGCTTGTACACCTTATCTTCCTCACCATCTTTGTCAAAACCAAGTATTTGTTCAACAAAGACCTCTTCATGCAAGACTCCATTGACAAGTGCAGACTTAACATCCAGCTGAAACACTTCTAGTTTCCATTGAGCAGCCAAAGCTAATACCACTCTCACAGTTTTAAACCTTGCCAATGGTGAAAATGTTTCTTCAAAATCAATCCCTTCTTGTTGTGCATATCCCTCAACAACAAGACTTTCCTTGTTCTTATGAATACTCCCATTTGTGTTGAACCTGGTTCTGTATACCCATTTCAGTCCAATAACATTCTCCCCTTACAGAAGATTCACCAACTTCCAAGTCTTATGACCTGATATAATCTCTCATTGCATTCTGCCACTCCATTTCTTTCTTAGCTTCCTCAAAACAGACAGGATCTGTAGCCATTAATACAAAATCACAATCATCATACAAGTCAGTTAACAACTTGTATCTCCTTGGAGGTGGATCACTTGATAAGCTTGACGATGATGGCATTGAAGGAGTACTTGAAGTGTGATGTACATTCTCGGGCACACTTGGATCCTCCTTTGAACCGTCAAAGCCCACTGATTTCTGCTGAATACTACTACTCACTTCACTTTTCTTTCAATTCTAGCCTTCATCTTCATCAAATACTACATTTCTACTGACAATGATCTTGCCAATAAGTGGGTTATACTACCTATATGCCTTTGATTGAGTAGAGTAGCCACTAAACATGCACTTTACTGACTTATCATCTAACTTGGACCACATATCAACTAGTGCATATGCTATACAACCAAAAACTCTCAAGTGACTTACTGAATGTTTTTTTCCACTCCAAGCATCCGATGGTGTTCTGTTCAAGACTGCCTTTGTGGGTGAGACATTGAGAATGTAAACGGTTGTGGCTACAACTTCACACAAGAACTTGTTTGGCACACTCCCATACTTCGTGCCATTTCAGCCATAGTCTTGTTCTTCCTCTCGGCTACTCCATTTTGCTCAGGAGTATAAGAAGTTGTTAGCTCTCTTCTTATGCCATTCTCTTCACAATTTGTGATAAACTCATTTGACAATAATTCACCACCCCTGTCTGTTATCAATGCTTTTATAAACAATCCAGACTGTTTTTCAACCATAGCCTTAAAAATCTTAATTCAATCAAAGGCATAAGATTTAGCTTTAAGAAAATAAACCCAACTCATTCTACTATAATCATCTGTGATGAGCATGAAATACTTACTTCCACCGAGCGAAACTGCCTTCATTTGGCCACATAGATCTATATGAAGTAGTTTAAGGCACTCATTTGCTCTCCATGCTTTTCCTATTGAAAATGATCCTCTTTATTGCTTCCCATAGATGCAACCTTCACACAACTCAAGCTATCCAGTTTTAGGCAATCCTATCACCATATCTTTGGACTGCAGCATCTTCAATCCTTGCATATGTAGATGGCCATACCTTAGGTGCTACAGCTTGGCATCATCATCCCCCCTTGACTGTCAAAGCTTTGCTCACATGGCTTGGCAAGTCTAGAGGGAACATCTTGTTTCTTCCCATTGGAATCTTTACAATAACTTCTTTGGTTTTCTTGTCATAGATAAGACAAGACTCATTCTCAAATAGCACATGGTATCCAGAGTGGAGGAGTTGACCAAAACTAAGAAGATTGTGAGCTAATTTTGGCACATGTTGCACATCAGATAAGACCTTTGTGTAGCCTTGCTCAGTTGTGATTGCAATCATGCCCTTGCCTTCTACTTTAAGTTGTTTTCCATCACCAAGTCCTACTCTGCTCTTTGCTGACTCATTCAGCTCTCTGAACATTGGCCTGGCACTTGACATTTGGTTTGAGCACCCACTGTCAACATACCAGATGCCACATCCTGCATTATTAGTTAATGCATTTTGTGCCAAAAACAGTTTCTCTTTTTGCTGCACAATATTAGACTTTTTCTCACCTTTCTGTTCATCCTCCTCTTTCTTCCAACAGTTGGCTTTTTGTGCCCTGGCTTCTTACAATAATATCATTTGAGAGGACTTTTGTAATTTTGAGAAGACCGATCACTTCCTTCGTTACTTTGTCCACTTCCACAACCCCTTCCACTTGAGCCACCTCTTCCCCTTCCTCTTCCGCTGAAGTGACCTGACTTTTCCTTGTTTGAGGATTCACCTTTCACTTGGAATGCCTTCTCTCCCTTCTTGTCATCTTCTCTGGTCTGTCTCTCCTCATATGCTTGAAGAGATCCCATGAGTTCATCAAACGTGTAGGTCTCTATATCCTTCAATTCCTCAATTGCTGTCACAACATGATCGTACTTCTTTGTAAGGCTTCTCAATATCTTGCTCACCACCTGATGAGTTTTGACACCCTATCCATATGACCTCATCTGTTGCATAATACTAGACATTCTAGAAAGGTACTCTTGAACTGTCTCTTTATCTTTCATTTGAGAAGTTTCGAACTCCCCTCTCAAGGATTGTAGTTTGATAGAAATAACCTTCTTGTCTCCCATATACTCTTTCTTAAGAGTAATCCATGCTTCTTTTATCGTAGAAGCTGCTGCAATGCGTGGAAACACATCATCATCAAGTGCCTGTTGAATGATGAAAAGTGCTTTGGCATCTTTCTTTCTTTTCTACCTCAATGCTTGTTTGACTCCTCAGTTCCATTATCTTCAAAGCCACTCTCAATAGTATTCCAAAAAGCTCTTGTGATCTAAAGAGCGTATTCATTTTTAGGCTCCAAAAATGATAGTTCACACCTTTGAAAATAGGAAACTATTTAGTGAATTACAATTTTCATTGTTGTTCTACATGATTTGTTTCCTTTGTGTTTACTCTCTCATACGAAACACCCACCAAACCCAAGAATTCTCTCTGGCTCTGATACCAATTTTTTTGGCTTATGACAGAAAGAAAAAAATGGAAGACTACTTTATTTAGAAGATGAAGCACACACTAAATTCTCTTATTAAAATAATGAGAAGTACAACATTTAAATAAGCTTAAAGAAATATCTAAACTAAGCCTATGTCCACTGTATGCATGGACTACTTCAAACTAAGATATTTATTAAATCTGACAACTAAATAAACAAAGTATAGAAAAAGAATAGCTCTGTTATTGACAGCTTCTACTGAAAACTTGCATCATCCTCGTTTGAATTACATTTCAACAAGATTGAGATCTGTAACACCCAGTATTTCTGTTAACATTAAAGTTCACAAATTAAAGAATAACTAATCTCAAATGTGAGAATTAAGGGAAACGGGTTACGCCATTGTGTTCGTCTCGGAATTCTGGGTTAGATAGAGCCGAGTTTGCATGAATTGGACTTCGTATGAAGAAGTTATGGCCATCGGAAGTTTCAAAAAATTCAAAACAGATTTCAAAATTCAAAATTTCAGAGTTAGATGGGCTAGGTGGGAAAATTCCCGCCAGGGCTAGGTCGACCTACCCTGGCCAGGTCGACCATAGGGTCGACCTGCCCCCCGGGCAGATTTGTTTGGTGACATGTTTATGACTATGTGCTGACTCATTAGAGTTTCTGATCTGCTCTGGTTGGCTGGGATTAATTCTGGGTTGATCGGACGGCCTAAACTAATCCTAAACTCTATAAAAACACCTATAAACTCAAATCCTAAAATCAAAATAAAATTAGACTCATGGCCTCCATGCCGTAACCTTGCAACTCAGAATAGCCGTCACCAATTAGAGAGGAAGAAAGCAAATCAAATTCAATTCTTTTCAACTCTAACAACGAATCTACTTCAAAGGAAAGCTAATACAACTTCAGAACTCAGAATTCATAACTCAAGACCTTCTTTGAGTTGTGAGTTCGATTTCTTTAATAAAATAATTAGCAATTTAATTGGATTAAGTTATTATGTGGATTATACGGATATGATGTGAATTATTGACCGCATGTTATAATTATGTTGTAAAATTGTGATGTTATCATACATGTTGTAAATTCTATAATGTTATGTTGTGATGTTATCATCTATGTTGTAATTCTATAATTGATCAATTCATGATGATGTTTCACATGCTAGTTTGGTTATGTTGATTCATATGATAAATCATATGTATGTATGCAAGTTTAGGCGTTGATTTAGATGTGGATCATATGCAAGTTAGCAAAGATTATGTATAACCTTATATGTTTCATGACATCTATTTTAGATCTAAAGTTAGGCTATGACATGTGTGAGTTATATGCTAAATTCTACATGTTAGTTTACATGTTAGATGTAAGTTTACACCATCGTTATGTTGCATAAATCATATATGCAAGTTTATATAAACATATGTATTTGGAGTATGAATCATGTTATGCAAGTTTGTGGTTATTGCCTATAAAAGTTTACATCTTTAGATGTAGATCTATGACATACATGATTTATGCAAGTTTGTGACCATTATCTCAACAAGTTTACACCTTAGATTTGGATCTATGACATATTTAGTTTTATGCAAGTTGTGACTTTGGCCTATGCAAGTTTTAGATGTAGAACATCATTCACACATGCAAGTTCACCCTTTATGATTAGATCTAGTTTTATCTATATGTATGTTGTGATGTTTTCTCTTTATTCTATGAGTTAGACTATTCGAGTCTAACGTATATTTTACGTTAAACGAACGAACGTACAACGAGGGGTAAAGGGGATAATATTAAAAGATTTAATATTGAGAACTGGCTTAAATGCCTTAAACAGCAAAAAACTAATTTGTGATGATAATTGGTATGATTTTGCATACCAGAAATAGATGGACATAATTGAGTCAATTTTGGCCATAGTTAAATTCGGAATTGATTGATAATTTGAATAGGGAAATTAATTCAAATGGGGGAATGATTAATTAGGAGTAATTAATCGTCTAAGACACGAGGTTAGGCTCTTTTGTGGTGTAAGACTGCCCGAACCCGCCCGGCAAATCCAGCTGCCATAAATGCCAGTCTAATGTGGGAGGTCTTGGGCATAAATTAAATGTGTAACAGTTGTAAACACACGAGGTTAGGCTCATATGTGGTGTAAGACTGCCCGGACCCACCCGGCAAATCCAGCTACCACAAATGACAGTCTAATGTGAGAGGTCTTTATAAGGTTACGGTCTTAATGAATTAAGAAACACTTAACCAAATAAACATGTAGTGGGACATGAGGGGGTTAAGTGGGTGCCTTGGGTGGCATGTGGAATCTAGTGGGTGCCTTTGGTGGCATTTGAAATACGATTAGAAATACTTAACCAAAAATTGAAACATGTAGGTGAACATGAATAAGAAGAGGGTTAAGTGGGATGTACTAGAGGGGACCAAGCTTAGGTGGACAGCTTGTGTCAAGTAATGGGGGCCCGTTTCAACTAGTAACCCATACGTATCTTTGTGGGCTCGACCCAAGTCGAGGACGGGACACGCATACTGGGCTTGACTGTAAGAGGCCAAAATGCATTAGCGGTGGCAACGCAAGTCCAACAGGTTCATATGCGTGTGTGGGTCCGGGCTGGTAGGTAAGACATTGTTGCATCATGTAGGTATAAGCCGTGCATCATTGGTGGTATGGAGTTGCCACTTTGGGGAGTGATACACCCCACTGTGGGGCCAGCATGGGTATCTACGAGTTAGGGAGACGATCACATGGGGGTAGTGGGTACACCTAGTGGAGATAGGGGCAGGCGACACCTATGAAGGTAGCTAGGGGTGCACGAAACTACCATTATCATTAATAAGTTCTATAGGCGGGATCAACCATAGGGACTAGTGGTGGTGCAGTATAGTAATTATCTTATAGTGGTTTAGGTGCGCTTTAACGTTATCTTAGTTCAACCCTATTTCCTTGTATACTCTGCCATACTCAATGGTTCACAGTCATTTCCTTATTTTCCAACTTATGCCTTAGCCTAGTTATTTTGGTAATTATATCGTTAAAGTTATCGCACTCGCCAGACTTCATGTCTGACCCCCTTTGTTTCCTCCTCTTTTCTTCCTTCCCCCCCAGATGCTCAGGTTGGAACTAGCACCAGTGGAGCTTGATTTTGGATAGCTGTATTTCTTGCTTTTAGAAGATTGCTTGGATCGCTGAAGTAAAGTTCTTCCTCTCTTATTTATGGATATTTTGTACTGGGGTTATGTCTTTCAATTTATGTACTTTGACTTAGTCAAGATGGATATTATGTACTTTGACTCTGGCTTTTGATGATGTAATCAAACTTATGTGTTTACCGCTGCAATGAATAAAATTTTAAAGTTTTATTACTGTTTATATCTGTCTTGTTGTTAAGTTTCTGTTCTATACACACTTAAAATGCTCCATGGAAGTTAATGCATTCCCTTTATGAGTGACATTAATGGACGTGGGGTGGTACACGTGGTATCAGAGCTGAATGTTACCAGAAAAGATATGAATTTTGAAAATTGTTTTTGAAAAACAACTTTTATAAAGAAGTACCTTCAAAATTATGTTTTAAGGAAAGTATTTTCAAGAGAAAATCTTATTTTAGAAAGCATAACCCCAAGAGCCATATATCTTTCCTTCAGTTCTTTTGTATTGAATCTTTCCTTTTTCGTTTCAGCATGTATGGAATTCCCGAGATACCCGAGGGGATACCAATACCAGGATGGTTTAGGAGGTACTTGGAGACTAGGGCCGCCACCGCAGGTCCAGCAAATCCTCCTCCTCCTCCTCCTTGTGTCGATACTTTTGCAAAGATATGTAAGGACTTTAGGGCAATGGGTGGAAAACCTTTTCATGGGACGGAGACATTTGTTGAAGCTCGTAATTGGCTAAAGGAGGTGGAAGAATTGTTTGGAATCTTTGAAGTGGATGATGGAAGAAAGGTCCAGTTAGCTGCCTGGCTAATGAAGGATGAGGCCTCGTTTGGGTGGGAGGTAACTAATGGGGAGCGTCCAGTTGATACATGGCCAGAGTTCAGGCGGAGGTTTGAGGCGAAGTTTCTCTCACGGGCTAAAGAGAATCTATACATGGAAAGATTTTTGGCATTGAAAAAAGGGAATCTATCGGTGAAAGAATACGTTAAAAAATTCAATCAGTTGGCGAGATTTGGCTTGGACTTGGTGAATACACCAGAAAAGAAGGCCCTGAGATTTGTTAAGGGTTTGAACGAGCCACTTCATGGGTTAGCTATGACCCACATCCCTATGTGGGCTACCTTTGATAGATTAGTTGATATGGCGCTTATGCATGAAGAGGAGAAGGGCGCCAATGCTAATAAAGCCCTCGAGAAGAAAGGGGATCAAAAGAAGCCGCAACAGCAACAACAGAACAAGAAAGGTGGTAAAGGCAACAATGGTAAGGGAAAGAAAAGATGCTTTAACTATGGGACACCCGGCCATCTAAGCAAAGATTGTAGGAAGAAAAAGAAGACTGGTTGTTTCCACTGTGGCGAAGCAGGACGTCTGATTAAGGACTGCCCAAAGAAATGGCAGAGGCCAGGGTCTACCTTGGGAGGACCGGTGCAGGCTCTTATGGCACCAGGGCAGGCAAGGGGACAAGTTCAGGCTCTCATGGTCCCACCGCTGCAAGAATGAGGTAAAGCAATTTCCGTTGAAAGTTTAGTTTTTCTATTTGATCATCCTGTCCGTACTTTATTCGATTCTGGCGCATCACATTCGTTTATCTCTACATCATTAGTTGAAACACTGCACCTAGATACTAGTCTAGTTATGGATCCCTTAGTAGTCTCAAATCCTACTGGTGGTTCGGCTCAACTTTCTATAATTTGTCGGGATTAGAGAGTGTTTATTTTGGGTGTTGAGTTTGAATGCAACGCCTTTGTTCTTGGTTTCATGGGCTATGGCTTAATTCTAGGTATGGATTGGCTAACTAGATACGGGGCCATCTTAGATTGTGAAAGAAGGGTAGTTAGATTGCTGACTCATTGTGGAAAGACCCTTGATATTTCTTGTGACCCTAGAGGTCCAGTAATGCTTAGCTACCTAGAATCCCTTGACGCATCCGATGATGATTTACATTCTGTTCGTATAGTCCGTGAATATGTTGATGTCTTTGATGAGGTGAGGGGTTTACCCCCCAAAACACGAGATAGACTTTCAAATATATCTAATAGATAATGCAAAGCCAGTTGCATTGCCAGTGCACCACATGGCTCCAAGAGAGAGAAGAGAACTCAGTAAGCAAGTGAAGGAGTTGCTTGAGAGGGGGTTCACCAGACGTAGTATATCAGAGTAGGGTGCTCCAGTAGTATTTGCCACGAAGGCGGATGGGTCCCTTAGACTTTGTGTGGACTATAGAGAACTTAATAAGCTTACTAAGAATAATAGACACCCACTGCCGAGGATTGACGAGATCTTCGATCAGTTAGTTGGCGCCTCAGTGTTTTCGCAGTTGGACTTAGCCATGGGTTTCCATTAGTTCAGAGTGGCTGAGGATAACATAGACAAGACTGCCTTTAGGACTCCAGACGGCTTCTTCGAGTGGCTTGTGATGCCCTTCGGTTTGACAAACGCCCCCGCATACTTTGTTGATTTGATGAGTAGGGTGTTTAGGGAGTACCTTAATAAATTCGTGGTAGTGGACGACATCTTGATCTTTTCTAAAAATGAGGAAGAGCATGCCCTACATCTTAGGGAAGTGTTGGAGACTCTTCGAGCGCATAGCCTTAAAGCTAAATTTTCTAAATGTCACTTTTGGAGGAAGGAGGAGCGATTCTTAGGGCACGTGGTTTCCAAAGAAGGGATAGCTGTGGATCCCGCGAAGGTAGTGGCCATCCAAGATTGGAAGGTTCCTAAAAATGCTACCAAGGTGAGGAGTTTCTTAGGGTTGGCTGGCTACTATAGGAAGTTTATCAAAGACTTCGCAAAAATATCAGCTCCATTAACACGCTTGATGAAGAAGAACCGAGTTTTCACATGGGACGTAGATTGTGATGATGCGTTCCAACGTTTAAACAGAGCTTTGACCACAACCCCAGTTTTAGTGTTTCCAGATGGGAGTAAGCCATTTACCGTTTATACCGATGCTTGTAGGACAGGACTAGGCGCAGTCTTAATGCAAGAGGGAAGGGTAATAGGCTATGGTGGAAGGCAGTTGAGAGTGCATGAGAGAAATTACCCTACACATGACCTAGAGTTGGCTGCTATTGTTTTCGCGCTTAAGTCTTGGCACCATTATCTTCTTGGCGAGAAATTCGAATTGTTCACTGACCACAAATAGCTAAAATACTTGTTCTCTCAGAAGGACTTGAACTTAAGGCAGCAAAAGTGGATGGAATTCTTAGCGTCCTACGACTTCGAGATAGCATATACCCCTGGCAAGGGTAATGTGGTGGAAGATGCCTTAAGTAGGAAAAGGTTATCCTTGAGTCTGTTGTTTGTTGAGCGGCGAAGTTTAGAGTTCATCTCTATGTTTGACTTTAGACCTTCCATTGACTTTGTACCCGGTTTGCTAGCATCCTTAGAGGTCAGACCTACGCTTTTGGGACGGATTGGTGAGGCACAGCGCGATGACCCACATTTGGTTGAGTTGGTAGAGAAGCTCAAAAGAGGGGAGTCATAGAACCATCTCCATATGTATACCCTAGATGATAAGGGTTGGTTACGTAGGGACGGTAGACTTTGTGTACCACGAGACGAGAATTTGAGGAAGACCATTCTTGATGATGCACATCGTTCGAAGATTACCATCCATCCCGGCGGGGACAAGATGTACATGGACATGAGACGAGTTTACTTTTGGGCCGGCATGAAGAGGGATGTGGCTGAGTTTGTCGCGAGATGCTTGGTGTGCCAACAAGTAAAAGCAGAGCAAAAGAAACCCAGTGGTTGCTTCACCCATTGGAGGTCCTACAATGGAAGTGGGAAAGTGTCTCGATGGACTTTATTGATGGGTTACCGAGATCAAGGAAGGGTAATACGGGGATTTGGGTTGTGGTAGACAGACTTACTAAGAGCGCCCATTTCATTCCCGTGAAGAGTAAGAGGACTACTCCATGGTTAGCCTCCGTATACATTCGATAGATAGTTCGTTTGCACGGTGTTCCTTCTAGCATAGTGAGCGACCGCGATCCTATCTTCACTAGCGAGTATTGGAAGAGCTTGCAAGAGGCGGTAGGGACTCAGTTATGTTTGAGCACCGCATATCATCCTCAGACGGACGACCAAACCGAGAGGGTGAATCGTATTCTAGAGGACCTATTGAGGTTGTGTGTCTTAGACTTCGGAGGTACATGGGAGGAACATATTCCATTGGTAGAGTTCGCATATAATAATATCTTTCAGTCTAGCATTGGCATGGCACCTTTCGAGGCTCTTTATGGACGGCCGTGTCGTTCACCTACATGTTGGTGGGAGTCTACAGATAAGATCTTGCTTGGGCCCGATATTATTAGAGAGACTTCAGAAAAGATCGATCTGATTCGAACGAGGATGAAGACGGCGCAACATATGCAGAAATCTTATGTGGACAAGAGGAGGTCAGATCTTGAGTTTGATATTGGGGACATGGTCTTTGTCAAGGTGTCTCCATTACGGAACGTTGTTCGCTTTGGGTCCGTTGGGAAGTTAGCACCAAGGTTCGTAGGGCCGTTTCCTATTAAGGAGAGGATTGGACAGATGGCGTATAGAGTGGAGTTGCCTGAGAGACTTAGTGGTGTACACGATGTATTCCATGTATCACATTTGAGGAAGTGCTTGCACGAGATCGCGAAAGTGGTAGAACCGAGCTTGCTTAGAGAGGTTGAGATAGAGCGTGATGCGACGATTCGACGAGCTCCTACATGCATTCTTGGGTCGGAGATTAAGAAGTTGAGAAATCGAGAGGTCAAACTAGTCAAAGTGCAATGGGGAGATGATGAGAGCAACGCTACTTGGGAGACGGAAGAGAAGATGCGTTCATTGTACCCTTTTCTTTTCGAGGGTATGTCTTTTAATTTCTCCTTTATCGCTTAGCTTGTACTTATCTTATCTTTAGTATGTCCTCTCGCTAGTATCTTTGACTTTTAGATAGGGTAATCCTATGGTTGAAACATGTGTTTGAGACATGTTATGTATGATGGATGCATGTGGATGAAAGTGTTTGCTAATGGTTGCTCGTGGATGCATATACACACACTTTAGGCACTATATCGGCTTAGTCACTTCATATTGCATATTGCATATAAATGTGTGTGCATATTTAAGTAATGGATGTATAATGGTTGTACTATCATATGGATGCTGCATTTTGGTGAATGGTTGTGCACACATGTAGAAATAATATGTATCGATAGGATTCTTTCGCATACATAATGGACGCATGGCACTATCATGGTTTGCATTAAGGAGGTCAACTGAATCAGTAGACCGCCTGATTTTGCATTAGATAGAGAACATATACACACACTTCTTGCATATGTTCATACGACATTAGCAATTTTATAAGGACAATGGATTCTTGTGTTTGATGGTTGAGTAGATGGCTGTTCGGATGTTAGGATATGCATTCTCCTTAACTTAGAGATTTCCGGGGCGAAATCCTTTAAGGAGAGGAGAATGTAACACCCCGTATTTCTATTAACATTAAAGTCCACAAATTAAAGAATAACTAATCTCAGATGTGAGAATTAAGGAAACAGGTTGTGCCATTGTGTTCGTCTCAGAATTCTGGTTGAGATAGAGTCCGAGTTTGCGTGAATTGGACTTCATATGAAGAAGTTATGGCCATCGGAAGTTTCATAAAATTCAAAACAAATTTCAAAATTCAAAATTTCAGAGTCAGATGGGCTAGGCGGGAAAATTCCCGCCAGGGCCAGGTCGACCATAGGGTCGACCTAGGGGTCGACCTACCCTGGCCAGGTCGACCATAGGGTCGACCTGCCCCCCCCCCCCGGGCAGATTTGTTTGGTGACCTGTTTATGACTGTGTGCTGACTCATTAGGGTTTCTGATCAGCTCTGATTAGCTGGAATTAATTCTGGGTTGATCGGACGACCTAAACTAATCCTAAACTCTATAAAAACACCTATAGACTCAAACCCTAAAATCAAAATAAAATTGTACTCATGGCCTCCATGCCGTCACCTTGCAACTCAGAATAGCCGCCACCAATTAGAGAGGAAGAAAGCAAATCAAATTCAATTCTTTTCAACTCTAACAATGAGTCTACTTCAAAGGAAAGCTAATACAACTTCAGAACTCAGAATTCAGAACTCAAGACCTTCTTTGAGTTGTGAGTTCGATTTCTTTAATAAAATAATTAGCAATTTAATTGGATTAAGTTATGATGTGGATTATATGGATATGATGTGAATTATCGACCACATGTTATAATTATGTTGTAAAATTGTGATGTTATCATACATATTGTAAATTCTATGATGTTATGTTGTGATGTTATCATCTATGTTGTAAAGTTATCATCTATGTTGTAATTCTATAATTGATGAATTCATGATGATGTTTCACATGCTAGTTTGGTTATGCTGATTCATATGTTGTTTCACATGCTAGTTTGGTTATGTTGCATAAATCATATATGCAAGTTTATATAAACATATGTATTTGGAGTATGAATCATGTTATGCAAGTTTGTGGTTATTGCCTATAAAAGTTTACACCTTTAGATGTAGATCTATGACATACATGGCTTATGCAAGTTTGTGACCATTATCTCAACAAGTTTACACCTTAGATTTGGATCTATGACATATTTAGTTTTATGCAAGTTGTGACTTTGGCCTATGCAAGTTTTAGATGTAGAACATCATTCACACATGCAAGTTCACCCTTTATGATTAGATCTAGTTTTATCTATATGTATGTTGTGATGTTTTCTCTTTATTCTATGAGTTAGACTATTCGAGTCTAACGTATATTTTACATTAAACGAACGAACGTACAACGAGGGGTAAAAGGGATAATATTAAAAGATTTAATAGTGAGAATTGGCATAAATTCCTTAAACGACATAAAACTAATTTGTGATGAAAATTGGTATGATTTTGCATATCATAAATAGATGGACAAATTGAGTCAATTATGGCCATAGTTAAATTTGGAATTGACTGATAATTTGAATAGGGAAATTAATTCAAATGGGGGAATGATTAATTAGGAGTAATTAATCATCTAAGACACGATGTTAGGCTCTTTTGTGGTGTAAGACTGCTGGACCCGCCCGACAAATCCAGCTGCCACAAATGCCAGTCTAATGTGGGAGGTCTTAGGCATAAATTAAATGCGTAACAGTTGTAAAGACACGAGGTTAGGCTCATTTGTGGTGTAAGACTGCCCGGAACCGCCCGGCAAATCCAGCTGCCACAAATGCCAGTCTAATGTGAGTGGTCTTTATAAGGTTACAGTCTTAATGAATTAAGAAATACTTAACCAGATAAACATGTAGTGGGACATGAGGGAGTTAAGTGGGTGCCTTGGGTGGCATGTGGAATCTAGTGGGTGCCTTGGGTGGCATTTGAAATATGATTAGAAATACTTAACCAAAAATTGAAACATGTAAGTGAACATGAATAAGAAGAGGGTTAAGTGGGATGTACTAGAGGGGACCAAGCTTAGGTGGATAGCTTGTGTCAAGTAATGGGGGCCCATTTCAACCAGTAACCCATACGTATCTTTGTGGGCTCGACCCAAGTCGAGGACGGGACACGCATACTGGGCTTGACTGTAAGAGGCCAAAACGGGTTAGCGGTGGCAACGCAAGTCCAATGGGTTCATATGCGTGTGTGGGCCCGGGCTGGTAGGTAAGACGTTGTTGCATCGTGTAGGTATAAGCCGTGCATCATCGGTGGTATCGGGTTGCCACTTTGTGGAGTGATACACCCCACTGTGGGGCTAGCATGGGTATCTACGAGTTAGGGAGCCGATTGCATGGGGGTAGTGGGTACACCTAGTGGAGACAGGGGCAGGCGACACCTATGAAGGCAACTAAGGGTGCACGAAACTACCATTATCATTATTAAGTTCTGTAGGCGGGATCAACCTTAGGGTGACTAGTGGTGGTGCAGTATAGTAATTATCTTATAGTGGTTTAGGTGCGCTTTAATGTTATCTTAGTTCAACCCTATTTCCTTGTATACTCTGCCATGCTCAATTGCTCACAGTCATTTCCTTATTTTCCAACTTATGCCTTAACCTAGTCATTTTGGTAATTATATCGTTAAAGTTATCGCACTCGCCAGACTTAATGTCTGACCCCCTTTGTTTCCTCCTCTTTTCTTCCTCCTCCCCCTCCCCCAGGTGCTCAGGTTGGAACTAGCACCAGTGGAGCTTGATTTTGGACAGCTGTATTTCTTGCTTTTAGAAGATTGCTTGGATCGCTGAAGTAAAGTTCCTCCTCTCTTATTTATGGCTATTTTGTACTAGGGTTATGTCTTTCAATTTATGTACTTTGACTTAGTCAAGATGGATATTACGTACTTTGACTCTGGTTTTTGATGATGTAATCAAACTTATGTGTTTTCCGCTGCAATGAATAAAATTTTATTACTGTTTATATCTGTCTTGTTGTTAAGTTTCTGTTCTATACACACTTAAAATGCTCCATGGAAGTTAATGCATTCCCTTTGTGAGTGACATTAATGGATGTGGGGTGTTACAAGATCCTTTTATTTTGTTGATTGCTTTGTAATGAATACTATACGTTATTTAGCAAAATCAACTACTGCTTTGCCTATAATTGTTGTTTATGGTAAAAAATCAATATTGTATTAGTTTTTCTCATTTCTCCATTTCAATAAATTCTCTGTGGTCTTAGGTTTATTGAAAGTTTGAGCAAGAAATTGGTTAAAACTTTGATTTAATCTGCTTGAAAGTATGCCTTTAATTTCCAAACTGTAAGGACAAGATAGCAAGCTACCTTTTCTAAAATAGGTATCTAACTTATATATATTTAAATCTTCTACTTATACAGTATACTAGAAGATAGATTTCACATTCTTAGAGCAAAATAGATCACATGCTTAGAAATGGACATGTAGAGATACAAAATTTCTCTTTTTATAGTGCTGGATAAAACATATGGGTTTTCGAGTTGATCTTTTAATTATATAAAATCCTTCTTACATTCTCCTTCCCATTAGAATTTTTTGTTTTTTTCCTTTGTCAAAGGAAAAACGAGACATATTTATATGTGACTTTAGGATGAATCTATTCAAAGCTACCACTTTTTAGCTCAAACTCATTACATCTTTGTTATTTTTAGGTTCCATTATTTCTCTAATGGCTTTATTTTTGTCTAGAATGATCTTAACTCCCCAAGCTTTGACATGTGTCCTTGAAATTTTCCAAACTGGATTCCAAAGGAATATTTTATGGATTAAGATTCATTTTATTTTCATAATACTTCGAGTATACCAAGATCAGGTAGATGGTCAGTTTCTTTTTAAGACATAACCAACATATCATAAATATATCCTTTTATGTTCCGATCTATTTTTTTCCCATATCTTTGGTTTACCAGTCTTTGATAAATTGCTCTGGCATTCTTTAGGTCGAGTGGCACATTGTAGCTATATGTTCTCTAGTCTATAATAAAGATAATGATCTTCTCATCTAGTTTGAACATAGGGATATGATTATATCCGTAGTATGCATCCATAAAAAATAAGAGCTTATGGCAGCTGGTCGCATCTATTTTGGGGAGGGGATGACAATCCTTTTGGAAAGCCTCAGTCAAGTTAGCATATGCTAATGTATATTCTCCATTTTACATTATATATTTAACCTAACATTGGATTCTATAGCCACTTTATTAGATAGAATACTTCACTTATAAATCCATTTCAAAGTAGCCTCTTGACTTCTTATTTTAATTCGCAAGACCGGTCTTTATTAAATTATCTCTTCTTTTGTGGTATCAGACTGATATTCATATCATGTAAAAAACATGACATATGTAGGTAGGATCTATCCCTATCATATATGAATAAGTCCAAGATAAAACAACTTTAATATCCTAAAGAAAATGAATCAACTTCGTGCTACGTTAATCATTTAATTCTTTCCTAATCTTTATTGTTTTTGCTGGATCAAATAGGTTTAAATATACTTATACTATCCTGTGTGGGCTTGTGATTTTTGTAGAATTGGCCTCTTCCTTTTTCCTTTTATTTTTATAAGAAGTTAATATATTAAGCTTGTATTTCGATTTCTCATCGCTTCTTGTTGTTACTTCGGGTAGTTGATTTGACAAATCAGCACTAAACGGCTTTTCAATATCAACTTTGATTTGTCTATTTTTCTTAGAGTAATAACAAGAAGAGTGATCTCGTTTATACTGCTTAATTGTAGAAAAATACATTTCATATGAGTTAAACTTCTTCCTTCTTATGGTCTCCCAACTGCCTATGGTCATAGGTTTCACAATCAAATACTTTGATGAAGCAAAGGAATCAACTTCGTCCAAAACTAGTGCACTAAAAATGGCACCGTAACAAGATGGTCAGTCTATGATGACGAAAAGAGTTTCAAAAGCTCAAGAACAAGAAGGGTTTCCTAACTGTTCTGGAAGCTTTATCTATCCTACAAGAGTTGATCGCTAATTGTTAGATCCAAAATAGGGTCAATATTTGGTTCTAGATTATATTTAGGAAACCATTTGATTAAAAATATGCATGAAAATCACATATACTACACTTCCCATGTCTTCAGAACTTATCTACTATAGATAATCCAATATATGCAATGATTTTGAGCGGATAACTGTGCAATTATCGGACTCCACTCTGCTCTAATGGAGTGATGGTTATGTTATGCATTTGAATCTGGAACTTGAGATTCTTTAATGAGGGTTCTTCTTGGATATAGAATATCCCCCCTTTAGAATATATTACATAATCATTCTTAGCGCCTTTTTTGATCTCGACCAGATAATGACATCAATCCTTTTTTACAAGGAAATAAAGATTGAATGTGTGTTGTCTTCTACTAGACTTGCAATTCTACTCAAAAATCTCCAGCTGTTATTCTTTAAATGGATGGATTTTTGACTATCTTTGATAAATTATTTGAAAAGTTTATCTCAAATCAGATACTAGTCCAACCGCACAATAGTGGGGAATTGACCGTTAGATTGCATAGTTTAAACAAAAACTATTTTTTTTATTAATCTTAGTTGAAAATTGAAAAATAACATGATAGAGAATATTTGAAATTAGAGAGATATAAGGAGATAAAAGTGGAGAGAATTAAGGAAATTGGATCAGTAAGAATTGAGGAGATTTAAAAAGACATGTTTCAGACATATTCTATGTTTTTTTGGCTTCATAAAAGTTTATTTTGGCCAAGTAATAGTAAGCAAACCTCCCTAACGGTCGGTTTGATTAAATCATGCCTGCTAGAGTTCAACAGTGAACTGTTTTGCAACTATTTATTTGATGGTAGGCACAGTAGTATCCTCCTTTTCAAAGTTTGGGATTATTTTTGACTTTGCATGACTCTAAAATGCTAGTCTTTCTTTAACTACAACATATATGTACGATAGAGACCGATTCAAGTCGACGTTGGTTGCGGCTAAACTTTTTCATATTTTGGTTTTTTATGGTTCCGATCAAAGCCACCCCTTCAATTCTCCCTTTGTTTGATTTTTCTTCCTTGCATGGAACATATCATTCATACATATGAATTTATCATCTTAGAAATGAAAATCTTGCTAGTCTTTGCAGCCACGAATGTAAAGTTCCAATTAGAAAGAGGTCTGCTTTATTAGCCTATAATAAACTACAACTAACTTGTTTCCATCAGTCATGTGTTTTTGCCTTTAGGGCTTCAATATTAAATCTTATAAGATAGTCTCTTACTTCTGCTAAACTTTGACTTATATTTCCCAAGACTATGTAATCAATAATTGGATCTTTGTAGATGCATAATTATGGCATAAACTCATATGAAAACTACTTTCTGGAACATATCGTCTTTTCATGGTACTACCTATACCATTTAGCTATGGCTCCTTGAAAGGTAGGAGGAAAAGTCTACAATATATGAGACCATCGACATTTTATAACTCCATCTTACTTTTGAAAGCTAGTAAATCATCGCTTAGATAAATTATTCCATTGTATCGGATGGTTGATATCTTTATGTGAGTTTGGATTCTAAAAGAAATGATTTCTAGGGTAAAAGGCGACTCTCAGTGATTATCATTGACCATTCATCAAAAAATTCTTTTCCTTTTAAGAGCGAGCATATCTTCCGCCATTTGTTTTGCCATATCCTTTGGATAAGTTTCCTGGTTGTGATAGTTTCCCAGGCTTTCCTTATATTTCTTGGAGGTTGAGCTCCCAAATTGCTCTAAAGACTCGCCTTCTATCCTTCCTTAGTAATCTGCTTTAGATTTTTTTTACATCATCCTTAAAAGCCCTTTAGTAGAGTCGCAATAAACTTCCCTTTGATTTTACTCTTGATATAAGATGCATCAAAATTCCTTCTTGGAGACACGACCTCATCTCCTTCGGTAATCTTACGGATCTTCACACAATAACCTTTTCCGGCAACTCTTTCATTGTCTCCCATTGTTGTATTAGATCCTTTATTTTAACCTTACTATTGGTTGGTCGGTGTTAATCCAAAAAAAATTTCATGCGCACATTAGGTAAAGGGTACAAGGCAGATTTCGTAAGGGCCGGCCGTGCACGATGCACCCGCACAAAGCAAGATCCAAATATCGAACCCAAGGCAGGTCAAGTCAACCACTGCGTCCGAAGATAACAGTATAACATATTATAAGAAGTACGACCCTATAAAGATAAAGGTTGCATATCCTGAGAACCGCTTAAACACTAAAATGAGGCAAGTTGCTCACTCAACCTAAGAAGGAGCGACCTCATAACAAAGCCTCAAAGCCAAAAAGCGTCATACAAAGGCAGCACGAAGACAAGCGCCCTTGGACCAAGAAGGACGGTCGCACAAGGGGCAAAGGAGACTTGACCCCAAACCCGCATCCCGCTCTTACAAAATCTCTTGAGGCGCTCATGGGACGCTCGCTTACATGGACCCGCTCAGCTATCCAAGACACTCGTTCCAACGAGCCGCTCGCGCATGATAACTGGATACAGCCACGGACAGCTGGCTACAACTAGCCGGTGGCACGGTCGTAGATCCACAACCTGTATAAAGGAATTCCAGGTTGTTTACCAAGGGGAGTTCATCTATAAATAGACCATGACTACCAACGTAAAGGGGATCGGCTTCTAAAAACCACGAAGTGTTGCCGAACTTCATCCTCAACCACAAATTCAACCATGGCGTCAAGCACAATCTCACGATGAAGAAAAACGAAGACACCCATCTTCTCAATCATTCATTCATCCTTCTTCTCCTCAAATTCCGCTATTATTTTGTATAACTCTTTAGATTGAAATATATTAATGAGGGTATATTGAGCGAGTATAGTGATGTATGAAAAGAGAGAGTTGATGTGTTCTGTAATTATCATTATAAGTAGGAAATCACCTTCATAGTGGACGTAGGCCTCATTAACAGCAGAACCACTCTAAATCTCGTCTCTACTTTATTTTTTCTCATTTTTCACTTTTTGTTGCTGGTTAAACACGGCTCCATTTATTTCTTACCGAATCGGTGAAGTACAGTTTAGTACCTTGGGTGTTTAGACCATTTTTGGTGTAAACATTTTGGCTCCCACAGTGGGTCCGTGTTCATTTCTCTTCCCATTCAGATCTGACGATATTTTCTAGGAAACGTTGTACCTGGGATCATGAGCATGCTGAGAGAAATTGCTGCAGACAAAATTGATGATGTCTCCGGCGCTGACACGTCGCCTACCATCCGTTCCGGAGAGAAGGAAACGTTACAAGTCGAGGCGGCCATAACCAGAAGGGAATTGGAGGAAGCAATGACAGGGAAAACAGATCAAATAACTATTGCAAACGACGCGTTGATAAAGAAGATCGAATCAATTTTCGTTATCCAGGCCTCTGCCATAAAAGCCGCATCAGGTGTCACTGATGATCTGTTCACTCAAACAAGTCGTGCAAGCGAAATGGAATATTCTGCTGAACAAAAAAGCTCCATTCCGGGAACTAATTGTCACAATTATGGACCCTGGCAAAGACACGGCAAGGCGAAAAGCACTCATTCCGCGAAACGAGATGAAAAGCGAAAGCGTATCTTAGGTGCAAGAGGCGAGGTCAAACAACGCAGAAGGAGGCCGCGTTTTTTCAAGAATTCTGAATTCACCTCCCTCAATGACACCATAGAGAATATCTTTAGGGCAACGAAGGACACTATAAATTACCCAATCTCGGAACGGATGCAAGTCAAAGATGCTACAATGAAATCAGGAAGGTTCTGTCAATTCCATGACCAACCAGGACACAATACAAATGAATGCAGGCATTTGAAGTCTCTAATCGAAAGACTAGTCAGAAAGAACCATTTACAACAATACGTACGAGGCCACTGTCACGGCTCTCTGCAAACAAGGGAAGCGAACTCTTCGTGGAAAGGGCCAAAAATAGCCTGGAATTGACGTGTGACTAAGGATCAGTGACTGGTGTCCCGATCATGGAATTTTGAACTAGAATTCCCGCGATTGCGCCTTATTATTCAATTTTTCTTTTGTATTCTGTTTGCTTAAGTAGTAGTAGTCGTTCTACTTTGTTTTGCCACTAACTATATTCTTGTTTGGCAATAAATCACTTACAAATGCCATATGCAAAGAAAGCTATTGTGTACCTACTTGAGTACCGTACTCATCACCGTACACTGAAAACTGATTTTTTCAAATGTAGGCATGATAGAAGCAGTTAATCATACCCATCCTAAGTGCAAAGGGAAGGTTCTTAAAGCATATCTTGAGCAAAATGATTCGAAAGCATCGCGAGAGACATGCAAACCAAATCAGATGCGTGGGCACGTCATCTCAACCTGATGTGCTGCCTAAAGACAAACAACAAGCCAAAAGGTGGACCTTCCCTAAGCAAGCATTTGCTGGAGAAACTGACATAAGGCTTTTCAAAAAAAAGGTACAAAGGAAACGATAAAAAGTCCCACGGATAAAATACCTAGGCTGGAAACATCAGTCCTAGTGTCGGAAGGACCGACAAAACACGTTGGAAGGACCAACACAAAACAAATACCCTACTGAAAGGAGGTGGCCATCCTTGTTCTTTGTTGTTAACCAAGTCAAACAGAGCCAAGGATGGACTACAACAGCAGAAATTCTAGCCGAAAGGGGGTATCAGAAATCCTAGCCATTTGGGGGTATCCAACAAGGTCTTCCATTCCTAGAAAAATCAGGATTGACAAGATCAAAATTGGGTCGAAATTGAAAACCAAGACCTCCCATGGGGGAACCCCAAAGAAAACACATAATAACCCAAGTTACTTCTAAGAAATCATAAATTAACCAAATTACAATGCGGAATCAACAGAATTTATGAAAATAAAAAGCGCTTTGGTATGGGGACATAACCATTGTGTAAACAACCACCAATGCCCACTCAAAACATACTATAGCCTAGTTATAACTTCGTTGCAAAAACTGGTCGAACGATAAGATTTGCGCGAACATAAAACTAAAAGTACGACAACTTATAAGAATGAAAGTAATAAAATTATGATAGCCCCTAAGCGATATAAACGTAAGACCGCAAATATAGAATATTTAGCGAGGGTCGGTACTCGCACAAACAATCGGTCTAAGTACGTGATAAGTAAAAGAAAATAAACTGAAATCAGACCATAAAGGTCACAAGTGCTATTTTTATACAGGGAAGGATGGACCAATTGTTCAGGCTTTTGCTGATCCAGCTACACAAAAAAGTCGTCAAAGGGAAAAGATGTATGGTCTTCAATCATTTACCAGTTAGTTTCTTTTGCGTTTCAGGGTGGACACAGCCTTGGTATTCCAAATCTCATCCTCATCATCCGGATCAGATGCATCTGGTAAAAGTGGGTCATCTGATGAAGGTATGGTAGAAGGATTAATGCTGGTGGTGACCAAAACAGAGTCGATGATAGCAGGCTGGGCAGCAACGCCGCAAGCAACTAAAGAAGAGATCGAAAACACACCTGATGTAAAAGGGGAACAAGCACTTAACTCAGCAATCCCAAGCGAAGAAATAAGAAAATCCAGACCCGAGGTAGATTGATAGATGTCAATTTTACCTTAAGCTGCTGGATATATGAAGTCAGCTCCACGATTGTCCGCGTTTAAAGAAGTGCAGCCGTGACTTGTGCACTGTGCCACGACATTTTCTTTATATGGACACTCAATAATGGGTTGAGCTCTAGCAACATCCAAGGAAGAGCGATCCATTGGGGGATTAAGGGAGCTCGAAGCATCAACACTGGCGGATTCAGGTGGGGCACAAGGAACCATAGCGTCTGAACGCTCTCTTCTAAGCGACTGAACTCGCTCATTCATCAAAATCTTCCAACCTTTAACTAGAGCCTCGCGATCCTTCTCTTTTAAAAGCTGTTCTTGAAGGAACTCATCATCAACATCATCAGAATACGAGAGTATTCACTCCCAAACAAGGGCCAAAGTTCGCGGAAAATCCTTGTCCAAGTAACTCAAGCTTCCACGGCTCATGACACTTCAAACATAGAATTGGAACAGAGTATTGTCAATTCCATTTCGAGCTTCATCAAGATATTTTTGCAACTTGATATTATCCTTTTCAAAGGTTCTGGTGGTTTCACTCTGGGAAGCAAGTTGGCCTTTGAGAGCCATGTTCTCCTATTCTAAAGAAATTAAAGCCAGTTTTTCTAAGGCCATATGACGCTCAGCAAGTTTTCGAGCAGATTGAGCCTCTAAAAGCCGCGCTCGTACACCCTCCAACTCCTTCTTGAGCTCGACATTTATAGCCTCTAAGCTGCTCACTCTAGCATGACCGCTCCTTAAAGAAGTCATCTCAGATTCCTAGGATTTAATCAAGTGGATCAGACCAGCTTTGTCATTTTCCAAGGTTTCGATATGGTCAAGGTGTCGAGCGTTCAATCCTTGGAACCCGTAACCGAATTTGGCCCAATGCTCCAGTCGCTTATCAACGTCTTTCATAACCAGATTCAACTGTGTTTCGAACTGATCCTTAACAACACTAAGTTGATTACTCATGCCACTTTTTATGGCATCCAAATTCTTCCTAACATTCTACCTGTCGTGGGTTTGTAAATCCAGATCGAAATGCATTCCCCTCATATCCCAACCGCCGAAGCGCTCCTTAAGCATTGAATTTTCAGGAGGTACCTTTTAAGGTGGACGATCACGTATTATATGAATTTAAGCAGGAGTCGGGACAATAGATCTTGCAGAAGGTTTAGTCGGTGCAAGCATCTTAGCCTGATCAAGTCCCTCACGCCTTAAAGAACCAACCATGGAAGGATCATGAATATGTTGGGCCTGAAAACTTGAGGATAATTGGGGGTGCTTTGAATGCCGAAAAGAGTAGACTGTAAGAGGCTTCGTGGATCAGTAAGATCAGCTTGTTGGAAGAAACTATCCGACAATGAGCAGTCTCCATTTACACCTGGGAAACAAACAAAATATGAGTTCAACGAGCATTCAGAGGTTATCAAATTAACGGGAAATTATGCCACAAGAAAAATAGTAACAAAACCAGTTCCATGGGAAGCTATGAAAACAGGGGCTTTCTCAGGTCGCCGAGCGGGTCGTCGCATTCCACCCATGTCAGGTACAATGGGGTCAGACATCACCTTATCACCTTGGCTCAAATACTCGGCAGAGTCCAAAACCCCCAAGTCTCCAAATGTCCCTGAGGAACCCTCCGCCTGAATAACAGGACAAGTGGAACTTCCCACAATCGTTCCAGAAGTTACATCGACCCTCAAACCATATGCGTTCTCGTCAACTCTCTTATCACACCCTTCAGTAATCGGCAACGGAGGTCGATCGCTCACATCAGGGATTAAACGCGTTACTTTAAGAGGCTTGCTAGCAGGACTTTGGGAGTGCACAGAAGCTTTTCCAAGAGATCGTGTAGGGAAAATTAATCGGTACTTACGGACGTTTTCCTCTGAAAGCAACACCTCTCTGCTTCTTTCCCTTTTGTCAATAGAAATTAAAGAATTAAGGAGGCCTTGATCCAAAGAAAATCCTGCAACAGAAGGAATCTCTACAAAAGATTAGAAAGAAAGTCGGATGAGAAAGAGAAAAGGAATAAGAACTCCATGGGCAAAGGTATAATTACCTCCTTCGGCCCATCGTCTGTTAAAACTAGCAGGACACTGGATAAAGAAATATTGATCAGGGAACCCCTTAGCTCCATCCGTCAAACTAGTGATAATTCTATCATGCATACTCTCCATAAAAAAGAAGAGGGACCGTCTACCTCCCTCTTCTTAAAGGTATATAAAGAGCAAATATCCGCAAACGTAGGTTCCCAATGTCGGACCTTCATGAAAAGTATGTACAGCCCAAGCAAGATATTATACCCACTAGGGTGCAGCTGATACGGGGCAATGGCCAGTTGCCACAAAGCTGATTCCATGTAAGGATTGAAGGGGGAATCGCCTCGTTGGACAGCATGTGATAATTGACTACTACATACCCGGAGGGCGAACAATCTGCCAGCTCCCCCTTTCTGGGGAATTTGGTTTCATCTTGTGAAAACCCAAAGCGATTGTACATTTGTAAAAACTGGTCAAAAGAAAGCGTTGATTTACGACAGCTGGCCACCACCCCATCAAAGAAGCGAGGTTAGGGATGAGTCTGACTAACGGCCAAACCAAGTCCAGTAGTCGGGGAAACCTCACTTGCCCGATCCAGATTCTCTCGTTCCCCAGACATAACGAATTAACTGGGATTGAGATAAACAGGCAGTTAGTCATATGTCAGCACGGATAAGTATGCTTAAAAAGAAATTACAAACTGAATGGTTAAGAGTCAAAGGAAAAGAAGAAGTACTGCCACGACATGGGTATACCATTGAACGGCCAGTTAAGGCACGATGAATTAAAAGTGTTGTCTCTTAGCCATTTCAGAAAATGACTTGCCAACATAAAATGGGCTAAAGTCATCACCAAAGGATTCTGCCTGAAGTCCAAGCACATACCAAGTCAAATCAACACTTCTTCAATATCGCAACCATCGATTCAGCAATTCGGTGTTGCCAATTGAGAATCCTTCCTTGCGCAACTAAAAGAATTAACCCAAAATCAGAAATAGAAGGGGGGAATTCACTTACGAGTGAAATTCAACTCGAAGAAAGGAGCGTTGTAGCCGGAAAATGAAGTTGAAGGTAATTGCCGACTAAAAGAGGACGGGCGAGACGATCAACCAAGTAAAGAGAATCGAAGCCCCAAAAGGCAACAACGAGGTCTTCTATGATGAAATCGCCATTAAAATGGATTTATTGGAGAGATATGAAAGCGGGAAAATGAAGACGCAATACTTAAGAGGACTAGAAGTCCCCTTTTATGATGTGACAGCTCAATTAGGATCTAGTGATCCGGTTTAGCACACCCGGGAAATGTCCCGCCAAACGCCCAAAAATAAGCAATTGTCAAAATGTCTAGGTTTTGAAAATGTGAGCTATCTGTGGGGACGCAGAACATTGGACTTAATCCATCCAGGGCATTCTCACCTCGTCAACCTAGTACTCAATTACACAAAAGTGTCTCTTCAGATTTCAGCTGGCCTCCTAAAATTCATCCATTTGCACAGTAATCAAGAAGATACATCGAGCCTCTCGCTCATTAGAAAAGACAATATCAATCAGTAACGATGAAGTAATCTAAATGATTGGCACGACCAAGCCCTCAACGAGTCAGCACAAACCCACCAACCAATGTGCGATCAAATACGTCGAAGCCCGCGATTCCATACACAAAACAAATCATGAACTTCGAGGGGCAAGTGTTAATCCAAAAAAAAATCATGCGCACATTAGGTGAAGGGTATAAGGCGGATGTCGTCAGGGCCGGCCGTGCACGATGCACCCGCACAAAGCAAGATCCAAATATCGAACCCAAGGCAGGTCAAGTCAACCACTGCGTCCGAAGATAATAGTATAACATATTATAAGAAGTACGACCCAATAAAGATAAAGGTCGCATATCCTGAGAACCGCTCAAACACTAAAATGAGGCAAGTCGCCCACTCAACCTAAGCAGGAGCGACCTCATAACAAAGCCTCGAATCCAAAAAGCGACATACAAACGCAACACGAAGACAAGCGCCCTTTGACCGAGAAGGACGGTCGCACAAGGGGCAAAGGAGACTCGACTCCAAACCTGCATCCCGCTCTTACAAAATCTCTTGAGGCGCTCGTGGGACGCTCGCTTACATGGACTCGCTCAGTTATCCAAGATACTCGTTCCAACGAGCCGCTCGCACATGATAACTGGATACAGCCACGGACAGCTGGCTACAGCTAGCCGGTGTTATGGTCGTAGTTAGCAAAATGGATGATCCACAGCCTGGATAAAGGAATTCCAGGTTGTTTACCAAGGGGAATTCCAGGAATTCCAGCTGAAATCTCACGATGAAGGAAACAGAAGCACAATTCCAGGTTGTTTACCAAGATAGACCATGACTACCAACGTAAAGGGATCGGTTTCTAAAAACCACGAAGTGCTGCCGAACTTCATTCTCAACCACAAATTCAGCCATGGCGTCAAGCACATTCTCACGATGAAGGAAACAGAAGACACCCATCTTCTCAATCCTTCATCCATCCTTCTTCTCCTAAAATTCCGCTATTCTTTTGTATAATTCCTTAGATTGAAATATATTAATGAGGGTATATTGAGCGAGTATAGTGATGTATGAAAAGAGAGAGTTTATGTGTTCTGTAATTATCATTATAAGGCAGGAAATCACCTTCATAGTGGACGTATGCCTCATTAATGGCTGAACCACTCTAAATCTCGTCTCTACTTTACTTTTCCGCATTTTCCACTTTTTATTGCTGGTTAAACACGACTCCATTTATTTCTTACCAAATCGGTGAAGTACAGTTTAGTACCTTGGGTGTTTAGACCATTTTTGGTGTAAACAGTCAGCCATAGTAGCTTTGATGGATGATCTATCTTTTGCGTTGTTGATATTGAATGTAACAACCCGCATTTTACATATCGGAAGATCGTAAAATATTTTTATATTATTCCCTGAGGGTTGGATCATTCTCATCTTTTGATATGTTGCTTATGGGGATGAGAGACATGCCCATAATTTTTACCGAATTTACTTGTCACCATTTTGCCCCTATCAGTCTTGTACAGGGCATAGCTTTTGACTCGGGTCGAATTAGAGGGTGAGACCTATGCCATTGGAAAGGAATTGATGATTGCCTTTCCATAGAGTAGTTACATTAAAAATTTGGCTAAGCAGTTTAGGAGAAATCTTTGTTTTAAGGTTTTTTAGTAGGCTGCTCAGGATTTTGAGCCACGTTGGGCTGATTTGGGAAGGCCCAAGTAATGGGATGATGGAAACTATAAATAGAGGGTGAGATGTATGGGAAATAGTGCACTTCTCCATTCTCTCATTAGGAGGCCTTGAGCTTCTTCTTCCTCTAACACCTTTCCACTTTTAGAATTCAAATTCCAAGAAAGAAAATCATAGACCTACACCATTTGAGGCTAGATCTACATTAATTGGAGAAAGGATTCATCAGATCAAGGGATTTGGTGCGAGGTGCTTGCTTTCCAGATTCTTATTTCATCAATTTTAGCTTGTTTTGGAGAATCGGTGAGTGATATGCAGCTCTCACATAGACTCAATGAAATATATAAGTATTTGTGCATGTTTTTCATTATATGCAAGTGTTTTTCCATAGATTTATGCATTGGTAAGTCCATTTTCATATAAATCACCCCATGATCTGATTTAACAGGTTCCGATAAGTAATTTATATGATATTTCATGTTAATGTGCAAGTTAAATCCATGATTTTGTTCATATGTACATTTATGGTGATTTTGGTAAATTTTACATGATTATTGATGGAACTGCCATATTGGTGCTATTGTTGACTTCACATCACTTTTGTGGTCATATTGGATGATTGGATAAGTTGTTTTCGTTGAATGAATCGTTTCGGCGATGTTTTGGTCGAAACTGGAGTTGCACTGGAGAATGCAGGTTTTGGGTCGAGCATGGTGGGTCGATCGGACCATGAAAAGATTTCTTAGAGGAAAAGAAACAGGCCTGGTCGGTTAAACATGTAGGGTTGAGCACAGTGGGTCAGTCGTGCAAGGAGGGTCGAGCATGGACGGGTCAGTCTGAAGCATGGGTCGATCAAGATGTGGATGTGGCTAGGGTCGGTTGTGCACCCATAATATGGTCTGTCAAGCTTTGGGTCGAGCAAGCATATGGGGTCGAGCATGGACCTGGTCGAGCCACTCCGGGTCGAGCAGAATGGTTGGGTCGGTCTATGTTGTGTGAATCGGTCATGAACCTGAATGAAGGGTCAATCGTACACCCAGGTAAGGGGTCAGCCTAACATGGCCAGGGACCGGTCATGGGGTTATTTTCTAAAAATTTATATTTTCTGGTAATGTGCTTTGGCAGTAATGTGTTTTGGCTCGGTAATGTGTGACTTCGAAGTAGATTCAAGTGGGAATATTTGAAGTGTTGGATGTATTCGTTGATCAGTGTAAAGCAACGAATGGGAAGATGACTCAAGGGTGTTTTGAGTTCGTGGATTATGGATACTCAATGGGGACTTGAGTTAATGAATAGCCATCGGAGTTGATGGCTAGAGATGCGAAGGCCGAGAGATTATCGTTATCGTAAGTTCTAGCAGATACAGAGCAGGGGTATTTTGGGTAGTCATGAAGGGCCTCGTACCTTGGGCAGTCGTGAAGGGCCTAGTTGTCGAGATTTGAGAAGACAAACATACGAGTCATAATATCGTATGGAGTTGTGCTAGAACTGAGGTTACCATTAGCACTTGACATATGGAAGTCATGATGGGTCGTCATATGATTAACGATGGTTTCAAAGCAAGATTGATGGTGATAGCCAGTGTCAGTCATGGATGTTTGATTGTTTGGTTGCTCTGTTTGTACCGTCTCATGTAGATTGTCCAACGTCGAAGGAGATGTTCCTTGGGTGCTTGTCTGATATTGGTTTAGGCCTCTAGGGCTTGTGCCTGAGGGATGTTGAATTCGATTAGGATGGTTTACACGAGATATATATAATCTGGATGAGATGAGTGCTTTACCATGATTGAATGGGTGTTCTGGTTTCCATGGATGTATGGTTGAATTGTTTAATGTAAAGGCTATCACTTTCGGATATGGGGAAGATAAGTGTGAGTTCTTCTCAGGTATTAGGTAGTGGTTGGTAAATCTACCTATCCTTATATACTTTATTGATGAAGTTTGTTAGCTGTTTTATTGCTTACTAAGACTGTTGTCTAACTAAAGGTTTTATGTTTCCCTCTTATTACCTTGGACTATTCATCCGTATTTGGATGGGCAGACTAGGTGGCAGGTGATAGGTGATTGCTTAGTGTGGACGATGTAGTTGTTCGGAGGCAAGCAGGAGGCTGGCGTACTATCTTTTTAGTATATACTATTTGGATTTCTGTTGTTTGCTATTCTTTGAGTGATGTAGTGAGGCAATTTGTATAAACCCTATTTCCAAGTCTATGGATATTACTTTCTGGTTGTTACGAAAGTCTTGTGTTTTTCTCCTTCACAATTACTACATATTGTATATGCTCTATTATACTTTATCCTTGCTCTGTGAGTTATGATAGGTTCCGGTGTTGTTTACCTACTCTGATGTTCGTCCATAGCTTCCTGGCACACCTTTCAGCGCATTATTTCTCTTTTATAGTGCAGGGGTTATGGGTGGTCGTCATATTGAAGATAAGGGCCACGTTCTCTTCTAATGTTAGTTTTTTCTACAATTTCTTCATTTGTAATATTGGTCTGCTTTGATTTTGCAATTTCGCGCTACACATAGTTACCCAAATTAGTTATGAAAAAAACATCAAAAATCAATAGAGGTTCGTGTTCTCCTTCTACTGCTAAAAATAGAGCAAAAATTGGTATAACACCATTGATACCAATCATACTAATTTAATCATCATTGGACAAGATAACCGATCCATATCGAGTCGACATTGACTCTCTAACATTTGGAAATCACGATTGTAGTCTTCGTGTTTGGCTAAGCACAAGTTGATACTGTTTCAAGATGGATTCATAATGCTCATAAGCTAATGATATATAATACGATGTTAGGTTCTATCATGTAGCTCCCTCGAACTCACCATAAGGATGTCAATTCGATATATATGAGCATATACATGACAATATCAAGTGAATCAAAATTGCATATCTTATGATTAAAGGAAGAAGCATGGAAATATATGGCAATCTATATTTTCTATAATCTATTATGCTTATTAATGGATTTAATTGGCCGTCATCTTAACCCATAGTTTATGTTCATATGAAGTGGAAGAAAAAATAAGGTTATGCGTATGCAAGTAAATTTAGTCCAGATTCCATGCATCTCTTAAAAGTAGAACAAGATTGAGTTTAAAGTCCAAAAGGATAGGCATTATTCAAGTCCATGTCCACGTCGAATAGATATTAAGATGAACAATCAAAGTCATAGGCATCGGCGATGTTCAAGTACTTTATTCGCATTGATAAGGTAAAGTATAATCAAGTTGAGTTTGTCTCTAATTCAATTTTGAGTTTTAAGAAATTGAAAATGTAAGAACTAAGAGAAAGAAATCAATCTCTCCATGTTTGAGATCTAGATCCATATATAATTATGAACATATGGACTCAAAAAAGGGATTCATTTCGACTTTATCACTTAATCCTTCATTGCATCTTTAAGGGCATGTAGCTATATCGGTCAAAGTCGATAACATTCTCATATTAAAGTTGGCTCTACCGTAGGACGCTCTTCGATGGGGGATATCAACAAGGCACTGCTCGGATAAGCCAGGTTTTAACTTATTTTTAGGTTGATGCATAAAAGGATACAATATCACAAAAGTAGATGGATAGTAGCACTTCTACCTACATGTGTTCACGGTAATGCTAGCTGCATGCGATGTAGATGATTATCGATACATTTACATGTTGTACTAATGTAGAGAGTAGATGCAATCAAGAGGCAACCATAGTTTATGATCGACATGGTTGTGCAGGGATATTGTTACGAGCTCGCATCATTGGGCTAGGAGGAAATCCAGATGTAAGTGATTCTCTGGTTAGAGTTGATTCTTGACACCTTCTTCCCTTTTAATTGCTCAGTGGTACTAGTTCTGATATTGTAGGCGACACTCATGAATGATGATATGACAGTTCCATTAATGGACCACGGCACAGGTCATGCTGGGAATCCTCAAAAGAGAAGCAATATCAACTCATGAGAGTCGACCCGGTTCATAGATGACACCTTTAATAGTTGATGCACATGAATGGCTCTAATGCAAGCCAATGTTACCATTGAAGGTTTAGATTACTCTAGGGTGGTTGGTTGCATTTAACGGTCTTCCTTTTTGAAGAGAGATGTGGTAAATGCATTTGTTATTAAGGTATTAGACATGGTTTAAAATCGACGTACTTTATTCTTAACATAGGAATTAAAATCTCAAAGTGCTCTATCAATTGTAGGCATTAATTATGTAGCTTCATTTTGAGTTGCAAAACATGAGGATAACATCAAGTATACAACAATACCTATCTAATTATGATGTAAGAGATATATTAAGCTGTTGACCGGCTTTTTGGTAAAAGATGATCTCCCGATTCTGGATCGACTCATTCATCGGTCGACTGAAGCTTTAATCGACCTAACTCTGCAATTCTCAAGTCAAAGCTTTATTCTTCAGCAAGTGGAACGAAGTCCGAAGACCAGGACGATCGAACCAATTGATCGACCTCCAACTATGACGATCTGCCTTCTACGCTATGCAACTAAGCCCGATTCTCAAGGCTGCTTTATAAGTTAAATTGGGCCTATTCAATTTCCTTACTCTGAATTCCAAGGTCCACGTATGACTTGATAGTCGAGAAGAAGACCTTTTATGCTGCACTACACCAAGTCTTAGCCTCCACGTATACCACGAATATCAAGTAGAGTTATTCATCATTAGGAGAATAGGACCACTGCCTACAATCACTTTTTGGATCAAGCAACACGCGTTCGACCTTGGAGCGGATGATTGCCAGGTAGCATTCCGATTGGCTCGACTTCCTGCCTATAAATACCTTATTTCTTGAAATAGAAAGCATGAAAAAAAATTCCATTGAAAATTCCATGATTGGCACTCCAAAAATAGCTTACCGTACTCTTCAAGTCTCTAACATAAGGATTTTGTGTATAAAACACTTCTTTCTCTACTCTCTTTTTATCGAAAGCAATTGTAACCTATTATCGACACTATAAGCAGAGATTATAAAATGTACGTAGGCTTGATTGAAGTTGAACCACTATAAAAATATTATGTCTCTTGTATTTATTTCTTTTTCTTGCACTCAGTGATTATATTAGTGTGTTAAGAATACACTTTGGGGGTTGACTGTCATTAGGCTAACTTTTGACGTCCACACTTTGGCGTGCCAGGAAGGGGTCGAACCTTCACACAATCACCTATAGCAATTTCTAAACTGAAAAACTTGAACAACTATTTATTGAAGGAACAATGGTAAAATAGAAGAAGGACGCAACACCTTCCTCGCTCAACCTCAACCGACTGGTCCAACAGAAGCAGCAGCGAAGGCAAGCCTGGAGACTTCCTCTCATGAAGGACCATCCCAATACTTAGTTAGGGATGAGATAAATGGAGTTCTTGCTGAACTCAAAGCTCATATGGCACACTAAGATGAACTCCTCAAAAAGCAGCAGGAAATGATGAATGATTTTCTCGCTCGGATGGAAGGAAGACCGAGCAACCAAGCATCACTTCCCACACCAGGCAAAGCTAGGGCAACAACTAACCTCACAGCGAATGAAATACAATCGCTAGATAGGTCTAATGCTCTGCTTCCAATTGGGAAAACTTCACTTCCCCTTCGACCGAATCTTAGGTCAGATCGATGCAACCTTCGGATTGACCGAAGCCTAGATCGATGCAACCTATGGCTCGATCTGATATCTTACCACAAACCAGACTTACGCAGTTTCCCGCTCAGCCTTTCTAGCATGACAATCCAAGTAGGGATGGTGGAAGCAACCCTCCATCTCACCAAGACCATTCTACTATACCAGTTCCTAACAGAACAGAGGGAGACGCTACTATAAACCACTCTAATATATCCCCAGGCGAGGGCAATGCCAAACCACGAGCTGATAACTCTCACCCAAACTGGTCTAGTCCTAACAGCATGGATATGGTTCGGCCCAACTCATACGCCGAATGAGGAGTCACAGTCAATCCTAAGCCAACACCAGAGACTGGGGACCCCTCCACCCATCACTCGTGGGCCGTAGCGAACTGGCCCCAAGAACTCAAGGCATGCTTCCACCCCGTAACGGAATTCTCACCAATGTCTACGGTGCATAATTGGATTCATGGCAATAATTTCTCGGGGATGGAAACCAGATCACTAGCATCATTAAGTGCTTCACTTGAGGTAGTACTTTTTGGCAGGACGTGGATAATGTCCACCGTTGTCCATTCACACGGGAAATCAAGAATTCCCGAAACCCACCTAACTTCAAGCTCCCGGTCATGGAGCCCTACAACAGCAGGACCGACCTGACCATACATCTCATGTGATATATGCACCATATGGAAGTACTATCAGTATCAGTCAATCTCATGGCCAAGTGCTTCCCTCTTTTTCTCACCGATGTCGTCGCCATATGGTTTTGGCAGCTGACAACTGAATCAATCAACAGCTGGAATATGTTGGTCACCCGCTTTATTGAACAATTCAGAGTTCACATATCTCGACCGAAGAGCTCCATGTTCCTCACGTCTATTAGGCAGCGGTCCGGCGAGACCCTACACTCCTTGTTAGAAAGATTCAATGTGGTTGTGGCATTGGTCGATCAACCTGAACCATCGATGGTGTTTATGACCGCCATTGCCAGAGTTTTGGACCGAACAGATTTCAATATCTCTCTTCAAAGAGACCCTCCTGGAGATACTGGAGGTTTCTACTTCGAAGCAGACAGATTCCTCTGACACAAAGATGCTAACATCAAGATGGTAAATCTCGAGGTACTTGGTACAAAGGATGGAGGACCGACCATCGTTGTCCAAAACAAGGGTAAGGGGAAAGTCTCGGAAAAGAATGATAGAAATGTGTGGTTCTAGAGAGAGACCAAATATGAATACTACACCGAGCTCAATTTCTCACTATTGGACATATATTTCGATGTGCGAGTATCTCTTCCTTTTCCAAATCCTCCCAGAAGGGAGCCGACCCAAAGAGAATGTAATTTAGGAAAGCACTGCAAGTTTCATGACATGGCAGGTCATGATACCAATGACTGCATACACTTGCGAGATCTCATTAAAGAAAGGGTTAGACGTGGAGAGCTACTCAAGTATGTTAAAAAATCTGCCACATCTGCACCACGACAGCTACCTTACTAAGCTCCTCGGAACGGTCCCCATGCTCCTCGGAAAGGACCCCAAACCTAGCAACCGCGGAATCATCCTCAACTGATCCGGTTTATATCATTGTGGATACACCCCATTTTTTAGGATATAAGAAATGTATTTCTACTATTTTTTTTAAAATAATGTGGTTATGTTGAAGCACACACGTACGGGTTTAGGATCTAATCCCAAGGCATGCTCTGGATTCGAATAAAAACCCATTAGGATTTGTTTCGGTTTTTGTAATAGTTTTTAGTAGCAATAAAATTTATTTCCTGAACATGGATTATGTTTGACGAACCTAAGTGCTTTTCCTGGATATGGCAAAGCCCTCAACCCAAAACCGAGCATGGTTTACGCTCGTCCCTAAGGTATGGCTGAAACCTGAACATACGGCTTACTCGTCAGGATGTGACGAGCCTAACATTCTCCTAAACCGGGCATGGCTTATGCTCGACTCTAAGATATGGTTAATACCGACACTAATACTCTACTTGTCAAGATGTGACAAACCTCGCTCTCTTTCAATATGAGTATGGATAATACTCGAACCAAACCTTCTCAGGATTTGACAAGTAAACATTACTAAAACCCGAGTACGGCATATACTCAATCTCCTTGAAAGATCACATCCCTAGCATGGTTGATGCTCGAATCTAAGTTCCCAGATATGGTTTATGCCTAGAAGACCTAAATCTCTTGCCAAGTTAACTCAAATACTACTCGGGTATGGTTTACACTCGACCCTCGGGTATGGCTTATACCTAGCAAATCGAACTATCCCACCAGGATTTGGCAAAATAACTCAACCCTTACTTGAGTATGTTTTATACTCCATCAAATCTATAGGCATGGATTATGCTCTGAATAGTCGAATGGTGTTTCCTGAATTTGTTATACTCTCTTTTCCTTTTTCTATAGGTACAAATCATACTCACGGTCGATCAAACTAATTTAGTAGTTGGTTCTCTCATCTCCCCATTGGCCTTAATACGATCGTTATCGTTCGTCGGTTTTCTGGCCACCTTATGATATGGTTCGGCATAACCATGGCTTTCTGGATTTCTATGTATTGGATTCCTATATATTATTTCTCGAAAGATCCAAAACATATTTCCTTTCCCAAGAAAGATATGCTCTGAGGGGCAAAGTGTTAACCAGCTTTTTGGTAAAAGCATATCTCTTTATTCTAGATCGACTCATTCATCGGTCGACTGAAACTTGGATCGACCAAACACAGCAATTCTCGAGTCAAAGCTTGATTCTTCGACAAGTGGATCAAAGTCCAAAGACCGGGAAGATCAAACCAACTGATCGACCTCAACTATGATGATTTGCCAATGAAGCCCGATTCTCAAGGCCGCTTTATTGGTCAAACTGGGCCCGTTCAATTTTTTTACTCTGAATTCCAAGGTCAACGTATGTGTTGATAATCGAGAAGAGGACCTATTATGTTGTGCATACACCAAGTCTTAAGCTCCACGTATACCACGAATATCAAGGAGACTTATTCATCAGTAGGAGAATAGGATCCGCCGCCTACAATCACTTTTTTAGATCAAGCAACACGTGGCCAACCCCGGAGCAGATGATTGCCACGTAGCATTTTGATCGTCTCAACACTCCAGCCTATAAGTACCTCATTTCCTAAAATAGAAAGCATGCAAAAACTTCCACTGAAAATTCCATGATTGGCACTCCAAAAATAGCCTACTATACTCTTCAACTCTCTAACACAAGGATTTTGTGTATAAAGCACTTCTTTCTCAACTCTCTTTCTATTAAAAGCAACTGTTACCTAAAATCGACAATATAAACAGAGATTATAAAGTGGACGTAGCCTTGGCTAAAGCCGAACCACTATAAGTATATTGTGTCTCCTGTGTTTATTTTCATTTTCTTGCACTATGTGATTATACTAGTGCGTGAACAATACACTTTGGGGGTTGACTATCATTAGGCCAACTTTTGACGTCAACATAAGCCATCTGCGAATACGACATACCATGGACCTTCTGCTCCCTTCTTTTCTTCAACCATCAAACTTATAAGTATATACATACATATAATAAAGGGAGAATCTATCGACTATATTTGGATTTATACCAATTTTTGTACATCTAGACATAAAGGAATGGTAACTCATAAATATAAAAAGACTGCTTGTGTAACCCTTTTGGGGGACCAGATCCACATTGGTCTATTTCCTTCTCTTCTTCTATATTAAATACTTATTATTACATATCAACCATAGCATCCATATGACCATTGTAACAATCACAAATAATGAAAGTATTTGAAGTAACGAAGCAATGTTCCAATTCCTTTTTCACAATGAATAATCATATGGACAATACCAACATAATACATTTAGCCATTAAAGACTGCATTTTCCAACACTCAATATTAATGCAAATCATTCAATAGTAAAATAACAACATAACAAATATATTTACATACAAAATAATCAACCTTTATAGTAACACGTCACTAATATAAGTATAAATCATTAACTGTATGTTAATCTTCTCACAAAGTTGCTTGGTAGGGTTTTGGAAGCAAAAATTAGATAAACTACGCTCTTGCTCAGTAAGAGTATAGGAAAATTTGTATGAAAATATATTTTGATTTTCAAAATATTGCATTCACATAGAATTGCCAGTATATTTAGGATATGTGCATCATGTTTTTAAAGGATTTTTGAAAATTTGCGTACATATAGGAGGTACCGCTTAGGTATAAATGTATTACTATGTTGGATTACACTTTGCATGAATGCACAGATGTTTGCAAAAAATTGGATGCACACATGATGGATGTATATTATGTGAGGGATTATTTAATTTTACCCTTATAAAATTTTGGGGACGAAATTTCCTAAGGGTGGGAGAATGCAACACCCCGCATTTTTAATTAAATAGTAAAACAAAATTTAAAGAGCTTCCAGAATTTGGTCACGGGATTAGTATCATTGCATCCGTGTCGATTTTATGGTCAATTTGGACATATGGATTGCAGAAAACAGATTTGAGATGAAAAAGATACGTTAAATGTAATTTTACAACAAAAGGAGGTATAAGAAAAGAACAATGACCACTATTGTCTTTAGACTTGTTAACAAAAGCCTATGTAGTCCAGTTGGTAAGAGCATGTGACTTCCAAGAGAGTGGCGCAGGTTCGATCCCCGCAGGCGCCATAGTTTTATTTTAGAGAAACGGCTAAAATAATGCATGTTCTAAAGAGAAAATATGTATAAATGCACATATAGGGAAGATTATACATAAAAATGGATATAAAAATATAATTATACATGTATATGTAAATATATGCGCATGTGTGTGCAATACACACACACACACAAAGGAGAAATTCAAAATAAACCTGCAGTAATTAAAAATAGGTAAGAATTAAATAACAACATAACGACGTTTGAATTTTGAAAACGAAATAAAAGTTGTGCGTATATATATACATGTAAAATAGGCATTTGAAGTTTTGTATACATATAAGGAGATTATATGTAAATATAGTATTTAAATAAATTAAATAAAGTATAACGGGATACTAATCAAACGTGTAAATTAAAAACGTTAAAATAGTAAATAGCGTGCCCAAAACTGCTCGCGGGACACAAAGGGCTCGACCTCGTGGTCGACACACCCATAGGGGGGTCGACATAGGGGTCGACACACCCATAGGGGAGTCGACCCACCCTAGATCTGGGTAGATTCATTTGATGAATCTGGACTGTTTTTCAAACCATATTCGTTGCTGACTCGGCGCTGCGTGTACAAGATCATATCCACTTCCTTGAACGCCTATAAATAGGCTAGCAGAGCCTAGCCTAAATCTCATATTTTCTGAGAGGCTGTCTAAGCTCTATCATTCTTCTTCCTCCTCAAATCTCTTTAAAAAAAATAGAATAATTAGTCTTAGGAAATTCTGATTCAAGATCTGGATGAAAAGAATGTATATCAGCAAATGGGTGTTCAGAATTCTAATCCAAGTGAGGTAAATTCTTGGATCTGGTTAATTTATATTTCTCTTCTTTTTTTCCTTTTCTTTTATCTGAGAATTGTTGATCTAGGTTATTTAGGGTCTATATTCAGTTAAGGGAGCCATGGAATAAGTAACGTCCCATATTTTTACGATATAATAATTTATTTATTTAATTATTTAAACTGTGATTTAGAGATTTAAATGATTGTTTAATTAAATAATATTGAATATTTAATTAATATAAATAATAGAATAATATATATAATTTCTGAAATAGTCGAAAATAGTCGAATTCACAATATTGTGCGAATTGGATCATTTATAATATATAATTCAGTTTAGAGTTGAATTATATTAACGAATATATTATATAAACGATAGTTGAACGTATATTTTATATTATGATTATAATTGAGCTCGAAATGGCGCGGCAGTTCGTAATGTGGCGATTCGAACTTTAAACGATAATATAGAATCCGTATTAAGCTGGATTTCTATGAAACCAGAAACGTTCGGAGCTATTGAGGTATATTTTTCTAATGGAAGAGAAAATTTGATATTTCATCGTATAAATTTTGATTTATGTCCAAATCAAATTTTTGAAAAGTCGCTATGGAATTCCTTTATAATTTATAATGACTTACTTATATTATAAATGGATTTTTAATATAAATTGAATACTGATTTAATCTGGATTTGAAATATCGAGTTATAAATTCAAATAGGAATATTTTGGAGATGTATTATATTCTATGTGAATATATATACGGTAATATTTATTTATTAATATTTAATTTAATTATTTTTAAATATATTAATATTTAAATGGGTTATTTAGGGATTTAAAAATAGTCAGTTTTGCAAACGACCTCCGTTTTCGACGAAACTAATTTTCTTTGATCCGGAATATTAAATTATTGTTACCTTCCAATTTTCATGATTTTTGGAGTCAGTATGTGGTCGTACGGGATTTTAATGTGAAAAACAATCGATAATTTAACTTTGAAAATACGTTGTGGGAGCAAACAGATTCAGAATTCAACGAAACAAGTTTCATTGGGTCCGTAATGTCAAACCGTAGTTGCATGTCCATTTTCGTTGAATTTGGATATGTTATGTGACTATAGTAATTTTTAAATGATAAATACAAGCAACGGTACTCAATAATATAATAATGAATATAAAATTATTTAAATTTTTTTATAAATACCTTAGAATCTTCATAAACCTAAATCAGTTCATTCATCGGTCAAAAAGAATATGCCGCCCCCAATTTTTCTCCTGCGAACATTTTGTGATCTCTAAAAAATTATATAAATTCATAGGAAATTATAAAATCAAAATATCTATATATTTGGACTGCTGCAACCTTAAGATTTGATTCCATACCCATTTTATACCATGTGATTATCATTTGGGTACTTCAAAAATTCTCAGTGATGACTTAAGCTTATCGTCGAAGCCGGTATGGGAGTAGCTGGGGGTCGCCACTTCAGATGTGGGTGGAGGAGACCCTGTTGCATTGAATGATGCTGGGGTCAAGACCTCAGGTGACCAGTGGTTAACACTGCGATGAGGTAATCGAGTTTGGAGGAAGGTTCAGTTTTTGTACTCTGTCAGGGTCTGTAGGGCGTCAGAATACATGGATCCGGTCAGAGGTTGAAGTAAAGACGATGATGGCTGTCATGGTGGGGTTCCGATAGGGTTCGATGTTTTTATCCTTACAGTGAAAGAAGAGTTGGAATCGGATTTCTCTGGGTATGTGTGAGTTCAATAGCATGGGTATGGGGAGATGCAGAATTGGAAGAGGAAGACTTTGGATGTTTTTTTGTGAATTATCGTGAAGTGTAGACGAAGCATGGATGGTGAGAACTTCGACAATGGTATGGTGGAGGAGGTCGCGTGTTTTCTTACTTGGAGAAGAAGGATTGCATCGTGGGTTTTAAATGAGGTTGGGCTAAAATAATATTTGCAAGGACCAAGAATTTATTTATATCAAGTTTAAATTAATGAATTCAAAGTATTAACTTGTTGACACGATATCTCTCTCATACACCATCGGTTTTACAAAATGTTTGCCGCGTTGGGATCGTATGGATGGCGACTACACAATGGAACAGACTAGGAGTGAATTGGAGCTCATTACAATTTATAGCGAAATAAATTGCTTGATCTGAATCAACAACAGGTTATCATTATTTAACGATGAACTGCCAAAGTGAGTAAATCTCACTAATTCTGTACAATTTATATTTTTATAAATATAATCTAGTATTGATAAATGATGATTGATTGTTGTGTGTTGATTGTTTGGTTGAATTGCTGATTTATTAGTTGAAATTGTAGATAACGACATATATATATAAATCATTAATCAAATATTGATTCTGTTTATCAGAATATTTCATATTGAAATGAAATCGATGTTATTTATATTGTTTAACATCTGTGAATGAAGGGAAACAGGTTGGAGGGATCCAACTGGATTCCTCAATATTCATAATACTGTTTGTTTTCATATATTGTGATATATGATGTGATATATAATCTTTAATTGAATATTGGTGTGTAGATGATCTTGATCATGGTTATTTGGTTTTTTAAATACCATAAGAAATACCGGAATGTGAAAAGGGAATTTTCAAAGTGTAATAATATATTTATAAAATCAAAGAATTTTATAAAAGGATTATTTATATAGAAAATAAATAGAAGTATAAAAGGATTATTTATATAGAAAATAAATAGAAGTATAAAAGGAATATATATTTAGAAAGTAAATAGAATTATAACAGGAATATTTGACGAGATATAAAAGAATTATGAGAAGGTTGTTTAAAGTGAATATTAAATAGAAATATGTTTTAACAAATAGATTGAGAAGATTAATTTATAAATAATGTTGTATAAATTTAATAAAATATTTATCATTTGGTAAACAGAATATATAAGACTGAATTTATATAGAGAAGTAGGAATCGGTTTTAACACCGATATTTTAAATGGAATTTGAGCAGCATTTATAAAGGTGATTATAAATGGGATTATAAGTGTTAGAAGAATAAAATGAGATTTTATATAAATAATTCTATAATTAGAAGTATAAATATAAATCGGATTTGGGATAATGTTTTTAAATACGAAATCAAACTGTTTTGATTGCAAAGAAGAAATATTATTCACATTTAATGTGAATAAAGGATTTAAGTAAATATTTTGCAAATAAAATATTATAAAGGAATTTTTTTTTGAGCAAAAATGTGTGTTCCTCCAAGAGGAAGAGAGCACACATATATATAATAAAAGTAAAGTGATGCAAATATCCAAATACAGACCCAAAGAACGGGAGCCTCAAATAGTAATGTAAGGGATAATAGATAGATGAGTTCCGGCAAGGCCACCACCCATCATACTTCATTATCGAATTCCGGCAAGGCCACCACCCGATAAGAAGTATATCTATTCCCATACCTATAACTATCTAAGTGCACAACATGTAGTGAGACAAATCACCAAAAAAAAACAAACACCCCTACTCTACATACACCAAAATATCCAAAGAAAATCAAAATGGACAATCCAAACAGCAATCCCAAAAGCTCCACAGTTACATCTACAACCTGTAATCTGAAAGACCGAAACAAAATTATTAGTAACTTACACGTATATATTAATATATGCTTATATTTAAATATATATATATATATAAATATATATATATAAATATGTATATATCCATATATACATGTACAAATAAAGGAGAAGGACATAAGAAACAAACTAGTAAGAGGAAAATGTCAAGCCAAGTAACAAGTATCAACAACCCAGACGAGGTCTATTGCATCTAAAATAGCTACTAATACGAATGAATAAACTCAGGTTATATCTTACCTTGGACAAATAACGCCCAAATTGCAATTTACCAAATAGTTTATAGTGCATATTAGACATCCAATCCAGACAGAATTTTACTATGTTGACAATTAAATTATCCTTAGGTACAGAAATTGAATGAAAAATTCTCTGGTTCCTTTCAACCCAAATGAACCAACTAATGAATATTACTAAGGAATCCAATATGTGTTTCTGTCTTGAATTATATCGTAATCTATGACAATTCCAATAATCAATACAACTACTAAAGGAATTAAAACAATCAAAAGTAAAAATCCTAGTAATCATATTAAAAATAGAAAAGGTAAAAAAGCAAGAGAAAAATAAATGGTCTACATCCTCCTCTCCAGTATTACAAAAACAACATTTTACATCAAAAATTACATTTTTCCTTTTTAACAACTCAATCGTATTAAGCTTCTTATGGATGATCAACCACATTAGAAACTTTGCTTTAGGAGTAGAATTAGATTTCCACAGAAGTTTAAAGGGATATAATGAAATACCAGAAAAATTAATAAATCTGTACATTGAATTGACAGTGTAAACTAAGCTCTTATCTATACCCCAGCTAATAGAATCGCCATACTCGTCCAAATGGTACAATGCTAACTTAGTTTTAAGTAATGCCAATTGTCTTAATAAATCTTCTTCTAGTATATTATCAAAGGAGAAATCCCATGGAGGATCTAAATCTGATTTATAAACATCCTTAATTAATGCATTCTTAAATCTACTAATGTTAAAGAGCTTACTAAATTCAATTTTTAGTGGCACTCTAGAGATCCAAGCATCGTGCCAAAAATAAGTAAGGTTTCCATAATGAACTAACACTTTGCACCCTAAGTTAAAAAAGTCAAAACAATTCAAAACAGACTTCCAAAATTGAGATAAACTATTATCCCAATGACCACTATTTCCGATAAAAAACTCCCCTCTTGAATAATAAAATTTGGAAACGATAGACTTCCAAGAAGCCTTCACTTCTGGACATCTATATTTCCATAACCATTTAGCGAGCATAGCAGAGTTAAAATTATGTAAATTTATGATCCCTAGACCCCCCCCTCTATCTTAGATTTACAACACATGTCCCAATTAACTAGACATTTATAACCTCTACAACTAGAATCACCATTCCAAAGATAATTACGCCTAATCCTATCAATTTTCTCTATTACCCATTTAGGAAATCGATGAACAGCCATCCAATAAGAGGGGATGGTCGATAGAACCGAATTAACTAGAACTAGTCTACCTGCTCTAGACAGGAATCTATTGTTCCAATTAGATAGTCTATTACTAATCTTATCAATGATAACAATCCAGTCTTCCTTTTTAAGCTTTGACGGTCTTATTTTTAAACCTAAATAATCAAAAGGAAATTTCATAATTGAACAGTTTAAAGTGCTGGCTACCAAAGTCCCAACATTGTTAAAATCATTAAGTACCATCACGACACTTTTATCAAAATTAATTCTAAGACCCGATAACATCTCAAAACAGTAAAGAATGAACTTAAGAGCAATAATATGCTCAGGAAAGTGGGAAGAAAATAATAATGTATCATCTGCGAATTGAAGGATCGATAATTCATTATTAAATTCCTCATTCCCAACACTACCTAGGACACCTAATCTCCCAGCCCGCTTAATAATTCTAGAGAAGACATCAACCGCTAAGTTAAATAGGAAAGGCGATAAGGGGTCACCTTGTCTAAGTCCCCTCCTTGATTGTATCTTCTTACCTACTACCCCATTCACAACGATGCTGGAACACCCAGACTTAAGCAATAACAAGATCCAATTGGTCCATCTAACACTAAAACCCCTAGCGAGACATAATTCGCATATAAAGTCCCAATCAATTGAATCAAATGCCTTCTCAAAGTCTAACTTCAATATGGCACATGATATATTATTCTTACAACAGACATTAATGTATTCCTGTACCGCAGCCACACTATCCACTATATTTCTACCTTTAATAAAAGCAGTTTGGGAGCAGTCAATAAGTTCATTCATCTTACTACTCAGCCTATTCGCTAGAACTTTAGAAATGATCTTAACAGAAACATTAATAAGAGAAATAGGCCTAAAATCCTTAGGAGAATTAGCCCCCTCTCTTATGAATAAGTATGACATTGGCAAAGTTGAAACTACCTAAACGCAAATTCCCACTATAAAATTCATTAAATAAGTCAATAATATCAAACTTCAAAACTTCCCAAAATTGTTTGTAAAAATTAACAGAAAATCCATCAGGTCCAGGAGCTTTGTCACTAGGCATATCACTGATTGCCTTCCAAATCTCTTGCTCTGAAAAAGGATCATCTAAACTATCAAGATTAATCCTAGTTTCATAAGGATATAAATCATTCCATCTAACATTTGTTCTTCTCTTAATCTTACAAACCAAAAATTTGTTTATAGTAACAAGTGAAAGTTTCATTTAATTCCTTTTGCAGAGTCAATTCCACATCATTGATAATAATAGAATGAATCATATTATCGCGTCTCCTTTTGTTCGCCACACTATGAAAAAATTTCGTGTTATTATCCCCTTCTTTAATCCATTGTATACGAGACCTTTGCCTCCACATAACCTCTTCT